>OY294070.1:92945192-94269916 GCA_958510875.1 Endomychus coccineus
GCACCAGGATATCCGGTCTCCACTTCCGGTCTAGCTGTCGATGTGCATCCGGTGCATGAGCTCGTCCTTATCAGTTTTGAAAGGATGTAGGTGATAAGGATTTTATTTTATTTGTAAAGAGTATACAGGGTGTGTTCAACAAGTGTGTCACATGTACAGAGTCACGTGACTAACACATGGCAGCATGGCGGCCCTAAGGTCCAACTGTCATGGCGGTCATAAGGACCAGCTATCATGGTGGGCATAAGGACCAGCTGTCATGACGTCCATAAGGACCAGCTGTCATGGCGACCATAAGGACCAGCTGTCATGGCGGCCATAAGAACCAGCTGTCATGGTGGGCATAAGGACCAGCTGTCATGGCGACCATAAGAACCAGCTGTCATGGCGACCATAAGGACCAGCTGTCATGGCGATCATAAGGACCAGCTGTCATGGCGACCATAAGAACCAGCTGTCATGGCGACCATAAGAACCAGCTGTCATGGCGACCATAAGGACCAGCTGTCATGGCGATCATAAGGACCAGCTGTCATGGCGATCATAAGGACCAGCTGTCATGGCGACCATAAGAACCAACTGTCATGGCGACCATAAGAACCAGCTGTCATGGCGGCCATAAGGACCAGCTGTCATGGCGACCATAAGGACCAGCTGTCATGGCGACCATAAGGTCCAGCTGTCATGGCGACCATAAGGTACAGCTGTCATGGCGAACCCAAGGTACAGACTGCTTCGTGGAGGGGGCTCCGCCACCTCTAGGAAGCAATCTGTACCTTTGGTCCAAAGGTACAGGCTGCTTCATGGAGATGTCACCACCACGTGACAGCTGTCATTGAAGGTACAGAATGCTTCGTGGAGATGTCGCCACCACGTGACAGCTGTCATGGCGACCCTTGGGTACAGGCTGCTTCATGGAGATGTCGCCACCATATGACAGCTGTCATGGTGAACCAAAGGTACAGGTTGCTTCGTGTAGGTGTCACCAACACGTGACAGCTGTCATGGTGAGCTAAAGGTACAGAACGCTTCGTGGAGATGTCGCCACCACGTGACAGCTGTCATGGCGACCCTTGGGTACAGGCTGCTTCATGGAGATGTCGCCACCATATGACAGCTGTCATGGTGAACCAAAGGTACAGGTTGCTTCGTGTAGGTGTCACCAACACGTGACAGCTGTCATGGTGAGCTAAAGGTACAGGCTGCTTCGTGTAGGTGTCACGTGACAGATGTCATGGCGGACCGAAGGTACAGGCTGCTTCGTGTAGGTGTCACCACCACGTGACAAAGACTGCTTTGTCATTGTTTCAATCCGGCGACCATAGTTTACGAACGATGATGACGTCACTGCTTCGAACCGATGACAGTAACTGATTCAATCCGGCGACCATAGTTCACGAACGATGATGACGTCACTGCTTCAAGCCAATGACAGTAACTGATTCAACCCGGCGACCATAGTTTACGAACGATGATGACGTCATCATCGTTCACGAACTATGATGGTCAGATGAGGAATGAAATGCGAGTAATAATAATGATACTCTATGTGTAAATGTGAATAGTTGGAGGTTATGATAAAGATATCCAGTAAGTTTGTAAATGTGTCATTATGCATATATCTTTTGAAGAATACACACGTATACTTAGAAAATTTGTGGAGAAAGTTCATGAACTAAGAAGAGACTTGAATTTTTACGAACATAAAATAAAAGTTATAAGACTGTTGAATACATTTACAAGTGCAAAAAGTGAAGATAATGATGGGAGTGGGGATGTTAAAAACAAATTTCGTGATTCTAACCACAATTCTGAATGGTATTCTATACGCAAACGTTCCCCAACACGTGGAGCGCATTTATATTTGTCTGAAGAATGTTGCAACCGATGGTGGTGGGGGGTGTAACCGTACCGAATGGATTCCGATGAATTTTAGAAAAATCAACGATAATCAATTAGAGGTATTCGCATTCAACATTCCTCAAGATAATCGTACCACCATACATTATAAACTTAAACTTTTATTCTTTGATCGGAGTGAGGGAGATATGGCTGAATGGCAATTGCTCCAACAATCATCATGTTTACCACATGTCATACAAAAGACAATATCAACACCATCCACACGTACATCATCCTCACTAGACGAAGAAATTTCTAAAATTTTCGCAATTTTGTATGCAATTTTATCTTCTTTATCAGTACTAATGTTGAAAATGTTTGTTAAATATGTAAAGAAGGCTATTTACCATGTAAATAAATGATTGTATGAAGATATAAGTGTTTTAATAAAACAAAAGGAATGATAATTATAATAATATATTGACATTATCATTTGCTAGTTCATAAGCTTTATTTTTGTGATTGATAACACATTCTATCAATGACTCGATGTTGATATCACTAATCAATTGTTCACCCCCCTCTTCTTCTGCGGCATGAATAATATTTCCTCTTGCATACCATTTCAAATCGCGGCGGAAATTCTGTTTCACTTCGTTACCAATATCGATAGCATGAGATATGTTAGACCATTTACGTATTAATCGCATTCCCCGATTTTGTAATTTTCTGTCGGCATCACGCCAACCATCCTCCTGTCGACGCATTAGGTACCATTCTGGTCTCATATCATTCGATGTTCGATATAATCCTAAATAATATATATTATATAAATTTTATTATAAAAAACAAAGTAATTACCTAAATTTCGTCTCTTTCCAAAATTTATAGGAGGTGGAACAATATTTGGTGCAATGTTATTCCGTAAGGTGATAACATTCATTTGAATTTGTTGAGATAAGCGTTGAGATCGTTCATTCGCAAGACATTCACGTTCCTCAGCTCTTTCACGTTCTTGTTGTTCATAGAATTTCTCGTACTCACAATATTTCATCATAATAAATTTCATTAACGAAAACAGTTCACGTAACTCGATGACTTTAGGAGTTCGCATTTGCATCAATAATGATTCGAAATCAATAGCATCTAGAACATAATATTTCTTTCGTGCATCAGTCTTATCACAAATTTCTAAATGGTGTATATGCGGGTTTTTCCTCAACAATCTTGTTATAACACCCTTTTTAGCATGATATTTTTTGCCGCGATAACCTAACCAATCCAATAGATCTTCATTCATCAGAACGCGTTGGTTTAGTTGAATATTCCAAAATAAATAGTTTCTTTTATCGTTTCTTATATCGATCCCAAATTTTAGACACACTTCATTAACTGTTAACTTAATAAAATTGTTGGTGGACCATGTAGCCACATTTGAATCACGAACGCACGCTGCTAAGTTCATTTTTATAACTGAACATTTTCTGAAATGATTCTCTCTTACATACGTGAGAACGTGAACGTGAATAGTGAGGGTGGGGGGTAACTCTCCGTTTCGATATCATTGCAAACGTTGATAACTGACTGATAACGTCACTAGTTGTTTCAATTTGTTTCATTTCCAGCAACCGACTACCATAGTTTACAAACTATGATCGTCGGATGTTTACATCACCACCTACCGTTTGAGAAATAAAACATCAAATATAATAATAATAACATTTATTGGGAAAGATACATTTTGATAGTACATCATTTAGAACATAAATTATAACATTATGATTCATCACCTGGTTCTTCACACCAAATTCCGAACTGATCCTGTAATCGGAGAATACTCCATTATACGATCGTTAATGATGATGCAATAAGCCCTGGTGTTTTTGGGGAAATTCAGGAAACTTTCCATCTCTAGTTTGACGTCAACTGTAGATGACTTTATAGCATCGTTTTGTTTTGAACAGTCAATCACAAAAATTGCTCTATTCTTGAATGCTATATAATCCAACATGGGTTCGCTTATTATTTTATTTGAAAATGATTTCTGGAAATCATAGTACATCTGGTATGCTTCCACGTATTGCTGGTCGGTGAAATTCAATTTCATTGCTTCATATGGATAACACTCTGAATTCAAGTATAATTTAACATTTAGCAAGTTTATATTATCGAAATATGCACTGTGCTTAACAGGATTATTTTTTCGATCAGTTTGGAAAGCTAGAATCACATATCTGGGCCGTTCCAAATTCATTGAAGTTTTAACAGCCCAAATGTCGCGAGTGCTCTCCTTCATCAACGGATTTTCATGCAGATCCCAACTACGGAATGGAATCGAAATAGGCTTCTCAGCACTCAAATTCCCCAACATTTGAAATTTAACTTGATCACTTGGAAACACATGTCGCACTTTTAATGCTATCGTCTTCACATTTATTTTAGCCGTTTTCGTGCCTGTGCTATTAGTATAGCAATCGTTATCGGTTCGAGACCTTATCAAGCGCAGCTTATGTTTTCCACTCAAAACTTTGTTATAGTCAATGAATAGGCCTAGTAGAAGATTCAACGGTATCCATAAATTGATTTTATTATTGTAGACTGAACTCAATACATCCTTAAATGACCATCCAGAAATAGCTAGAGGTATAGATTCATGTTTGGCATATGTTAGATAAGCTCTGATGGTGCTGACAATACCAGGATCGCGTACTTTGTCTATCTCTTTTCCATTCAATTCATAACTGATATATTCGAAGAGAAACGCTCCGAAATTATTCGTTAGTTTACATTCACCATCACCACTTGCTTCTGGCTGGAATTCTGCCTCGATGAATAAAGCAGACGAGGCCAAATCTACCAACACATCTTGTTGATTGATTAATATCTCAATTTCATCGCTGTTGCCAAAAGATGTTGTGTGGGGATAGTAGGTATGAGTTTCTTCTCGGATGATGTCTTCATTGAAGTTTGGCTCGTTGAATATTTGAAGTTTTTCCGACATTGTAACCAAGGGACTTCAAAAAATTGATATTTTCCAATGATAGTGATGCAGAAGCAACCTTCTCCCTCGAGCTCGTTGTAGATAATGACTGATGACCACTATGGAGATGTCTTTTATTGCTGAAATCCAAACCCATGTTCTCAAGTGATGGCTACTGCAACCTTCTCAGTTGAATTCCTTTCATATAATGAGTGGTGGTGAGTATTGGATTATTATTTATTGTTGTGAGGTATAATCCCTAACGATCTTTTTCAATTCCAACCGTATAATAATTTCTTCTCCACGAAAATTTACCGGTTTCCAATTCTGATCTAAAATATTCAGCGTGATGTTATCGAAGGACGTCTTGCTGATGACCGGTAGATAAATAAGATTCTTCGGCTCTATATCAATGGAAAACCCAGGTGGTACAAGAGGTGAGAACTCATATATCGTATGAGCTATCTTATTGTTATAATATGCTCCTGCGGTTAAGTTACACTCAACACGTATTGTTTGAACTTTGATTATGTTTATAGGTCGATCAGATACGTGTAGTTCGCGAGATGTCAATTTCTTTTTGCTGAATCCCAACAGTTCGCTTATACTATCTTTAGGAATAAAATTCACTTCAAAATCACTCTTCAGCTCTGTGTGTAGAGTGTTGTTGTTAGATTTTATTGATAATTTCCGGTCACGTTCTTCTTGCTTCACTCCTATCCCACAAACTGCACTTTGTATGAAATCCTCGATGTCTGTCAACTCGTAGGACCCCGTAGGTATAGTTACTACTTCTTCCTCACCCTTCACATTTTTATAATAAAATTTATTAAAACCTTCTTCAATGTTCGGAATGCTATTGTACGTATGCAAGCCAACAAGTGCGATAGAATAATATGAATGAGGATCTAGTTCTATAGGTGGGTGGAAATCTACAGATAAGCGGGAGCTCTTACCCGTGATAGTGAACGTCTGAGACATGATTGATGCAAACTTTACCAACAATCTATTTATATACTAATAAATGCAGGGTTAGTCGAGCACAACTGAAGAGTTAGAGAGGAAATCTAAACATAACTGACCACAATTATAAGTGTTATATTGTTGAAAATTGTCGTGATTGAATAATATCTTACACTTTTTGAAATAATCCACTAGTTCGCGAGGGGGGCGTAAATTGCCAAAACTATCATAATATAAAACTGTATCACCGACTTTATTAAACCCAACCCAGTGAGTGCCTCCATTGTCCGAGCTATCTAAATTAACTATTCCACGCTCGTTTTTCCATGGTCCGTTGGATGGTAGTTCATCACGCATAAATACTCCTCTAAAATGGGGAATTTTCAGAGCTTTTGCTAGTTTTCGTAGATCGAGATCGGTCAGAGGTCTTCTGGGTAGGTTTACTGACAGTTTTTTGGATGTTTATTTAAATATAGACCAAGACCTTTGCGATACTTTTTCAAATATAGACCAGATCCTTGTTTCCCCAAAGCTATAGCTTCCATTGTTTTATTATGTCTTTCCGTTTCCTCCAAGGTTTTCCGAGCTGCTTTGCTGTCGTTGACGGCCTTAGCGATGCCTGCACCACCCCCCGCCAATGCTCCAGCAGCTGATAAGCCGGCAAACAGAGGTATTAAAAATGGTAGAAATCCTCCAGTCTTTGGAATAGGAATTACTCTTGGTAACCGAACATTTTTCCGACCACCCGCTTTTTTGAATTGTTTTCGTGCAACTTTCAACGCTGTTTGGGATGTTTTCTTCAGATTGGATGAGTCAAACTTATTCTTCATAACTTTTCTCACCCCATCGACAATTGCACTTCCGAACCCAACCTTCTTTCTCATACCCATTCCCAATTTCCTCTTTGCCTTCATAATTTTATTTACACCGAAAGCGGCAATCCTTTCTCCAAATTTTGTGTCTTTAGATTTGACACGTTGCCAAGCAGCGTTCTCTAATATTTTATCCGCCTCGTGACGTCCTTCCAAACTAGCGTTTCGCAGATATGAAATATCGTGTTGGCGGCAAGCTTTATCGAGTGGATTGATACCTGAATCTCCTCTTCTCAACCGTTCTTCTAATTTTGTACCGGGACCACAGAATTGATAACCAGGAATATGAAGTTCAAACGGGAGCTTGTTTATAAGCGTATTGAGAACACCTTCTCCTACGTACGCTTCCATACAGACTGATGAAAATTCAAGATTGCACCGTTATTTAACGAGGGGAGGGAGAAAGATCAAAGATCTCAAAATAATATTTTTTATTAATTTCAAAATTTTCTCAATACAAAAGACTTAAGTATAATCTTAACAATATATGTTTCAAATATTATAATCTTCACTCTTGATTCACCCTCATATTCACGGAATTTTTGTTCTATTATAATAACCATACCCTCGAGTCAATAATATTCCAGCTATTTGTTTGTTCCTAATAATCTCCAAATGATCAATGATGGATTCATTGAACGAGATCCGAATTATTGATCCAACTGTTGTGATTATTATCTAGACCCAACCATTTCACATACTGTTGACCCCTCCTCTTTCGTAATATTTTTTCGACTAAATACACATCGGGTTGTTTTGTTTTCTGTAATTCTTCCTCGTAGAAACAGCCGCTGATTGGTGCGTTGGTCATATCTCCTAGTAGATATGTGACCGGGTTGGTAATTTTTACTTTGATGATTTTAAATAATTCCGTACTCCAATTGGGCGTAAATCCCTTCTCAAAAATATGTTTAGCCTTACTTATTCGTACCACATCTCCTACGTTGAATTTGTGAGGCAGAGCTAACTTGATGTGTGAGTAGGATCGCTTCAATATCTCGCTCTCAATCTGTTTCGTCACTTTTATTGGAGCCATATTTATAGTACTATGTTTACGTTTATTATATTTTTCTGTGGTTTCTTCAAGTATATCAAGCCATTTGTATTTCCCGCTGAGACTGAAATGTTTGTAGAGCGATTCCTTTAACGTTCGAATGACACGTTCAGCAATGGCTGCTTTTTTCACACTATACGTATTATAATGATTGATATTATGTTTCTTCATTAGATCGTTAAAGTGTTTATTGAAGAATTCTTTTCCCTGATCGCTTTGCAGATTCCTAGGCTTACGATGTCCTTCTAGCAATATAGAACTGACCGCTTTCCGAACTTCTTCGGCTGATTTTGTTTTCAGCGGGCGTGTCCATAGAAATTTCGAGAAACAATCGATCATAATCAAAATGTATTTGAATCCTCTATTTTCACGAGCGTAATTACCCATTTCTGCCAGATCCATTTGCCACAAATCATCCAAACCTTTTATGATCGTTCTGCGTCGTTTGAAATTCTTCCTACTCGGCTTATGAAGCTCATGCACAACTTGTTCTCTACTCATCTTATCAATGTGGAAATCTAGTGTAGAATTAATTTTTTGGGTATATTCACAGGATTTGGAGATATACGTTTCACAGAGCCCTGCTTTGTTGTTGTGGATGATGAGGGTCTCTTCTTAGAAGGTTCCACAGATGTCATCCGTCGTTCTAACGCCTCCACTTTACTAGTAATGTCATTTAGACGCATGTTCACACTGTTAAATGTGTTATTGATCTCTTTCAATTCATTTCTGTTTTCCCTCACACTATCACTGATTGTTTTATACTCTGATTTTATATAGATCCCCATTCCATTATATTTATTCTGAATGTCCATCAGATGTTTATCAATGTTGAGAATAACCTTGTCATTCGTTGAGTTATGTTCATCCAGATCCTTGTTGATATCTTTGATCAAATTATCAACCCTAACATTGAAGGTATCTTTAAGACTGGTTTCCGTTTTCAGATTCAGTTTGTGTGTTAATTTATCAACATATACTTTATTTGCAACATCTCCATCATCATTCGGTGATTTTACGTTGCACAATCTACGATTTTCCATATCATAACTTCCATCGCTCGTTAGGAATAATCCTTGTCCGTGAACTTGTTTGAAATTATTATTAAATACATTTGTATCATATATCCACATGGAAGAGGAGGCTCTGCCAAACTTATCCATTGAAACCATCTTTATAACTGAGATGAATTTGTCTTACACCTGGTTTTTGTTCAATTACCCCTGCCTCTATCAATTCTTCTATTATAGAGATTATCTCATTGTGATGATTATGGTTACCTGCATGCGAGGATGCAACAAGAAGTCTCAGTCTATCCACAATTTCGTTAACGTCATCCCAATAAACATATTCGATAGGTTTCTCGTTATATTCAAGCATATCATTTTTGATATATGCACTTCCAGTGTATGTTTTGGCTCTGGGTCTTTTCATGGAATTAATCAAAGGTTTCAGTACATTTTTGTATTTTACAATGTTTCTTATTCGATCAGCTGGATCGTTATTACGCCTATGGGCACTAGTCATTTCCATCATTTGACTGTAATTTTTCCCATCTTCCACAGTGTAAGTATCAGGTAGAACATCTCTATAAAATATCAAATTATACAGTCCTGTGGTACCCTTGAACGGAGTACCCTTGATAATTATATTACTCTCACTATCAATTTCTATAGGTTGATTACCCATGAACCATTTGTCTAAAGTTGAATTATATTGCAATCCCATTCTATCATCGTATTTCTTGACATCATCATCCAATAGGAATCCTTCCAAGTAATAACGTGCTAATGTGGGGTATTGTTGCAGAAACTCCTCTGTAGCCTCTGCATTATCTTTCTTATGTTTTCTGAATTCTTCACGGATCTGATCGATAGTAGGTTCGAGGGTAAACACATCCTCCTCAGTATTTTGGGGGTTATATACGAACTCTTCCCCTTCAGTTACAATATTTGGGATTGGTATGTTCTCCATTTGTGTTGCTGTAGAAACAATACTTTTAGGTTTAACCAACGAATTTTGTTTGATTATTTCAGCATTTTTCGCAATTTCCTCCAGAGGTTTAGATACATTCCTGAACATATTATCTAGAATCTCATCATTTTCAGCTTTACCCAATTTCACAGCCATATATTTTTTCCTCACAACGTTTGCTAACTCCCAAATTTTGTTCTTCAATTGTTGTTTTTCTTTAAGCGTGTTACTCACACCCACGTCCATGCTGAGCGGGTTGTCTATTTCAAATGAAAGTATATATACATGTTAGATGTATATATAACTATCAAAACCTTTGCGATAACGTCCTTTGTTCATATCACAGTCTTTGTTTATCATAAGGAATCCATATTTATCTTTCCAACATACGCTACATATCTCTTTGAATTTTTCGAGTGACATGTCGGTACTTATATGATCGGTGAATATATGTTTCAAATTGAGCTCATCCTGTTTGAAAATAATCAAGCAATTGGCATTGTCGCGCAATCCATGTTTTGGACATTTAGCAAAAGACTGGCAAAGATAGAAACTATCAATTGAGTTGTGTCTCCCTCTTGAAAAATAAGCACGAATTTTCTCCTGTTTCTCAAACATCACGTCATCGAATATTATGATTGAATTAGGCCTCGCTTCTGTGGGGTCTATGACCTCATCACTTTCGGTACAAGGAAAATATCCAAGCCCCTCAATTTTCTTCAATGTCTCCTTTAGTAACTGGTATTTTGGTTGGTGTAAAGACTTTGAATATATGTACACGTTTTCAAATTTCAGACCGTTTGCATCTAACAATAGAGATAACATCACATTTGTTTTCCCACAATTACTTGGACCACAGATTATTGTTCGTAGAGTATTAGGCAGCAAAGAGCTGTGACGTTGTGGTTGTTCAACATTCTCATTGCTTGACCCTAAGTTCATAATACTCAACGAGTCTTTTTGCTTAACAATCTTCATCATGCCTGAAGGCGAATCGAAATCATACTGGAACATATGTTAATAAGCATTTGTTTATATACTAGATGATGATGTTATATTGTGTATGTCTGATCGCGCGGATAGGTGCTTCTACGGTTCTGTCAAAATCAGGTATCAAATACATGTTAAATAGGTATGAATGCTGGAACACGTGTCTGAATGTTGAAACACGTGTCTGAATGTTGAAACACGTGTCTGAAACACGTGTCTGAATGCTGAAACACGTGTCTGAATGTTGAAACACGTGTCTGAAACACGTGTCTGAATGCTGAAACACGTGTCTGAATGTTGAAACACGTGTCTGAATGTTGAAACACGTGTCTGAATGTTGAAACACGTGTCTGAATGTTGAAACACGTGTCTGAATGTTGAAACACTTGTCTGAATATTAAAGCATGTGTTGAATCATGCGAAAAAACATGTGTATGAATGTACTACAATCATTATGATTATTCACATTTTATTCCTCATTAGCCCATCATAGTTCGTGAACGATGATGACGTCATCATCGTTCGTAAACTATGGTCGCCGGGTTGAATCAGTTACTGTCATTGGCTTGAAGCAGTGACGTCATCATCGTTCGTGAACTATGGTCGCCGGATTGAATCAGTTACTGTCATCGGTTCGAAGCAGTGACGTCATCATCGTTCGTAAACTATGGTCGCCGGATTGAAACAATGACAAAGCAGTCTTTGTCACGTGGTGGTGACACCTACACGAAGCAGCCTGTACCTTCGGTCCGCCATGACATCTGTCACGTGACACCTACACGAAGAAGCCTGTACCTTTAGCTCACCATGACAGCTGTCACGTGTTGGTGACACCTACACGAAGCAACCTGTACCTTTGGTTCACCATGACAGCTGTCATATGGTGGCGACATCTCCATGAAGCAGCCTGTACCCAAGGGTCGCCATGACAGCTGTCACGTGGTGGCGACATCTCCACGAAGCGTTCTGTACCTTTAGCTCACCATGACAGCTGTCACGTGTTGGTGACACCTACACGAAGCAACCTGTACCTTTGGTTCACCATGACAGCTGTCATATGGGGGCGACATCTCCATGAAGCAGCCTGTACCCAAGGGTCGCCATGACAGCTGTCACGTGGTGGCGACATCTCCACGAAGCATTCTGTACCTTCAATGACAGCTGTCACGTGGTGGTGACATCTCCATGAAGCAGCCTGTACCTTTGGACCAAAGGTACAGATTGCTTCCTAGAGGTGGCGTAGCACGCTCCACGAAGCAGTCTGTACCTTGGGTTCGCCATGACAGCTGTACCTTATGGTCGCCATGACAGCTGGACCTTATGGTCGCCATGACAGCTGGTCCTTATGGTCGCCATGACAGCTGGTCCTTATGGCCGCCATGACAGCTGGTTCTTATGGTCGCCATGACAGTTGGTTCTTATGGTCGCCATGACAGCTGGTCCTTATGATCGCCATGACAGCTGGCCCTTATGATCGCCATGACAGCTGGTCCTTATGGTCGCCATGACAGCTGGTTCTTATGGTCGCCATGACAGCTGGTTCTTATGGTCGCCATGACAGCTGGTCCTTATGATCGCCATGACAGCTGGTCCTTATGGTCGCCATGACAGCTGGTTCTTATGGTCGCCATGACAGCTGGTCCTTGTGCCCACCATGACAGCTGGTTCTTATGGCCGCCATGACAGCTGGTCCTTATGGTCGCCATGACAGCTGGTCCTTATGGACGTCATGACAGCTGGTCCTTATGCCCACCATGACAGCTGGTCCTTATGACCGCCATGACAGTTGGACCTTAGGGCCGCCATGCTGCCATGTGTTAGTCACGTGACTCTGTACATGTGACACACTTTTTGAACACACCCTGTATACTCTTTACAAATAAAATAAAATCCTTATCACCTACATCCTTTCAAAACTGATAAGGACGAGCTCATGCACCGGATGCACATCGACAGCTAGACCGGAAGTGGAGACCGGATATCCTGGTGCCGAACTAGCCATGTGCATCTACTAATATTATATAGCAATTCTTCATAGTACAAGATTCTACTAATAAATATGTTCAATAAGTTTATCGAATCCATGTTCGATGTGTCTCAGAAGAATGAGCTTTGCTACCGAAATCCTCTATAAAGTGATTGAATTTTGATCGTGAGGAGTTTCCTCATTCTAAGTGAAGTAGAACTCCTTATTGAGCAAATTTCCAAAATACCTGTGCTAGGAAAATACTCATCACCAATCATTGATTGATCATAATATTAGTTATCACGAATGAAGAGAGATGCCAAAAATATTAAATATATATGAATAAAACGTTCGAAATAACTTTTATTCAATCTTTGTGGTACTATCATATCAATTCAAAATCTAAGTGAAGAAAACATGAAAATATAACCATATAGGAGGATATGCTGCGCATATGCTCAAGAGTTAGTCGGAGTGAGACGGTCTTCTTTCTACTGATTGCTACATCCAGTTCTTCTTTCGTATATGCATTCCTTAATTGAATTGGTGAGAAGCGTCTTTTGTCGGGTGCCTCCAACGGAACGCGGAAGCCCTTGCAGGAAATGAGACCGGCAGCTAATATCGTGTTATTATAACTCTCTCTACAATCGGCCAGAAACATAGCGCACAATAATACGCATGAACTACAGCAAATTGCGACGAGTATTTCGACCGCTTCTGATCAAAAACTCATAAACGGCACAAGGTACGACTTTGACCATCTGGCCGCTGCAAGAAAACATACCTTGTGCCATAAAATCCGAGTCAAGAGAAGACTTTGTTCAATACATTCACTCCGTCTTAATGATGTCGTGGCAGGATGGTAATGATCGATTATACTTTAGACATAACTGAAGGTGCAACTTCATTATACGCATCACTAATGGACTATCATGAATAGCAGGAAAACTAGTCTCAAATTCAGAAGAAGAACCATTGATAGTAACCAATGGATAATGAAACATAGGTACAGAGTTTTGCAAGAAAAACCAAACGAGAAATTATAGAGTGGTTCAATCATAACAACATTGGTAAGGTTTCTCTAGTCTAGAGCAATCAGTGACATTACAAGCTGATGGTTCTAGACAGCTGTTTTGCCCTCTCATGGATCTCATCATTGTAACGAGGAAGCTTGTAATGCTATTGATCTATCTAGACTAGACAGGTCTTATCATTGTTATCTGACAAGAGCCAGCAAGAGATAACAAAATACATTCATCTATCTCTTCATTATATGTAATTTTTTGTTAAATAGGGTACATTAACACTTATGTCCACTAAATGTTCGTCTTTACGTAAATTTTAGTTCCACGATCATCATCAGGAGACGTTTGAAACTAATTCACATCAACTGAAAAGTGGTGTGTAACGATTACAATTTATCTGTATTTTGTTTATTGTTGCGATGAAGACATTCATGTTTAAATTTCGCAGTTCAGTTGATGTTAATTAGCTTTCGAACGTCTTCTAATGATGATCGTGAGACCGAAACGTACCTAAAGACAAAAATAGAGACGTAGAGTATATATGTCTTATTTCCGAAGAACTTACATATAATTCACACATGAGACAAACATTATTAGTTTGTTTCTCTATTGTTAAAACCTAAAAATGAATCTAAATGAAAATTCATCATACATTGAAAGTTATACTTGATAACTATCACAGTATAGCTTCTGCTAGTCAGTGGCGTCTTATGAGTCAGAAATATAGGGAGGCAACATTATTGAACTGTATTATCAATAGCGAATTTTAAGGTACCTTATCCTAATTTTTTTCTCATATTTGTATAGCTAAGCATCAATCGACATTACTTTTAATTCCAAAAATTGCAATATCGATCGAAGTTGGTAAATTTCACTTATTTTTCTGAAGTATACAATTAAAATTTTCGATATCAATTTGTGGTGAGGTATCTATTGCTATGGCAATGTTTCATGAGGAAATAACAATTTGAAGTGATATGGTCCTTGCTCCTGTTATGTTCATCTGAAGAACTACTTGCATTTTCCGTATCTGAATATCCCGTTTTCTATATCTTGCTTTCCTATCTTCCAGAAAAAGAACACAATATCAACTTGATATTTTTTTCAATCATACATTTCTCAACACGAATTATTGAATGTAAACTTTTAGGTAGAATTTATCCTCGTAACAAAGATTTGTACCATTATGACGATAACGTTTTTCTAGTTATGATATAAACCAAAAAAATAGGTTTACAAACTGTATCAAATTATTTTTTGGAGTGTAAGCGAAGTTACTGGTATAGGAATCAGTTAATTCGAATAATATTCCAATGAATGGATGTCATATTTCAATCTCCCTCATTGTATGATTTGTAATAAACTGTGGAATTCTAAATTATAATCAATAGCTTGATGAACATGATAGTTGACGGAATAATGATATTTTATTCGTTTAGATTGAAATATTATAGAGTTACTGACAACTCAATTATTAATTTCATTGGAATTATCAACTGTCATACATTATAATGAACAGTTGATAGAAGAGAATATCACTTCGTTCAGTCGAGATTCCTGTAGTTTATTGAATAAAAATTATATATCATATCTCGATTATCACCGCATCAAAGGAAAATGGTAATAATGTTTATGAATAGGGACTACAGTTATGCCAGGGTGAGCTCAAAATTGGATCTTGGGCCTTCTAAATGTGCTGAAGAAAGAAAGAATCTAGAGATAATACCCCAGTAGGAAATGAGTTCTCCTATTATTTACCAGTTGAATACAATTCCGGAATAAAAATATCCATATTCGTCGTAGACATGTCTATCGTCTCCACGCACTTTCTTTCTTGCAACCAGCTCATCAATCTTATCGTGACGTCAACTCAAAATATTCGTAACATAATAAAGGCCCACGAATATCAATTTATTCATATCATTGAATATATTCAATAAGTTTATCTAATCCATGATCGATGTGTCTTAGAAAGATCAGCTTTGCTGCTGAAAATCAGCGGATCGTCTAATCTTCTATGAAGTAATAGTTGAATAGTTAGAAGTTCCCTCATTATAATTGAACTATAACTCCATATTAGACTAATTCGTCAAATACATATATTAGGAAAATCCTCATCCCTTGTGATTGATTGATCATAATATTAGTTATAACGATAGAAGAATTCAAGTCTTTAGATGATAAAAATATTAAGTATATATGAATAAGACGTTCGAAATAATTTTTATCTAATTTTTCAAAGTGATACATCATGACAATTCAAGTCCCAGGTGAACAAGGCTGATAGTATTTTTCGGAAAAAACATGAAAATACACTTATATAGGAGGGTATGCTGCGCATATGTTCAAAAGTTCAAGACGGAAGGAGTCGGTGAGCCAAAAAGAGGAAAAAAATTGTTCGCTACAATCGCTCGATCTTAATCAAATTATTCAAAATCAAACTCCTATATTTACATAACTTTTTTCGTTTCACTGATTGCCACTTCCACTATTTTCCCTTCTCAATTGAACGAGTGAAGAGGGTCTTTTGTTGGGTGCCTTCAATGGAACGCGCTAGCCCTTTGTCGGGTGCCATTCCAGGAGATGCGACCGGCAGCTAACGTCGCGTTATTATATTTCTCTCTACAATCGGCCAGATAGTCAGCGCATTCAAAAACGTGTGGAATGGAGCAAATAGCGTCGAGTCTTTCGACAGACCACACTGAATTAAAACTCGAAAACGACACAAGGTACGACTTTAAATTTATATGCCAGTAAATTTCGAGCATCGTATCTAGTTTGCGTTAAAATTTGAAGTGAATTGCATTCACTGTTTGGCCGCTGAAACGATAACATAGCGTGTGACATAAAGAGAAGACTCCGTTCACTAACTTATCCCAAATTCAAAAGAAGCATCATTGATAGTAACCATTGAATAATACAACAAAGGTAAAGTATTTTTCCAGAAAAGCAAAATAATTATAGTGGTTGAACCATTGAACCATAATAACATTGGTAATGTCTCTCTAGTCTAGAGCAATCAGCGATATAACAAGCTAATAGTTTTAGATAACTGATTTGCTCTCTCATGGAGCTCATCAGTAGAATGAGGAAGCTTGTAATATTACTGATCGATCTAGACTAAACAGACCTTATCATTGTCATCTGACAAAAACCAGTAAGAGTTAACTGAATACCATTCATTTATTTATTCATTATATGCAATTTTCCGATAAACAGGTCAGATTACCACTTATATCTACTAAATTTTCGTCTTTACATACTTTTTGTTTTCACGACTATCATCAAGGGATGTTTGAAACTAATTCACATCAACTAAAACGCGGTGTGTTACAATATTAATTATTCCTGTTTTGTTTGTTGTTGCGATGAAGACTTTCATGATTACATCAGTTCAAGAAATTTCGCGTTTCTGTTGATTAAAGACGGAACGTACTAGACATAAGTGTAAGTATTTCTAATTTGTCAAGAATTTACATATAATTCACACATGGTCTCAGAATTATTAGTTTGTTTCTCTATTTTTACAAAATAATAATGAATCTAACTGAAATTCATCGGATGGTAAAAGTTATGATTAATAGTTATACTAGATAACTATCACAGTATAGTAGGTGGCGTGATGTGAGTCTGAAATACATTCAACATTTTTAACCTGTATTATCAATAGCGGATTTGAAGTTGTCTTAATTCGATGTTTCCTCATATTTGTATAGATAAGGTTCAATCGACACCATTTTTAATTTCAAAAAATTTCATTTTGGGTCAAAGTTGGTAGTTGGCTTCCCTTATTTTTCTGAAGTATACTATGAAAATTTTCGATATCAATTTGTCGTGAGCTATCTATTGCTATATTTTATGAAGAAATTGCAACTTGGAGTGGTATGGTCCTTACTATTGTTATGTTTCGCTGAAGAAATACATAAATTTTCCATATCTGAATATCTCGTTTTCGATCATGTTGTTTCACATCTTCCAGAAAAAGAACACAAGATTAACTTAATATTTTTCTCAATAATTTACTCACTTTTCGTGAGTCAATCATAATTTTCATAGCACAAATTATTGGATGTGAACTTTTAGGTACAATTTATTTTAGTAACAAAGATTAAAATTAGTAGTAGTTGTAGTATTATGACAATAATGTTTGTGCACTATCTGGTGAAATAGAGCAAAAGCGTCAAGTATTTCGACGGACTGCTCTGATCAAATACTCGAAAACGGCACAAGGTACGGCTTTCAATTTTTATGCCAGTAACTTTTGAGCTACATATCTAGTTTGTCACAAAATGTCAAGTGGTAGCTGCACGAAAAGATTCCTTGTTCCATAAAACCCGATTCAAGAAAGTCTTATTGATGTCATAGTAGGATGGTAATGATGGCTAGCGATTGATTATACTTTAGGCTTTATTGGAGGTGCAGGTTCATCATTGGCATGTTTTTTTTTTCAAATCTGGAGGAGAGGAAATCTTGCATAAGACACCGGTCTTTCCGGAAGTGTCGGATTCCTACCAACTAAAACCTCTCCTCCTCGTCTCACCGCTCTCACTGGAACCGCTTTCGCTATATTCCGGCGAGGGGGGCCGTCTGGGTTTCATCTTGGTGTTCGTCTCTGGTTTTTCTTTCCAAATTCTACATCCTATTTCTTTATTTTCTATTATGCTTCTGATTGCCCTATATGAGCATTCGAACTCTTCCTCACTCGACGTTAGATTCCTCATCATATTCCTAGCTGTAAATTTCATTCCCGTTGAATCGTAGAAGTCTTCTCTGATATTTTCCCATCTAGGACATGCAAAGAAAGTGTGCTCCGCATCATCTTGTCTTCCACAATATGGGCATTCTTCGGATTCTACTTTCAAGCGGTCGTATAGGTATTTCCTGAAACATTCATGCCCAGGAATAGCTTGTGTAAGAAAATAGTCGACCTCGCCGTACGGCTTTCCAATCCATTCTTGGATATTTGGTATCAGTTTATTCATCCATCTGCCATATTTGCCGTTGTTCCACTTATTTTGCCAACTGGAAATCAAGTGTACTCCAGCTGTGATTCCATCCACGCCACTATATTCGTCTTGCCTTTCTTGGATCAAGAGTTCCATTGGTGGAACTCCAGCTATCACGCCCGCTCCCTCTGCCGAAATTGTCCTGTAGGTGCAGCAAATTCTTATCGTCATCTTCCTTTGTATCCTCGTAGACTTAGCAACTAATTTCAGGTTTTCGATGACCGAATGCCAGGCGGGTGCTGCGTACAACATTTGTGACTGGGCAACACTTAATAAAATTATAATAGACCTATTTCCCGAGAATTGTGTATTAATTCATACGTGGGTCAAGAATCTTTATTATAATTTTGGCTGGGATATAAGCCTTAATATGGAAGGAACAACCACCTATCCTGGAGATTTGAAGGAATACGGAAAATTAATGAAGATATTAGCAAAAGAGAAGAATCGCAGAATATTTCTGGTAAGATGTAGGAGTTTGCAAGTTTTCCCAAATTTTATTATATCTAAATCAAAGGAGAATATGTTTAGCAGGTTGCAAAATAAGAAGGCTTACACAAAATTATTAAATTCGCTTCATAAAAGCTGTTTAAATTTATGCATTAAAGAAGCATGCGCGAATGTAACAGAGGTTGAAAACAAAATTAAACGCATTAAACAATCCTGTTATTTAAACTTTGATAGCAACTTTATCTCGCAATTTTTTCAAAATCAACAAAATAATTTCGAAAAAAATTTCAACAAAATAAAAGCCATACAATCTAAAAAGATAAATAATCTAATGAAAGGCGTAGCTTATGAAAAACAAAATATCAATGAACAATGGTTGAAAAATCTAACCGAAACAAAAATTCCGGATGAGGTGCAGCATACGTTAAGCTTAGGTCCGAAATTTGCATTGCCTGATAACAAAAAACTGCCTATCGACAATATAATTGCAAATTTAGAATGTGGAATCAGGAATAAAAATTTAGAAGAAAAGAATGAAATTAGAAACAAAATTTGTAACATCTTGACAAACAAGAAGAACAAACAGAAAGCAGAAGTAGGTACTGCAAAGAATCGTCTTAACTATCATACAAAAATAACAAAAGAGTTCTTAAATACTAACCCTGAAATTTTAGTTTTGAACGCGGATAAATGTAATAAAACCGTCATAATGCATAGAAATGACTATGAAAAGAAAATAGAAAACCTTTTAAATCATGAAACAACTTATAAAAAATTAAAATCTGATCCTACTTTATCAATACAAAATAACATGAATAAATTGATAAATAATTGGCACAAAAATAAGATAATCCCTATTGAATTGAAAAATAAATTAATTTGCCATAATGGGCTAGCACCTTATATCTATGGGCTTCCAAAACTACATAAAATTGATATACCTCTAAGACCCATTATTAGTAATATAGGAGCGCCTACTTACAATTTATCAAAATTTTTATCAAAATCGATCAATAATATAATAGGAAATAATGAATTTTATGTGAAAGACTCATGGCATTTTAATGAATTTATAAAAAATCAATCCGTACCCGTAAACCATCAACTAATTTCCTTAGACGTTGTTTCTTTATTTACAAATGTACCAGTCGATTTGGCATTGAATAGCATCAAAAAACGTTGGGCAGAGATTAAAAACCACACACCTCTAGATCAATCGGAATTTATAAATGCTGTGAAGTTTTGTTTAGAATGCACTTATTTTCAGTACGGTGAACAATATTTTGGACAAATATTCGGCACAGCAATGGGATCTCCTATTTCTGCTACCATTGCTAACCTCGTTATGGAATGCCTGGAGGAATCTGTTATAAGTTCATTAGATTTTCGGCCCGTATTTTTTAAACGGTATGTAGATGATTGCCTTATGTGTGTTCCCAATGACAAAATTCAGTACGTGATTAATAAATTTAACAATTTCCACTGTAAACTTCAATTTACCTGTGAAATAGAAGTTAACAAAAACATAAATTTCTTAGATATGAACATTAGACATGATGCAGATGGAGAAATAAAAACTTCGTGGTTTACTAAAGAAGTTTGGTCTCAACGCTATCTTCACTTCAATTCCGTTGCACCAACTTGTTATAAAAAAAGCGTCATAAACAGTCTTACAGACCGCGCGGTTAAATTGTCCCACCCAGAGGACCGTCCCAAAAATCTAAAAATTGTTCGTAATACACTGGAATTGAATGGCTACCCAAAAACTTTTTTCAATCCTATTATTAAAGAGAGAATAAACAAAATTTATAATGGAGCGTCATATAAAAATAACGTAAAAGGTAATTCAGACAATTATATAACTTTACCATACATTCCGGAGACCTCAGAGAAAATTAAGAAATGTTTGAAAAAGTATGATATAAACGTAGCGCATAAACCTACTAACTGTGTTGGGAAATATTTCTCAAATCTAAAACCTGTAATTCCTAAAAATAAACAAACCCACACAGTATACAAATTAAATTGTTTAGATTGTGATGGGACCTATACTGGTATCTCTAAACAATATTTACATAAAAGAATGTATGGCCATAAGTATAGCACAAGAAACAAAAACTTAGAAAATTCCACCGCGCTTGCTAAACATTGCTTTGATTATAACCATCAATTTGATTACAAGAATGTTAATATTTTAACTAAGGAAACCAATTATTATAAAAGATCTATTCTGGAGATGATTCATATAAAACGTGACTCCAAGTATGTTAATCATAGGAGTGACGTTCAAACACTAAGTCATATTTATACTAATTTAATTAATTAATATTCTTGCAAATTCCTACTTACGTCCTTATAATGTAAAAGTTTACTTTAGGTAGAATTGTCTAAAGTATTTCTCATAGGCCAGAGACCTTCTTTTATCACCTAATAAATTATGACATCTGGCGCTTAAATGAACACTTGAGATGGTCTCGTCTGTTAGCAAAGAGGATAGAACTCTTTGTCTGTTAGTCTCTCGCAGACATTTATGAAATGTGTTCGTATTTATTGATGATTCTACTTAATAGTGGATTTTTAATTTTCACGCTGCAACATTGTGTGTTATAGTTCCGATTTCATGTCTCCGTTCGTTTCGCGACGTTGGCATTTAAACGAAATTTGTGCGATAAGGACGCTTTGTGTTATTACAGTATTTCTAAGTAATCAGGTTATTGTATTGATGGGTCTTCTGATGATGGTCGTGAGACCGAAACGTACGTAAAGACGAGGGTAAAAATAAAAAAATATATGTGTTAATGTGACCTATTTCCCGAGAATTGTGTATTAATTACTTAATAAAATTCTTCTTTTAGACGATCGAGGTCCACTGACATTTGGCGAAAGCCCCGACAGAGCTGTCACTGTTTTCTCCACTTTAATGGTAGTTTGGTTTGTATGTTCAGCAAACGTGAGTTTGGTGTCCAACCAGACTCCAAGATAGTTGACAGCCTTTTTTGCTGATACTATCACACCCTGTACTCCGAATTGGATTTGACCAATTTTTCGTTTTGTCGTTGGAGGACAGCTTCCGTCTTCTCGCGTGATAGTTTCAGCTTCTTTAGTTTCAACCAGTTTGAAACACATTATAGTGCAATGTTTGCTGTGTTCATCAGGATATGTTCTCCTTTAGCAACCACTCCCATCGCAAGCTATGTTGAAGGAGGCTAATGTGCCTGTAAATCTGATGCAAGAGCTAGTTGATTATCTTGAGAAAGAGAAATAGTTGATTTATATGTTCATTGCCGTCAAGATATTTCAAAGACCCCAACTCCGAAAGGTGAACCCGTATGATTATGCTGCTGTCATGTAAATATAATGTATATCCTCCATATTGAATTAATACTTGGAAATCATATTCAGAAGAATCATCATTGATAGTATCCAACGTATAATACAACATAGGTACATGGTTTTGCAAGAAAAACGAAATGTGAAATTATAGAGTTGTAGAACCATAATAAGATTGGTAAGGTTTCTTTAGTCTAGAGCAATCAGAGACATGACAAGCTAATAGTTATGGACAGCTGTTTCGCTCACTCATGAAGATCATCAGTGAAACGAGGGAGCTTGCAATATTACTGGTCGATCTAGACTAGACAGATCTCATCATTAATATCTGACAAAAGCAGCAGGAGATAACTGAATACATTCATTTATTGTCCCATTGTATGTAATTTGGTAAATAGCTCATATTAACACTCATGTCTACTGAATTTTCGTCTATACGTACGCTTCAGTTTCACGATCATCATCAAGAGACGCTTGAAACCAATTCATATCAACTTAAACAACTTCAATTATTTGTGTTTTGTTTGTTTTTGTGACGTAGACATTCATGAATAAACTAGTTCAAGAAATTTCGCGCTTCTGTTGATGTGAATTAGTTTTCAAACGTCTCCTGATCTTGATTCAAAAATTAAACATCCATTCGTCGGGTTAAGCGAAGTGGCGATCCTGGCGGATTTTCGTTGTAACTAAACTTAAGAGACGTCTTAAAATGAATTATCATAATAGTAAATATATATAATAACATAATAGTATCCATTACAATGTCAATCAATAAAAATATAAGGAAATTGAAAAATAATATGCCAAAATGTTTTAGAGACTTTAGCCCCCATTGAAAAGCCTGGTTGTCTGAACTTCAGAATGAATGTTCATCTTTTCATAAATTCAATGAAACGCTGGAATTTTTAGTTAGAATAACACTCTCAAGTCTCATAAGTTTTATTATGGATACTTATGGAGGTAGAGCTTCTGACAAGGCGATATTTAATCAATCAGATATTTTGGAGCAGTTGACACCAGTTAGAGATATGATCAGGGTCGATAGAGGATTCGGAATGTGCAGAAAATCATATCAAGCTGATTATGCCTCCTTTCTTGGGAAAGAAAAAACAATTTATGCCAGAGGAAGTGCAACTAACAAAAAAAATTGCTTGTGCTAGAGTTCATGTTGAAAGGTCAATCCAAAGTATAAAAATGTATGAAATTTTGAAAAATAAACTGTCTTGGAGTTAAGTGCCTTATATTGATGATAGTTTTATTTGTGTTGCTGGATTAGTGAATTTGAAGACTCCAATCTTAGCAAGTAATGAATATTAATTAATTTACAATAATTTACAATTTCATAATACAATACTATATATTTGTACTTACATATATTTACTCACATACTGATTCATCTTCTAATTTCTTTTCTCCTCCTGCTTCATAATGAATCATGTGTACAAAATATACATATATAGTTTTGCTAGGCATTCATTTACAAAATTTTCTTTGAAGTTCACCTGTACCACTACATATGAATTATCGAATGAGGAATAAATAATAAAGTCACACTTTTTTGAGTTCGTTACAAACATACCTAATTGTGCTTGCAAATAATAGCTGTGCTTGTTTTTCAGGCTATTATTGTTTGGATTGCTGTTATTCAAAAAGGATAATTCGAATATCAATTAGGCAGCAGTCTTTTTTCTCCTCATATGCGTGACCCACCATAATTTCATCCACACTGCATCCAAGCCAAGAGATGATTGAGTTTACTATCAACTCAAGTTCAAAGACTTCATAATGAGTTTGCTTTATATAGGTCCCTCGGTCAACATCTTCCATACGAGTACCTATGCTGTAGCTGGTAACTGGTATGATCTATGACCCTCAGGATTCGAACGTACGTCCAGAGCTTGTCGAAGAGACACTATCACATTCTTATCATAATATTCTTGCTGAACTTTGGATAAATTATGAAATTTAAATGGTATCTCTTCCTTGTGGTGGAATAGGTGGAATAAAATTGAATCCTGAGTGATTATTGGTGCACTTTTCATATGCAAAATATTCTTGCATTTATAATGTGAAATGTATAAGGAGTTTTTCTCTGAGATAAACTAAGATCGATAAGCATTTTTCATCTAAGCAAGTTCACTGTCTTGGCGCGCAGATATCGAAAGATCCAATGATTCGTTAAGAGTCTCATCGGGCACAGGCTTGCAAGAGTATGTTGGATTTTTGCTGGCGCTATGGCAAAACTTTTCCACCGGCGTGGTCTCATACAAGTCTTCAGCATTTCTTTTCAATTTCTCCCATTTTTGATTCACGTCAGTACAAGTGGCAACTTCAATATCATTCTCTTTTACGCTGATGGAAAATATGAAAATATATAAATTATGTTATCGAAACTAATAATTCTTACAAGAAATACAATTATTAAACTTACGTTATCAAATGATTCAATAAAGCATTGAGTGCTCATATTGACCCGATGATTCAGCAACACAAGAACAATTTAATTAGCTAATTTTCTTAACATTTTGTTTTTCAATTGTTAAATTTAACTCATGAGGCATATCAAATAAATTACTTGTTTGCATACAGAATGCAACAATTTTTGCTGCATTTTCATTACATTTTGTTACTACAACATATAAAAGATAGTGAGCATTGAAAACACGCTGACCTTCAACATATTGTCGCAAACCATCTCGAAAATGGAAATAAATGTCGGGAAGACTTAATAAGTATTCACCACTCATTTTTATAATTATTAATTGTTATTTTATCGATTAAATTTATTGAATTATTGCTTAAGACGCGCAAAATTCATCTAGTTGAATTCGAATTGACAACTCGGCATCCTTTCTAACGATGCTACTAGTTTTATTCCACATGAAATATGGTAGATGGCGCCACTTCGCTCAACACGCCAAATAGAAGTTGGTAAATTTCTCTTATTTTTCGGAACGCTACTAACAAAATTTTCGGAATCAATTTATCGTGAGCTCTCTATTGCTATGGTAATGTTTTGTGGGGAAGAGGTCTTAATTGCGCTCGTCCTGTGGGGATCAGCTCTTAATGTTGGGCGGTTTGCCCTAAACTGATCTGTGGTCCTGGTGGAGGCATAGGGGATCAAAAACACAACACTTAGAAAAGAGTTACTTCACTTAAGGTAGAGCTCGACGCCATAAAGACTTAAAGTCTCGCTCTACATAATAATAACTTGTACACTTTAATGAATATCTTATATGAATAATGATCTACATCTATATGAATACCATATGTCTATGAATGATTTGTCCTACATAAATATATATATATATTATAATCTAACGTGATTATGTTATTGTCCTACATACTCTGGTCTTTAGCATATACATCGATTCCTCAATAACTACCTCGAGATACTCTGTTCTGTGTGCCAAGGTTCTCTTGTGCTAAACAATGTGTAATAGTGAACATGTTGTTAGTGGGTCAGTTATGAGTTATCAATATATGCTTAATAACATTACTTAATAGAAATAAGGTCGAATTCTATAACTTAGGGATTTTAGGTAATCTCGTATAGGAATGGAAGATTCCTATACTACAGTTTCATGAGGAAATTATAATTTGAAGTGATATGGTCCTTGCTCCTGTTATGTTTTCCTAAAGAAATACATGCATTTTCCTTATCTGAATATGTCGTTTTCCATCATGCTGCTCCACTGTCTTCTAGAAAAAGAACACAAGATCAACTTAATATTTTTTGAATAATTTATTTACTTTTCATGAGCCAATGATAATTTTCATAACACAAATTATTGAATGTAAACTTTTAGGTACAATTTATCTTCGTAACAAAGATTTGAACCATTATGACAATAATGTTTTTCTGGCTATGAAATAAACCAGAATCATACAGCTGACAAAGTGTATGAAATTATTTTTTTACTGGTATATGAAGTAGTTAATTCAATTAATTTTCCAATGAATGGATGTCATATTCCAATCTATCTCAATGTATGATTGGGAATAAACTGTGGAATTCTATATTATAATTAATAGTTTGATGAACATGATAGTTGACGGAGTAATGATATTTTGGTTGTTTAGATTGGAATATTATAGCGTTATTGACAACTGAATTATTAATTCCATTGAAATTATCAACTGTCATACATTATAATGAACAGTTGATAAGAGAGAATTTGACTTTGTTTAGTCGGGATTCCTGGAGTTTATCCAACAAAAATTATATAACATATCTCGATTTTTTCGGTTGAAAAACCGTATCGCATTAAGTAATTCAATTCTACTACAATGGGATGATTCTATAATAGCACGCGGATTCTCGGTACCATACTTCAAAGAACGATGAACAACATAATCGGCAGTGGCTTCCATTACTTCAGCGGAAACACGGAGATAGGAGGATATGACGAGAAGTTTTCCATTATTTACTTTATGGGAACGAAATATTTTAAATTTGATTGGGGAACGACGCTTTGATCCAAAATATCTCGACTATTTGCGAGGCAAAGACCTTCGTTATGCGGGCAATTTCCATGCGAGGTAAATATAATATTTTCCACAATTAATATAAAAACGTGAAGCCACATAGCTCGACCTGAAACTCTAGCAACAACTCACGGTCCAACTCACATGAAACTTAAAGTTTCCACTTTTCCGAGAAACCGCCGATGAGTAATTAGACATTTCATAGATCCACGTTGGATTCAAGTATCTAATAAACTATATAAGAGTTCGCACTGTGGACACACTGTAACACCATAAATAAGAACTAGTCACCTCCATCCCTTGAAAATATTAATAGAGTACTGAGGACCTTTCAGCTACCAAGTGGTCATCATCATAGTAAACCGAATTAGAAAGCAAAATATGCTATACAAACAGGAGGAATAAACTATAATTTCAGTTCACTCATCAGAATAAATCATACAACAAATGAGGAGATATGCGAAGTTAAACTCCTTGGAATGATTATAGATCATAAATTGACATGGGAAGCACAATGTAACAGCATCATAAGCAAATTGAGTAGCAAATTTTATATGATAAGAATGCTAACAAACACGGTCTCTTCGAAAGTGTTGAATTTGTTATACTACGGTCTCATTAATTTCGTTTCAAATTACGGTCTTATATTCTGGGGTGATCTTCCCACATGAGCAGGGTATTCATTGATCAAAAGAATATTGTCCAATATACGTTGAATGCTAAATCGAATTGTCATTGCAAACCACTTTCATAGAACTCCAGTTTTTGACTCTTCCATGTATGTTCATCTATCAACTGGTGCTGAATATTGAAAACAGGGAATACACTCACATTAAAAAAAATGTATTTCTCAGATAAGGAACCCGTATAAATTATAATATTCACGTAACATTCTCAATTTATCGGTTATACAAAATTGTCATATTAATCAAGGTATAATCTGCTATAATTATTTTGTAAATAAAGCAATCATTCATTGAAAATATTCAAGAATTTACTATACACATATTTACTGAAACATGCATTCTATTCCGTTAAGGAGTGCCTCAGTACCTAATTTCTAGTTTACATTGTAAATTGATTATTTTATAATTCGTATATTGATATTTATGCATTTCAAATTAAATGTTTTTCAATTCGTGTTCTAATATTTATGTTTAATTGTATTAATGTTTCATGATAATAACGTATATACTTTGTGCTTGATTAATAATTAACATATGTATTCAATCCTCAATTTAATTGATTTTTGAATTATTTGTCTGTTACTGACCAGTTTGATAAGAAACTGTATGTCTTTGTACTGTGTTTTTATTGGAATTGAAATCGTAAGGGATTATCATCAGCCGGAGATTATGATTCCATTAAATTGCTTTTTCGCTTATAGATTTCCATCACTCTATTTCTCATTAGTGTGTTCCAAGATTGATAAGCTTATCTGAGAAATAGTGTTATCTGTATTTAAGCTTTCCACCGCTGACTCACACGATATTCTTCGAATACTATATATAGGTTTCCTTCAAGTGTAGTCAAAATATATCAAAAAATAACATGTAAAAAAGTTGTGATCAATTAATCACGTGACTTCCCTCAAGTTTGTTAACAAACTAGCTTTCAGACACTACTTTATGTCAAATGTGTATGATTGTTTTAAAGAGAAGCTTTTATTTTGAAGTGTACTAAGATGAATAAAAAATCAAGATCTCCGACCTCAAGAACCGCATATACCAATTTTGAAAAGAATATCACAATAGTCACCATCCGACGCATCGAGTTTTCCGATTTTCCCAGGAAAAATAATGAAAAATGAAAAACTGAAATATGAATTCGTACTTAGAAACATATTTTGAATATTTTTTTGGCTACAAGTTTTGTGATGAAAGTGAAAACAAAGGAGTTTATGACTTTTGTTCGATAAAAATTCAATTTTAGCAAATCACAAATTGTGGTGGATGTTTCGACCAAATCGGAAAAACACCCACTTCTTATGAGCGGAGTGACTCTGACGTTGAAACTTGTCCTGTGGGTGTTTCCTCTCATGTGAATCAAGTTTTAGGTCCGAAAAATAGAGGGGATATTGATATTCATGCATTTCAAATTGAATGTTTATCAATTCGTGTTCTAATATTTATATTTAATTGCTCAAAGCAAAAATAATCTGCCCCTCCGGGTCTGCTTGGGCTTGAATCAAAGGGAAAAATAAATGTGTTCGAATGGTCCAAACCGTGACTCGATCTGACTTGACCTATGATGGCCGCTCGGAGTGAAAATATCGGAAAAAATGTGCTACACCAAATCGATAATATAGAATAAAGTCTCCCAAAGTGAATGAATTCAACTAGGAGTTGTTCAGACAAATCTGAGAGACTGCAGACAGAAGGTTCTGGAGTCGTAAAAAAAAGTGCAATTTGCGCGCCACCTATTGTGAATATGAAATTGAAAAAAATTAGATTTACTTTAGAACTTGTACGTAGTTCTTGATATACTGTGGGAGTGCTTTCTATCTATAATTCTTCCCAAAAAAATCATGAAAAAATGTTCCTTTTGCACGTGACTGCAGGGGTGGGGTGTTTTGGTAGAATACGATTTCGTGTTTTAGTGTTGTTTACCACCACCAAAAACTTGAAGTCGATATCTTCAACGGTGTCGGTTGATTTACTTTTACTTTTTTCTTTTCCAATAACTATACTAAAAATGCGTTCAGAATAGAGAGAGAGAATGGAAATAGTACATTGGTACTATAGGGGCAATACTTGTTTTAAAATTGTCACTAATATATGTATTATCCAATTTGCACACCTGGAGACTATTCCGCCATTTCTATCGGTAGTATGAATCTCAAAATTTGCAGATTACTTCGGAGTTGTGACAATGGGAAATCTGTTGTATTTGAGCCCGATATTCTCGTTTCAAGTAGTAATCCTAACATTGATAATTTTTTCAAATAGAATAATGGCATTTCATTCAACCATCAGGACAAGCCTGATTTTATGGTTATGTATATAATATAGCACACGTATTCATCCATTCTGCAGCAGTATCCGAAATCCTCGTCATCGATGTGACCTATTTCATGTCTTTATTATATGCAAAAAGTTTCAGAATTTTTCATTCTGTGGTACATTTTGATAGTTCATGTGACAGCAAATGCCTAGAACTATATAAAATAAGGTTATATTATGGACTGAATGATTGCGGAAGAAAACCTGACAGCAGGTGTCAGTATGAAACATTGAGTTTTGAAATACATTATGTAGACCATTTGGATAAAATTTCAATTTAACATAGAGTATTACTTGAAGTCTGTCATTAGCGGTATCCAAATCATTTCTAATATATTTTCTGTTTCTACAATCATTTACATTCAACACACAAGAGTGTTCGTAAGTTATTTTGCTCACAAAAGTGGATGAATTCACGTGTTCAATACACATAAGTGGGGGAGGCCTAGTGGTTCTGTTAAAATTTCTGAAATTGGATCCCGATTTCGAAATTGAGAATTTTGAATTTATTAAGAATTGCAGTAAAAAAAATGTCACAAAGTTTAACATTTCCTATTCGTTTGTTTGTATTAACAAAAACACAAAATTATACATGTTCAAAGCAAAAGTAATGTTCAAAGTAATGAAAAATTTCTATCTTCAGTTGTTTATGCATTACGAGCCCACGAGAGTATGGACGTTCATGATTTGAATATATTCTACTGAGCTCAGCATGGGGTTTATTATATATTACATTTTTCAGATACTTTACGCCGCAAAAAATACCAGTAAACGTCAAAAACTTTATAATTGAAGAGTCCACGGAAGAAAGGCATTCATTTTCGCATGAAAAACCTTTAATTCAGCTGTGAAGTTGTCGCAGGTACTACAAGTATCAGAACGAGGATAACCGAAACTGATGTTGAAATGCTTATTGAAAATGTTGCGATACTTTTCGTATGAGACAGCTAGAGGATTGATGGTCTTGTACATATCGTAAATTTTTTTTATATTCAACTCTTCAGGAAGGTATACTTTCTCTGTTTCTTTTCTACTGTAATGACTTTCTCTACCTTTAAAACTTCTTATATGTTCAAGAACTTCATTCAGCCTCTCCTGCGATAGTGTATGTTTCTTTTTATTTTTCCCCGCATGTCTGTTGGAGCACTTCCTGAAGCTTTCAAACTTTTTTGGATATCTTCAAGTCTCTTTCGTCCGATCCCATGGATGCTTAGGAGTGCTTTAAAGCAAATTGGAGTGTCAGTAGTTCCATTTTCAGATACTGTCCTTACTCTGAAAGAGTATGAAGCATCGTCTAACTTGACTGTGGCTTCATTTGTAGCTCTTCTTCGTTTTACGGGCATTGAAGAAACAAGTCCTGCCAAGTGATTATTTTGCTCATTATAAACCAAAGTGTTGAAATGTCTCATAATATTTGATCGGTTTTCTTCATCTACGACGGAAAAACACTTCAATCGTTTGCAGCGACAGTCTTCTCCTATTTCGTGGCTCTGTTGTCTCATTCGTTTCATTACTTAACTGGTTCGGCCTGTTGTTTTCCTTTTCTTAGACGTTCTTCGACGAATATCCACATTATCACTTCCACTATCCGACATTATTTACCACGTGTACATACACGTGTAACAAAGCATACATATGCTTTATGCGGAAAAAACAACGCAATAAATACCACGAAAGTCAAACGTAAACTAAACGTTTCGAAAAAACAAGTCGATTCTTGTTGATAATGTGGACATTTCGCCTTTCTCGACTTTTCGCATGGACATTCCGCGTTTCTTCGCTGTAGGGGATATTTTCAAACGACGTTGAAGGTGTGATGCATCGCGTTTTCTCCTTTTTTGATTACGGCATATAAATATAGTACTATAACCTACACGTTGCCGTATTTAGCTCGAAAATAATAAAAATGTGACATTTCGCCTTTCTTCCGTGGACTCTTCAATTGGAATCTTTGATCTTTGTCGCTTACTATCGAGTTTTTTCTCGGATAGATCACTTCATGTGGTGGTTGACGGAGTATCCTCCGATACAATGGTTATCAGCGCTGATGTTCTACACGGATCTGTCGTGGTACCAACTCTGTTGTTGCTCCATATCAACGATCTGATAGCAGTGACCAACTGTCCCGCTTTGAAGATGATGGTACACTTCATAACGATTTTTTGCCCCTATACCATCCAATGGAGCCAGAGAAGCGAGACATGGACAGGTTCTCCAGGGAAGTGGATCCCATAATCCCTATTCCTGTGAAATCTTCCATAACAATGCTCGGGATCACCATTAACAGCATCCTCTCATGGGACGATCATGTGAGGTTCATTGCGAAAACCGCTTCACGAAAACTTGATTCCCTGTTCCGTGCCAAGAGCTACTTTACATCCCAGCAGCTCCTCATAATCTACAAAGCATAGATTCGATCTGTCCTGGAGTACTGTTCACATCATTGGAGTTCGGCTCTGAAACATACGCTGAATCTCTTAGATTCTATCCAGAAAAGAGAGAATCGTTTGATTGATGATGCCACATCTAAGAGTTTATTGACCTTCCTAGAACATCGGAGAAAGGTGATAGAGACTTTTCCATGGATATTTCCATGGTCGGCGTTCATCAGAAATCTCGTCTGTTGTTCCATAACAGGAGATTCCAGATAGGGGGACCAGACGAGTTCAAACTAGTCACCCATTCACTATCAATCTCGAGACTTGCCGAACTTCTTCCTATCAGACTTCATTTTTCCATCGAACAACGAAGATGTGAAATTCTATACCTAGTGAGGTCTTTCCCTATGCCTATAACCTCCAATTGTTCAAGAAAAATACGAATACCTATCTCCTCTCCCAACGTTTCACTGCTGGCTCACACGAAGTTCTCCATTATAGGTTTCCCTGTCGTGTAGTCAAAGTAAAAAAAATACGTATATATTCCTCAGTGGTTCTACACCATGATATTCAATTAATCAACAACTGTAGATGTATAAGAAGATGAGTAGGACTTTAATTATCTCTTATATATTGTACAATAAAACGATTCATCCCAAATTTCACTAAGACGTTGGTTGTCAATGAAGGAACAATGATGTTGTTTTATAAAACTATTCACTTCTAGTCCTAGAGTCGCTTGATTAGATGCCTTTTTTCTGTAAATATGGTGTGAGCTTTGGGTCAAGTCATTTGTGATGTCTCCTAAATTACCGATTCAATTATGCGTTGAATTAAATCTTAGGTATTATGATTCACTTATTCTTCGATAAATAACAAAGAATGCCTTAAAAACCGTTTGTTCTATATAATTCGATCGACATGCAATCTTTCTTGACTTGCGTGTATAAATACATCACTTTTTCTAAATTATATAGACATTTTATCATCCATCAAATAATATTAGAACTAAGTCAGTTGGTTTGGAGAAAACTGATGATTGAAACAGTCTTATTATTATTTTAGGACATATTACTGCTAGATGTCATTAAACTACAGACCATCTGTGAGTCACGTGATTTCTATATCAGCATACAGAACGTTTTTTAATAGTGTATAGATTATTTGCGAATGGATTCATGGCACCGGGATAAAGCTATGCCGCTTGGCAAGGTTGTGGGTACCGATCAGATAATTCTAACTTCTGAGTGAGTGTAGAGAAACTGCCTCATTAATTTTCAATTACAGTTAATGTAGATATCAAACAAGTTGCTCAAATCCAAGCTGGTTCCAAGAACACTCGTGAACTTAAATAGAAATAGGATATTCTTTGTTGCTTCTTATTACGGACAAGTCAAGTAAAAGAGTTCATTTCTTAATACGACCGTCTCGTTATGAATCAATAAAGTTTGTTCCTCAAATTTGTGGTATGAAAACAAGATGTGTAGTTTCTGAATCCTTATCAAGGAAGAATCATTATATTTTGTAAAATATCGACCAAATCGAAGAGTTTCCTAACAGTTTCAATAGGAAATCATAAAATAAGTATTTCACAGAAATGGAACAAAAGAAAACAATTGCTTCACAGTATATTGGTAGTTGAGACATATTTTCATGATCCAATTTGTAACGGCAAGTTGATCGCTTGCTATGGTTTAAACGAAGATTTTTCACCCTGTCTTTTCCTTTGAAGCTATAATCTATCCACGTAACCATGAGATAAGATGTGCAGAACGCATTCGTTTCCCATTGAGCATGTGATTAGAATATTAACTTGATATAATTTTCATTCATACCTGAATTCAAGGTCCCTGTTGAAAGAATACAATAGTTCCTTTGTATTCAGCCCATTCGACTGAGGCAAGTCTCTCTCCCCCCCTCTCTCTCTCTCGCTCTCTCTCCCTCAATATTTAATTTTTCTGGTTAAGCTTGCGTTGTGGTGTTTATGGTAGTAATTTCGCTAAGTTCATCTAGAATCAAGTCATATCGCTGAATACATAAAATTTAGAATTTTTTGAATAATCAAATCATAATAGTTTTGCTCAACTTTTTACCCTGGTATTGATAAATTGTATTCTAAATTTAACATAACATGTTGGAAATATTCTCAATTATCGTCCAATTGCGATATTGTATAACTTATCTGAGGTCTTTGAGATGTGCCTGTATCAACGCATTATTAGCACTTTCTCACATATATTACCATATCAACATGGATTTGTCCAGAAGAGATCTACGGTTACGAATCTTACTTGTTTGAACACGTATATTGCTGCTATTCTTGACAACCAAGGCCAGGTTGACGTATTATATACAGATTTTCCGGAGGCCTTTGATAAACTTGATCACACTATTCTTCTAAGCAAGCTCAAATCCATTGGATTTAGTACTTTCTTAGTAGCGTTTTTTTGCTCATACCATATCAATAGATCGCAGTTGTGCAGTATTGCTGTCAAAGATCATATTCATTCATCGCCAAATTGGTTGTGCCTCAAGGTTCAAACCTTGGTCCTCTACTGTTCCTGTTACTCATCAACGATTTGGCTGAAACCGTAATCCGTTTGGAACTAATTTTTGCTGATGACGTGACAATATTTAAAAAAAAACCTAGTTGACTGCTACGCACTACAAAATGATCTGGACAATATTTTTGAATGATGCGCCAACAATAAATTGAGTCTAAATACTAGTGAATGTTGTGTTGTTAGCTTCAGTCGTAAAGTCCATCCTATTCTGTTCTATTATCTTTAAGATTCAGTAATCATTTCTCGTAATACTAGTCAAAGACCTAGGTATTTTATACGATCATCAGTTCACTTTCAATCTACATATAAGTGATATGTGTGCTAAAGCAGCTAATAGAACTTCAGGGTTTGTACATAGGCATTCCAAATATGTCAACAATTTAGAGGTACTACAAACACTATTGAATTCATTGGTTAGACCAAAACTGGAATATGCTTCACTTATCTGGAACCCTCAGTATAAATTCGAGATTACACTAATTAAGAGCATCCAACCTAAATATTGGAAATATCTCTGGTTTAGAACTTTCAATATCTTTCCTAGAAGAGGTTTAAGCCATCAATTATTATTATCTACTTTTGATTGTTTGACACTTGAACTGAGAGAAGAATAAGAAGCACAATATTCCTCCATGATTTGTTGAATAATAATATTGACTGCAGTTACTTATTAGGTGAATTTAATTTTATTGTACCTAGATAATCTTCTCGTTGTCCCTTAACTTTTTACAATATTAGTTCTAGTACAAATGTGTCATCTAAATGTCCGATATTTGTTATGTCAACAAACTTTAATATTATTTGTTCACAATTTGACTTATTTTTCAATAGTATTCAGTATCTTATTAGTGTGGTCAGGTGAGGTTATTTATCATCATGTAATTTGAAAATTTAGCCAGTTTAATTTCATTATTCCTAAAAGATATTTTTTTGTTATTTATTTCTTGTTATTCTTTATTTTATGTTGCTCTGTATTGTTTGTCCTATAATTGGGTTAACCTGTTGGGCATATATATACTAAATAAATAGATGAATAATTTCTTAATTATTACTTCAGTTGTACTTGATCTTTTAACTTTTAATTCATTTTTATAACTGTTTTATTTCTTTATTATTATTAAATATTTTATATTTGTTTTGATTGAGAGTTTTCCTACTTAGCGCAGTTTATCAACTACCCTCGATCACACGGTGCTTAATTAATGTATGAGTATCTCAACCAGAGAGAAGAGTAAGTATTACATATATCTATTGACCGTATTGTTGCTTGATTTGCCGAACTAATGTGATAATTGCAAGTTATATAGATATCAACTAATCAAGGCAAATGATATATAAGAATGAATTCGATGAAATAAGTAAATTGATCACCTTTAGGTAATCAAGTAAACCAGAGAAGGGATCGTTATTACATGAGCAATCATGCAGTATCATATGTAAGTGAGCTAGTTATGTGTTCCAACCGGAATATTTGCATAGATTGTTCTGTCGTTTGTATTGCTGAAAATGTATCTTGAATTAATTTCAGTATGACCCCATATTGCTTTAATACCCAAACTGCCTTTCTTGATCATGCCAAAATGTATGACTTACATGAACTTACCCGAGTTATAATTAAAACTTCCAACTTTATAGCTCGCTCCGTTATTGGTTACAAAGTATGATATATTCGAGAAGTTTATTAACTAAATTGCTAGATGTCTTAAAATGATAAATGGAGTGCTGAATTATTATTAAATAAGGTTCATGTAAGTGAGCTTTTCGCGTGCATATATAATTCATCCTGGAAGGATATTCAGTATAGACTTACTTTCAAAACCATTTATTAAATAAGAAACTTTCAATTTCTTGGCACCTTCGCCAAAATGTTGCGTTGACATTGATATGGTAATTACCCAAGCAACACGTCAATGAGCATTATAGTTTAATATACGCGTATTCAACGATATATTGGTAGTTTTTTGGTTATGGTGTATTTATTGTACGAATATGACTAACGGATATGTTTTGCAGCATGTAATACACGAATTTGGTTTACTATTTCGTTATGGACTTTCTGTAAATTTTACGAGTTTTGAATGCTTCACTGAGTTATACTGCATAAGTCGACCCTGAATGGATATTCGAATAGCTGTCAGTATATTCAATATCTTTTATTGGTGGCATATCATGTACTCAAGTGACACAACTGTCTAGTCGAGGAAAATTAACACATAAGATGGATGGAAATGCGGTTTATTGCATATACTCCATTTACTCACTTTCTAAATATTATGCAAATAAGAAACTGCTCTTCTGAATCGCAAAAATGTATCATTTCATGTGCAATTTTTGAAGCAAATAAAAAAAAATCATTATTCGGTAACACATCGTAGAAATCGACCCAAATTTGTTACTCGGGAGTTTTTGAGGCTGCTGAACACGAATATCATGTCAAAAAAAAAAACATATAATGTACTTGCGGATCAGGAAGTCCTGGTTATGAGGTTCATCCACGAGGTTTTCTCGGAATTTGCTTGAAAATTGAGCCAAAATGTTCACTCGTGGTTTTTCGTGGTAGCTGAACATGATTCTGAAATTGAAAAAATTCCTCAATACACCTGAAGGTCAGGGTGGCCTGGCTGTCTAGGTCGTCTCCTGGACATTCACGTGAGTCTTCATGTGAATGCAATGAATTTGGTTTCTCAGGGGTTTTTGGAGTCGCTGATCATGAGTATGATGTCGAAAAATCCATGTGATTTACCTGGGGATCAGGAAATCCTAGTTGTGAGGGTCATATATGAGGTTTTTCGGAATTTGCTCGGAAATCGGATAAAAATGTCTACTCGGGGGTTTTCGAGGTCGCTGAACACGATTCTGATATTGAAAAAATTTCACAATACACCTGGAGACCAGGGTGTCGTGGTTGTATAAGTCATCTCCATGACAAGTGAATGAGTTTCCATGAATAAAATTGGTTGTACGATAAAATTGATGAATTTATATATACGCGATATAATAGAATATGATAAGAATCGATGGACAGGTAATTGAGTTTTTATTGGAACGCATTAAATTTTATCATTTAGGAGTGTGTGTGTTCATGAAAACGGTGATGAAAATTTGTAAGATATAAATTCAGACACATATATATGACAATAAGATGAACAAATGACTGCAGAAAATTTATTAAATGCATTGACTAAAATAATTATTATGTGAAAAAATCTGTTTTTATACAACTTTTATTAATAATAAAGATTCTTGACCCAGTATGAATTATATATAAAAATTCTCGGGAAATAGGTCACATCAACAATTTGTTTTAAATTTTCGTCTTCACTTACGTTTCGGTCTCACGATTATCAACAGAAGACTTATTATGTCAAAAAAGGTTTATTAGAACTAATCATAGCACAAGCGTCCATATCGCACAAATTTCAATCAAAAAAACCCACGTCGTCGACGATATTGACGATATTGACGATACAATTTCGATTATTCGTGGTTTTGTTCGTTTCGACGGCGTGGGCTCTTTTGATTGAAATTTGTGCGATATGGACGCTTGTGCTATAATTAGTTTTAATGAACCCTCTTTGACATAATAAGTCTTTTGTTGATGGTCGTGAGACCGAAACGTACGTAAAGACGAAAATTTAAAACAAAGTGTTGATGTGACCTATTTCTCGAGAATTTTTATATATACTTTTATTAATAATAATGTGAAAACGTAACTATAGTTTCATTTTCAAATTATCAACGGCGTTGAAACTATAGTTACGTTTTCACGATATTATTAATGAAAGTGGTATAAAAACAAAGTAGTTATTCTTTCATGTAATCAAAATGATAAATTACCATAAAGTAACGGCTTCCACCATCGATTTAAAAAAAAAAATATTTATTTAGAAAAATCTTAATCTATCAAATGGAAAAAAAATATTTTACACTTTTTTTTTCAAAGATTCATCACCTCGAAATATTATTATTATTCTATTTAATCATGGGAATTTTTGTATATTGAATGAATTTAAGTTCGATAATTTTTTGATAAATTCAATTTTCTTTATGAAAACTCACTTACTTGCCCATCAATTCTTATCATATCGATAATACATAAATTCAATAACTCCATCGTACAACCAGTTTCATTTATTCCTTTTGAAACTTTTGAAATCATAAGTTCATTTGAAACTGACCCACCTGTCCAACAGATGACATTGACAACGAAGACACCCTGGCCTTCAGGTATATTGTGGAATTTTTTCTATATGAATCGTGTTCAGGGACCTCGAAAACTCCAGAGTAAACATTCTGGTTCAATTTGCAAGCAAATTTTGAGAAAACCCCGTGGTACATTATATAGCTTTTCTAACATCATATTCGTGTTCAACTACCGCTAAAATCACCGAGTAACAAATTTGGGTCAATTTCCATAAGGTATTACCGAATAATGATTTTTTTTATTTGCTTCAAAAATTGCACATTCTAAAACGCATTTTTTCGATGCAGAAATGCAGTTTCTCATTCGTATGAGATTCAAAAAGAATGGCAAATGGAGTAAATGCATCAAGGAATCAAATGCAAAAAACCGAATTTCGATCCATCTTACTGCACTAATTTTGGACCGAAAATGTTATATTTCCTCGACTAGTTTCCCTGTGAATAAACGTGTACGCCATAGGATTATCATCGCTGTCTGCCGATATGAATCGCGTTCCTCCGTTTGCCTGAGCAAATAGTCTCCTACAATTTTATCATGTGATCATACCAGTGCCCCCACCGGTCTGCGCGACCGTGTTTGACAACACAACAAATACCACGGTATAGGAAAGGCTGGTAGAGAATCTCGTATACTTTAATACGTGGTAGGAGTGAGTCTCTTACCCCCGGTGCGTTAGAAATCCGCACGGCGTCGCTTCGATCGGGTCCCGAACCTACGCTATGTATTAGATATTTACGATATAAGTGTCGTAAAGATTCATATTACGAAATGAGATGGGAACCCATTGAATATCGTAATATGAATTTACGATACGAATATAGTACATTATTTTACCTACTACCAATAATGTTAATTATTTACTCAAAATTAGTCAATATTCCTGAAATTAATGATATTAGAATCATGTAACAAGCAAGCGTTGCGCTCATTGTTGATTTATTTTGCGAACTGTCAATTTTGACGCGTTCACATGAGTTTAGTATAATTGTATCGACATGAGTTCCGACTATAAAAGTGTGGATTCTGATATAGAACTTGCTGCAAATAACGCAATACAAACCCTAGTACCCGGTAAATCCCGCAATAGATACGAAAAAGAATATAAGCGATTCGAAGACTGGTGCAGTTCAAAAAAAGTCCGTGATATATCGGAGAAAATTAACTTTGACACGTTCATTTCAATTAATTTTACTTTACCGCACTAGTGCGGTAAAGTACCTCATTACGAAACTCATATCAGTGTCGTAATGTTTGACATTACATATTGGTAGTAGGTAAAAGATATTACGTGCTTAGAAGGTCATCATTTGTTCAGGCGCAATTTACATAATATGCTACCAGCAATCCTCCCATTAAAACATTGGAAGATGCGGGTCCCGATAGTAACGTCACCTTGTGGATTCTACACGAATCGGTTCGATAAGCGCTTCATTTTTCATAAGGGAGATGCACTACCAGCCTTTCCTATACTGTGACAAATACCGACCGCAGGTGAAGCCGCAGATATTGAAGTTGTTCTGTGCCACAAATCAAATTGTAGTTAATGGCAGTATTATAGTTCATTTTGTTAGTATTGCTCTTCCTGATTGTTTTGTTATTTTGTGACTTCATGTCTTCAGGTGACTGGTACGTTCCATTAGAATAAATAATAATTATTGTGTGATGATATCTCAGGAACTGAATATATGTTTGTTCGCTGAAATACAACAGCTCCAATTGCAGTTATTAACATTTTCTCTGGTCTATTGTTGCTTTAATGTTCATTTATTGTGTATTTTATGCCATGTAGATACATGTTATAGAATCTTAGGTTTATGATGCATTCAAATTGGCGAGAGTATCCGGATATTAATATTAGTATTATATGTGTATGGCGTATTCAGTAACAACAATGTCATTAATTAGTTTTAATTTTCATATTAGATGTGATAATTCTCTATATAAATTTTCCGATCGTTCCAGCGTGTTTCTTTCAACCCCTCTTAGTAATAAAGTACTTTTGAAACACCTATAATTTATACTAAAAAGAAGCGTATTTCTTCAACAAGTAATCAACGTGTTTGATCAACGTTCACAACTATTGTATTTGCAGCGTATTTCCACGTTTATCGTGCAAACATTTCATTATTCATACATGGTTGACATTCAACCAGAAATATACTCTCGATATACAGGGTATATCGAAAACACCTCATGTAAATGCAGGGGTCGTTAGATTTTGCAAAAATAATCAGATTTTTCATGTAAACTATGGTCCTATCTTCTTTCGTTTCGGAGATACGAGCGTTGAATTTAATTTTCTTTGAACGAAATTTCGCTGTAGCTCCTGTGCAAATACAGATATTTCGTTGAAATCTGGTAGGCAGGGGTTTCAGAGGACGCCAATGATACGGTTTATTTAGTTTCAGATCATGCGGTAGAGAGCGCTGTTTGCGCGACTTTTCGGCGTTTCTTTTAGCCTTAACTTTTTTGAGAATAATTTTTTCGTTTTCTTTGCACATTTTCCTGGTTAACACTTTTATTGCAAACGAATGGATTACTGTTGTTGAGGTTCTCAAAATCTTACCGTTTTCGAGAAAAACGCGTTTAAATGAACATACGCGATTTCGGTAGTAAGTAAATTCGATAATGAGTTTTTTTATGTTCACTTAAACGCGTTTCTCCAAGAATACTCGCATTAGGGTATATCTTTGTTAACATCATTAGGAAGGTTAGACAATTTTACATCATTTTGGTTCTAGGCTCATTAGCATACCGACCTTGATAAGAGTGGGGGACGCCATTGAAAGTGTAATAATTTAAATCGATGTAGTTTCTAAACGATTGATTCGATTCCAATAAACTTTAGTTTGTGCAGAAGAGAAGGTACGTACTTTCATTTGTCGTATCTATTCGTACACGATAAATCCTAATGAAGTTGCTAGAGGGCGTAATTTGTAATGATAACGGTTTTATTGATTTTATCCTAAAGACTCAAATCATTTGGTATAGCTATGACATGATAATCGGAAATCACATTGAATTTCCAAAAAAAACTGAAAACTGCAGATCGATATCTTTCTCTGTTTCAAAGTTCGAGGAAAACGCGTTTAAATGAACATACGCTATTTCGGTATTAAGTAAATTTGTTAATGAGTTTTTGTAATGTTCATTTAAATGCGTTTCTCTCGAAAACGGTAAAATTTTGAAACCCCAACATGAGTACATTATTTGTTTGAAATAAAGTTATAAACCAGAAAAATCAGCAAAGTAAACAAAAATAATATTGTCAAAAAGTTAAGGCAAAAGTCGCGCACCCAGCGCCCTCCACGGCATAATCTGGAACTGACTAAACCATCTTATTCGGCGTCCTCTGAAACCTCTGAGTACCAGATTTCAGAGGAATATCTGTAACGGCACAGGAGCTACGGCAAAATTTCGTTCAAAAGAAATTAAATTCAACGCCTAGTATCTCCGAAACAAAAAAGATAGGACCATAGGTTATACAAAAAATCTGATCATTTTTTAAAACCTACCGTCCTCTGCATTTATGGGAGGTCTTTCTGAAACACCCTGTATAACTAAATTAAACGTTTTTCAAACCATTCTCGGTTATTACACACAGCTAATAAAGTTTCAGAATTCAGTATTGGATTTGTCATCTAACTATTCGTCATATTCAGAATGTGGACCTCCTATCAAACTAGATCAACGCACCCTTGAAGGTTATTCAGTATATACTTTCGAACGCATTTTTTAAATAAGCTACTTCCAATTTCTCGGCACCTCCGCCAAATTGTTGTGCTGTCATTGATAATACACGACGAATAACGTTTCAGCAGTCAGTACTGAATCCATAATCTAACTCTACGTCCTATTGAGAATGATAGTCCCCTAATAGAACCGATGAGGTCGTTTAACATAAAAACTGTAATGAAACTCATACAATTCTTGAATAGATTTATTTATCAAATAAGGGAAATGCATATTGCTCATTGATTTAGGTTTATCATAGAAGAAGTAAATGTGTATTAAGCGCATGGAATGCTATTTCATAATTATCATATTTAAATCCGGTTAGGTACATATTGTAATATAGTTATATTATATAATTGTAGCGTCCAACAAGCAACGGGATTAGGTAGGATTCCAGGAATTGTTTCGTTCAATACGCAGAGTAAATCAGATTACGGGAAATAATAGCCGCATCTGGCGAGGTATTTCATATATCGGGAGTAGCACGTAATTCTTGTTTCGTGACTTTCAATCTGAGGATGCATCGGATGTGTCAATTATAAGATTGTTTGGAGTGTCGGCTTAAGTGGGAATTATTCCCTTCCAGTCAATTTCGGAGAAAAAGAGTATAAGAATGACACACTGCATACAGGGATTCATTCCGTTCTGAACGATTGAAGCTGGAGTCACGTGAAGAACAACACCTCTGCAATTAACCTTAACGTTCAGTTCCTCATAAAAGAGTAGGGTGAGAGAACGAACCCCTTGATATTTATATCCATGATTTTGGCGTTTACGTAGTGTAAATCCATTATACTCCGGAAGTTCGAGGATGAAACTCAAATTTTACACCAACTTCTAACATTTAATTCAAAAATGCTGACAAATTGTTTCAGCACACCGTGGCATTTTCAAAGCAAGGAGTTATCCACTGAAGCTAAATCTAAAGGTATGTCCTTAAATATTAGGGATCATAGTGGGGTATAAATTGAGAGATGAGGGTGGATAATGGTGGGGATGTACTCAAAAAATTGTTAACAAGTGGTGAGTTATATGTATCGATTTGATCATATGATCATTTGTTCAAATCGATGAGCCAATGAGCCTGGAATCAAAATGATGTAAAATTGTCTAACCTTTTTAATGATGTTAACAAATAATCCGGGAATTTTTGGAGAAATGCGTTTAAAGGAACATAAAAAAAACTCATTAACAAATTTACTTACTATCGAAATCGCTTATATTCATTTGAACCTAAATCATTTGATTCGATACTATCAAATCAACATTGTTTTCACCACAATGATGAATGGAGAGCATGGGAGCAGAATTGAATAATTAGATTATTGATAGCTATATTGTTCATAGAAATATATTTCTGTAGATGGAAGAATAGGTGATTCGCGTAATTAGAGTATTCTTTTGTGAGCCTGAAACTTATCAAATGTTCGTGGAAACGTTCACTCAAACTGCATCCAGTTTGTCCTATGTAGAAGGCGTTACAGGCATCACACCTCAGACTTTTTCTTCACATTTTGAATTCTTAATATTATTTGTTCCAGTTTTCGAGAAATCGACATACTTTTTGTGAGTGTACAATTTCCAATCCATTTAATGTCTTGTAACAAAGTTCTTACATTATAAATAAATATTCCAGATTATCAAATGAAGCATGCGCGTATTACTCATAATTCAGGGTGAATAAGTATTCTAAATCATCATGAATGCATATCCAGAAGTAGAATTCAATAATTCCGAATGGATGTATCGTCATGAAGGATTATGGATATAACCGGGTGTCGACATCTTTGTATTATAAGAGTTAGATTTGCTTTCGTTTCAATGCACAAATCGTGTATAGTGGAGTTCATTCTAAACCGTAGTAAATTCGTGTCACTATCAGATTGAGAAACATAAGTCATAAGTAAAAAACAGGATTTCACTCAATCCTCGCCGGCGAGGAGTTATGAAAGCAAGCCGTCCACTAGCTGAGAGCGTAAAAGAGACACTCATTAACTGAGTCAGTCTAGTTGGGACAGTCCCTGAAGCCGGTCTTACAAAACAAGCAAACATCTTGTATACTAAGACACATGAGAGCATATAAGTTCGATAAGATTTCATACAAAACCGAAAATAGTAGTCAGGTAATTATAATTCCGTTTAAAAGAGAGAACAAATCTCACCGTTTTCTCAATTGATTCGAAGTATTACGTTTAAATTGAATAGAATTGAAATAAAACATAGGTATTGTATTGAAGCGACCGATGGTGTTTCTGTTGATGGAATGAATTTTAAGGTGAAATTAACACCAGTTGAGAGTCCAGGTTTTTGGGAACCAACGTCTAATCGCTGGAGGTGGCTGTATTTCTAGCGCGACTACCCTGGGGTACAATCATCAAAGATGCAAGTCTTGACAACTGACGAGGTTTAAATATCGTTTATTCTATTTATAGTGCTGCGAAGATCAGTCTGTCGAAACGGGCGGGCGGTTATTCGGATCTGAAAAAGGCGGTTTTTTTTAGCGCGACTACCCTGGAGTTTTGTCAGAAGTAAGTGAAGGGTACGGCCCATCAACGTTAACAGGCTGTCGTTTTATTTACGCCATTATAGTAATCAATATTGTCTGAAGTAGAGGAGTATGAAGTAACATGAGTACCCACTGAGACGCACTGTCTTTTGTTTCCAGTGTTACTGATCGCTACAAAATAACACTATTTTTTTCCGCGGTAAATATTTTAGGACCGGCCTATAACAAGGCGTATAATAGTTGAGAAAACTGAATATGATTAATGTATAAGATTTGCTTGTTGTTAAACCGATCTCGCTTTGGTGTCCATAGCTATTATTTTAAGACTCAGCTTAATTCCCCGGCTTAGTAGTTAAGAACGCTTACCTTTTTTCCCGCTCACATGCCGTTGGTGTTAGTTTTTGATTACTGTAACCCTACCCTACCTGAATAAATGTACGAATATACTTAGTTATATATCACGTCTTCTCTGCTATCCCAATTGAGGAATAACTCAAAACACTACGAGTGGTAAGTAGAATATACAACTCAGTAGCCACTCCGAGCCATCTCGAGAACTTTAACCACTGGAATTTATTTCTTCACTGAAGTTGCCCTGACACAAGCTGTATAACGCAGTCAAAATAGACAGTCACCACAGAGAACTTTTCCGGGGAATAAACCACGCAAACAAAATCTGGCACTCGAGACAAAGTACCGAAAAAGTAGGTTAAAAATACGAATTCGACTTTGGCCAGCCATTGGCCAGCTGTAATCTTGAAAATTACATCATATACATCATTTTATCTGAGAAGGATACAAGCTCTACTGGGGGTCGTTGATAAATTGCCGAAATCTCTTGAAATATCGCGATAAAAATGATAGGCAGTCAGTAATTGATATTGACTGCTCCTTGAGAAGTTGTTATAATAGTGGTATGTATTACGACAGACCTGTAGGGGGTCGTTGTTGATTTCCCATACAAGCTCTGGACACCAAAAATATCACCGTTAATCAAAGTTATATCCGGAATGTCTTCAGTATCTTCGTAAAATGCATACATTACAGATTCCTTATTGTCAGAATGACCTATCCCTATAGCATGTCCAATTTCGTGCAATAGTACCGAAAATAAACTGGACTCATCCCCCTTGGAATTCATTTTTGTTCTACACCATATTTCATCTTGATCTAGATGTATTTCATTAGTTGCAGGAAGATCCGAATGCGCCAGAACAATTCCAGGAGTTTCATCATCTTGGTCTTTGCGATATTTTCTACGTAACTAACACGAACATGCTTAGACATTTTTTTATTAAGTATCCGCACTTTCATGTAATAGCATCATTTCAAAGATTCCTTACACACTGATGTTGTTTTGATAACACACACTCATATTTTCTTCTTACTCTGGTGAATCAACATTATACCTATCCCATACAAGAAGAACATCCTTTTCACTCAAATATGCGAATGATTCTGAAGAAGATTCTATACAGTTTTGAGATTTACTTCTCAAAATACCCATACAAAAGTAATGTTGGGAATCTCTTTCAAACTTCAAAAAAAATCGTATCGATTTAGGTGCCTAGTGGATACATATCCTAATCAATGATGGTTCAAAAATCTGATAACCCAAAGAGCTTGAATTGAAAGCTTCCATAGTTCAGGAATCTAACTGTTCTTGTGATATTTCTTCCTTCGCAATTTGATACTGAAATACTAGCAAATTTCACTTTGGATCCACAAGGGATATGCGCGTGAATTATCATCAATTTTCTATAGGTTGTTTACCCTTTGGTACAAACTCGGTTTGTTTCCTCCCAGCTGGAAGACCGCTAGAGTTCAATCAATTCCAAAAAAAGGGAAGAAGACCCTTCCCAATAATTATAGAACCATTGTACCATTATCTGTGTTCTCTAAAGAATGATGGAGGAAGCAATCAACATCGAACTATAAAAGAGTTCACTGTGGATAGATTATAACACTATTGATATGAAATAATCACCCATATCCACTACAAATACTTTACCTTAGAACTTTGATTGTATTTTTATTGGATAAAGGTGATTATTTCTCATCAATAGTGAATCAACATCGATTTCATACAATACTCTAAAGAGCTCCAAAATGGTGAATGACCGGCAATACGGGCTTTCGTCAGAAGAGAGCAACAGGAGACCTGCTTGCCTACGCAACACATGTATGGAAAAAATCTATTGAAAACATGGGAAATCTCTAGCTGTATCATTGGGTATCTCCAAATCATTTGACCAAGTCTGGCACCAAAGACTTCTTCGGAAATGGTTTGCCGCCTCAACTTTGTCGCTTACTAACGAGTTTGCTCTCAGATGAATCATTTCATGAGGTGATTAACGCAGTATGCTTCAATACGATGTCTATCAACGCTGGTGTTCCACAGGGATCTGCCTTTTTCTCTGCTCTCATGGAACGATCATGTGAGGTCCATTACAAAAGCCGTTTCACGGAAACTCAGTCTTCTTTCTCGTGCCAAGAGCTATTCTACATCCCAGCAGCTCCTCATAATCTACAAGGCACAGAATCGATTATAACTTTTCCTCAAAAAAAATTCAAGTGATGTTGACTCTTCCCCAATGAATCAATTTAGCAGTTTTGTCTTACACATGCAAGATTATAATTTTTTTGAGCCAGAAGTATGGCTAGAGTTGACAAATCAAACAATTTATCATAGAACGTGATGGAATTTGCAGTAGACGTTGTTTCTACAGGCCATGCTCCTGAAGATATATAAGTTGATGAACCAATAACTATTTTAGCACTTAGTACCTACTTGTGTGACTTATTTGACTTGACCTTATGTGATTATCGCTCAATTTTGGAGCGACTTTGCTCAACCTTTTACCTGTAGGATAAAAGAAAGAAGTTTTTCCATTCTCATATACAAATACATTACTCATTAAATAATTTCTCGCTGCTTTCAACACATGTGGTGAGTCGGAAAAATAATAAATCTTCTTTTCATTGCTTACAAAATATATTGAGTTTCAGGTGATATTTCTAAGTTGTTAGAATAACAAAATATCATCTCATATCATTCATTATACCTACAATATCCAATGAAATTTGTTGCCACTGCAGTGCACTATCTGTTATAAGAGCCACAAGTTGTATTTACAAAGAAGTATGCTAACCGTTTTATCCAATTGCTATATATATCTCTGCATTATATTTTCTTGATTCTGTGAATTGGCTTTAATCTTCTAATTTTGAACAAAATTGGATTATCTAAGCCAGCATGAATCATCAGGTTGTTGACATTCTTGTTCAGGTTCTTTTCATCGGAAGGTTTTTTTCTACTTTGACTACACGAGAGGGAAACCTATAATGCTCGAAGAACATCGTGTGAGCCAGTGGTGAATGTTCGGGGAGGAGATAGGCATTAACATTTTTCTTGAAGGTATGGAGGTTATAGACAGGGAAAGACCTCACTAGGTGAAGATAGAAAAAAAAAGTCGGGTAGAATGAAGTTCGACAGGTCTCGAACTTAACAATGAAGGTCTGACTAGTTTAAGTTCGTCTAGTCCGTCGATCTAAAATCACTCGTGGTTTCATTTTAAGCGTAGAAAATTAATAAGCTCAGAAGATATCAATCTTAGTAATTTTACAGTAGGTACCAACTGAAACTTTCAATTTCAGGCAGTCCTAGCTACAAAGTACCTATAGAAATCATCAGAAGCTTAATTATAGTTTGTAAAACTAATTATTCGATGACAAATGTTAATAAGGAATGTTATATTTATATTCATGGAGTTCAATGAATAATGTGATCATTTATAGATGAATTCAAATTGTTTGAAATTGTTGACATATAAATGCTTAAGCATATCATCTGTTTGAATTCGAATGAAAAAGATGTTTCATTTCATTATAATTATTACTCCTACATAGATATAGAGAACCTGAGAATGATAGAACCAGAGGCAAGTCTAGATTCCAGAGAAACTTTGATTATCATTATTACACTTCAATTAGAACAGACTCATGGAATGCTAATCTAAATAACAAATCATTTTAGTTCATTCATAGAGTAATAAGCTAGTCTAAAAAGTGAAACAAAGCAAAGTTCAAACAATATAAAAATTTATTGAAACCTAAATGCAAAAATGCATCCAAATTAATTATTTCACAATCAACATTGTTATAATAATTGTTTTTGTTAATAAGTTGTCGACCAACGTTTAGGCATTAGAAAAAGCAGATAATTCAATTGAATGAAATATGATTAATCAAAACCAAGATAAGAAAACGTATTTTCCTGTTCCTGCATCTTACTGTAGTGTTGTGTTTGTGAGTGTTGGTTAAGTGAGATATAAAAAATGTGAAATATTTTTTCACATTCTAGGTTGCCAACGAAGGGTGTGGGAATCTCTGCCGGGGAGTTTTCCTCAGTGTACATAAGTAGTTCTATATACTAGATTCTGTGATAGTAGTTAATATAGCTAGTCAGTTGAAGGTAGTACTTCCACAACTCCAGTCACTTGTGGCCATGTCATGACACCTTACAAAAATATAGTTGCAAATTTCCCAGCTGTACTTATATTTTCTAACATGAAATATGTTATTACGGGGGCCTTAATTCATAGAAGCCGTCACACGGTAAGGTTACACAAGGACGATAAAAAGCTTCTTTTGTCTGAATGGTTGAAAATTGTATACTGCGCTAGACGTGACAGGTAGTTCAGCAAGGGAGAGGTGATAGTTGCGTATCGGGATATAATTGTAGCAGTCATATTGAAACATGATTTCAGCAAACAAATTTGTTGGAAGAATGTTTACCGATCTATAAATATCAAGATATTATGAACTTGTCTCGCGTTCTTTTGCCAGTGAACCTCAAATGTCCCGAACTCTTGGTGACTGTGTCTATATAACACAGTCTTCAGAAAACATAGGTATATGATGGAAGCTGTAACTTTTTTTGGTTAAAAGATGGATAGATACAATTCTAAAATTGAATGGTTTTATCGTTTTCCTGAAAACAAAGAAATGTTAACCAATGACTGAAAGTATGCGACATTAACATAAATTCCAGTGCAGAGAATTACGTGTTATTAGAGAACATTGTCAATAGAAAGATTTTGTTAATCCATCAGAACATTTATTGTGACGTGGGAAATCTAATTCCGATTTTACACTGATGAAAGTTTTGTAACACTTCATCACGAAATAGTGCATAAGCTATCACTTGGGTTCTCCACGCTAGTCAACAATTCAAAGGAAGGTTGCTTTTAATCACGGGCTGGTGTCCCAAACCAGGAGCTAGATTGAAATATATAACATTCATTGTTCCATTGTTTCAAAATTGAGTCAAATGAAAGAGAACTTGAGAGGGAAGACTAACCAGTTCGAGAAACTTATGAAAATGTACAACAATGAAGCAATGAGAGAAATAAACAATACTCTGAATGATGTAACAAGGATTTTCCTCATACCATCATAGTTACGAAATGTTCATCGTACACATCCAGGCTGGTGATGAGCAGAAAAACATAAGAGTGTTGCTTTATCTATGCATGAAAGAAATGCTCGGCTTCAGCGATAAGGTTGTAATGGATAATTCAGTTTCATCTATCATCGCAGGAGCTAAGTTTGAACCTATATAGCTCATTATTCTGAAAAATAAATTGCCAAAAGAGGCTGTGGATCATCTATCACGGATTTGTTCGAGGAACAATATACACTTTATCAACTTTTTACATCTTTCAAAAAATATCATGATAGACCTGCTTTGAAGTTAAAACATGTATGCAATAGTAATATTATGCGTAATATTTGTACGTATTTATTTATAAGAGTTGTAATATTATAAATTTCTGATTGTTATTGCTCTGATACTTTCTGTAGATAAACCGCAGACCAAAGCAAATTATTCATTATTTTATTCCATTAGATCTCATGGAATTATTATTGGAGTATTTTTCATAGAAATGAGTGCTTCTAATTTGAATCAACTGTTGTTTTAATTTAAATCTTTGAACTGGTTTTGCTGTTGCTTTCTGTATTATGTTATTTAATTCTCCTTGATCTTTTTGAATCATAGGTATATAATTATGTTTTTCTCCCGGAAACTTATGTTGAACGTAAGTATGTAAAACTCCTACATTGTAATTCATTCATATGTCCCAAAAGGGCCACCGTTCATTATAATTATAGCTATAAGAGCAAGGATTACTGCGTTATGTATCACTAAAACCATTTCATATATAATATGATGAGTACATTTGTTCCATCAGATTTGACTCAAATGGAGGAAGATTCCACAGACCAATTCCAGTTAAAAACTGAACAATTCTTAGGAAATAGCCAACTTTTATTCAATAGTAAATTTGAATAGGTCCTCTTTTGACAGATATTCTTGTCTCATATTGAAGAAGCTATATTGAGTTCCCCTCTAGCTAAGAAACATATTCATTGCTGGTTTGGATATGTAGACGATGTTTTATCCTTCTTTAAAAGCACATCACTACAATTGAATGCTTTCTTATCCTCCATTATTATTAAGTTCACTTCAGAAACTGAGAAAGATAACAGAATAAGTTTCCTAGACCTTACCCTTACGAACCGCAATGATATCATTACTTCCAAAATTTATAGAAACCTACATTCACAGATACAACTATGGTCAATTCATCTTTCAGTCCCCGTAGTCATGAATCCGCAGCATACAACTGAATGATACATTGAGCCTTTTCACTTCCTCTTTCTCCTGAAAACCTGAATGAAGAATTGAATATAATCAAGGTTATAGCCATTAACAATGGTTTTCAACCTCATTATTTCCAAATTAATTCACAGAAGAAAACAAAAATTAACTTTCTCAAGTTTTTATTCTGATTCTTCATCAAAATACGTTTCCCTCAAATATTTTGGTACCTTAAGTGAAAGAATTGCGAACATTTTATCGAAACATAAACTAAAAGTTAGCTTTAAACCTGAAAATAGATTGCCCTATTCTTTGTTCAATGCTAGAGATAAAACAAATAAATAAGTTTAATAAACATGGAGTATATAAATTAACCTGTTCAGAGTGTGATAAGTTTTACATCGGTCGATCTATCCGTAATATAGAAACTGGATCGTTTAGATTCAATAAAACAGATTCATCTTTCTCTAACCATGTTATAGGAACAAGGCACACTTTTCCAAATTAAGATGAAGTTAAACTTAACATAATGAGAGTAGAGGATTTACATTAAACACATTAGAATCAATAAATTTTAAAAATAGTGACAATAAAATTTTGAATGATCAATTAGATACTGCAGCATCCTGTTTGATAACTTGATAACTTAAAATTTCCGATAATCCTCTTTCGGCTCCCTAGTATACCGTTAGAAATTGCCTTATCAGCCACGATTATTTATATTTTCATACATTAGTATCCTTTGAAGATGACACGCTAGTGTCAAAACTATATTCACGATTTGTTTCTATAACATATATGATAAAACACAAACTAGAATTGTTTTATCTTTATTTTATTATATCAATTTCATATATGCGTATTGACATTCCGCACCTGTCCCATAAGGTCAACCATTTATTATAATTATAACTATAAGAGCAAGGTTTACTTCATCAACTATCACTGTAACCATGTTATATACGTAATTTGTAAATAGTAGTAGGTACGTAGTTGAATCTCTACGAATGCTCCAATATCAGGCATATTTATTAGTGTAATTTATAATATCGAAAGCACCAATCCCAGAGATGTTATCTTCTAATTACTTTTGGGATAATAACATCTACATAGAACATTGAATTGGGGAACGTACGGTATGAACGTAATATTAGTATATAACAATGAAATGTATTCCAACAATATTTGTATATCTATAAACTCTCATTGTATTCATGAAAACGGATGTCACAGAATTGTTGTTCTGAACGGCAATATTCACTGCATGTGTGTATGTGAAAGTAGAATAAAATGGACCCAATAAAGACAACTGGTCCTTTGACAATGCGGTATGCCGATAATTGAGAGGGTTTCACATTCGCACAATCAGAAATAACAAGCGCTCGATGACAATGGCTTGTTTTATCTCAATAAACGAAAACACTACCCACATCCAGTATAACATTTGTACATTGTTATCTCTAGTTCCATATTGATCCAGATCTTGTTATATCGATAAGCCTTGGTGATATTTTATTCACAAATTTATATTTCTTACAAAAATATGATTTACAGTATCTGAGTTGGAGAGACTGAAATTTGTTCCAGCTCCTGAATATAAGCGATTGATTATTTAAAAACCAATCATGCATAGGCGGACAGTATATTGTATTTTGATTGATGAGTATATCCTAGATTTTAGATAAGAATGGATGGAACAAATAATTCTACCGAGTGAAAATTAACCTTCACTCGCTATGTTTTGGGTCGATCTCACTCATATACATATAATTATTATACACTCATCATAAATGGCACATCTGTGTGGAGTGTATCATCAGACTTTGTGTAGCATAAAATGCTTTAGAAGAATGTTAAATTTGTGAACTCCCGAACTTTTGTTGAATATGAAATGCTAAAAGTTTCAACTTTTATTGAGCAGTTTCTTACAGTTGAATACAAACATTACGAACTCTAAAGTGATGGAGAGAGCGATCAACATCGATCTCATCCAATACCTAGAGAGCTCCAAAATCGTGAATAACCTGCAATATGGCTTCATTCAGCAGAGAGCAACATGAGTGAGATAAATCTATCGAAAAATGTGGAGAATCTCTAGCTGTAGATCTCCAAAGCATTTGACCAAATCTGGCATAAGAACCTTCTTGGGAAACTTCCGTCATAAGGTTTGCCGCCTCAACTGTGCGGACGGAGTAACCGCCGATACAATTGCTCCAAACGTTGATGCCCCACAGGAATCTGTCTGGGCACCAAATTTGCTTCTGCTGTTGGAAGTGATCATCTGCTCCGTCCAAAGTTTTGCAGATACCACTTCCTCATAAATAAATAAAGGCAGAGGAGCGAGACCGAAATAATAATGATTTTGAAATTGAGATCTGATAAATCAATAGAGTTCAATGCAACTAAGACTCAGGCTTGTAACTTCTCCAGGGAGGCGAATCCAATCCATAATATGATGATGTCAGGCAAAATTATTCCTCTGAAGTCTTCCATCTGAGGTTGGGATCACCACCAACAGCACCCTCTAATGGGATGATCAAGTAAGTGAGGTCCATTGCGAAAACCGTTTCACTAAAGCTTAGTTTTCTATTCCGTACCAAGACCTACTTTACGTCCCAGTAGCTCCTCATAATCTACAAACACAGATTGAACCTGTTCTGGAGTACTATTCACATGTTTGAAATGCGACTTCCAAACATACACTGGAGCTCCTGGATTATATTCCGAAGAGAGCTGTTCTTCTGATTGTAGTCAGACTTACGAATTCATAGATCTCTCTAGAACACCTTAGAATGGTGAGCGATTTCTTTTTGCTATAGATATTTCTATGGTCGGTGTTCATCAGATATCTCATCTGTTGTTTTACCACGAGAGATTACGGATAGGCGGACTAGACGAGTTCATGCTAGTCACCCCTTCATTGTCTATCTCCAGACCTGCCGAAATTCCTCCTGCTAGAAGTACGATTTTTCCACGAATTCATCTGTTTCTAAATAGTGTGAAATGTATTTTCTGTTCCTAGTTTGAAGTCAAGGGGTAACAGCGGGTGAACACAATCATACATTCGACCCCCAGAAGTGTTTGGCAGCGAAAATTGCGGTGACAAAAGGGAGCAACAATAGTAGTAATAGTAGCAATTCATAAGTTTACACTAGTGTGATAATACAATAAAAGCCCTTGTTTCAACCATTGTGAAACACTCATATTGGTAATTCAAATAAACTTCCAATTCATTGGCATAGAGTATAATTTGCCGTCTTTACTAGGTAATCATTCGCAACATATTTTCTCCACGTATGGGTGTGGATATTTAGTGATCTATAGATCAAAGTAAATTCAAATAATCAAATTTTCAACTCTCTAGAGTAGGCAACATTTCCTCAGAATTATAATAGTATGAGCGACTGTTGAATCGCTGTAATTGGTGAGCAATGGAATTTACTTCACACCTCTTGAATGACTTCGAAACCTTATTAGTCGAGTCAAATAGGTTTTTTATTACGAAAATCGAACGATATGGACCGATTTTGATGAAACAAAGTGCATTCGATTCGAGATGACGTCTACAAAAAAGCTCACCGGTTAGTTTTTTGTGCAAATTTAACGTTATTTTTTTAACCGAAAAATTGACCAATTTCCAAAATTTCATCAAAACCAACCAGAAATCCTGAGTTATGGGTTGTGGGGTTGTTTTTTTATGTTAAATGTTTGAAAATTTGTTAAAAGGGGGTCGTTACTAATTCAAATCAAACACAAAATCGAATTCTAATTTTTTAATTTTTTAATTTGAAATAATTTCCCGCTCATCTAAATTTTTATTCTTTCTTCTCTACTCAGTTTTTTTTATATTCCACACAGCATCTTTTACATATAGTATGGATATATACGTAATAAAAACCGGGCGGGAGTAGCAGGTAGGTATTTTTCTTAAACTATACTATAACACAGCATCTATCATATAATAAGATCTCTATGGCATCCACCGCTTCATAGAGAAGCTGTTTATCTATACCGGTCCTCCCTCCCATTTCCCCAAAATAAAGACGCGGCAACCTATTGTAATGTAGATACATAATAAATTATCACCACGTGTCACTAACTGTTAGATGATGCTGTTGTTCAGATTAGTAGAATTTCTCATTCGTTTTATGTGAAAATTATTTTGTTCTGTGGCCAAGTGAATATTATCAGAAACATTTTTTCAATAATTCAAATACATATTGTTCAATAAATAAAACATTGCTTTAATGAAGCATTCACGCTGCAAATCAATAAAAGTGTTTTTCGGTTGAAAACATAATAACAAATTTGCACAAAAAACTAACTGATAAGCTTTTTTCTAGACGTCATCCCGAATCGAATGCACTTTGTTTCATCAAAATCGGTCCATATCGTTCGATATATAGGCTGAAAATAATGAAACAAACATATCTGAACAATGAAAATTCTCAAAGTAGTCTGCAATTCCTAACTCTTTTTTTATTTCTTTTATCAAGCATTTTGTGAGGTCTCTAGGGATCTCAACTATACCTAGCTATATTTTGCATTTTAGTGTGATATTCTTCTATGCTCAAACAAACTATACTATCACCTTCATCTGCTTTTGTCAATATGAGTTTCTCCTCTCACCTGAAATGCAAGATACTTTGAGGAAGTTAGATGTAGCTGAGATCGCTAGAGACTTCACAAAATTCTTCATAAAAGAGATAAAAGGATAATTGGGACATGCAGACTACTTGGCAAAAATTTCATGCAAAAAAAGAAAACGGATCCCAATGAACGTACAACTGACAAAAATGTACGGCCTAATTATGCTTCATGAGGAAGAAAATCTGCTAGACCAGTAGTCTCCTAAGTAAACGCTCCATCAGGGAAGTTAATCAAATTTGTAAATCATAAATTCCAAGAAGTAACGAAATTCCATCATCAGCATATCGTTTCAAAATCTATAGATCTAATAAATAAACTTTCTAAGCACACCTTTAAAAATAATTTCAAATTAATCTCATTCGATGTTCCCTAACATCCCAACAGATGAGCGTATTGCTTTAACTGAAGATATTCTTACCAAGAAAAATACTTCCCCACATATCATTGACGAATTTTGTAATCTTTCACAAATTTGCTCATCCCAAAATTATTTTCAATATGAATCAAAGACTTATGAACAAAAAACAGGCCTCCGCATCGGTTCACCACTTAACCCGCTAGTGGTAGATATTTTTATGTATAATCTGGAAAAATCTATTATGAACAATTATTTAATAAAAAAACATATCCCTTTCGGGTACCGTTATGTTGACGATATTTTAGTAGATTTCCAACGTTCCAATAGACAATAAAAGATTCACTGCTGAAATCAAGAACAACAATTCCATAAGCTTTCTGGAATTGACAATTCGTATGTACAATACAAATTTAATGTCCATAATGGAAGAAGGTGGTATGAAACTCATATGCCACCTCCTTCCATTCAGTAGGAGAATGAAAATGAGACATACCACTTTCTTCCAACAGACATCTGTTCAGAACGTGTGCACCGAATAGGAAGTTTATGTACCTGAATTACCCATTTATAATGGAATCAAGAGGAAAAAGATTGGTAAACTTAGCTTCAAGAGCTGAAGAAGGGAGATTGAAAATAGATTCAATTGAGGAAAAAAAGAATGAATGTGAAAACGTCTAGAAAAAAAATTCTTTGCACCTAAACAAAAACACTCAAGAAAACGGGAACGAAATCCTGATGAGCGGCGTAGACAAAAAGCTGCTAATGCAAGGCAAACGGGAGAGGCGTACACTTATTACAAAGGTAAACGTATTGCGGCAAAATCTGTTGAAGAAAATTTGTGTCCTCAAAAATGCCGTTTGGAATGCAATGGAAAGTTCACTGCTGCTAATCGAAAAGCGATATTTTCTCAGTTTTACAAGCTAGATATAAATGCAAAAAATGCATTACTGTTTGGTTCGATTAAAATATGTCCTGTCAAACGAATGAGGAAGGGGGCCGTAAAACATAAATCAGCAACATTTAAATATGTCGTAACCGTTGACGGAAAACAAATTTTGGTGTTGTAGTATAGGAATCTTCCATCCCTATACGAGTTTACCTAGAATCCCCGAATAGACCTTAATTATATTAATTATTATGTAAGTATATGTTTAGATCTCGGATCTGGGTTACCAAGCAATATGTTACATAACGGCTAACCTAGATACCTTGCATCGTAGATTAGTTTAGTAGAACATTAAACAATAAACAGTAATGACATAATATATATAATTAGGTAGAGCATTAAGAATAAGACATAGTATATTCATACATCATTGATGCGGATGGATGGTATTGTGAATGATCCATACTTGTAATCATTGTAATGAGTATAGAGTAAGACATTGAGCTATAATGGCGTCGAACTCTAAGTTGAAGTAAAGTGTAACCCTTTTGTAAAGTGATGTGTTTTCTATTCCCTATACCCACACCAGGACCACGGGTCAGCTTATGGCTAACCGCCCAACTTAAGATCTGATCCCCACATGGCGACCTTTGCCAGTCTTTTCTGAGGGAAGAAAAAAAAAAGAGACGAACCGCTTCCTGCCCATATCGCCATAGTTGATCCCCACATGGCGATCTCTACCAGTCTTTTCTGAAAATGGGAAAAACAGAGACGTATGTGATCTACCCCACATGGCGATCTCTTCCAGTTTTTCTTCTACCAGAAATAAGAAACGGACCATAATGGATTTGGAAATTGGAAATGGATTGGAAAGAAAACATGGAAATTTCGAGGATGGAATGGTGATAATTTTTTTTTTCTTTTTTTGATGTCCACATCACCATATGTGATTCCCACAAGGAGACAAATGGATTGGAATGGATTTGGACTACGGATTTGGAACTAGGAAAATGGAAACTGGAACGCAGGCATCGAGGCAGCGATGGGTTGGGAAAAAGAAGAAGAAGTCAACCCTGTAGTGTAGTGCTTCGAAATGTGAGTAATGACTGTTTCCAGACAATTTAGTGTATATATATTTTTTTTAGAAAAACAGCACGCAAATAGGCGCCGCTGTGTATATATATATATATGCATATTATAATTTATTGATTTATTAATTTTAGTAGATTTATCATAATCAGATAAATGGCTGAACATATTTTTTTAATGTTGAATAATATTGAAGTAATTAAGTCATACCTAACTTTTAATAGTGAATTGAATATATCGAATATATTATATTATAGTGATAAAATATTTGAAGTAATTTTAGGGATATATAACTTCTAATGCTCAAATTTAATTGAAATCGAATAGGAAATTACGTTTAGTAAATATATTAAGATATTGGAATAGTAAGACTAAAATAATTAACAAATAACTACTTTATTAGAGAAGATAAGTATTTTAAGTACATAAATATTATCAATTTTTTTTAATTAATTGAAATTAATGGGAGATTTACATTTAAAAGTAGTAAATATTAATATATTGGAATAAGTAAGAATAAAATAAGTTATTTATCAAATAATAAAGTTATGTATATAATCATATACATATTGTTTAAAAATCAGTTTAAACAGATTATATTGCCAGGGAAAATTATCCCACAAAAACCATTAGGTAAGTGTTAGACCAGCAATGATGTGGCTAACATATGGTTCTTCCAGGATGGAAACCATTTATTATTATTATAAAGCATTGATTATGCAGATTTTTTTAAAAATGGTTATAAGTAGAAGGCAATAAAATAAATTAGGTTATTATCAAAGTTTGGATATCTGACGAGGTTTAAAAACTTTTTTTTTAACAAGTATTATTAAAATATTATAGTCATAAAGATGACGAGAAATAATTTTAAAATTGAATTAATGTAGGTTTAGAATAATGGTTACATATTATTTAGAAATGTGATTTGCGTACATTGAAATAACTTCATTAAATCATAATATAAATATTGCAACAAAGCATATTTCATTCATGTTATATAGTAAACATAGTACCAGAAATTTGAATCAGCAAAATAATTGCGAGCGAATAGTTTATTCGATATTTCAAGGGCAATCCAGCGACTATACTATAGGACTGATCATCCGGTACGTCACGGAACAATTGAAATATATTATTAGGCTGAATCAATTACATAGATATGTCACAAGAGAAGTAAACGGAAAGTAAGAAGATGAATTGTAGGCGCAGTATTGGAGTAAATGGAGATAAATTGTAACATACGTAAGTCTGTAGCTTTGATCCGCATATGACTTAGGTACGTTGTGGAAAAGTATGGCAGCAGTAATATGAGTTACAGATGATATTTTTTTGATTTACATAAAACTACACTTTCGATCGGCATTGTACCTAAGGGCATTGTTGAGAAATGTAGTCAATTTGTGTGAAATTTCATTATTGCTGAAATAGGCATAATGATGAATTCCAAGGATAAGGAATTTATGAGCGCTAGAAGAAGAAGAAAATGGAAATAAAATCCGCCGGTAAATAAAATAGGATTGAGAATAGATGTTATACCAGACGTATAAACATAATATATAATATATAATAAAGAACGTAGTAAATAAAGGAAGACATGAAGATGGTAAAAGAAAAATAACGTATGTTTCTATATATATAAATAAGTAAATAAAATCATTTCAGGCAAAAGGCCGTAAAACTAAAAAGTATGCGCAAATCCCACAGTATAATAATAATAAGTATGACCATTAATTAAGAACAATGTTTGTAAAATAAAATTAAGGTACGACAATTGGAAAAAAATGTTAATCTATCAATTCAACATTTTTTTACCCCGCGTAGGGAGGTGTAGTATAGGAATCTTCCATCCCTATACGAGTTTACCTAGAATCCCCGAATAGACCTTAATTATATTAATTATTATGTAAGTATATGTTTAGATCTCGGATCTGGGTTACCAAGCAATATGTTACATAACGGCTAACCTAGATACCTTGCATCGTAGATTAGTTTAGTAGAACATTAAACAATAAACAGTGACATAACATGTATATATAGTAATGTGGAGCATATCAGTACATATAGTAGTATACAGTATATTCATTGTCCACGCATCTGACAGTATAGTCAATGTACCTGCCTAAGTTGTAATTTCTGAGAGTAAGGCATTAAGCCATAATGGCGCCGAGCTCTACCTTAAGTAAAGTGACTCTTTTTTATACGTGATGTGTTTCCTTCCCCTATACCTCTACCAGGACCACGGGACAGTTTAGGGCAAACCGCCCAACCAAAGAGCTGATCCCCCACAGTGTGCAAGAATGCTTTTGCCAGTTTGTTTTGTATTGGGAAAAAAAAGATTGACTTGCTTCAACAATTCATTAAGGGTGGGCTACCTACGCCTAATTTAGATAAAAGAGGTCAACACAAAAACAGACCTCATAAGATCGATGTTCAAGTCGTAGAATATATCAGGCAACATATCGCGCTGTTTCCAGCAGAGGAGTCACACTATTCACGTTCTAAAAACATCAATAAAAAGTATCTTTCTACCCTGTTGTCTATTTCAAAAATGCATAAACTCTATCTCGAAAAATGTGCACTTGATAATGTTGCTGACACTTTTTATGTCAAAGAATGTAGGTACTTCCGTAATGTTTTTGTCTCCGCATTCCACTTGTCATTTGGTCATCCAAAGAGTGACACTTGTAGCACTTGTGACGCTGAGAAGCCAATGCAGAACACGTTCAAAATTATCAAGAAGCGTATGAGTCTCTGAAAGCTGACAGAAAAAAAGTCCATAATTCTGATAATTTAGCTTATCTGACAATGGAGCTACAACAAACAATGCCGTTGCATACATTGAGCACATCTAAAGCATTTTATTTGAGGCAGATGTGGATGTACAATTTTGGAACCCATATTGTAACTAAAGAAGGTGACAAAGCCGTTATATGTTCATGGACTGAAGATCAGGAGGGAAAATGAAGTTCTGAAATACTCAGCTGTCTTCTCACGATATTAGAATTGGAAGAATCCGTAAAAAACAAAGACCACCTCATCATCTGGTCAGACTCATGTGCTGGCCAAAACAAAAATTTTCTCTTGATATGTCTGTATCAATACTTGATTGTTGAAGGTATATTTGAAAGAATTGATCATGAATTTCCTGAAGTAGGGCACACATACCTAGATTCGGATAGAGATTTTGGGCGTATAGAAAAAAATTTAAGAAAACACCAAAATATCTATTCTCCCGTAGAGTATAGGGAGATTATTGTCAAGATGAGTAGAAAAAACAGAGTAAATGACATGGGGCAACATTTCAGGGAAACCAAAACTCTTGGACAGAATTTGAAACTGTATAACAGGAAGAAAGATGTCAATAAGAATAAAATTAATTTCAGATATTCTCTGAAGTGGATACGTGTGGAAGAGTATGGCTCATACTCATTCAAAACAACATATGATGAGTACACACCCTTTCAGAAGGTAAATATCTATCACAAACTGAGCGATACCCCATGTTTCAACTCTCAAATTTCAATCCCGAGATTATTAGGGAAAACAGGTTCACTGAAGCAACCTAAAGTTGAAAACTTCAGAGACCAACTGATGTTTATTCCAGATCAGTATAAGTGGTGTTATCAGAATATTTTAGATGCCTATCCCTAACTATACAATCTAATTTGAACGTGTAATGTTACTGATTAAATACATGTTTTAAGTCATTTTGTTGTGTTTTGATGTACATACCACCTTCATCAATAACCTAAAGATATATTCAATGACACTGAAATTATTGGAAGAAGGAGGTATATACAGTAAGTTCTTCATTTTTAGTCAAAATGCTAAAGTGAAAAAACCAACCATTTATTATATAAAAGTACATACTTATAGCAATAGGAATATATCTGCAAAATTGAAATTCTAGTGCTACAGTAAAAGTAGACAGTTTGAAACTTCTAGAGCTAATATCTCAAAATAAACTTTTTGTAACATACCTCTTTCTTCCACTTAGCTCTTCAATTCAATGATCATTTCAAGAGAGAAATCAGTACAATCAAATAGATAACTTTGAACAACAATATTCCTATCGACTTCAATGATGAAGTCGTTAATCGTAAAGGGCAAAAATAAATTTCGCAGTTATTATATTCCATAACAGAAACACCAGAAAAGAAATATGCATGTTTTAGTTATGTTGACGGATTATCAAACAGTATGAGTAACTACTTTTCAAAATTTGATATAATTTCTTATTCTAGCGGCTCGAATATGAGCAAATTTCTATTTAATGCTGAACAAAAGACAGACAAATACCAAAAATCCGGTATGTACAGGATTAAATGTGATGAGTGCTCAATGGCCGATGCTGGGCAGACGGGTCGCAATTTCGAATCACGTTCTAAAGGACATATTCCCTCCAATAGTAAATCAACAATTTTCGAACATATCAATATTTCAAATAATAAAACAACAATAGATGATATTGAGATCCTTCATACTTGCAATAAAGGGAAGTCAATGAATCTGTTGGAATGCTTGAAGATTAACAAACAGGTAGAAACCACCCCGAATTCAATACACTCAATAGCCAATTGGACCTTAATTCCTCCCCATTACTGAATCTGTGAACTTTGTGTATAAATAAATCTACCTGTTGTTCCTATATTCAATTGATTTAAAAGTCGAACCCGTCGTGTTTATTGAAAAATATAATCTCTTGTGGAAATTAGACAGAGTAAATTGTTTTATTTCATTTTATTGAAATGAATTGCCATAAAATAAATAGTAATAATAATAATCACTAACTCTGAATAAAAGATCAGCACAATTATTAATTGAGACAATTTCGTTCAGCCTCATTATTTATATTATCGATTTTTCTTTCACATAACGAACATACTTCTGATATTCATTGACGAAAGAAAAAGTTTGAAGTAAAAAAGAGTTTTGTCCTGAAAACTTTCTAATTGGTTGTATTAAATTTTAAAATATCGAATGACTTGGTTTAAGATGGAAATTTCAAAGATATGCTCATTATGTGGGAAGAAAATAATTTAACTCAGAATTTGTGAATACATGTTCATTAGTTATCATGAGTTACGTATACATTTGGACTGAACTTTTTCATTATTGAAGACTCACCTGTCCTATATTTATATTGGTCCATAGAAATTACAAAGCAGATATCAACTTCAAATATCTACTTCTATCGAATACACAGTTTTTATAGCAATGACAAATTTCCCATTATTGAAATCTGGAAATTTAATTCCAGAGTTGTCATAAAATAATGAATAAAACATTGTACCCGCGACGGTTTCAGAGCAGTCATTGTCAAGCTACAAGGTGTCAAAATTAACTGAAAAACGGTTTTTTCTCAATTTCAAAATGGCTTTAGTTAATCGAACCAAACTTGGTATACAAGATAATAAAAAATCAGCGGTTTTCAAAAGATGGAAATCCGTCCAACTTAGACTTTTGAACGAATTGAAAATTCTGTTGATTGAAATGAAATAAGCAAGCTTCTAGAATGGGTTCACTTTCACCTTAATTGTTCATATAAATGAGAAACAATCACCCATATCCAAAAAAACTACTATTACTGTGCTGTACCTTTAAGACACCAAGTATTCATCATTTGAGAAAAGTAAATTACGAATAAAAATGTGCCTATTTAAATACTATTTGGAACTATTACCCTAAACTGGAGATGAATCGACTCATTAAATCAATATTCCTTGTATATTTCCATACCTTCTAAATTATCTAGATATATAACATAACAACTATGTTACAAGAGGAAATAGAAATAGGTTCTGCATTTGAATACGTATCACACTATTTCTCAAGAAAGTTTGTTACTCCTGAAACACAGTTATGACAAATATCTAGGTATTTCAGAAGGAACGGAAATTTATAAACGAAATACCTATTTAATTAATTCAGATTTATTTCCAGCTGGGGTTAATCCCCTTTTTGCACTACTGATTCCAAATAGTATTAGGCAGGCACAATTTGATTTCTATTTTAGTTCAATCTGACGATGGCTGCTTCGTAGCTGGAAGCCCTCCAGTATTGTAATACTATTCTTAGCATTTTAATTTGTTATATTGTATCCACAACTTCTTCATGGTTTATTAGCTTTTCATGTTAATCTTTTAAAATGTCGGTAATGTGGTCAACCAGTGGACGCTTCCACTGAGGAATACTACAACTAAACGTCTATAATAACTACTAGTTAGTCAAAATTGGAAGGAGCGAAATTGGCGTTTCAGTGAAAGTGGTGATTCACCAGAAGGAGCTAGATTTTCAGAAGATAACTCCATTCAACTGTTAGATAGAGCCACATACGACCCATATAAAATGAGGTTCCAATAGAAAGGTCATCAAGATAGCCGAATCTCAATCCACTCAATCTTTTCCATATATAAGATAAATATGAAATTAAATTCCGTATAGTGAACGCGGAAGTTGGTGAACATCTAGAAACTTTTTCTCATACTTACCAATAAAGGCAATATCAAATGAGGTGGAAAATTCACGAAAATGCATCGGAATTAAACTCGTTAGAAAATCTAAATTGATTTGATTCACATATATCAGAATTTCAACTGTTGACGAATTTATCACAGTTATGGTTTGAATTTCTGTTCATTTTGAATATTTAAATATACAGGGTGTTTCCGTTTTTTCGTTCATAACTTTGATAAACGATAGAACTTCTGAAAATAATAGGGGTGTTTCAAATAAAATTTTTCTCTAAATCACTTCGTTTCCAAGATACGTTGAAGTTTTGAAAAAATTATTACATCTTCTTCTTCAAACGAATGAAGATTTTTAGTTCAAACTTGGTGAACTTTAGTTTTACTGAATGAGAAATTTTTTTGGTGACAAAATGTTCTTGATACAAGTACAGTAGCGAAGTTATGGGGTTTTGTACGCATTTTATCCCCTTAAACTTCTACGCCAATGGAAAATTATTATTGTGTACAAATTTAAAAACTTTGATTTATTTTCTATAAAAAAGTATATTCGATAAATTTCACTTGGAGGCTTCCTGTTCGAGCTATTTTCATTTTTCTAATCAGGGTTATCTCATGGAATTTTATTTTGTAAGGTTATTTAAGAAGTAAAAAAAAAAATTCATAATTAGTGCTCAGAGTGAATCACGAAGACATGTGGAAGGAAACATCGCGCAATGAATGAACAAATGCATGGATACAATTGGATGCCCATTTTGAAAGACAAATATGAGAATTGCTAAATAGGAAGTCCTGTGAAAGATGGATTGGTAGAGGTGGTCCAGTTGCATAACCTCCTCGATCACCTGACCTTAATCCTCCGGACTTTTTTTGCTTGGGGTTATTTGAAAGATAAGGCTTATGCCATGCCAGTTCATAATATAGAAGATCTACTGAATCGTATTCGAAGAGCTTGTGGTGAAATAAATAATGAAATGTTAATTCGAACAAGGTCATTGAGAAATCTATGACGCCGTTGCGTTGAAGTAAATGGATTATTTTGAGCATTTATTATGAATCATTTTTATCGTTACCAATGAATAGGTATTTAAATAAGTTTTTACTCTTTAAATAGCCTTTCAAAAAAAATTCCATAAGATAGCCCTGATTTGAAAAATTAAAATATCTCGAACGGGAAGCCTCCAAGTGAAATTTATCAAGAATACTTTTTAATGGAAAATAAATCGAAGTTTTCAAAATTTGTACATAATCAGAAATTTTTCTGATCATTGGCGTAGAAGTTTAAGTTGTTTAAATGCGTACAAAACCCCATAACTGTACTTCCTGTTTATCGGAAACGGAGTGATTTAGAGAAAAATTTTATATGAAAGACCCGTAATATTTTTAGAAGTTCTATCGTTTACCGAAGTCATGAACGAAAAAACTGAAGTAATTTGTATAACACATGGAATCTTAGGGGGCGTAGCATAAGTGAGTAAACTGATTTGGAGTTAATTCACTAATTGGTACATAAGTACATAAATATTTCAGTGAGTAAAAAAATTACCAGCTCTAAAAACTTACCAGCGGCGGAGGCGTCGGTTTGATCTATCATTATTCATCAGAAAAAGTATAAATCACTGTATAATATAAGAAATGAAAAAAGTTGTCATATGCGCTATTTAATTTCTTGATTTTTGTCTTGTTACATTTTCTGTATTTCGAATCCATTTGCACAAAATCGATTTATTTGACCAAGGGCAATTTCACGTTACATAAATATAGTAAAAAGTGATTGTAAATATTTTAGGGGGGCCATGCAAAAGAATGATAATGAGAAGCTATCATCTTATTCAATCATCATGGATTGAGCTTATTTGTAAATAAAATTTAGTTCTGATCATGGATTCCCCGCTTCACCGTCGACAAAACGCCTAGCAGGAGGGCAAATCAACCGAGACGGTCCTCCATCACCTGGTTACTCAGATCGAATGAGCTATTAGTCTCGAACAGAGCGCCATAAGCATTTTGCTGGATATCGAAGGGGCGTTCGACAATACCCCCTTTGAGTTCATGTGTCATGCTGCTGAGAGACACGGAATCAATCATACCTTGGTCAGGTGGATCAAGACCATGCTCTCGCAGAGACTGATAACGGTGGACCATGATGGCGACATCGCATGTATACACGTCACCCGAGGGTGCCCTCAGTGAGGATAATTGTCTCCGCTTCTTTCGTGTCTGGTGGTATATGGCTCGTTGGTCGAGTTGAATGAGGTTTGGTCTTACGCTCAAGCCTAGGAGGACGAATTGACAGCTATGACCCTCGAAAGACTCGCGGATACCTCTTGCGAACTCCTGCACTTGCCGTCGCGGCTCGCTAGTACCAGGTCTAGGGTGGTTCTTTTCACTAAAACCGGAGACTGGGACCCCTATCAGAGATTTGTCTGTTAGGGAGGTCCCTGCATATAGAAAGCTCAATGAAATACCTTAGAGTTATCCTCGATGCTGAAATGCACCTGGAAACCCGGGTGAAGAAGGTCATTGCATTCTCATGGGCATGCTGGAGAGCCTTTACGAACACATAGAGTCTACTGCCACAAGTTCTGCACTTGATCTACACGGCCATGATCCGTGTTCCGCCCAATCATGACCTACTTAGCCGTCTTGAGAAGACCGCCCCTACAAGGGCTCCAGAAATTCTCGTTGGGATCATCCCTTCACAGCTCCATATGAAAGAAGTAACCGTGTGTACGGCGTATCGGCTTGCTGGTCTGGGCCAGTGGGTCGGTGCGTCTGTACCTCGCGGTAATGTCTGAATTTGGGATCGGACAGCCAAGAAGTGCCCAATCCTCCGACTGATGCAGGATGAGATAGCGCCTGCTGTCAGGTTTCGAACATCGGAACATCCTCATAACCCAGAGGATGGACTGGGACAACAAGGATATTGAGCCGCTTCCGCAAGGGAGACGGATATGAGATTGGAGAGTCAGGCGTAGCAGGTGTCTTCTCGTGTACACACAGAAGGGAGATTTCAGTTCCTCAACAAGCTCACGCAACGGTTTTTCAGGCTGAGGTCTGAGCCTTGGAAAATCTGAGATTAAACTATCGAGGTAGGCGGATTTACATCTGCACTGAAAACCTAGCGGCCCTGGGGGCACTTCGTGCCCACAGAGTTATTTCTAGGTTTATCTTGAAGTGCAGGGAAATGAGCTGATTCAACCAGAAGCAAAAAACTTCAGCTCGTGTTGGTACCCGCCCACTCTGGCGTGAAGTTAAACGAAATAACCGATGAACTGGCCAAACGGGGTACCTTGAATTCCCCCTGGTCTCGATTCAAGGATTGGAATTTCTTCGACCATCGAGCTTCACGCCCTCAAGGAGCTAGTGGATGAAGGACGGCTCTCGATCTGTCGTGATTCCTTCGGTATGAGGTATGCGGAGCTCCACGTCAGGGAGTTCTCGCCTGAACTCTCTAAGACCCTACTTTCTTTGAGCAGAAGAGTCCTAAAACTGGTGACAGGACTCCTCACAGAACACTGTCATCTGAATAAATATCTTCACACAATGATCATTGTTGAAGACTCAGCTTGTAGAATATGTGAAGAGGCGGATGAAACTGCCGGCTCATCCTAGTAGAATATCCAGCACTGGCTTCCCTTAGGCTACAACACCTCGGCAGCACATATATGCCGCTTGAAGCTACAAGAGATATCATTTCATTCAAAATCTAAGCCTTTGGCACAGCCTTAGGTCTGCTGAGCTGATTCTTGTATCAAGGGGCGCACAATGAACACAATCAAACGGTTCAAGTGCTCCAGGCTTGTCCGTCCCCGTTTTGATTGATTGATTGATCATGACTCATTCAAATGCTGGAATGACAAATATGGTTTATGTTAATGAACTTATAAACTGGAATGATAATGAGGCTTGGCGAATTTATATTGAGAGATTTCCAAATCATCCAGTTTCAAATCTAAGAATATTCAGATGTGATTCAACGTCTCCCGGAATCGACCTCATTACAGAAGGTTCCAATTCTTGGTAGACCTTTGAGTTGAATGAAGCCTTTATAGACAAAATTGAGGAAGATCCGAATGGTAATACTCCAAATCTTGATGTGAATCATAAATAAGTTTGTCCGTCCTGAAACATCACCAGTTATACAGGCACCACATTCAAAGAGTTCAAGCCTTACTGCTGCAAGACTACCCTCCTTGCTGGAAATTTTGTCACTGGATTTTGTAAGAAATTGAACAAAATGTTGACTTCACCAATGACATATTGATTAATTTTTCCAGAGATGCTGTTATGAACTTCCACAATAATCACGTTGGTTTGATGGAAATCCATCTCGATTTCAACATCAGTTTTGTTTCAATGTATGAGTATTATTGGAAATTTTCTTGGAGGTATTCCTTATGTGGTTCATGCATGATGGGGCTTCCCAACATTTTAGTTTGACAGTTTGCGAATTTTTAAATGAATGATTCGGTAATAACGTGATTGGACGAAGCGTTTGGGAATCAAGTCAACCATCGGCCACCCAGATCACCAGATATGAACCTCATCGTATTTTCTCGTTTGAGGACATCTCAAGACATTTGTCCACAGGTTTCCTGGTATTTTTGCACATGTTCGAAATTCAATTTCAAGAGGATCTGAAGCATGAATTTTGACCGAAGTTGGCCATTTTGAACAATTATTTATTATTATTTCAAGTATGTACTGTTGTCGATTGATGACGAATGTTTCCTATTGTTAGCAAAACAGCTTCTAGACATTCCGGTGGGTGAAATGTAAATAATTGTAGGAGCAGAAAATATATTGGGAACGATCTACAAAACGCTAGTTGAATGACATTGAATTATACTCCATGTTGCATTGAAATTTCATCCAAATGGTCTACATGATGTATTTTACAACTCAACATGTTCCATACTGACAACTGATCTGAGATTGACTTCAATAATATAACTTTGTTTTATACTGATACTTGCTGCCAATGAACTATCTGAATGCACCACAGAATCAAGAAGTATAGACTTCTTACGCATGATGAAGGCATAAATAGATCGTGACGCCATTCAGCCTGTTTCAAATTATTCCATTGTTTCAATATTGCTTTTAGACTATTTACCCTTCTTTCTGATATTCTTGTTGTACATCGATTCGAACTATTTCTTTCTTAACACTAAATTCCTTCTATAAATATTATTACCGAAGAGTTCAAGAGGGAAGTTCTATGATGGAAATAGTTTTATTGTATTTTCTGAATTATTTCGCAAATATTCATATGATGTCCAAATCTATCAAACGCTTAATGCTTATTGTTAGCAACAAACAGAAGGAAATCTACAATTTGTTCTGTAGGCTTTCTTTCTTTAGTGAAATGAGTATTTTCCCAGAATATACATATTTCATCACTAACAGTATTGCAATGTTTAAAAATTATCAAAAACGGATATTTCCTGGTTTCGAAATCTAACCGTACGCTGATGAAAAGGGCAAATGGTCTATCTTGTAGTTAGGACTATAAATTTACAAAATTCTAAACATACTTACAGACAGACCAACAAGTATGGGAACAGATAGGCGGATGGATGGAAGGACATGAATGGTAGAAATCATTGTCATTCTAGGATAACCCTTCTTCTCTTAATTTAATCTTTGAGTGGCTACCTCTTAGAAATCGAATCAATGCCTTGAGGTAAAGTAAGTCACCATTCTCGTTCAATTTCAACAATATACTATATTTGTTTCATGTCTTGTATTATATATTCATCCATACTAATTCTATTATAATTATCAAACTTGTGTTTTGTTGAGGAGCATGTGAATGGAAACAGTATTCATAGTGTTTGGAAGACAACAATGATTCTTGAGACAATAACGAGGTGGTAACTTCCGCCATCAAAGTTCCATTCCCGTTCGAAAACGTCTTTTGAAATATTGAGCGAACGGAGGTAATTGTACCGACAGAGAACGTGTTCGAACTAGATACCGGAATATCATTTTATCAGACTTTGGTGGTGTTTACAAGACCATGAAGTTCTCTGTTGCGTACTACTGTCGTCGGTAATGACGAGCATCGGACCAGAGGTGGCTTTAACGCGTCCGTCACTCTTGGTGGCCTTTCATTCTAACCCCAAGAATTCCGTTGTTTTATTCGATTCAGTTGTTTCTGCTGACACGTCATCCGTTACAGTCGCGGCTCGGATGCTTATATCCAAACAAATGAAATAGAGAACAGATGACGTCAACACTTAACATGGAGGTTAATGACGATATGTAACAATGTCTCACTTCCTCTATTTATATAGACTCACCTACAAACCTATACTCGTACCACGTCAACTTTAGCTAATATTGATGCCTGTTTCACCGCTCCCTCATGTTGATACAATATGGAATCTCTTGAGAAATAAGCTGGTGTGCTTTATAGCAGTTGAATGGTTTGGACTATTTGTACGTGTTGACAAGCAACAGAGACTTCAAAAATGAACAAAGGACAATGCGAAACATCGCAACAAAAACGGCTACACTGTTTCAATAAGCACTGAATTAATTCAAGAAGAATCACTCGAGTATAAAGGACATCCATTTTCAATTAGCACATACTCAATGAAGACCAGAGGAGTTTTCTGAATACCATTTGAATGTAGTATTTAAATCAAAGTAAGAACGAATATACAAGTTAACCTATGTAGTGAATTCAGAGCCTTATATATTAGTCAAACTAGTAGATCATTCGAAGTCAGATGGAAGTGACATTTTAATTATGATAAATATAAAGTAAGTATTATGGTACCAGCCGTAGGCACGGCGTGTACGGTAAGGATCGTTTATGATCTGAATTACCCACAACATTTTCACTTTTGCCGTGAATTTTAAATGAATTGCAATTGCACTTAGAACCTTTTCGATAATAATTACTTTCAATCGATATCCAAATTTTACTATGACGCATGGAAGTTTCTAAGATACTGTTTATGGATAGTTTGAATTCACGTCATAATAATATTCCTTTCTTCAGTTTTCTTGAGTGATTTTGAAGAATGAATTGCTGCTAGAAATTGAAGGACTGACTGAGAACGCTATTTCTGCCATTCTTACAGAAAAATCTGGAAACGTTTATGAAATACTCAATGAGTATGCGGTAGATTAGAAAAAAATTTGATACAATTAAATATGTTCGATAATCTAGAATACTGACTAAAGGAAATATCACAAACTATTTGCTGGAGGCCGAGGACGGAACGTTTCTCCTAGTAACATCAACTTTCATGTTGCTCGTAGAGAGGAATGATTAAAAAACCCAAGGACAGAAGATGTTCACGACGAAGTTGCGGTACTCAGGATTGTTATATCCCATAGTGAAACCGAAATATCCCGCTAATTTTCTTATAACTCCTGGGAATATTAATGATGTAAGTATGGTCCAACTACTTCGAAAATATACAGCATTGAGATCCAGCAATATGCAACATTCGCGTTTATTTTCATCATTCTTTCGAAATAAAAAATGTAGTAAGCAGCCGCTGGGTATTCATACTTCTGAAAATATGCCTAAGAATATTGCTGTTCCCTTAAAAATGCCTCATTCCGAACAATACAATGGGCAGTCTTAGGAGGTCTTCGGCTTCTCCACTGTCAAATGACATGCTGGTTGGGAAGTAGCAGTGTGGCTGAAGGATATATTGAAAATTCCCGAAAAATGAGAAACAGATTCATCAGCGATATTCTTGCACCGTGTCTGTTAACCGCAAGAAACTGAACATCGTAATCATTTTATTTCATATATACTCGGTATTATATTGAATTCAATATATTGTTATGATTTCATTTCCTAAACAACATAAAATGATAAAATTAGAACTTACCGAACATTAAAAATCAGAAGAGATCAATAAAAATATGATATATGGAATTAAAAACAGTATTAAAAGTTATGTAGTAGATAGTATAAGGTATTAGACAATGTAGAACAAAATAAACAATAATGTAAATAGAATAAGAAGTGTAAGAACAAGAAAACAGTGAAAGTGGATAAACGTACAGTGTTACAAAAGGAGAAATCATAGTTGAAATGATTACAAAACTATCATAAGATAGCACAAACTATTGAAATATGATATAGATATAAGATAGGATAACGAAATTTGAGTTATATAATGTTATAGAAATGTTATTGATATTTTATATTATGTATAAGATTTAAGATATGACAAATGTCAAAATTACCATAAATATTGGAATAATCAAGTTAATATGAACCTAATCATAGGTTATTTTATACCAAAATGTGTGGAAAAATGTAGTAAATATTAATTTAAAAAACAGGAATCATAATCACTTTAAATAAATTGAAAATCTTCAATAATTCAAAATTTATAGAATACTCTATTCTGATTGGTCGAGGCGGCTTATAAACATCAAACAGGCAACAAAGGGATAGTTCTGTCAGTTCTCAACAATCAACTAAGCCTACTTGATAAGTAAAGTAAACACCTCATTGGTTACATTTGACATCACTTGGCGTCCTTTTTGAAGCCCTATAAAAGGAATCTGAAATACAAGCCAAGTCAGTTAGCAATTACATCTAGAGAGTGAAGGTACCCCTGCAACTCACAAAATTTTAACGTAACCAAAAAGTTTGCCATTACATCTGTAGAGTCAAGGTACTCCTGCAACTTACAAAATTTTCCATAACCTTAGTTTATTGGATAACATCGGAGAACCCAAGTAGTCTCCAATAGCTTCGAAAAGTTAAAAGTAACAAAAGCAAGTAAATAATTTCTACGAATCAAGTAGTGTTCCGAGTCTTCGAACAAAGTTTTAAAGGTTATAATAACCATAATTCATAAGTAGCATCGTATGATAGCTAGTCTTCGATAACGTTCCAATACATCATCGAGGAGTTTTATATCTTTCAAAAAAGGAATAAAACAAGTTAACAATTTTCAACAGTTCCTGATTTCTAAAGAAGTAACCACATAGTTTACCTGTGTTTTTGTGTATAGCAGAGTAATTGTGTTTTTTTAAAGTGAATAAACAAATCAACAAGAAGATCAAATCAATTGAACATTGCCCACATTTTCAATCAGATTATTGGATATAAACTAAAAGTAAGTTTGTTTATTATATCTCCATTGTAGTGTTAGGTATTTGTAAATCTGAAACAAAGATTGTCGATTGTAATTTTGTAAACAACTATTGATATTGAATAGTTTTGAGGTTAAAGCATAGACCTGTTAGAACATAAAACTAAATTGTAAATTTGAAACACGAGATAATTAGAGTCATAGAGATTTGAATATAGAAACTTTTTAACATTCAAAGAATATTGTGTTTAATTCCATATAATAAAATAAAAGTAAAAAGATCATTATTATTCAGAATAAATAAATAAAAGCTAGCCGGTAGAATAAAATATGAATCAAATTAAAATTCAAATTCAAACATTGATAATCACTTAGATTAAATAAAATTAGTAAAGAGTTTCTTAACAATATATACAAGAAAAATGTACGGAAGAAGTGCAAGGAAGTTAATCTAAAGCGGGGAAAGGAAGCTAGCTAAAGCTGTTATGAAGCGGTCAGTTTCAGAACCTACTCAGGAGTGATTCATGCGGTAATTGCAATAATCTACTGCATACAATGTGCAAGCGTTTTAGAGCGGTTTCCAATCGACTCCGACCGAGTATCCGCTCCTAACTCCGAATCATCACGGAATTCATTCAGCAATCGATCTCATATCGAGTAGTATTAATTCAATTTACTCCTCTTCTACCCAAGTTAGTACACGGATAAACGGAGTAATTGCTCAATAATGTCAGACCACACTATACACAATTTGCTTTCAAATGTCTGACAATTAAAGCAGCTCCTGATTTCGGACAAGACTGAATGTAGTAACTGTAATTATCTCATCAGTGGAACCTTCTAATGTCCGGTCAACACAGTGTATAACCAGATATTGCGATTCCCAATTGAACTACCACTTTCAGTGCTCCCTTCAGAACAAGAAGTCGTGTGGTCACTGTCAGTTGTTTATCACAACGTTTTCCCATTTGTGGGCAAGATAGTGTTCAGATTAATGTTGTGATACCCAATCGCACAGCTCATTCAAGCTCTGACATCGTACTATTACTCAATAGATATATTTCGGGTAACTATTATCGATACGCGGGGCAGACAGAGTTTGGATAAATTTACTTTGAATGATATGATAATTTATTTTCGACTTACCCTAATACCCCGTCGCAGTTGCAAACACCCAAAATTGAACTGGTCTCCGCTATAAAAGTTATGTATGAATGATCCAATGTACTATTAAATTGAAAACTTCACCTAATTATCATAACAAGCTATAACCCCTCGTTCCAAGCTTCTGATTTCTGAAGCTATAATGTTGCTGTTAACCCCAGATTTAATTTTTCAGGCAAGTGAATAGGTTTGAAAACCTATCTCACTGCTGATTCATCACTTGTAACAGTCAGCTGGTTATTATTATCTCAGGTAGCATTAATACCTAATCGACGTGTTATATGATTTTAGGATTGTTTGTTGGAACCTGCTCGGGTTATGAAGATTTCAGTTGATCCGCGTACCCTTAAGGTTTTTCAAAGCTGCCACCAATAGGTGTATAATTCAACACACCTAGAAGCTGTTTATAACTACGTTGCCTTGATCCCTTTACCAGGGATCGCCTCGAATAACGTTCAATTATGTTTTTATATCTATTCAAACGCACATTCTAAAGGTCGTATTCGCTGACAGGTGATTAGGAATTACCAGTTGAACTCGTTAATCAAATCAAATATATACGTATTGGATAAAAGTTTACAAAATTTTGTACATATCAACACAACAACAAGAATATAAAGCTAGTCCCATAATCTGATTATGGGAATGATAGCATATGAATTTGACGAACCAAGGGGGAGGCTGGAATAAAGTTATCAATTTCGCTAGCTCTATTCCTTTCGCCAGCGAGTGAGTATCTCAGGTTCTCTTGAGTGAATTGGAACCAGTCAGAGCCAACTTTGAACAGCGATCGTTTTCCCGCTCGACCATGCCGATAATAATTCATAGATAATATTTAGAACTAAAGAATGATTTCTCTCTCTCTGGTAACCTGGGGCAAGCCTAATGACCTGATAATCTATCCTTTCCGCTAAGTGAACTCTGATAAGCGAACTAACAATTGAATACTCAAACCAGCTTGTATGGCCGGGGAGAACATTATAAATATTAACAGAATGAAATTGGCGGGAGGAGCGTGATCTGAAGGTTAAATAACCACTCCATATTATATGAAGTGGATATAACGAATGTTATATTCTATCTATAACAATAATTGACTTAGATATGTAGAAGTTTTGACAACTTAGAATATTGTTAGTAATGAACTACATTCTTGTAACAGCAATTTACAAGACATTTTGTTTCAGGTAATGAATGGAGAGAGAAGTTAACTGTTCCTAGATTAGGTGAGTTATTTATGTTAATTCAACATGTTCCCGTGAATCATCGAATTTTAATATTGTCAAATAAAATATTGTTCAAAAAGATTTTTCTATTCCAGAATTGTATGCAATATATAGATGAAATATTAGACGATCAGTCTGAAATTCAAATTTCTTGGTTTTATAATGAATTTTCGATTCAACAAAATATTCGAACAAAGCAAAGAACAATAGAACGAATGAAAATTTTAAAATAGTGGATGATGAAATATGTAAATATTAAAAATAATAATTTGCTGAGAATTATAGATCAATATTATATCTAAAAACTAAAACTAAATATCAAGAAACAAAAGCATTCATCTTCTCAACTTCTTTCAAGCTTAATTAAAAGTTAAAATATTATAATTCATAATTAAGGAATTGGAATAGGTAGTTGAGTATACTGAATATTTGTGTCTTGAGTTTGACAATACATTGAATTTCAAAAGTCATTTATTATGAAGAAAAAAATTAGCAAGAACTACGATAGCTTACTATATTTGATTTTATTATCAACAGGAGGGAGTATTACAGAATTACGAAACCGCGGGTATGAGGTTTATTTCGATATAATATATTATCAATAATTCGAAATAATGCCTCACTGAAGTGAATCTCAGTAAATCAAAGATCACTCATGGATATGAATTTCATTTATAAATTTATAAATAAACCATTATCGGATTATATTAACACAGCATGCTGCTTATAATACTAGAATACATCAATATGAAACAAGAAGCGCTAAGTCTATTTTTCAGAAGATTCAATAGTTATAATAATATTGAATTCAGTTCTCATTAAATTGTGAGATCAATTAATTTAGGAAAAAGGTATTTCATTTTGCCTAAGCTAGTACAAGGGAATTAAGCGCATCGTCCAACCTTCCAAATACTTGCTAGCGTTTCACTTTTCTATCTTGTCAAACAATACAATGAATCTGGGCTGCTCAAACTCAATCTGTATAATTATGTACGTGATGAGCATCACTTGAGGGAAGGGGGCTTAGCCTCCAAATGCATTCAGGCCACTTAATTGCGCCCATTGTGCGCCCTGTGGTCAGGAACCTATTCTATTCTAGCAGGTTTGTGGCCCGCCAGTGCTAGCTTTCATAACTTCTTCTGAAAGCAGTTTTGATTCCCTTAAGTGTTGGGGCCTGAGGGATGATAAAGCTGAGCATTCCAACAGGATGTGAGAGGTAGTTCTTTTTGCCTCTCTGCATTCCCTACTTATTGAGTCATCTGTGATGCCCCTAGTGTGTAGAAGTTTGCTAAGATGATAGTGACCGGTTAGGATTTCAGTCATCTCTCTGATGCCCTTTCTGTTCAGAGAAAGGAGTTTATTTGAAGCCTAGCTCTTCGATGGAAAGCTTGGCCTGCATCATGCGTGGTGATCCTCGCCATAGTTCAGACCACTCTATTCAGTTGGCCCAGAAGGGCAAGTTGATAAAGCGACTATTGGCTCGGGCCCGACGGGGCGCTAGACAACCCTCGCCTGTTCAAGAATTCAGCCATTTCTTTCCCTACAATTCCACTGTGTCCAGGGACCCAGATGAGTTGAACTTTATTTCTCCTGGCTAGTTCAGTCTGTGTATCCCAGCATTCTTCATGTGACTCCGGGTGATTTGAGAGGGATTGAGATGTCTGTGCAAATATATATGCGCCTATCTACATAGTTTCTCCGCAGGTTCTCCATGGCACAAGTCAATACAGCGTAGACATCCGCCTGAAAACCCTTGCAGTAAGCGCCTAGGATCACTGAGATAGTGGTCTTTGACTTTTTTAGATACACTCTCACCCCAGAGGCCTGACCAACCTTGAACTCTTCTGTGAACCATACGAACCCGTGTGGTGGCAATAAGGTGATAGTTACGTTAGTCCAATCTCTTCGGGATGAGGATCTTAAGAGAAGTGAGACATATAGCTGGGAATGATAAGCTAACAAAGGTGGTTTTCGGAAAGTGTTTACGAAGATTCTCACGTACCATTCACCACATTGTCTCTGGTCCTTATTATATTAGTATCAATTCGGTGTTCAGTTTTCTGATGGAAAAGAAAATAGAATATGGGCTGAAATGTGCTTTCTGGGTCTAAATATGATCCGGCTAGATCAAATAGAAGTAATTTGGAAAGGCTTATTGATATAACAAATAGTTTTGGAATCTCAAGATTTGGCTTCTTCTATCGTGATAACTAATATGACGATCAACCAATTATAAGGGATGATAACTTTCCATGCATAAGCATTTGTTGACGTAGCTTCCTTCTACGGAGATATAATTCATTCGATGAGTAGAGTCCAAATTTAGGTACTTCATAACGAAAGTCATGAGCCGCCACTGATTTTTGGTAGATTTTATGCAATGTTCAATTCTTTACGACATATTGAACATGTATTAGGCTTATCAAACCTATTCAATAGTAGAAGAAAAATTTCAAATTTATTTGTATATATTAGACTAGCTGACCCGGCAAACGTTGTATTGCCATGTAAATAATTTCTAGAGAATTTCTAGTTAAAAAAAAAAATAACTGACTTATTTGAAGTGTGTAAGGATGTGGTATATGAGTGAAAAAGGCATGGAGCGCTGTGAACGATGAGGAAATATAAAAATAACAAAACACCAAACTTTTAATTTATTTTAAGTAATAATTATTTATATCATTAATTCATTACATAATATGAATCTCTTAATGCTACAGCGTGAACAATATTTTTCGTTAGCCCGTCTTTAGCTAATAAAAACAAACTTGATGGTTTACCCACTCGAGAGCATGCAACGTATCCGTGTGAAAAACATGGTGTGCTCAAATCTAAGCCACAAACAGACATTGATTTATTAATAGTCATTGCAAATGTCAATCTAATCGGAAATTGAATACGCTTAAATTGAATTGGCACATCTGTGGGTATAATATGTATTCGTGGTATTAATATATTTTCACCTCGAAACTTGCCATTTAAAATGGTGGCTTCGATAACGTTTTTCATTAATTTTTTAATGACTAATCGCGTACCGTTGCACAGCCGTGGTGGGTTCAAATTACGAAACAAAATAATTGGAGATCCAACCTTCAATTGTAAGTTATGCGGTGGAATGCCTGGCAAATCCAGTGAGTTCAAAAACTCTGTTGGAAAATTTACAGCTTCAGTGGCATCGCAAACTGTATCAATAGATTTATATGATACCAAGTCCCCTGGCAATAACTGTTGTATCTTCAGATTCAAAATGTCAACGTCCACATTTTTTGCCGCTAAAATTGCTCTTTCTGCAAGCCACTCGAGATTTATGTAATTCGTGTGTACATCGGGTAGACACATGGAGGGGATAACTTACCAAGTGATAATAATTGATGTTATCGAGCGGGATAAAAAATGATAAAATTATTAAAATGACTATTAAGAAGCAGGTGTTGATGATAGAAGAGTGAAAATTTAGGGTTGTATGTATTTTTTAATGCCACATGATAAAACAATGAAAAGAAAATTTTGTCAAAAAAATGAGAAAAGAATTTTTTGGGGTGGACACCCCTTATCACTTAGGGGTTTGGAAGATAGATAGTAGCCGAATCTCAGACTTACTGAATATGCATAAAACATTTCATAAGAATCGGTAGAGCCGTTTCGGAGGAGTATGGGAACGAACATTGTGACACGAGAATTTTATATATTAGATAACATGATATCTTTAGACGTTTTATTTCGAATATTCAAAGTAGACGTCTCGATGAGAATGATGAGCCGGTTACAAGAAAGAGAGTAAGTGAAGACGGTAGACACGTTTAAGACGAATTAGCTTATCTTTATTCCGGAAGTATACATGACTGGTAAATAATAGGGAAACTCATTTCCTACTCAGAGATTATCTCTGAATTCTTTCTTTCTTCAGCGTAATATCAAGGCACAAGATGTAATTTGAAGCTTACCCTGGTATAAATGTAGCCTTTCATTTCTCATCACCATTCATGAAAATTATTACCACTTTCCTTTGATGCGGTTCTTTTTATTATTTCCTCAACAGCTTACGAAAGTGTATAAAATGCTTATTATAGTTACTGTAAACTTTAATGATGTTTGAAAGTAAGCCTACAAAGTGTAAATGACGACAGTTAAGCGAATATTTGTGGAAGTAACTCAGATCATGGGGGAGCCAAGAGAATCATAAAGATCTTATTCATATTTTGAATGCCTATTTTGATTCATATAATGAAATTTTTTTTTATTACTGCCAAGAAAGATAACAACCGATAGACGACCACTGTTCCCTTGTTATGTTTTACATTCATGACCCCTCAATAATATCGAACAAGCATGGAAAGATTAAAATATATAGAACTCAAGTACTCTGAAACAATAAAAATAGAAACATGAATTTGTTTCATATGAATATAATATAAAGCTCAAGAAAGTACTTCTCATCGCACTACTTTGAAGTTTTCCCACGGTCCCGTTTGTTGTCGATACAGAGCAAATGCGGCACTCATCTGACAGATAGCTTTCTCATATTCAAAAATTCATGCAGAATGTTCCGTACACTTTCGGTTGAGATGCCCATAGCCCAGCAATCTCGTGCACTTCAATTCGCCGATCGTCCAATATCATACTTTGGATTTTATCGACGATTTCTGGCTTTATAACCTGAATTGAATGACCAGAACGATCGGCGTTCTTTGTGGTCATACCACCACAACGAAAATCAGTGAAGCACTTGTGAACCGTTCCAATCGATGGTGAAGAGTACCCATAATGTTTAACAATGGTAATTGTACTTTCAGCTCCCAAGCGGCCGTCATCGGATTAGAATAAAATTAGAAAAAATGTACATCTTTAAATACTATATGGGGTTCAAAATGCATACAAGGAGTTACCTCCAGCTGGAGATAAATTTGAATTCAGTAAATTCACTTTTTCGCTTATAATATTCCATCCCCTCTGAATTACTTAGAAATTCCTTTCTACTGTGTTCTAAAATTGATAAACTTTCTTGAGAAACGGTATGGACTGTATTCAGAATATATTCTAATGATGCTTATTTTTCACTATTATTCTTCTTCATATGATAAGGATATTGTTTATATTATAACGATTTAAAATGTCTCTTCTAGTTTGACCCACATACCATTCTGAATACGACCAATCTGTCAGGAGCTTCATCGGAGATGTTGCCTAAACAAATAATAGAACTTATTGAATACTGAAAGATGACAACTTAAAATTTCGAATTTCGTTGAATTTTTTTGAAAGTAATGGCTATAATTTGGTTAGTTGATTACATTCCATTTTACAATTCGCTGAAGTTTCTCAACACCGTTGTTGGCTCCAAGGAAAGACTGATAATCCATAAAGAAGAATGTTTTATAATCAATTCGTGTATATGAATCTGCTGGATAACCTGTTCGAACGAGTATAGATGTATTGAGCGGATTCATGTTCACCAATTGATCATAAAATTGACCCATAAGTGACTATGAGTGATCTTCCAAATACATCGTGACAAGCTATGACTTCGACCGCTTTAGTCTCAGGCTGAAGTCGGTTGTCTTAGAGTTTGTAGGCTTCAGTTTCGAGCTGACGCTGGCTCTAGGTTTCATAAGCGAAGAGATCAAATGGAACTCAAAATCAAGTCTATTATCATTTGTCATCAACCTGTAATTTTGTATTCTGCAGTAGGAATGAAGTGCTCTTCTTGTGAAAATCAACCTGGAGGAAGGTAGAAACGACGAGGATGTTTGCTCTGATACTCTAACCAAAATTACTGAAGCATCGGTATCGGAAACAACTAGTTTGCTACCGGAAAAATTCAGTACGAACGTACATACATGCTATTGCTCAGATATGCATATGTCTACATCTTTTCAATTTTTTCAATTAAACATTCTCAAAGCGCTACAATGTTGAAGAGATGTTCCATGTTTTTCTGAGAAAATCGGAAAAACGGACTTGTATTTAAGTAGACGCATTCTAACAGTGGAAGAGGCTATTGCATCATCAACGTAATGATGCCTGTAGATAATTTGTTTGAAAGGAAATGAGAAAAAGTAATACCTTCAAGACATCTGAATATCATTACGTAGGCTTATTTAGTCATATCCAAATAGGTGAAATCACATATTGATAATAAGCAAATTACCTACTTTGAGGATCAGGAAAGAAATGAGGATGCTGAATTTTGCTACCTGAATTTTATTTGTGATCCGAAGAAACCATAATCTGTGGATACAGAATATTTCAAAATTCTGAATAGTAGAGTTACGTTCAGAAAAAAAGATCGTGAATATCTTTTGAATATAATAACCTCCAGAGACCTATCTATATTCCATTAGATCAACATCCTATAGGAGAAGTGAAATTTCCATATCATGTATTTCATGAAGACACGTTTTCAAGTTATTCGGTTATTCATATTTTTGTATAATGCGTAAAAGGTGAACAAGAATTCACAATCCGTTGGGTTTGCCTAGTTTCTATTCGAGATAAACAACTGAACACATGATTTATATAATGCATTTTTGAGCTGTATATCATCCATGAAGACAGTGAAAGTCTCAACTTTTGGATATTGCAGACATACACAACAGATGAATTATCTGTCAGCTATTTTTAACTAAACACATTATCCTTGTTATCACCAAATGTTCGAAAATATATAGAATATCAGTGGACTGAGTGCTACACAATCCCACTCATCGAAATGTATATGGATCTCACGAACTAAAGTATGTCCAAACCGAACTGGCACCAGAAGTGAACAGAAGTTGTGTATGAACTGATGAAAAAGCTGGAAGAGTAGCCCTATAATATCTGAACAAGGGTACCTTCTTTGGCTTGCAAGGAACACCATATCTTATCAGTTAACAGGTTCGGTGCTGGGTTATGGTAGAAATTTCGTATGAAATTTAGACATAGGAGCAGATGGTTGAATTCACGAAACTGGGTACGAAATGTGATATATGGTTTCAATGTTCACTACATGGTTCTTTACATCAGTAGCTCAGACTTACTAAGAACTAATTGAACTAGCTGAACTTACAGAACCTAACGCTTGCTATCATCTAGTGTACTCAAATATATATTCTCAAGGGAGAAGCAATCCTCTTGTAATAATAGCCCATGCTATAGTTTATGTCATGCACTGTCGGTTGGGTCCTTGTCGAATCTTCATTTGTTATGTTATATAATACAAATAACAAATATGTTGTATGTTTATATTCAATAAGAATCATCATGACATGAAAAAATAGAATATTTTGAATTATCTTATTCAGAATGAATCTCTTCGGGATATCACACTTCGATAATTTTGCCAAATTCTGAGATAAATGGCTACTAATACGTATAACCAGGACAACTTTCCAAATCACAAGTATAAGCCCCAGAGGAACTAATTAGAATAATCTACTAGTTTTATTGAATTTCAAGTTCTTGATGTCGAATAACTCAATCCCAATAAAAACTTCTAGGATCTATGGAATCGAACGGATTATAATATAAACTGTGTTAATTTGTATAACTAAGCCAATCTGAATATATACAGAATACCTTGTAAATATACGGGAATAGTAATTTTTTCACTTATGTTATATTTCGAGCTGACGCTGGCTCTAGGTTTCATAAGCGAAGAGATCAAATGGAACTCAAAATCACGTCTATTATCATTTGTCATCAACCTGTAATTTTGTATTCTGCAGTAGGAATGAAATGCTCTTCTTGTGAAAATCAACCTGGAGGAGGGTAGAAATGACGAGGATGTTTGCTTTGATACTCTAACCAAAATTACTGAAGCATCGGCATCGGAAACAACTAGTTTGCTACCGGAAAAATTCAGTACGAACGTACATGCATGTTATTGTTCAGATATGCATATGTCTACATTGTAACCAACTCCCGCCCAAATGACTAATTTTGGTGGAAGATTAGTTGTCCCCTAAGGTTACGGTACGGTCATGTACCTCAGCAGACCTGCCTGGGTTTCTTACAAGTAAGAAGGTCAGAGTTCTTCTAGTTTAGTTTTGTGGTTGGTATTTGAGAGATGCTCTTCCTACAGAAGAATAATGTCTTTGCCTTGAATAAAATGATGACAAACCTTTGTAGCTATTTATTAAAAGAAATAAATCATTAACTATTTACAATATTATATACAATTATCAACAATCAAAATATCTATACAGAGTTTTCACTGGAAATGACAACATTTATAAGACAGTGATATTCGGTCATCCCTATATGATATACGCTATTCGATTATTAAATCCAAATGATTCCGCGAAAGTTTTTTATCAGGCTCACTAACAGCTGGTATCTCGATTAGGTCAATATACCCTAACACGATGTAAGAAATGAGAATATCAGATTGTACACGTCTTCCTGAATTCGACTCGGAAATCTGTTTACTTGAGAGGTGACCAAGCACCCGTGTACTACTGTGTCTCTCCTTATGACAATTTATTACGCCTCGGTTTATCTTTTGGTTTAATAGAAATACGGAATCAGTGTTCGGAAGAACAAATTACTATTAAATTGTTCACGGGGAATCCCTAACTTGAAATGGAACTCAATCTCTTTACGAAAATTCCTAATTGTTAACTAAACTGGTATTCATCATTGCATTCATATGAAACGACTGTCAACACTGAATCGTCTCGTAGAATTTGATTGAAAATTAAAACAAAAATTGATTCTTCACGGAAAATATTATTAAATCATGAACGGAACAGCTCTTCACAATATATTCAGGAAAAACAATCGTCAACACTTGACTGTTTTCTAGAATTATTGAAATAGACTCAGATTCAAATAGTGACGGAAAATAATAACTAATTATGAACAGTACGGCGCTTCCCTATCTATTCAGGAAAACAATCGTCAACACTTGACTGTTTTCTAGAATTATTGAAATAAACTCAGATTCAAATAGTGACGGAAAATAATAATTAATTATGAACAGTACGGCGTTTCCCAATATATTCAGGAGAAACAATCGTCAACACTGGACTGTTTTCTAGAATTATTGAAATGTAAATTCAGATTCAAATAGTGACGGAAAATAATAATTAATTATGAACAGTACGGCGTTTCCCAATATATTCAGGAAAAACAATCGTCAACACTGGACTGTTTTCTAGAATTATTGAAATGTAAATTCAAATTCAAATAGTGACGGAAAATAATAATTAATTATGAACAGTACGGCGTTTCCCAATATATTCAGGAAAAACAATCGTCAACACTGGACTGTTTTCTAGAATTATTGAAATGTAAATTCGGCAATTGAATCTTTACGGAAAAATTATTAGTTAGCAAAGTCGAGAATATACTTACTCTCCATTTATCGGATTAAATGGAAAAACTCTACTTTCGGTATCTCGGGTTTACTGCTTCAGCTACGGTGGTCTCCTCGCAAGTCATTTTCAGATGGGAGACCGGCCTCCTTTTATACTCTGAAGTGGACACGTCATGTCATTGAGAATGTCGCCGGAACGCGGACTCGCTTATCAGGAGCTACACTCTGCTGTCGGGTTTTTATACACATAGTGTACCAAAGTTTGATTCCTTTATTTCGGTAGAGGTGACTTACTTGGGCAATAATATTAATTAGTAACGACGCTTCGTTACACACCTCCCTTTCTTCGGAAAAATTTTAATTTTATTAAAATTTTCATCCAAATACTCCTGGTAAGTTGGCGTCTCTGTGCTGTCCCAGGGCAGCTTAACGCGGACTACTACTTTACCAGAAGGATCCCTAACCCGATAATATCGGAATTTCTTTCGGCGCGGACGTTTACAAATATTCTTAACGCTAGTCTTAATACTACTTATCCTAATTATGCCACTAATGGTGTCTCTGTCACTCTGGGGCACCGGGTTATTTACACTGGGAATAGAAGTCTCTGCCTTCGGGGAGGGGCTGATGTTGAAGAGAAGACGGCCGGGGGTTGGAGGCATCTCGCTGGGCAACGGGGAATAATACAATTGGACAATCGGGCTCGTGTCCGGTGTATGTCCGAATAGCTCCAGATACTTCCGACCCAGCTGAAGAGCGGCCTCGGCATCGTCTCCGGGAGTACGGGGAACTTCAGGGGTACGAATCTGCAGGCTGGACGTCATACCTGAAGGAATAAAAAAAATTAGTTCTTAGTTATTGTCTTCAAATCCTTGACATGGACTCGAAGAGGTGAACGCCCTCTTCCATTGTCAAGGAGGACTACTACCGGAGACAGGATCTTCTTCACACGGTATGGGCCTGCGAACTTGGGGGCTAGTTTTGCCGCGAATTCTTGCACCCCTGACGACAGTGGATGTTCCCTCTTCATGACCTCATCTCCTACGCGCGGTATCCAATCCCTACGTCTCAAATTATAGTGATGGCTCTGGACATTATAGGCCCTATTCAACTTAAGTTTCACAAAACTCATCACGTCTTGTAAGCCAGTCAAATACTCTGCATGTACGGCGGGTTCGAAATTTTCTTTGCAAGCGTCGGGTTGTCCTTGAGCTTCTCGAAACAGCGTGCGTGGTTGTTCCAGCTCTCTCCCATAAGTTAAGAAGGCCGGGGTGAAACCAGTGGAGTCATGACGGGCGGTATTGAGGGCAAACATCAATTCGGGTAGACTCACATCCCATTTTCGGTGATCGACTTCGCAGATTTGAGCGACCATGGTTTTGATAACTTTATTAACCCTCTCTACGGAATTCGCTTGCGGTGTATACGGAGGGGTCAGTTTGTGCCGTATGCCAATTTCCGTTAGAAAACTTTTGAATTGGTTGGCTATAAACTGAGAGCCATTATCACTGATCAGAACTCGAGGACATCCAAATCGCATCAATATTCTTTCCTGGAAAATTCGAAGAACCGTTGCGGTATTGGCTTTCCGAATGGCTTGACATTCTACCCATTTCGTCATTTTGTCCTGAAACACTAGTAAATAATTATTAGCTTTCGATGAGCGTGGTAAGGGTCCCACCAAGTCTACACTCACGACTTCCCAGGGCTGTGACACTTGACTTTGCTGCATTAGTCCTGCCGGTTGTTGTTGCGAGGGTTTATGTTTCAAACATTGGGGACAATTACGAACATATTGCGAGATTTCTCTAAACATCCCTGGCCAGAAATATTTTCGGGCCACTCGGGCAATTGTTTTCGTAATGCCCATATGTCCCGCGGTGCTTTCGTCATGACATTCATTTAAAATTCTAGGCCGCTCTTGTTTGGAAACGCATAATTTCCACGGTTCGGATTGAGCTCCTTCGGTATAATCATTTGCCTCATAAAAATATCGGTACAAACGATTATTCTCTATACGGTAATCTGACCATTGTTCGGGTTTTTCCGAAACTTCTTTCATTTTCTTGTTCAACCACGGGTCGACACTTTCCTCCTGTACAATGGCAATTTCTGCTTGCTCTTCTTCTGCGTCTAGGGGTGCTCTAGATAAGGTATCGGCCAATCGGTTGAGCACACCTTCTCGATATACTATATCGAAATCGTATTGTTGGAGTTCGATTACCCACCGAGCCAATCTCTGAGAAGGGTTTTTCAAATTGCGTAACCACTTTAACGCCCGGTGATCGGAGATAACGGTAAACCGATAACCCTCTAAATACATTCTCATCTTTCGTATTCCGAAAAGGATGGCCAGACACTCCTTCTCGGTGACAGAATAGTTTTTCTCCGATGGACTCAAAGTTCTGCTGGCGAACGCGATTATCTGCTCCTGACCACTTATTTTCTGAGTAAGGGCCACTCCCAAACCATAATCGGAGGCATCAGTCTGAAGGATAAATGGTTGCGAGAAGTCAGGGCAGGTTAGCACTGGAGCCTGTGTAAGTTTCTCTTTAATTTTCTGGAAAGCTTCCTCCTGTTCACCTAACCAAACAAACTTCATTTTCTTCTTTAACAGGCTGGTCAGTGGAGCCACAATCTTAGAAAAAGAGGGTATAAATCTTCTATACCAAGAGGCTACCCCTAAAAACCTCCGCAGTCCTCTTATATGCTCAGGAGGTTTCATCTGCAAGATGGCCTTTATTTTATCGGGGTCAGTCTTTATGCCTTCTTGGCCTACCAGATGCCCCAGATATTTCAATTCTGGTTTGCAGAAATGGCATTTGTCGGGGTTAATCTGCAAATTAGCCAGTCTTAATCTAGCAAAGATCTTTCCCAAATGGGTCAGATGTTCCTCGAAGGTCTTGCTCACGACGATTATGTCATCGATATAGGGGTAGGCGTTAGGCTCCATATCGGGTCCAATGACTTTATCTAAAAGTCTTTGGAATGTCGCTGGTGCTGAATGTAAGCCGAAGGGCATCACCGTGAATTGATATAACCCTCGGCCTGGTACGGTAAAAGCTGTAACCGGTTTACTATCTGGAGTGAGCGGTACTTGCCAATAACCCTGTTTCAAGTCTAAAGTGGATACATATCGAGCCTCTTTCAGTTTCTCCAATGTTGCCGTAATAAACGGCAAGGGATATGCATCTTTTTCAGATTGGTCATTGACTTTCCTAAAGTCTATGCAGAAACGGTATTTTCCTTCGTTCTTTTTGACAAGAACGACTGGCGAGCTCCACGGACTACTGGATGGTTCAATGATCCCTTCTTTCAACATTTTGTCCACCTCCTCATCCAGCACTTTTTGCATAGCAGGATTTTGAGGTCGGTATCGTTGTTTAATCGGAGTTATGTTCTTTAATTTAATTTGATGTTTTACCAAAGGAGTACATCCTTTAATACCCTCAAATTGTTTTAATTCTTCCTTCAAAAATGCCTGCAACCGTGCTTCCTGGGTCGTCGCTAATCGAGTTATCGACTGTATGGGATCAACCTCTTTTCGCTCACTAGAGTCGAAAGTCCTAGGTTCGCTGAAGTTGATTGTCACTCTCCAGTGGCGAATCAAATCTATTCCAATAAGCATTTGCGATACCATACCGGGAAGTACTAAAAATTGACCTTCCTTATCCTGCAGTCCATAATGCCAGTTAGAGGGAATAGTTTTTCCGACGGGTACGTGTTTTTTTTATTATATATTATTTTAATAATACGTTTTTGTAAAACATTCAGTTGTTCAAGGTCTGTTTTATATATTCCACCCCATCCGATAATACCATATCTCAGGTGTGATTCAATTAAGGCATTATAGAGAATCATCAAATGTTCTATGTTCAAAATTGGTTTAAAATATTTAAAGTAATATACGAAACATCTAATTTTTTTTATTACGACCTCAATTTGTTTCGTCCGTTTTAAATGTTGGTCTATGAAAATACCCAGGTACTTCACACATGTAGTAGATTTAATTTGGAATAATGAGTCTTTTTTTTTCAAATTTAATTTATTGAAGGGAGGCAATCCATTTTCGTAAGAAGCGAAAGCAACATATGTTGTTTTTTCTAGGTTCATGGTTAAGTAGTTGTTGTCAAACCAATCTTTGAAATTGGCAAAGTCAGCCTCTACAAGGTTCTTTAGATTATGCCAGCTGTCGCTTTCGTAGAAAATAGCTGTATCATCTGCAAAAATTATTACTTTGCCTCTTGTATTCACCATGAAGATATTATTGATATATATTATAAATAATAACGGACCCAGGATAGTACCTTGGGGTACTCCAAATACTAATGTACTTTGTTCACTGTAGGAATCCTCTATTTTTACAAATTGTTTCCGGTCATTCAGGTAATTTTTGATTAATTCTAAGGGTGTACCCCGAACTCCAATATTATAGAGCTTATCCAATAATTTTTCATGTGAAATGGTATCGAAGGCCTTAGCCAGGTCTAGGAAAATACATAGTGAAGGTTTGCTATTGTCTAATGCTTTATATATGTTTTCCGTCAAGGCCGAAATGGCGTGTTCCGTTGATTTACCCGTCTGAAAACCATATTGGAAGGGCGATAGTATGTTTATTTCATTATGAAACTCATCAACCTGTTTTTCAAGAGTTTTTCAAAAATTTTCGTGAAATTCGTTAACAGTGATATAGGTCGGTAATTTTCAGGTAATGTTTTGTCACCATTTTTATGTATTGGGATAACTATTGATGTTTTAAAATCCGAAGGGCATACTCCTGAAATAAATATTTTGTTAACAATTATAGTTAGGGGATTGATTATATTTTCAGCAATTTTTTGGAGTGTCTCTGCTCGAATACCATCTATACCTATAGCTTTTTTCTTTTTTAGATTTAGTATTATATTTTTCACTTCGGATGGGCATGTTGGCGTTAAGTACATGGAATGTGCGTTCGTCGTATAATTTTCACAGAAATTTTCATCTGTATTTAAATTGTCAGCTAAATTTTTGCCTATATTCGTATAGAATTCATTGAAGACATTACATATCTCTGTTTTTTCCTTTGTTATTCCAATTTTTCCTTTTATTTCTCTAATAGAGGATTGTTTATTAGATTTATTTTTTAATTCTTTGATTGTGTTCCATAGAGATTTATTATTAGTTCCTTCAACGATTTTTTTTCTGTAATATGAATTTTTGGCTTTATGTATTATTGTGTTTAATTTATTTCTGTTGATATTATATTGTTTCTTTAGGTCGCAACTCCCTGTTTTACTGTATAGTTTGTGTAGATTGTTTCTATGCTTAATGGAATTTAGTATTGATTTCGTTATCCACGGTGATTTCTTTATAAATTTCGTAGATTGTTTTATTTTTATTGTATGATTTTCTATACTCCTAGCTATAATATTGAGGAATGTTTTAGTTGCAGGTTCTACTTCCAGAGGATCCAGCCAATTTTCCCAATTTATATTTTTAAGTTCTTCATTTGAAGAATCATAATTTATGTATTTAATAAATAGATTTTGTTGGACTTTGACTTCATTAGTTTCTTGGAATACTAATTGAACAGTGACTGGATAGTGGTCCGTGATTGCAGATTTTATTATGATCGGAATTAAGGAGTCACTCAAGTTGGTTTTACTTTTTATAAAAATGTGATCGAGACAACTACCTTCATCGTTTTGATGAATTCTAGTTTTTTCGTTAATTAGTGATTGAAACCCGTATTCAGATAAGACATTTAGGTATTCATTCACTATTGTATCAGGTTTGTAAATATTTATATTGATATCACCAGTTATAATTGATATGTCAGAATTGAGCGAATTTATGGATAGATAATTATCTAAGCCTTCGACAAAAATTTTTTTATTAATTTGGGGCGATACATACATAGCTAATACTCCATAAGTTTGGTTTTGTAATGTCAACTTGGCATGTATTATTTTACATTCATGAATCATTTCAATTTTATGTACACAATAACACCAGAATTTTGATTAAAGTTATCATCATTGTAGATATTTGAATAACCATTTGTTTGGCATAACTCGACATTTACTTCACGTGTTTCTGTTAGAACGATACAGTCAAAATCTTCTGTAAATGCTTCTAAGAATACTTGAAAGGATGTTAAATTTTTATATAGACTACGAATATTTAAGTGTCTCAATTTGAAGTTTTTGTTTCTATTATTAATTTCAAAGACTTCAGAACATTCATATTCATTTTGCACTACTTCAGTCTTAATATTGCTTATTTCGAATTCACGTATAAAGGGGTCCATTTTTAGTTGGGATTTCATTTCAGTGTATTATTTACATTACATTCATATAATAGATTCGGATAGGAATAATTTGATGAATTAATTTTTCCAGTTATTTACATGTATTTATATTTTATCCACCCTTATTTTTTTTTGCTATTTTATTACCTAACGTAGGTGTTTCTATTTTTTTGTCTTGTTTATTTCTTCCTTCAATTCCAGCACTTCTCAATATTTTTCGTTGTTCAGTTGGTTCCAGGTTTTCGTTTGTAGGTTGTTTCACGTTATCTGGTTGGCTCTCAAATACTTCAGAATCTGAGTATTCTGATTCGCTTTGCCTTCTTCCTGGGGTGGGTGGAGCGCTATTTGATTTGATGTTACTTGGTTGATTTAAGTTCTCTTCGATGATTTTCAGGTCTTCCACTGTAAATGTCTCTCCATTTATTTGAAGGGTGTTTTTCTTGATTAATGCCCTGTAGTTTTTATCCCTAGCTAATTTCATGTGTTTACGAAGAATTTTTTGTTCGTCTTGTTCTTTTATGGTTCGATCTTTATTGACAAAAATGTTTGTGCCTTTTAAGTTCACAGAGGAATGTTATATTTCTTTTACCTTGAAATTTGACAAAAATTCCAACTTGATTGGTTTGTTATTGGCTTTTCCTAATGTATATATGTTGCTCAGGTCACTTTTCTCAACTACTATATTTAGAGATTTTCGAAATTTTTCATTAATAGATTTCAGGAGCTCTTCCTCTGTATTATTTTTTGATTCTATTCCGTGTACGATTATATTGTTTTTTCGGAGGTGTTGTTCTAATTTTTCGACTTTGCTTTCAATTTTTCTGGTTTGATTTTCCAAATTTCGAATTTTATCATTAGCAGCTTGTAGTTTATCAGCTAATTTGCTGATTTTGTTATCAAAATGTTCTTTTATTTCGTTTTTACTTTTATTTATTGCCTCAAGAAGTTGTGCGTTTGAAATATTATTCATGTTAAAGGATGGTTTATTTAAATTTCCACAGTCTGCGAGTGTATGATTTCCTTTAGGTATCAGCTGTATTACAGAGGTGATGCACCGTGTTCTTATATCACATTCCAATTTATAATTTGCCTTTTTTTATGTAGAAGATATCACTTCAATATAACGGAATTTCCAAGTAATTCCTAATTATATTTGATTGAACGGCAATTTAGAACACTTCTCACTACAAATGTTTTTGAGCATATACTGCATTTTGTTATAAACTTATTTTATTTAGTTTTCATTATTATAGTTCAGTTTTATATGACTTTTTCAACATTTATTTCATAGCACAGTAGTCCGCACAACTCTTCTACACACTTCTTTCTTTGTTGTTTGTTTATATTCAATAAGAATCATCATGACTTGAAAAAATAGAATATTTTGAGTTATCTTATTCAGGATGAATCTCTTCGGGATATCACACTTCGATAATTTTGCCAAATTCTGAGATAAATGGCTACTTATACGTATTACCAGAACAACTTTCCAAATCACAAGTATAAGCCCCAGAGGAACTAATTAGAATAATCTACTAGTGTTATTGAATTTTAAGTTCTTGATGTCGGATAACTCAATCCCAATAAAAACTTCTAGGATCTATGGAATCGAACGAATTATAATATAAACTGTGTTAATTTGTATAACTAGGCCAATCTGGATATATACAGAATACCTTGTAAATATACGGGAATAGTAATTTTTTCACTTATGTTCACTTAACAACGTGGAGTGCCCGTACAATATCACTGGATGTTGTTTGCCCTTCATAATAGTGAGGTAGTTGTAACGAAGAGGGTAGTTCTATAGCTGCCACCAGCTCCTGTCATATTCAAAAACCCTTTTTTCTTGGAAGGGTAGGTTAAGAGTCTAGCCCAACTATACCCAAGGTCTAAATATATGTGCAACACATGTTACTTTGTAGCGGGCTACTTGACCGTATACTTTAGTTATGAGAGTTACTTCGAAGCTCCCTAAACTGAGTATAATGATGTATAGTATTCCCTTCTTGCCACCTCTTGAATGAGTAATTTTTTATGTTTTCAAGTAACCTCACTTTTGTTAATGTCTAATAACGCCCTATTCCATGGTGCTGGAATTATCTTACCACCAAAAGTACAATGATTATTACAAAAAAAAATCCCTCTCAGGGCGAGCTATTTCCAGATTGATCAAATGACACTCAATAGAGTTGTAAAATTACAAAATATAAGGAAATCGTGATCCCAGTTTTTCTACTTCAATTTTCATAGTCAGCCTGTAGATTTCCCTGAATCGGCATTAGTGGTTAATCAAACGGCTGATTTCATCACTGTTGTGATACTTTAATGTTTCAAAAAAAGAAAAAGATATAACACTATCAAATATATTATTACTGTGAACGGTTTGGAGCGCTTCTCAATTCTGATAAACTGCTATCAATCCCACGGTTTCATAATTTCAAATTGGGACAATCTTTTTTTCTATCGCTCGATAATGGAATGATAATATTTATGACAAATAACCTTTGAGGTTGGTGTGCATTTTAGAATGGAAATATATGCTAGTACAGCATCTATTTTGCGATTTTGGGAGACCATATAGTCAAAACTTCTATGTCGCTGGGAATGTTAGGAAAAGCCCACTTCAGTAAATCGAATATCGCTTTCTTTTTCTAATATTGCAGTTTCCAATTTCCCGATTTCTAGTTCGCTTTCTCGATTATTTTCATTGCCCTGTTCATCTACATTCGCGTCTCCCTCTTGCTCATCTACATTATATTCTTCCTCTTCACTTGCGCTATATTCTTTCTGTTTTTCATCTGCGCTACTTTCTGGTTCAACCGTAGTACATTCATCTGAATACTCTTCATCCCCATAGTCTGGATCTTCCAAACTGCCATCTGAATCAAAATCATCTTCGTTATTCATTGTGCAAATTTTCTGGCGAGAAGACGGTACAGAACTTTTATACGATTATCATCTAATTCTTCATAAACTACATTTTCAATTAATAAATAGAATTCACAATATCTCCCACAAATGACAAATCAGACTTAACTTATGGCATTGGTGTACAGGATGCAAGAGAATTTGTATTATCTGCTTCTGAGCTGAATTCTCACGTGAAGTTCATTCATTTTCTTGCTGAATGGAATCCGACAGGCAAGTAAAAGTGACAAAATATTTCAGATTCCAGTCGGAGTCGCTCACAGGTCTGACGAACGAGGCTCTAATCACAATACAAATTTTCTAACCCAACTTCTGAATTGTTGAATTAGTACTTAGCGGTGGAAATATGCTGTTTTCCTTGCACCAAAGCAAACAAGTTAAACGTTCTGGCACTTATTCGACTCAGATTGGCCAATCTGTTCATATTTTTCACTCCAATAATGAGTGCCCAATAACACAACAATGTAAAATTTAGTTTGTTGTTCACTCCACTAAAAGCACGTTTAGAAAATCCGATAATTTTGAAGGAACCTTCTAAGGATACAATTTGGGGAGGGGGTATAACTTAGTCATTTTTGTACATTTTATCTCTGAAAAGCTAAGTAACAAATTGGATATTTCGAATATGAATAGAGGTCAAGTACGTTATTAGGAGTGGTCTACAACTTATAACTCATTTTCGCAAAAAAGTGACTCAATACAGTTCAGGGTACAGTTATATGATGTTTCTTCCTCAATCTATTAGGGAGGCATCAACCAGCCACGTCACAGAATACTCCCCTCATTCGTCTTCATGTACGTAAAGTTGCCCATCTGTTTCAAGCTGCCTCAACTTCTCATAAAATTCGGCAAGCATTTTGTTCATTCAGCGGTTTTTCATCCGCTGGGGGAGTGTATGTTGCGCCATTTCAAGAAAGTGCAAGTCTGCTGAAGTGTTACAAATTTACTTCAACACTAACTGCCTAAAGTTGAATTCTTATTTGAATATGAATAGATTCATATATGATGAGATAAAATAAATGAGTATTGATTTCCCCTAATAAGAATTCTGGAGAGCATCACTCCAATTAGGTGAAATGCTTTGGGTTTTTCGCCCACTCCGATATATAAGTTACAGTATGTCAGATACTTGCTTTCCTCATTATGTGTAATACCACTCACGGTTATTACATCACAATAACTCTCGTTGTTCTTTTCGTAATAATTTCCCGGATTAGTACAGTTAAGCATAATGTTATCACTTGATTCGCAAGCCAATCTGTTCATCAAGCGTGAAAAGCTAAATGCTGCGTATATCGCTCTAGAGACGGATCAGTTCCTATGCTCTGTTCGCCGAATGAATGACATCACGTCATACTTGGTTAGATTTACAACCAATTCAATTCAAAAAGTTCCCTCAATAATTGCCGCTTTATCTTCGCCAAATCAGTTATATTCCATTTCAACTATTGGCAACACACTACAGATTGGCCGATATAAACTTTTGATTGAATAAATTCACGTCACAGCTACTTGTTGACTGTTCATAATTCATTGCTGATATAAATATTGATAAGTTCTAACTTCAGAAGTACAGAAATAACTGTTCTTACTAGTATATAAAACTGCAAATGTATGTAAGGTGTGAGTACGTTTATTTGTTTATCTTGATGAAACATGCATGTGACAAAATCTTAACATTAAAATTATGAAAACGATGGAAGCTGTTGGCGTGGTGTATATCGTAGGTATTTCATGCTCATTGTACAACAGGATTTATCCCTTGTGCACTAATATTATGTTGAAGAAGAAAGATGTCGATTATCATGGAGGAATGTATTGAAACATTTCCTAAATTGGTTTGAATTTCAACTATTGGTGAATTTAGAAGGACCCTCCTCCATTGTTGTGAATAATGAATAAACCACCAAGCACTCACGAAAAATATGATCTACAATGGTTGAGTAGAAATAATATACCTTTTTCATCTTGAATAGACGAGAGGGAAGCCTGTATTGTCCAAAGAACATCGTGTGAATCAGCAGTGTAATGTAGGGAGAGGAGATAAGTCTTCTTATTTTCCTTGAAGGTTTAGTGGTTATATGCATAGGGGAAGACCTTACTACGGGAAGAGTTGTACAATTTCGCAGTTCGATAAAAAAATTAGGTCTGGTAGGAAGAAGTTCGGCGGGCCTCGAGTTTGACTATAGAGGGGTGACTATTTTGAGCACGTCTAGTCTGCCTATCTAGAATTTCACTCGATGGGATATGAGATGAGATTTATGATGAACATCGACCATGGAAATATCTATAGAAGAGGGAGAGGTCTCCCACCTTTCTACGATATTCCAGGGAGGTCGATGAACTCGCAAGTGTGACATCATTAATCTAACGAATAGCTCTCTTCTGGATGAAATCCAAGAGGTTCAGGGAGCCGAACTCCAAAAATGTGAACATTATTCCAAGACAGGTCGATTCTGTGCTTTGTTAATTATGAGGAGCTACTGGGATGTGAAGTGGCTCTTGGCACGGGAAGGAAACCCAGTTTTGTGAAGGGGTTTCCACAATGGACCTCGCATGATCGTCCCATGAGAGAATGCTGTTGATGGTGATTCCGAGCATTATTATGGAAGACTTCATATGAATAGTTGTATCGACTTCATCAGATTAGAGATTGTGGGATCCGTCTTCCTGGAGAAGACGCAATCTTGAGTTTTGGTTGCATTAAACTCTACAGATTATCAGATTCCAATTTGAAAATGTTTGCCAGATCTCTCTTAGTTGAGTCAACCTGTCTCTGTCTCGCTCTTCTGGCTTCATAGGATGATATAGGAGCTCCAGATGAGAAAGCGGTATGGAAGTGTACCATCATATGCAAAGCTGTGGACGGGACAGGTGCTCACTTCCAGCAGATCGTTGAAATGTATAAGAAATGAAGTTGGTGACAAGACAGATCCCTGTGGAACATCAGCGTTGACAGCTATTGTATCGGAGAATACTCCGTCAACCAACACATGAAGCGATCTATCTGAGAGAAAACTCGATAGTGAGCGACAAAGTAGAGGCGACAAACCATGGAAGTTTCACAAGAAGGCTTTTTTGCCCAACTCGATTCAATGCTTTGGAAATATCAAATAATATGGTTAGAAATTCACCATTTTTCTCGATAGATTTCTGCCATACATGTGTTACGTAGGCAAGCAAGTCTCCTGTTGATCTCTGCTGACAAAAACCCATATATTGCCGGTCATTCACAATTTAATAGCTCTCTAGGTATTTGATGAGCTCGATTTTGATTGTTTTCTCCATCACTTTAGAGATCACAGATAATAGTGCAATGGGTTCATAATTATCAGGAAGTCTCTTCTTTCCTCTTTTTGTATGGGAGGGTAAACAACCTGCAGAAAGCTGATGTTAATTCAGGCGAACCTTCCTTGAGAACGACAGGTGGAATTACGTCTGGCCCCATAGACTTTTCGGTATTGAGATCAATCAGAATGCGCCTAATTGTGCGCTGATGAAAGACAATTTCAGGGATACGCCTATCGATGACAACAATATTAGGATCCACCCTTGTGGATCCAAAGTTGAATTTACTGCAAATATTCCAGCAAAAAGGTTGACTTTTTCTTGTGGTGTAGTAGCCAGTGTGTCATCATCTTTGGTTATTGGAGAAAAAAAACTGGAAGTGAAATTGCTACCATTAGCTTTGGCGAAAGTCTGAAACGAACACATGGATCACATTCGGACATTCGATGATCTTTCATTTTATTCGGGAATTATATACCTACGTTATGATAACACTTTGAAACCACTATGGTTGATCTAGGTAAAAATAAAGTCGAAACCAGTATACGTAGCATATATGCTAATTAAAAAAAATGGTCAACGATGTGCTTCATCTACCCTGTTACCATTAGGTTTTCAACACCATTGAACATATCTGAGGTATAAGTGAAAACTACTATCGATCACGTTATCAGTTGGCAGTTTGGCACAAAAATGAATGGCTATATCCAAAGAAGATAGAAAAACCAACATCGGAAATATGGGCGAAGACTATTCGACATACTGATAAAGTGAATAATTCTGCATTATTGTTAATGCAACGTTTAACCTTTGAACGGGCGCGCTACTGTGAAATTGACGACAAATGAACAAAATTCCCCCACCCCCATTCCTTCAACCTACGATAGAATTAAACAATATCTCTCCTATTCCTAGATCAGTCCATCCTCAACCTCCCTGAGAGTGGCCGCAATTGTACAAGTTACGACGTGTTTGTTGTATATGGTTATTTTGTTCATTTCATATCTTTGGTATGTTTTATTATGCGCACCTGTCTATGTATGTTTGTAAGTTCTAACCTTTTTATTCGTGTCTATGTATGCTTTTATCCTTGTTAGTTCAACTGTGCACTCAGACCGCTTAATAATCCACTAGTCTCCTCATAAACGGCATGTCGTAAAATGTACGACACGCGCTCCCTCTTCATAAATGATAGGGCACGCCCGCCAAAAGGTTTAAGGAATTATAGTGTTTAAGTCGGTGCAGTAAATTTTATTATTCTAATCTGCTTGTGCAATAACCTCAAGATACAACAGCAATTTTAATATTCACAACCGCAAATTTAATATAAATAAATGCCATCAATGTGACGCTCTATGCTTCCTTTTATGGAGTTAATTTTGATAATTCTATTTCGAACTCTTAGTTATCAGAGTAGTGTTATTTCGTATATTGGTTATGAACATGTAGTAAAATATATGCCAGATGTGACCAAAATGCATTCTTTTAACTTCCACTCGTTATTTTTATTTTGTGCTACAAAAGTAGGTCAGCTCTTCATTCCATAGTATGTTGAACAAAATTTACTCATATCAATATCGTTAATAACTAAGTATGCAACAGAGAATACACGTCCAAATGATGGAAGAAGATTACTGTGAAAGGTAATCTCCCAACTTGTATGGTTCTATTTGTTGAAAAATTATATTGATCCTACCAAAATAGTGGTAATGAGATTATTGAAAGTAGATTGGCAAATAATGCATTGGTTTGAAGATTTCGATAGTCTGGTACTCTGAATATTTATTTGAACAAATCATAATGTTTTCAGATCACTATATGGATTAATAATGTTGACTTGAATCTGAAAGTTGAGTTTCCATATCTTTATCTGAATATTTCAGTTGTAGGATTAGTTTTGTTTTGATAATAGATCAAGTCATCTCTGTAAGAACTCTTTGTAACCTTCTTGAACCTTCTGAAAGAATACATCCTATTGTCTTTCACTGCCTTTCCGTCAGTTGATAACAAAATATATGTTTTTGGTATTATTGAATTTGAATTCGATGCAAGCATAACCAGTAAGAAGGTATGTTATTTTTCTTTACACATATGATAAACAACATCCTTTTGCCTTCCACTGTCTTCCCGTCATTTAATACTAAAATACATATTTTTAGTATCATTGAATTAGGATTCGATACAAGCAGAACCAGTAAGTAGGTATCTTATTTTTTTCCACACATATGGTAAACACTACAAAAGTTTGTAAATTACATCCACAATTATAGAAATAATGTTCATTGTATGATATAATATAATAAGTACAAAACTCCTAAGTTTGTATGTAACAGTTTATTCTATCAATATTCAGAAATCATGAAAACCCGTACAACCTGACAACATTCCATCCATGACGTCATCATTGTTTCAGATAACAAGCCTTTGGTATAGATGATGTTACCGTCTATTATTTCCCGGTTATAGGATAGGTTATGCTAAAAGCTTGTATATATTACAAGTGAGTATAATTGATGGTTCCAATTTAAAACAATGTCAACATATTAGAGCGACCCTCTAAAGAATAACTGTTAACATTTCTTTGTTTGCACTCACTAACATTCATTTTGAACAGATTATAGGTGTACAAATACGCTGTTGAACTTTCAGTATGAAAAATTGCATGATGATACTAAATAATGGATACTTAAAACAATAATTTGATATAACCACTACCTAAGAGCAATCCTTTCCTCGACGCATCTTTGTTTAGAATTAGTGCCATTGATTTTGAACAAACAGTAAGTGTGAAATATGCTGTTGATCTTCCAGTATGAAAAACCTCCCAAAACGACTTACATGAGAACAGAAATACACATTCTGTCGAAAAACAAGGTGACTTCAGGGGCTGCTATCAGAAATCTAAACATATAACATGGATATGAATTGAGTCTTTTAGAGTTATGGTATAGTATAACAGGGCTGCTCTGATCTGAATGTCACAAATTTTAATCGTGGAAAAAAATAACAGCCGATCACGTTACTTGACTTATATACTGAGAATATTTTCCAGGACTGATACAAATAAACAAGTTCAACTCAGCCAATACATGCATAATTGACTTTCCATTACACTGGAATCTGAATTTTTGAAGAAGATGTAATGTGATGAAACATATTCCAGTCAAGTCGGAGTGCAACAGACCAGACGTGTGTTTAAAAAAGGAGTGGTAATCCTGTGAAGAATTCAAGATCGCACCAGGTATTCTTCATCATCTGCGAAAATGAAACGAAATAATATGGAGGGATATTTTAGATAGCTGTTCCCTAGAAATTTGCATTTCATCTTTATATATGGAGTAACGTATTATTCATCCTGCTTAAGTTATCAAATAGTACTATAAATGAGAAACAATCACCGTATCCATTGAAAATTCGGTTGAAGTACTGAGCACCTTTCAGCTATCATTGATGAATGGTCACTATGAACAGATTCCCAGAAACCCTTTATCAAAAAACGTTACATAGGTGAATCAATCATTAAAATCATGCATCGCTTCATTAGACTTCCGTATCTTAATCCTCCTAAACTGCATTGCTTACCTACGATTCATAAACCAGGTAATTTCATTGGACCAATCATTCCAAACAAAAATTGTCCCATGCACGTATAATATAATAGGAACATGGTTATTTATGGAATTCAACAATGTCCAAGGCATACCAAGTTTGTCTGTGAAAAATCCTTTGGAACTAAAACTAGTTACAAAATTGAAATGTTTTATACTTGAACCTGGTGATAGTCTCGCTTGTTTCGATATTGTCTCACTATTTGCAAATACCCCAATCCACGAGTCGATGAAGATTCCAGAAAAGTGGCTTCCAAATATCAATATCCTCGATACAATTGCACAAAATACGTGATCCTCACGTATTCATGAATGAAGCAAAATTATTTCACTTTCATTAAACTCTACTGTGAACAAACAAGCGGATGTGTTATGAACAATTCCATAATTGTTTGTTCTCTAAATTTGCAGTTCAACCCGTTTGTGAATGGAAGAACAAGCTGAAAAAGCTTTCAGGTAAAGTCTTTGACAAAGTTTCCGAGTCGGGTTCGAAATGTCGTGTGGGCCAAAGCTAGAAGCAATATTCTGACTCGGTATAGAAACATCTTGCCCACATATAGTGGAAAATCATATTTCAAATACAGGTGACACCATTCCTCTTGAAACTCAATAATGAGAAATATCTAGGTAATCTAGAAGGGATTGGAATGTATAAGCAAATTTTTTATTTCAGATCGATCCCTTATATACTCCAACTAATCACAAATATTATTTAGGCGAACACATTTTCATTTCTAATTCCGTTTACTCTGATGGAGGCTACTTGGTTGCTGAAAGGCTTGCAATAGTGTAATAGTATTTTTAGGGGATAATGGTGATTGCTTCTGACCTATACAATGCTATAGTGCAGGGCTTCTTGAACTTTTTTATATAGCGACCCCCTTCAAGCTTAGAAAATTTTAAACGACCCCCTCCTCCATATAATGAAATATATATTAACCGTAGATGTAGATGTAATATCGCACTATTTTACAATGTAAATAAAATAAGGATTAAAGAATACGTACCCATGCATTTCACATATAAATAATTGGAAACGTTAACGGGATATCGGTCGTAATAAAACACAATAAATAGAATGACATGAAACTATATATATATATTTATTCAATAGAAAAAATAAACTTTTGTAAAAAATTTTTTAATAAAAACATATTATTAACATCAAACAATATTAATGTGACGGATGTGATTGTTTATTTTTACACAAATAATTAAATCTAGGCTCAATTTGAGTTAGTGCAGATCGTAATAAATTTTTAACGTTTATTAAAGTTGAACGGTATTTTGATTTTATGTAAGTTAATGTGGAAAAGGCTGATTCACATAAATATGTTGTAAATGGCAGTAATTTGTTCATTGCCATTTCCGATAGTAGGGGATATTCTGATTTGATTTCTATCCAAAATTCATGCACAGGCACTTGAGAAAATCTGAGTCGCAAGGTAGTATCACTTGTTAATTCGGCAAATTCTTCTTGTGCATTTAAGTTTAAAAAATTAATTTCTTCCATTTCAATTGAAAATGGATTGCAAATCCATTGTTGTGTATCGATATCATTGGGAAAATACCTATGCATGTAAACTTCCATATCCTTCAAATGATTAACTATGATTTTTGTTATAGGAGTATCTTTTTTTGAAATATTGTTACTAATTATATACTCGTCAGTAAATGGAAACATTTCGAGCGATCCACTTTCCACTCTGTTCTTCCATATAAGAATTTTTTTAACAAAGGCCTCAAGTTTATTTTTTAACATAAACATATTAACGCAGACTCCCTGCATTGATAAATTCATATCATTGATTTTATCAAAAATATCTGCCAAATAGCATAGCTTGAGAAGCCATAAATTATCGTGAAAATAATCGGCCAAATTAGAATTTTGCTCTGTTAGAAATATAAGAACTTCATCTTTTAAAGTTAATAATCGTTTCAAACTTCGACCTCTTGATAGCCACCCAACTTCAGCATGTAGCAATAAACTTGTATAATCCGAATCCATATCAATGCACAAATTTTTAAACAATCGACTATTAAGTGCTCGACTTTCAATAAAGTTAATGATTTTGACTGCATCAAAAAACACAGTGTTTAATTCTGGTGCAATTTTTTTAACAACAAGTGCCTCTCGGTGAATCATACAATGTGTAAATGTAATATGATCATTTCCAGCTTTAACAAATGCTGTAAAACCAAGATCTTGTCCGGTCATTGCTGCAGCACCGTCCGTGCACACACCAACACAATTTTTCCAATTTAATCCTTCTTTTTCAAAAAACTCATTTACTTTTTTATATATATCTTTTCCACGAGTATGACCTTCCAGAGGACGACAAAACAGTATATCTTCATGAATGCTTCCCTCATAAATATATCTTACAAAAAGTAACAACTGTGCCATTTTTGAAATGTCTGTCGACTCGTCCAGTTGTATTGCAAACTTTGAGCTGTCTTTAAGCCTCATAAGAAGCTGTTGAAATTGATCATTGCTAATGTCTGAAATTCTTTTGGACACAGTGTCATTTGATAATGGAATTTTACTAATTTCAGCAGCATACTGTTTTCCATGAACAATTTCAGACAATTTGTATTTATTATTTTAAATGCTACTTCCATATTTTCATTTATAGGCCCTACATAACAGTTTTGCATTGCCACTTTTTTCAAAAAATAGTTATAATAAAACTACAATAGTATTTTGTATGATTTTTATTTGTATTTATATTTGTACGTAGTGTGTATACTAATTTTAAAATTTTATTTATAATGATTGAAAAGTATCAGATCTTTGCGACCCCCTTTCAGTAGTCTCGCGACCCCCCTGGGGGTCGCGACCCACAGTTTAAGAAGCCCTGCATAGTGTATTCACATTGTGAAAAAATACTAGAATCGGGAAAAATGCATTCTCCAGAAACTACATTACGACCAAATGGAATTTCTTAACAAAGACAAGAAGTTAATTCGTATTATTAATATCGGCAGAAATGACAAGAGTATACCTGCAAATACATTAGAGTCTTGGCAAAATATGTATAGTGTGTGTGTGTTTGAGAGGGAGTGACCTGCAAGGAGTCCTCGCTATAAAACAAACAAAAGTGGTATGTTAAATTGAATATTAAATAGTGAAACATTCCTAGGTAAACAGAAGAAATGATCAGCATCATCTAACAATATGAATATGTTCAGTTCATATCCATGGTAAAGAATATAACGTGGAACTACTTCGATTTACATCAGTAAACAAACAGTGTTCCCTCCAAAAACTGACAGCCACAATCGATAAACTTTCGATAAAACTAAAGGTGACCACGCACGATCTGCTTATATGACATGAAAATGATTAATGATGAAACAGAAATTACTATAAAGCAGTTATTTGATGAAATCGTGAGAAATAGGAGAGGACTGAAAAATTCAGTTGAGGCAAGTGAAGCACGAGTTTTAATGAAAATTGAATCCTTGAATAATAAATTAAAAAAATTGGAGAAAGAAAATCTTGAGCTGAAAAATAAAGTCGAGATTTTAGAAAGAGATAGCAGAAAGAAAAACTTGATAATTTTCAGCCTCAATAGAGATTCCAGCGAGGTGTCCGTTGCTTTCATCTGTAGTGAAATAAAAAAGTTACTAGATATCAACATAACTGAATCAGACACCAGTAACATATATCCACTGAGTAACGGTGATAACACTCAGATCAAACTTGAATTGGTATCTCAATTAAGAAAAAAAAGAGATTCTTCAGAATTGTAGCAAACTGAAAGGCTTGAAAGTTTTTATTGCTCATGATCTAACAGAGAAACAAAGAACTGAAACTAAAATTCTATGATCGTACCTACATCAAGCTAGAGAAAGTACCAACGATCGGAGCTACATTAAAGGAAACCGGCTTTTTGTGAATAATATAGCTCATACTATTGATGACTCACAAAACGAAGAAGATATAACAACAAAGTATAATAGTGCCCCTCCAACACCAAACAATTGTCCGAATCGATCATTGGAAATAGAAAAAGACGCCCAAGAACATATAATTTGGAAACCTCGCATAAACGTAGTAGAGAAGCAAACAAAAAATGGGATAAGGGAAGAAGAAAAAATACAAACAGATTTCGAGGAACTTCACAACACCCCTAAAATCAGAACAATTAAAAAATCAACTAAACAAGCAGTGCCATTGAACAAGGAAGCAGTAAGGAATAGACTCAGGTCCAATAAATGAATTTGAAAATTTTTTTCTTCTCTCGATTCTCTTAATGATTAAATTTAAGTTTAGATGAATTTACACCCGTTTTAGATATACTTAGATTCGTATTTTATAGAAATGTATTTATCTCTGCAAATTTATTAAGCTAGGCTACAATGGATCCATATATTCGAGACTTTGAACTGGCAAAAATAGATACTTTTAGTTTAGAAACAATATCCCAAACAAATGAAGTTCTGAAAATTAACCAACAAACACATAACTTAAAACTAGTACATATTTATATCAGAAGTATCGGAAAAAACTTGGACGAATTCAAAATTTCCCTCTCACAATTTGACTTCGAATTTGATTGTATTGTTCTCACAGAAACAAGAAAGATTCAAGATCATAGTATATTTAACATGCCAGGGTACAAAATGCTTTATAATGAAGGAAATTTGAACCAGAATGATTGCACTGTCATATATATAAAGACAGATATTTACAAACATCACGAGTTAATACATATTAATGATTCGACATTAATAAAACTAGGAGTAGATTTCTTTGGTAAATCCATAGTTATACACGGCTTCTACAGATCTCCCTCCACTTGTAATAACCAATTCAACCAGAATTCACAGAATTACTTGGACACACAGGCGATAAATAATCATGAATATAATTCCTTTGTTGGGGATATCAACATCGACATTCTCGACGAAAATGACAACAATGTCAGTGACTACTTAACAGTCATGGCGGAATACGGGTACAAATCTCTCATAAATGCACCAACGCGCCTTGAAGCTTGTCTTGACCACATCTTCATTAAACCCTGTGATATACAAGATATCGAATTTTCAATCCCGATAGTTACTCTCACAGACATAACAGATCACTCAACCATCATCGTTCAAGAAGTAAACGAGAAAAAAATAATGAGGCAACATAAACTAGAAAAAAATAATAAGGCAACTCAATGAAAAAAAATTTATTGAAAATATTAAAAACACAAATTGGCAAGACATTATCTCAGATAATAATAACTTGGATACTGTGGCTGAGAAATATGTTGCACATTTACAACATGAAGCTAAGCAGTGCACCAGTTATATACCAATAAAAGGAAACCAGAAAAAAAGGAAGGATTAGATATCTCCATCTTTGATCAAATCAGTGAACAAAAAAAATAGTATGTATATACAACTAAAAAACGACCCAAATAATTCGCGACTCAAAGCTGAATACAATAATTACAAGAATACGCTTGATAAGATAATACAAAAAACAAAAAATGAATACTATAAAAGAAAAATTAATGACAATAAAAATAATGCTGCTAACCTGTTGAGGAACATGAATGGAATGTTTCGTGGAGATCAGAAAAAAATTGAAATAAATTCCATGAAAATGAATATGGAAACATGGTTAATGATATGAATGAAATTGTAGACATTTTTAATACTACTTATATCAACACAGGAAAAGATCTTGCAAAAAAAATCAAGAGAACATCAAATCATAAATTCACTGAATACAAAAACGAAAAATCTGTATTTATGAGTCCTACAAGCCCAACAGAAGTTTCAAACGTTATAAAAGGACTTAAAAACCACAAAGCTCCTGGAATTGACAATTTAAAGAGTGAAATATTAAAACTAGTAACTGAGTTCATCGCTGAACCGATAACACACATTTTTAACCAGGCTGTGGAAACAGGACATTTTCCATCATGTTTGAAAGTATCGATAGTAACTCCAATATATAAAAGTGGAAGTAGAGATGAAGTGGTTAATTATAGGCCAGTTTCATTAATAACAAACCTCAGCGAATTCTTAGAAAAGTTAATCAAAATTAGACTAAATTCATTCATTCAAAAACACAAAATATTATCCAAATCACAACTTCAAGAAGGAAAATGCACTATTTCAGTTAACAAATACATATACAAAGCACTCGATAGAAGTAAACCGTTAATAGGAGTTTTCATTGACTTATCGAAAGCATTTGACACAGTTAACCACTCCATTCTATTAACCACTCTAGAGAACATTGGAATAAGAGGATACGTATCCAACTTATTACAGTCATATCTAACAGACCGGAAACAAATTGTAAGAATCAAAAATACTATGAGTACTGAAAGGAAAATTGAATGTGGAGTACCACAAGGAACGGTTTTAGGACCTTCTATTCTGTATATATGTGAACCAATTATTTTCTATAGGATCGTCCGGGGAAATAACTAGTTTTGCAGATGACACTGTGGTTTTCTATTCTGGTGAAACCTGGCTTGAGATCAAAGAACAAGCAGAAAAGGATCTGGAAATGATTAAAGATAGGTTTGATCAAAAACAACTTTCTTTGAATTTCAACGAAACTTTTTTCTTACCTTTCTTTAATTATAAATCTTCCTTGCCACACTACGAATTTATAACTATTCAAAATGCGTTCACAATATCTTCAACAACAAATATAAAATATTTAGGAGTTGTAATAGATTCTCATTTGAGATGGGACTTCCATATAAATCATTTAGTAAAAAAATTAAGAAGCATTCTATATAAGTTCCGCCAACTCAAGAACAGATTGGACCTGGAACAAAACAAAATAGTTTATTATAGTCTAGTACAAAGTCATTTAACATACTGCCTAATAGGATGGGGAGGGGTATCCAAAACTTACCTGCGTCCATTAAACGTGATACAGAGAAAATTCTTAAAACTTATGTTGCACAAACCTCCCCGCCACAGTAGTGACAAGTTATATGTAGAATCTGGGATGCTCGACCTGAGGCAATTATTTTATAAGATACTTGTGCTGAACCAATTTAAGGAGAAGGGAAAACTCAGTCGGTCAAGCCATGAGCATATCACACGCCGTAAAAATAAATACATCATACCACATGCCTTCAGGAATGTAGGTCAGAGGTCCTATAATTTTCTGGGACCAACTGTACTCAACTCCCTAGCATACGTTCCCTAAGATCACTTTCATAACTGAAAAAAGCCGTAGATAAATTAATAAGAAGTCAACCACGTGCAAGAATTGGTCAAATATTTGATAATGCCATTTAAAAGTTAAAAGTTCGTGTGACTGTATGAGGGTAATATTAATTTATTTTATTTACACCAAGAGTGATTAATTTTATATCTATCTACATGTCTACAATGTTTTCGATTATTTTGTATATATTTATTGTACAATATTGAATCTTTTACTTTTATATGTTTTCTTTTGTTTATTGTTATATAGATTAATATTCTACAATTATTAATTTTCAGTATTTTTAATTCTTTTAATTATTATTAATTATTCATGTCTCTCACCACGTATAAGCAGCAGCTGTTGCTTCTCTGGATTTCTCAATGTTTATTTACACAATGTATATTGTTATTATTATTATTTGATCAATGAACATCATTATTATTATTATTATATTATAATTCCATTGTCAAGTGGTGCATCTGTTGATGATGACGAGGAGATTTAGTTTATTTGGTGCATATCATGAACTTTTTATAGGGTACTTACTTGAAATTGCATCTTATTAGTTCCATAATTACGACATAGTTAACAAATTATTTAACATCAAAATCAATTATTGCTAAATGACTTAGTTTTACGTAGATTTTCATCAACCTGAATTAAGGGTAACTACTTTTTTTTATAAATGTATGTTTCTAGGTATATCACTCATTGAGGCTGAAAAATGTTTAATTACTAATAGTGAAAGCATCCCATGTGAAGGTAGAAATCTTACATGTACTAGAACAAGATAATAGAAATTCAAAACATAATTTCCCAAATTATAGTTGAATTTTAGTTACCGCTGATAGGCTTAACACGGCAGATTACTCCCTTATAACTTCCTTAGTATTATACTCGAAGAAGATGTCATTATGTAAGACCCTTAATGGTTAAGGTCGTAGGACAAGGATGTTATACGAACTATCTACTCAAACTTCACCTTCGTATATCTGGAATCATAAAATCTTTAGTAATTGTCAATTGCTCCAAGAAGGAATTGAAAAACTACATATTCCAAATTCAGAGAATTGAGCTGTTACGAATATTCGAATAGATGGAAACTCGAAATTATCATTACCTGATTTTATTGTATGCATGATTCAATGTATTCCATGTATTTTACACCTTTATATTTCAAATATTTATATATATCTTCTACAACAAGTGCTTTTGTTTTGTTTCAACGCTTATTCATATTTCTAATTTTTATAAATCGTATTTAATTGTTTTTAATATAATTGTATTCCTTTGTATTCATTCAAATTGAATGAAGTTAAATCATTAACCTATTTTTATTATTATGGGATAGTATTCTATTACCTATTCGTGTGAAGATAGCTAGGACGATTCTATGGATTTACTTTGATATCATCTTTGACAGTTTCTATTTCCAACTTCTACATTAAAATAGCTTGAAAAGGTTCGCTCTCATGAGAGCGATTTGAAAAAATGTTAATTCAAATATGTTTATGAGCAAATTTGAACAATTGAAATATTTTCTACCTGATTCGGATTACTATGTTATTGCAGTAGATACCTATGAATAAACTGTGAAACAGAATAACCGAATTTGTCAACAACTCATGATTGTATTTTATGATAATATAGTGAAGAAAAATGTGGTTTGAGGATAGTTCCTGATTATGGAGATGAAATCATTTTCTGTAACAAAATATGGAAAATTCTGATATTGCCAATTCATTCAATTGCATGTATTATGTAGTACTTATAGTCATACATAGATTCTTTGGAAATAGGTCACACTAACACGTATGCCTATTATTTTCCTCAAAATTTTGTTTATTCAAACAGAATCTATAATGGAACGTTATATATAAATAACATGAACCATAATACAGATAATTTTTCAAGTAACCATTGAATTCTCAGAGGAAATTAAGAAATGTTAAAAAAAAATGATATAAATGTTGCACATAAACCTACTAACTGTGTTGGTGAATATTTTTCAAATCTAAAACCTTTAATACCTAAAGATAAAGAACCCCGCACAGTATACAAATTGAATTGTTTAGATTGCGATGGGAATCTCCAAACATTATATGTAGAAAAGATTGTATGACCATAACTATAGCACAAGAAACAAGAAATTAGAAAATTCCACCGCTCTTGCTAAACAATGCTTTGATTATAAGCATCAATTCGATTATTATTATAGAGGATCTATTCTGGATATGATTCACATAAAACGTGATTCCAAGTCTATGAATCATAGAGCAGACGTTCAATCGTTAAGTCAGATTTATACTTATTTAATTAATTGCAAATTCCCACATGCGTCTTTATAATGTTAAAAGTATATTTCAGATAAAATGTTCAAACAGCAATATTTCTAATGAGGTCTGACAACCTTCCCCTGTTACCTCATAACTCTTATCTATCTGTTTCGAAGGTGGATACTTGAGCACTACATTTGTTGGTTTCAGTCGTATTCAAACATTGCTTGAAATGACTTCGAATTTTATAAGAAAATTGCTAAGTATTGTATTCTTGATACATATTCATATACTTAAAACATTAATGTGTAACATAACTGATAGCCATTTTGGTATCACAGCTATATATCGTAACCATGCAATCTCAAAACCAACTCTTATATCGAACCTACAAATCTACCTAGCAACATGACAGACACAAAATGAAGTATTTGTGGGAGATTTTAACATTGATCTATTGAATCCAGACAATTTAGCTAATGAATATTTAGATGTATTATGCATGTATGGATTCAAATCTGTAATAAATTCCCGTATTCGGGAAACATCTATAACTAAAACATGTATTGACCACATTTTTCTGAAATCACCTAAGGATACTTCAAACCTGATAGGTTATGTAATCAAAACAAATATAACGGATCATTATGCCACAATAATATCTATTCCATCTAAAAATACAACCATAAATGTAAACAAATCACGTATGAATAATGTACAAACACTAAATAAAAATAAATTTAGTGAGCTTATCAACAATTGTTCATGGAACAATATTCCAAAATTGAACTGTCCAGAAATAGCAACCAATTCATTATTTAATGAAATTGATAGTTTCTATGAAGATTCCATAATAGATAAACAACTAGCGCATAACAGTAAAACAAGGAAACGTAAATGTTGGATAAAACAAGGTATCATTAAGTCAATCCAAACACGAGACAAACTAAAAACACAGGTAATTAAATCAACATCTAATCAAGATATTAAACAAAAATATTTAACATTTAGAAATAAATTAACTAAATTAATTAAAATAACAAAATTAGACTTTTTCGAAAATTCAATAATAGAAGCAAAAAATAATAAGAAAAAAATTTGGGATACAATTAAGAAAGCTACAAATAAAAACATGAATAAAAACAATATATTAAATATTGTGGACCATGCAGGAAATATTGTAAAGGAAGATAAAGAAATGGGTGAAAGTTTCAATAAATACTTCATAAATGTGGGTTATGACATGGCTTCAAAAATTCAAGCAATAGAAAATGAACCCATAACACAAAAAACTGGAGTACCCTCAAATAGCCTATTATTGAGTCCTATTACTGAAACTGAAATTAAGTTTGAAATAAATAATCTACCAAAAAATGAATCAAACGAATTAGATAATATGAATACAGAATTAATACAAAAACATGAACATCACTTTGTACCAATATTGACCCACATTACCAATTTAATCTTAACTACAGGGATATTTCCTCAGAAATTTAAACAGAGTTTAGTCACACCAATATACAAATCTGGAGATAAACAAAAACTCACTAACTAGAGACCTATATCAGTAATCTCAAATTTCTTAAAGGTAATAGAACGTATTATTAAAAATAAACTAATGACATATTTAGAAAATAACAACTTATTATCAACAAAGAAAATAAATCTACTGAGAACGCTATACACCTTTTAACAAATGAGATATATGGCAGCCTAGATAAAGGAGAGCAATGTGCTGCAGTTTTTGTTGATCTAGCTAAGGCATTCGATACTGTAAGCCATGAAATACTACTAAAAAAAATGGATAATATGGGTATTAGAAGCCATTGCAATCACTTATTCAGATCATATTTGACAGATAGAACACAACGAGTCAAAATCAATAACTCTTCAAGCTCAAAATTGACAATTAACTGTGGCATTCCACAAGGTACTGTCTTGGGCCCTGTTCTATTCTTAATCTACATAAACGATCTACTAAAACTTTATCTAGGCTGTCTCATAATCTCATTCGCAGACGACACAGTTACGTTTTCGAGAGCCACAAATTGAAATATAATAAGGACAAATATAGAAACAGCGATGAAAAGGGTACAACAATGGTTAATAAGAAATGTTTTAACTTTAAATCTTCATAAAACTTATTGGTTACTCTTTTCTTCATATAAAAGTTGTCTGCCCGAGTATAAAAGTATAACATTTCATAACTGGAACTGCAAATATACCGAAAACTGGGAATGTACAGAGTGGTCCAAATTGGACACTTTTGATAGGAAACACCAATTTCTAGAGAAGATAGAGAAAAACTAGCCTACATGTTACGAGGTCGATTTTTGAGAGAAAATGAATGCCGAAAACCGCACTTTGATATCTTGACTTGTTCAAAAGATACAAGGTGTTTTTCAATTTTGTGCATTTCTGACCCACCCCCGTAACTTGTTTATTTATGAATATTTCTGATTTATGTGAAAACATTCTTGAGACACTTTTTTGGTAGGAATCTAATGGTGTTCCTTGTGTTTTATTGAAAAATATGGTTTTGAAGTTATGACATAAACTTGTATTTTTTCTTATGGATCAACCTGTATATTTTTACATATTCGTGTTTGAAATAAAATTCTCTTTTCCAATATATATAACAGTTTCTACTTCTCTTCCAAAACATTTATTTTGTGGCTGTTTTCCACTTATTTTAGATGAATAATCAAAATCTGGGTTGCCATGCCTGAATACGGAACAAAATAGTTCTACATAACTGCTGTTGAAAACAATAATTAGTGCCTATTTTATAATAACTCATTTATTTAATCAAAAAACAGAATAACAAGAACAAAAATATTACATTTTTAAACTACATATTTACAACATGTGTTCAAATTGAGCACCATTTAAATCGAAACATAATTGACTTCGCTTCCCAACATTATTGACAGCATTAATAAATTCTACCGCAGGTATTGAACGAAAGGCATGGGAAACAGGATTTTGTTTATATGTAAGGTTTTTTATTCTTCCCCAGAGGTAAAAATCTGGAGGCGTAAGATCGGGGGATCTTGCCGCCCAATGAACAGGACCCAGGTTGCCAAGCCAATTATTGTCCCCATATATTTCGTTCAAATACGTCGTTATAATGTGTGCGTTATGACACGGTGTCCCGTCTTGTTGGAAGTATACGTGTCCAATTTGTTGTAATGGCAAATCATCCATTATAGGTTCGACGAATTCCCGCAATATTTCCACATATCGGGCTGCTGTAAGGTTACCCTCATAGATATGGGGACCGATAAACCTTCCTCTAAAAATACCGACCCAAACATTAAAACTGTATCGGCCTTGATTTTGTGTCTTCACTGTAATATACGGATTTTCCAAAGTCCAATTGTAGGTATTGTATCCATTAAAAATACCAGCGCTGCTAACGCATGCTTCATCAGTCCATATGATGTTCTGTCCAAAGTTCAAGTTTTCAGCACATTTTCCTAAATACCATTGGCAGAATTCGAGCCGGAATTGTAGGTCATTTGGTAGTACCTTGTGAACTTTTCTTACTCTATACGGTTTGAATTTATTTTTTCTTAGAATTCTCATTGCTGTAGTCTTTGGAATACCTGTATTCAACTGCATTTTGCGTAGTGAAATATTGGGTTGATTTTGTATTTCCCCCAAAACTGTTATTTCTTCTAACTCTCTATCTCTATTCCTGGCTTCGTAAACTCTTGTCCTTGGTTTTGAAAAAGAACCGTAATTAACTAGGTTTTGCTGCAATCTAGTGAACATATCCCGAAACGGTTGTCTCCTTTCATGGTATCGGTCAAAGTAAATATTGCTGGCAGCCTGTGCATCTTCATGTGATTCCCAATAACACTTTAGCATATCATATTTTTCGTAATTTTCATACATTTTGAATTAACAGGAAGATAAAAATATTGTCGTAAGTTCAAAACTCAGTTCAAAGAAGCACACTAAACTTGTAAAGCAAACTGCAATTCTTAATAATTTTTTGACAGTACGCATAGAGTGTAGCTGCTAAGGTATTTTGTTTCGTATTCAGGCATGGCAACCCAGATTTTGATTATTCATCTAAAATAAGTCGAAAACAGCCACAAAATAAATGTTTTGGAAGAGAATTACCAACTATTATATATATTTGAAAAGAGAATTTTATTTCAAACACGAATATGTAAAAATATACAGGTTGGTCCATAAGAAAAAATACAAGTTTATGTCATAACTTCAAAACCATATTTTTCAATAAAAAACAAGGAACACCATTGGATTCCTTTCAAAAAAGTGTCTCGAAAATGTTTTCACAGAAATCAGAAATATTCATAAATGAACAAGTTACGGGGGTGGGTCAGAAATGCACAAAATTGAAAAACACTTTGTATCTTTTGAACAAGTCAAGATATCAAAGTGCGGTTTTCGGCATTCATTTTCTCTCAAAAATCGACCTCGTAACATGTAGGCTACATTTTCTCTATGTTCTCTAGAAATTGGTGTTTCCTATCAAAAGTGTCCAATTTGGACCACTCTGTACAATTAAAATAGAATTCTCTGAGAAGACAAAATATCTCGGTATTGAATTAGACAATCATTTAAAATGGAACTTTCACATTGACATGTTGCTAAAAAACTAAGGATTCATTCCGAGAACTGAGAACTTTCATAGCTCTACCAGATTTAAAAATGGTATATTTTGCCCTTGCCCAATCGATACTCCAGTACGGCATAATAGGATGGGGTGGAGCATATAGTACCATTATGGATACTCTCAGCAGAACCCAAAATCAATTACTGAAAATAATACTTCGTAAGCCCTGGCGTTTTAGTACAAAATATCTATATAAAATTGCAAACCTATGTAATATTAAACAACTATATATTAAAACAATTCTAATCAGTGGCGGCTCGTGAACTTTTTGAGAGAGGAGGCTGGACATAAAACGTTTTTGTAAAAATATACTCTATTCAGCCAATTAATTTAACCTTCAGTGACAAAATTGATTGTTACCCAGCAAGAACCAACGTGGAGGTAAAGAGTTTCACTTGCCCACAAATTTTTTTTTCGTTCGTTTTATTGTTTTTTATTTTTTTTTGGATCTTTAATTTACGAAAAATGATCAATAATATTATCATAAAATGTATCATTATGTTTTAAGTGTTTTACTAAATCTTTTTCAATAGATATTAAACTAACATTGTATAAACGATTTTGGCCCATTGTATTTCGCATGTATGTTTTAATTCGTTTGAGAGTAGAAAATGATCTCTCCACCGATGCCGACGTGACAGGAATGGTGACTGTCAAACAAAGTAGTTTATAAAACTGAGGTAAGACTTGTTGCAAATCATTATCTATCATATATTTTATCATATCGGCGTGACTGTCGTACTGGCCTAAAATATCTTTATCCCAGTATACAACGCATAATTCATTGTGCAGCGCTATTTTATCAAAAAAATTATATTTTAGAACTAAGTTATCTGAAAGTGTATTGAGAAACTCTTTTGAAAAAGATTCGAAAAATCTTCTATTCGTCAAATCGAAAAACTTCAATTCATGTAAATCGGAAAATCGAATCTCAATATTTGACCTTTAATAGTATCTGAAATTTCATAAAAAAGTTGTTTATAATGTAGTTTCTTGTCTACCAAATTATATGTTTTCCTCCTTTTCACGGGAGAAGCCTCATCAGTTGAATAATTTCCAAATAAAATATTAAAATGAAATTCTGTATAACGGAAACTTGAATTTTATCAATGAGATGTGTTAAACGATCTCTTGAATGAATTATATTAGTGAATTTATGTTGTAAAATTCGAAAAATAAGATCAGTTTGTTCAAATATTAATTTAAAAGTATCAAGAAATAACAAAAATTCTTCATTTTCTAAATAAGATTTTAAACCAACAGCAAGCAGCATTCAATGAAACCTGATCTGTAGAAAAGTCATCACTGTTTAATATAAAATCAAATATTTCAATTAATTTGTCTTTATTTTTATGGATGGTAAACTAAACATTGTATGTGATGTAAAATTCCATCGAGTTCGAGCATTACAGGGAATTCTGTTTCCTACTATGTTATTTAAAACTTACGTTTGTTTGAAGACCGTTTAAATGTCCCGCCATTACAGATGCCGTCGTAAGTCTGATTTATTCGCAAAGTCGAATCGTTGAAATGTTTCCATTGAAAAATTGAATAAATTGACCGCTGTTCTTGCCGAACTAACATCGTAGAACCCTAAAAATCTTTCCACTAGTTGTCCATTTTTACAATTAATAATTTACCGAACAGACGAATTCTAATCTAACCTTATTCCGCGTGGTGTCACTCAACCATTATACCCGCATAAAACAAAACAAATGCCTGCAAATACTGACGCGTTAGTCATAAAATCGCGAAGCTTACTGTCGTATTTACAAAACAAATCTAACAATTACCTTTATCAACTGAATTTTCAGTTTCATCAAGCCAAATCTTGAAATGATAAATACTATAAGAAATCAATGATTTTTTTTTAAACTTCGCGGTTTTCTTTAACTGTATTATTATGATTTTCGATTTCGCGTGTTCGTGTAGAATCAATCGCATTAACAATATTCTGTTTACCGATTAATTTAAACTTAATACACGATGTAATATGTTCCTGCGATTTTTCATGTCTTTCTAGGCCACGAGCTAAATTTTTCAAATCATTATAACCCAAGTGCCCCCAACATGAAGTTGTATCTGATGTGAATAGCAAGCAATACCAGCAATATAATTTATTGTGTACATCAGATCCCGTTAACCATACATATTTTTTATAATTATCAGTATTAAACGATCGATTTTGATACTTCCCTGCCATCACTAATCCTTTCAAATCCGGTAAAGGCCGTTTGTTTTTGAAGAACACTTTTCTATCATATGTTAATCCACTAAATGGATTTTCTAAGAACTTTGCAACTAAGTCACTCATAATTTTAACGTTCACCGATTCCGATTAGATAAATTATAACTTAAAAATTAACTACTTAACCTTACTACGCCTCGTGGAATAAAAACAACAACTAACCGCATTCTTCTAGCAGCGGGAGGCGGGAGCGCAAGTAATCGTATTTCATTCGACCGACGAATGGATACGAAAAGCTAGCCTCCCTACCCTGTTGCCGTTTTCGCCGTTTCACGCTATTTGGCGATTGACTGGTCGGAAAAACGGCAACTGTGTTGAACAACACAACTCAGCGTTTGAGATATATAGAGAATCTAGCCTCTGACCACTGTTGCCGGATTGAAAATAACTACTGAGAACGCGGAATTAATTGTAAAATTTAAAGAATTATCAGAGAAACAGGAAATAAAATGGAGAATGATCATTAAGATAAATTGGTGAGGAGGCTAAGCCTCCTTAGCCTCCTTCGAGGAGCCGCCACTGATTCTAATAGACATCCACAAAAATTCTAGACAACATATATCTCATTAATACAGTACCCGTAAAAACTGTAGACTAGACCTTACTATCCCCATAGCAAAGAAGACGATAGGACAGCGATGTAGCGCCTATCTAGGACCAAAATTCTATAGCTTATTACCTGCTTGGTAACGAACCCATAGTAATATAAAAACCATTAATAAGAAAATAAATAATTATTTATTAACATCTGACATTACAAAATATCTACTATATTTGTCTTTACATACAAGTACTATTACATGCCTCTAAGAATATCATTATTTTAACGTTATTCTAACGTGATTTGTGCTCTCGCAACCAAATAAATATTGTGATATGTATATGAATGTTTGAACACTGTATTATACTACATTAAACACGCACTCCAATTTGTAACAACAACATTTATGCACAAGCATTGCTTATATAAATGTTGTTGCAAAAAGGTACTTGCATTCACATTATACTCCCTTCTAAACAATTCTATATAAATTTACTATAGTATATCACATAAATACATAATATATAAATCTATGAAAGTATATACGTATGAATATAAGCCCATATTCAATTTGTAATTATTGGAGAAATGTAATTTGATTTGATTTTGATTCGATTACTCGTGTTTCTGTTCATTTCGGGGACGTGGGCGTGTTTAGTTGAAATTGGTACGATAAGGAGGCTTTGTGCCGATACAAATAGTTTTAAACAATCACGTTCTAGACATTGATACGTTTTCTGATGATGAAACTTATGTAAAGACGAACATAATAAGCATATGTGTAAGTGTGATCTATTTTCCGAAAATGTATACATAATACATACCTGGTTCAAGAATTATTATTAGTAGTACTAAATGTTTATCAGCTGATTGTCTTCAGTTCAATCTACATAAGGCGAGAAGCTAGCTTTTGTATTTTGGATAAATTGTGGTGTGAATTCAGTTGTTCCCAACAATATCCAAGTTTGTAATTATTAAATTAGTTGACACTACCAACAGGGGTTGAGGGTTTAGCTTTACATGAGCTAAAAATACTTGATCCATTGTTCCGTTGGCTTCTAGGATACATTCATATAAGTTTCGACAACGGATTAAAGCAAAGTTCACGTTCCTTTAAGAGATAACATTAGTTCACTTAGGGTCTGGCCTACCCTTAGTTGTAAGAGCTAGTTTGGCAAGGCACCGATTTTACTATAACAAAGATTAAAACCGCTCAGTATTATGTGTCAGTGTGATTCAGATGGTTACTTTGATTATTTCCCCGCAAATCGTGCTTTGAAAAGTTCAATGCTTCAGTTCGTAATACCAGAATACATCTTGACAAAAGATTAAATTATTGACTGAATTGAAATTATGTCAGTGGAAATATTTAATGAGGTGGAATATCTTGGAGATTTGAACATTTAGTGTTGCCCTACATATTTTTGATTAACCTTGTGAAATTTTTCAATGAACTCGATGGAAGTGAATGATAAAACGTATCCACATCTATCAGAATGAGATCATCATATGAATCTAGCTCTACTTTCTACAACTTATAGCTTCCTTGTAGGATTTGATGTGAGAATCTAGTTTATCCAAGCTAACTTCAGTTTCCAGTGGTAGTGTACTACCCGTCATGTGGTGTATATGTGTTATGGTTGAGGTACGTGAACAGCATATTAGGCGTAATAGCCGGTTTTTGTTTTTTCTCTGATGCGGAGGTGAAGAAAACCCTTTACGGGGAGGTTATGAGCCTTTGAGTCTCAAGGGCTACCATTCCAGGGATACTCACTAAAAATTTCACCCCTTTGTAGGCTTGTCTGGCTATTGCATCCGGTAACACTTAGGGCTGCTGGACCATTGTATCTCGCCTATTTTTTGTTTCTTCACGGTATCCACTAGAGTATTTTCTACCATGTACTAGTTTGTACAAGTATTTTACTGAGTGGGAACTGTATAATTCTGCTCGCCGTTAGGCTTTCCAAAAATTTAATGTCCTTTGCGATCCAGTGCCTTGCATTTACACAGTATGTGTGTCACTGTTTCTGTATCCTTACCGCGAAGTCTGCATGTCAGTTCGCCATTGTACAGTTTCATTTTGTTTACGTGCCCTTTACTGGCGCTTGGCCAGTCATGAGTCCTATTACAACTTTCATCTTTACCCTATTTAGTGCTAACAGGTATGTCGTTCTTTTGTTACAAGGGGCTTTGATGTGTTCCGTCCCATGTTGGTTTCCTGGAATTTTTTCTCAATATTCTTTGTGGTTTTCCATGATCCAGTCTTCTACAGACTTTCGTGCTGTACGTTTTGGTACCCCCCGTGGTCTGTTCTGGATCTGGAGCATTCTCCGACTCCCTTTTTGCAAGTTCGTCGGTTAGAACCAGGGCTGAATTCCGAATCGATACTTTTTTTACATTGCAGCAATCGCGTTAGAGAATCCAAATCATTTAACCGAAGCTACTCTTCCCATCGGTCGGTGAGTAGCTTCAGGTTCCTAAATAGTGTATCCTAAGTAGTCTTATTGAACCCAGAATAACTGCCTTCTGCATCCGGTCTATGAAGATCGGCAAGAGCTGTTACATTCCGGGATGATCCTCAAGTTAGAACGCAGCGGAACCTAATTATGCCCAAAACACGGATGATCAGAACTATTAATACGACTTTGTGGCCTGGGTATAGCGTGTGGAGCTGGAACAGGAGATCTTGATAATTCGTAAATTTTGTCTCTCTTAACAAGACTACGTTGTTCCCTGCCGGATAAGAGAATTCGATAACATGCATAGTTTCTGTTTGTGTATAAGTGAGGCAACGTCGGGCCTATTTGCTTGTACGGATCTCAAGATTGGAAACGGATTATTCCAGTAGATCTGGCATTTTGTGTTCACGACAACGGTCTCAATATCTCCTTGCATGTAAGATAGCACCGGCTCTTGATCTATTCCGTGCGAAAGCCTTAGATACAGCACCCGTAGGGCCGTATTATGGTGATGGGTGTACAGTACACTGAGGCCGCTGTTGCTAGACAAAATGACAGCAGATGGGAAAGTGTTGCAGGCGCCTTTCGACAGGTCCTGTAGGCGATATCAGGAGCCTGCACACCCATCACGTTGCGACGATAGACCAAGGTGTTGATTACGCCATCCCGGTGAGCTGCGGTAATTCCCTCGGTCTCGGATATATTCTTGAACCACATTGAGAGCTTGATGGAGGTTTTCCCCACAGAGGCATACAGTTTCAGATCATCAATGTAGAATACATGGGTGATCCGAGGCATCTGATCATTCAGTAGTCCAGATTAATATCCGCAAGTTCGTCTTAATGTAATGGAGAGCGGCAGCATTGAGATGTTCAATATAACTATAATTGCATTTGAAAAATCGAAAATCGATGTTAGAAAAAGCACTTCGAAATAGGCCACCTGTCACAAAAACAATTCAGTTCCTATTTTCACCAATAGGAATGATTAAGAAATTCTCACAACAGAAAGTAGAAGTTATATTTCTATCAAATTAGAATATCATATATCATGAATTTACGCTCAGAAAATATCAGACAATAAAACATTAAAAATATTGATTGATGATTTTAGTTGAAGTACTCGATATTTTGTATCTTCGTTTACTGAATACTTTCCAGTCAGTGTACTCATTAAGATTAATAACTCGAATAATGTATATCAAATTTCATCTTGAAAGATGAACGCTAGAATGACGTTTGCTACCATTCCTTAATTCCTTTGCTGATAAATATAATCCGAAGAAATCTGACTCAACTAATTATATATCGTTATTTTAGTTCATAATGAAGCAGGGAAAGCCAGCGTTCGATTCATATCTTCTTTTTCACGTTCTGTAATTTTGTATGAAAGTAGATCTGTTTGTAAGAAGATACTTCAATCGGAACGACCTGTCAATGTTGACAAAAACAGTAATATGATAATAATTTTCCTGACAAATTCTCTATCTCATACAATGGAATTTGAGTGTAATCAATAATGAGAATAGATTAGAAAACGTAACAGAGACTATGAAAATGAAAAGCTCAATATATCGTTATATTCAATTTACCTGCTAGAATAGCTATTTTTTTATGAATATGCGAGTAAATTCATGTTGATAAACTTTAAAAAATGCTCCTCCTAATGGGCCAAAATTTCAGGTGAGAATATTCAGAGATATAGGATAAGTTTTGTCAATAAATAATATAATTAGCTCATTGAACTGATTTTTACTTGATGAAAATCGATTATACTACAGAAATCAATACCACATTGTAGAAAAATACCAAATAAACTTTTATTATGAAAATAATAAGTAGCATTTGTTCACCTGAAACAGTCACAGTGTGGCGAAACATGTCGAGTTTCCTTCTATTATTTCAAACAGGCATTTTTCCACAGTGCATTGTACTCATGTATTGTTTATTCATAACAAGATTATTGAGAGGCATAACAATAAAAACCTAAGAGGGATGCGAACATATCCTAGGATTTTCAGTACCTGTACATTATAAAAGTAACAGTCTGTAAAGTCGTATTAGTTGTTTTATAGTTTGACAGTTTCTTCAATGTCGCGTGCTTCACCGATAAAAGCCAGTCAATATTACAGTTCTTAATAATTTGTTGGAGATACATTTTGCATTACGAGGGCAGGGGGAAAATTTCATGAAAAATGAAACAAGGAATGATTTATTTGGTTAAAGCTTATTTTATTTCTCAACATGATCTCCTCGTAGCCTGATACACTCCGCCCAACGTTTTTCTGATTTTTCGAGCCCTTCCAAATAATACGATTTTGGCAATTCTTCGAAATAGGCGTTTGTTTCAGCGATGACCTGATCGTTGGAGTTAATTCTCTTTCCACCAAGCCATTTGGTTTGGAAATAGATAAAAATCGAGTGGGCCGAATCTGGAGGAAATCGTGGATGACGAACCAATTCGTAGGGCAATTTATGCAATTTTGCCATTGCGACTGCCGACCAGTACGCCGGTGCGTTGTCCTGGAGGAATAGCACTTTTGTGTATGCCAAATGCGGCTGCTCTAATATATTACATGAAAATGTCAGTTAATAGTGGAGATCCTATTGCTAGACCGTTTTTTTTGGTAGTACATTGTATTGTTGAAGGTGAAAAAATGTTCTAAGCAAATTGTTATTGAATTGACTGATTCAAGATTCAGTGGTTGAGAGATCCCTGTTAAAAAAGTGTTCCTCTATAAGATTTGATACTTCTATTATTGGAACATCAGTGAATAGGTTACAGACATCTACAAAAATGAGAATTTCGATGTCGACAATGTTTATTTTGTTAACTTTTTCTGTCAATTCGAGATTATTTTTTATTGTATTCGTGAATTTATTATAGTAAAAACATTTTATTCTTGCTTTAGCGGTTAGGCAAGTTCAAAGGTGAGACAGGCTGTGGAAGATAATAATAATAATAATACGTCTTTATTCACACAAGAAATTATACATAGAATATGCAAGTAAATATCACGAGAAAAAAAAAGAGAAACACTAGTTAACCTTAGGGCGAAGTTCAGATGGATGAATACGAATAGTGATCCTCTGTTCTATCACTTGAACCCTGATTTAAAAAATAAAAAGAAAACAAATACAATGCAATATCAACCGGATTATATAAACTTACAGGTACAAAATCCAAAATTAAACCCCAGTTATACGGCGAATTTCACGAGTCTTAAATATGAACATAAATAATAACACAATAATGTCCAATAAAATAGCAAATAATCAAACTCGAGCAATCACACATTCATCATGTCCCCCACTGAACACTAACCAAAACGTCGAACATATATGTTTTGAACCCCTTCCTATTCAATTCTCTGGCAAATGCAGGCAACCCGCTTTATAGAGCATAAACCTGGTTACTGAAGGAACGTTTAAAAAGTGACAAAGAGCATAAACCTGGTTACTAAAGGAACGTTTAAAAAGTGACAACCTATGATGAGGAACCGATATCATGTCTCCCCTACGAATATTTATGTTATGCACATCAGTTCTATATGTGATTTTACTATAGAGATACGGAGGTACCTGAAAAATTACAACTGAGTGATACAAACAAGCTGATCGAAGCCTAAGTCGACTCCTTATATCCAATCATTCCTAATTTGTAGGAAATGTGCTGGTAGTTTCTGATACCAATAGTCCAGGCTATGAACCGGAAAAAAACAGAACATGTAAGTTCGAATCGAAATTTTTTTTCGCATCAGCTTCAGGAGGTTCTCAGAATCATTCATACACCTCAAAACCTCTTTGGAACCCCAACCCCACCCATTGGGAGCAAAAAGGCCCGATATCTCCAAGTTTTGAATTGCAATTTCTACAAAAAAAGGTATTTTGGTATTTAGAGTGCACTTAGGAGGTTTTTTGGGTCGCTGAACACGAATCCGTACCCAGATTTACCTGAAATCTATCGTAGTGGTGGTCAAATCGACAAAATTGGTCAATTCCGCACCCCTAATATGTAATTCTGCAATTTACGTGTTTTTGGCATTTCGAATACACCAAGTAAGTTTTTTGGGTCGCTGAACACGAATTCGTAGTCAGACTTACTTGCAATTCATCGTTGGGGTGATAAAATCGACGAAATTGGTCAGTTTTGCACCCCTAATATGTTTATTTCACAATTTACGTGCTTTTGGCATTTCGAATGCACCAAGGAGGTTTTTTGGGTCGCTGAACACAAATCCTGTGACAGATTTTCAACATCAGCTGGAATAAATGGCCTACTGTATTTATATAAATACAAACCAAGCAAAGAAGAGGAACATTTGTCAGCCAGCGACCAATTAGAGATTTTTAAGAGCAGTTACTTCATATCCAAAATTACAACACAATTAAAATCTAATAAGAAGAATGCAGTCAATCTTGCGTATCTGCCCCTTCTGTGGATAGTATAAAACAACATATGGAACGCATCTATTTCAAGTGCAGACTTGGATAGGATATTTTCAGAATTCCAATGAGGAGCTGCAACCCACAAATTGGGAATGGAAAATACAGGCAGGTGAACTCAATCCTGTCCGAATGACAGAGGTACCAGCACCAGAACAAATATTAAGTATAATTTCGTGTGGATGTAAAAAAGGATGTGATAGATCTTGCGGCTGCCGAAAGAATGGCGTACGATGAACAGTGCACTGTACACATTGCAAAGGTTCTACTTGTGCCTATGTTGACACCAAGACGTCTGCCAATGATAAGGAAGATGATGATACACAAGTATATGATAATATAGATTTTACCAACTGCGAAGATGAAGATGGAGATCAACGTGGTAATAATAATAGAGGCGAGCCAATCCTTGAAAATGATGATTCTGATGACTAATGTTAAGTATTGTGAATAATTGTATAAAAAAAATGAGGTTAAGAATGAAAAAAAATATAGTAATTGAATATTTATTTTATTTTTCAAACAATTACTAATATTCCCATCCTCTTAATATTAAAAAAGGAGAAAACTCCGAAGTAATTTTAAAATGCAAAAATAGTAAAAATTTAGAAGCGTGTCGAATTAGCCAATTTGTAAATTCCTCACCCCTACGATGATATTCGAGTAAATCTGACTTCGGAATCGTAGTACATAAGGGGTACAAAATTGGTCAATTTTGTCTATTTGACCACCCCTACGATGGATTGCAAGTAAATCTGGCTACGGATTCGTGTTCAGCGACCCAAAAAACCTCCTTGGTGCATTCGGAATGCCGAAAACACGTAAATTGCAAAATAACATATTAGGGGTGCGAAATTGGCCAATTTTGTCGAATTGATCACCCCTACGATGGATTGCAAGTAAATATGGCTACGGATTCGTCTTCAGCGACTCAAAAAACCCACTAGGTGCACTTGAAATGCCAAAATACCTTTTTTTGTAGAAAATACATTTCAAGACTTGGCGATTTCGGGCCATTTTCGCCCCCAATGAAAGGGGTTAGGGTTCCCAAGAGGTTTTAAGGTGTTTGAATGATCCTGAGAACCTCCTGAAGCTAATGCAAAAAAAAAATTTTTGATTCGAACATACATGTTTTTTTTTTATAGCTTAAATCCCGGTTCACAAATGGACTACAAATGTATAACATAAGCAACTATTCTGTGTTCTTTGTATTTTTGCAAGAGAGTTCACATCCAAGCATGGAAAATAAGCTGATGAGCAATAATTGCACTGCGACAAAACCGATGACTCACAAAGCTTTGCCTTAACAGCAACGGGGAAATACCCTCGATGTGTATACAACATCCTCAAGTTAGCATGAGCCCTTTTGTCACAAAGCTTTAAGTGTTCTCTATACCTAAAAGAGTTGTCCATAACGAAACCAAGATTCCTCGCCCCGTCTACCAAAGGACTGTTATCTATCTGTAGCTTAATTTGACTCCGTACCACATTATAATCAGCATTTCTACCAAACAATAATGCCGTAGACTTCCTTGAATTAAAGCAGAAAGAATGGTCCAGAGCTTTATCCGCTATTAACTGTAAATCTTCATTAATTTTCTGTAAAGCATCTTCCATTTCGGATACCGAGAAAGAGTAGTAAATCTGGGTTTGGTCAGCATAATTATGCACCCGGCAGTATTTTAAACAACTCGGGAAGATATGAGTATAAATAGCGAGCAACAGAATCCCCATGATGGAGCCACGAGGAGCTCCTAGCCTGACATCGACCGTTTCCTATGCGGCTTCACCCAAGACGACCATTTTTCTCATATCCTTCAAATATGATCCAAATAAATACAATTTATGAATAAGTGGCTTGTTTAGAATATTAGAACAATTTTCATCATATTTTTTAGTTTTGTAATGAAAATATCAATATTTAAAGTTGATTTTAAATTGTTTTTTTGTATAGTTGTATTTATTTTTAGATGATGGTCTATTGTGTTGAGAATAATTGAGTTACCTTTATCTGATCTGGTTATAGTTAATTTGTTATCTTTAATTTATTTCTTATCATCTCAAAATTTGTTGGTTTATGTGATTTTCTCCCGATTCTGAAGATAATAATGATGTTAATGTGATCGAAATAAAACTTATAAGAGAAGAAAGAATATGAAAATGTTTGTCGTATTTTCTGGAAATAACGGTCAATCAAATTATCAGCAAACTTGAGATATATTAAATATCTGATTGATTCCATTCAGAGGAAGTTGCAGTGTTGCATACCACCATTACTTCAAATGCTTTGAATTCTCAAATACTATCCTAGATAGAGGTAACATGCAATTTGTAGTCGCTGATTTTATTGGAGTTTTACGATTCTCTACTAGCGGCAAAATCAACAGGGTATCGTATATTATTGTAGCTTTCAGACATTGTTATGAACTAAACTTGTGTTCTTCACTTATTATATCAGATAATACAAATAATATGTAATCTTGAATGTAATTTACAAATAATTGTAGTTACAAGCTGGGTGCACAGGTAAATCGTTTAAGACACACAAGATGTGGCATTTTGATAAATTGAGTGCGATTAGATAGAAATGATTAGATAAGATCTGATGATGCATTCCATCGTCGGAAGATTGGTGCCAATCATGAGCAACTATGAAAAAATTTTTTTCAATCAAATTAATGTAATATATGAGTCGCATTTGGATTATCATCAAATACATCAACTGTTTCTTCAAAAAATTATAACTGATTTTCAGGAAAGCTATAAACTTTTACAGTGTATAGTGTTGTAGATGTCACGTGTCAAATTTTCGCGACACGACATTATGACGGTAATGGATTTATAATTTTCTGTATTGAAACAGACGGGTTATAACTGGTTTAATTTGACGTACGATTATTTTTTTAATGTTCACGTCACAAGCTTCAAAGCGTGTGTAAAATTTTGACGGGAGATAATGACGTTATTACTCGCAACCACTTCGGGTAGCTGCCCAGATTTGCATTATGTGCTGAATATTACATGACTCGACACGATGATGTTAGAAAATCATCACTGCTTCTAAGAATATAATTATTAAAATGCGTCGGCACATAACTTGTGTACGAGAAAACGGTGAAAAGTCGCTGAAAAATGAAACAAGAAATGATTTATTTGGTCAAAACTTATTTTATTTCTCAATATAATCTTCTTGTAGCCCCATACACTCCGTCTAACTTTTTTATAATTTCTCGATCCCTTCCACATAATACAATTTGGCAATTTTTCAAAATAGACGTTTGTTTCAGCTATAACCTCATCGTTAGAGTCAACTCTCTTTCCTCCGAGCCATTTCTATAAAATAGATAAAAATCACAGGGTGCCAAATCTGGCGTATATGGTGGATGACGAACCAATTCGTAGCACAATTCATGCAATTTCACCTTTGGACTGTGCACCTGTGCGTCGGTGCGTTGTTCTGGTGGAAGAGTAATTTTTTTGTTTGACAAATGTGGCCGCTTCCGCTCCAAATCTGCGTCGAATCGATCCAACAGCTCTGCGATATAAACGCCGGTGATCGTTTTGCTCTTTTCAAGGTAATTGATGTGAACGATACCGTACGTCTCCAAAAAAACTGTCGTCATGACTTTCTTGGCGGATAAACCAACTTCGGCCTTTTTCGGCTTCAATTTGCCAGGACAAGTCCACTGTTTCTACTGTCCTTTGGTCTCTGGTGTGTTGTGATCGATACATGTTTCGTGCACGATTCTGAAACGGTGCAAAAAGACTTATCATGCTTGAACATCGCCAAACACTCTTTAGAAGAAGCCACACATTCGCGCTATTTGTCAACAGAGAGCAAATGCGGTACACATCTGGCAAACAGCTTTCTCATATATAAGAATACATACTAAATGTTCCATACCCGTTCAGTTCAGATGCCCATAGCCCCAGCAATCTCTTGCACTCTAACAAACCGATCATAAAATATCAGACCATGGATTTTATCGTTAACCTCAATTGGACGACCAGAACGTTTGGCGTACTTTGTGGTCATACTACCACAACGAAAATTCGTAAACCACTTGTGAATTATTTCAATCGATGGTGAGGAGTCCTCATAAAGTTGAAGAAACGATGCTTCGGTTTCCCTAATACTTTTTCCATGCAAGGAATAATGTTTAAGCAAGGCACAAAATTCAATGTTTCCATGTTTAAAATTTCAAGGTTGCTTGTTTTCAATGGTTGTCAAAACAGAACTGAATGACATATCAGTCTGAAAATTTTAATGCGTTTCAGTTAAAGATGGTACATCCCAAATGTCATACGGAATTTTTGATTGTGGCGCCATCTGTTTTAGTTTTCAGTGACTTTCCACCTTGTCCTCGTATTAATCAACTAAAATTAGAAGAGTGTGGATGAATTTTGGGGAATTGTTATAGTTTCATTCAATTCGTTCAAGTATACATGGCCATACGATAATATTCTGATAAGTATTAACTGAACGATTCCTGGTTGTGTCCTCAACATCATCTAATTTATTTAGAAATGTAATAATGAAATAGCGTATCACGTATTTGGTTCATAAATATATATTGAAATGGTAAAAATTCATCAATATTTAATTGAATATGAGTTAGTCGTAGCTTAATTCGACGGAGAGTTGTGAGATGCGTTCATCGTCCAACAATTTCTGTATTTCATGCAATTTTTAATTATTCGTTCTCTCACTCAATTAGTAACTAGGTCAATTACGGTATATGTGTCAGCAAATACAAATTTATTCAAATTGGAAACAAGCAGAAACTGGAATATTAATAAATCTATATGGATCACATGAATGAATGAAAAAAATTAGAACGTGATTTCAATTTAATCCATAAATTACTATGAGTGCGTTTTTATACATGCCTCGCTTATTGTATGTATACAGAAAGAAACGATGTAATGCGCAGCAATCTACATCAAATCATTTTGAGTGGTATGATGTGTACCAGCCTTGCCTTTGTTTTCATCAATAAATTCGAAGGATAAAAATATCTCGAAATCATTAGTAAGAGATATAATCTACAAATCTGTATCTATATGTGTTAAAGGCGAAAACCACTTACCCACCCACTGATCACGAAATCTTCAAGAGTATAAAGCGGACCGACCTCAAACTTAGCATGTAGGTTTCTTAGATGACGTAGGCACTCACTGGGAACGCATTTTTTGAAACTCAATCCCAGAGGGGTTGGAGGGAATCTATATATTTCGACGTTCGTATAATATCCGTGACATACCATTACGTAACATAGATATCACTGTCAAATCACACGACATAGAGTATAATTCACGTCTTTCCCAGCTTTTAATTGACTTACTCATTTGGAGTGTTATGCATCAAGTCTTCAAACTTGAGGGGTGGAAGGGATTCGATATTTTCCTACGTTTACACAACGTCCGTGACAGAACATTCCGTAACATAGATATTACTGTCGAATCAAATAAACTTTCACATGACATAGATTATAATTTCACGTCTTTCCAAGCGTCGATCTGTTTATACTCATTTGAAATGTTATGCATTAGGTCTGGAAACTTGAGAGGTTGAAGGAATTCGATATATTTCGACGTTCACGTATTGTCCGTGACGGATCATTACGTAACATAGATATCCCTGTCGGATCAAATAAACTCACATGACATACAGTATAATTTCACGTCTTTCTAAACTTAGCTACTTCTACTCATTTGAAATATCATTCATCAGGTGTTAAACCTTGAGGAGTAAAAGAAGTTCGATATATTTTGAAGTTCACATAATGTCCGTGACAGACCATTCCATAACATAGATATCCCTGTCAAATCGAATAAACCTCCACATAACATAGAGTATGTATCATTTCACGTTTTTCCAAGCCTTTAGCTATTTCTACTCATTTGAAGTGTTATGCATTAACTTCGAGGATTAACATCACGGCTGTGTAGCTGCGACCTTTTCTATGTGTATCAGCTAGACAACAGCTAGTGATTATGAGAGACATAGAATCAAATTTTCTAAATTATGTAGATAACTTAGATTATTTAACACAGGATTATCAAGATGAATGGACGTAAAACATTGAAACATAGGAGGGGTTCGAACCCACATTCCTGGATGTCTATTTCACTATGTTAGTCAATCACCACTTTGGTTGCGTAATAGACATACATTTTTGTGAATATAAACCTCTTAAAAGATAGTAGGTCATGGATAACCATAATGCGATTCGATGCCACGCCAGAGATCAATTATTCACACACATTGATCTTAGGTTTGATTTCTGAATTGGGGAGTGTAGTACGGCAATTACTCTAACAGTACTCATTCAATGATAGCATCCTGGTTCATATATGTTTCAATAGAACAGAATGAGAAGTGTCCTGTGTAAGCTCAAGCCAGTTTACGTTTCTTTGCCTGATTGCCCAAATTCCGTAAAATTGGTTGAAACACTGGAATAGACATCCAGGAATGTGTATTCAAATCTTAAGTATAATTCAATTTTTACGTTCATTCATCTTGATGATTCTGTGTTGAATAGTTTGAGTTATCTTCAAAATTTATGAAATTCAAGATCTGCTTGGAATGTGTTCCTTACGTAGGCACTTGCTAAGAACGGATTTTTCGCAGAGTTCTATATATAGAGTAGACAACTGAGCCTTTCACTGGTATGTTAATGGATATTCTGTCCTTCTCGCACATGTACTGCGCTCTCACTCGCACGATGTGCGCGCATTATACTTATTCTTGTATTCTTATACTCTTTGTGATAGAAGGGGAGACCTTGCGAGTGAGAGCGCACTAACATGTGTGAGAAGGACAGAATGTCCGACTTGTTACCAGCGCTTTCCTATGCTCAACACACTACTTGTCTACTCTATATACAGAACTCTTTGATTTCTCGAAACTCAATCCTGAACGGGGTAGAAGGATTAGATATATTTTGACGTTATTGACAGCTAATATATCATTATCACTATTCAGACTGTCTATGGCAGGCAACACATAACTCCTCAACAAGACAGGTAACGTTTACCTGACAGTCACATTATGTCAATGATAGACCATTTCATAACATACATATACTGTTGATTTAAATCTTAGAATAAATATTATTCAAATGAACTCATACTTGATATAGAGTCATGTCTTCCCACGTATTTAACTGTTTCACAATAGAATAGAATAAAATAATCTATTCATGCTGAATACCAAGTATTGGCTTACATTCAAATTCAATTTATGATACAACGACGAAGAATAAAAACTTGAAACTTTTAAATCAGAGCTGATAATCTGAAAATTCCTCGAAGGTTTAAAATCAATGTTCAGTGAGGAAATTTGTAATAACCCTCGAAAAATTTTCGAGTGAGAGCTCTCTAATCAGTAGTGTCAGTTTATTGAAAAAGTCGGACCCCAGTAATTAATGCTATTTCTGCTACGTTTCATGCGGTGATAATTAATGTGTAAATTACATGCTCTAATGTTGACACAGTGCATATCACATCGATTTGAATATTCGTTAATATGTGTTTTAACATATATTAGACAATGTTGAATGTAAATGCAAGGGAGAAACATAACTTTGAGGTCCTTAAAGGCATGATTACAGCCTTGTCGGTAAGGCAGATTTTTTATAATCTTAATTGCTTTACGCTGAATCTTGAAAATATGGGACACATTTGCGAGATGAAGCAACTTGATCACAATGTTTCCTCCAAGTTTATCCTTTATCTAATAGTAGTCCAAGAAAAGATATAAATTCACAATTGTTCGAGTCCGATATTTGTCTTACGAAAAAATAGAAGGTCACAGTTTTTTCATTATTGATATTTAATTCATTATGTGTAAACCAGTTAACCAAATCAGTTCGACTCTCCATGAGTGAATTGTGTAAGTCAACTCAGTCTGTTTCAACCCTTGATGCGGTTGTATCATCTGCATATAAGATTACTTTGCCTTCAGGAACTTGTACATCATTGATGAATATTAAATAGAGTACATATTCAAGTATGGAGCCTTGAGGAACCCCTAAGGTAACCAGCAACATGAACGAGCTTGTAGGATGTATATAGGTAACTTGCGTTTTACCAGATGAATAAGACCGTATCAAAGACAACGATATATCAGAAAATTTATAACTGTTCAGTTTAGATATGAGAATATCTATAGAAACACAATCAAATGCTTTTGTGAGGTCACAGAAAATTGAGCCGAAATGATCACCATTGTCAAATGCTTCACAAATTGCTTCCGTCAGTTTCAAAGGAGCAGATGTTGTGGATTTGTTTTTTCGGAACCCAAATTGCGCTCCCGTGATTTATAATTTGACAGGCTAGAGTTTTTTCAAAAATTTTTCCAATTATTGGTATGATAGATATAGGTCTGAAGTTATTTAACTCTTTTTTTGAACCTTTCTTGTGTAACGGTAATACTTTAGATAATTTCAAAGATTTTGGAAATGTGCTAGTGTTAATGCAAGCGTTAAAGAGTTTTGTCAAAGGATACACTAAGTAATGAGAAATACACTTAATAATTTTCGAATTTAAGTTATAAATGTCACGACAGTTAGATTTTTCAATTTAGAGATGCAATCCCTCACTAAATAAAATGAGAGTCCTTGAAATTTGAAAGGTAGATGTTCAGATGGAAATACCACAGGATTTTTTTTTTCATACTTACAACAGGCGCGCGTAGATAGATTCGAACCAATTTTAGTAAAGTAATCATTGGATTGATTTGGAGATAGTTTCGTTTCATCATCCATATATTCATTCTTTCTATATTTATTGATTATATTATCATTTTGAAGTATACATAAGGTCTCGAAACGTTAGTATCCTTGCGCAGCTGCGAAGCCACTGAATTCTTCCACGGTTATCGACTATTTCTGCCATTACTATAAAAGAGAAATATCACTGATTTACTTATTCACTGACTCCACTTCACGAAATCTCCCAAACTAGGTTCCTCATCATAAAGATGTTTCCGATATTCAACTCTAAAGGAATTCGAAATATTTTGACATCGTCGATGTGACGTCGAGGTCTTCGTATAGTGAGGTATGCGCCAACAGCAGGAGTAATTCGCCTGCGTTAGTCGCACTTAGGCACACTTTCATAGTGCTTTGTAACGGTATGCCGAGCGTATTGTTTTATAATAACTCTGTCTGAAATTACTCCAGATGTAATACTTCCAATAAATGAATAGGCTTGAAAGTCTATCTCACTGCTTGTTACACTTAATCTTGTAACAGTCAGCTGGGTATTATTTCAGGTAGCGTTAATACCTCATCGACGTGTTGTATGAATTTGAAAATTTGTTTGTTGGAACCTGTTCGGGTATCAGAGATCTTAGTTGATCCGTGTACCCTTGAGGTTCCTTAAAGCTGCCACCACTAGGTGTGTATTTCAGCCCACCTAGAAGCTGTTTTTGACTACTTTGATCCCTTCCAAGGGACCGCCTTGTACTTTGACTTAAAATTATATCTTTATATCTATTCAAGCGTAAATTCTGAAGGTCGTATTCTCTGAGAGGTGATTAGGAATTACCAGTTAAACTCGTAAATCAAATTAAATAATACGTATATATTGAATAAAAGTTAACAAAATTAAGTAGATCAAACTCCAACAAAACGATCATACGATTGAACCAAAATTTAGCAATGGGAATGATACATGAATTCAAAATATGTCAAGTTCAGGTTGACCCTAAGTGGGAACCTGGGAATTTATCAATGTCGCTAGTTCTACCCCCTTCGCCAGCGAGCGAGTTCTTGTCCATGTTCTCTTTAGAGAGTTGGAATAAATGAAAGATTAATTAGCACAACTCGAACAGTGATCGGTTTTGCGCTCGATCACGCCGGAACTTGATAAATAATGTTCAAAATTGAAGGATTCCTCCCTTTCTGGTAAGCTGGGGTAAACCTAACGACATGATACTCTATCATCTCCCCTAAGTAATCTCCGATAAGCGGAATTACAATTAATCACTACTCAGCCTGAATGACAGGAAAAATTTATTTAACACATTAAACATTGGCGGGCGGATCATGATCTGAAGATTGAATAACCACATTATATTTATTATATTGCCGATTCAGAGGTTATATTGCCGATTCGGTTGTTGTTTGGCAATCAAAATGCACTTACCCTGTTGGTCTAATATCCCAATTTCCTCTCGAACCCCTTGTAGTGATAAGGCACAAAGGATTTAAACACTCGATTTCTACGTCGGTTCAAATTTGGTAGGATATGGAATTGGCACAAGAAAAAAAAAATGAGGGAATAACATTATACGCGAAACGCGGAAGACGCGAACAAGTCCAGCGCTGCTTTAGCCCCCAGGGATACATAACTCTTGTTGCAATGAACACACATTGATGAATTAATTTAATCTCTATGAATTTATGAAATTTAGTTTGTCTAAATCTTGACAGCATGATATTAATTGATTTGATTTATTGCAACAATGGACATCCCTGTGGACATAAAGCAAGCTGACTTACCGAACAAGTAGGTAATTAAGAACTATCAGTAGGTGGTTGAGAACTGTCTTTTTTCCTCAAAGTAATTAGTTTTTATCTAATCATTGAAGCGGGGGCCACCCCACGCTCAATCTTAGAAAATATGTTCAATTTCGAATTCCGGGATCAGAACACGCCCATGAAATATAACAACAGCCAATAGGAATCTAACTAGGCGAAAGAATTGCTCTGTTCAACTCCACTTAAACTTTTCCTGACTCAGGGAAAAAAAGTACCATTGACCTCGCGCCGTGCTTACGTTTGTAAAACATGGTTCATGGCTGACCGGCCAATGATACAGGAAAGTGGACTCAGATTACCGTCGCTATGTCTGTCTGGTATATCGTGTTCAAGATATGATAATTTTCAAAACTTTCAATCTGAATTAAATCAAAAATATTCAAAGGCCTCAAAAACAAAAAAAAAAGTGATAATCCGTCGGATTATTACAGCTTTAATCAAACTAAGTCGCACTCAACAAGTCAGAAAGCGACATATAGCCATAGAACTAGTGGAAGTTCTTATAAAACTTTTTTTATAACTTGTTGGTGCAACGGAATTGGAGTGAAGATAACGTTGAGACCAAACTTCTTTAGTAAACCACGACGTTTTTATTTTTATATGTTTAGGCATCATGCCTAAAGTTTATATCTAGGAAATTTATGTTTTTGTTCACTTCTATTTCACAAGTAAATTGGAGTTTACAGTGAAAATTGTCAAATTCATTAATCACGTATTGAATTTTATCATTGAGAACACACATTAGGCAATCATCTACATATCGCTTAAAGAATACAGGTTGAAAATCTAATGAATTTATTACAGATTCCTCTAAGCATTCCATAACTACGTTAACAATAGTAGCTGGAATAGGAGATCCCATTGCTGCGCCGAGTGTTTGCCCAAAATATTGCCCACCGTATGGAATATAAGTGCATTCTAAACGAAACGTTACTGCATTCATAAATTCAGATTAATCTAGAGACGTGTGGTTTTTAATCTCTGCCCAACGTTTTTTAATGCTATTCAATGCCAAAACGAATGGTATATTTACAGATGGAGGAACAACGTCCAAGGAAATTAATAGATGATCTACGGGTGCTGATTGATTCTTTATAACTTCATTAAAATGCCATGAGTCTTTCACATAAAATTAATTTTTTCCAATTATATTGTTGATAGATTTTGATAAAAATGTTGATAAGTTGTAGGTCGGCGCTCCAATATTACTTACAATGGGTCTTAAAGGTATATCACTTTTATGTAGTTGATAGTATTATTGCACCAAAGTAAAAGATCAAGAATGTGAATTTGCATATCAGCAACAAGTTGCCGTATTCAGTAGTAGAGCACTGGAACATTCCTATTGATTCACAGAATATTTCCATATATTGATGTTGGGTAGATTAAATTATGTACTGTTTAGTTAGTAGGAAAACCGTAACTTTATTGAGTAAGTATAATGACCTATTATATTGGAACAAACTGATATGAGATTGCACCGAATATGTGAATAATGGGCGGTTGATTATAATAATATTTGATCACGAAACGCTGGTGATTATAACTTGAGGGTTGTAACCCATAAGATCCCTTGTCTTTATTGTATTCAAATCTGTAATGAGGAAACATTTCAGTCAAGGAAGTTTCAGGCGATGTGACTTGTATATTAAGAAATTGTAATGATCTGGAAATATATAGACTCATCGTTCTCATCGATTAAAAACCTGTTTATGTTAAAAAAACTTCCTGTTGGTCGTTCAATTTAGGTAATGTTGAATTGAAACCTCATGACTATACACACAATATATTCACAAAATATATACACTACTTGATTTGCAAGTGAATCAAATGTTGATGTGGATAATGAGAATACTATAATGTTTTTAGAGGCAACAGTGTGTATCATGAAGATTGAAATGTTAACAATCCGGAATGTAGAATCAGTAAGCATGAGATCTTACACTACCTGACCGGCTTGAAACCTTTCGAAAATAATCCATTTTACTTCATAATCTGGTCTGTTGTATCTACTAGGGAAGCTAGTTTTATTGAGGCTAAGATGGTGGTTCATTCCTACTTTCATGTTGTGACGTGCCTCGTCACGTTTGTCGTTTAATACTTACTACGGTCTCAATGTTACATTAAGTTAACCGGATCTGAATCCAATCGATTTATTTTGATTTCTCGGTCGCCAGATTTTTTATGTGGTTTAGGCTTCAGGGAGGACTTCTGCTATGACCTCACCACAAAGCATATCACAGTGCTATCTATGGATAGCCTTGTCCCTAGGGTAGCTTCAGTGAAGCAGTAACCAGGGCCCGAAACAAGACAGTACGAATAGTAACAAACTTGCAGGCCTTAATTTTGAACGATACTTTGTTCGAACTCACCTATCTGAGATGGTGCAGAGATTAGACTTGCAAAATAAACATGCAGTTTTTCATGCAAGCTTATTTGCAAAATAGTTAGAACGAAGAACGTATTTCTCAGCAAAATATTGGAAGTTAATGACGTGTAGGGAGTAACAAAGAAGCTCTAAACAACAATGATTTGCGGAGGGAATACCAGTAGGTCTAGGTTATCAACTAATCCTCCACCAGGGCGGTCAAATCAAATTATATCTACGACTAAAGCAATGAATATTTGCAATGAGGCTTTAAAGCAAGTAACACATGCCAGTACGAATATTGGATAAACAAAATTTTGAGGAAATGCGTTTCTCAGTTAACTACAACCAGTTATGAACAACACTCCTTGCGTTAAGCGGTGCAGGTGAAAGCGTAGCGGTAATGTTACTAACACTTGCGTTCGTGCCATTCCAGTACTTTTTTTACGAACACTTCAAAACTACATCTCTCGTACTTCCGCACGTGGACAACTACACGCCCTAACTTCCAGATTAGACACAGCGTGCAAGAACGGTAATTATATCAATTTAACAATGTCTTCACTTCGGATTAGGCACTATTTGCAAATGCACATTGCCATCCATACTCTTTTCCTTCTACAGATCCTTCTTCGGGATAAGACACAGTGTGCAGAAGCTGTAGATTTTAGCATCAACATTCACTCACTTTCGGATTAGACACAGTGTGCAAATGGATGCCGTTTTTCGCGTGACTTCAGTTTTATCGTTCAGAACGGAATGAACTATCATTTTTCTCCGATATGGACTGGAAGGGAAGAGTTCTCACTCAATCCGATACTCCAATTAATCTTATAATTAACACATATAGTCGGAAATATATACTCATATAGTATAGAAAATATAATATTTTAGGTCCACAATTTGTACAGTAAGATGTATCGAAGTGCGGTTTTTTGCATCCGATTCCTTGATGCATCTACTCCATTTGCCCCCTTTTAAATTTTATACAAATGAGAAACTGCATTTCTGCATCGGAAAAATGCATTTTTTCATGGGCAACTTTGAAGCAAATAAAAAAAAAATTATTCGGTAATACATTGTGGAAATCGACCCAAACTTGTTAATCGGGGGTTTTTGGGATCGCTGAACACGAATATTATGTCAGAAAAACCATATAATGTACCTGTGGATGTGGAAATCCATCTACGAGGTTTTCTCGAGATTTGCTTGGAAATTGAACCAAGATGTTTACTCGGAGGTATTCGAGGTCGCTGAACACGATTCTGATATTGGAAAAATTCCCCAATATACTTGGTGGCCAGGGTGACCTAGTTGTCTAGGTCATCTGTTGAACCGGTGGGTCAGTTTTAAATGAAATTATGATTCTAAAAGTTTTAAAAGAAATAAATGAAATTGGTTTTACGGATGAAGTTAATGAATTCATATATTATCGATATGATAAAATATGATAAGAAATGATGGACAAGTGAGTGAGTTCTCATAAATAAAATGATTTTATCATAAAATTGTCGGGTTTAAATTCATTCAATATACAAAATTTCTATGATAATATAATGATAACACTTTGAGGGAATTGAAAAAAAAAACGTGTAAAATACATTTTTTCATTTGATAAATTAAGACTTTTTTGAATGAACATATTTTTTTACATAGCCTTCATTTCAGTAATTGAATTTAATGTCATTTGTTTATCTTATTGTCATATATATCTGTCTATATATATTTTTTTGTTTTGCCGAGGTGAAGAAAACCCTTTATGGGGAGGTTATGAGTCTTTGAATTCCAAGGTCTACTGTGAGAGTCACCATTCCAGGCATACTGAAACTAAAAACTTCACCCCCTTTGTAGGCTTGTCTGGCTATTGCCTCCGGTGACACTTAGGCCTCCTGGCCCATTATATTTCGCCTATGTTCCGTTCCTTTACGGTATTCACTCAAGTATTTTGTACCTTGTACGAGTTTGTACAAGTCCTTCACAGGGTGGGAACTGTATAATTCTGGTTCGCCGTTAGGCTTTCCAAAAATTGACTGTCGTTTGCGATCAAGCATTTACACAGTATGTGTGTCACTGTTTCTGTATCCTTACCGCAAAGTCTGCATATCCGGTCGCCATTGTACAGTCCATTTTATTTAGGTACCATTTTACTGGCGCATGGCCGGTCATGAGCCCTGTTACGACTTTTATTTTTTCCCTATTTAGTGCTAATAGGTCTGTCGTTCTTTTGGTACACGGGGCTTTGATGTATTTCTTCTCATGTTCGTTTCCTGGGATTTTTTCACAGTATTTTTTGTGGTTTTCCATGATCCAGTCGTCCAAAGACCTTCGTGCTGTACGTTTTGGTACCTCCGTTGTCTATTCTGGATCTGGAGCGTTCTCTGACCGTCTTTTTGGCTTTTTTGTTGCCTGCCGTTCTCTGATGTCCTGGCACTCACATCAGCTCAACGCGATTTCTGTCTGCCAGTATTGGAAGTTCTTTTTTCCATGTCCATACAAGACGGGATGTTACTTCCTGACTTCTCATTGCCTTAAGTGCAGCCTGACTGTCTGTCAATATGTGGATCTGCTCATCATCGATGGCTCTCCGATTATTTTCCTTCCCACATTGGAGGATTGCATATACCTCTGCTTGGAAAACGGAGGTGTGTTCACCCAATGAATAGCTCAAGCCAGTCTTTGGGTTTCTTGAATATACTCCTGCACCTGCACCTTTTTCAGTCTTAGACCCGTCTGTATACCAAATCTTTCTCTGTAGAATGTCGCTCAGGTTTATACGTTCCCATTCAGTCATTTCTGGTATTGATACCGTGGATGTGTTGTTAAATGAGTATCGCTTTGGAATGTGATCTGTTCTAATACCTAACACGTCCCTGGTCACGATTTTCACGACACTCATGTGTCCTGGCCTAATGTGAACAATCTCCAGTATCTTTTGTATTCTGAAAGCACCAAGTCTGGCCTCTCCTTGGATTATCTGTTGGAGAGGAGGCAATCCCAGTCTTGTTTTCATTGCTGCAGTGAGCGTAGATTTTATGGCCCCTGTGATCCCAAGACATGCAAGTCTCTGGACCTTGGTCAGTCTTGTCATGGTGCCTCTTTGTTGTGTTTTAGGTCACCATACCAAAGCGATGTATGTTATTTCGGGTTTAACCACCATGTTGCACAACCAGTAGAGCATGTTCCATCGTAACCCCCATTTTTCCCAGAAGGAGCGTCTGGCCACATATAATGAGGTCTCCGCTTCTTAATTATTTTTCCAGATGTTGGTTCCAAGTCAGTTTCGAGTCTAGTATCACCCCGAGATATTTGACTTTTCCTTTCATCTGTACAGTTTCTCCTCGAATCTTCAGCGTTGTTGTATTTTCCTTGCACCATGGCCACTATGTCGTCGGCATATCCAAGGGTTCTGTATCCTCTGTCCTGGGGGTTCTCAGTAGCCCGCCCACGACCAGGTTCCACAGGACTGGAGAAAGTACTCCCCCCTGCGGACATCCTCTGGCCACTCGGGCCACTACCGTCTCCTCCATTATGGTTGCATATATCATCCTGTTCCATAGCATAGAGTCTATCCAGGCCACACATGGTTCATCGATACCTCTGTGTTTGAGGAACCTGATGAATTGAGATGTCCTATGTCTAGGAAAGCCGCTAGAAGAATTCCTTCATTTCTCTGTGTTCTCACCCTATCCACAAGTTGATGGAGTGCTGTTTCTGTTGAACAGACAGTCTTGTAGGCATATTGGTCGCAGTGCACTGGTTTTTCCACCAGTACACCGTCATTTATGTGTCTATCCACTAGCTTTTCTAGAGTCTTGAGTTCGAATGACATAAGACTAATCGGTCTTAGGGACTTTGCCGTTTCGTGTGCAGTTCCTCCAGGTTTCGGAATAAAAGTAACCCTAATATTTCTCCATGATTCCGGAATATACCCTAGAGTCAGGCTGGCTCTGTGTACATTGCAGAGCCTGATCTGCAGTAGTTCTGGCCCCTTCTGCAGCAGTACTGAGTAAATCCCGGCCGAGCCCGGTGATTTATATGGTTCAAATGAGTTTATATCCCATTGAACCTTGTCACAGATCACCACCTTTTTAGCCATTCTCAAATTTTCCTTGGATCGTTGTATCAAGCTTCAAGACCATTTGTTCTCTGGTAAGCAGATGTGTGAACTATTTGAGATCCAGGAAAGTGTACTCTGTCTATATTTATATCTTACAAATTATTTTACAGAGCATCAATTTTCGATTTTACATAGTATACTCTTTTGATTACTCGCTTAAAAATAAAATCTTCTCAAATATCACAATATTTCAAATATAAATGTCTTTGACTTGACGTTTAATTTGGATTTCCAAAAAAATTGACGAATATTTACATCACCATATTACTGAACTGACACACCACTAAATGATAAAATTCAATGCGTATTAATGGAAACTCAATTACCTGTCCATCGATTCTTATCATATTTTATTATATCGCGTATATATGAATTCATCAACTTTGTTTATGAAAACTCATTCACCTGTCTTAGAGATGACCTAGACAACCACGACACCCTGACCTCCAGGTATATTGTGGAATTTTTTCAATATCAGAATCGTGTGAGCGATTTCGAAAACCCCCGAGTAAACATTTTTATTCTATTTAAGAGCAAATTTCAAAACCTCGTAGATGACCCTAACAACCAGGACTTCCTGGTCTCCAGGTACATCATATGGATTTTCAGACAACATATTCGTCCTTAACGACCCCAAAAACCCCTGATTAATCAAATTCATTACATTTACATACAAAGTTGCGTAAATGTCCAGGAGAAGACAACCAGGCCACCCTGGCCTCCGGGTTTATTGGGCATTATTTTCAATATCAGAATCGTGTTCAGCGACATCGAATATCCGCGAGTAAACATTTTGGTTTAATTTCCAAGCAAATTTCGAGAAAACCTCGTAGATGACCCTCACAACCAGGACTTCCTCGCTCGAGGTACATAATATTGTTTTTCTGACATCATATTCGTGTTCAGCGATCCCAAAAACTCTCGAGTAACAAATTTGGGTCGATTTTCACAATGTGTTACTGAATGATGAATTTTTTCTATTTGCTTCAAAAATTGCACATGAAAAAATGAATTTTCTCGATGCATAAATGCTGTTTCTCTATGTATATGATCCAAAAAGTGAACAAAAGGAGTGAATGCATCAAGGAATCGGTTGCAAAAAACCGCATCTCGATCCATCTTACTGCACAGATTTTCGGACTTTTGCCCTATTTTTGTGTTAATTTTCCTCGACTAATATAACGCACCTTCATAAATCACGATAAAAGAAATGCGGACGACTCCCGATATATGAAATACCTCGCCAGATCCGGCTATTATTTCTCGTTATTTCATTTACTTTGCATATTGAATGAAACAATTCCACGAATCCTACCTAATCCCGTTGCTTGTTGAACGCGACAATTGTCTAATATAACTATATTACAATATAGTCGAGGGAATAAAGCATTCAAGAGGTGATATAAAGGTTGCTAGTGATGATTACGACGTGAAAAACACTTCTGCAATACCTGGTGGTACCCTGAGACAGGGTAATCACGTCATTTTCTAGGAGTTTGTTAATTTTTGATGACGTGGTTAGCCGTACTCAGGGTACATCAGGTATTGCAGAAGAGTTTTTTCATGTCGTAATCATCACTAACAACCTTTATATCACCTCTTGAACAGTTAACAAACATTAAAAATAATTTTTTAATTAATTTCATCGATAGCAGGGCGTCGGGATGCCCGGATACCCCGTAGGAGGTCCAAGGGGACCTCAGGGAATTTTTTTGATAGTATATTCGTGTTCAACGACCCCAACAACCCCTGAGAAACCAATTCGAGTTCGTTTTCTTTATTCACCTCAAAAAGTGTACTCATAAAAATGCATTTTTTGACTGTAGAAATGCAATAAATTTTTTCCGCAAAAAAAAAATATCAAACAAATTTATTAAATTACTTTCTGAATCGAATGCAGGAGACCGCTTCTCAATCCATCTAGCTGCGCCAAGTTTGGAAGGTTTGGCCTATTTTAGTGCTTTATTTCCTCGACTAATATGTATCTGACCGGATTTAAATATGATAATTATGAATAAATATTCCCTGCGCTTTATACATTTACTTCTCCTATTATAAACATAAATCAATGAGTAATATGCATTTTCCTAATTTGATAATATACAATACTATTAATCAATTATTATGAGCTTTATTACGATGCTTTCTGTCTATTATTAAGTTAAAATAACATGGTAACACCAACAATAATAGAATAAATATGAAAGAGAGATTTTTTAATTCAAATCAATAAATGAGATGAGTTTCCCGATGAAAAACCGTTACAGAAATACAGGTTCTGGTATATTCGAAATAATGGATTGCAACATCATACAGATTGAGTCCGAATCAGCCGTGTATAGTGATTTCTTAATGGAGGGCGACATTGTACAAAGATGGGATAAATGGCCGTTCTATTCATATCGTGCCTGTTAGACATCTAGCTAGACTATGAATGTCACACTCGAATAAATTTATTGAGTGGTCAGCTGAAAATAATGGTCTGAAGATGCTGCTGGGACTAGAAATATCATTCCACATATTAACGAGATATACAAAATTCTCAAATCAATGTATAAACATGATTCTATCGCAAATCGCGAGTTAGTGCTGTATCCCATAAGTGGAGTGAGTCAGTCGTCTTGCCCGCATCGCAAATCATCAGATACAACTCACTATACACTTGTTTCTCTTGTAAAATCGCAAGACACACATACACCGTCGAAATAATTTCAAACCGTATACGATTATGAAAAAGCTGTGCATCGTTACATTTTTCAAAATAGCTGGCAATAAAAAGTCAGGTATGGTATCTGACTTATCTGACAACATGGGATATTGTAAATAATATCCGATAGATTTCAAAGTAGTTCGCATTCTACTTTCACTCCAACGACTTTCAAGCCTCAAATATCATGTAAGTGGATACATGCAAATTATCATTACTGATTTTATTGAAGTTTTATCATCCTCTGCTTGCAGACTAATCCACGGGGTGGGGTGTATACGCTATTGCAGAATTGAAGCATTATTTTTTTTTATTTTTTATTTTACATAATATACATTCAATACATATATATACAAAGACTATGGGAATAATAAATTGCACTTACATTTTTTTCTTTTGCCCCTAAGTGTATAACACTTGTATGTGCAAGTATCGGTTAACAAGAATATAGTAATATGAGACATATGACAAGTATCTAGTTATAAGTGTTTGTTTATATTATAATATATTGTAATGTGTAGGTGATTATCGGTGATACAATTAATTAACTTTATATTTGTTGAGTATCTTTTAAGTTTATGATGGCTTTCATAACAAAGCTCCAAACTTATTATAGTTTGTATAAATATATTTTTTAGAATTTTTATTGAAACGTTTTACAGTGTTAGATGTTCTTATTTCTGGAGGCAGTATATTAAAAACTTTTGGTGCCAAATAATTCACAAATCTTTGTGAGGAGTCTTTTTTGAACATTGGTATTGCTATTTGTTCATTTTGTTCTGCTCGTGTGTTATAAGAATGAGATATTTGTTGTAGATATTGACTATTTTTGTAGTAGAAAGTTGAAATTGTTATGAAATAGAGACACCTGACATTCAAAATGTTGTCGTTATATAATAAACTGGTTGAAAAGAGCTTACCTCTTTGGAACATAACTTTTAGTATATAATTTTGAACTAAATTTAGTGAATGAAGGGTATATTCATATGATCCGCCCCATACTAATATACCATATCTTATAATGGATTCTACCAGTGATCTATATATAATAAGTAGCGGTTCTTTATTTAGGATTTTTCGAATTAGGTACATTTTATAAATGAATCTACGAACTTTTTTTACTAATTCTACGATATGTAGATCCCATTTAAGATGTTTATCGAATGGTAACACCTAAATACTTGATATTGTCACATTCTGTTGTGAGATCATTGAAGTTTCCAGTTTTGAGGTTATTGTAATTAGGTCTATCGTAATTTGTGATTGAAAAAGCTATATATTTTATTTTTTTTTGTGTTAAGCGAAAGTTTATTAAAATCCAACCACTCTTCAACCTTTTGTAATCCTTCTGCCGCATTTACTTTCACCCCATCCCAAGAGTCATCCTCGAAGATCAATACAGTGTCATCTGCATATGAGATTGTGGATTTGCTTATATTAAGGTTTAGTAGTGAATTTATGTATGTAATAAAGAGTATCGGCCCCAATACGGTGCCCTGAGGGATGCCTAATTGCGTAATTAAAGTTCACTTACTGAGTCTCTAATTTTTACAGAATGTTTCCTATTTCTGAGGTAGTCCTTGAAAATTTCTGACACGGTTCCACGGATCCCGTAATTTTCTAATACCTCAAGGAGTTTATCATGTGGGACCGTGTCAAACGCCTTTGCTAGATCTAAGAAGACTGCAATACATTTTTAATTTCTTTCTAAGCTGTCTTTTATTGAGTTAACAGCTTCATACATTGCGTCAGAGGTACTTTTACTTTCCCTAAAACCAAATTGATGTTTATTTAGATGATTCATGAGTCTACTCTTTAGGCACTTTTCGAAAATTTTGGAAAAAATATTCATTACACTAATGGATCTGTAATTAGATACATCTGTCTCTTCATTATTTTTGTAGATCGGGGTTATTATTGAGATTTTGAATTTGTCTGGGACTATGCCCGTTTCAAATATTAAGTTGATTATATATAAGAGTGGGGATATAATATACGAGTGTATAAGTTCTAATATTTTTGAGGTAATCCCATCTATTTCTGGAGAAGAGTTATTTTTTAGTGAGTTAATGTATTGGATTATTTCGTTTTCAGTGGCTGGATAGAGGAACATAGATTCAGAAATTGTTGGGTACTTATTTTTGTTTTTATTAGCAGATCTGTTGATCTTACTAGCCATTTTCAAACCAATTTCATTGAAGTATTTGTTGCAGTAGTTAGCCATATCAACATCATTATTAAATCTTACATCATTTCCATCATGAATTTGTATTGTGTTATTTTTTTTGTTACTGTCGGTGTTGCTTAATTCTGAGACTACTTTGAACAGTTTTATAATATCATTTTCATTTTCGTTTACTGATTGTTTGTAATAGTTATTTTTTGCTGCGTGTATTATTATTTTGTTGAGTTGATTACGGTACGTTTTATATTCATTCAATAGTAACTCATTTTTACTCTTGATCGCTTTGAACTTCATTTTGTCCCTATGTTTTATAGAATTGATAATGGCCTGTGAAATCCAAGGTTTTATTTTTTTAGAACATTTGATGAGTATTTCTTTTTTATTTATGGCCTGATTATGTATTTCAATAAATGTATCCAAAAATTTTGAATAAGCTATATTTGGGTTATTCATGTATTATACTCCAGTCTTGCAGTTTTGTTAGATTTAAAAATTTATTAGCATCCAGAGTCTCAATAATTTTAGTTTTTTCATGTTTGGAGCAGCTAAACAGTCGTAATGCAATCCTAGATATACAGGATAGTGATCCGTAATATCTGAATTGATGGCGAATGATTTATATTTCAGATTGGTATATTGCAGATTTTCTTTCATTAAAATATGGTCAATACAAGTTGCTGTTGTAGGTGTTACCCTCGTATAAGTGTTAATATATGATTTGTAGCCTAACGATGATATCAAAGCAAAGTAATTGTTCGAAACAAGGTCTTTTTCATCCAATGAATCTATATTAATGTCTCCAACAAATATATCTATTTGGCTTTGTGGAATATTTTGCAAATAATTTTCAAGTTCGTTTACAAAAAGATCTACATTAGTTGATGGTGCTCTGTAGCAGGCATGTATGGCTATTTTGATATTATTTATTGTGCAAAGAATTTGACTGATGGAGATTTTCCATTGATGAAGAATTTTGTTATCGAAAGAGAAATTTAGGTTGGATTTTACATAAATTATGATGCCATCATTTTGGTTATTTTTGCTATTATTATATAGTGTGGTGAAGCCTATCATATTGAAATTATCAACTGATTCAATATTCCAACATTCACTAAGTACGATTATGTCAATATGTTTCAAGTGAAATGTTTCTAAAAAAAATTGCATCTCTTCAAAATTTCTTCTAATGCTCCTAATATTAATATGTAGTATATTAATTAAACTTTTTTTTTGTTTTGTTTCTTTCATTGTTTCCATTACAAAGTCGACTTTTATGATGTCCCATGGATCACCATCTTCACTTTCCAAAATGTCAAGAATGTTAACAATAGGATCATTCATCATTTTGGTAGTTTGTTTTGCTTTTTAATATATCAATGAAATATTTTAATGATGGACAGTTTGAATCGTTTGATGAGTGTTCCGTATTATAATTTTTTTCATATTTATCATTAGCATTTTTACAATTTTGGCAGCATTTTTGCTGATTGTTACAATTATTTTGGGTGTGATTTTCACTACAATTGGGACAAACCACTTCATTCCGGCACTCTTGTTGTCTGTGATGAAATGCTTGGCATTTATAGCACCGGAGCACTTCCAAATCCTCGTAGACAGGGTAGCGCTCTCATCCAATGTAAACTTTTCCTCTCTCAATTGGGCTCTTGAATGATGCTGAGGAGCATTCACAGTAAATTATTTTGTCTCCTTTTTTTTATATAAGTTATTTTGATGTCTCCGTTGATGTAGTTCTGATCATGTAGGGCTTTGTCGATTTCTTCCAATGTCATTTCTTCATTAAAATTTGTAATCTTTATTCTTGGTTTTCTCATTTTTGATATGGATATATCATAATTATTTCGTAACTTTCCTTGTGCCGATTTCATTAATAGTTCTACTTGTTGCCTTGATTGACAGTTAATGAACATTTCACCATTATTTGTTGTTTTTATATTTTCAATGCTTATTTTCAGTTCCGCAGGATTAATAGATTTATCAATATCAATTTTTGTATCTACGGATGTTTGTACATTTTTGGGTCGGATAATAACTTTTGGGATATTATTTTGTATCATATTCATTTTCTGTTGGACATTCTTCTTCGTTATTTCTGAGTACGAGGTATTATTTTGAATCCAGCTTGTTTCTGTCATTTGGGATTGTTTTTGTTTATCTTTCATCTCTTTTATTTGTCCCTGTAGTATTTGCATAATTGTATTTTTATTTTCTATTATTTCCTCTTTATCCTTTATTGTTTTTTCAAATATTTCATTGATATCCCATTTTCTACATTGTTCACAATGGTATTTTAATATACGTCTCTGAAGAACTATACATTCGATTTCTGAGGCTGATAAATCCGAACACTCCCCACATATATAAGTTCTGCATAAATCGCATGGAAAAATAGGGTTCTTTGGGTTCTTTGTTGTATGCTTTATTTTACATCTTGCACGTTCCAATTTCTCCATTTTCAATGCCTGTTATCATTTTTAGTTACCACACCACTGGTAGGGTTCTTTATATTGGAATTGTTCACAGGTGTCTATGTGCTATCTGACACTTTTTTGGTAGTTTTATCTGCCAAATATTCCGATCTTCTTTATTCTTATCAGTAGTATTTTTTTTATTCCCTTTTTGTTTTTGTATCTCGAGGAATTACGAGGTATAAGTTGCACCAATTATAATTTAATTTCACTGTTGCACCAGAGATTCAAGTGAGAATCAGTTAACAATTTGTCAGATTAGAGCTGAGAGTATTTCACGCAAATACATATAAATTTTATTTTTTAATTCAGCGTTTTTACAAAGAATTTTGCCTTAAATGTGGAGCAATGAAAACACGACTACTCACTACTCACTTCACATACGCATTATATTATGATATAATAAATTATTACAAATGAATTTGCTAATTATTTGTAATTTGTAAATATGATATTTGAACAGTTATAGTGTTTACCAGAATATTCAAAGAAAGGAATAAATGTGTGCAATTATTTAAAATGAGAAAAACATAACATTATATATCCATCTTCCTCTAGAAATACTCTACGAAGCTGGAACTGAAGGTCGGTGTTATGTGAAGTTGATCTCATTGAACATGAGAAAAAACTGCATCTTCACCGTTTGATGACGTCACTTGTATCTTAAAATGAGAATTTCTGCACTTCTGCAAGTTAAGCATATATAAAATGAAGATGGATGTCTGAAATACCACTCAAAACGTAGCAACCATACACAAAAATGATACAGTTCTCATTTTAACCCCTTAAAGCGATCTGCCAAATTTCAAATTCATACGACCAATAAGATAGGCGCAATCGTCTCCACAGTTGATTACCCACACACGCACGCACACACAGACATCATGTCGAAAATAATCTAGATCGATTCAGAAGTGTTCAAAACGGATATCTTTGCGAAAATTCGGTAGATTTATTGTTGAGAATTGATCAATTGACAGCTGACCCGACCTATCCCAACCTTGACCCTAAATTCACACTTTACTTTTGTTTTATATAGTCAAAGTTGTATTCTGATAATTTTGTGTAATTAAGTTGGCAGGCGACAAGCTGAATTTTTGTGAACTTCGTGTGACAGTGAAAAAGAGAAACTGAATGGCGAAAGGCAAACGTGCTCCGAAAATTGTAATCTCGTTTGTTTGAAGTATTGAGTAACAATCCGTTGATTGTTTAGCAAGAGTTTCGTTGAATAAAACTAACATTGTCAAAGTATTCAAAAGGTACCTTTTGAAACACTGTTGAAGCTTTTTCAAAACTCAGTCAATAAACTGAATATTTGTCAACTCTGGACTTCATCTTTTCTCAACAAAGAACCCAAAACCCAGTCAAGTCTGAGCCCATTACCTTACTTCCCTTACTACGTATAATGAGTGAAGTAAAATGCATGCATAAAATCAATACAGGTGTTTCAGAATTCTCACTTAAAAGTACTGTTTGCGGACAAAAATCATAACTTTTTCCAAATCCGGTCCACTGTTACTCAAGATAGATTCTTCCTCAATTTTGAACAATCTTTTCTGGGATGAAGTTGAGGAAAGAAAACAGAAAAAAGGCCAAAGAAAAAAAAATCGGCAGAACCGATTTTAATCACTTTTTTAAGTCAATTAGGAGACAGTAAAAAAAATATTACCAGTTTATTTTTTCATGATATGCATTCTAGCATTTCAACAGAGAAGAATGCATCTCTTTGAATGCATTTTCAGGAGGTAATAAATATGACTTATGTTGGTTAACATAGGCCATTGGGGTTGCTGATAACGATTCCGGTGCCAAAATAATACTACGACGCACCTGGGGCTCAGAACACCCTGGTACTAACGTCGTCTCCAGGGAATTCGAGGAAATATCTCTTGCAATGTAGTGGAACTTATAGGGGAGGTTCTCTCGAGGTTACCGTTTATAACCATGACCCTCAATAGTTACCTGGTGGTGAGGATACCCTGATGACCTAGGTCATCTCCATGGACTATTTTTAATATGCCCTGAAATTCAACCAAATCCGTCTCTCGAGAGTTTTTCAGGGCGCTGATCACCAGTCTGGAGTCGGAACAGAATATAAGAAAATTGTAAGAATGAAAACTACGTAGTTTTTACTATTATAATATTTATAATGAATAATTCAAAAAGTTCGAGTTCAAGTTCGTGTTTTACGATATTGTTTGTACTGCTTTTTCTTGTAAACTTATCTGTTGTAAGTTTATTATTTTTTTCGCACTCGAAAAACTCATCACATATCTGTTTATAAGGTGTATCGTAGATAGATTCTGACTCCAGAATAGTGAGCAGCTTCCGAGACACGATTTGGTTGCACTACAGAGCATATTAGAAAGCAATCCATGGAGATGACCTGAGTCATTGGGGTGTACTGACCACCAGGTCACTATTGAGGTTCATTGTCATGATCGGCAACCTCGAGAGAACCTCCCCAATAAGTTTCACTCCATTGTAAAAGATATTTTCCCGAATTCCCTGTAGACGACGATCGTACCAAGATTTTCTGAGCCCTAGGTGCGTCATAGTTCGAATCTGGTGCCGGAATTGTGAATAGCATGAAAAACCTCAATAGAGAGATTCTGGCCTTTTTTGGCTACATTTGGCCATTTTTTCAACATTTTAATATCATCTCCTAAAAATGCATTGAAGAAGATGCAATTAGAGGTAATTGCATCTAATATGCATTTCAACATTTCTAAACAGGTGTAGAAATGTTGAAACGCATATTATGGAAAAATAAACTGGTATAATCGACTGAAATAAATCATCAAAATCAGTTCTATTTTTTTTCGACCCTTTCTGCTTTATTTCATCTTCTGGAAATTAGTTCTTCAGAACCAATGAGTTTTTCGCCCTTTTCTTCACAGCTTTATAGTTCGGTGATGTAGCTAGTGAGATTCATGATACACAATGATACATTATTCCAGCCGTGGGTTTCACCTTTTTTCACACCTTCTCTGCATTGACGTTACGATTACTGCAAAATCAAGAACAATCACTCGCAACTGCCCCACATCCATAGAAAGAACATTCAGATTCTTTTGCAACAATCACAAGAATTTGTTTGTACTACTTGTAAATGATGATATTATTTATTTCGCGAAGAAATAAATGATCACATACTATCAACATTCTGCACATGTATTGTAACGAAACTTAAATTTTGAAGGATTATTTAATTTAGATCAGGAAATAAATACGGATGTTACATGTAATTTCAGTTTGAACAGTTCATTATTTCAATAGATATGAATGAATTCTGAATGTGTATTCCGTGATTGTCACTTTTCTAAATCTCCGTAATTTCAAATAAGTATAATTAATTATTCAAATAGATGAATCTAATTCATGCCCGTTCAAAAATTGCAGTTCATTCCGATAAAATATGTCGCAAAAACAGGGGTCCGGCCAGTTAAGACACAAAACTTTGTGCAACCCTATGTATAAAAAGGGCGAACAACCAAAAAAAACTCCGATAACACTTGTTTAGTCCGCCGGGAAGAACTGGTGTGATATCATGAGCGCGAATTTTAGATCTAAAAAGTAGCGTCACTTTTAACCATTATTCGGGGCATAAGTAAAAACCATTGGCACAAAAATAAGGATTTGGTGGAGCAGACCTGTCCAGAACCTCGGGAAACATATAAAAGCCGTGACAAACAACAGATCGCTCTCTTTTGTGATTTCAATTTTGATCAGTGGAGTAGCTCTTTTGTGATTTCAATTTTGATCAGTGAAGTAGCTCTCTTGTGTTTCTGAATTTTGATCAGTGAAGATGCTCTTTTGTGATTTTCCATTTCAGTAAGTACAGTTACTCTTTTGTGCTCTTTTTGGTTATTGTGATTTTTCAAGCCGTACAATATCTCTTGTGTTTTTGATTTTCAATGAGTGTAGTAGCTCTCTAGTGTTTTTGAATTTATTCGAGTTTGAGTCATATTTAAAAGCTGTAAAGTAACAATAGTGTTCCGTTTGTGTTTGTGAATTTTACAAAAAGGTAAATGATAGCAAATAGTTTATATTTTTGAGCATTACGATATATTGATTTCCGTAATTTATGATTGTTATTGTAATTGGTAAAAGTTTGTACGATACCTGAGTTCCGTAGTATTCAGTAATTTGAATTGGTGAATTTGAGTTTATCCCATAGGTCGAATCGCGCACGATTTGAATTCGCGCGTGAATTGAAATATTCAAGTAATTGTGTGGTGCGTACTGAGTGTGTATGTTTGAACGACAGGGGCGTCTTTGGTATATTTGTGCACACTGTGTCACTCCAGAAGTATAAGTATATCCTAAGACGACCAAACCACCAACGGCTCGTGCACACTGTGTCACTCCAGAAGTATAAGCTGGGGGTGGTTGTGTGATTGAGAATCGTAATAATTCCCTTAATACTATGAGAAGTCCTCAGCCGTGGATATAGGGGTTATTGCAGATGTGATAGTTAGAGTTTGTGCACACTGTGTCACCCCGGAAGTATAAACCCTAATTGTCTAGATTCTGAATCTATAAAGTGTATAAAATCTAACACTGTCACACAATTACCGGGTAATCCGTGGATAGCTAATACCTGGGTGGGTGTTATGACAGAATAAACTCAATTAGAGTAATTGACCGAAACATAGTAAAATCTGATATCGTACAATCGGAAAGCTGGTGCAAACAATATTTTCCGAACAAACCGAATTAATAACCGAATATGTCGTAGTGTGATTTGAACATTTCATTTATTAGTGCTGCTGTCTAAAATTTACCGAATACCGCTCATTACGCTGAGACCTGTTTGATTCGTACTTTTCCCCGCAAATTGATCATTCTGAATCATTCATCAACCGACCCCGTACCGCTGAATTGAATTTAGTGACCGAACTTATCGTAGAGTTGATATCTTGAAAGAGTTTTCATTTACCGTTTGAGCTTCATTACATTTTCCGTCTGGGTGTAATTTTGTGAAATAATACCGTTCAGTTGCATTTAAATTGATTATTCTGAAAGTGTACTTGTTAAAATCATTATATATTTTAATATTTGGAATTCCCTGTTTTATTAAATTATTTCTGATCCATCTTTGACGAGCTAAGTTATAACCAGGTATCAATTGTAATTAAAGCCTACAATTTCGATACTGTCTTCTGCCCATTGGACTCTGGTTATACTTCACTGTAGCTACCCTAGGGACAAGGCTATCTTTAGATAGCATAGTGACAAGTCTTGGGGAGAGGACCCTAGCAGAAGTCCTCAAAAGGAGTAAACCTTTGAGAAAAATCTGGCGCCCGAGGATTCGAAGCTTACCGCAGTAAGCAATTTACCGAAAAGTCGCAAGGTCACGTTATAGTATATCTATGATTTCGTGAATTAATCATGATTATTTCATTATGCGAGGGGTTTTCATGAACTAAACCAATTAATGTTATTCCTATTAGCCATTTCCTACAATAAATTTGAGAGGTCTCCATAGTTTTCATTTTAGATTGAATTCAATCATATTCGTTACATGAACGAAATATTCTCCAACATCAAAATCCTTAGAGAAAATTTCTCATGGAAATTAATTTTCCTTGTTTTTTGTCCAATGCAGATTCATCAGAAGGAATCTATAATTGCCCACAACAATTAATGGTTTTCATTTACTCGTTGTATATTAATAGAACTGAAAACGTCCAATACTCAAATTTCGATACGATCTGCAGCCAAACAAAGCAAATATAATTGTTTTCCTGTACCACCAGTTCATTATATTGAATATCAGTGAGATATGTCTAATATCACTCTTTATTGTTTTTGCTTTTAATTAAACATCACGGCTCGAGATAAAACCATTGAAGTATGCACTACTCTAATTTAATTAAATCTTATATGAAAGTTCTCAGATCAACTTAAATTTAAGAAGAGTACATCAAAATTAATATTGCATGCAATGAACAAAGCTTTCGAATCATATTATGCTTTGAATTGTTCCATTATATTATATCTCTCATATTCAACTTACAAGGAAAAAGTCCTCATTGATATTCTGGTACTTAAAATTGACTATTATTGTCTAGTCAAACTAACAATTCTTTGACTAAATCACACGCTATTTATAGCATGTAACAATACGTAGTAAAAGGTATAAGTGGTATTGTGATCCTGGCAGAAAAACTTTCCAAAATTTCCCCGAATGTATCCGTTTTAAGCATTTCTGAATCGATCCAGACTATTTTTGAAATTATGGTCTGTGTATGCGAGCGTGTAGATGTAAAAACTGTGGATACGATTGCGCCGTTCCTATTTGTTTTCTTCAAAATTTTAATACAAACAATTTTGTTACTATAATGAAGATTCTTGACCCAGGTATGAATTATATATAAATTCTCGGGAAATAGGTCACATTTACACTTATGTTTTATATTTTAGTCTTTACTTACGTTTCGGTCTCACGATCATCATCAGAAGACTTATAATTTCAATAATTTGATTACTTAAAACTAATTGTATCAACACAAAGCGTTCTTATCGCACCAATTTCGTTTAAAATGCGAACGTCGCCGAAACGAACAGAAACACGAAATCGAATTGTATAACTAAAATATAAAACAAAAGTGTTAATGTGACCTATTTCCCGAGAATTTATATATAATTTGGTAACTTCAATTATATTAAACAATATAAGAACAATGAATTATATTCGATTGAAAATAGAATGAAATAAATGTCAAGTTGCTTATAAACTGAATTTTTTTCTTCTTCTTTTGTTATTCTCATTTCTATAGTATCTGTATTCCTTACATTTACACTCTACGATAATCTTAGTAAGAGAAGGTTGTACTTTTAGGTTGTGTTCCGTGTTCAGAGACGTCGCTCTTCATTTCTTCACTATTAAACATATGAATTTGAAATTTTACAAATCGTACAATCATAGATTTGACCATAATTAGTGCCCGGAGGCTATTTTGCTCACAAAAAGAAGGAAATCTAGTGATCAATTGATCACAGCTCATTTAAAATCATGGATTTCCATTGAACACAGTTCATCTACAATAGGGGATTTCCATAAAATCGACCTTGTGAAATACGATAATGATATTATTGTTTAGTTGAACTTTGTGTTAAATTTCCTAATCTATGTTTTGTGACCGAAATATTCAAATTAGGGATTCAAAATCTTTCCCATCTAGGTTAGTGATTTGTGATTCCAGGAGGTTGTAGCAGACTGTAAATTACGTAATTGTACACAAGTAAAATACATCCGTTTCCCTCCAGTCACGTGGTAAGGGCGGAAGGAAAATCAATGAAATATTTTCGCTTGAGTTGTTTCTATGATCCACAGTAACACGAGAAGAGAATCAAGATATTCGATTTTTTCAATAATGATTGGTTCTCTAGTAGTGCCACTTTTTCCCCAGTTGAACAAAACTGTAACTACTAGCGTTTCCAATATCTCCATGATATACCTCCTTTACTTGAACAGGACGGGCAAAGTTTGATGTTTGCTTAGGGTATCTCGGTAACTATAGGAGATACCTTCTCTTATTTTGAGACAATTAACTGATCTTTTGTTTCCGAATTATAAGCAATAGTTCGATTTTTCGACTTTTAGACACAATATCGTGGTTATTTGTGAAGTAAGGAGAAAATAACTTCTACATTTTCGAGGAACTTTTTCCTGTTTAATCCAGTGGTGTCGAGAAATTTTGAAGAAGGTGCTATTCCGAGTTATGGGGTAAGATTGTAATTATTTAAAAAAATTGCTATAACGGATATTTTTTCTCTTCCTAACTACATATTATACTCTCTAACTATGTACCCTTTCTCTCTGATGTGTAATTTTCTATTGGTGGAAATAGTATTCTAGTATATTACTTTTGCATTTCTTATATTTCCTTAGTAGGCGGGTGTCATCTATGACAGTGTTGGTCGTTTGTCAGTAAATTGCGTAATGACGACTTCTGTCCCGTCATAATAACAATTAACTCATTCAATTATAAGTGAAGATCTTTTAAGAAAATTACGAAGAATATGATATGTTAGAAAGTTTTACTTAAAGTAATAACAGTTGTGATATTGCATCTGCAATATGTTCCAATAGCTATTCTATTCAGAAAAAAGGCAACCTTATACGAGTGGTTAAAAGGAAATCTTATTATTTGTGGATCCTTCAACAAGCCAAAACCAAAAAATCAGATTTTTATATGTAATTTTTTAATACATTGCTACTACAAAATAGAAATACAATATGAGGTGAATGTTCAAACCGATATCCGTTATGTTCGATACGTAAATTACACTTTTTCATAAATCTAAGCTGCAGTAAAAGAACAATTTGAAACTTCAGACTGTCTATAAAATTTTGTTTCGGTTGATTCATGTCGTTACTGGTTTTCTTGTATAATTCCTCTTCAATGAAGTCCCAAGAGAAAAAATCACTATCATTAAGTCAGATGATCATGGCCATCTCACTAATCCGTTACTCCGCATCCAGTTATTTCTAAAATAGGTATTCGATAATTCTGGGACGGGCCTGATATCATGAGGTGATACTGAATCATGTTGGAAGAACTGATTTCTTGCCTCAATTAAGGGTACATTGCCCATAAATTCCTTAATAATTTTCGGTTTAAGATTGAGTGATACCATTGGTCATTAAGATTTTCTTGATATATGTGATTTATTGATACGATTGCCCCGTAGAGCAACACCAAAACCAAAGCCTCCCTGAGAGATCGAACGTCGACGGTATGGTGACGATTCATATCAGACCAATAGTGCTCATTAGGCCTGTTTAAAATTCCAGCACTGCTAATGTAGATTCCATCTGTCCAAACTATATTTTGAGGGAATAATGGATCTTGTTGAGATTTTTGACGATAATATATGCAAAATTCTGATCTTCGTTGCAAACCAGTTGGTTACAGGGGATGTTGTTCCCTTATTGTATAAAGCTTGTATTTGTATGTCTTCAAAATACCCAATACTCGATGGCTTGATATTCCAGATTGAGCTCCAATCTCACGACTTGAAGTTGAAGGGTTTGCAACTGTCATTCCAATTACATTTATATTAGTTCCATCAGCATCTTCAATGTCGTAATTTTCTGGTTTTAGCTTGTTGAAGGATCCACAATTATCACAATAAATTCCTTTCAACTTTTCGAAAATTATCTTTATTATGTTGTTCTCTTTCTGGATAGTGATAGAAATATATTTCAGATCCAATATCACAATTGTTATTTCTTTGGATAAAGCTTTTTCTAACATATCATATTTCATGTAATTTTCGTAAGACGTCTTCAATTTTACAATTAAACGAGTTAATTGTTATTATGATGGAAACAAAATCGTTAGTTTGCAATTTGATGACAAACAAATAAACATTGTCATAGATGACATCCGCCTTCTTGAATTAAATATAATAAGACGCCAAAAGTATTGTAGTAAATTAATATTTTCGCCATTGTAGACTTACACATCAAAAGCGACCGACATATGATACGTAGATATGAATATTGGACTTGATGCAGATGCACTCCAATTCCGTTGCACCAACATGTTATAAAAAAAGTGTTATAAATTGTCACACGCAAAGGACCGTCCCAAAAATTTGGAAATTGTTCTAAATACACTGGAAATTAATGCTCAGAAACATTTTTCAATCCTATCATTAAAGAAAGAATAAACAAAATCTATAATGGATCGTCATATATAAATAACATAAAAGGTAATACAGACAAGTTCATAACATTACCATACATTCCGGAGACCTCAGAGGAAATAAAGAAATGTTTGAAAAAGTATGATATAAATGTCGCGCATAAGCCTATTATCTGTGATGGAGAATATTTCTCAAATCTAAGATCTTTAAAATACCTAGAGATGAACGAACTCACACAATATACAAATTAAATTGCTCAGATTGGGATAGGACTTATACTGGAATCTCTAAACAATATTTACAAAAAAGAATGTACGTCCATAAGTATTTCCCAAGCTTTGCGCATGAGGTGGCCCCCGCTTCAATGGTTTCATAAAACTTATTACTTTAAGGAAGAAAAAGAGTTCTTCACCATCTACTCGATAAACCATTGTTTACATTAATTTGAGTCATGAGAATTTTACTTAAATTCCATACTCTAAATGATTAAAATACTGTTAGTTTCTTTTTATCGTTGTTGAGATAATGTCTCTATGAAGTAATAAAGTAATTTGCAAGTCAAGTCATGTAGAACCTTAATCCAGATTAATTTGTGTTTCAAAAATAATATATTTTTTTTGAAATCAATCAATATCCTGTTTATCAAGATAGTAACAAAATAACTTCAAGAAATTTATAGAGATTAAATCAATCTATCAATTCTTGTTCATAAAAGTCATTTGAAGGAATTATTAAAATTCAACCTACGTTAAATTTTGTATCTAGTATTGTAAAAGGAAGAACCCCGGAGCTGTAGGTAGCTTGCTCAGGGGTATTTGGAGCATTGAATTGGCTCATGGTTAGAACTCGCAGTTGTGTAGCAAAATTAAACGTAGTATTTGTGCAACAAGGGTTATGTAGTCCTAGGGGTGAAGCAGCGCAGGACTTGTTCGCTTCTTTCGCGTTTCGCGGAAATCGTTTGTTGACTTGAAATAGTTTTGTGACAATTCCATAACATCCATGATTCAATCCGATGTAGAACTCGAGTGAGTGAATTTTCGTGCCTTATTTCTACAAGGCATGCGAGGGAATTATGATATTAGACCAACAGAATAAGTGCATTTTGATTGCTAAAGAACAACTGTTATATTGACTCCAACCTCTGAATCGACGATATAATATAATGTGGTTATTCAACCTTCAGATCACGCTCCGTCTGCCAATGTCCATTTTGTTGATATAATGATATGGCTTTTCTTCCAGTCATTCAGGCTAGTTAGAGTGATCAATTATAATTCCTCTTATCGGACATCACTTACGGGATATGACAAAACATCAGGTCGTTAGGCTTACCCCAGGTTACCAGAAAGAGAGGAATCCTTTTATTCTGAATATTATCTATCAATCCTCTGCGTAGTCGAGGGCGTAATCCATCACTGTTCGGAGTTTGGGCTAATTAGTTTTCACTTATTTCAACTTTCTTCAGAGAACCTGAGCAGGAACTCGCTAGCTGGCGGAAGGGGTAGAACTAGCCACATTAATAACATATTCCCAGGTTCCCACTTGGGGGTTAATCTGAATTAGACGTCTTTAAATTTATGCTATCATTCCCTAACCAGATTTCGGACCAATTTTATAATCGTTTGTTGTGTTCATACGTACTAAATTTTCGAACTTTTTTCATTCAATATATATTTGATTTGATCAACGAGGATCACTGGTAATTCCTAATAGATAATTAGTTGAATCTATCAGAGAATATGACCTTCAGATTTCACGCTTGAATAGATAGAAAGATGAAATTGGACGAAGCGGTCCCTTGGAAGAGATCAAGGCATCGTAGTCTAAAACAGCTAGGTGGGATGAAGTATACACCTAGTGGTGGTAGCTTAAAAGAACCTCGAGGGTACGCAGATCGACTAAGATCTTAGATTGCCGAGCAGGTTCCAACAAACAACTCTCAATTCATATAATACGTCGAGGTGTTAACGCTACCTGAAATAATACTCAGCCGACTGTTACAAGTACAAGTAGTGGATCACCGGTGATACAGGCTTCCAAGCCTATTCACTTGTCTGGAAAATTAAATCTGGAGTAATTTCAGATTTATAAAATACACGCTCGCGCACTGTTACAGAAAGTATAAGATTCCCAATACAATTTTTTATTTTCAAGTAATTTTGGAAGAACCGAATTTCTTGATTTCTCATTTCATTTCCTCCAAGTGTTACCGTTAGAGATGAAACTAAATGAAAAACACTCCTTCGGAACAGCTTTTCATGATATCAGTTTCGATATCCGACGTTTCGTTTTCGTTCAGCCATCAACACCTTTGTATTTTTGGATACTTCTCTAATTTGTTGTTTTCCATGCTGCACTCACTGATGCACATGTGATTACGGTAGATTACGTTTCAGATCAGGTCCAGCACTCATCAAAAATTTGAGAAATCTATCTCAAGTAAGAGCCTGCATTAGAGAGAAAAAAAGCTGTGATTAATTATTCACGTGTCTTACCTCACTTTTGTTAGTAAAATAGTTTCCGGGCAATCCTGCCTCTATGTTTCATACTGACATCGGCTGTCAGGTTGACTCTGGCAATTATTCAGACTATGATGTGTGGATTTATCTAGAGACAATGTCAAAATTTCACTAATATTCTGTCTATATAAACTTATTTAATAGTTTAATTCGATCGATACTGGAATACTGATATATAATCCGGAAGCCTTATTTGCAACTCCCCATAAATCGTATGGAAAGAGTTCAATGAAAGTTTCCTATTCACTCATTATTCGAACTAATCACTAATAAAATGTTTATGAATACTCATCTGGATTGGATTAAATTTGCTCAAAATCTTTTAACTATTCGCAATAACTTCTTCATGTTCGCTCGTAGGTTGTGCATTAACTACTCTGATTGTCCTGAACTACTTAATCTATTTAACGTTAGAGTGCCCCGTTATCAGACACGCAGTGAGATTCTACTATCGTTTGATTTTCATCATATGCTTTATGGTATACATACTCCAATTAATGAGATTGTTAGGGCTGTAAACTCTTCTATTCTACAGATATTTTTAATTTCAGTAAAAGAAAACTAAATCGTATTTTCAATTGAATGTATCTTGTATTTTAAATTGAGTTGTTTCAAATTTCGAAAAAACTCTTCAATTTTGGATGTAATATTTGGGTATTCCCGTTGTATACAATAAATGAATAAATGAATTATTAAATAGATAAATGTTGGATATATACGTGTTACATATTTATAACCAGAAAAATACGGTTGTCCCTATGATAAAATGAAACAATATAAGTCCATTTGAAAACGTGAAGATGGATGTCAAAAATATCACTAGAAATGGGACTATTGTGCTCAAAAACAATAAACCTATTCCATTTTGTCCCCTTCAAAGCGATCTGCCAAAATTCATATCCTCACGACCAATATAATCAAATACCCTGTTGAATGATATTTGAGAATCAAGAGCAGCTGAAGTGAAGGTGGGATGCAACATTCTCATCCCTTCTGAAATCAATCAGATAATATATCTCATTCTCATGTAGTCGGATAAGTGAATATACCGTACCTAATAAACTGAGAAGTTCACACGGTGTATATGTTACTGTGAATGTCCGATATTAGTGAATGTTAAGATGCACCAGTGTATCTCGACAATCACCAATATTAATGATGTAAGTCCGAAATTATTTCAATATTTTTTTTGGTTTTGGACATACACCGGTGAATGCTAACATACTCCAAGGCAATTTTGTGTGTCTTAGATACTGCAATTTACTAATTATGTGAATGTTAACACACGCCAGTGTTTGGTCGAAATTAAGTGAGAAAGTTAGAGTGCTATTGTTCTCTCTTTTTTCCACGCCGACCACCGTCGCCGCCTCGCTAATAGGGCAGAATATCAACATCCGAAATATGTTTACTGTGCAACAGAAAAGAGGCACCTAAAAGAAATATAGAATTAGCGAAACTTGGATTCCAAGATCAAGGAAAAAAATGCTTAAAGTATCGCAGGCAAATTTTCCTCCTGCAAAATGTGGAGATACTGTAAGGTTGCGTGTTCCTGATGTCGACAGAAGTCGTACAAATGTGTTACAAATGTGGATGTGACTATTATCAATTGGCTACAAAACATGGGATGTTATCACAGAAGTATACTAGAAATCAGTTTTCCATCTGTAAGGAAAATTTTATCAATACATCTGAAACTTCTTCTGCAAAAATATCAATGGGTGAAATTGTTGCTTTGGATTCACGATTTGGAAAACAAGGATAGAAGCGTTGCAATTGTGCACAAAAATGCAACACCAAGAAATGTAAAGCTCGTGGAGTTATTGGTGATTCTAAGTGCCATAACAGTTTGCCATGTACTAATAAATAAGTTTTTTTTCAATTCTTATAGCAAAACATTCTGTAATACCCAATTACCTATGAGTAGGTACGTTGTAACGAATGAGTATTTTTTAAATTCTATAGCCAATAGGGCAATAGCATTAATAATAAGTGTACGTTATTGTTTACCTTACTTGGCAGGTAATGCTATTTGTATTACTGATTTAAGATTTTGATTAATATGCTATTTGTTTTATTTATTATAGTTCTATGATTTTATTCATTGTACCAATTTGTGAGTTCATTTTAAATTAGACCCGAACTTCTGTTTTGCAGATATTTTTGCTAAATCATCATAATTTAACTCATCATGAAGAGTATGAAGATTGACCAAGTCGTCGTGGTGTATGATAACATTCACTGGTGAATGACCGAAAACATGAAGAACAGAATAAATAACAAACAATCACCAGCTAGCTTGGGGGTTGTTAACATACACCAGTGTATCTTAAGATACACTCCGCTTCGGACATTCACAGTAACATATACACTATAACACTATGATTGAGAAACAATAACCCTTATCCACTGAAAGTACTTTCAAAGTACTGATTACCCTCCAGCTACCAAGCAGACATACATCTTTATATTCTTCCTTTTTTCGAACGTTCACTTATACTATAATCGTCATAATGGAAAGAACTTACCTATATGAAATACCAGATTTTCAGATAATAGGGCATAGTTCATAGGAGAACTCTTTGAAAATTGATTTAATTTTCCCTTCACTCTCCACATAATCCTAATATTATTTTCAAACGTTTTTGATGTCAAATTTGTAATTATCAACCACAAAAACCTCTATAGCGACTTATCACACGACAATTTCAAAGACGTTCAAGAATTTTATTTTCAGGTTTCCCACAGTTTTCCGCAAATTTTTCTAGTTTAGGTTCACTTTGGATCGAAATACGCGACTGCCAATATCTTTTATGTATAAAACGATAATCGCGTAAAAATTAACAGCCCATTGAATGGGTTTTCCAGGAAAATTACCTAGGATTCATGTTCAGCGACCCAAAAAAACATTTTTTCATAAATTCAAAGTTGTTTTGAAGAAGAGGATGAAAATGGGGTTCATTCAGCATTTAGGGGTAAATGAAAGGCCGTGTCCACATGGATCAACCAATACGAATGATTCAAAACGGCCACAGAACATTATGCCAAAAGAATTTTTTTTATACGACCTCTGGCTTTTTTTTTAGGAAGTCAGCCAAAAATCCCCAGCTTATATATTGAACTAGTAGTGATGCATAACCCTTTTCTACATCACAATCACTCTATCAAAGAAGATGAATTGCTCACAACGCTAGTTAGCAATGGACGCAAAACGAAAGCTGTTGACAATTTATGTGAGAAGACTTACAACTCAGTAAGGATCGAAATGAGACAATTGGACGAAGATATATTTGACAATTTAAGAAACAATGATAATAAAAAAATAAGAGAGAGCATTCAATATGCACGTCGTTATATATTGCCGGCGTTACCGATATCACTACTGGAAGTGTATCAAATGTTGAGTAACGGAGACTTTTCTCTATATAATAACTGATGAAAGGGCTGGCAGTGTCGCCCTAGAAAATCTGAACAAGGGTTCCTTCTTTGGCTTCTTCGGCAAGGAACGCCATGTCTTATCAGTTAACATAGGGGCAGATGGTTGAAATCACAACACTGGGTACGAAATGTGACGTATAGTGATGCTCACTACATGGTAATTTCTAATACTAACTTAGACTAACTAAGTAGTGACTGCTTCAGCTAAACTCACTGAACTTACTCAAATATCTATTCTCAAGGGAGAATCCTTGCTCCCCTAACAACAGTACATGCTATAATTCAGCGAAGGTTGATTTACGCCCCGGCATTGCCACTCATATCATGCACTTACAGTTGAAACCTTGTCGACTCATCATTTGTATTGCTATATAATACAATAATAAATGAGATGTATGTTTATTATATTCAATAAACATTATTATGACATATGAAAATAGAATATTGTGAGTTATCTAATTTAGGATGAATCTTTCCGGGATATCACACCTCCATCGCAAGGTAAAAATAATGTGAACTTATGGTTTATTTTTGTTCTCAATATTCGATTTTCTTCTACACATCCTATCTGACACAATATATCACCGACAAACTATGTTCATGACTGTTGGTCATACATATTATTTGTAGTATAGGAATCTTCCATCCCTATACGAGATTACCTGAAATGCCTCAATTAGCAAATACAACCTTATTTCTTTTATGAAATACATATAATCCATTTGTTTCTAAATGCATAAGGAATACATGAACAATATGTTCAGTGTTATGATTACCTTGTGACAATATGAGCATATAGTGTAGTATAAGCTACACAACAAAGGACCCTGACATCCCGAGGGTGGGAACCTTAGAGTCAAGGTAGTTATAGAAAGACTGATATATACTAGGATTATTATCAGAACAGATGATGATTATTATTGATTATGGATTGATTGTATTATTGTGTGGAGTAAGACATTACGTCGTTATGACGTCGAGCTCTAGGTTCAGTAAAGTGCAACCCTTTTATGACGTGAGTGTTTTAATTTCTGTGCCTCAAAGAACCACTGATCAGCTTAAGTCATTAAGAGCTGATCCCCACATGGCGATCCATACCAGTTTTTTGTGAGGAAAAAGAAAAAAACGAACCGCAGGAACGTATATTGAAGTGATCCTTATATGGCAATCCATACCAGTTTATTCTAAAGGAAGGAGGAGAAACGAACCGCAGGAACGTATATGGACCAAGGCACATGATATCAAGATGATCATGTTACAAATCTCTTAAAAGGAAGACATCATGGATTTGGAAATTGAATTGGATTTGGAAATTGGAATTGGGATTGGAATTGTATTTGGGAATTGGAATTGAAATTAGAATTGGACTATGTGCTGCAATATGGGATACGAGAGACCAAATGGAGGAACTCAGCCCGGACAGCCAAATTTCCACAGGAACAACACATATGTTCGTTAATTACTTTATAATTATAATGTACCATTTTTTTCCCAGTGATAATGCAGAGCTAAACAGCACGCGGATATGCGGCACTGTATATAATTTAAATAGGGTTATGAGAAATTTTAATTAATTGATTTATTAATTTAGTAATATTGAACAATATCAAAGTAATTTAGTAGTATATAACTTTCAATAGTAAAATTGAAACTAAGTTACTAACTAAAATAATCAACAAATAACTACGTTGATGAAGAGGTAAGTGTATTAAGTACATAAATTTTATCAATTTTTGTTTTCAATTAATTGGAATTAATTAGAAATTACATTCATAAGTATTAGATATCAATATATTGGAATAGTAGTAAGAATAACATAAATTAATTATCGAATAATCAAAAACTAAAATAGTAGTTATATATAAAATCAGATACATATTGATTAAAATTAGTTAAACAAATATATTATTGCCAGGGAAAATTATCCCAGAAAACCATAAAGTATTGGTAAATGTTAGACCAACAATAATGTGGTTAACATATGGTTATTCCAGGATGGGAACCATTTATCATTATAATGTGTGAGCATTGAATATGCAGGATTTTTTTCAAGATGGTTATAAGTAGAAGGCAATAAAGTTTAATTATATTATTAGTACATGTTGGATATGTGACGAGGTTCAGAAATTTTTTTTACAACTATTATTGTGATAAATAAGATGACAGGAAACAGTTTTAAATCTGAATTAATATAGGATTAGCATAATGGTTACATATTATTTAGAAATGCGATTTGTGTTCAATGGAATTCCTTTAGTTAATCATAACAATAATATAAAAATTGCAACAAAGCAAATTCATTCATATTATAGTGAGCAAAGGAATTGCTAGCGAATATTTCATTCGATATTTCAATGATAATCCAGTGAGTATAGGAATGATCACCCAGGACGTCACGGTACAATTGAAATATGTTTCTAAGCAAAATCAGTTACATATATGTCATATGAGAAAGTAAAGAAAAGTAAGAAGATGAATGTAGGCGCAGTATTAAAGTATCAAAGATGAATTGTAACATACGTAAGTCTGTATCTCTTTTTCCTCCATCATATATGAAATCATTTGAAAATATTTTGTAGCTCATATAATTGCTGACAGACTATTCCACAGTGTACCCAAGACACATGTGTGGTTCAAAGCTGCATACTTACGTAATGCTACACATCTTCTCAACTATAACCATTACAACATCTTCTTCTGTTACAACTGCGGCTATATTCAACTCCTTACTTTTTTTCAATTTCTCCATGACATATATATCCGACTAGTTTTGCTTAGTAACATATCTCGATTGTTCCATGACGTTCTATATTGTCCGTACAGCCACTGGATTGTTATTGAAATATCGAATGTTATATGCACTCGCAATTACCTCGCTGATTTAATTGGTAATATGCTTACTATAATATGAATTAAATACGCTTTGTTGCAAATTTCATATTATTGTTATGATTGACTAAAGTTATTTTGTTGTACGCAAATCCCATTTCCAAATATAATTTAACCATTGTGCAAATCCTATATCAATCCAATTTAAAATTGTATCGCATCATCAAATTCATAATATTCTAATAATTATAATCAGTAAAAATTGTCTAACTGTTGATACTGATATATGATTAATCTTTTATCGCACTATTCATACGACCTCTAATTGAATAATTCTGCATACTCACTGCTTTACATCCTGTAATAACCATGTGTTAACCACATTGTTGGTCTAACATTAATTACTTGGTTTCCTAACATAATTTTCCCTGGCAATAAATATACTTCTTTGATCCAATTCTGATCAATATATCTATATATTATTTTGATTATTTTTGTTTGTTGTTGTTCTAATCCAATTTATACTATTATATATTTTATATAGTTAGATATAACTGAATTAATTTAGTATTATTCAATATCGTTGAATGTTGTATCAAAGAAAAACTGTATTCAGAAATTTAACTATTTATTCCACTAGACTGAATAAATTAGAAAATTAGGAAAATTTCTGGTACCTAAATTAATAATTTCTCAAAACTATATATATATATATATATAAATTATACACAAAAAATATAAGGAACTAGATTTTCAGTCGGCTTTTCAAGCCATTGAAAATTACATGAGCCAACTGAAACGGCCGAGCAATTCATTGTCCCAAAAGCAACTCTGCAATTTAGAGCAAGCGAGAAATTTCAAAAAAAAACTACCCTTGGACCAAATCCTATTCTCTTTGGAAGAAGAGAAGAATCGCGCCAAAAATTGTATCATCAGGTGCCAAAACGGAGGTTCTCCAGTGAGAGTAGAAAACGAAAGTTTTCTAGACGCAAATTCACGTCTCAATCCATTTATCGAGAATAATTCTGAAAGAGGTAGGTATAGGTCCTTTTCAATACGACCCAGACTTAAGCGAAACTCCAGAAACGGTAGCAGCAGCAAGTTCGGTTGTTTGAAAACACTAAATTACCTGTTATTTTGTTCGTGGATGGACATAAAATTCACCTAACACTTCAAAAGCAGTGAATCAAGTTCGAAGTTGGAACTCATTCTAGACGCATTATATCCAAACGCCACTAGAATCATCCAGCCAGCAGATTCGAACCATTAAAGGTCAATTTGAATCAGGCAGTTTTGAAAGGTAGACGCGAAAACCTTAACTCTTTGGTTACCAAAGAAAACTTCGCTGTGGTTTCAAATGCAGCAATCATTAATTCGAATTCGGATTCCATTGTCAATGAATTTCAATCATCTGGGATCCTAAAGCTATAGACTATCCAAAATGTTTATGGAAGATAAACGATCCAATAAAAAATTTTAATCAAACTACTTGCGCGGGAAAAACAATAACGTGATGAATTTATCAGACAGTTGGAGCTGCGAAAATATTAGAATTTGAACATTTAGATAATTCCGAAGAACTTACTGGAGATACGGAATTGCTTTCAAATGTTTCCAAATCTTTTAGGAATACACCCTCTGCCTCGTTAATTTACCGACACATAAGTCTTCAGAGATCGGTGAGATCACGTATAAAATACAAGACATTCCTATTGTCACACAAAATAATATACATTTGGACATTCCACTGACATCCAAAGATATGTCTCTAATTATTCAGGAAGTTGATTCCTTTGCGAAGATTTCAGAAGAACACTCAACTGACGAGGTTGCATCTTCTGAAGAAATTAACAGGTCAATTGATGAATCCTTTCTTTGGTCAAAAACTTCATGAATAAAGCCTTCAATGCTTACTTCTTCGAATTGTCAAAATGCAGAGAGACGTAAAATTGAAGAAGAAATGGAACAGGAAAGATCAAAAGAAGATTGAAAACAAAAGCGAATGTATAAGAAATCGACCATTAATGTTAAAACGAACAAGCAAACCATAGTAAAAATAATGAAGACAAAAATTACTAGCAGAAAAATTGGAGGTAAGGAGAACCAAACTGATGCTAACAAGAAAAAAGCATTCGCCCTACCCACTGTCAAACGTGTAGAAAAAAATGGGTATAACCTTGAAGCAAAGTTTTATTGTGATTTAATTGATGACCCCCAGGAAGAACAATGGCAGACAGTTTTGAATGCTTCTGAGTCATTTCGTAACAAGAATATTTATTTTGATTAGACAATCGCGTTGTCAAATGTTGCGGACATTTTGAACAATTGTTGTCAATATATGTGCATTCGTGGATATAACCGTTGATTCTATTCGGCGGTCCCGCTTAAAAGTATGGAATTTAGTGGATATAATTGGAATTTATTTTTGTAAGTTATATGAAGCAAATCTAAAATTTTCTTCTATAAACTAATATTTGTTTCCTGCTAACAACAATTGAATTACAATGCGTAAATTAACGGATTAACTATAGCAGCAATCAATATAATATGAAACAAATTTATTAGGTGATTTAAAAACATCTAGTTTGATAACATGATGGATAAAAAGTGCATAAAACATAGCGGAAACTAACATGGAGTGCAAAACTTGTCAAATAAAAACTCGTAAAGACTTATCAGTAATAAAATGTGACAGCTGCAATAATTACTTCTGTAAATCATGTGCCCATTTATCCTCATCTGAAGTCAAGGTATCAATGTTGAAAGAAAGAATGATGCAATTCATATGTGAAAACTGTAAAGCATATGAAACGCTGAATCTTCTGAAAGATACCATTAATGATAAAAATAAAATTATAGAATCTAATGAAACAATAATCTAAATGTTACAGGAAAATTAAAAAACACTTAGAGAGCTTCATGAAAATAATGAGAACGAAGGCAATAATGAGAAAACCAATCAACAGCACAAGAACCTATACTCCCAAGCAAGTTATGCTGATGTTTTAAATGCGCCAAAAACTATATCTATTTCAAATATGCCATGTATAATAATAACACCCAAAGACCAACAAACAAGTATGAAAACTAAAGCTAAATTAGAAAATAATATAAATCCTAGTAAACTAGGTGTTGGAATAAATCTAGTTGAAAATAATAAAAATGGATCACTTCTAATTAAATGTAATTCAAGGAATGCAAATGATAAGATGAAAAATGAATTCAATAAAATCCTGGGAAACAATTACGTAATAAGTGAAACTAAATTGAGAAACCCTGTGTATCTATTGCAAATATTGATCCGAAAGTACAAATTGAAGAAATAAATGAATCAATTATGAATCAAAATGATATTACTGATAAAAACGATGAAGTTGAAGTGAAAATACTCAAAAAATCAAGAAAAAGTGATTATTGCTTTGCAATTGTAGAATGTAATGGTACTGCTTATAGGAAACTAATGCAAGCCATAAAAATTAATATAAAATATAACAGATGTCCTGTTAAATGTGCTGGTTTTAACCACAAACTAAGTGACTGCAAGGAAAATCAGGTATCTGGTAAATGTAACCAGAACCATTCCACTGAAAATTGTACAAATCAAAATGTGAAGTGTATAAACTGTGTTAATTATAACGAGAAAAATAGAGCTGAATTAAATGTAAATCATGATGCATATGACATTAATTGTACAGTCTACAAGAAGCATTTAGAAATCCTAAAAGAGAAGATTGATTATAGATCATGTTAAATATATCATTTAATTATTTACCTATTTTTTTTATTTTTTTTCTCAAATGGATAGGAGTACTTTTGATATACTAGATAATCATAATAATTATGATTGCAAAATATACAGTTCAATCCATGAATATTTTGACTCGGGTGATGGCAATAGTGATATTAATATCATTCATTTTGATATCAGAAGTCTATCCCATAATTTCGATGAACTTCTTGTTTATCTTGAAAGTATTGAACAAAAGTTTGACGGTATTATATTGTTCGAAACCTTCAATATAGAAAATATATGTGATTTCACAATTGAAAATTATTCTCTGTTCTATAATGAAAGCAAATTAAACAGAAATGATGGAACAGTAAACTACGTAAATCAATCTTCAAACCCAACAAGTGAAACTATTATAATGAACGAAACAAAATTTTTGAATGTAAAATTTAATAAATGTCATAATTCTGTAGGAATAATTGGAATTTACAGATTACCGTCGACATCAGAAGACAATTTTTGTCACAATCTCAATAACTTATTGCATAATTATCAATTCAATGATATCAACATATTTGGTGGAGATATTAACATAGATTTATTGAAACTAAATATCCCACAAACTTTTGAATATTTAAACGTATTAGCCGAACATGGGTATTTTCAACTAATAACGCAACCTACCAGAGAAATTAATGGGACCAAGTCTTGTCTAGATCACTTTTTGTAAAATTGCATATTCAAAATCCAGCTTAACTTATCATTATTCAACTATAGTAAATATGACTATCCCCACAAAGAATATCACCGCAAAAATACCGCTAAATTGCATCAATAGTGTAAATAAACTAAATCATAACAAACTAAACCAATTACTAAGCCTGGAGAATTGGGACTGTGTATACAGTAGCCAAGACTCAAATGTATGCACTGAAACATTTATCAATAGAATGTCATACTACATAAAAATTTGCACTAAAACATTTAATAACAAAATCAAGTTTCATAAAATCAAACCCTGGATAACACAAGGTGTCATAATTTCAATAAAGCATAGAGATGCTCTAAAATCAATAGCTGTTAGAGAAAACGAATATGTCATGGTCTAATTTTAGAAATTATCGGAACCTTTTAAGTAAATTGATAAGAAAATCAAAAAGCGACTATTACAAAAATATAATTTATTCAAAAAAATATAATTTAAAAAAAAATGTGGGACACTGTTCAAAAAATTACCAATAACAAATTAAATAAAACTGATCAAATTAAACTCATAAAAGATAAAGGAATTGAAATGAAGAATGACGATGATATTGCCAATTGTTTCAATAAATATTTCTCCCGTGTAGGAAAAACTCTCGCTAATAAGATATTAGATAAAAACCTAACATACAATACATTAACAAACAAACAAACATTAAATCACAATTCCTTATTTCTAACGCCAGCCAATGAGGAAGAAATCACAAAGCACATAAATGATCCGAAACCTATATCTGCCCCAGGAATAAACAATATTCAAGCTTCAATAATCAAAAGACATTTTATGTACTGCGTCAAACCAATTTTGCATATAGTGAATACTATCTTAGGTAGTGGAAATTTTCCTAATATTCTAAAGAAAACCATTATAGTACCTATTCTGAAGAATGGGTCACATTGTGATAAAAGTAATTACCGGCCAATTTCATTAACCAGTAGTTTTTGTAAAATCACTGAAAAATGTATAAAATTACAATTGACTTCTTTTCTTAACAGAAATAACATACTGAACGCATCACAGTATGGCTTCAAGCAAAATATGAGCACTGAAGACGCGATAAGTGAAGTCACTCATTATGTAGGTGTAAGAGGAACAGCACTTTCTTTAATGAAATCTTACATCACAAATCGTTCACAACAAGTTCGCATCCGAAATACCTACAGTGATGAGATCCTGGTGGAATTTGGTGTTCCACAAGGCACAGTGTTAGGTCCACTACTATTCATTATTTATCCAAATTATATTTTTGAACTAAACATAAACGCAAAGATAATCTGTTACGCAGATGACACTGTGTTACTGATAGAGGCCGAAAACTGGGAAATGGTGTATAAATATGCTCAAAAAGACATAACTATGATAAATAACTGGCTTGATAGAAGCTGTAACGGTCAGCCGAGCCTATTGTTTTCAAATAAATCTGAACTGAAATTACTCTAGATTTAATATCCCCAAATAAGTGAATAGGCTTGAAAGTCTATCTCACTGCTTGTAACAGTCGGCTGGGTATTATTTCAGGTAGCGTTAATACCTCATCGACGTGTTATAGGAATCAAGATTTGTTTGTTGGAACCTGCTCGGGTATCAGAGATCTTAGTTGATCCGTGTACCCTTAAGGTTCTTTTAAGCTGCCACCACTAGGCGTATATTTCAGCCCACCTAGAAGCTGTTTTTGACTATGAGGCCGTGATCCCTTCCAAGGGACCACCTCGTGCAATTACCTATATTTATATCTTTATATCTATTCAAGCGTAAATTCTGAAGGTCGTATCTGCTGAGAGGTGATTAGGAATTACCAGTTAAACTCATTAATCAAATTGAATGATGAAATACATATTGAATAAAAGTTAACAAAATTTGATACATTACACACAGCAAACGAATATAAAATTACTACAAAATTCAGAAATGGAAATGATACATGAATTTAATCATATCACCTAAGTGATCTCCGATAAGCGGAATTTGTATAGAACACTGAAAATAGCCTAAATGGTAAAAAAAAAACATAAATTAACAAAATAAACATTGGCGGGCGGAGCATGGTCTGAAGGTTCAATAACCACATTATATTATATCGTCGATTCAGAGGTTGAAGTCAATATAAAAGTTATTCTTTGGCAATCAAAATGCACTTATCCTGTTGGTCTAATAACCCAATTTCCTTCCGAATCCCTTGTAGAAATAACGCACAAAGAATTTAAACACTCGATTTCTACATCGAATTAAATTTGGTACGATAGGAACTTGTCACAAAATGATTTTCAAATAAGGGAACAAACACTTTACGCGAGACGCGGAAGACGCGAACAAGTCCAGCGCTGCTTGAGCCCCAGGGATGAATAACCCTTGTTGCATTGTTAATTTAATATCTATAAATTTCTTAAACTTGATTTGTGTATTCTGGACAAACATTATATTAATTGATTTGATTTAATGTAACAATGAGCATCCCTGTGTACATAAAGCAAGCTGGCCTCACCAAGTACCTGGTGGAGAACTAACTGAGAAGGTGGTTGAGAACTGTCTTTTTTCTTCCAAGTAATTAGTTTTTATGAAATCATTGAAGCGGGGGCCACCCCACGCGCAAACTTGGAAATATATGTTCAACTTAGAATACCGAGAGCATGGCCCACCCATAATTTATACAAGCAGCCAATAGGAATCTGACTAGGCGATAGAATTGTAGGTGACGGGTCTACTCAAGTTCACGTGGACTTTTCCTGACTCAGGAAAAAGCAAGTACCGTTGACCGCGTACTTTGCTACGTTTGTTAAGTATGGAGTCATTGCTACAGGAAAGGGGTTTCAGATTTCAGACGCCTATAGACATATCTAACATATCGTATGTTTATTTCTAGATATGATAATTTATAAAACTTTCAATTTGAATTAAATCAAAATTATTCAAAGGCCTCTCAAAACGAAAAGTGATAATCCGTTGGATTATTACAAAACCTTCTAACTCTGAATATTACAAAATCCTCTTTTATCACTTTCAGTATAACTAACCTGAATACACCACAAGAAAATTTTATTTAATTACATGACTATAGATGCAATACTTATACTACATGTAATTGTGACAAATTAAATAGATCTGAAAAAGTGAAATATTTAGGAATCATTATTGACAGACACCTCAAATGGAACAAACACATAAAATATATCATTATTAAAATTAGGAAATGCATTCATAAATTCAAAGAGCTGAGAAACATACTCAAACTTAAAGATCTAAAAATAATATATAAATCATTGATTGAGTCGATCATAAATTACGGAATAGCCTTCTACGGAGTGGCAAACAACAATTTCAAACCAGTTAAGTATAACGTAGGAATATATTACTAAAACCATTATGTCTAAGCCGAGAATATATTCAACAAACCTTTTATTTACTGAGAGTAAACTATTTGATGTTAAATGCCTTTTTGTTAAGGCAGTAATTAAATTTATGCATAAAAAAGTGTGTACCATATGACAGTTGAGCACAATGCTCATACAAGATTCAACTTTAATAATTTACTTATTTCTCAAATGAAACACACTTCTTTTAGTCAGCGACATATCAGTTATCTGGGTCCTAAATTGTACAATTTAGTACCCAGCAGATTTTAATAATAATTTTGGACCCATGAATAAGAAAAAATGAACTAATAATTGAGTCATGTCTTAGCAAAATTTAATACTCCTAGTAATATTTCATAAATTATATATAAATTTAATTTTTAACAAATAAAAAGTAAACGATTCATCATCAATCATATTTTTGTAGTAATTATCTAGTTTTTTTGTACTTGTTTGATATCATTATTATTATTTTTGTAATATTATTTCAATTAAATTCAATTCAGTTGTTAATTTTCCCTCTCCTTTCCTCTCCCTCTCTCTATAACTTCAGCTTTAGATTAGACTGGCTACTTTATTGTTGTCAGGATAAGTAGAAGTAAATAAATTACAAGCACAAACCTACTTGTATAGGATTAGCTGTATTTTGCTTACCAGTGAATTTTTATCATATTATAGAAGTGACACATCATTTGATACGCATACATATGTATGTACATAAATATGTCTTAACACAAACTTTGTATACTCCTGTACACCAATAAAGATATATTATTATTATTATTATTATTTATTAGTTCATTATTGCCTAACATTCTACTATTTATTACAATTCTTAGTTTTAAATAAACCCATGTGTTTGAAGTTTCTAAATTTTCAAATTAATTTTTTATTTTGATTATATGAAAGAAAAACTACTATGTTTTTATACCACATTAAATAATAATAACCTGAAAACGTAACCATAGTTTCAACACCGAAGTGCCATTATCAAACAAATAGAAAATTATGAAGAAATCAATGAAACAGTTGAAATATAAATAGATTAGGGTAAAGTAGGGTTGAGGTTAAGGGATCAACGGAAATTCCGAAACAGGTAGATCCCAGAGAAGTACAACATTACATAGTAAACAATTTGTGAATAAGTGTGATTATCATTATCCTAAGAATAATTATGAACTGCACATTAGCAAAAAAAATATCCAATTTTGGTATAGATACGTAGATGATGTACTTGCCTTCTTCGAAGGCACATCCAGACAATTAAATTCCTCTCTTCCATTTATTAACCAACTTCACCCAAAAATTGAATTCACTTTAGAAACAGGAAAAGATAGAACAATAAACTTCTTGGATTTAACACTAATACGTGACCATGATAAAATAAACTTCAATATCTACAGAAAACCCACTTTCATCAACATTACTATTCCGAACTCATCGTTTAGCCCTCGTGACCATAAATTAGCAGCATATTACTCAATGATTCATGGAGCATTTTCGATACGATTGTCAAAAGAACACCTCACTATCGAGTTGAACACGATGAAACCAATAGCCATCAATAATGATTTGCCAGTAGATCAAATAATTAAACTAATAATTCACAAACAACAACAATTAACTTTTTATAAAATTCATCCGCGTAAAAAACACATAGATGTATCCACTAAATTCATTCCTTCGGCATATTTTGGTCCAATAAGCGAACATATAGCTAACATTTTATCACGCCATAATTTTAAAATCAGTTTCAAACCTCAAAATAAACTTTGCCATCTTACTTACAACGCAAACACAAAACCAATAGATATAGTAAACCTGGAGCTTATGAAATAATTTGCCCAGACTGTGATGACTTCCATATAGGTAGAACTTGTCGTTATTTCAAATTAAGATACGAAGAACATTTTCGCTCGCCTAGACTCAACAGAACTGACTCAACCTTTGCTAATCATTTTTCACAAACTGGTCATAATTCCCCTAATTAAGATAGCCTAAGCATCTTACATAACCAAACCAGAGGTTTCAAATTGAATACATTAGAATCAATAGAGATTTATGAAGGTGTCAAGAACTCTAATAAAAATATCCTCAATGACCATCTAGACCTATATCGAAGTGATCTTTTAATGTCTCTTTCAAAACGCTCTTAAAATAATTCTTAGAATATTAAATTATAATCACACTAATTCACAAATTGTTTACTATGGAATGTTGTACTTTCCTAAGATCTACCTGTTTTGGAACTGCCGTTGATCCCTCAACCTCAACCCTACTCTACTCTTATATATTTATACTTCAACTGTTTCATTGATTTCTTCATAATTTTCTATTGGTTTGACAATGGCACTTCGGTGTTGAAACTATAGTTACATTTTCACGTTATTATTGATAAAAGTGGCATAAAAACATAGTAGTTTTTCTTTCGTATAATCAGAATGATAAATTACCATAAAGTAACGGCTTCCACTATCGATATTTTTTTATTTTTTTATCTCAAATAATAGCATTGGAAGTTTCGATGCCACATATTTTGGGAATGATGAGAAATAGCGACTTTCATATGGACCTTTTTTGTGTAGAAAAAATAGAGAAATGAGAATTTGTTACCAAAGATGAGATATTTTGAAGCATAAAAATATTCAATCGTTATTATCAGATTCAAGCCACTGTAACTAGTGCCATATATGAATTACAACCAAGATGTACACATATTTCAATTCATACACCTATAAACCCTGATACCTCAAAATTTAGTTTGGAATTAACATTTTGAAAGAAATAAATGGTCAAAATCTAAAACGATAATTTTAAGTTTAATTCAACAGCCTCCTGTATCTATTCAAGATCAATTTTTGGATTGAGGTAAGTTTGAATAAATCAAAATATTTTTACCTACGTCTGAATGTTGGCCCATCATCTTGGGGCCATTCTGTATATGAACCGAGTCTTTCCTTCTGGCGAAAATAACAAATACGTGCGAAGAGGTTCATTCTGATTTTAATAAACTGTTGATTGAAATAGTTTATTGAAATCAGGATGAACCTCTTTGCACGTTTTTGTTAGGGGATTCCCTCGCCCAAATATTATGTTTTTACTGAACAATTAAAACATTTACAGTCAGATACATATATAAAAATAAACAGCTGGGACGTTGTGAATAAATGTCCAAATTTATTGTTTATCAATCGATGTGTGAAAATCGAAAAGTAATACTACATCGTGCAATACCGTCTTCATAAAATTGCATGCCGAGCAACTCTAGCCTCATGTTTGGGGCCGTCTAGCAATTCCGATACTTACCATGAAGAGTTTAGGTTTCCATGGATTAGTGGTAGTAATTGAATAAATATAAATAATGCTCTACCCTTTTTCAAGTGAGATATTAGGACGCAAATCCAGGGGGAATCTGTGGGAGGAGAATAATCCGCATGTGGTGAGAGCTTGCGGTTGTTTAATCGCAAGAACGTGGGTGGATGATCGGCTTTGTTTTCACTGTAGGCGAAGAATAATAGCGCATTAATATTTCAGTGTCGTATCCGTCCAAATTATTTCAACCATCAGCGACTCCAAGTATAATTTTTCATATATCGCATCATGGTAATGTTCCAATTGACAATTATACTGTTCAAAGTTTGAATTACATTGGATACACTATTTTTCCGTTTCCGTTTTCCGCCAAGAACTAAACCATTTTTCCGTGTGAGATCCTTTTGTAACGGAGGAATTACATTTTCAGCGTCTTTGAAAGAATGAACTTTTTAATAGTTTCTGACGAAAACTTCATACCCTGAACTGACTCGTCTTCTATTCAATGCTCTTGTTATTTCTGAAATACTATTAACATAATAGATCTTGACATACATCCATCATGTCTGTTTTAACATAGCTAATGTTTTTTTGATTATATCGATTTATATGGAGTCCTCTGTATATTTCACTATCATAAAACTGTGATCGTATTACGAAAGTAATAAAATAACATTACATAATCCACAACGTTATCCAATATAATTTATGAGAAACAAACTGAATTCATTAAAATAGATTAACAGATAAGGATAAAAAAAACAGTGCTATAATAAAACTGAAAATTCACATTTATTCGTTGCTAATTTCTGAGATTATGTTTATCGAAAACAAGTATTTACAAATATATACAGGATGAGTCATCATATTCGAACATCCTCTACAGGCTTCTATATAATAGTTGTGAGGTTCATTCTGAACCGTTCTCATTCCTAATATGCCTAATACATGCATATTCCTTTCAATATTCTTAGGAATATCTGAAGTTTAGTTGAAAAAAAATTAATCAGGTAATAGTATAGAATTTTGAAAGATAAATCAAAGTAAATTAAAAGGGGTTAGAAAATCGCTGTCACAATTAGTGATAGCAAAGAAAAATAAAGTAGACATCACTAAAAGCGATTATAACTTTAATAATACGAAATACATTGTCAAGTCTCTTTTTTTAGTGCCTACAAATGAGAATGAAGTAAGAAAGTACATCTCAACACTCAAACCGAACAAATCTCCTGTAATTGATATGATGAAGTCTGAAACAATGAAAGAAATAAGTTCTTATATTACAAGACCATTAGTATATATAATAAATAAATCATTTGAAAGTGGAGTTTGTCCCAAAGCTTTCAAAATAGCTAAGATAAAACCACTTTACAAAAATGGCGAAAAGAAGGAAATAAGCAACTACAGACCCATATCGCTCATATCCAATATAGCAAAAATTTATGAAAAAATTATTAACCAACGCATAAGTAGTTTCTTAAACAAATACAATTCTCTCTCAAAAAGACAATTTGGATTCAGAGAAGGCAAATCTACGCAGGATGCTATAGCTTATCTAACCAATAACATAAATGCAGCCTTGAACAAAGCACAGCCAGCACTTTGCGTATTTATTGACTTAAAAAAGGCGTTTGATACTGTAAACCACTCAAAACTTTGACAGATATTAGATAACAATGGTATTAGAGGAATACCCCATGCACTGATGGCAAGTTATCTTTATGATGGAGAACAGTGTGTAGAGATTGATGGGATAATGAGTAGTAGCAGGACAGTGCATTGTGGAATTCCCCAAGGCTCGGTCTTGGGACCCTTATTATTCAACATATATATAAATGATTTGTTTGATATAGGAATAGTTGGAAATGTCATTGGTTTCGTGGATGACATGGTTATATTTTATAAAGACATTTGTCGTGAGGTTTTGAAACAAAAAGTCGAAAAAGACCTTGAAATAATACTTGAGTGGTTCAACAGTAAGTTGCTTACTGTTAACATTATCAAAACATATGTTGTACCTTTCCTAATAAATTACCAGAATTTCAAACAACTAACATCAAAACTTCAAAAATTGATACTACAATAACATCATTATCATTAACACATATTACATACTTAGGCGTTACAATAGATAGTCACCTCAGATGGAATTTTCATATAAATAATCTGATCAAAAGAGTTAATTATTTTTATCATGCTTTAATAGAATCTCACCTTAACTATGGCATTGTGGCATGGGGAGGTACTACTAAAAATTATCTAAACCGGCTTCAAATAATGCAAAAATGGATTATGAAAATAATATATGGTAAGCAGTACACATACCCTACAGAACTCTTATTTGCGCAATCAAGATTAAAAGACCTAAGGCAACTTTTCTTTACTGCTGTAATGGTATGACAATATAAAAATAAACATTTGCTACAAACTTTTGACCATCCATATAGTACACGTGCTAAGCTTACGGAGGCTAAAATTCCAAAAATAGATAAGACCATAGCACAACGATGTCATACATATCTAGGACCCAAATTTTATAATAAACTACCTCCTGAAATTAAAGCGGTTAATTCATTGAGCTTGTTCAAATGTAAGTTGAATGTACGGATAAAAAAGATTCCAAGATTAAACATACATGAAATGATAAACAACTGAAAATACTAGAATCAACCTTATTTTACATTCATCGTTTTTCACGTATTGTGAACACACAGAAGGAAACTAGTATCTGATAAAGTGTATGACACATCTCATTTTGTAATTTCTTGGTAACAATCCAGAGCTATAACCAATATTTTTAAACATTTTCTATTATTTCTTATTAAGTTCATCATCATTACTAAATAAATTACCAAATAGTAATTACTGCACATACAAGTATCAATCTGATACTTAAAGTGACATATGTTCTGTTTATTTACAAGGAAATAACTGTTATAAACATGTATCAATTATATTTGTGTGAATAAACATTATTATTATTATTAATTGTTAATCTTAATCCATTTGTATCTATATTATAAGACTTATTTGATTCACATACAAGAACTCGTTTGAGATCTTCGGGAATAAACATTTAATTTATTTGCTCCTTATGGATCATAATTTATCTATAAAATATTAATAATGTCTTGGCAACTATTGTAAACATATGTATTTATGAGAGCGAATAAATTTATTTATTATTATTATTATTCATTATTATTTCTCCTGATATGCTAATTTGAATGATTGAATTTTATCATAACTCGAGCACCTTACAGATTCCGGGAATACAATTATTCCCAAAATCAGAAACAGTATCATACATATTTAGATTCAGAAAAAAATTATTTCAGGAATTCTTGAAACCGCAGGGGTCGGTGATTTTTGTTGATGGAATTCTGTGTGAAGTTGAAGTCATAATCAGCTATCTCAAGGAAGGAAAGAATCATTACAACCATCCATATATGTCATCAGATTTCTCGACATTTAGCGTTTCGTGGGAAGCAGAATATTCTATAATTTTATAAAATCTTTTTTTATAAACTCAAAAACTCCTTGTAAATATCCGAAGGTACAATATATTATTTAATATTTAAGTTCTAACAAATAAATCGGTAAAATTTATTGTACCTACTTGGTTTTATTTATTCTTGATCTCCTAAAATCCACACTTTTATTCCTAATTCAATTCTATTATTAATCATTCTGTTATTGACTTATATTTACACTTAGTCTAGTTGAAACAGTTTTTGAAAATGTTAACCAGAGATGATCATGTATTGTCATATTGACGATTAATAAAAAACTAAAAAGTCAAATAGCATAATATAATTTTGCCTAAAATTAGTGTTTTGCCCAAACATTTGGTCATTTCGAGCCTTGTAGAAACGTTTTGAGTCCAAGAATATTCAATTGAGCCATAATTGACGCCAAATCAGATTCAAGATGTCAAAAAGCGAAAAAGACGTTCTGAGAAAAACTAACAAATTCAATGCCGGAATCCTGCCTCTAAGATATACAGTCCAAACGAAGAAAATACCATTGCCTCAAAAAAATCCATCAGATCTAAGAGCTCCAAGAGTTCAGCAAGTAAAATTATAAAAGAAATAGAACTAAAGAAATTGGAAACTATCAATAAACTACAGAAAGAATTTGAACAAAAAAAGCTACAGTTTGAAGAAAGAGAGTTACAAAGACAAATAACTGAAGTTGAAGCTCAAGCATCATTAGAATTGGAAGTTCACGAAAATTCTTATGGAGAAACAAAAAGCACGCAAAGTGAAAATAACGAAAGCGATGGAAATAAAGGAGTAAATACGATTGAAAAAACACAGAGTGCACACGAAAAAGTGAAATCTTGGTTGTTAGAGGAAAAGTTTATCCAGTCAGTTCATGGTAGTGATGTATTTATACCGCCCGAAGAATATTCTCGATCAGCTAACAATGCAACAACTGAAGTAATAAAAGAATTCACAACATCTACTCAAGCCATGACGAAAGCATTCGGATCCTTAACCGATCCATCCAAAGTGACTTTTAGAAAAGTTATTATTCGAAGTTTTTCATTAATCGTCAATATGATAATACATGACCATCTCTGTTTAACATTTTCAAAAACTATTTCAACTAGACTAAGTGTAAATATAAGTCAATAACATCCTCCGGGCCTCCGAAAAATACCGAACTGGTTTTAGCAATATCATTTTTGTTATAGGTCGTCGATAAACTCCAGTTGCAGTTTTCACATCGGCGACTCTCACTCTGTTGTCTCGACCAAGAAAGGTTTGAATGATTCTCCCTTTTGGCCAGGCATTTCTTGGACTACTGTCGTCAGATAGAATTACTAAATCACCTTCGGGAACGTCCTTTTTGTTATACTGCCACTTGCTCCTTTTTACTACGGTTGGAACAAAATCTTTCAGCCATCGTTTCCAGAATTGATCGGCGAACCTTTGAGCGATTCGCCATTGTTTCCGCAAATGGAGAGCAGAATTAGAAAAATTACCCGTTGAAGTAACTTCATTTAATTTCCCTATCAGAAAATGATTGGGAGTCAGGGCTCCTTCGTCTTTAGGATCTGAAGAGACATACGTGAGTGGGTGGCTGTTCACTGTATACTCTACTTCGACTAATAGGGTTTGCAGTACTCCTTCTTTGGGGCTCTGCTGGGTTAAAACTGTTCTCAAAGCATCCTGAACAGATCGTATCATTCGTTCCCACACTCCTCCCATGTGACTTGCTGCAGGTGGGTTTCTGAACCATTGTATCTGTCTTATGGAGCAGAATTGCTGAACTTGGTTTGGATCAATTTCTTGTAGGGTTGTTCGCATCTCTTCTTCGGCCCCACACAAGTTTGTTGCATTATCGGAATATATTTCTGTGGGACTATCTCTTCTGCAAATAAATCGACGAATTGACATAATCGCAGAGTCAGTTGTGAGGGAAGAAGCCAATTCAAGGTGAATCGCTCTAGTAGACGATGGTTACTGGTATTGGACCAAAATAGTCCATCCCTGTGATCACGAAGGCTCTTACTTGTGGTGTTATACAACAATCTGGTAGAGAACCCATTATTTGAAATTCAACTCTATCATTTTTTCTACGGCACATTACACATGATGTTATACATTTTTTCACAGCTAATCTTGCATTTAATATCCAGAATTTCTCTCTCAAATGGTTCATTGCTTCTTCTCTGCTCAAATGATGATTGACTCTGTGATAATGGCGTATGAGCAGGCGAGCAAACTCATGATTCGAATCAAGAATTATCGGCTGTCTCATGCAGATATCCAAATGTTCTGCTCCATCTGATCGCCCGCTCAGTTTGAGAATATTCTTCTTGTCGTAAAAAAAACGGGTTAATTTGTAAAGACGGCTTGATTTCTTGAGCTGTTTTTGATGCTTCAGACTGCTCACTTCTTCGGGAAAACATTCTTTTTGGGCTTGTTCAATGAGTATAAATTCAGCATTCATGATTTCTTCTGCTGTGAGTTTTTCAGAAGTAATATGAAATTTTGATAGGCCAATTTTCTTCTTCAAAATAGAGACAAATCGAAGTGTTCATGCAATTGTTCTGATAAGACGTAAATAATTCGAAAATCTTGTAAAATCAAAAAGTCTGTCATCCGTGTTGTCCTTTACTACCAGTAAAATGCTCGTTTTCTTCTCTACATCGGTATTATTCTCTTCTATTTTGACTTCCTTCCGAGGCAAGAATTTTCTTTCCAACGTTAAGAATTGGGGACCATTAAACCAATTTCCGAAATTGTCAATATTTCAAAGTCCTCGAGTAGCATTGTCAGCCACATTTAAATTTGTTGGAATCCAGTGCCATTCATCTGGGTTTGACAACTCCAAAATTTCTCCTATTCTATTGGCAACAAATGTTTTGTAATTTTATGGACGAGATTTGATCCAACTCAAAACAATTTTCGAGTCGATCCAGAAATATTTTTTATTGATAACGAAATTGTGACCATTTTCTATCGTTTTTGCTAGGCGAGATCCAAGCAAGGCTGGTTGTAGTTCAATCTTCGGTACAGTCATAGGTTTCAATAATGACTTAGCCATCACTAATACAGTCGAAATTTGAGAATTGGTATCCTTCGGTCGAAAATGTGATACAGATGCATATCCTTTTTCACTTCCATCATTGAACGTATGCAATTGGATTTCAATAATATTGTTGCCGAAACCATACCATCTGGGAATTCTGATATTACTGATTTTGTGCAGAGCTACAACCCAGGATTTCCACTTTTCAAAAAGCTGGGTAGTCAGTTTATCATCCCAACCCAATTTTTTGGGCCAAATTTCTTGCATTAATATTCGAGCTTGAATTGTGAATGCTGCTAGAAGACCTAATGGATCATATACAGACATTACCACTCTGATGACTTGTCTTTTTGTAGGTATGATACCTTTCAACAGTATGTCTTCATTTCTGCTCAAAAATGTCTGAGAAAAAGTCAGAAGGTGTTTTTTTGGATTCCATATTAAACCCAGTGATCTTTCAAATGTTGGTCATTCTAAGTCAACGATATTTTTTGACCTTAATTCAGTTGGAATATGTTCCATAACTTGAGAGGAGTTGCTGATCCAACTTGTCATTTTGAAGCCTCCTCGGATGTGGACATCGATCACTTCTTTGACCACTTTGATGGCATGTTCTTCAGTGTCGAAACTATCCAAGTGATCGTCCATATAGTGGTACTTTTCAATGGATTGGGCAGCTTCGGGGCAATTTTCTATATTTTTGTTGGCATTCTGGCGAATAAAATGAATTGCACAACTTGGAGAACAAATTGCACCAAATGTCATGACCTGCATTTCACAAGTCAGTATCGGGCCTCTTCTATCTCTTCCTCGCCACAAAAATCGCTGGGAATGTTGATCTTCTGGTCGTATTTGAACTTGCAAAAACATTTCTTCAATATCACTCATCACTGCCACTCGATTTTGTCGAAAATTGAATAAAATATCTATCAGCGAATTGAGTAAATCAGGACCTCTCATTAAATTTTTGTTCAAGCTCGTTCCTCCGATTTCAGCTTCGGCATCAAATACAAAACGAAACTTATTCGGCTTACTTGGATGTTTCACAGCAAAGTGCGGCAAGTACCATGTTCTATTAGTAATAGTGGCAGATCCTTTGCTTGATAAAACTCTAGCGTATCCCTTCTCAACGAAATTTTCTATTTGTTGACAATACCTATCTGCGAACAGGCTGTCCCTATCCGTTTTTCTTTTCATCGTTTGTAATCTGTTTGAGGCAGTGGTCTTACTTTCTGGTAACATTACATTTTCTGTCTTCCAAAGTAAACCAATTTCCCAATGGCGGTTCTCTAGTTGGCGGCATGTTTTTTCAATTATTTGTATGCCTTTCTTGTCCTCTTCAGATAACAATTTTTTGTTTTCGTTTTCAATACACAAATTATCGATGAAAATGACTTGTTGGATTAGTTTCTTCAATTCTTCATCTTCATCACTTTTAGTTTCGGAAAAACCATTCATCGAAAATTCTTGGTCAACCCTGTATTTGAACTCAGAAGCGTTTCCATGCACCACCCATCTTAATTTTGACTTGGAAATTACAGGAGCATTAGATGGGCCTTGAATCACCTCTCTGGCTATTGTTAAATCGATATGATCTTGGCCAATAAGCAATAAGGGTTTGGCTCCTCTGATATCTACCAATGGAACTTTTTCTAAATGTTTCCACTTATTCCCAAATTTTTCAACGTCTACGGATAGGAAGATTCAGATTTGGGCCTGTGCGAACATTGTCTAGATCCTTGAATTTTCACATTGACTTTTCTGGAATGGTTGTCAATATATGACGAAGAATTTGTCCAGTACATTTTCAAAGGATAATTGACACCTTGAACTCCTATGTCTTCTGCGAGATTAGCATCAATAAGTGTCACTGTGTTACCCTCATCAAAAAGAGTGAACGTTTCAACAGATTTTTTTGAACCTATGATCTTGACAGGGATAATTCTAAGTAGGACAGTTTTTGTCACGGATCGGACTTGAAGGGAATGTTCATCTATAAAGCATGGAGAATTATCAGGTTCATTTTTCCTCTCCTCGACCTTGGCATTTAATGGACCATTCTGGACTTGTAAGTTGTGGTGGGAATGGTTGTTTGGAGATGAATCAGAATGTAATAGTCGATTGTAGTATTTAGAACAGTTCTGTACTCCACAGCGTCTCTTATTTTTGCATTCAAACATACGATGAAAAGGAGACAAACATGAAAAACAGATTTTACGTTCCTTCACCCAATCCTATTTTTCATCCGTTTCCAATGATGAAAATGTTCCACAGCGATATGAAGAGTGGCCAGATTCAAAACAAAATATGCAATTCCTTCTATCTGAAGTTTGTTCTGATCCAACTAAAACAGTATTCTTGGGCTTTCTTTCTGGATATCGATCTGACGAAGTAAAACTCGAACTTGAAGGTTTGCACAATAAACTAGCTGCTGATGATTCTTTCTGTAACCACTCAGAAAACTCCTTCAATGTAGGCATTGATATGGTCTTTTCTTTATCAACAATGGTTCTAGCCCACTGAAATTGGAGATGTTCAGGCAGTTTTTGAACGAGTTGGCTAAGGAGTTGAGGGTTGTTGATGTGGGCTTCCATTTTCAAAGATTGAGCAGTAACTGTGAGGTTCAGGACGGAGTTTGCAAATTTGATGAGAGATAAGGCATAACGAGTATTAAATGGTGGCATCAGCTCGACTTTATTAGTCATGGAATCGATTATGAACTCAAGGCGACCAAATCTAGTTTCTAATGTTCGAATGATATCTTCCAAATTTTCTGGGGATACAAATAGTGACTTGACAGCTTCTAAAGCTTCATTCTTCAGGGCTTTTTGGAGACGTAACATATTTTCTTCATTATTGAATTTACAGGTTTCAGTAGATCTTCTATAAAGCGAAATGAACATAGGCCAATCTTCGACATTTCCATAGAACAAAGGCAGTTCTTTACCAAAATATCTTTTCTAAAAAGTCACTATGCATGGATCGGTTAAGGATTCGAATGCTTTTGTCATGGCTTGAGTAGCTGTTGTGAATTCTTTTATTACTTCAGTTGTTGCATTATTAGCTGATCGAGAATATTCTTCGGGCGGTATAAATACATCACTACCATGAGCTGACTGGATAAACTTTTCCTCTAACAACCAAGATTTCACTTTTTCGTGTGCACTTTGTGTTTTTTCAATCGAATTTACTCCTTTATTTCCATCGCTTTCGTTATTTTCACCTTGCGTGCTTTTTGTTTCTTCATAAGATCGTGAACTTCCAATTCTAATGATGCTCGTGCTTCAATTTCAGTTATTTGTCTTTGTAACTCTCTTTCTTCAAACTGTAGCTTTTTTTGTTCAAATTCTTTCTGTAGTTTATTGATAGCCTCCAATTTCTTTGGTTCTATTTCTTTTATAATTTTACTTGCTGAACTCTTGGGGCTCTTACATCTGATGGATTTTTTTGAGGCAATGGTATTTTCTTCGTTTGGACTGTATCTTAGAGGCAGGATTCCGGCATTGAATCTGTTAGTTTTTCTCAAAACGTCTTTTTCGCTTTTTGACATCTTGAATCTAGTTTGGCGTCAATTATGGCTCAATTGAATATTCCTGGACTCAAAACGTTTCTACAAGGCTCGAAAGGACAAAATGTTTGGGCAAAACACTAATTTTAGGCAAAATTATATTATGCTATTTGACTTTTTAGTTTTTATTAATCGTCAATATGACAATACATGACCATCTCTGGTTAACATTTTCAAAAACTGTTTCAACTAGACTCCGAAAAATACTAAACTGGTTTTAGCAATATCATTTTTGTTATAGGTCGTCGATGAACTCCAGTTGCAGTTTTCACATAGGCGACTCCCACTCTGTTGTCTCGACCAGGAAAGGTTTCAATGATTCTCCCTTTTGGCCAGGCATTTCTTGGACTACTGTCGTCAGATAGAATTACTAGATCACCTTCGGAAACGTTGCTCTTGTTATACTGCCACTTGCTCCTTTTTACTAGGGTTGGAACAAAATCTTTCAGCCATCGTTTCCAGAATTGATAGGCGAACCTTTGAGAGATTCGCCATTGTTTCCGCATATGGAGATCAGGATTAGGAAAATTACCCGGTGAAGTTACTTCATTAAATTTCCCTATCAGAAAATGATTGGGAGTCAGGGCTCTTTCGTCTTTAGGATCTGAAGAGACATACGTGAGTGGGTGGCTGTTCCCTGTATACTCTACTTCGACTAATAGGGTTTGCAGTACTTCTTCTTTGGGGCTCTGCTGGGTTAAAACTGTTCTCAAAGCATCCTTAACAGATCGTATCATCCGTTCCCACACTCCTCCCATGTGACTTGCTGCAGGTGGGTTTCTGAACCATTGTATATGTCTTATGGAGCAGAATTGCTGAACTTGGTTTGAATCAATTTCTTGTAGGGTTGTTCGCATCTCTTCTTCGGGCCCACACAAGTTTGTTCCAGTATCGGAATATATTTCTGTGGGACTACCTCTTCTGCAAATAAATCGACGAATCGACATAATCGCAGAGTCAGTTGTGAGGGAAGAAGCCAATTCAAGGTAAATCGCTCTAGTAGACATGCAGGTAAAAATTACCTCATATCTTTTCTCCCTTCTTCTACCGATGGTTACTGTTATTGGACCAACGCCTACCTGAAATTTCTCGGGTGAAATGTGATACGAGACTTCTGATCTATAGCAGAGGGAGAATTATTTGAAAATGAAAATTATATTGTATACATACTCCCATAAAAATGATCTTCCAAGTACGCAACTTTCACTTAACCTAACCGCAAGTATATCTATTGTATCATTAAAGGCCTTATATTAGACACACTGCATAAAGGACCACCTGGAGGCAACTTTATGGTACGGTTTCAAGATAATAGAGAAGTTATAGATTGCGAAAAAGAAATTCACAATATGCTAAACACCTTTCAGAACATAATCATAATTTTGCTCAAAGCCCTGATGATTTGGAAGTAAGAACAATAAGGTTAACAACAATAAGGTAAACAAAATCTGTAAACATTTTTGAAACGTATTGAACAGGATTTTGGTGCAGTTTTGATTGACATTTTCAATTGAAAGTAATGCGAAAAAGACTCAGTATCTAGTGCAATTAGTCCGAAAAATCTTGCCCATTAGTTGATTCAGTTATTTTCATATCAGCTAAGGTAATGAAGTAAGGCTAAAACCCAAAGCCAAAAACCCAAATGAACGGAATTTTCGTATGAAGGAACTTCTGTCAGTGTTCCCATATATATCCCACACAACGTGGTTCTCGTAAATATCATAAATAATTCATATACAAACGAAAATATATCTAAATGTTAGATTAGGATTTAATTCAGTAGAAAATACTTTCAATCCGATATAGAATCGAAGGATTAAACAATTAAATCCAAATTTACTGCGTAATAACTTTTGACCGACACATATGGAAGCTAGGTTGCCAGAGAAAAAGAAATTAACAATGAACTTGACCTAATTTTTCAGTGAACCAATACATCGAGAGTAGGAGGAGCGAATTGAATTCTATGACAGCACTGTGCTGAAACATAGGATTATGGTTACACAGTATATGTTATACAAACTAAACTGTGGTACAATATAGTATGAGATTCTATGTAATATACAGTTAATGAAATAAGTGGATATAATTATTGAAACAAATTAGTAACTATAACCAGCGCTTCCTTAATCAGTGAAATTGCAATGCACCAACATACAGAGATAATTGAAATATCACCTAAAGTTTAAAACTACCTGACGAAATCAGGTAATGACTCTTAGTGCCGTTTCGACCCGTGACAAGAGTTCAGCCTATATTTGATAATTGTACAAACTGCAACATAACTATAAATATACAAAAATAGTTATAATAAACGTTCCATATGTGTAATAATATGTTCAATAAATGTCCTCAATGTGAGTTGGTTGTTGCGTGTATTCATTTACTGTCTAAAATGTATATAAAAACCGGTAGGGACCGATTTTGACGGCCTAGATCGGCAAAAGTTCATTGCTCAGCAACGATTTGAAATACTAGATTAGCGTATTTTGGCTCTGAAGTTGCTACGAGAAAGTAGACATTCGTGAGCGATTTCAGAAAAAAATATTTTCAGTCTCTGGCTGTGCAATGTCCCCTCCAGCATTATTCAGTTCGAATGTATATAGTCGTAATGAATGCAAAAATTCTAGAAATTAAGAACGCAGTTGCAAAACGTTTTAAGTGACCACTTCATCATGAAATGTGGGGAAAACCGAAATTATGAATAACCGAATATATAATTGGAACAAAAAGAATACATTTATATCAATAAGATAGCAAAATATAATTATTTGTACAGAAGAAAGAAATTCACACATCCAGGGAGTGTCTACATTGGGAAGAGGAATAGTGCGAAGACTTGAATGGAAATTATGTTAGTTGAGTGACGGTCCAAATCTATTTCTTCACGCCGTCTATTTGTTATGCCGTTATGCATTGTGAAATAGTTTTATTTATTTTCGTAACACTTGTCTTTGATAAAGCGAAGCATACGTACATGACAGACAGTTTAATATGTTTTGTTTTATTCTTAGTATTCGTTTTCTCAGCCAACGATTTGTTAGAAAATCAATATTACATGTAGGTCCCATAATGGTACAGCATGTGGAAATACTTCGTTACAAAGTAGTAGGTAGGAAAACCTTTTTTGAGGTTACTCGAACAAATGGCCTATTGCTATTCCGAAATAGCTTTTTTATGTGTGATTTCCCCTGAATCACTAGAATTTTTTATGCGTTATAGTCTGATGATTTCCATCAACTGCGCCTGTGTACAGGTCTTCACCGTTTGACTTCTCTTCGGGGATAGCCTAGGCAGTTTGAATATTGCAACTTATGTCTGATATACTACTTAGTATCCTGGCAGTACATGTTTTGCTATTTCAGTCCCCTTGCCGGATTGTCTGCAGGTAAGTTTCAAATTGTACAGCTCCATTTTGTGCAGATGTCCTCTCATTGGTTGGGTTATGACCAGTGATAAAACCTATTATTGTTCAGATCCAGCTCCTACTCGTGCTGAATAGTCCTTCATTTCTGTTTTCTGTTATTTGATGGCTCTCTAATAATTTTTCTCCGATAGTACATACTGGAAGCTTCATTCCTGCGCGATCTTTGTTGTTGTTCGACTCAGTTTCGTACATATTCTGGAACAACGGTTTCGCCACGCTGAGTGCAGGTTTTGGGCCAATATATGAGGCTGGCTAGTTCATCTGCTTTCTAGTTTCCCTCGATGTCCAGTGTCTTGGGACCCACATCAACGTTATTTTGTTATGTTCTACGTGAAAGTTGGGTTCTTCACCCCATTTTCATGCGTCTTGATACCACTTTTGGGTTCAAGAGGGCCTTCAGTGACACCTGGCTGTGTATATTGTCATCCGTGCATTACATACTTCCCTCGTTGATTTCGCTAGCACATTGTAGGATTGCGTAAGTCTTTGTTTAGAATACGAAATTGTATATTCTCAGTTGAGAACTTCTTTTCTCACTGTACATTCCAGCACCAATCCCTTCCATGGTTCTGGAGCCGTCTGTGCACCAGGTCCTCTGGCAAGGTTCTGATCTGTCCGCTCCCTTGATTCTTTTATAACTACCTCGCCGTTAGTGTTGGAGTAGTACTTGAGAATAATGTGGTCTGTTGGTTCCATTCCAACAATGAAAGATCTCTTCCGTATTCGTTAATTTCCCCTACTCAATTGAATTACATTTCTGGCTACTGGAGATACCTGTGAGTTCATTTTAATATTAATTGAAGATTAGAAGTTTTTAATTCTCACAATACTAATTTGCCGATGTGCACTGCATATTTCGGGATCTAAGACTTACACTCCATTATCAAGTATCATAAGTAGCTGTAAGAAAAGTATGTTTCAGTCATGATGATAATTTATTATTATATCATTTATAATTTGATTTTGGTAATAAAATTATATATATTGTTTCATGTTTTTTGTTATAGTTGTTAAAATATCTACCTTATTGTTTCATTATTGAAACATGTTGAATAATTGAAATATTATAAAAAATAATTTGTAAATACAACGATATCTGTATTTAGATTTTGTATGTTTTGTTTCATTTTGCATTTAATGTTTCTGGTTCGGAATTCAAGACGCTACAAATAGGACTTATCATAGTATATCATAGCTTCGGATTGATTGAAAACCGAGATACCAATCGAAAAAGTCTATGAAAAAATTTTCATGATAACTTTATATTTATGATAGATATATGAATTAACATTGAAACAGTGGACAAATGACGCCCTCTATTGATGTATCCAAGTTTTATAGTGAAATTGTTCAATGAAATGGTAATATGATAAGAAGGAATATGAGAAACTTGACAGTTCTTTTCCGCAGGAGAAGAAAACCCTTTGTGGGAAGGTTATGAGCCTTTGTGTCTCATGGTTTACTGAGAGAGTAACCTTTCCAGGCATATTCACTAAGAACTTCACCCCCTTCGTAGGCTTGTCTTGCTATTGCCACCGCTGACACTTAGGCCTGCTGAGCCATTATATCTCACCATTGTTTTGTTTCTTTACGGTATACACTCGAGTATTTTTGTACCTTGTACGAGTTTGTACAAATCCTTTACTGGGTGGGAACTGTATAATTTTGGTTCTCCGTTAGACTTTACAAGAATTGACTGTCTTTTGCAGTCCTGTGCCTCGCATTTCACATTATGTATGTTACTGTTCCTGTATCTTTACCGCAAAGTTTGCATGTCAGGTCACCATCGTACATTTCTATTTTGTTTCGGTGTCTTTTACTGGCGCATGGCCAGTCATGAGACCTGTTACGACTTTAATTTTTTCCGTATGTAGTGCTGATAGGTCTGTCGTTCTTTTGTTACACAGGACTTTGATGTATTTCTTCCCATGATCGTATCCTGAGATTTTTTCCCGGTATTCTTTGTGGTTTTCCGTGATCCAGTTTTCTACACAGATATTCGTGCTGTACGTTTTGGTACCCTCGTGGTCTGCTCTGGATCTGGTACGTTCTCCGACCCTCTCCTTGGAAGTTCGTCGACTTTTTCATTACCTGTTGTTCCATTATGTCCCGTCACCCATATCAGCACAAAGTGGTTTTCGTCGGTCAGTATTTCAAGTTATTCTTTGCATACTCATACCAGACGGAATGTGACTTCATGACTTCTCACTGCCTCAAATGCAGCCTGACTGTCTGGCAATATGTGAATCTGCTCATCTTCGATGGTTCTTCGATTGTTTTCCTTCACGCATTGAAGGATTGTATATACTTCTGCTTGGAAGACAGAGGTGTTCTTATACAATGAATTGCTGATGCCAGTCTTTAGTTTTCTTGAGTATACTCCTGCACCTGCACCTTTTCCAGTCTTAGACACGTCTGTGTACCAGCTCTTCCCCTGTATAACGTCGCTCAGGTCTGTATGATCCCATCCAGCCCTTTCTGGTATTGATACCTTGAATGTGTTGTTAAGAAAGTATCGCCTTGGAATGTTATCTGTTCTCGTGCCTAACACGTCTCTGGATCTTACGATGCTCATGTGTCCTGGCCCAATATGAACAATATCCAGTGTATTTTGTATTCTGAAGGCACCAAGTCTTGCTTCTCCTCGGATTATCAATTGGAGGAGAAGTTATCTCAGTAGTGTATCCACTGCTGCAGTGGGCGTTGATTCCAATGGTCCCCGTGACCCCATGACATGCAAGTCCCTGGACCTTGATTGGTCTTGTCGTGGTTCTTCTTTGTTGTGTTTCAGGATACCATACCAAAGAGACGTGAATTATTGCGGGTTTAACCACCATTTCATACAACCAGTAGAGCATTTCCGTTCGTAGACACCATTTTTTCCCGAAAGAGCGTCTGGCCACAAATAATGAGGTCACCGCTTGACTCGACAGTTGGACAATATATTAATAATAACAAATGTTTGAAAGTTACTGTTATTGTTGTAAAGATTATATTAAAATTTAACGAAATATGGATATTGAGAGTGATTATATCTCTATTTTTGAATAATTTTTGTATCTCAAGCCACTCTATAATTGCTGAAATATCATCGATACATCTATACCAATCTTTTGGATACTGATTCAGTTTTAGATTTAAGGAAGTTTTAAGTTTGCAATGGCCCATTGCTCATCCGCCTGTTTGTTTATAGTGGTTAGAAGTGAAATAATATTGCTCCATACGTAAAGATGTAAGGATCACGTATTCTGTGCAGTTTCTACCAGGGATTTGAAAGCAGTTTCTTCAGCACGTTTATCGATCCAGGGATTGGGTTATTTGTAAATAGTGAAACAAAATAAAATGAAACGTGAGTCCTACCTGGTTCATGTTGAAATCTTTCAATTTTGTGATTAGTTCCAAAGAATTTTCCATAGACGAACTTGTTGCCGCATGCAAGTTCCTAAATTTTTTAACTAACCATTTTGATATGTTATAAGTTTGACTATTAATGTTTGAAATGAATGGTCTCAAGGAATTACCCGTTTTATGAATCTTAGGTAAGCAATATAGTTAAGGAAGATTAGTATTTGAAAACCTAATGAATTATTGACTAGTTTAACGCAATGTGACAACGGATTCCTGGTAATCTGTTCATAGGGACCATCATTTAACAAATGATATTCACCGAATTATGATAATCTTTATTGCCCATAATCACCAGGGAATTTGCTATATCTGCTTTCAAGTACTGAGTCTTTTTCTTTCGATGATCTACAGATATTGAAGTTATTGGATGTACTTTTATATGATTTATTTGAATGTTCAAGAATTGTTTTGCACTTGTTATGAAGAATAGTTGAAGGACCAAATCGTATCAGTTGAATCCTTCTTAGGTGATTTCTTAGAATCAATTGCAAAATTTGAACCTTTATTTAACAAACTCATTTCCGCCTTATAGAAATTAACATTGGTTTTATTGTGAATATTATTTCAATGAAACGGGATTCACAAAATTGATTGTGAGTCGTGTTTAAAATGTTATTTTTGACCATATAAAGAAGAGTAATGGTGAAAAATCAGCATTAGCCGAACATGTTTTGAATTCAGGTCACATCATTTCAAGAAAGTTTATCATTTCTAAAACACAGTACGGAGAAATATCTAGGTAATTCAGAAGGAATGCAAATATATAAATGAAAAAGCAATTTATTAAATTTCTACTCACTGTATCTACAGGTGAGGGTGAACCCTGGTTTTGGATAATTGATCCCAAATAGTATTCAAACAGGCACATCTTGATTTACAATTTAGTTTATTCTGATGATGGCTACTTAGTAGCCGAAAGGTCCTCAGTACCTTAAGAGTATTTTTAGTGTTTCTCATTTATGGTGACATAAAAAGAGACTTCACATCGATGACGTCGCTTTGTTCTCAAAATGGGAAATTTGGGCACTTTCCTTTTTCAGTGGATAAGTTCAATTATTTCTCAATTATATTGTTTCCAGTATCAGTTGTGAGCGCGTGAATGGACCGGAGGATAAAATTCACAGACGTGCGGTACAGGTGTAAGCTGGGCACCAAACTACCGGAAATTTTGATTATGTAGGTAATTAGGACACTAGCCAAAAGTGCAGCTACAGAATGTATATGTAAACTTGGTACCCCACTTAATTTATATCATAATTTTACAATACAAAATAATATATTTTATGTTAATGTATGTCTCCAACAGAAAGTCGCCGTATTTGTCGACCTCTGCATGAATTGGTTTTTCGACAAATAAATCTAAGATAAACCAATCGCCCACTTCGTCAGGATTCAAATACGTCAATCCTAATGTATGTCGCAGTCATTTTCCTAATCCGCAATTTTTGTTCCTAAATTCGACTGTTTAACCTAAAGGTTGAATATATCCTGAACCCCGATTGGTATAAATGAATCGCCGTGCTTATTTAAAAATCTACATTAATTTCAGATGGTCGTGATATTGTAGAGTCCAAAAATTTACGTACGTTGCATCTGGAATAAGCTTACATGAACGTCTCACTTCATTTGTGAGAGAACAAACGATACACCGAAGATATATAATGTTCATTATTGAGTCCATGGATTGTAAATAATCCTAATAAATATTTTTTACAATATGAAAACGTACCGTTCATGGATACTTTGTACATTTCACATAAACTTGTAATATAAGTATGACAAGGAAACACTGTTATCTTGCTCACTGGACAGTTCACTTGCTTGTTTTGTTAGTAGCAGCTCACTATATGATGGAATTCTGCCTTATTTTGGAAGAGATATCCTCCTTGCCTTCTACAAATTTTTTCGGCTAAAACTGAAATATTTTGTAATCGTTTCTGGCAGTTCCTAATTGCGGCATATAATTATTGCTGGTTTTTTGGAAATATCATCAACGGCTTTACTTTTACATACACTTGAAATCACTTTTGGGTTAAGCTTACTCTGATTCCGGCTCCTGCTCGAAAATCCCTTTTGTAGGACAATTTAAAGATTTTGTTGTATAATCCCAACAGCTTCGCCACTCTCCAACACTTTCTGTTTTGAAAAGGTGTACTTTCTAACAACTAACAAATGTTTCCCGTTGTCACTGTTGACAAAAGAGATCTCCATAATTGTTGTGAGTTGAGAATTTCACTTCAAAACGACAAAACCCAAAACTGCGAATAGGACATAATGAAAAATACTTAGATTCATATGGAATACTTCCCTTCCAACCAGACCCTTAGCTGGGAAAACTCCAATTTGTATGTTATCATTATCACTTTATCATTCAAAGGGTACATGGCGCCTAAATTTCATGTTGGCTCAAGCAATCTGACTTTGCAGTCTACGTAAAGCCATAAATTTGGCGCCCAGTTTACGACCGCCCGACGTACTTCCCGCGAATTGTTCTAAAATCGTCATAAACACACTACGTTGCATCTTCATAATAATTATCTAATTCGAGAAATCACTAGCGACATCAGAGCGCTACTAGTTCACGATAAAAAATTATAGATGACAAAATGAACTTTAAAGATTTATCAGTTATCTACATCTTAAGAATGAGTATTTTCCATGCCTTTCATTCGGGTCTTGAACCCCAAATGAGGAAACCCTCTCCCTCCATATCATGTACAATCCGTTCGAGAGGACATTACTGCATTTTGTTGCTTCTGTAAATGGTTTTTATGACATTCCGGAAGCACTCTTGTTCAAAATATAGCTCCACTGGACGATATGTATTTCAGATTACCTCATAATAAATCGTAAATATCAAAAGTATAATCGCGATATTGCTTAAAAGCAAGATTACGACAAAATTCTGAACGAGAAGAAATTTATTCCATCAGCGAATGAATCTGGGTCGTTGAACCAGCATCGGCGATTCTAACCCAGGCGATAAGACCCCGGCCTAATATCCGTTTGCTTCCGAAAGCGTGGGTCCGAACCTAAAACGGCATTGTAACCATAGGTTATCTTGTTACATTTTTGGCAGGGTGATACTCTATATGTATATACCAATACTTTTGGGGGATTTATCTGGGCTTTCAAGCGAGATGGCTGCAACTCGAGATAGTTCGCTAATTGGCCCTCTCGAGTGATGTAGAATTCGAGACCAAGATGTTCCGCAGTTTTTTGTGCTGCTTTAAAGATAAATGCCCCCATTCTGGCCAATTCGTGATTTTTGATAAGGCACAGGAGGGGTCATAACTCCCAAGAAGTTTATACGCCATTCTCAGAACCACATTACAATGCAATTAGTACCTATTATGTTGATGGATAGACATTATTTCCCGCGTGTCTCTATCGAATCTATACAGCTTATTGACCGTCCATTTCATCGCTCCAAAGGAGTAAAGCAGGACTGGAGCGGCAAGCATATTTGTTGCAGACGCCTTGTTCGCACTCGAAAGTTCGGATGAACAAATCTTTTTGTACTTGGCAAGGAGAGCCATCTTTTCCTGAGAAGTGTTAGATTTGGGACGCTGTTCGAATCATAGGTACGATAGGTCTCTCCAGCATCAAGATGTTCACAGATGTTTCTGTCGGCTCGTGTATATGCACAGCGTTGAGAACTTGATGGAGGTTTTTCTCCCCAGAGGATTATAGGTTTAGGCCATACATGTGAAATAAATGGTGATCTGATGCCTCCAATCTTTGGGTGGTTCAGAGTAATATCCAAGAGTTCATCTTGATGTAATGTAGAGCGGCAGCAGTGAGATATTGAACAAGAGGGGACTCAATGAGTCTCATTGGAAAACACTTCTCCTACCCAATTCTGTGAAGACTCGTCCTGCGCCTGATGTGATGGCAAAACAAGTCTTCCAGAGAGGCAACAGATATTCTTTGCATCTCACTAGTGGGGTAGGTATCGCAAAGCATTGCAGCAAGTATAATAATAGCTTATGTGATCCTGAATCATATGCCTTGCGGTGATGAATCCTGGCGATGGGAAGGTTGCGCTTGTAGAGTATTGATTTATGTATCACTAGGTTCTCCTGACAACTCTCCATGCCATTCCTTGCCCAAGCTTCTCGCAGATGTTATCAATTACTGGAGCGATCGATCTCAATAACCTAGCATGCAAGACATGTATAAATAACTTTTGGCAGGTGTTGAGATAAGTGAATCTTGGGGATCGGACAAATCTCCCTTCTTTGGAAGCTGCACGGTGTGCACTGCGACAGGCCTGCTTGGAATTTGTCGCTTCTCTTCAAGCCAAATGTCAAAGACTTTAATCCACCATGTTATTGTTATGCCGTCAGAGCCGAAAGCTGTAAAGTTTTTGGAAGCTTGCCAGACCTCACACTCGCTGACTGCCTCGCACACTTCTGTTTGAGGAAGACCTTGTTCAGCGCAAATTGATATTCTGTTCCTACGAAGTCTTCCATATCCCTGCTCGGGATCACCATCAATAGAGCCCTCTCATGGAATGATCATGGAACGTCCATTGCAAAAATCGCCACCAAGAACTTGGTTTCCTATTCCGTGCCAAGAGCTACTTTACATCTCAGAAGCTCTTTATAATCTACAAAGCACAGATTCGATCTATCCTGAACTACTGTTCATATGTTTGGAGATCGGCTTCCAAACATATGCTGAAGCTCTTGGATCATATTCAGAAGAGAGCTATTCGTCTGATTGATGGTGTTACGAGTTCATTTAACTCTCTAGAACATCATGGAAAGATGGGAGATCTATTCCTTCTCTATGAATATCTCCATGGTCGATGTTCCACCACGAGAGATTCCTTATAGGCGAACTAGACGAGATCAAACTAGTCATCTGTCTAAGCTCGAGACCTGTCGAGCTTCTTCCTACCAGACTACATTTTTTTATCGAAGTTGTGGAACTCTCTTCCTAGTCAGGGATCTCCCTATGCCTATAACCTCCAAAGAAAAATTCGAATACCTATCTCCTCTCTTAACATTCCACCGCTGGCTCACACGATGATCCTCGAACATTATAGGTTTCCCTCTGGTGAAGGCAAAGTATAAAAGAAAAGTGTTAAAGGAGTGTCATCTCGGTCACCTCTAAAGTCGGAGGTAGGGAGGAAGGGGAAATTCTAGACCATGGAGATTCAAAAACCCGGGACGGATCATCGCGAAACAAGAAATTCTCCCTGATGCGTCTAACCCGTCCCTCTAGCTTGTTGTCGCCTCACTATTATGAACGTTGAAGATAGAACGTTAATTTTTCTACAAAGACGAAACTCTCACCAAGGAGCTGTTCGTCACGTTATTATTATTTCTTATTTATCACCATGAATCAAGGTTAGAGCCAGAGTAAGTAACTTCTATTTGGCTATCAACACTGTAACTGGATAACACTCGTTGTAAGCTATCGAATAGTATGAAGCTATTCCCTAAATGTAGGTCAATCTAATAAAAATACATTATTAGCAGTATCAAAGGTACTTAACCGTTGAGAACGGAAAGTAAATAGCTGCTAAATTCCCATTATCTTCTTACTATACTAATATAAATTCGTTCGGTGTATCTGTGAAGGAAGAAAATTTCATTTTCACAGGATGTCTGTCGTCGTTATACCGTTGAAATGAGTTTAAGACGGAAAGTGTTAGGAAACCGTAGAGCCATCTGTTTTCGTCATTATATCCCACGTCGGGACTTAGGTCTACATTACATTGGATGTCAGGGGATTTGTAACAACTTCAGGCCTTAAATTTATTAATTATCTAATCTGCTGCCTCAGTTTCTCTAATATCAACTTCATTCGCGGTATCAACTCGAGAAAACTAATCAAAGGCTCAGAATCTTTATATTAAAATGGGATTAAATCACACGTGAAGGATATACAAATTGGTATCATCATACTGTCGTATGCGTATTTCACATAACGAAGCAAACCTAGATTCAAAATTGAACATGTTATTGCATTTATATCGACACATCCAACTCTGAATAGAAGGAAAGTACTTCTTGATGCCAATATCCAAGTTATCAATTCTTCATCTTCCATTCATAATGAATTTATCTTATGAGAGCCTTCATGTTCCGTTCCAGAAAAAGCAGCTGATCATTTCAATCGATCTAATACTTTATTATCCTAATGATTATTGCCAGGAATCCGAATGTTAGAGGGTGAAGATTTTACAAAATAATCAAATTTGGTAGTTCCTCCACAAAAGTTTCTCAATTATTTTCTCTCATACTCTCTCAAACTTCTCTCTACCATCTGATGTTCAAGACTAAATACCTCTCGTTCAAAATTCTATTTCCTTGTAGGTCGCAATTTCCAAGTGTTCGTTCAGATCACACATGAAGCAGATAAAAATGTTTAATATCATATTCAATATTTCACATAACGAAACAAACCTAGGCTCAAAATTGAACATTTTTATTGGATTTATTTCGATACATCCTACTCTGAATAAGAGAAAAGTACTTCTTGATGCCAATATCCATGTTACCTATTCTTTACCTTCTATCCATAATGAATTTGACTTATAAAATCCTTCATGTTCCTTCCAGAATAAGACGTTGATCATTTCAATCAGTCATTCTAATAACTATTGCCTGAAATCCGAATGTTAGAGGGTACAGATTTTACAAAAAATCACCTTTGGTAGTTCCTCCACAAATGTTTCTCCATTATTTTCTCTCATACTCTCTCAAACTTCTTTCTACCTCCTTATCTTCAAGACTAGTTTCCTCTTTCGTTTAAAATTTCATTTGCTTGTAGGTTGCAATTCCCAAATCAACGCTTGGATAAAAATTCGAACCCGAGAGGCTCAAAATTGAACATCTTCATTGGATTTATTTCGATACATCCTACTCTGAATTGGAGAAAAGTACTTCTTGATGCCAATATCCATGATACTAATTCTTTACCTTTCACCCATAATGAATTTGACTCATAAGATCCTCCATGTTTCCTTCCAGAATGAGCCGTTAGTCATGTAAGTCAATCTAATAATTTATCATTCTAATGATTATTGCATGGAATCTCAATGTTGGAAGGTGAAGATATCACAAAAAATCACATTCTGTAGTTCTTCCACAAATGTTCCTTCCTCATCTTTCCTCATACTCTCTCAAACTTCTGTTGTGTTTTCTAGTTTCCTATCTTTCGCTCAATATTCCATTTCAGAATAAGAATAAGAATATATTTAGTCTTTTCCCGTACAAAGTACAGATTAGACACGTCTACAAAAACGAGATATGAGTATAATATAGAATATTTCACACAAAAGTACTAAGTTTTCAAAATTTAGAATAAAGTTGAAATAAAATTAAAATCACGGCATCAGGTTATATTATTACAATGTGTTTCGAAGTGGGAGATTTTGTAGAATATGTTTTCTGTTAAAAGTATTTTCAATTTGTTTTTAAAATTAGCATCTGATAGGCTTGACTTTATGTGACTTGGGAGCATGTTATAGGAAAGTTTACCGGCATATTCGGGCGATTTTTTATATAATTCATGTTTTGGTGTTGCGAAATATATGTCATCTTTATTTCTTAAAGGATATTGATTAGAAGACCCACAGGTAGGGTATGAGGATATATTTTGGTGTACGAGCTTTACTATTTTAAACAAGTAAATACTTGTAACTGTCATAATTTTATATTTTTTTTAAATGTCTACGCATGTGTGATTATAAGGAAGATTGAATATAGTTCTTAGAGCTCTTTTTTGTAAAATAGAAATGCGCTTGATATCTGTAGCTTGTCCCCATAGTGCGATATTGTAGTTTATTAGTGAGAAAAAATTTTCAAAGTAGACCTGCAACAAGACTTCATGGTTAAATGTATTTTTCAGAACACGCATTGAATAATAAGCTCTATTCAATTTTTTACATAATTCAATAATATGTTCCAACCAGTCTAGATTAGAATCAACGACGACTCCTAAAAATCTCGTGTTTCGACTTGGTTCTAAGACAATGTTATTGCATGTTATATTGAGATTATTACTATCTATTTTCCTGCTAAAGTTTATTACTACCGTTTTTTTTACGTTCACCATAAACTTATTTAAGAAACACCACTGGTTAAATTCCGTGGTGACATTATTTATTTTTTGCAATAGAATACTATAGTTTTTGTCAGATATAACTATGCATGTATCGTCGGCGTACATGAGAAGCCTTCCTAGTGATATGTATTCTGCCGGATCGTTCACAAAAGAAGAAATATTAGAGGGCCCAGTATTTCCCTTGGGGGGTGCCTTGACCTATGTCATACGCTTCTGAGGTTGCATTATTAATTTTTACGATACTTTTTCGTTGTTTTAGGTAGGATAAAATGAAATTATTCACTGAGCCTTGTATACCTAGAGCGTTTAATTTATTTGACTTAAAGTCGGGGTCAAGAGAGTCAAAGGCGCTTGAAAAATCAAAAAAGATGCCTACAGTGTATTCCCCTTTGTCCAATTTCTTAGTGACATGCTCGGTGAATTCGAAAGTATTTGTTTCAGTTCGGAAATTTGGATGAAAACCTTGTTGGCATTCATTTGAGATGTTATTTTCATTTAAATAGTCCATGAGTTGGTTATAAAGAACTTTCTCAAATACTTTGATACTGAACACATTAGCGAAATTGGTCGGTAGTTTTCTAGCTCGTCGACATTTCCTTTTTTATGAATTGGCACAATGACTGATGTTTTTAAAATATCTGGAAATTCACCATTCTTTACCGATATATTTAAGAGCTCTGCTAGGTAAGGTGATAGTTCAAATTTATAATCTTTCATAAAGCGAGTTTGAATTCCGTCCCACCCTGTAGAATTTTTATTTTTCAACCCATTAATAACTGTTACTATATTATTCGAATCTACAGGCCGATATTTGAAAGAACAAGCGAGATTATTTTTTGTTAAGGTACAATTTTCGAGCGTTTCATTTGCAAAATAAACGCTAAGTTTATTTGAAACAGCTGTACTAAAATATTGACCGAACCTTTTTGCAAGAAGAGTGTTATCATTATCTGGCGGTATATTTTTTGTTTTGTTTTTATTCAACACGTTGTTTACCAACTTCCAGGTGGTTTTTATTTTGTTATCAGATGATTTAATGATTTTAGCCATGCGACTATTTTTTTCATGTTTGACTTTTTTATTTAAGATCCTCTTTTGTTTATTATAATTTGATATTAGATCGGGGGTTCTAAAAATGTTTTTAAATTTATTCAGAAGTTTTAGGTTATCTAGTTCTGTTCTTAAAGAGTCTGAAAGTTTTATTCTTTTAAAGTCATCTTTAATTTTTTTATCTTTTATAGGAAAGGACGCTTTGAAACACCAGATCACATAACTCCAAAAATCACTAAAAGAAGACAACCCGTATTCATATGGAGAAAAAACATATTTATTCAGTAAAAATTTAAATTCTTTTTTATTTGCTTCGTTAAAAGTTCTAATTTTCACGCTTTTATTGTTGTTTTCTTTTGGTTTAACTTCTTCGGAAGGTATTTCGCAACAAAATTGTAAGATTTGCGCATGATGATCTGATAAGCCAGGATCATAGTTCATGTATCTGTAATCGATTAAGTTAGTTACAATGTAATCTATTGAAGTAAATGTAGTTTCGTCTCCATATTTTATATATGCGAGTTGGTTCTCGTATTACGGGAGTTAAATCGTTTGAGTCAAAGATATCGAGCAAAATATTTTTAGACAGGCTATTGTTGAATCGATTAATGTTAAAATCTCCGGTTAGAATCACGTATTTATGTTTGAACATAGCTTTTGATAAAAGATTCGAAAGTTGGTTTAGAAAGTCCTTATCTTTAACACCTGATGCGCATGATTTGTAGATATCAATAATACATATACAGTTCATAAAAAAAATACAAGAGCATTCAAAAGTAAGTTCGCTTACCAATCTGTTCAGATCATCCAGTGGAGTGCACGTCTTGGATATGTCCTGCCGTGCCAAAATAAGAGAGCCACCTTTCTCAGCTTTTGAGCGGCAGAAATAAGTTAGCACATCGTATCCAGGCACATGGATAGCGTCTATTTCGGATTGTTTTAGCCAATTCTCATCAATACAGACAATGTGAGGAAAGTGTTTGGTAAGAAATAGTTCCATTAGGTTAAGCTTATTCAGTAGATTGCGGACATTAAGGTGAAGGATTTTCCATGTCCATGTCTTTATGTTTTCGTCCAGGTTAAAATTCTTTCCTCTGCTCTTTCCCATATCGATTACTTTGCTGGGTCCTGTGAAAAAGTCTGAATTTCTTAACTAGAACTCCGTTAGGCCAGAAGGAAGATTCGTAAAGTTCGTAGTTCAAGGTCAGCTTCTACCTTGAAAGATGCATTTTGCCCTTTTGAGTTCAATTTGGTGACGTTAAAAATATGACCTGGACAATTCCTCTCCATATATGACTTGACCTTATCGTCTGTAGTGTTTGACATGCATCGCACTACATATAACCATAATTTAGGTTGGCTGCAGCAAGGTCTTCTTGGTCGTTTTTGGTTTTGCTGTTGCCAATTACTACCTGTTGAGTCTTTTGACTATTGGTAATGTCAGCGTGGTTTCGGTGGTAAGGTTGTGGCTTACGTTGGCGTTGGTACGAAGTTTTGGAGCCACTGCTTTTGTTTTCATTCCGCAGTTTATTTGCGTAACTTTCAATTAATGTTTTATCAATAGAAGAGGAATTAGATTCTTTTGATTCGTCTAATAAAATTGAGTTTTTCCCTTCATTATTTAGTTTTTGCTCGAGTTTGAGGAGAAGTTCTGCGTTGGTTTCTTTGGGAGACAAGATTTCATGTTTCAGCACATTAATTTCATTCTGGAGGGTATTTGTACTATCATTTATAAGTTTTTGCAACATTGAGTATGCGTTTTCCCATGATAAATTAGTGTGTTCCTGACTGGACTGCTGACTTTGTTTTCGAGAATCCACAATTATCACAATTTAGATAAATTACACAAAACACATAAATTAGTTACGAGAGCACATAAAACACGTCTTTACCATCTGGCTGCCTAATGCCGCTATCATTCATCATTCATCATTCATTCTAACTCACAATTTCTACAACAACGCTTGAATCAAATTTCGAACTTGAGTGTTCTCGTCCAGATCACACATGAAGAAGTTACAAATTTTTAGTATCATACTGTCGTATGAATATTTCACACCATTAAGCGAACATAACGCCAGGCAACGCGATATACGAAGGGGTGAATGATTCATCAACTATGTTGTAAGATTCTCACAAAATAATTATACATCGCTAATTCTAAGCATTAGCGTAACCAGAGCATTTTTGTAGGGGACCATATAGCCACCATATACCTAACATTCATGTTTTGTTAAAATTTGGAATAGTTTAATATAATTTTAACCTTCAAATAATATAGATACAATGAATTAAGTAATTAATTGAAACATGATGTGTTGTTTTTCTAAGTTAACTTTACTTTTCTATTGTTCAGAATTTTTTTCGGTGTTACAAATTGTTTTATAGAAAGATTTTCTATATTTAATACTGTGATATACGAAAACCTATCTCGGTCTATTATGGTTGTTAGTCAAGTTTCAATACGACGCATAGCAGAAAAACTACTTTCACAACCAGCTGAACTAACTGGTAAACCAACAGCTATTTGTAACAAAATCTACAAATTAAGTGTAAACTCTTTTTTCCTATTTCATTCCGAAGATTTTCTGAAGAAATTTCCAGATTTTAATTTTTGAAAACGTTTTCCGATACCTATAATCACTTCAGCATGTAGTATCAATTTTCATAAAGTCTTCATAATCATCTATAAACTATACTGAATCTTCTATTTCTAATTTAAGGAAAGAACCGAAAGACTTTGCTGAAGGAAATCGGCAAATCTACACTTCAATTGTATTAGAATATTGTCCAAAATATGGTTGTTAATCATCTTCCCATAAGGTTCTTTTGTCTCTGTTTTTAATTCATTAATTTTATCAATATTTCTATTTTTTATTTTGTTGAATCTTCTTCTAAAGTTAGAAGTTCTCAATTATACACACGTACTGTAGATTTGTGTTAGTAGGATAGTTATCCTTGCAGATTGATTCTGGCTAAATTATTTTCAGTATCATTCAGATTTTTACAAGTGTCAGATAAGAGGTTTAGCACTTTCACTTGAAAAGTTTCGTTGAATTGGAGGTAAGAATATTCTGAATTAACACTTTCAATTGTCTATTTGAATTCAAGTTATCAGTTATATTTAATTTAGTGTCTTTCATTATTTTAGGCAAAAGCTTTTAAGGCGTCCAGTTTATGGTCCACATATTCCTGGTTGAAAAGTACTATACAAATATGTGAAAATATGAATTAATCACAATACAAAAGCTACTTGCCTTCTTAAAATTTCAAAATTACCCATAAGAAGCTAACAAATCAAAAGTTTTGACTCTACTATGTTTTAAGAGAGGCTCCAAACGATAAGTTCTTATTAATGAAAGTGGTACTAATATTTTGTTCAAATGAGGCATGTCGGCGTGGAGAATTGTGCAGCTCATCTAGGAAGATATGAAAGACTCAGGGAAAATTTTGGTTATAACTTTATAAGATAACAAAACCAAAATAAAAAGTGTGTTTATCGTAGGATCAGAGTGTAACGGATATGAAATTTAAAATAAGTATCCACAATTGAGACACAAACAAGTAAAAGACAATAGATCTTCCATTTACCGTTAACACGTGAGTGTACAAAAGTTGGCATCAACGATTTTGCAAAAATTTCTCAAACAGTTGCAGAATACCTCAAACTCCCAGAAGCATCCAGTTACACTGATCATTGCTTGAGAAGGGTATCCTGCACCTTCCCCTGGCACCTTCCTTGCTGAGAGATCTGACATTCAAGCACTTGAATGGCATGTAGGATGGCAATCAACTATTATGGCTGAAGATTATATTGAGGAAGGCATCGCCAATAAGTTGAAGATCTCAAAAAGTCAGCATGAAATAGTGCCACCTCAAGATCATTCAAGAATGCAGATGAGGAATGATAATAGTTTTCAGGAAGAACAAATAGAATTGAATAAATTTGGTGTTGTTAAGTTTTCAATTAATAACTATATTTTTAATACATATAACAATGTTTCCAATATATAAATAAGTCAAACTGTGTTTCATTCCAGATACGACTTGTCGTAGGAGGGCAGCATTGTCGATAAATGGAATATTAATGTTTTTGCCTTCTGAACGTACAATTACGATTCGAGCTATCACTTTTCACCTTGCATATGAATCATTATGGAATTATTCGTATGCTGGGATAGGTAGAATACTGAAAGATAAGTGGGGTTTGTCTTGTAAAAAAATTTAAAAAATGTAAACACTTTTTTTACGATAATGTGGAAACTCCTGACAACATTGTGATGAAATTTTGTATGAATATGTTTTGGAGGCTGACACGTCGCAAGAGTTTATTCATATATCTGACTCTCATAGAGGGCGCTAATTACGCGGTTCGTACCGAGTAGTTCTGAACATAACTTTTTTGAGGTTGGATTTTCTAATCCAAATTTCAGTTGAAATTGAACATCATTCAATTTTACACCAAAAGTGTACTCTGGGTAAAACTGGATACTGGGTACCGTTTCATGAATACTTTGATTTGAAAATGATGGAGTGATAGTTGATGCTAGTATAAAGTGAAAAACAATTACCAATTTATTAAAAACCAGGAACAATAACATTATTCTAATGCTAAAGTTATTAATCAAACACAGAATCACAAGAAGAAAATTAAAATAAATTTGAATGAAATCATGAAATATTCAGTCAGTTAGAGTAAGTCTTCAAAATGCCCTGCATTGTCACGAATACACAATTCTATCCTTTTTTCTAAAGAATGCTTTAATTTTCTGAACGGTAGAGGATCAGCAATGATGTCATCAAAATGACGATCAATACTGTCTTACAACTCTTGACGTGAATTTACCTCTGTAGAATATACTTTTTCCTTATCATACGACCAAACTATGCAGTTCAAAGGATTAAAATCGCATGACAGTGGAGGCCAATGAATCGGATCTTCTTCTCCTCGACCAATCCATCAATTAGGATAATGTTCACTTAACCGAATGCGCCACCTTCTATCAAAATGCAGGGGAGCTCCATCATGCATAAAAAAGCTCGTTTAGTGTTAAATGTCCTAATATCTCGAATAAATGATTTTCAGAAAAGTCGAAGTACGCGTTACCATTTAAATTTCCAGGTAGAATATGATAATCAATTAATTTGCTTCCCAAACATTCACTCTAAACGAGTATCGGTAATGTGATATCCTCTAAAAAGGAGATACTCATCACACCAGTAGTGTGCATTACGGGAGTTGAAGATTCCTTGTCGCGTGAAGGTGGCCTCGTCGGTAGAAAGGATAAATTTTTGAAAATTGGGATTGATGGCTGTCCTTTCTTGTAACGTTTCACAAAAGAAACCCTAGCCGATAGATCGTCTGACAAGAGCTCTTGAACTTGTCTGTAGTGATAAGAATGTAGCTGCTCCTCAAGTATCCTCCAAGTAATTGCAAAAATTTGTTTGTCGTATCATATTCCTTACGCTTATTGTTGAATCTTGAACAACTAAATCTGGAATGATATTCTCTTTTTGACAGAATTAATTTTTTTTTGGTGTCACATTTCCAGTTTCTCGACATGTCTTCTCACGGCTCCGCACTTTTTGTTATTTGGTGAATTTCTTTGGAGAAACTTTTCTGCATAACGCGTAACAGCTGCGCTAGCGTTTCCTAAATAGTCGCCTGAGGTTAATAACATGTCGGTATATTCAAAATTTGTTATGGTTTTTGGTTTTTGATAAATTGGTAATTGGTTTTTTAATTTATACCAGTTTCAGTTATTACTTCATCATTTTCAATTCAAAATATTCTGGAAACGGTGCACAGTATCGAGTTTTACAAAGAGTAGGTTACCTTTTTGATGGAGAATTGAATTCATCTAAAATTTGAATTAGAAAGTCTAAAATAAAAAAATTTATGTTCGAAATTGGTCGGTACAAACCGTGTAATCAGCGCCTTCTATAAGAATCAAATATACAAAATTTCATTACAATGTTGCCAGTAGTTTCGACATAATCATAAAAAATGTGTTGAACAATTTTTTTTTACACCCTTGATCTTGAATATAGATGCCCTTACGAAATTTTTTTACTGACCAAACCTCACTTATCTTTCAGTGTTCTACCTATCCCAGCAACGTCTCTTTTTTTGAATTTCCCTGAAGATACATGAGGGTATGGTTTAAGTACCAATCGAGTTATCAGTCATAGTAGTTTCCTTATGTCATATATTTGTATTCGGTAGCTTCTTAAAAATTGGAACATGTAGAATAATTGAGTTCAAATGTATAACATACTGTGGTAGGTATTTTACTTGCTCGGAATATGAAACGGAAGTTCCACAAATTACACAATTTGTACGTTTACATATCTGAATTGGTGTCAATTATGGATATGTATTGTTGAATCAATAACCGTAATAACTCTGTAGATTATTCTGTGTAGCATGATCGTTGTTGTTATACAACAAACTGCAAGAGTTACAGCGAGGTTAACATGAATTCTCATGACCGTGCTATCCACCTTTTATTTCAGAGCAGTTTTGATTATTACAAAATTATGCCAATTACATAATAATTATATACATCTTTATTACCGGAGATTTCACGTGGGTAGTTTACAGTTTCAGATATACAGATAAAAATGTAAGAAAGTCTGTATAATTCATGTTTTAATCGAATGATTTGTTGTGGTGGTAGAATTTTCTCTTCCAAGAAAGGAGTAAGGGGCTAATCTCTTACAAAAAACACACCTGAATATTTCGGCAAAACAAAACACCAGAAGTAGTCAATGAAAGAATTACGTTTTCATAGTTCGAGGGGTACCGATTCCACCCCAAAATAGCAAGTACAATAAATTGTATAAAACTTTAGCTGTAAGATTTTTATATCAATTTGATGTACATACCAGACTTCAGGACTATTCGCCTAGTCGGGATGTACGTCATTTTATTATTCGTCACCAAACAACCAAACACTGACGTGTGGCACATACATGCGTGTTGGTCAAAAAGTGTAAAACGATAACGTATTTTATTTCGAAACTTACGACTCTGCAAAAAATATATACTCCGGCAGAAAAAATATGAAAGCATTAGACTCAATATTATGGAACGAAGATAAATACATTCATTTATGGCAAAAATGAATAAATTCATTATTTATATTTCCTGTTTTATACTCTTCACTCATTTGTATGTATGTTTCATTGGTTTTCTTGGTATCGTCGTTCTATATCATTAGTAAGAATAAAATAAGACGTACTATTTTATTAACATTTCGACAGTTTACTTCTATGTCTATAGAAAATTGTTACGTTAAATATTGTTTCCATCTGATTAAAAAAAACTGTGATTTTTGAAATGCGTCTGCAGTCGACTTGGGTATTAAAATCCAATTGAAACTACAGGAAACATAGAATTGGTAATGTGTGAAAAAGCATTATAAGAAAATGTTAATGAATATATGCCCAGTTATCAAATTTATGTGAATGAAATCGATTGAAATTCACTAATCAAATACCTATGATACTATTCTATTATTTTTAATAGTCTAAATGAGTACGATAAGTCTGCGGAAATAACTGTATTGTGTTTTACATTTCAATATAATTTGAAAGCTTTGTCGGAAATATAAGATATATATCTTTTGACTTCAAATTAAATTGACAAGTGGAAGTGTTGATTGAATATATCTGAATTTGATGGCTATGTTGGAATCCGATCATCATGAAGTTTAGACAGAATGAAAACAATTGTGTCATTAAAAAAATTGTTTTTCTTAATTTGTATAATTTATATAATATCAAATGTTAATCATTATTCTTTTCAGTATTCAACAATCTTTTATTATCATAGTCGAATGAATAATTCGTGTCCTTTATATGATGTGCAGTGACTAGCTTTCTTGTATATTTATGTAGGTACATTCAATCTTTTATCGATGCATTGGTGAGATTGAGATTCTCTTGCATTCTTTACGAGGTATGAATATACAGAATGCATTTCAACAATTATTCACTCACTTCCATTTGAAGTTCAATCGTTTCTGAATTGAGGGGTGTAGGTGAGAGTATCACCATGATTGGCAATTACTCTGACAGTACTCATTCAATGATAGCATCCCTATTTTCCAATAGAACTGACAGAGAAATGTTCTGGGTGGGTATAAACAAGCTTAAAGTTTCTTTGCCTAATTGGTCACAATTTCGTGTAAGTATATTGTGAAATATATGATTACATTTTCTGGATTATGGATATAATTTAGATAATTGAACACAGGATTATAAAGATGAATAAACGTATAACATTGAACCATGAGCGGGATTCAAACACACATTCCTGGATTTCTATTTTGAGTGGATGATCTATAGCGGACTATATCGAATGACATTGTGTTTATCAGTGATCTACTATCCATTCAAACGCTTATATCCACAAAATAATGAGACTCTTAGTCCAGGCAATCAGCCGAGGAAAAGGCAATAATAAAAAAAATATATATAGTGAGCTAGAATTTCAAATTTTCTTTTGCATTTTGTTCCTGATACCCCATAGATTAATCATGACTATCAAGCTCGCGGGGATCGACCTTTCTACACCCCCAAAACTGGGTTTCAACCCCTCAGAGGAGCATTCTTATAAAAACAATCCAAAAGTTTAGAAAATTAATGAATTAAGAGTCGAAAATGCCCCCGGTATGTTTTTTTGGCCGCTGATCACGATTCCGCAGTTAGTTTTCTCGGAAAACCCACCAGATGGGAAATACGGAAAATTTATATGTAATATATAATTCATAATTTTGTTGCAAAAATGACCTCCAGTAGGTTTTTTGGGTCACTGATCACGATTCCGCTGTTATTTTTCCCAAAAAACTCTGTCCAGATGGAAGATTCGGGTAATTTGAGATTTTCCTCAGACGGTTATGGATAATAAAGTATAATTTTGTTGCAAAAATGACCTCCAGTAGGTTTTCTGGCTCACTGATCACGATTCCGCTGTTATTTTCCCCAAAATACTCTCTCCAGATGGAAAATTCGGGTAATTTGAGATTTTCTTCAGACGGTTATGAATAATAAAGTGTAATTTTGTAAAGTATAATTTTGTTGCAATTATGACCTCCAGTGATCAGCGACCCAAAAAATTTTCTACACGTCATTTTTGCAACAAAATTATACTTTATCATCCATAACCGTCTCACAATTTCCAGAATTTTCCATCTGGAGAGTTTTTTGAGAAAAATAACAGCGGAATCGTGATCAGCGACCCAAAACACCTACTAGAGGTCATTTTTGCAACAAAATTATACTTCATCGTTCATAACCGTCTCAGGAAGATCTGAAATTTCCCGAGTTTTCCATCTGTAGAGTTTTTTGGGAAAAATAACATCCGTGATCAGCGACATAAAAAACCTACTACAGGTCATTTTTGCAACAAAATTATACTTCATTATTCATAACCTGCTCTGGAATATGTCAAACTTCCCGAATTCTCCATCTAGAGAGAGTTTTTTGCGAAAAAAAAACAGCGAAATCGTGATTAGCGACCCAAAAAAACTACTATAGGTCATTTTTGCAACAAAATTATACTTTATCATTCATAACCGTCTCAGGAAAATCTCAAATTTCCCGAATTTTTTATCTGGAGAGAGTTTTTGGGGAAAACTAACAGCGGAATCGTGATCTGCGATCCAAAAAACCTTCTAGAAGTAATTTTTGCAACAAAATTATAAGTTAGATATTATATATAGATTTTATTTCCATATATTATATATAGATTTTCCAAATTTCCCATCTGGAGGGAGTTTTCCGGGTAAACTACCTGCGGAATCGTGATCAGCGACCCAAAAAACATACTAGGGGTCATTTTCGGCTATTAATTCATCAATTTTCCAAACTTTTGGATTGTTTTTATAAGAATGCTCCTCTGTGGGGTTGAAACACCGTTTTGGGGGGGCAGAAAGTTCGACCCCCGCTGTCTTGATAGTCATCAATGATCTATGGGGTATTAGGAATGAAATGCGAAAAAAATTTTGAAATTCTAGATTACTATATTTTTTTTTATTTTCCGGTTCGTTGCCTGGACTATCTGACGGCATCAAAGTGTTGTAATTGATAAACACACTGAACTAGGCATCCGGGATTGTGGTTTCGAATCCCGCTTATGGTTCAATGTCTCACGTTTATTCATCTTTATGATCCTATGTTAAATTATGTAAGTTAACTTCATAATTCAGAAAATTTTGCTGCGGTCCTCAGGTTCCTCTATACAATCATATACACAACTCTACAGTCATTTATCCTTGAATGAAAACTAAATGAAAAGCGAATGAACTAGGTAAGCTCCGAATCAGGATGCACTAGATTTGAACTAACAAACTGATATGAAAGTCAGTTAACAGAATGAATTCCAATTATTTGAATTTATATCGACTTCAAAAGAATTTAATTTGAATTTAAACTTGATTTCTCCTTCATTCTTCAATATAATTTTATAATAATTCGGGAACAAAATTTGATACAATTTTCTCCAATTCAGTCATTCTCATAATAGTAATAATAATAATGATAATATTTATTAGCCAGCACCACAAATACAAAATCTGTTCGTGAAAAGTCAACAAAATCAAATAGAATACAACATAGTGCAAAGTATTCACATGGTAACATAATAAATATTCAAGGAAATACAATTCAGTACCAATATGTACATTGAACAAATCGAATAACTGAAAATCTAATATACTTTCATAGTCCAGACAAAGAACTGGAAAATAAAAAAAAGACATGAAGGTCAGAATCGAAAACATTTTGCGGGATTTGATTCGTGGGGTTATCAGGATCATTATTAACATGTGAAACCTCACCGGTCGCCCCCCCCCATTAGGGGCCAAAAATGGCCGAAACTTGCCGATTTTCACCGCCAGAATTGATTAAAAGTAAATCTGACGTGAAAATCGTGATCAGCGACCCAAAAAACCTCCTTGGTTGATTAATAATCTGAAAATAGTACATCGCCAAAATGATTTACAAGGGTGCAAAAATGGCCAATTAGATAGATTTTCCATCCCCAGAATTGATTTGAAGTAAGTCTGATGACAAAATAGTGATCAACGACCCAATATACCGCCTTAGTGCATTTTAAATTCGAAATTACAGTTTTGGGGCCATTTCTGGCCATCAAAGGGTGGGAGGGTAACCGGAGAGTTGTTATGTAATATGAATGATCCTGATAACCCCACCAATCGAATCACATAAATATTTTTCGATTCTGACCTACATATCTTTTTTTTATTATAGCTGAAATTCCGGCTCATTGCTTGGATTAGCAGTAATAAGCAAGACCAACCAGCCTACCTACACAGTGAAATACGAGAAACAGGAAAAAAGAAAAAAAATTACATATAAACATACATATATATACAATACATGTATATATACATACATATGTATACATATACAATATATATATATATACTTACATATTTATATTCTATAACAAGTCTACCAAATCAGCACCTAAATATTCTTCGACCGTGTAAAAGGCAGACTAAAAAACTCCTTAACATACCTTTGAACTGAGCTATGAGAAGAGTCCTGAGCGAGACTGGCAATTTATTATACAGGTTGATATCTAATGAATTGGCGCGTGACTTAGGTAGTCTGTACCGTTGAGGCCTGAAGAATTCCCCATATGAAGTGGTATAGTTGTACGAGTCAGAATTCACAGACAAGTTACGTACGTTTTCATGAACCACTAGCATCAAGTGAAAAATGAATAGACTTGGCAGCGTCGATATCCCAAGCTGAATAAAATATTGCCTACAATGCGATCTACCGTCAATGATAGCCCAATATTACTGATCTTTTTTGACAACTAAATATAATAATGGAGTCTGAGGAGTTCCCCCATAGCAGAACACCAAAAGTGATGTGAGTGTGGAATAATGAAAAATGGATGGTCTTTAAAACACAACTATTGACAATCAACCTGAGCTGCCTAAGAACAAATGTACCACGTAACCATTGATCTCGGAACCTGGTAGACCCGATTTGAATGTATTATGAGAATTAAACCATATTAAAACTCAAATATCAATATGAACTGACAAATGAATGATACTAATTATTTAACTACATTATGTTTTTGATCTTTGATTTTAACATCATGATCCCGAACAGAAATGTATGCGTAGAATAAGTTTAATCTGTCTGATAGTAGAATATAAATTAGTTGTTCCAGATCACTAGAAGAATTTTCCTGTTCAGTAACCTTCGGCATAAAATTTATCTTCAGAAACAATTTTATATCAGACATATTGCAGACCATCATATCTTTTTCAGTGTCTTGTGAGAAACGGAGTTGAATGCATTCAGATACTTTCCATTTAATTACTAGACAAGGAATAGAATTGTAGATCCATTCCTCTCGAGCTTGCAATGAAAATTTGCATACGATATACGTTTGTAAATTGTTATAGATTGCCTGTCGAATACAGAAATTACATCTTCCACCATGACTGTTATTCGTAGTTTTCGTATGCATTACATCGAGATTCAATAGTCATAAAATACAGTGAGAATAAACAGCAAGTCCTCAGGGTGCATATAAACTTTTTTGTGTCCGCAATAACGTCATTTACAGTGTCAAGAGATAAAAATCTCGTAGCTGGTCCCTTTCAAATGTAGTTTCTATAAATAAACTTGAGAAACTTCTGAACTGTTGGGTTATAACGTATTCACTTTTTGCAGTATTCTTAGAGATATTGAGAACCGTTTTTCACATAGTAATGATTTTCAACGACGTTAGGACCATGCAACATATTGCAGATCAAGGGAATGCTTTTCTCAGTAAGATTTTTATGATTAGACGTCATATATTCCGTTGTGCTTCTGATGCTATAGGTATTATTACGAATATTATGAGCGATGGCTCTCAAGAAAAATATCAAATAGTAACCATAACTGATATATTTTTAGTTTGATCTAATAGTGAATGCGAATCGTGTTCTACAAATCTCTCATTTATGATTTATTTTTACTTCCTTCACTGTACGTAGTCTAAGAGAAGTATTAATTGTAATCGAGATGGAAGAAAAGTTTTTCGCAAAAATCATTCGTTTTGATCCTTTCTACATCGATCTGGATGAATAATTATTTGCGTGTATAACCCACTGAGGAAACGATTGTGCCGTTTCTATTGGTCGTACGAATTTCAAATTTTGAGAATCCCTTGAAAATGGTAACAATAGGAACCTTAGTATTCTGGATCGCGATAGACCCCCTTGCAAGTCCTCCTAAGCTTTTATGTAACTTGCCTCTTCAAAATTTATTTGATCGTCTGAAATGTTGCAAGTGAATTTTGACCAATATCTAGTAGTCCAATCGACTTGAAATGTGGCAGGTATTTATCATTTTGGTGACAATTTATTATGATATTGTTATAAGAGAAAAACAAGATGACTGCTCCAACAGGACATACGAGTTTTGTGAATATGGTTCGATTCTATTCAAAACTGCTATCTGGGGTTTTTTAGGGTCATAGATCATGATTTTTCAGTCGTCGTTTGAAAATTCAATATGGCAGCTCCAATATGGAAAACGAGCTTTTTGACTATGATCTGATCCGTTTGTAAATTGGTATGTGAAAGCTTTTGTCATGATGTCAGAGGAGGTGTCATGGCATCTGTATGAACTGTTATTGCGGGTGTATGTCATGATGAAAGTGTTATGGTGAAAGTGTCATGGTTGAACTGTCATGGCGGGTATATGTCAAACGATGAACTGTCATGGCGAGTGTATGTCCAACGATGAACTATCATCGCGGATCAATGAACTGTCATAGCGGATCAGTGAACTGTCGTAGGCTATACAGGTCGTTTGTAATGAGGGATTTATGTTTGAGATATAGAGACTTCAGGATGGCGAATAAGTTTTATGATTACGGTCCGATTCTTATAAAATCTTTTGAATATGTTATCTCTTGGTATGACAACAAAATAACACTCACTTCTCGTATCTAACGAAACAATTATTTTTTTCCTTCGAGTACACCGTAAAATAGAAGCTTGTCTTTGAGAAAAAATTATTATTCTCAATTCCATGAACGATAATGAATTTCTGCATATACTGAATATAAATATATACCATTATCGTATATTCAACCTGCAGAAGCATCCTAAATTGATCTATTTCAGACGTCTGATTTTTGTGTTTCTCGTCATAGAGAGATAATGCTAATATCCGTCATTTATGAATGGAACAAGAGTTTCAAATCCAATGACCTTGAGAAAACGCATCTCCCTGATATCATAGATGATTCAACAATATGAATTATGTCGTTCTCAGATGAAATATTTAGGGTACGTTGTGAACAGGTATGGTTATGGTCTCCATGTAGATGCGGAGAATGTTCAAGCTACGTTTGTTATTCCAGAGCGAAGACTGTTCCCGAAGTCGGAACATTTCCATGGTACATGCGGTTCATACAGCAATCCTCCAGTATATCACACCCATCAAGTCTCTTCTGCGGAAAGGACACATTAATCTGGCCTACTGAATGTCAGGAAGCATTTAGAAAAATGAAGGAATGCTTGGTAGCGGCGCCTACTCTCGGTTGTCCTGATTATATATCATCTTTCCGAATTCAGACTCATTTCTTCAATGGGAGGTGAAAAAGTTGTATGCTACCTTAGTCAATATCTCGCGAAGCAAGAGCGGAATTTTTATACCACAGAGCGTGAATGTTTGGCAGTTCATTGGGCTGTGGAAAACCTCAGACCCTATATTGAAGCTATTCTTCTCACCATCATAACGATCACAATTCGCTGGTTTGGTTGCAGGACTTGAAAGATCCTTCCGATCAGACCGATTACAATGCTCCCCTCACTACGTATAGTGATGGAAGTAATATAGTGCATCGCACTTCCGCTGGTTCAGAAATCTTCACAGTTATCACCTTCTTTTGGATTCATTCTGTCACCTACATATATCTCAACCCTTTGAAGGATGCCAGAAAGCAGTGTCAGTTTTACTGTTAGTGATTTTTTGCAGTACACTCCCTTGAAAATAAGGTTAATTAAATCGATAATAGCCTAACAATCGAAACTAATATCAATACTGAATTTAATATGTGAAAACTTAAAACTTAAGATATAGAATTATTGGTATTGAATCTGCAACATCCAAGCTGCATTCCTGCAACCCAAAATACACAGGTAACTAGATAATAATGCTGGCATAACTGCAGTTAGTTCAAATTTCGAATAGCACCAAGGAGTAAACCAGTGAATCATGAGCTTGAAAGAAATAACTCGGCCGCGTGAAACGGAAGATACTTGTACGCACATTATGAGTTTCGCGTGAATTGCTCAAGCTCAATGCACATCGACTTGGTTTGTCTGGCAGTCATTCAGCGCTCACACGTTGCTTATATTCAACCACGGCGAGGATGAAGCGATTGCAAGAGACGCATATTCGGTACAACATATTGAAGAAAATTCAAAACATTTCCAAGCTCGGATAGAAATAATTGCTTTTCTCGTGAAGCAGCAAGCTGTTCAGCAATTTCGCAATTATTCATAGACCGGAGCCTTTAGGGCTGTTTCAGTGAAACTATTTTTTCATCAAAACTAATTTATACCATAATGATAATAAGACTCAAAAGTGAACGCTGTTTTTAAACCCTCAAAAGGAGTAAAACCTTTTTAACGATGACGCAGGACACAACATTCACTTCGCATGATAAGTATAGAGAAAACTCTGAATGCAGCGATCCCAGATTTCAATAATAGTATAATTGACGTTTTTCGAATTCCAAAATAGACGAATGAGTTCTCTATACAAATAACATCAAGCTTGGTGTATTGATGAGAATTATCAAGTATGCCGTTCACTCTATATTGATGTCTAAATGAATACTGACGGACTCACCCATATTGATGTCAGAGAATTTTTAGTTGGGCTTACAATTACCAACTCAATAGATATGCTTCAAAAAATAGAATAATACAATAGAATGAAATTTTGTCTCGAATACATACATGCTTATATACAGTTCTATTACAATCCTTTTTTTTTCTAGATTAATTTTCACGTATGCTAGAAGTCATAAACATTAAAAGAGTAATTAAAATAATTATAAATAAATACATATACAAGAATTATCTATGTTGTAGAACTAAACAGTACTATGTTGATATCACTTTCAGTTGTAACCTCCATTACTCGAGTTTCTGCGTTATTACGCCATCTTCAGACGATATTCAAATACAATTAAAATACGGCAACTTCAACTATAAATAAACTTATCGGTAGGTAGCAAAAGATTACTGTTGTCGGTCATTAATGAATATTATTACTGAAGTGAGGCATTTATGAAATTTTCATATTTGGCATATTTTCCATATTATAAGGTATTTTTCCGAATTTTTTATATTTTTAACTATTTTTAAATTTTTAGCATATCTGTAACAATTTTACAAACAATTCCTTCCTATACAATTTAACCAAAACATTTTATTATTCTTGCATGTAAAGTAAATTTAAAAGCTCTCAATTTGTGTTGCTTGACTGGTTTTGCATGTAGCAGGTATAATTTTGAGAAAAGGACAAAGGGTAATCTGAATAATATTGTTGATTTTTAAGATATTCACTTAATCCGGAAGTAGGTACTAAGAATTAATAACCCGACATCGTTGGGGTTCATTTATTTGTTTCCAAACTAAGGGCACAAGGAAGGGCATAAAAAAAGTTTTCTTTAAAGTTGTGTCGACAATTTTAGAGTTAATTTAAATTCAGATTTTGAAGTGTGCCAGTGTTTCTATTTGAAATGGCAAGTGGTATCAAAGTGTCTATGTGGATTAAACCATGTCCAGAGTTTTCTATGGACATGAGAAAAGTATTCTGCTCAATCTGTAGCAAAATTGCAAGTACAAATTTATTATTTTCAAAGCTATGCAGACTTTTCAACATAAAAAAGGTTCCTAAGGAACAAGCTGTACAAGGTGTCATGGAGGGGGTTTATTAAATATGCACAAGGTGTATTCTACGTAATTTTTTAAGGTTTCAAATATTAGGATTTTTCGGTATAAAGAGTGTCCCTTGCTTCTGGCATACAGGGTGGGGCAAACTTTGATTGTAGTCCCCTAACCCCTTCGAAACAAGACTAAAAAATGTCTTCTAATGAAACCGGTCAACGGTGGACAAAAGCACATATCCTAAAAAAAATTTTTTACTCAGGATTCGGCTGGATAATTGAAAACGTATTCCAGGGTTACGTAGCGGTAATTATAACGGCGCCAAAAAAATACATAAAGTTGGTCATTTAATAATTTATGAAAAAGTAGGTCATATTTGCATAATTTATTATTGGGTTATCCTGTATACATGAAAATAATCATAGAACCCGTGTTTTCGTCCACCATTGACCAGATTTATTTGAAAAAATTGTTAAGTTCTATTTCAAAGGAGTTATAGAACTACGTTCGAGGTTTGCCTCACCCTGTAGTCCAATATGATTTGAGAAGTTACAAACAAATTAAATTTAATCTCCATGTTTCAAAATATATAGGGGCTCATATAATGTGGAAGCAAACTTAAGTTTTTTCACACCCTGTGGCAAATAGTTCATAGCCATTATATGAATTGGTTTGTCAAAGATGTTAGGTACCTATTTGAAATACTTGCTCTACATATGGTATTTCGTCTTTCTAGATTACATCTGAGGAAAGGTTTATAATAGAACAGCATGTTAAAACTGCATCACATGTGGCTAAGTGAAACAAAGTGACGTCTAAAGGAAAAAACCAACCGTCAATATCAAAGTGCTTTCAATCTTATGTTTTTGAATAGTTTCATATTTAATTTTTCTTTTTCATAATTCAAATAAATTTCTTTCATATATATGATCATATTTCCTACTTTTTTTTGTTCATATTTGCCTCACTTTAAATTTATCAGTATAGGATTACATGGTGGGTTTTTACATTCTAATAATGACGAATTTTTATTAATAGCAGGGGATAGAAGCTAATCAGGACCATAATTCCTGAGATGAATATAATGATGTAAAAATCAGGTCTAATTGATCATTTAGATGTAGAGTATTTTTCTTGTGTTTGTAATTTTTCAAAGAAGCTTAGTTTCGCATCCTTATCAGTTACATGTAAAATATGCAAACTCTCCATTCGGGAAAGAAATGATTATTATCGAACAAATGATGATGATGAAGATGAGGTGAACCTGTTTTTGAAAGTCTAAAGCATCTTTCATATTCATTAAGCCTAATAGAAAATGGTCGTCCTTTTTGGCCCATACAAAAGGAATTGCATCCATGACACAATATCTTATAAACTCCATATTTATCAATTTTTTTTGTTTTGCCTTCATTATTCAATAAGATATATCCTAATTTGGAATTGAGTTTGAATGCAATATTCAAGTCATGATGTTTCATAATGTTTTAGATTTTTTCAGTGTTTTTTTCTTGTCTGGTTTTATATAGGACTACTAGGATGCTTATTTTCTATTAGGTTTATTGAACATAAAAGTAGTTTTAGATTCCCAAAAAACAGGTCTACATTTGCATCATTGTTTAGATGATAATCATTCTTTCCTTGAAATAGATGCTAATAGACTATAAAAGAGTTCACACTGTGGATATATTATAGCACCATTGATAAGAAATAATCTCCCTCAGCCAATAAAAATACTATCAGAGTACTGAAAACCTTTCGGCTACCAAGTAGCTATCATCAGAGTAAAATATATTATAAGTTAAAATGTGACTATTTGAATACCGTTTGGTGATAATAATGTAAACAATGGGTTACCCTTAGCTGGAGAAGGATTGGAATTTAATGAATTGCTTTTCCGCTTATACGTTTTCATCTATTCTGAATTACCTATATATTTGCCTGTACTGTGTTTTAAAAGAGATATGGAATGACCCGTATTCAAAATATGTTCGGCTACCGCTGATTGTTCACCATTATTCTTTTTTATATGGACAAACTGTTCCTTATAATGATTTAAAATGTTCTTTCTAGTTTAACTCACATACCATTTTGAACACGATTGATTTTGTAAATCCCGGATTTGTCGAAATCGGAAACACCTTCGATATTATCATAGAATAATTGAATTGAGCAGGTCAGATGTCACCGTATAATTTCCAGTGTAATAAATCTATTTGATTCTACTACAAACTTATCACCATAGTTCAATAAACTTGCAGTAGTCGAAATAAACTATTCCTGGCTCAAAATTCACGTAGTTAGTACATTTAATGATTCAAGTACGAATAGTCAAGAAAAGTAAATATGCTGCGGAAATTAATATTTGACCATCGGTATCGAGCTATTGCCATCATCCATCATTATTTAATCTCCTATATATACAGCAACAAATCTATTTATCTAACTAATATGTCCCCATTTTCATAACAAGTTCAGTTATACACTATGTTCTCTCATCTATAGATCAATAATAGTGCAATCATTTTCAAGATTACCAGATTTCATTCAAATTGCCTTGCTTATACTCATCTACATATTCTTCATGACAATTTCTTAAAATTAAACTCGCAAGTTGAATTGTGACATTAGATCTTTCATCGTCATTGAATTAAATTCGTTCAATAATTCAGGCTTCTGGCGATATGCGTAAGGTTCTCTTTCGTGAGATAACAAACAGTTTGTTCCAATGATACCACTACAGGGGAAATTGAATCGTGGTAGGAAATACTTTACGGAAGTAGGAACAGAATAACAGTTTGCTCTGATATCAACAGCCGGCCCTTATTAATGAATGACGGGAGCGAAAAAATGGTTCTAATCAAAAAACAAAAATGTCACCAAAAGCTTCTTCAGGAGGAGTTCGCTCTACTTATGAGCTCGTCAGTGAGACGAGGCAGACGTGAAGTCATTGATCAACCATCTACGAAAGTGATATAATGAAATAAACAACTTCGTCTCACTGACCCTCGTCCCACTGCCGAGCTAATGAGAAGAGCGGAACAGCAGTCTGAGACTATAGAACGTGTTGCCACTATCCAACTTGGTGAATCGATACTCCGTTCATCATATTGGAAGTTCATTTAATTGACAACGTAATGTATTTCAAAAGGGTTCATATAAGGACCTTTGTCGTATCGTTATAAACATGAATGAATTACTTACCGCTATCGTTATCTCCTATTATTCATGTTAACTTCACTCAAAATCAATATAAATTCAGATAATTAAAGCGTACCCTGTTCAGTTACTATTCATTTAGTTCTAATTGAATAGTAAAGAAATGTGAAGTTCAGGATATATTTCTTAGTGAGACTAAATTAATAGTAAAATCCGTATCAGAGATAGTGATGAACTATTTATTTTATGGAAATCCGTTTTGATAAAATGAAATAAAACAAGTTTCTTGTCTAAGTTCCAAAAGAAATTTTACTTATTTCTCATTTTACTGATAAATAAATGATCGTGTTTCTTGAGAAATGAAATCTCTTGTGGAAATTAGACAAGAAATTGTTTAATTTCATCTTATCCTTTTTCCATATTTGATTTATTCTCTTTCATTATCATAATTGTTTTCTTTTATTTCTATTTTACATACACAAAACATACATTTAATTCAGAATTAATGCCGAAAAATTGTTCTAATATGTGATTCACGCAATTAGAGTACTTAATAATAACAATATTAAATGACCAATCAATTGACCCGTAATTCACCAGTTGTCAACAGTTTTGTGATAACCTCCAACTCATGTCATTGTCTACCTCCATCCCTCAATTTGTCTAATATTTGAGGGCATTATTATTATTAATTGAAGGGGCCATTGTGATTTCTTAATGCCTAGGCAGAAACCCTTTGCACCCGGGTCACATGTCACCTAGTGGACCAGTTCCCACCAAGGAGTGTTTATCAGGCCACCAAAGGGCAGCTCCCACACGAGAGTGTTCACCATGCTCCCTAGGTTAATGATTAACGTGTCATTTAGTGGAGCGATTCCCATTTACGAGTGTTCACCTATTTACAAGAGTGGCCGTCCTCGCCCGAGAGTGTTCACCATTCTCCCCCAGGTGAACGATTCCTAAAGAGGTTAACATCAACTTCGTGATATATTATCCAAACGAAATCCTAGTGAAGCGGTTCTCACTTGAGGTTGTTCTCCCAGCTTCAGAGGTAGGCGGGATCGGTTCCCCTCCAGAGTGTTCACCGGGTGCTTGAGATGGACAAACATACACCTACTCAGGTAGGTGGTTGATGCTCTGAAGAGGTTTAGCACCATCTTGGTATCTAGTTAATGAATCTCTTCAGTGTCGCATAAGTCTACCGAGAGTGCGCATCTGCACAGATTGTTCATTGATGATTCGTTGTTTCGTTTGCACCACCTACACAAAGGCGAATCGCTATGGTTCATCCTGGGGAGGTGGTAGTTGAATGATCCGTGTCCTGTCAGTATTCGTGTCACCAGTTTTGCATCGGTTTTAACCATGTTATATATTATATTGTAATGGATTGATAGTGTTTGAACATTATACGTTTCCTCCTATGTAGTCAAAGTATAGAAAAGCAGGAATTATCTGTTTCCTCTCTTCTTTTTGGCGCAGAAAAAGGATAAAAGATTAAAAAATGTTGAAAATAAAACACTTATTATGTTTCAGTTAATATGTTATAGAATTTAGATTAAGCTTAACTTAGGCAACCTTTTACTATTTTTATATGTAGTATGTAACACAAGGCTTAAGAGGTAGAACGAGGGATAGGAAACTATCTGCTCGAACTTCACCTTGAAATTTTTGAATTGTATACATTCTTATTCTTTCTTATTATTTCTTATTATTCTGCTCTGGTTTTGTGAGTAGATTTATGTAAATTTACTACAAGTAACAATTTCAAAAATAAAGCTACATTATTATTATTATTATTATTAAACAATCAAATTAGTGGGTATTACATAATATAGCTGTAACTTCATTGTTACCCAGTTGTATTGCTATGAGATACCCATATACAGGGTGTCCCAGGTTTCAGTAGCAGAACTTCATTCAACATGAGATAGAAAATTCAATTTTGAGAAAAAAAGTTCCTATTAACATATATGCACAGACACTTAGTTCATGAGATACAGGGTCTTGAAATTGAAAAAAAAATTTCGTTTTTTGCAAATATCTCCGGAACCGTTCATCTTACAGAGAACAGCTTACGCAAGCATTTTCTAATCATAGTAAGCTATGTTATGTGCGATGAAAAATTATTTTTTAGTCTTGATTGGTGAAGATTTTGAAGGGGTAGTGGGTGTTTTTCTCCCCAACTTCTACTCCACTGGAAAAAGTCTGGTTTTGTGACAACTATTTGAGCCGCCAATGTTTTCTACACAAAAAAGGTACTCATGGTCATAAGCTCTGAAGTTTACCGTTTTCGTGAAAACTCTACTTTTATGTTGAAAAACATGGTAAATTTTTTGGTTTTGTTACTTGTTCTAACGTTTGAATAAATTTTATTTAATTAGTAAGAATTGACCATGTTTTTCAACATAAAAGTTGATTTTTCTCAGAAACAGTCAACTTAAGAGCTTATGACCAGGATTAACTTTTTTGTTTAGAAAACATTGGCGGTTCAAATGGTTGTCCCAAAACCGTACTTTTTCCAATGACGTAGAAGTTGGGGAGAAAAACAACCACTACCCCTTCAAAATCTTCTCCAATCATGACTGAAAAAAAATATCACACAGAACATAGCTCACTATGAGTAGAAAATGCTTGCAAAAGCTCTCCCATGTACAATAAGCGGTTCCGGAGATATTGGCAAAAAACGAAATTTTTTTTTTAATTTCAATACTCTACCCTGTATCTCAAAAACTAAGAGTCTGTGCATATATGTTGATTGGAACTTTTTTCTCAGAATCAAATTTTATATCGACTGTTGAAGTTCTGCTACTAAAACCTGAGACATACTGTATAACTTTCCTATCGGTTGTTTCGACCACGCACTGCCTTATAGTATAAAGGAGTCTAACATGATCTTGTTCTTGATTAATAAGCAAAAGTATTGAGGAACTTTTGCTTAAGAAGGTTATTAAGTGGAGATGGTAAATGGTCATTACGGTGCTAATTACATTAACTAATAGGAATAATTAATAAAGAGCGTCAAGTATTCAACTATCAAAAATTGTATATAAATTTTCGGCAAATAGGTCAGACTGATACATATGCTCATTACGTTCGTCTTCACGTAGGTTTCGATGTCACCACCATCATCAGAAGACATATCAATTGTAATGAACCATTCTCCATTACTTACAAATCAATTTGAATATTTCAGTAGAGTCGAATAACATGGGCAAAGTTAAGAGATCAAACTTCGTGCACATCTATGTATAAAAACTGGTGAACAGAATTCGCAAGCCGGTCACCTGTTCACGTTACGTCACACGCCGCGATCTGTATAAAAGCAAGCCCATTTCATAGCTAAAGGGGACTTGCTTGCCAGACCAGCACCGAGAGTGACCTGCAGTATTTCATTTTCCGAAACAACTCGAAGCCGTTGCCGTTGTGCAAATACGAGAGATAGATAGTGAGTATTAATCGCCGTATAAAATCCATTCAAGATATTGAATTAACATTCCAGTATATAAGTCCGATTCCAAATTCGAACTTTGTTAATAAATTCAATAGTCCACGAAACAATCCTGGTAGCTTGGACGATTGCGATTCAGCTCCTGCGAATTGTTTTCTAGAGGCTAAGTTAGGATATAGCTCGAGACCGATTTGTAGAATTGTGAATAAATTCACAGCCGGAACAGCCGGAAAAATCAATCCTGGTAGCTTGGACAATTGCGATTCAGCTCCTGCAAATTGCTTTCTAGTGGCAAAGTTAGGATATTTCCCGAGACCGATTTGTAGAATTGTGAATAAATTCACAGCAGGAACAGCCGGAAAAAAATTAATCCTGGTAGCTTGGACGATTACGATTCAGCTCCTGCGAATTTATTTCTAGAGACTAAGTTAGGAAATTGCCAGAGACCGATTTGTAGAATTGTGAATAAATTCACAGCCGGAACAGCCGGAAAAATCAATCCTGGTAGCTTGGACGATTGCGATTCAGCTCCTGCGAATTGCTTTCTAGGGGCTAAGTTAGGATATTTCCCGAGACCGATTTGTAGAATTGTGAATAAATTCACAGCAGGAACAACCGGAAAAAAATTAATCCTGGTAGCTTGGACGATTACGATTCAGCTCTTGCGAATTGATTTCTAGAGACTAAGTTAGGAAATTGCCCGAGACCGATTTGTAGAAATGTGAATAAATTCACAGTCGGAACAGCCTGAAAAATTAATCCTGGTAGCTTGGACGATTGCGATTCATCTCCTGCGAATTGATTTCTAGAGGCTAAGTTAGTATATTTCCCGAAACCTATTTGTAGAATTGTGAATGAATTCACAGCCGGAACAGCCTGAAAACAAATCAATCCTGGTAGCGTGGACGATTGCGATTCAGCTCCTGCGAATTGATTTCAGGGGCTACGTTGTGATACTTTCCGAAACCGACGTGTGAAATTATTAAGTCAGTCATAGCCGAAGATCACTGACAAATCAATCAGGTCCGTAATGCCCCGCTCCGTAAGAAATTACGTCTGAAATACAGGTCAGAGTGAACATACGATCCACGATCCGTCGAAGTTAAAGGTGTACTAAATATTTAGATCAGTTTTGGGATCACTCGAGTGAAAAATAACCTATCATCCGGTTATTTCAATAACCTGAATAATTCGGTTATGAGTTATAGAATTCAAGTATTCAAGTGATGAATAACTTATAGCATTCTGTGAGGAAAACAACGGGTAGCTGTTTGACAGAAACATTCACGGTGAACCAATAACTGAGAACCGAAAAGAGCGGCGACCAGAACCTGATAGTTATTCATTTCTATGCACAATCATAATATTCCAGATGTGACTTTATTCAGATACTATGTTGGGAGTTTATTCGGATACGAAATACACACTGCTTTGACAAAACATTATCCAATTAATATTAAATAAATATTATAATTTTTTTAAATCGGTATAATAATGAATTTCTATATAGAATAATAAAAATTGTTAAGCACTCGAAATTCATATAGAAATATAAATCTCTGCGTGACTTAACTATGATACTGTGTAAACGGGGTCGCCGCAGGCAATCTGTTCCTTCCGGGTGTAAACAGTGTCAACCCTCTCCAATCGTGTTTTCTGGAGAGACAAAGTGAACTCGGCGCAAACAATGACATCAGCGCGCCAGTGTTGATTCAGCTATTGTGTAGTAAATATCGAGAACAATAATTGAAATACATTCGCCCACACTTGTTCACCTGTATAACACGTTTAATGCTCCCGGCCGGTTCTAGTGGTTTATGGTTTAACATTAAATACGTTTTGAAGTTATCGGGTGTATTACTTACAGTCCACCTCAAGTTATTTTCTAGTGCAAACCTTGAAAAGCCAAGTTACCGGCTCAAGGAAAGCAATTGTGTAAACCTAACAAAGCAAAGAAAAAGAGTTTACATAATAGAACTTGGTCCATTCGAATCCGGATAGTTCATCAGTACGGGTTTAGTGAATAAATCTTCGACAATCGTGTCGACGAACATTTCCAGTATAATCATTGGCTTGTCAGATTGCGCGGTAAAAGAAGCGTGGACTCTGGCAACAGACAACAAGGAGGCGATCCAGACAGAGACGGAGCACGATTCCTACGCAGCAAAAAGCAGTACATTTTAGAAGAAACAGTCTGAGTATATCAGCGAATGTCAGTAAGTCAGTTGCATGCCTTTTTAATTGGTAGATCTGATCCATAATTCCTGTTCAAAAATTACCATTTTCTGTCTGAGCAATTCAGTCGTGTACATTTACATTTAATTAAATCATGCCGGGTACAATCGAACAACGAGCACTCCTCATCAGAAAGAGAGGTGCAATAAAATCTAGTTTTACGCGACTTGCCAAATTCTTCAATGACTTAACAAATAACGATGAACAAATTATTAGTCAAGCAAAAATTCTAGAACTAGAAACGCGCCTAGCAACAGCTGAATCGGAATTATTGTGCAGGTTCAATGAGATTCAGTTTGAACTAGAAGAAATCGATTTTGAAAACTTTGACAAATCGGAAACAGAAAATTTCGAAAGAGCCTGTTATTCATTATTCGGAGAAATAAAATCAGTTTTGTTGACGGCAAGGACTCCGGTGCGAAGTAGTAATGCTCAAGGCAACCCATCAGGGTCCTCAAATATTAGAAATTGTTCAAAAGTAGGTGTGAAATATCCGATAATAGAGTTGCCGAAGTTCACCGGCATATACGAGAAATGGTTAGAGTTCAAAGAATTGTATCTGGCGCTAATTCATAAAAATGATGAGCTAAACTCAATTGCGAAATTTCATTATTTACGTGCTTCCTTGGAGGGATCCGCAGCTCAGTGCATTCAATCCATTGATTTTACTGCTGACAATTATTCAACAGCATGGGATGCACTGAATAGTCGATTTGACAATAAACAATTAATAGTTCATAAGCATATAAAAAACTTATTTAATATACACGAAGTCAAACCAGAATCACCGGCATCCTTTAGACATTTGATTGACACAACGTCAAATAATTTGAAATCGTTACAATCGTTAGGAATAGACACGGATTCTTGGGACCCCTTAATAAATTATCTAGTCACGAGTAAGCTGGATATGGAGACCTTAAGTAAATGGGAACAGCAGGAGTTCGAAGGAGATCTTCCGACCATCGAAGAGTTGAAAACTTTTCTGTCTGATCGGGCTGACTTTCTAGATAAATTAAACATGCACAAAACAAAGAATCCAAAGTTAGCTGAGAAAAATCAAGTCAAACAAAAATCATTCTTGTCTAAGTCGTTCAGTAAAAATACGGAAAAAAGCAATAAATTTTCTTGCTACTATTGTAAACAATCACATTCAATCTATAAATGTGGCGAATTTTTAGCCTTGTCTTCAAACCAAAAATATGACAAAATAGTTGAACTCAAACTTTGCATAAACTGTTTGCAAGGTGGCCATCAAGTCGAAACGTGTAAATATGGCAACTGTAGATTGTGTCAGCAGAAACATAACTCACTGCTGCATCCAGGTAAGTCCAATAGTAATGTTGCAATGACACGGTCTACAGGAAAAATAGATTCAGCAGAATCTAATTTCGACACGATTGTGCAGCAAGGGCAGGAATCTACTTGTTGTAACTTGTCGTCAGGGAATCAGGTGCTATTAGCCACTGCGCAAGTATCCGTTCTGGATAGTAGGGGAAATGAACACACTTGTAAAGCTTTGCTTGATAACGGTTCCATGTCAAATTTCATCTCTCAAGACCTAATAGACAAATTGGGACTTGCACAAGAAAAAATTAATTTTTCTGTTCTCGGCATTGGGCAATGCCAATCAAGATTAAATACTTCGTGCAATGTAATGTTGAAATCTTTACTATCTGATTATCAAACAACCCTTCATTGTCTTGTCATTCCAGCAATCACTGATAAGCTTCCAAGCTTCGGTTTCAACCCAAATTCTCTAAATATTCCATCGAACATTGAGTTGTCAGATCGAACCTTTTTCCAACCCAACAAAATAGACATGTTGATACGGGCCGACACTTATTGGTCATTGATAGAAAAGGGTAACATTCAGTTAGGTAAGGGAAATCCAGTACTACAGAAGACCAAACTTGGTTGGGTAGTTTCAGGACCCTTAGGCTCTGCACGCAGGGTTGTCACGTCTTGTCATTTTTCAAAAAATTCCGACTTACAGAACCAACTTGCCAAGTTCTGGGAAATCGAAGAAATTTCGAATGAGTCCAATCTGTCAACCGAAGAGAATTTTGCAGAAACTCACTATTCCAAGACCTTCAGGCGTACGCCTGAAGGAAGATTTATGGTTTCAATCCCCTTCAAGGAACCTGTAACCAAACTAGGTGATTCAAAGGAGCTCGCTGTACGCCAGTTCTTTGGGCTTGAGCGTAAACTTGCAGTGAATCCCAAACAAAGGGAAATGTACTGCGATTTCATGAATGAGTACAAACATTCTGACCACATGACCCTTTTCAACGCAAGTCCAAATCAAGTGACTTATTTTTCTCCTCACCATGGCGTTTTACGTGAAGAGAGCATCACTACAAAATTAAGGGTAGTGTTTAATTGTTCTGCAGAGTCATCATCAGGGTATTCTTACAATTCAATTCAAGTTGCTGGCCCTACGGTTCAAGAAGACCTCTTTTCAATCCTGGTAAGGTTCAGGCAGCATGCCTTTGTCGTTTCAGCAGACATAAGTAAAATGTATCGACAGATAGAGATTGCAGATGAATTCAGACCTCTTCAATTAATAGTGTGGCGTGAAAGTCCTGAGGATGAACTTCAGACTTATTCTATAAATCGAGTAGCCTATGGTACAACTAGTGCACCGTTCTTGGCAACTCGTTGTCTTCTTCAATTAGCGATTGAACACGAAAATTCTCACCCTCAAGCAGCTCAAGCTATCAAACGAGACATTTATGTAGATGATCTCCTATCTGGTGCCGACTCCAAGGAAGATCTTAATTCTTTGGCCCAACAAGTTTCATCTATTCTTCAATCAGGCTGTTTTGAACTAAGAAAATGGAAGAGCAACAATCCTCTGGTACTCGAAAGTCTCAAGCCAGTAAGTTCTTCTACTGATTCTTTTTTCTTTGCACCCTCTGATACAAGCAAAACTCTAGGAATGGGTTGGTCTTGTGTGGAAGACACCTTTTCCTTTCAACTTAGGCCTTTTACCCAAAAAAGGAGAGTCACGAAAAGAACCATTTTGTTCGAAACAGCAAGCATATTTGATCCTCTTGGACTCATCAGTCCAATAACCATTTGTGCCAAAATAATGATGCAATCATTGTGGTCACTCAAGCTTTCATGGGACCAAGAAGTCCCTAAAGATATCTCAGATCAATGGAAGGAGTTCAAAAAAAATATTTTGGAACTCAATGATCTGAGAATTCCAAGACATATTTCTTGTTTAGATCCAATATCTATTCAAATTCACGGATTCTCGGATAGTTCCCAAAAGGCGTATGGGGCAGCCTTATATCTTCGGATAGAAACCCAAGAAAATGAAGTTTTTGTGAATTTGATCACTTCAAAAACCAGGGTAGCGCCTCTCCAACCATTAAGTATCCCTAGACTAGAACTGTGTGCCGCCTTATTGTTGACACAGTTATTGGAGAAAACCACCAAGTCATTAACTCTCAGGTATGATGGTAAATACTTGTGGTCCGATTCCACAGTAGCATTAGCTTGGATTCGTTCCCCCCCTAAGATTTTGCAACCTTTCGTTGGGAATCGCGTGGCAGACATACAACGGTTGTCTGAAATGTCAAATTGGCGATATGTGCCTACCAATTCAAATCCTGCAGACATCCTGTCAAGAGGTATGTCGCCAAGAAATTTAATTAGTTCGGCCAAATGGTTTCACGGTCCTTCATGGTTAAAACATTCAGAGGAAACTTGGCCTGAAGATATTTCCTTATCAACTCCAGTAAATGAATTACCTGAAGTTAGAAACCAGACAAAAACATTTGTTCAAACCAACCACGAACTATTTCCCTTTAATCGATTTTCCTCTTTATGTCGGCTCAAACGTGTTTTTGCCTTTTGTTTAAGATTTATAAACAACTGCAAAAAGAAAAATGAGAAATTGTCTGGTTTTCTCAGTGTTGACGAACTCAGAAATGCTATGCATTTGAGTAGGGGTGGCGTCACTTGGGCCCGCCAGACAGAGAGCCTTATCAGATGTAGGCAACCAGTAGCGCATGCGCGGTATTATCAGCTGGGTAGATGGTTGGGGTGTGGTCGTCTCTGACCTTCTGCTGACCTCTAGGTGTTACCGGGTAGACGGCTAGGGCTTGATCGTTCAAGGTAGACAGCAAGCAATATGTGAGGTTAGGGAGAACTTCAATGTAAAGCAGCATCAAAATATTTTTTTCTACACACGGGAATCGAACCCGAGAAATGAAATCCAAAGCCGGTTCCTTAACCGCTCAGCTATGGAGGAATTGAAAACAAGCGATTTTAATGTTGTAGATATAACCGCAGGGTATCCGGTCTGAGTGATAAGTGCGAGTATATTGCAGTCTATATGATGCAGGTAATTGTTTTACATGACGTTAGTCATGCAGGTATGTCACGAAGCGAGGTATGGAATGTGAGACTTCATAGCGCTAGCCCATAGGGTTTTGAAATAGTGTTGTTTGTACATGTCGTCAGTCACGTGATTTTTGAAAGAGACCGGGCATTCATCGGAGGTATCATGGGAGGGCTGCTATCCCCCTGAATGCATAGATGGAATGTTATATATAGTATAGAAATGATATCTTCTGCATCTCTCTCAAACGCGATGTTTATAAGGAAATTACTTTCAAAAACGTTTATTCAAGCTGTCTGTACCTTACTTGATTGCTATATTACAAAATGCGATTTCAATCATCTTAAACATATATGGAAATTATTTTTAGTATACAAAATGGAGTTGGGAGACTTCAATGGGGTATGGAATGTGAGGTTATACAGATTGTTTATGTATGACGTTAGTCATGTGAATTTGAATGAAGCTCACGCGAGCTCCAACGAGACAGGTGTGTATGTGAGGTTATACAGAGTGTGCAGGTATAATGATGTCTATCGTACGCGGCGCATTGTCTGCCCCCACAAGTCTTCAATAAGGGGTCATAACATCTAACATGCGATAGTTTACAAAAATGCTGCTTCTCATAATGGCGATATTATGAAGCGTTTGCAGAAATAACTATTAAATCATCTAAGGACTTTTTGCTTGATTAGAACTAGCGAGTACAAAATTCGTTATAATATTATAAGTATGTATCATTAGCTTACTTGTGCGATAAGGTCGTGCTAAATCATGTCCAACAGCAATGTATTCAACTTGGAATTATCGTAATGATGCGAGCGATCCTTCAATGTTAAAGTAGTTTCATAAGTTATCCGAAAGTAATATGAATATATAAAATGTTTTTCCAAAATTAGTTCCGAAGTAAACATAATTCGCTATAATATTCATTCATGTATGTTTCATAAATTATCCGATATAAATCAAATAAGTTTATGTCGCAGGTTGAACAATATTCACTATCAGATTTTGCGGTAGAGCTACAGCTGGTTCGAGAGAGATAAGAAAGATACGCCGATCACCTTCAAACGCGATGAGAATACTTTATTTTAAATCACACATGTAGTATGTATATATTCGAATCATATTGATTGTAAATCGCATAATATGATCCGAAATCTAGCTGCTGCTGGGTGTAGCCCAATACCTATACAGAATCTAGACGAAGCGGTGTTACACATCACGATGATTATTCGAACTGTCTGTACAGCTCGATTGCTATATAACAAAATACATTTTTAATCATCTTAAACATATAGATGTGCTAATATAATTTTTTCGGTATGCAAAAATATACTAATAAAACATTTTTCATCGACACACACATTTCTTCATAGGATAGTTAGCTTTTTATAAAATTCAATCAATTTCAATGGGAAACATATATGCGAGGGAGTTTTATAGAGATCGAACTCATTTCCCCAACCACCCCAAGAGGTAGAACTATGATGAGGAATAGATGTGGATAATGATCATATGAATATCTTCATAAGCGCTAATCTATATGACATGCTTCATAAAAGTCTGAATATTGAGTAGAGCTATAGTATCTTTCTTCATAAGCGATCATTATCAACATTCAGACACTTGTTTAGCACGTGATTCAACAGCCTGGCATCATCGTTCACGAACTATGATGGGCTGATGAGGAATAAAATACCAATAATAATTATATAAATATCTCCATTAGCAATCTGTACTATTTTCCTTCACCAGCACGACTTTTACAAACTCCATACGTTCGCGTAAAAGATTATAATGATAAACACATTTTTGTTCACGGGTTTACATAATCATATGAATATCTTCATAAGCGCTATTCTATATGACATTCAAACACATGCTTCATAAAAGTCTGAACATTGAGTAGAGCTATAGTATCTTCATAAGCGATCTTTATCAACATTCAGACACTTGTTTAGCACGTGATTCAACAGCCTGGCATCATCGTTCACGAACTATGATGGTTCGATGAGGACTCAAACATTGAACAGATGAATCTTTGAGGTTAAATATCTGCTGTAGAAATTACCCCGCTTTTATTACCTCTTATTTGAGAATATCGATATTTCCCATGTAACTAACCTAAAGCTATTTTGAATGCAACATTGTTATCATTTGCGAGCCTACGAGGGCCTGTGTGTTGGTCGGGGCTAAATGAATATGTTTGACTATTATTACCTGTAGATTTATTTGAGATTCTTCAAGTTTGAGATTGATAACCCACATGAAGAAAGAAGCTTCAACGAATTGATATCAATGAATATTCGTTATTCTGAATGTGACAACTTTATCGGCTTCAATACTCGAGATAAGAGAGAATATTTACCGCTGATGTAGGGAAAATCAATATGATGCATACAAATTGGGGTGGGTGAGAACATCAGCTTTATGTGTATCGGAATACATAAGGATTTGACGAGTAAGTGGTGTTTTATTGAATTGAAGATCCGGCGATCATAGTTTACGAACGATGATGACGTCACTGCTTCAAGCCAATGACAGTAACTGATTCAACCCGGCGATCATCGTTCACGAACGATGATGACGTCACTGCTTCAAGCCAATGACAGTAACTGATTCAATCCGGCGACCATAGTTTACGAACGATGATGACGTCATCATCGTTCACGAACTATGATGGGCTAATGAGGAATAAAATGTGAATAATCATAATGTTTGTAATACATTCATGCACATGTTTTATCGCATGATTCAACACATGCTTTAACATTCAGACACGTGTTTCAGACACGTGTTTCAACATTCAGACACGTGTTTCAGCATTCAGACACGTGTTTCAGACACGTGTTTCAACATTCAGACACGTGTTTCAACATTCAGACACGTGTTTCAGACACGTGTTTCAACATTCAGACACGTGTTTCAACATTCAGACACGTGTTTCAGACACGTGTTTCAACATTCAGACACGTGTTTCAGCTTTCAGACACGTGTTTCAACATTCAGACACGTGTTTCAGCTTTCAGACACGTGTTTCGGCTTTCAGACACGTGTTTCAGACACGTGTTTCAACATTCAGACACGTGTTTCAGCTTTCAGACACGTGTTTCAGCTTTCAGACACGTGTTTCAACATTCAGACACGTGTTTCAGCATTCAGACACGTGTTTCAGACACGTGTTTCAACATTCAGACACGTGTTTCAACATTCAGACACGTGTTTCAGACACGTGTTTCAACATTCAGACACGTGTTTCAACATTCAGACACGTGTTTCAGACACGTGTTTCAACATTCAGACACGTGTTTCAGCTTTCAGACACGTGTTTCAGACACGTGTTTCAACATTCAGACACGTGTTTCAGCTTTCAGACACGTGTTTCGGCTTTCAGACACGTGTTTCAGACACGTGTTTCAACATTCAGACACGTGTTTCAGCTTTCAGACACGTGTTTCAGCTTTCAGACACGTGTTTCAGACACGTGTTTCAACATTCAGACACGTGTTTCAGCTTCCAGACACGTGTTTCAGCTTTCAGACACGTGTTTCAGACACGTGTTTCAACATTCAGACACGTGTTTCAGCATTCAGACACGTGTTTCAGACACGTGTTTCAACATTCAGACACGTGTTTCAGCTTTCAGACACGTGTTTCAGCTTTCAGACACGTGTTTCAGACACGTGTTTCAACATTCAGACACGTGTTTCAACATTCATACCTATTTAACATGTATTTGAAACCTGATTTTGAGAGAGGCGTAGAAGTACCTAACCGCGTGATCAGACATACACAATATAACATCATCAACTAGTATATAAACAAATGCTTATTAACATATGTTTCAGTATGATTTCGAATCGCCTTCAGGCATGATGAAGATTGTTAAGCAAAAAGACTCGTTGAGTATTATGAACTTAGGATCAAGCAATGAGAATGTTGAACAACCACAACGTCACAGCTCTTTGCTGCCTAATACTCTACGAACAATAATCTGTGGTCCAAGTAATTGTGGGAAAACAAATGTGATGTTATCGCTATTGTTAGATGCTAACGGCCTGAAATTTGAAAACGTGTACATATATTCAAAGTCTTTACACCAACCAAAATACCAGTTACTAAAGGAGACATTGAAGAAAATTGAGGGGCTTGGATATTTTCCTTGTACCGAAAGTGATGAGGTCATAGACCCCACAGAAGCGAGACCTAATTCAATCATAATATTCGATAACGTGATGTTTGAGAAACAGCAGAAAATTCGTGCTTATTTTTCAAGAGGGAGACACAACTCAATTGATAGTTTCTATCTTTGCCAGTCTTTTGCTAAATGTCCAAAACATGGATTGCGCGACAATGCCAATTGCTTGATTATTTTCAAACAGGATGAACTCAATTTGAAGCATATATTCACCGATCATGTAAGTACCGACATGTCACTCGAAAAATTCAAAGAGATATGTAGCGTATGTTGGAAAGATAAATATGGATTCCTTATGATAAACAAAGACTGTGATATGAACAAAGGACGTTATCGCAAAGGTTTTGATAGTTATATATACATCTAACATGTATATATACTTTCATTTGAAATAGACAACCCGCTCAGCATGGACGTGGGTGTGCTAAAGGAAAAACAACAATTGAAGAAAAAAATTTGGGAGTTAGCAAACGTTGTGAGGAAAAAATATATGGCTGTGAAATTGGGTAAAGCTGAAAATGATGAGATTCTAGATAATATGTTCAGGAATGTATCCAAACCTCTGGAGGAAATTGCGAGAAATGCTGAAATAATCAAACAAAATTCGTTGGTTAAACCTAAAAGTATTGTTTCTACAGCAACACAAATGGAGAACATACCAACCCCAAATATTGTAACTGAAGGTGAAGAATTCGTATATAACCCCCAAAATACTGAGGAGGATGTGTTTACACCCGAACCTACTATCGATCAGATTCGTGAAGAATTCAGAAAACATAAGAAAGATAATGCAGAGGCTACAGAGGAGTTTCTGCAACAATACCCCACATTAGCACGTTATTACTTGGAAGGATTCCTATTGGATGATGATGTTAAGAGATATGATGATAAAATGGGTTTGCAATATAATTCAACTTTAGACAAATGGTTCATGGGTAATCAACCTATAGAAATTGATAGTGAGAGTAATATAATTATCAAGGGTACTCCGTTCAAGGGTACCACAGGACTGTATAATTTGATATTTTACAAAGATGTTCTACCTGATACTTACACTGTGGAAGATGGGAAAAATTACAGTCAAATGATGGAAATGACTAGTGCCCATAGACGTAATAACGATCCAGCTGATCGAATAAGATACACAGTGAAATACAAATATGTACTCAAACCTTTGATTAATTCCATGAAAAGACCCAGAGCCAAAACATACACTGGAAGTGCATATATCAAAAATGATATGCTTGAATATAACGAGAAACCTATCGAATATGTTTATTGGGATGACGTTAACGAAATTGTGGATAGACTGAGACTTCTTGTTGCATCCTCGCATGCAGGTAACCATAATGAGATAATCTCTATAATAGAAGAATTGATAGAGGCAGGGGTAATTGAACAAAAACCAGGTGTAAGACAAATTCATCTCAGTTATAAAGATGGTTTCAATGGATAAGTTTGGCAGAGCCTCCTCTTCCATGTGGATATATGATACAAATGTATTTAATAATAATTTCAAACAAGTTCACGGACAAGGATTATTCCTAACGAGCGATGGAAGTTATGATATGGAAAATCGTAGATTGTGCAACGTAAAATCACCGAATGATGATGGAGATGTTGCAAATAAAGTATATGTTGATAAATTAACACACAAACTGAATCTGAAAACGGAAACTAGTCTTAAAGATACCTTCAATGTTAGGGTTGATAATTTGATCAAAGATATCAACAAGGATCTGGATGAACATAACTTAACGAATGACAAGGTTATTCTCAACATTGATAAACATCTGATGGACATTCAGAATAAATATAATGGAATGGGGATCTATATAAAATCAGAGTATAAAACAATCAGTGATAGTGTGAGGGAAAACAGAAATGAATTGAAAGAGATCAATAACACATTTAACAGTGTGAACATGCGTCTAAATGACATTACTAGTAAAGTGGAGGCGTTAGAACGACGGATGACATCTGTGGAACCTTCTAAGAAGAGACCTTCATCATCCATAACATCAAAGCAGGCCTCTGTGAAACGTATATCTCCAAATCCTGTGAATATACCCAAAAAATTAATTCTACACTAGATTTCCACATTGATAAGATGGGTGAAAACAAGTTGTTCATGAGCTTCATGAGCACAGAAGAAAGAACTTTTACCAGCGTCGAACATACATAAAAGGACTTCAATATAGGTGGAAGGGGTAGGAATATGCAATACGACTAGGACGATGAACCAAGAGTCAAGATTGAGATATTTGAAACATATATTGTTAAGATTATACTTAAGTCTTTTGTATTGAGATAATTAATAAAAAAAAAATTATTTTGAGATCTTTGGTCTTCCTCCCACCCCTCGTTAAATAGCGGTGCAATCTTGAATTCTCATCAGTCTGTATGGAAGCGTGCGTGGGAGAAGTTGTTCTCAATACGCTTATAAACAAGACCCCGTTTGAACTTCAAATCAATACCAGGGGCAAAATTAGAAGAACGGTTGAGGAGATTCAGGGTATCAATTCATTCGATAAAGCTTGCCGTCTACACGATATTTCATGCAATATAACACTTATAATTGTAGCCAGTTATATTTGGAATTGGTCGACTAACATTTATTAGTATATAAATAGATTGTTGATGAAGTTTTCATCAATCATGTCTCAGACGTTCACTATCACGGGTAAGAGCTCCCGCCTATCTGTAGATTTTCACCCACCTATAGAACTAGATCCTCATTCATATTATTCTATCGCACTTGTTGGCTTGCATACGTACAATAGCATTCCGAACATTGAAGAAGGTTTTAATAAATTTTATTTTAAAAATGTGAAGGGTGAGGAAGAAGTAGTAACTATACCTACGGGGTCCTACGAGTTGACAGACATCGAGGATTTCATACAAAGTGCAGTTTGTGGGATAGGAGTGAAGCAAGAAGAGCGTGACCGGAAATTATCAATAAAATCTAACAACAACACTCTACACACAGAGCTGAAGAGTGATTTTCAAGTGAATTTTATTCCTAAAGATAGTATAAGCGAACTGTTGGGATTCAGCAAAAAGAAATTGACATCTCGTGAACTACACGTATCTGATCGACCTATAAACATAATCAAAGTTCAAACTATACGCGTAGAGTGTAACTTAACCGCGGGAGCATATTATAACAATAAGATAGCTCATACGATATATGAGTTCTCACCTCTTGTACCACCTGGGTTTTCCATTGATATAGAGCCGAAGAATCTTATTTATCTACCGGTTATCAGCAAGACGTCCTTCGATAACATCACACTGAATATTCTAGATCAGAATTGGAAACCGGTAAATTTTCGTGGAGAAGAAATTATTATACGATTGGAATTGAAAAAGATCGTTAGGGATTATACCTCACAACAATAAATAATAATCCAATACTCACCACCACTCATTATATGAAAGGAATTCAACTGAGAAGGTTGCAGTAGCCATCACTTGAGAACATGGGTTTGGATTTTAGCAATAAAAGACATCTCCATAGTGGTCATCAGTCATTATCTACAACGAGCTCGAGGGAGAAGGTTGCTTCTGCATCACTGTCATTGAAGAAGGAGAAGGTTGCTTCTGCATCACTATCATTGGAAAATATAAATTTTTTGAAGTCCCTTGGTTACAATGTCGGAAAAACTTCAAATATTCAACGAGCCAAACTTCATTGAAGACATCATCCGGGAAGAAACTCATACCTACTATCCACACACAACATCTTTTGGCAACAGCGATGAAATTGAGATATTAATCAATCAACAAGATGTGTTGGTAGATTTGGCATCGTCTGCTTTATTCATCGAGGCAGAATTCCAGCCAGAAGCAGGTGGTGATGGTGAATGTAAACTAACGAATAATTTCGGAGCGTTTCTCTTCGAATATATTAGTTATGAATTGAATGGAAAAGAGATAGACAAAGTACGTGATCCTGGTATTGTCAGCACCATCAGAGCTTATCTAACATATGCCAAACATGAATCTATACCTCTAGCTATTTCTGGATGGTCATTTAAGGATGCATTGAGTTCAGTCTACAATAATAAAATCAATTTATGGATACCGTTGAATTTTCTACTAGGCCTATTCATTGACTATAACAAAGTCTTGAGTGGAAAACATAAGCTGCGCTTGATAAGGTCTCGAACCGATAACGATTGTTATACCAATAGCACAGGTACGAAGAGGGCTAAAATAAATGTGAAGACGATAGCATTAAAAGTGCGACATGTGTTTCCAAGTGATCAGGTTAAATTTCAAATGTTGGAGAATTTGAGTGCTGAGAAGCCTATTTTGATTCCATTTCGCAGCTGGGATCTGCATGAAAATCCGTTGATGAAGGAGAGCACTCGTGACATTTGGGCTGTTAAAACATCAATGAATTTGGAACGACCCAGATATGTGATTTTAGCTTTCCAAACTGATCGAAAAAATAATCCTGTTAAGCACAGTGCATATTTCGATAATATAAACTTGCTAAATGTAAAATTATACTTGAATTCAGAGTGTTATCCATATGAAGCAATGAAATTGAATTTCACCGACCAGCAATACGTGGAAGCATACCAGATGTACTATGATTTCCAGAAATCATTTTCAAATAAAATAATAAGCGAACCCATGTTAGATTATATAGCATTCAAGAATAGAGCAATTTTTGTGATTGACTGTTCAAAACAAAACGATGCTATAAAGTCATCAACAGTTGACGTCAAACTAGAGATGGAAAGTTTCCTGAATTTCCCCAAAAACACCAGGGCTTATTGCATCATCATTAACGATCGTATAATGGAGTATTCTCCAATTACAGGATCAGTTCGGAGTTTAGTGTGAAGAACCATGAATCTGTTATTATTTTAATTCTAAATGTATTTTTCTAAATAAATGTTATTATTATTATTTTTGGTATTTTATTTCTCTCACTTTCCCGCAAGACATCACAATAATGAACGAGCCGTTTGGTAAAGTACAGTCCCTTGGATCAACCCATCAGGATTGTAATCTAAATTTTAAATATCGCTTCAGGTCTAGAAACAAAAATTTATGCAACTATCTAATTAATAAATATAAAAGTGATTCAGATCATTATGTTATCTTTTCAATTATTATAATATGTAGTACCTAGTGGTTATAAGACAGTTTGCGGTAAATATTCTCTCTTATCTCGAGTGTTGAAGCCGATAAAGTTGTCACATTCAGAATAGCGAATATGAAAATAATAAATAACCTATCAATTCGTTGAAGCTTCTTTCTTCATGTGGGTTATCAATCTCAAACTTGAAGAATCTCAAATAAATCCACAGGTAATAATAGTCAAACATATTCATTTAGCCCCGACCAACACACAGGCCCTCGTAGGCTCGCAAATGATAACAATGTTGCATACAAAATAGCTTTAGGTTAGTTACATGGGAAATATCGATATTCTCAAATAAAAAAAAAAGGTAATAAAAGTGGGGTAATTCCTACAGCAGATATTTAACCTCAAAGATTCATCTGTTCAATGTTTGAGTCCTCATCGAACCATCATAGTTCGTGAACGATGATGCCAGGCTGTTGAATCACGTGCTAAACAAGTGTCTGAATGTTGATAAAGATCGCTTATGAAGATACTATAGCTCTACTCAATGTTCAGACTTTTATGAAGCATGTGTTTGAATGTCATATAGATTAGCGCTTATGAAGATATTCATATGATTATGTAAACCCGTGAACAAAAATGTGTTTATCATTATAATCTTTTACGCGAACGTATGGAGTTTGTAAAAGTCGTGCTGGTGAAGGAAAATGTACAGATTGCTAATGGCGATATTTATATAATTATTATTGGTATTTTATTCCTCATCAGCCCATCATAGTTCGTGAACGATGATGTCAGGCTGTTGAATCACGTGCTAAACAAGTGTCTGAATGATGATAATGATCGCTTATGAAGAAGATACTATAGCTCTACTCAATATTCAGACTTTTATGAAGCATGTCATATAGATTAGCGCTTATGAAGATATTCATATGATTATTATCCACATCTATTCCTCATCATAGTTCTACCTCTTGGGGTGGTTGGGGAAACGAGCTCGATCTACATAAAACTCCTCCCCGTATATATGTTTCCATTGAAATTGATTGAATTTTATAAAAAGCTAACTATCCGTCTGTCTGTCTGTCTGTCTGTTTCTATGAAGAAATGTGTGTTGATGAAAAATGTTTTATTAGTATATTTTTGCATACTGAAAAAATTATATTAGCACATCTATATGTTTAAGATGATTAAAAATGTATTTTGTTATATAGCAATCGAGCTGTACAGATAGTTCGTGATGTGTAACACCGCTTCATCTAGATTCTGTATAGGTACTAGACTCCAACCCTCCTACACCTATATATTGTATACCTCGAATTACCGAATTCGCCTGCAAATCTTATTATATAACGTTCACAGCGCTTATAGGGTACTACGTTAATAATTATTAACAATATTTCCATCACCGGCAGCTAGATTTCAGGTCATATTATGCGATTTACAATCAATATGATTCGAATATATATACATACTACATGTTTGATTTAAAAATAAAGTATTCTCATCGCGTTTGAAGGTGATCGGCGTATCTTTCTTATCTCTACCGCAAAATATGATAGTGTTCAACCTGCGACATAAACTTATTTGATTTATATCGGATAATTTATGAAACATACATGAATGAATATTATAACGAATTATGTTTTACTTCGGAACTAATTTTGGAAAAAAAAACATTTTATATATATTCATATTACTTTCGGATAACTTATGAAACTACTTTAACATTGAAGGATCGCGCGCATCATTACGATAATTCCAAGTTGAATACATTGCTGTTGGACATGATTTGGCACAACCTTATCGCATAAGTAAGCTAATGATGTATACTTATAATATTATAACGAATATTGTACTCGCTAGTACTAATCAAGCAAAAAGTCCTTAGATGATTCAATAGTTATTTCTGCAAACGCTTCATAATATCGCTATTATGAGAAGCAGCATTTTTGTAAACTATCGCATGTTAGATGTTATGATCCCCTTATTGAAGATTTGTGGAGCAGCCGATGCATCGCGACCGATATCATTATAACTCAGACAAAACCCTGAGACTAACGGCATGTACAAACAACCCCACATTTCGTTGAAGAATCCTGCAAGGTAGATACCTCGCTGAAGACCTGCGTGATAGACATCATTATACCTGCACACTCTGTATAACCTCACATACACACCTGTCTCGTTGGAGATCGCGCCAGCTTCATTCAAATTCACATGACTAACGTCATACATAAACAATCTGTATAACCTCACATTCCATACCCCATTGAAGTCTCCCAATTCCATTTTGTATACTAAAAATAATTTCCATATATGTTTAAGATGATTGAAATCGCATTTTGTAATATAGCAATCAAGTAAGGTACAGACAGCTTGAATAAACGTTTTTGAAAGTAATTTCCTTATAAACATCGCGTTTGAGAGAGATGCAGAAGATATCATTTCTATACTATATATAACATTCCATCTATGCATTCAAGGAACAGCAGCCCTCCCATGATACCTCCGATGAATGCCCGGTCTCTTTCAAAAATCACGTGACTGACGACATGTACAAACAACACTATTTCAAAACCCTAGGACTATGAAGCCTCACATTCCATACCTCGCTTCGTGACATACCTGCATGACTAACGTTATGTAAAACAATTACCTGCATCATATAGACTGCAATATACTCGCACTCAGACCGGATACCCTGCGGTTATATCTACAACATTAAAATCGCTTGTTCTCAATTCCTCCATAGCTGAGCGGTTAAGGAACCGGCTTTGGATTTCATTTCTCGGGTTCGATTCCCGTGTGTAGAAAAAAATATTTTGATGCTGCTTTACATTGAAGTTCTCCCTAACCTCACATATTGCTTGCTGTCTACCTTGAACGATCTTGTATATACAGGCTGATTACCACTACTCGGTCTCCATCATACAACCATAGCAGAAGGGCAAATTGCGGTCAGAGACCACACCCTAACCGTCTACCCGGTAACACCTAGATGTTAGAGGCGAGACCACACCCTAACCGTCTACCCAGGCCGGTAATACAGGGTCAGTACTTACCGATACCTGTCTGGGCATACCGCGCATGCACGAGTGTATCACTGGTTGCCTACATCTGATAAGGCTCTCTGTCTGGCCGCCCCAAGTGCCGCCATACCTACTCATTTGCTTTGTCAAATTTCTCAACGTGAAACATTCGGTCAAGAAATGTTTGACCTAAATCACCATCAAGAAGTTGGTACGAAAAGCAAAATTCTGAGTTTGACTCCATTTATGCGAGATGGTGTCATTCGTGTAGGAGGAAGATTAAAAAACTCTTCATATTGTTTTGATAAAAAACACCCCATTGTTTTGTCGTCAAAGCATCCATTGACTTATTTGATTTGCCGAGCAGAACATTTCAAGCTCTTACATTGCGGGCCTCAAATGCTACTGGCATCTATTCGGGAAAACTACTGGCCTATTTCAGGCAAGAATCTTGCCAAGCGTATAATTCGAGAATGTGTGGTATGCTTCAGGTTCAAACCTAAAATTCAAATACCATTAATGGGAAATTTGCCTGAAGCACGAATATCTCCAAGGTTGCCATTTTCTGATACCGGTGTGGACTATGCTGGTCCATTTTCGGTTAAGGATCGCAAAGGTCGAGGTTGCAAGGTCAGCAAATGTTACCTCGCTTTATTTATCTGTTTGACCACAAAGGCAGTTCACTTGGAACTTGTTTCAGAACTAAGTACCTTATCATTTTTAGAAACATTTCAGCGCTTTATTGCTCGTCGCGGAAAACCATTTCACGTATATTCCGATAACGGTAGCAACTTCGTAGGAGCAAATAATCAGTTAAAGGAATTTGGACAATTTTTAAAGGAAAATAACAATACCATTCAGGATGAGTTATCAAACGATTTTGACGTTAAATGGTCTTTTATACCAGCTTATTCCCCTCATCAGGGTGGGGTTTGGGAAGCTGGAGTGAAATCCGCTAAACACCACTTAAAAAGGATTGTGAAAAATTCGTTGCTAACCTTTGAAAGTTTGTACACGATTGTTGTTCACATAGAGGGAATCCTGAATTCAAGACCTTTGACCCCGCTGTCCGTTGACCCCAATGATTTACATGCATTGACTCCTGCCCATTTCTTAATTGGTCGTTCCTTAAGTTCCCTTCCCCATTCAGATCTCCAAGGGGTAGCAACAAATAGACTTTCTCATTACGAACAATTGGAGGCTATGAAACAAGGTTTTTGGTCCCGATGGTCTAAGGAGTACATTGCCCAGCTGCAAGAAAGGACGAAGTGGAAGACGAGCCAAGGGGTTCTTACGATTGGGACTATGGTGCTGATCGTCGATGAAAATGCGCCGCCTTATAGTTGGCGACTGGGTCGTGTAGTGTCGGTTCACCCAGGCTCAGATGGTGTAGTGCGGGTGGTGTCCATCAAAACTTCGAGTGGCGTTATCAAGCGCTCGGTTGTAAAGGTATGCCCGTTACCGATATCCGCGGAGAAAGACAATTAGGTACTAGGTTAAGTCTCGGTGTAACCCAGAGGCCTTGTGCCCATGTAGTTAGGCTAAGTATTCTGTACCCTGTATTATTTTCAGCGTTTTTGGGCCGGGAGTATGTTAAGCACTCGAAATTCATATAGAAATATAAATCTCTGCGTGACTTAACTATGATACTGTGTAAACGGGGTCGCCGCAGGCAATCTGTTCCTTCCGGGTGTAAACAGTGTCAACCCTCTCCAATCGTGTTTTCTGGAGAGACAAAGTGAACTCGGCGCAAACAATGACATCAGCGCGCCAGTGTTGATTCAGCTATTGTGTAGTAAATATCGAGAACAATAATTGAAATACATTCGCCCACACTTGTTCACCTGTATAACACGTTTAATGCTCCCGGCCGGTTCTAGTGGTTTATGGTTTAACATTAAATACGTTTTGAAGTTATCGGGTGTATTACTTACAGTCCACCTCAAGTTATTTTCTAGTGCAAACCTTGAAAAGCCAAGTTACCGGCTCAAGGAAAGCAATTGTGTAAACCTAACAAAGCAAAGAAAAAGAGTTTACAAAAATATTATTAAAACAACGAGAAAGGAACAAAAATTTATTTTCATACATTATTAGGTATGAAAATAAACTCGGACAGAATATAACAATGTTAATAACTTCGAAACAAAACAAAACATAACTTCCAAAAATAAAGTGATCTACTTATAAATAATGAATATATAATTCACTTGCAGGAATTATAAACAGGTGTGTAAAAAAACAATTTCGTCTCATTTCTTTGGAAGAAGCCTATTGCGGCGGCAGTTGGTTATCTGTCCCGTCTTCGAAAATACTCTCTCAGAAGGAACCGATGTTCCCGGAATACATAAATACTTTGTCGCTAATTCGTATAGTTCAAGTAACGTGTTTTTGTGCTTGGACCAAAACTCCAATGGATCTTGTTGTCGCTCTAAGGGAGCCATTTCCAAATATTGTCTAATAGATAACGACACCATACTAGTCGGCGTTGTATGTGTTTTTATCACAGAAATCTTACTGTCAAAATGAGACCATATATCTTTAGTAGCGAATACATCATTTCTGTTTTCTTGTTCAACCGCTTCTGTCTCTGAAGTTGTTGATTCGATTTTCTTTGCAAAAATTTGTCTGGCCTCTTCTGTAATCCATTTTTCTGCATTGTTTGCGTTCTCTGTCAGACCGAATGCAATTTTCTTAAATCTTGGGTCAAGGATTGTAGCTTTCGCTGCAATTTTATTGGTTTCAAACAAGCCCAATCTTCCCATAATTGCATTGTTTAAATTGGTTTTCAAAGTTTCTCCCACATCGGTGTTCGGGACCAAACGATTCAAATAAAATTGAAAACCCCGAATTAAGGGTATTATCATAGATAATGTAGGGTATTTTTCTCCTGACAATATAATGGTCATTGGCAGGTCTCAAAAGATCTACACAATCTCTAATAATTTCCCATTCATTAGGATCCAGAAAATATGGTGCTTTGGGCAGATTCGTTACTGCAACACATAGAGGGTCTTTTATTTCTAGGAGTCTCTCCAACATGATGTAACAAGAACTCCATCGTGTGACACAATCTTGCTTAACTTTCAACAGCTTCAAACTCATTTGCTCTCAGTTTATCATTTGCTAGTGAACTATGTTTGAAGTATCCTACAAGACTTCTACATTTTTTTATAATTTCGTCAAGTTGATCATTGTTTTTATTGGCGTCATTTACTGTGAGAGTATGTGCCACACACGGATGATGATATTTGCGCAGATGATCATTTATGGCACATCTTATATTCGCTCCGGTATCAGAGACTATCGTCGATACTTTATCAAATATATTCCACTCGTTCAAAATTGTCTTCAAAACTGCAGCAATATTTTCGCCCGTGTGTGATCCGGGAATTTCTTTCGTAACGAGAATCCGTCCATGAACCTTATCTTCATGTATGAAGTGAGCTGTTATGCTGATGTACCCTCTATTTGAGTCTGAATTCCAAATATCCGTAGTTATGAACAAAGACTTTATACTATCCAGGGTTATTCTCAATACGCTAGCCGCGTCGGCATAAAGTTTTGGCAAAATTTCGTTGGCCAGTTTTTTCTGTTTGGAGGTTGATACAGAGGTTGTAATAGGTAAGTATATTCTAAAAAACCCTCATTCTCTACAAATGAAATGGGTTGAAAATCTTTGGCAATCATTTTCACTATTTTCTCATCTATTTCAGAAATTTCTCTATCGGAAAGTTGATTTTTTTGTCTTGTTCCGGACAGTTTCAGATGTTTCGTTGGTCGTTTGAGTTTATTTTCATGAAGAATCCTACTTGAAGAAGCAGTAGATGCCTTTAAGGTGGAAATCGCAGATGCTGAACTCTGGGAGAATTTGGGAATAGAGGGTTCTTGAGGTTCAGATAAAAAATCTGTAGCTGCTGCTGAAGTCGAAGGCCTTTCGGAAACTGGGAGCTGAGCTACAGATAGCAGCAGGTTATCACCTGGATTTTCGATGATACTTTCATCAGTCGGGATACTTTCATTTGATGAAAATTGCAGAGAGTGAATTCGAATTAAATGCTGCTTCAAGTTAGTTACTTAAACAAATTGTAGGTTTGAAATCATTCAAAAGCAAATTCAAATTGCATTTATTACAAATCGCCAGAAATAAATATAAATTAATTTCAGATTGACATAAACCTATGTAAATATTTACCCTGTTCTATATTTATTCACTACCATCTGTTTGGTTAAAACAAGTGTTTATTCACTTATTAACCACTCCTTTTCAAACCGCTTTTACTTTACCTTTATGTTTAAATTTTAAATTGTATTTTAATAAATAGTGGCTATACTTACATTATTAAGTGTTTGGTTGAAGCAAGTGTTTAGTCACTTATTAACCATACGCTGGCAATATGCTATATATTTCAACATATTTTATCTTGTGCTATTAATACCTAAGATGAATAATAACTATTATTCATCTAAGGTTGATACAATGTTTGCTGAATACTCATTTATTTTACTGTACTTGGCATATCATGTTAAGTTGAAATGTTTATAATACTCTTTAGAATTATAATAAATTGTCGTGATGTATCATACATATACTATTTTAATGAAATCGCGAACAGTCAATTTAATTGATTTATATTATTTTTGCACATACAAGTTGAAATTAAAGAACTTGTGTGTTGAATCAACTTTATTGTTGTTGTGTTATAATTTTTATCAACTAATTGTATATTTTATCAATAAAGTTATTATTATTATTATTATTATTATAGTAGTGCCTCCTCCGCATCTGATTGCTGTCTTACATAATTGACAGGATGCTGATTTCTCGTCAATTCGTTTGAAATAGTTCCATAGAACGGACTTTTTACTACCTGGTCGCATTGTAATTCCAAAATATTATTATTCACACGAAAACTAATATCAACCAAAAACGATCAACATGCGATACAGATAGTTAATAATGTAGCAATTAAAACATACCCAAATATATTTCTGTCATCTGTTCTTCATGAAATTATTTAGATCTAGAAAGTAGAAACCACAGAAAAACATAATGGCGAACAAATGCGCATATAATATTTGCATTGCATTCATTGATTATACTATATACATGTTCTTAATCTTAACGTGAATTGAATGCAGCTCCGACATGCAGCGGAACAATCCGATTTCCTAGCGAGTCTAAAGAACTCAAGTGATCGTCATTTAAGTGGAATCACCCGGTTTTTCATATCACTTGAATACTCAGTAGTCGGTTATTGAAAGAAATCGGTTATTTCCAACGCTAATTTAGATTGTCGCGTTTCAATCCTAGACCTAGGGACAAAAACTTGTCTATCATCTCACGCAGATGGTGGAGACTCCCGGCGCTAACCGACGATAAGAAAAGATCTAATTAGCGAGTTATTTTATGCACGGAAAACGAACGCATGAAACAGCCTGTTCTGAGAAACATTTTGTAAATATATTGTACATAGCTAGTGTAAATATACCAACTGTAAATAGGGATAATTAATAATTTTAGTTGAACAAGAAACATCTGTTTTATTTGGCAATCCACACGGAAGAGAAATAGCAATTTTGAAACCTATATAAAAAGTGAACCTGGACCCTCAAGAAACCCGAGCAGGTCATAAGAGGACAGTAAGTGACAACCTCCCCCACTTGTAATTAACCATTCAAGCAGAAGGAGGTTACAAAATGGCGCCCGAGATTTGAAGTAACGGAAACTAAATAGAAATTGCTCTCTGTGATTGCCAAATGAAAATCGAAATGGAGAAGAATAAAGACTGATGAATCAAGTCCATGAATGAGGTGTGCACTTCGAAGGGAAACGGGACAGCCTGGAATTCTAAGAATGATTTTCCGAACTCAGGATAGCATATGGAACTGAAGAAGAAGATTGTCTGCAGGTATTGCCCGAATTATTGAAAGGCCAAGCCTTACTGTGGTATAGAAACAATAATACACAGTTGAAAACATGGTCGGATTTTATAACAGATTTTGAGTTATATTTCCTTCCAAATAACTATCGGCAGGACATCTTAGATTCAATCGTGAAAAGAGTGCAAGACCCTCAGGAAGACACGAAGGAGTTTATAATTGCTTTGCAGACTCTGTCCAGAAGGAGCCAAGTTATAAGCAAAGAAGAGGAATTGAACAGAATCTATAGAAACCTGCGGCCAGAAATTCGACCTTACGTTAGGCCTAGAGATTTCTCTCCCCTGTCAGGCCTAATCCAACTCTGCGAAGAGTATGAAAATTTACAGAAGGAGTTAGGTGTTGATCGGAGGAAATGTAGTATCGAACCAAAAGAGACTGTAGACTACATACAATCGAATAGAGCATTGCCACGGAGTATAGATCGACAATAAGTATGTTGGAGATGCGGTGAAAAGGGACACCGGCGTTTCGATTGTAAAGGCACTTTCAAACGATTCTGCTCGCGATGTGGCAAACGGGGTATTCTGACAAGCGAACGCCAATGCAGAAATACGAAACCGGGAAACGAGCGGACGTCCAGCGGACAAGCAGGAGCCGCTGGAACGTTATAGAACATGTACCTGTGATAAAGGATGTATCCTCCACAACCGAGGGCACAGTGGACCCGAGGATACATTTTAAGGTTGCAATAGGAAAGCAAGTGTTCTCAGCACTAGTGGACACAGGATCAGTTAGGTCCTATATTAATGAGGAGGTGGCCGATCATTGTTCGAGATGGAATGTTCCACAACAGGAGGTCAAACAAAAGGCGTGTTTAGCAAATTGGGCCACAGTACCAATTAACAGAGGATTATATATCAAATGTACTGTGGATAACCAAGACAATGAAGGACATTTTCTGGTCTTACCGGGGATGATTTCCCAGATTATTTTAGGGATGGATTTGTTATATAAATGGCAGATAACCATTGACCTTCGAGAGCCTCATATGCCCAGGAACGCGGTTGAGATCCGAACAGAAATAATAGGTAGTATTTCTAAATTGGAGACTGGTCAGGAAGAGAGACTAAAGGCATTCCTGAAACACGAACTAGGGAAATTTATAGGCGTGAAAGGATGTACGCCGCTGGTTGAACACCAAATCAAGCTGAAGGATCCCACCCCTATAAAACAGCGGTATAGCCCACAGAATCCCGTAATGCAGGAAATTGTGGAGAAGGGGGTAGATAAAATGTTGGAAAAGGGAGTAATTGAGCCATCGAACAGTCCATGGAGTTCACCAATAGTGCTCGTTAAAAAGAAAGAGGGTAAGCATCTGTTCTGTATAGACTTCAGGAAAGTTAACGCCCAGTCAGGAAAGGACGCATATCCGTTACCGTATATTACTGCCACGTTTGAAAAGCTGAAAGAAGCAAAGTATGTGTCTATCCTGGATTTAAAACAGGGCTATTGGCAGATTCCTCTTACTCCCGAAAGTAAACCTGTCACTGCCTTCACTGTCCCCGGCCGAGGACTATATCAATTTACAGTGATTCCTTTCGGATTACATTCAGCACCAGCCACATTCCAACGCCTACTCGATAGGGTAATAGGACCGGACATGGAACCAAATGCGTAATCATATATCGACGATATAATTGTGGTTAGCAAAACCTTTGAGGAACATTTGGCCCATTTAGAGGAAGTGCTGAGAAGATTGAGGATGGTCAATCTGCAAGTTAACGCAGAGAATGCCACTTTTGTAAGCCGGAACTACGGTATCTAGGGCATGTAGTGGAGAAGGAAGGGATAAAAACAGACCCAGAGAAGGTAGAAGCTATCGTGGAAATATATCCGCCAACGAATGTACGCAGCTTGAGGAGATTTTTGGGAGTCGCGTCTTGGTAACGCAGGTTCATTCCTGAATTTTCAACGAAACTGTTGAAGAAATAAATGAAGTTGCAATGGCTTCCCGAGCAACAAGTAGCTTTCGAGAAAATCAAGGAAAAACTTACGCAGGCTCCGGTTCTAACGTGTCCTGATTTCTCCAAACCATTTACGTTGCAAACAGACGCCTCAGATAGCGGGCTTGGGGTGGCCCTCACTCAAAAATCATGTTCACAGGAGCAAATAATAGCCTTTGCCTGCCGAACGCTAAGTTCCTCAGAAAAGAACTATTCCGTGACGGAAAGAGTGTCTGGCCATTATCTTTGGAATTCGAAAGATGAAAATGTACTTAGAAGGGTACAAATTTATCGTTATCTCTGACCACAGGGCATTGGCGTGGTTACGCGATTTGAAAAACTCATCCCAGAGGCTGGCCAGATGGGTCATAGAACTGCAGCAATATGACTTCGAGATTGTGTATCGGAAGGGTGTATTAAGCAGAGTATCAGATACTCTGTCCCGAGCCCCATTGCCGGATCACGAAGAAGAAGAAGAGATTGTCCTTGTCGACCAATTATACCGGATCCCTGGTGGGAAAAGAAAGTTCAAGTCCTCAACGAAAAACCCGAACTACTTCCGGATTATCGAGTGGAAAACGGTAATCTATACAGACACTTTCACGAGGCCAATGATTACACGGAAGGAGCCTCTCCCGAACCATGGAAGTTATGTGTTCCAAAGAATGCCCGAACACGGGTTCTGTACGAGTGTCACGATGAGAACACGGCAGGACACCTAGGGATTAATGAAACAATCGCAAGGGTGGCTCAGAGATACTACTGGGCTGGTATGTTCAGGGGGATATCCCGCTAGGTGAGGAAATGCGAGCACTGTTAAAATGTAAAGCTTCGCAACAGGCACTTCCGGGATTCATGCAGCAAAGTAAAGTATCCAAACCATGGGAAATTGTGAGTGTGGATCTCGTAGGACCCCTACCTCGAACAAACAAATCCAACAATTACTTAGTCGTGCTGCAGGACCGGTTGACCAAATGGACAGAATGTCAAGCAATTCGGACAGCGAACACGTAAACTGTCATGAGGGTGCTGAAAGATAGGGTGTTTATGAGGTTCGGATGACACAGAGTATTAATTAGTGACAATGGGGCCCAGTTTTTCGCTAATAAATTTCGAAAACTTTTAGAAGAGTTTGGAATCAAACACAAACTCACCCCTCCCTATACCCCACAGGCCAATCCAGTAGAGAGAGTTAATAGAGTAGTAAAAACGATGATTGCGCAATATTGTGAGGACGATCACCGTATATGGGACGCATATTTGCCAGAATTAATATTTGCCATCAATACGGCCCGACATGACTCAACTGGATTTACTTCCGCCTATTTAAACTACGGTCGAGAAGTGGACCACTCGAAGACTTTGTTCCGGGAAGTTCAGGGACCAAGTATCGACGATGATGATGGAAACCCCGATCCTACTAGACATGAGGAACAGTTAGGAGAATTGAGAGACGCCGTCAATTCCGTCAAATTACAATTGAATAAAGCCTTCACTATCCAGAGTCGACACTATAATCTGAGACGGCACGATTGGGCACCTAAAGTAGGGGAGGAGGTCATGTGCAAAGAAAACCCGCTATCCTCGGTAGCTCAATGTTTCGTCGCTAAACTGGCCCCGAAGTTCGCAGGCCCGTTTAAAATAAAGAAAATCGTTTCCCCGGTAGTGGTCGAGCTGGAAAACGGAACTAGTCGTAAACCCGTTCGAATCCATGTAAAGGACTTGAAAAAAATTAACTGTTAACTAATGCAATTTTCTTTCCCCAGGAGTAAATATGACTTTAGTTCCGGAAATAAGAACTCTCGGGAAAAACGCCGAGGCTGCCATCCGATTGGGAAAGAGGCTGCACGAGTTATTTGGTTCCACTCCGGAGTCAAGTCCACAACTCCATTTGTATTATTCGGCGATCCCAAACATGAAGCCGCCGACGCCCGATCTACCCCAGCAGCAACCGTCCCTACCAAAGAAACTATCAACCCCCTGTGTAAATAACCCCCTGAAATATAGTGACGGAGACATCGTTAGCGGAATAAATAGATCAAGTGTAGATAATAAATAATCACATTTCATTAAGAAAAAATTACGTAAAATGCATGACTATAGGGTGTATGATCCAACCGGCCGGCTAGTGGCACGCGCAAAAATACCGTGAGATTGTGAGGTCAAGCCGACGTACGAAAACTATCGTACGTTCGAAAATTTTCTAAGAAAGAAAGGGGGGTGTGTGATGAAGCATTCTCCATAACTTACAAATCAATTTGGATATTTCAGTAGAGTCGAATTACATAGGCAGAGTTGAGAGATCAAACTTCGTGCACATCTATGTATAAAAACTGGTGAACAGAATTCGCAAGCTGGTCACCTGTTCACGTTACGTCATACGCGGCGATCTGTATAAAAGCCAGCTCATTTCATAGCTAGAGGGGACTTGCTTGCCAGACCAGCATCGAGAGTGACCTGCAGTAATTTATTTTCCGAAACAACATGAAGCCGTTGCCGCTGTGCAAATCCGAGAGATAGATAGTGAGTATTAATCGCCGTTTAAAATCCATTCAAGTTATTGAATTAACATTCCAGTATATAAGTCCGATTTCAAATTCGAACTTTGTTAATAAATTCGATAGTCTACAAAACAATCCTGGTAGCTTGGACGATTGCGATTCAGCTCCTGCGAATTGTTTTCTAGAGGCTAAGTTAGGATATTGCCCGAGACCGATTTGTAGAATTGTGAATCAATTCACAGCCGGAACAGCCGGAAAAATCAATCCTGGTAGCTTGGACGATTGCGATTCAGCTCCTGCGAATTGATTTCTAGAGGCTAAGTTAGGAGATTTCCCGAAACCGATTTGTAGAATTGTGAATAAATTCACAGCCGGAACAGCCAGAAGAAAATCGATCCTGGTAGCTTGGACGATTGCGATTCAGCTTCTGCGAATTGATTTCTAGAGGCTAAGTTAGGATATTGCCCGAGACCGATTTGTAGAATTGTGAATCAATTCACAGCCGGAACAGCCGGAAAAATCAATCCTGGTAGCTTGGACGATTGCGATTCAGCTCCTGCGAATTGATTTCTAGAGGCTAAGTTAGGAGATTTCCCGAAACCGATTTGTAGAATTGTGAATAAATTCACAGCCGGAACAGCCTGAAAACAAATCAATCCTGGTAGCGTGGACGATTGCGATTCAGCTCCTGCGAATTGATTTCAGGGGATACGTTGTGATACTTCCCGAGACCGACGTGTGAAATTACTAATTCAGTCATAGCCGAAGATCACCGACAAATCAACCTGATCCGAAATGCCCCGCTCCGTAAGAAATTACGTCTGAAATACAGGTCAAAATGAACATACGATCCACGCTCCGTCGAAGTTAAAGGTGTACTAAATATTTAGATTGTCGCGTTTCAATCCTAGACCTGGGGACAAAAACTTGTCTATCATCTCACGCAGATGGTGGAGACTTCCGGCGCTAACCGACGACAAGAAAACATCTAATTAGCGAGTTATTCTATGCACGGAAAACGAACGCATGAAACGGCCTGTTCTGAGCAACATTTTGTAAATATATTGTACATAGCTAGTGTAAATATACCAACTGTAAATAGGGATAATTATTAAACTTAGTTGAACAAGAAACATCTGTTTTATTTGGCAATTCACACGAAAGAGAAATAGCAATTTTAAAACCTGTATAAAAAGGGAACCTGGACCCTCAAGAAACCCGAGCAGGTCCGTTACTGTCATAAGAGGACAGTAAGTGACAACCTCCCCCACTTGTAATTAACCATTCAAGCGGAAGGAGGTTACACAATGTCTCAAACGGGATTTCTTAAAACTAATTGTATCCATACAAAGTGTCTTTATTGCGCTAATTTCAATTAGAAATGCCCACGTCGCCAGAACGAACCGAAGCGTACATACTCAAATACTTAAAACATTAGTGTATTACAATTCCGATTACTTGTGTTTCTGATCGGTTCGGCGACGTGGGTATTCAAAATTGAATTCAGTGCGATAAGGACGTTTGTATTTATACAATTAGTTTAAAAAAATCCCATTTTGGACATTAACGTGTCTGAAGATAGTTGATGGACCGGAACGTACGTTAAGAAGAAAATAATAAGAATGAGTCTTAGTGTGACCTATCTGGTTGAATTTGAATCAAGTCGGTCGTGAACCGCATTGTATTACCTTTAAAGAACTGTTTCAATCTCATCCAATTCACTCTATATTTCATTACATATTGACACTTCTTATAATACCACGTTAAATAATGTATACAGAATTAGGTAATTCATAGTGATCTTTTCGTAAAAACTGTATAAATTATTGTGTAATAATGTCCGAGTTCGGAAGGTCTGAAGCATAAAATATTAAAGAAGCTTTACATCCAATAAACTGTAATTCCACAAATCTGTGTTTCCAATACATCGCATCACTCGAATAACGTGAGAAAAAATTACCCTCTTCCCTATTCCCTTTGATCGCTTGTGTTTCTCGTATTGCTGCACATAATCAATTTGAAATTCAGACATTGACCAACTTGAATTTCCCTTATTCATTCGAATAAAATTCGCCAAGAACTCTTACCGTTACACACCACACACTATGAATTTCTTAAAGAAGGAACTGGTCAAGGATCGCATTATATTAACCCGAGATTGCCAGGTGCCAAGTTCTATAGAGGTTCTGATTGTCAGGTGGCATGGTAAGATGCAAATCAAATCATCATAGGATTTATCGGTTTATTGGAATAACACTTACAATGGTTCATAACATAGAACTGATTCAGACTTGCCTAATATTAACTCCTCTAATCATTAATTACGATTCTGATTCTAATTTTCCTTATGATAACTCTATCCCAATCTATAAATACTTCTCCTTCCTTATACGTCATTCCATAACATTCATTCATATCGTTGTTGTCATGGATGATGTATCAACAATATAGTTCAGGCAACGAACTGGAAAAAAATATATAGTAAGCTAGAATTTCAAATTTTTTTTTGCATTTTGTTCCCAATACCCCATAGATCATTCATAACTATCAGGACCGCGGGGGTCAAGCTTTCTACCCCGTCAAAACGCGGTTTAAGCCCCTCAGAGAAGCATTCTTATAAAAACAATCCAACAGCTTAGAAAATTGATGAATTAAGAGTCGAAAATGACCCCTAGTATGTTTTTTGGGTCGCTGATCACGATTCCGCACTTAGTTTTCTCGGAAAACTCCCTCCAGTTTGGAAATTTGGGAAATTTATATATAATACATAATTTCAAATTTTGTTGCAAAAATGACCTCTAGTAGGTTTTTTGAGTCGTTGATCACGATTCCGCAGTTAGTTTTCGGAAAACTCTCCCCAGATAAGAAATTTGGAAAATTTATATATAATATATAGTTTATAATTTTGTTGCAAAAGTGACTCCGCTGTTATTTTTCCCAAAAAACTCTCTCCAGATGGAAAATTCGGGAAATTTGAGATTTTCGTGAGACGGTTATGAATAGTAAAGTTTAATTTTGTTGCAAAAATGACTAGAGGTCAACAAAATCATACTTTTCATTCATAACCGTCTCAGGAAAATCTCAAATTCCTCGAATTTTCCATCTGGCGTGAGTTTTCTGGGAAAAGTAACAGCGGAATCGTGACTAGTCATTGGGATATATTTATTCGAGGGGTTCAATCTCATATCATAAGTTCATATACAGATAATGTTCGCCCATAATAAATGAACATAAGTTTCCAGAAAATTTTTGACAAGATTCATCAGATGGAAATGATTGAACTTGATAGAAATAACTATCAAAAGTTCGGTTTCCACTAGTTCAATGAATAAATGTAGCTACAGTTTCTCTAACGCAATAGCTTCTTCAAACAAATAATACAAAGTACTTTGTAATATTATATTTGAAGAAACTACGATGTTAGGGGAACTATGATTACATCAGTTATTAAACAAGTGGAAATCGAACCCTTAATAGTCATTAGTTTCACCACGTATTGGCTAATTTTATTCAATTTTTGGAAATAATTGAGGTTGCTCTCAGGACCGTTGTATACATTATTTTGTGTTATCAGCTGTATTTCTCGAAATCCGTAATAATTCTGTTAAATCCAATAAACCGTTCGGATATTAACCTGGGAAATAAGTTATTGAGGATTCTCTACTGTTAGATCAAATGTAGAATCAAACCGAATGAATTAACAGAGAGTGTAAGAAACGTTCTTGGTAATTTAGGCAATTACGTAGTGTAGGGAACGCATGATAATCTAGGTAGGTTTATCAAAAGTAATAAAAATAAATCATCCGATAAAGACAAGCCTACTTGTGGTTGTAGATTTAGTACTAAGATATGAACCGCTCAGACAGGGAATACCTTTGAAAAATTAATCAATGAACAAAGACTCACTCTGATTATTAACGAAATTGATTCAACTCTTGTAGAACATTTAATTATAAAAACCATAACTTTAAAGATTATTTCACGATTTTATAGGTACGTTCAGAATGAAAGTAATGAATCAACTTTGGAGGGATTCCAAGAAATTAATAGGTATAAGAATCACGATATTCTGTTGAATGATCAACAAGTGTCTAATAATTCTCCCTTGTGAAAGTTGTATAATTGGATTTTCCATTTGCTACCCGTTTACCACATAGGTAGATGGTTTGCCGCCAATAAGATAAAATATCAGTAACCATCCATCCTAATGAATATTTATCATTATTTTTATAACATATTGAATTAACATTTTTGTTCTAAGTTAGTATTTGGTATTATAACTTGTTTGAAGAGACGGTGTTAGTTTATTATAGAATCTCCAGTTATCACGATGTAACGATGCCACATGACTACTATCTTTCTACAGGATAGTCAAAGAGTTAGAAGTTTCCTCCAAGATAAATGAGAGACAGAATATTTTCAAGAAAACTTCAATACTTATCGCAAGTCGTAAGGTAAAGTGCAGACTGAATTACTGTTTACCTAAGGGTGAAGGAATATAAATTTATGCCATCAGCTACTGTAGATATAAAGAACTCTTTTCGCTTACATAAACCATACTCAAGTCAATGCGAACTGGTTCATTTTGGCAAGATCCTTTAGGAGAAATCGGACGGAAAGAGTTTATAGGATTCGAGAATGAGATTTATTGTTGTCCGTTAAGTGACTTCAATAGATGTAGTTAGTACGAGTATTAACCCACGTTAGGACATATAGCTTTTTTGTAATCCACCGGCTTCATATTCATAACTTTTACAAACCTTTCACCTCGGTGAAACTTGTTGGACTCATATTCGTAATTAATTGAAATTAAACTTTTTCAGCAGCTGTTTTTTGCTTCATCTGGATATAGTTCAGAATTACGCCGAACGCATTGTAAGCATTGCTCCTCCCAATGACTGGTTGATGAAATGTCTCTGTGACATAAATAATGAGCTGTGATCAATTGATCACGTAACTTCCCTTGTAGCATTCCGCCGAGCGTTGTGTCTTTGTAATAATAAATCTGAACTTACTCCAGATTGCTCTAGATTTAATATTTCCCAAATAAGTGAATAGGTTCGAAATCCTATCTCACTGCTTGTAACACTTGAACTTGTGACAGTCGGCTGGGTAATATTTCAGGTAGCGTTAATACATCATCGACGTGTTATGTGAATTAAGATTTGTTTGTTGGAACCTGTTGGGGTATCGAAGATCTTAGTTGATCCGTGTACCCTTAAGGTTCTTTTAAAGCTGCCACCACTAGCCGTATATTTCAGCCCACCTAGAAGCTGTTTTTGACTATGAGGCCGCGATCCCTTCCAAGGGACTGGCTCGTACAATTACCTATACTTATATCTTTATATCTATTCAAGCGTAGATTCTGAAAGGTCGTATTCGCTGAGAGGTGATTAGGGATTTCCAGTTAAACTCGTAAATCAAATTAAATAATAAATGTATATTGAATAAAACAAAATTAACAAAAAAAAAATGATACATTACTCAACAACGAACGTTTATAAAATTAATCCAAAATTGGGATATAGGAATGATAGCATAGATTTAAAAATATGTCAAGTTCAGGTTGACCCCAAGTGGGGATCTGAGAAATTATCAATGTCGCTAGTACTACCCCCTTCGCCAGCGAGCGAGTTCTTGTCCATGTTCTCTTTAGAGAGTTAAAATAAATGAAGGACTAATTAGCACAACCCCGAACAGTGATCGGTTTCGCGCTCGATCACGCCGATGATTGAGATAAATAATGTTCAAAATCAAAGGATTCCTCCCTTTCTGGTAAGCTGGGATGAGCCTAACGACATGATACTCTATTATCTCCCCTAAGTAATCTCCTATAAGCAGAATTACAATTGATCACTACTTAGCCTGAATGGCAGGACAAAAATATATTAACAAATAAAACAGTGGCGGGCGTAACATGATCTGAATGGTAAATAACCACATTATATTATATTGCCGATTCCGAGGTTGAAGTCAATATAACAGTTATTCTTTGGCAATCAAAATGCACTTATCCTGTTGGTCTAATAACACCATTTCATCATCTCGAACCCCTTGTAGAAATAACGCACAAAGAATTTAAACACTCGATTTCTACATCGGATTAAATTTAGCATGATAGAAAATTGTCACAAAAATGATTTTTTTTAAATAAGGGTACCAACACTTTACGCGTGACGCGAAAGACGCGAACAAGTCCAGCTCTGCTTTAGCCCCCCGGGAATGTATAACCCTTGTTGCATTGTTAATTTAATATCTATAAATTTCTTGAACTTGATTTGTATATTCTGGACAAACATTATATTAATTGATTTGATTTAATGCAACAATGAGCATCCCTGTGGACATAAAGCAAGCTGGCCTTACCGACAGGTACCTGGTGGAGAACTAACTGAGAAGGTGGTTGAAAACTGCCTTTTTTTCCTCAAAGTAATCAGTTTTTATGAAATCATTGAAGCGGGGGGACCACCCCACGCTCAATCTCAGAAAATATGTTCAATTTCGAATTCCGGGATCAGGGCACGCCCATGAAATATAACAACAGCCAATAGGAATCTAACTAGGCGAAAGAATTGCTCTGTTCAACTCCACGTAAACTTTTCCTGACTCAGGGAAAAAAGTACCATTGACCTCGCGCCGTGCTTACGTTTGTAAAACATGGTTCTTGGCTGACCGGCCAATGATACAGGAAAGTGGACTCAGGTTACCGTCGCTAGGTCTGTCTGGCATATCGTGTTCAAGATATAATAATTTATAAAATTTTCAATTTGAATTTAAATCAATATTATTCAAAGGCCCCAAAACAAAAAGTAATAATCCGTCGGATTATTACACCCTTACTTTTGTTAGAATAGCTTTCGAACATTCCTGTGGGCCAAATGTAAATGAGTGTAGGAACAAAATTTATTGGAAATGATGTTTGGGAGTAAACGGCAGTCTAAGATGCAGATGTTTGCTGATGACACTCAGATTCTGTCTGTATTTTTACCTGGAGACGTTATACGTGCTGCTGCTGCTTTGAATCGTGACTCGGCTTCTATTTATGCTTATGCGCAGCAAAATAATCTTAAATTGAATCCAAAAAAGTATATGTATATGGTATTCTGTTTCAGGAACCGAAAAACACATATTCTGCAGGACTTTAGGTTGATGATTGACGGTGAGTTTATTGAGTACGTGGAGACAGGGAGAAATTTGGGCGCTATTTTTGACATTAACTTGAGATTCAGATAGCATGTTCCAAATGTTCTGAAAAAAGTCTTCCTTGCACTTGAATTGATGTTCTCTAACTACCATATCATTAACTTCAAAATGCAAAAAAAACTTTGTGAGTGTTTAGTGACTCCACTACTACATTATTGCAGTGTGGTATATTTTCCTTGTTTGGACAAACTATGCAGGTATCGTTTGCAGAAGGTTCTAGATACATGTGCTCGATTTGTATTTGGTTTTGCACAGTTTGACCACATCTCACATAAGATGATGGAACTCAGATGGCTTAGCGTTGACCAGTTATACAGTCATCACTCCTCAATGTTTGTTTGTAAATTGTTGTCTACCTCGTCACCACTGTACTTGAGACAGAAGCTTACTTTTAAACAGGATGTGCATGATCTTCATTTGAGACATGTAAATACATTGTCCTCGCCTAGATTTCGTTCTTCCATGTTTCGTAGATCTTTTTCGTACAATGCGTCGGTAATATTTAATAACAACTGTTTACATCATGAGAGCTTGTCAGTGTAGAGCTTTCGTTTGAGGCTGAGAGACAGAATATTTTTGGAGGGCTGACAGTGTGTTCTCATTTCTCATCGACAAACTGAATCATTATTTTTTTTCTTGTTTGTATCAGTTTAATTCAGGCTTAGATTCAGAATTTGTATTAAATTTTTTTTTATTGTTCGTTTTGTATAGTGTGATTTTACCTTCTATTTTACCTGTGCATAGCATGATGTAATTTCGCTCGTCTGGGGGTTCAAGATGAGTAGCTTATGCAAGTTCTCTGCCTTCCATTAGAGTATTTGTATTCTTAATAAAGTTATATTATTATTATTCAGCATACGGCCGATGGTTATAGTCTCGTCTTACAATGGAATTTTATCAAAATGGGTCTATATCACGGTCGTATATACAGGTCTGGAAACTCGAGGCTGTTTCCTATGTGAGAAGTGAGTCCGCTAAGCGTCAACTGTCGCGTAGTACCAACGGGTGGCGCATGAGTCGAGGGATGTTCTCTGGCAATCTTTGTATCGTGAGGCTTGAAATTCGAACGATATGGCCCCTGATCCTGACAACGTACTGTGTATACGACCGTGAAAAAAAATATTTTCGTTTATTTTTGATCCTATATTGACTGGCCCCCGGTTGTATACACAGGTCTTGACAACATACTTCGATCAATGCGCCAGCTGTTGGTTGAGCGATAGACTACGAGTTAAGCGACATGTAAGAGATTTATGTCAAACAATAAAGTTTCCAGACCTGTGTATATGACCGTGGTCTATATAATGCATTTCACAACGTAATGATTCATACCGACACCTGCTGCCGGGTTGACTTCCGGAATTACTCACACTATAATATAACCTTTTTCATGCTGACACTTGCTGTCACATGAACTATCAAAATTTGCCACAGAATATAGAATTGTGACAATCATCGATTTCTTTATATGACTGGAAGAAAATTCACTGAGTCGCTTGAATTTAAGCAGTAAGTAGGTAGGGAGTCACCTTGGCGAGACAGTCTTATCAGATATCGGTCACTGTATTACTTGCCGTGAGGTTTGAGGTCACTGCATCACCGACCGAAAGAATGTGTCAAACACTTGTCTGACTGTTGAAGCACGTATCAAACACGTGTCTGCATTTTGAAACTAGTGTCAGACACTTGTGAAAACAGCTGTTTGAATCTTAAAACACTTGTCTGAATGTGGAAACACGTGTCTGAATGTTGGAACGTGTTTGACACGTGCTTTCGGTCAGTAATACAGTAACCTCAAACCTCGCGAACGGTAATACAGTGACCGATCTGATAAGACTGTTTTGTCAAGGTGACTTCCTACCTACTGCAGCTATTGAATAAAAGAAAGGAGAAAAAACAAACATTTCTATGAATAACTATTGTTAGTTCAACGGAAAAATCTTGATAGTGTATATTCTACAAGAAATTGAATCATTATCATCTAACGAGGTATGATGACCAAGAAATTGATGAAAATTTGTGACGGAGAATGAATTATGCTTCTGCTGTCTGTTTAGGAACCACAGAACTAACATGTGTAGGAAGAAACAAGTATACAATACCAACGGATGCCAGCTTTCATTATAAAACATTATAACACAATCCATAATCAACTCCTTCTGGTTCTTTCAAACCATAAATATCAGTAGATGTGAATTGTCAGCAATTGGAAGGACCAAGAGGAAAAATAGAAACATGTGCACTTTGTGATGAAGCGTAAACTATAACTATCATAGAAAAAGGAATTGCAGATTCATTGGTAATGGAACAGACAGATGCACAGATGGAAAAGAAAAGAGAAGGTGAATCAAAAAGGATTCCTTTGCAAATCAAATGAAAATATGCTAATACCGAGTTTTCATTGGAACATGCAAGAACGATGAATGGTCTAGAGTTATCTTGACAAACTGTTTACATCAAAGGATAACGAGGAAACTACAATTTCATATCTCAAGCTGGAGTATAAATTTGTTCAAAAATGAAACCTACAATACTTATAGATTAAGGTGATTGGGCGTTGATCGTAGGAATGGTGCATGGAAATGTTCCACTGAGATATCAAGGAATGCTACTCAGATGACAAACTTAGTAAAAGAAGTTTTCACTTTTGAAACTCAAGAAGTGTATGAAGGTAAAACAATACCTCAATGTCAAATTTTCAAAGAAGAGAAAGATTAATAGAAGAAGCTACGAGGAGAGTTGGAGAACATTGGAAAAGTAGATTGCTACGGAAGGATAATGATATTTTCTTACCAAAAAATAAATCTGTATCTTTGAAACGACTGAGACAGAGAGAACAAAATTGATACCAATGAACTGTTCAAAAAAATATACAGTTCTAAGTTGGAGAAATCTTTGGAAAAGTGAAGCTATCACAAGAAGAAACTTACAGAACTTTATCAGAAACTTGATATTTCTGCCTCATTCCGCTGTCTGTAATGGAAACACAATAGTTTCCAGCCACCTGGTCCAAATTTCAATAATCTTACTTGGTATTTCTTCATATTCAGAGAGGAGAAAGAAAAGATAGCTTTTGCTGGTGACATAAAAAAGATATACTTAGAGATAAAAATCATCAGAGGAGATAATAATGCTCAAATATTTCTGTGGAGAGATAATAAAAGAGTTATTATTCCACAAACGTATGTAATGACTTCTATGATATTCGGAGCCGCTTACCTTCGAACTCAGCTGAGGCTGTAAGAATAAAAAATTAATGGAATATGCAAGTATTTTTCCAGAAACATCTGAAGGTATCCTGAAGAAACACATCATGGATGATCACTTGGATAGTACACAGTCCGAGGAAGATGTTATTGCTAGTTTTTGGAAACTTCCAGAAACTGATGCACAGGTTGGTTTCAAACTGTAAAACTGGATATACAATTTCGAAGAAGTATTGAGCAATTTATCAGAAGTCCCAAAAGAACTTAATAAAATAACCAACTTCATCAATTGAGAGAATTTTGGGAATGTGGGGTTCCGATATAGACATATTCAAATTCGAATGAAATTTGAAGACATTGTCAAAAGAATCTCAGAAAGGAAAGTTATAACAAAAGAAAAAAAATTGAAAACAGCTATGGCCATTTTCAAATAGCATAACGATCAAAGAGAGAATATTACTCCAAGATATAAGGCGAACGAATATTGACTGGGACGGAAAAACTTCTGAGGAATTGATAAAGAAGTGGAACAAATGATCTTTTGCAAGAATTGTAGTATTTGGAAATCGCAAGGTTTTACTCCACATTCAGATTCATAAATCTACAACTTGATGCTGTGATGCTAGCGAGAGGGCGCACGAATCTGTAGGATACTTCAGTGCTCAGAGAAATGTTGGCAACATATATCTTTTCAAAAGCGAGGGTGACTTCTGAAATCAGTATCTTTTCCAAGGTTGGAGTTGATGGCAGCAGTGTTGTGGCAAGATTGCGCAGTTTCATCCGAAATGAACACGATCTTACTGTGAAGGGAGGGCTGACTGAAAATCAGTTATATTGTGGATTCAAGAAGGAAGAATAAAGACTAGAGAAAATGAGGAAGGAATGCGGGAGATGGAAAAACACGAAGCAACATTCAGCAGATGCAGCTACAAAGTAGAATGAATCAGAAGATGAAATTTGTAGGTGCCTCCATAGAAGAGCACTTATATTTGCCTGACATCATGAAATTTTCGGATTGGTGCAGACTTATTAGGAGTACAGCCTGGATTTTGAAATTCCTTGCAAACTTCAATGTCTGCATGAGAAGAGTGTACAAGAAAATAGAAGGGTTAAAACCGGATGAAACCAATAGAGAAGAGAGTACATCAAAATGATTTTCAGACAGAAATTAACGATTTAAAAGAGAATAAGTGTAGTTTGGGAGAAAGTCAAATATATAAAGTGTTTCCTTCTTTCGATGATGAAAACATTGTAAGAATGTCTACCAAATTCCAGGAATCCGATGATTTTACAGCCAGAAAAGAAATTGGGAAAATTATTAGTGAAACACTATCATGAACTGAATTATGATCAAATAATAGAGACGGTTATACATTTTTGGAGAGAAAGATACTGGATCACACAATGGAGGAATTTAGTAAATAAATCTATTTCTGAATCTTTTGCAGAAATGTTCCACAAATGGAGAATTCATCACTTACCAAGAGTAACGGCATGTAGTCAAACATTCGCGAACTGTGGTGTAGATCACGTTGAACCCATACATGTGAAAATTGACAGAAGACAAGAAAAAATATGGCCTATCATTCACTTGCTCGGTCATCAGAGCGATCCACATAGAAATAGCAAATTCTTCAGAAACCGATATTACAGTAATGGCGCTGGAAAGAATGATCTCGAGAAGAGGATGCCTAATTGATGAATATTCACATTATGGTACAACTCTGAAGAGGAGGTGACAAAGAAATTAAAATAACTTCAATCAAATTTGAATCAAGATTTAATAAGAAGAGAACCACCATGAAAGGGATGAATTGGCATTTTCTAACACCAATGTGATCACATTTTTGTGGAGCATATGAGCATTAGAATTGTAAAACATCATTGAAGATCGTTGTTCAGAAAGTTGTTCTTAATGAAGAAACTCTTCATACTTTTCTTGTTGACATAGCCGACCGTTGCCTTGGATTTTTAAGATCCGAATGATTCAGATTATATTACACTAAATCACAGATAATTGGCAGTTCTTCAGGAGATCCAGTTATTGGAAGTCATGTTATAAACAATGAACCATTAAACAGAACACCGCGAATGATTTCTGGTCGAGATGAGTGAACTTAAAAATTGATGGCATTGTCGTGATAGCTGGATGGAAAGTTCATGATGGTTGACGTGAAAACGATAACTGGAATCTACAGGAGACCAGTTTATTAATTATTTTCTCTAACTTCGAGGGGGAAGAAATGTTATATGTTTTGCTTATCACATTCTTGATTCACATTATTGATGAGGAAAAATATGATCGTTTCGTTTTTACTTCATTTCAAATACATCAAACAGAAACATTCATTTTTACATCAAACTTTTCAAATTACGTAACCACTGCTGCTATATTTTCCCTCTCACGGAGACGCTAGGTACTACTTGCCTCGTTTTACAGCGCAAGCTGCCACACTTCCGGCTAGATTCGAGCGCTTTCCGGACCTAGCTAATAATATCATAGAGGAAGAACATATTCACCACAGTACAACATAATATACAAATCTAAAGATATGCACAACATTCTGAATATTATACAGTGTTACCATTAAGGTTCACCACATATGGAAATTTTTTTAAAAAAAGCTCTGTTTAAAATTTGATGTCGGGAACAGTTTAAGGTTAAATTGAAACAAAAATGACATAAACACTTGTGACCAAGCGATCTTCGTTAGCTGTCAAATTAGACATTTGTTGCTGAAAGTGGCACTTATAGATCGAATTTGGAAATATGTTTCTACTGCAATTTCATGTATGTGTGCAAATTTTCAAAAGTCTAGGATGAAGTTGGGATTTTTGATATTTTTATCAAATAAAATATCTTTTACACATCCAAAGTTTACTTATCTGGTGAAAATTAATTTACTTGTGTAATATTCACTGTCACATATCAGTTCCATGATAAATAATTCATTTACTTTCCATATTTATAAAACTAACATTGCAACCATGGAAAATGTTGGCAAGAGCGGTGCCCAGTTCCATTAATTTTATCGTTCTTTTGAAAAGACACGAATATCTTACAAATGATTGAATGCATGTAAGGGAAATCATTAACATGGCTCAAAATCCTACTTGCCTTGACTATAAAATTACTTATAACTTAAGAGATATTAGCTCAACAACAATGAAAACAAAATTAGAATTATTACTTTGAATGTGAAATCTAGGTAAAATATATTCAACTTGAATTAATGCAGACAATGGATTATTCCTTATTATAAGTGAGTAAAAACAGGCTGGACAAGAAAATTTAACTTACCGAACGTGTAGGTGGTGAAGAACTCTGCTATTTTCTGAGGGTGATTAGTTTCTATGAAACGATTAAAGCAGGGGTCACCCCACGCCTCAAATTCAGAGAATATGTTCAGCTTAGAACATCGGGGGCAGACCCCTCCCATATGTTATTGAAGCGATCTATAGGAATGAAACAGTCCGTGAAGGCTCTTTCCAACTCCACGTGGATTTCCCTTGACTCAGGGAAAAGTTTTAGTGGCACAATGCTAAGCATACTTCCTTGCTGGCCCAGAAATCGGTGCTCAGGATATCGAATTACCAGACAGAACGTCGCTAGGCCTGCCTGACAGCTCGTATGTTCTAACAAGATATAATAATTTCCAAAACATCATTTCAAATTCAATTGAATCATTTTAAGGGCTCCGGAAGTAATAATTTCGGTACATTGGTAGTATATCTACTATAACAAAATGGCGGTTTTTATGAATGAAAGCAATAAAACAAGTTCAAAATGAATTTTAATCAAAAAAAAATTCCTTGGAAACATGTATTCAAAAAAAAAAATTATTATTTAAGAGAAAATTTCATTATTTTCTTCCAATTAGGTTAGGTTAGGTTAGGTCTCGTGAAAATATCGTATAATTGGAAGAAAATAATGTAATTTTTTCTTAAATAATAATTTTTTTCTTCAAATACATGTTTCCGCGGAAATTTCTGTTGATTAAAATTCATTTTGAACTTGGTTTTATTGATTTCATTCATAAAAACCGCCAATTTGTTATAGTAGATATACTACCAAAATTCCATAATTTCTCGGATTACTACAACACTTCAAAACAAGAACGAGAATTAGGACTTATCAAACCTAAAATGTTTTCGTTTGGTTTTACTTTAGTGAGAACATAGCATTCGAAAATCTCCCCAAGATTTACAGTTTTCTCATCAATCTCAGATTTCGTGACTTCAAAAACTTCTATCAGTATATTGAATATATTGGAAAATGTAGGTACATCTGAAGTTGAACCATCGCTAAAAAAAACGAAGTCCTTTTCATATCTTTTCAGGTTTGCTTCCATGGTGCCACACTTTCCCTTGTTTCAGACCTGCAGAAAGCATACATTTTATCAATTCTATGATTCTGCATACGCAAAGAGACTGTCGACTGACGATGAACTAATTTCTCTGAACTAAATGTAAATCGATTCTGAAATATTCGAAAAGGGATATAATTGTGACTGAACAACAGACAAGGCGTCATCAAATGTCTTGATTTCAATCAACAGGTACTAGGTATAAACTTCCTCCTTGAAAAGATAAACTTTTCATCGATATGAGTATATATAATTGACAATTCACGTATTCAGGGAATATAGAAAACTCAGTAGGGATATTGTATCTAATAATTCGATCTTACATTTTCAATATAAGTATAAGATAGGATAAAATTAAATTATAGCTCTTAGGCTTCTTCGCCTAACTGATCAGAACCAAAAGTTCAAATGCAACCAAAATCTTTGATCCCATGCATTGATGTTTATGGTTCCAAAAAAAATTCCGTTAAGATGGGAGTTTGTGAGGGGTTGGTTGCCTCAATGAGATGGAATATATTTCTTGATGGCTTTCCAGATGTTTTATGAGAGAAAATATTTGGGATGGTGAACTGATAGTGTGGAGAAGGGGAGTCATTGATTTATTTTCATTTATCTGTCGATGTAGGTGAGTTTTTGATCCAAAGTTTATCAGAGTACCGTAAATAGGCGATATATCAAACTGGAAATGAACGATTCATTGTGGATGGTGAATTGACTATTTTGACGAAGAAAGGAAATGAGAATTTAACGATCAAGCCAAATTACAGAGGGGTATTCGATATGTTCAAATATTGACTTCTAATTATTTAGGGGTTACGGAGAGTTCAAAAGAGAACGTTATTGTTATCTCCGTGACAATTAAACGATAATAAGACTAAGATATCACACATGTGTATGAACCAATTCCTACAAATTGTCTCCTTCGACTTAGGAGATTTTTAACATACTGCACAGATTTCATCTTTCTGACAGAAAAAGAATAATAAATGAAAATTCTCTTTTACTGATCAACTATCTCCATTTATTTAAGATTGTTTATGATGCATTCCTTCATCCTTCATCCGATTTAGTGCTATCCTCAGAGTAGATTCATCTACTAGTGGCAATTATCTTCGAGCCACAGCATCCCATCGTGTTACTAAATCTTCCTTCCTTCTAAACCAGTGATTCCCTTAATTGTATGTTATCTATGTTATTAGGTGGGACAGCGAACAATGTCTTCCTTCTTCGCACTTATCAGTTATATAAGTACCTATATGGACATATTCAGCAATACCGAGTAGGTAGAAACTGATATTTATGACATATTAGTTTGACAGATAGAATCGCTCAAAGTTTAATGTTACCATAGAAAGTGTAGATAGTTTTGAAAAAATGTTTAATGAGTTCTAGAAAATTGGGCATAACACAGCTTTTACTGCCGTCACTATACGTAGTATATAGGATGTGACAAAAAACCAGGTCATCCCGTCAATTGCGTACGTTTGATAATAAAATATCACGATTCAGCGTAACTTACCTATTTACAAAAATGCCTCCCTTGGAAGATACTTAACGTTACAGTTGAAATGTTTTTCCTCAGGGGTATTATTGTGGATGACGCTAAAAAATGAGAGTAGAAACTATGGGAGAAGGAATTCTCTCCATTTATTCTGAAATAGATGAACGTGTTCTTCCACTGTGGTGACGCGAAATTTTATTTCCGATATTTTATTATTTCAGATAACCTTTGAAATATGTTTCTTCTTGGAGAAGATTTTCATTTTTGAAATTCATGCAATAGCAACAGAGAGAATTTACCAAAGCCTTAGAGGACCTAAGTGATTTTGTGCAGTGTCTTCAAGCCTAGGGCTAGCGAGATTTATCTGTTTTTACACATTTTTTTTCATCTGTAATTTCATTTACTCAGAAAAATTGAAACAGGTGTTGAATCAGGTTAGTTGAACACACATTTGAGCAATAGCTCGCATGTTCACCTAAACCAGCAATGGCTCTTTTAATTAGAGAACACCGAATATTTTCAAAAATCCATGGTTTTTCCTCATTTGTGTACTTCCACTCAGGAGGCCATGAAAAAAAAAGCGTCACCTGTCAGAATAATGAATAAATGGCTAGTCTATTCCTTCTCTTCATTTCACATATTGATCTATTAAAATGGCCAATATAGTTCCTCTATTAATATTTTTGGATTCGGCTAATATGCATTCAAGGAGTAAGATAAGTTCCGTGCATTCTGATAGATATTACCAATGTAAACTCTATTGGAGGAATGCGAGTTTGGCCGATAGACCTTATCTCAAAAGAGCCGTTTTTCCTATTTAGATTGACGCCTCAGATAAACAGGTATATTCCCTGAGCAGAGATCAGGACACTGGGAACGACTTGGGAACAACGACGCTGATCGAGAAGTACACACTCTAGAAATAAGCAAATAGAATCCAAGAACAAATATTAGAATTATTGCTCAACAAATAGAAAAATCTAATAACATGCAAGTACACAGTGGACCAAAAAAACAGCTTTTGCATATTTTTATCATATTTATCATATTCAACGGGTGGGAGCAGTTCTTCCTTGAGCCTCTAGACTCCTCCATTGGTTATTGAGAAAAAACGAAGAAGATAAACTATTTGTAGGGAAAATATTATTCATCTACGAGGCTACATTTACACGGAATGGTTTAACCAATATACATAATAGCCGTATGGTCAGATGTAAATTCAGTGTCGAAAGTGACCATCAATAAATATTAAGGCAGATATTGTGTATAACATTCTACTTGGTCCTATGTTTCCAGTTTCTCTATTAATATATTCGGATATGGCTGATATGCATTCAATGCTGGGTAAGGTTAGTTTGCTGTATTCTAGTTCATGCTACTAATGTAATTGCACTTCATTATGGGAATGCGATGTGAATGCCTGACCTCAACAGAAGGTTTCTTCTCAATTAAGATCGATGCCTCAGATATACGGGTATATTTTCATAGCAGGTGGACCTGCGAATAACGAAACATTGAACTGTCAAACCATCAACATCCGAAACAAAGAAGATAGAAAACCTGGGAAAAATCACCCTATTAGGAAAGTTGTAATCTGTTGGTATACTAATGGTCAAGACCAAAATATTTCAATCCTTCGTATGAATACACCATGAATGTTCTTTCTATCAAAAGATGTGCTCTCAAATCAAACTGGATGGAGGATATAGGAAGAAGCATAGTCAAGCAGTCATAAAAGTATTGAGCTCAAACATCATTATCTCAGGGATAGTTCTTTTGACACCACTGGGTCACAGTAAATAGAAGAAATATTACCTTTCTAGGGTATATGGTCACACTATACAGAAAAATATCAAAACAAAGGACTCAACACTGATCACTAGAGTTCTCTCCCGGAACATAGATAGTTCATAATCCTCCTAGACGAATTTTGGAATCCATAATAGAAAGGAGGAAGAACCTAAGAAATATAACAGGATTCATGACAAGGCACTACCAGCTCAATGGTCATATGAGCAAAATTGACTTTGTGAATGATGGGACGTGTAGACTATGTAGAGAAGTGAAGCAACAACCTATACATTCCCTCATTGATCGTGGAGGAAATTACATCATTGAAATCGAAAAAACATTAGCAAATACCAGTTTATTTTATCATTCACACAAGACCAAAAAACTTTGGAACTATTATGCATGTGAGTTGAAACTTTCTCAATGTAATTGGAATATACTGCTTCTCTAATTCTGATGCATATGGGACGGAATTCCTTCAATTCGATATGATTGGACACAGCTCACCAGTTTGATCCCATATTCTGTTTTTTTCAAAAGTGTCTTTGAGCATATTGAATATTATGGAAACTGGAAAGATTGAACTTTCTGAAGTTGGAAAATAAATTCTAACAAATTGTTTGGCCACTCTGTGGCATTCTCAAAGCTTGCAGTTATCCGTTAAATCTGAATGTAAAATACTGTACTGAAAACTTCATGGCAGCTACAGCACACTACATAGACTCAAATTTTGTCGTTCAGACGGAACTATTGGAGTGTATACGTTTTGACGAAAGTCACACTAGTGAAAATTTGTCAGTGGAGTCAGTGGATCTGACAATGCCCCTAACATTGAAAATACTATAAACGAAAATTTGAAATTGAAACATTTCTGATGCTATGCTCATTGCTCATACAATCATTTTGATTGTAAAAGATGCTTTGGTGAAATCTTTGTAACCCAAAAATGTTAGAAAAGGAAAGAAACACCACTCCAAAAGAAGCACTGCCACTAGTAAATTTCTTGATTACAAACTCGACTGAGTGGAGTTCCGGAAAAACTAATTCAGGATGTGAATACAGGATGGATTTCCATGTTCTACGTGCTGGATAGAATTGTTGAATAAGAGGAGCCAATGAGAGGAACAATTTACTGAATAGGTCTAACATGCACATAGCTTCCAGTGAAGAATGGGCTCGCTTTAAAGAAATTGTATAGGTTCTAAAACCCATGGAACATGTCCCTAATATTATGAGCGGGGAAAAATATGTCACTGCATCAACAGTTATAATGATAATCGTTGGCCTAATATATGTCTATGATGCATTGAAGCAGCAAGACCATTTCGAAATAACTTAAAAGTTAGCTACTCTAACGTTGGAAGGCAATGAATTACGAGTAGAAGACCTGGAAAATAGTAACTCACTGGTATTGGAAACCTTCCTGGATCCAAGGTTAAAAACATCGCTTTTTCTTTCGAAACTACTGCTAAGCGAGCTAGGAGAAATATCATATCCTATCTTACAGGGAAATTAAAATATAAATTAACCTCTCCCATTTCCCAGGAAATAGTAGCTAGAGGACTGGAAGCGAGATGAAGATGTCAGCTTGGAGAAGCTACGAGATACCAAATTTTCAAACTACCAACTCCATTCAACATCATTGCTTCAGCCAAGGGTGATAATTGAGATACAACAATATTTAGAGGAACAATTGGTTCCTAGAGATGAGGATCTCATAACTAGTGTGATAGCATTAGCTTTTTGGAGTTTTCAATTCTGAGTTCGGTGAAAAAAATTGCTTCAAGTAGATAATTATGATACAAATTGAAGGAACTAAAATCGAACACTTTTTGATAGTCGCAAAAGCTCAAAATTTTAAAAATTCATAGCTTTTTTGAAGATTGACAGGTTGTAGCTTTTGTGCCCTCCAAGCAGTACACAAAATTTCAACAAGATCAGATGTATACTTTTTGCAAACCGCAGCGAAATACAAATAAAGCACTTTTGTAAAATGGCCCTGAAAAAGTTGTGGTGCTGTAACGCACTATTATTTTCACGGGATCATCTTCTTCAATAGTTAATGAAAAACGTATCAAATTTTTAACCTCTTATCTTTCGTAAAAGTTGCTAGAACAATTATTTTAGATAATAGTATTTCGTGCGCTTGGCTGTGCGGCGCGCGTGGAAGGGAGCGCCGCCGGGCTAGGCTCGTAAAAAACAACAATATTTCGGGAATTCTTGCTCGAAAATCGATTTTTTTTTTCAATCCGTACTACCATTCAATAATATTAAGATTGCGCGTATTTTCAAACTTCTAGTAATGTCGGAAGTACTCTAAATAATAAATAGTAATAATGATTAGATCGAATAGCGCAATGTATGAGTACTTCCGACATTACCAGAAGTAAGAAAATACGCGCAATCTCAATATTATTGAATGGTAGTACGTATTGAAAAAAAACATCGATTTTCGAGTAAGGGTTCCCGAGATATTGTTGTTATTTACGAGCCTAGCGCGGCGGCTCTCCCTTCCACGCGCGCCGCACTGCCAAGCGCACGAAATATCATTATTTAAAATAATTATTTTAGCAACTTTTGCGGAAGATAAGAGGTTGGAAATTCGATGAGTTGTTCATTAGCTATTGAGGAAGATGATTCTGTGAAAAAAATAGCGCGTTGCCTCACCACAACTTTTTTAGGACCATTTGACAAAAGTGCTTTTTTTAGCATTAAGCTGCGGTTTGCAAAAAGTGTACATTCGATCTTGCTGAAATTTTGTGTAGTACTTGGTGGGCATAAAAGCTACAACCTTTTCAAAATTTCAGCTCTTAATCTATGAAAGAGTTATGAATTTTTGAAATTTTGAGCAAAATCGATCAAGTATTCTCCCTGCGAAGAATCAGCCATATAAGAACAAGAACGACTCTCCGGCAGGCTGCAGCACTAGACACAGATCTAGTCGCACCAGCACCACCTATGGTGCAACGCAACAGATCTGGTAGAGCTCCAAAACACCGAAGTTGATCTTAGAACTAAGAGATGAGGATCCCATAAAATGGTGGAGAGGAAATTCTCATAATTAATTACCCAATGCTATTCAATTTAGTTGAAGAAAAGCTTATACCAGTTATTTATTTGTTTATTATTAAAAATATATCTTCGTTTACATTTAAAAATTTCTTCTTGAGTATTTAAGTAGTCCAAAGTTATTAATTGATATGTTCACGATTATATCTGAAATCTCATTATATTATATGATTTTTCGAAAGCCTGTTTGATCAGAAGTTTCGTTATAAAAGTACAGTTCGACTTTGACAGATCGACATTAAATGGCTCACTAAAGTCATGGAAACGAAAATATTGTCCCAGTTACTGATGTCATAGAATAGGTACTTTACGTACATTGTATTATGATTTATCGTGAATTATAATTGAATCCTATATTCATGTCTGTAACAACCATGGTTCGAAATACGGTCGATACTCGACACTATTTGAACGTAATACTGATTAAGTATCATGACTCTATGCCCCTATGTTTAGTTCCAGGCGAACGGAACAGAACATCAGTAGGTGAATCTACTCGTTCCACTTCTATTATGTTCCATTTCAGTTCTACGCAACATTTGTTCTATGACGTAGCAATCTTCAGAGCAATCTGTGCATTAATCAATTTTAGAGAATCGAGATGACGGCACTAACATCTGTCCGGAATCTTTACCGAGTATAAATAATGTACCTGATAAATCTATATCCTGTATGAATGATGCAATTGCTGGATGTGTTCCCAGTACAAGTAAAGCAATTCTCAAATCTACTCGACTTACAAGTAATGCATCAATTACAGAAACGTTTCACCTGCACTTTGAAATGGTATCGAAAAATAGCCATTGAGCTTCTATTTGGTACAGGAATAGTAAATGCACACTTCATATACACAAAATACACGGGAGCACAATGAATATGATACCAACCTATTATCTATAAATTAACAACAACAAAATACTTACCTATAAACCTTACAAAAAAAAATTACCTTGCTTCAATGAAATCCAATTCGGAGGTAGGGAAAATTTTAAAATTGGAAGAGTATCGAACTTCAAATACCTAGGAGTTATACTCGACTCACATCTAAAATGGGACGTACATGCTGTTGAACTAAATAATAAATTGAGACACCTAATCTAAAAATTCAAAGCACTTAGCAAGATACTCACGCTTTCGTGTTTGGAAACTATATACTATACTCTAGTAGAATCAAGCCTCCATCCAATATGGGATACTTGCATTAGGATCAGTTAATCATTCTAATTACATCAAAATTTTAAGACTGCAACAGCGCTCCTTAAAAATTATGCTACACAAGCCTATTTTATATAGCTCAGAAGGAATCTACAAAGGATCAGGAATATTAAAGACAAATGTATTGTGCACAAGCCCTGATCCATTATCAGAAGCGTCCTTTTCAGCTGAAACCAGTTGATCACAGTTATGATACAAGAGCCATATAGGGAATAGAAGCGAAAATGCTAAAAACAAAAAAAAATATCCACATCCAGATGGTTGCAACACATTGAACATCGGCTCCACAATTCACTCCCTACCACAGTAAGGCAGGGATGTTCCTTCCACAAATTTGAGAAACAAACTCACTATTGGATATCATCTAATTAGTCCTGTCTATAAGCTGGGGATTTTGGCCGACTTTCTAAAAAAGAAGCAAGAGATCGTATCAGAAAAATTCTTTTTGCATAATGTTCAATAGTCAATTTGAATCTTTTGTGAGTGTTGAGTTAACTGGGCACGGCCTCCCATTCACCCCTAAACGCTAAATTAACCCTATTTACACCCTCTGTTTCAAGAGAACTTCGAATTTATTTTTCTTTAATTGGTTTTTTGCGTCGCTGAACACGAATTCGAGTTCATTTCCCCGGAAAACTCATTCAATGGACTGAAAATCAGGGAAGTTCCAACAATTTCATACAACATTGTTCATTGTTCACGCGATTATCGTTTTATACATAAAAGATGTTGACAGTCGCGTTATTCGATCCAAAGTAGACCAAAACTAGGAACATTTGAGGGAAACTGTGGAAAACCTGAAAAGAAAATCAATCCACGTCATTGAAATTATCATTTGATGAGTCGCTATAGGAGTTTTTGTGGTCGATAATTACGGATTTGACATCAAAAACGTCTGAAAATAGCATTAGGATTATGTGGAAAATAAAGGAACTGTACAAAAATTCGAGCATCTTTGTTTTAATTTATACAAGTTTATTTAAAGCTACAATATTGAAATTTGTAATTTTCTTCGGTTTTCCGGAATTTTCAAACAATCGTTTTTTTTACATTAATTTTAATTTTTCATGATAATAATTCAACAGGCACATCGAAAACACAAAAACTAATCAACATGACACTAAAAAAATTACATTTGAAAAAATAAGATTTCATTACTAATTTAGCTTCGTTTTTCCGGAAAAAGATGTTTTCTATTTTTCAATCATGAAATTCGTAATCACAAAAAAACCTATAGCGACTTATCACACGATAATTTCAATGCCGTGGACAGATTTTCTTTTCAGGTCTTCCACAGCTTTCCGCAAATTTTCCTAGTTTTGGTCTGCTTTGGATCATAATACGCGACTGCCAACATCTTTTATGTATAAAACGATAATCGCGTGGAAAATGAGCAATTTTGTATGAAAACTACGAAACTTCCCTGATTTTCAGCCCATTGAATGAGTTCTCCGGGAAAATGACCTCGAATTCATGTTCAGCGACCCAAAAAACCCATTTCTTCTTAAATTCAAAGCTATCTCAAAAAATAGGGTGAAAATAGCGTCAATTTAGCGTTTAAGGGTGAATGGAAGGCCGTGTACCACTTAGCTCAACTCTCACAAATGATTAAAATCGGCCACAGAACATTATGCGAAAGAAATTTCTTTGATACGACCTCTTGCATTCTTTTTACAGAGTTCCCCAACTTATCGACTGGACTAAATAGTAAGATAATAAAAAGCATAATTGGCTAATTTAATATCATGTATGTGTATGTATGTGTATATGTGTGTATATATGTACCTATGTATGTGCATCTGTTTTCATGTACCACTGTTAATGCAATAAATAAACTTGTCATCATATTAAACTTATTTCAGGAATTCGATTATTATGTCGAAAACAACTATCTGTTATTATCAGTATTAATATTGTTATTGTTATATAACTTGTTATGTTCTCATCTCACACACAAGTATGCTTTCACATACTTTTGTACTCCTGTTCTTATTTGGAATTTATCTCAAGTTGTATTAGAAGCTTTATATGTATTCTTTCCTGCAAATAAACTTATTATTATTATTATATTATATAACTTAGCTAGAACAACCCAAAGGAAACATATCACCGGAGACTTATACAGAAAATAATAATAAGAACTTAAGTCTATACATACATTTTCGAAGATAGAAGGAAAGTTCGAGATGTTAGGAGTTATTGTGAGCAATGTTACACAAAAAAGAAAATTGGGAAATGAACAAAAACCAAATAAAAAAGTCCCATCATATTGCAAAGATCGTGTAGGGAATCCGCATTATTGTTTTGAATGTTTCGAGTTAGGACACAAATAACAAATATCCGTCTTCTTATCAATTATATACAGGGTGTCCCAATATTGCTGGGACACAGAGCTACCACGTATTCTAGAGGTCAAAATAAGTCGATTGAGCCCAATTTACCTGTATACCAAAATGTACCGTTTGTCCGTGAGAAGAGTTCAAAGTTTACTAAAAAAAATACATTTTTGTATGTTGTTCCGAAGTGCTTTATACAAATTTAATGAAATTTGGTAAATGTGTATTCTAGATGATTAGCTTACTTTTAGTAATCAAAAAAACCCAAAGAAAATTGTAGAGGGGTTGGAACCACCCTCACCCCTTGGCATTTTTCCCCCCATTTTTGTAGGGGTGGGAATACGGTTTTAAGACTTTTTTATCTGGAAGGCCTACTCATTATCTTCATTTTCTTACTCTTGTAAAAACTCCGTATTTTGCGTAGTTTTCAAGAAAAAAAATGTTTTCGCAAACACTGATAACCGATTTTCGGGTATAGGTTTAATAAAATTGTAATACAAAATTTAGTTGGCCGCGGACACAAAGACAAAACCAAATGTTATGATTTTGACAGGAAACATAGTTTATTGTTAACAGTAAATGTGTCAGTTATTTGTTCTCTTTTGCTTGTTTTTTTATTATTTCTTATTGTCATCACTGTTTTTGTTTAATTGTTATTGCTGTTGTTGCTGTTCCTTTGACGTCCCACAATTATGAATTTTCCTTTTAATGAACAGACCGACATGTTATTAGTTCTTGGATATTGTCAAGGTAACTGCCGCGAAAGTGTTCGCGTGTATCAAGAGAGGTATCCAAACCGGAGAATTCCAAACCATAAAACTTTTGCCCGAATCGAAAGACGTCTTCGAGAAACGGGGAGGTTGACCCCAGTAAGAGTTAACGCTGGAAGACCTCGACAAGCTCGAACACCTATTGCGGAAGAAGCTGTTCTTCAAATGATTGATAACAATCCTAATACCAGTACTAGAAGATTGCAACGAGAAGCTGGAATTCCAAAAAGCACTGTAAGTCGAATCATTAGAGATCAATTAATTCGGCCATTTCACATCCAGCCAGTGCAAGAATTGTTGCCACCTGACTACGAATTACGTTTAAGTTTTTTACAAACTATTCGGGAGCGCAGAGTAGTCGACAACGGATTCCATACTAAGATCTTGTTTACTGATGAGTCTTGTTTTACACGTCGCGGTATGACAAACCTACACAACGATCATGTTTATGCAGATGAAAATCCACATGCCATTAAAAGTAGACATTATCAACGTGAATTTAAAATTAATGTCTGGGTCGGAATTATTGGCGAATTTATAGTCGGACCGTTACGATTACCTGATCGTCTGAATGGCGATAGTTACCTCCGTTTCCTTCAACAAAATTTGCCAGAATTATTAGAAGACTTGCCTCTTAACTTGCGTAGAAATACGTTCTTCAAGCATGATGGTGCACCACCTCATTTTGCACGTGCAGTAAGAGAATATCTTGGTGAACAATTTGGTGGCAGGTGGATAGGTAGGGGACAAGAAGCACCCATTCAATGGCCTCCGCGGTCTCCAGATTTAAACCCTTGTGACTTCTTCATCTGGGGAGAATTAAAAAGACAAGTGTACGAGGTTCAAATAAATAACATCGAACAACTGTGGAATAGAATTCAAAATGCTGTAAATGCGCTACGAGAAAATGACGATGTTTTAAGAAGAGTGCATTTCAATTTTTTACGTCGAATTGACCTCTGTATTAATGAAGGTGGAGGTCACATTGAACACTTGTTATAAAAATTATTGTTTGTCTTGTGTAAATGTATTGTGTAATTTGTGTCTAATAATTTTATTAAACCTATACCCGAAAATCGGTTATCAGTGTTTGCGAAAACATTTTTTTTCTTGAAAACTACGCAAAATACGGAGTTTTTACAAGAGTAAGAAAATGAAGATAATGAGTAGGCCTTCCAGATAAAAAAGTCTTAAAACCGTATTCCCACCCCTACAAAAATGGGGGAAAAAATGCCAAGGGGTGAGGGTGGTTCCAACCCCTCTACAATTTTCTTTGGGTTTTTTTGATTACTAAAAGTAAGCTAATCATCTAGAATACACATTTACCAAATTTCATTAAATTTGTATAAAGCACTTCGGAACAACATACAAAAATGTATTTTTTTTAGTAAACTTTGAACTCTTCTCACGGACAAACGGTACATTTTGGTATACAGGTAAATTGGGCTCAATCGACTTATTTTGACCTCTAGAATACGTGGTAGCTCTGTGTCCCAGCAATATTGGGACACCCTGTATATGTGAATATAGTTTGTATTGCAAGTTAAGAAAATTTGATTCTGTAGTTAATTTGCAATATCATTGCCTAGAGTTTGTATTAAATGGTTTTCAATAAAAAAATATTTGTCTCTAAATAAATATTACACTTCTTATAATTTCCACAACCCAACTGAGAAACACCAATCATTAGAACCAAAGTGGTCATCCAACATACGTAGAACACCTTTAACGGAGGTCATTGGTAGGCGAGATTTGAATTTGTCCGGCCGCCACGGTCCCTCTGGAAAATCCAAAAGAGTCAGCGGTGCCCGCCTTGGCATTTAACCAGTTAATGAAATATACAGTCTACTATCAATCATTAAACAACAGTATTGTATTGCGATATTACATTGCGCGATAAGGTTACGTCGAGCAATTTGAAATGCAAGATCATCTTGTCACCAAATTACCATGTTATTGCATTCCGGAAAACGTCGTGTTAAATTATTTTTATGACGGCGAAGTAACGACAACCTTTTTTTTATTTTGACTTGTTTCATTTTATAACAACGAAATAAGCAATCTGACTTGTCAACACAATGCGACACATAGAGTAAAAAGTACACCAATGTAGCGAGTTAAGGGTGTTGTGACTCATAACCGTTCCGACAATATCTTGATGTTATATTTTTAGCGTATGCACGCATTTCGTATGTTTCTTTTTTATTTGTAGACATGCTACATTACGCGAATTTTAAAATTGAAATGTTTCGTTCTATTCCATCATTCTTGCGTGGCAGTGAAAGTTTCAGATATCTTTTTTATGTCATTCTGGGCAATAAACTTATCGATAACTTAATAAAGTTGAGTAGGATGGGCTTCTGAAGTTACTCTAAATTTCACATCCCCTTATGCTTTGAATGCTAATCATGTGAGGTAGCGCATCGCAAGAAAATATCTGCTCACAGTATTTCATGTCGACATGAGAGTTTTCTCCTAGTGGAAACATCACTTTAGATATAAATGTCAAACATACGCTCAACTGAATATACAACATCATCCAAATTAAGTGCGCACGATTGATAACTTCTTCATTTCTGTAGCTACGACGTCGTTTTAATGAGCAGACTAGTAGGATTTTTTCCGCTGATTATATTGGTGGAATCGAAGATATTATTTAACATACGTTTTTGAGTTTTCAACCAAAATAAGGATTATCTAAATTTTGAAAAATCTTGGCTTCCGGATGGATTCCGCGGTGGCATCTTCAGGGCAGGCTTGAACTGGCCTCAAGCCTGCCCTGAAGATGCCACCTGTAATGGTTGGCGAAACTTCGGCATCAGGTCGAGCTATTGTGACGCGAAATTCATCCGGAAGCCAAGATTTTTCAAGATTAGCCATCCGCGGAAGTCTACTATTCAATTTCTCAACTGCTACATCCCATATATTAAGACAAGATTGTTTATCATAACTTTTTCGCTGGAATGAAAAATAATGAGTTTATAACCTAGGCTATGGAAACAAATGACAATAATTTCTATCGTTAGAAAAATTAGTAGAACAGAATTTTACAAATCACTGTACACCGTTCAATTCTAGGAGCCTCAAAACAGACCAACAAATATCTTGAGGAACGAGGAAATTTCGAACATCTCAATTAGAATTAGGGTGGTCCAAGTAAATAGCTGTTTATTTTGTTTGTCTTTAAATGGTGTACCAAATTTGTTCGAAATTAATTCCATTATATTCCTCTAACTCCGTTATGAAATATTACCATTTATTTCCATAGCAACTTAAGTTGGTTTCGAATTAGTTGCAGGGATGAGTAGATCTCGGTTTGCTCACTGGTGAATAGCGCGTCCACATACCCGAGCGTATAGGGGGACAACCTCGAAAAAAGTCAGGGTCATGTCGTTATGCTGTGCTCACAACCCGACAGAGGGTACATCTTTGTGCCCTGGGGACAAAACCCACATGAGCTCCTTGTCGGATGAGTTGTGACGACCGCGACGTACATGGATGCTCCAGGTGGACGAATGAACTTCGGGATGGTCTACTGGACTGCTTCGAACGCAGCGAGTCATGCAGAATGTCTGTTTCTCCCCACAAACTTTGCGGAACAGTATTGCAAACCATCAAGCAACACTGTGCGGATAGGAAGAAGGGGAATTCTTTGTTTCGTGATGGCCCGTCACAGAGCCAATTCACCTGGATACTATAGCCATAGCACACTTTGAAGCTGAACATCAACTTCCGCAAACAGAAGTGTGCGAAGCAGTCAGCAAGAGTGAGGTCCCACAAGATCTTGTCGGTAGCGAAAACTTTGCTGCTTACGCCCCTGGCATCAACATATGGTGATGGAAGGAATCTCATTCTACTTACCGCCGTCTGACCAGAGTCTACGACTCTTAGCTTGAAGAGGAGAACCAAATTCCAAGCTGTGCTGTCGAGAGGTACACTGTGCTGCTTCCAAAGGAAGAAGACATGTCTGATCTCAAAAGCTACCGGTCGATCACTTGCCTCAACACCTGCTACACGGTTGATAGGTTGCTCAGATCAAAAGATCCGGTAATCAAAAACATCTGCAAGAAGCGTGGGTTGAAGAAGGTCATGGAAGGTTGTCGGAAAACCTGGTGATAGATAGATCTAACACTCAGAACTACATACTTTTCAAGCGCATTCTTTCCAAAGCTGGTTTGACTACCGCAAGGCATTTCATCCAACATCACATGAGCTATTATCAGTGGCTATTTTTTGCATGGTAGATGTTTCCATAGTTCATACCTGCTGAAGCTGTTTATGTAACCTAATATACTTTAAACAATGCCATCATGAAATTCATTACATTCGATAAACGCTCTGCATAACGCTAGGCGGCTGATTCGCACCTGAACATGCACAATCTATAGAAATGGATTTGTTGCATCGTTTAATTGATAATACTAACGCTGACCTTCAAAAATGTCTTGTCTAGCCTTTTGTCATCGATTATGATAAAGTAGTAGGAAATGATCTCACAACCATGCTACCACCCCCAAAAAAATAAGGAATTTCAATAATTCAGCTTTTTTGGAGACACAATAGTTGTATAACTTCTTAAAATAACTATCTTATTATTCACTTGTTTGATTTCTATACATAATTTCCATCCGATGATTGAAATGGACTGATATATGAGTATACATTTGCACCAAAAATTTCCCGAAATATCAATAGGTTGCGATATGTTGTTTGTCGTTAGTTCATAGTGGGGGTGGAAATAAAGCATAGATATCAAACAAGAGTATAATAAGACAAATATTTTGAGAAATTATAGAATTATTGAGCCTCCAAGAGAGCGTAATTATTGGGGGGTTGTTTTTGATGTTGTTGAAGAGGTTGAATAGGCGTCTACATAATATTCTCTGACCTCAAATGAAGTATTTGACATGGTGCTATCATATTGTCTTGTAATCCGCTGGTTTTAACATCAAAATGGCGAACACGTCTATTTTCTGGCCAAATAATGGCCAATTACTCGGAAACGCCCCGGTAACTTTTGATGGCATGTCGTATTTGGATAATTGACTGTATCTTGGAAAACGCCTTAGAGTGGAAGATTTGGCCTGTGAGATGGATCATTGAACCGTCTAACAATAATCATATTGTCACCCAGTCCTGCCGTATCGCTCCAGCTCCTATACTAGTATGTTTGAGTACACGTTTGTCTCTAATCTTCGTATATTCATAAACAGATCTTCATATTTGTATAATTATAAGATAGATATATACAATGTATGATTTAAAACATTAAACAAAGATATTATAACTTCTGTAAATTATGTGTTATTCCTTCTCATTATCTCACGTATGTTGAAGGCAGTTTTATCTCCCATTTAGCCGTGCGGTTCAGAACAATACGTATCACAGACACTTACTGAAGTATAAAAGAGATATTCACAAGTAGATGAAGCGTACGCTATCATTTTTGCTGTATGTACAGTTTATCAGTATTCGTACGGAAACCATTTATTTTGTATGCTGACAATAGACCATTGATTGAAATTTAGTCGTATGCACATTGAACTATGTTGTCAGAAGGATTTATGTTTTGGATAAAGTACAGAAATACAATCTTACTCATATGGTATCGCAGATTGCTTATCGTGATTACCAATAATTGATTATAATACATCACACTACAGATATTGACAGAATAAACTGACGCTATTGATAAGAAATAATCACCCCTATCCACTTTAAATACTATTAAAGTACTGAAACCCTTCGTCTACCAACTAGCCATCATCAGAATAAACTAAATTATAAATCGAAATGTGCCTGTTTGAATATTATTTGGGGATAATGTCAACAATGGGTTATCCTCAGCTGGGGATGAATCGGAATTTAATAAATTCCGATAGTATAATATAAGAATATTCATTGCTTGGCCGCTTGATATTCACTGTGGAGATGGTCGTGCGGTTATGTATTCATATTTTATTATTATGAGCTACCATGCAAAAATAAATACTACACAGAATGATAAACGGTGATGGAAAAATTTCAAAATAAACTTTTATCATAAAAATAAAAGAAAACTACATATCTATGGTTTTGGCGTCTAGGTAGTGTAACATCATTTTAACTTTATCACAAGAAATTGTAAAGTATTCAAACAAAGCTGTTCATTTATGTCACAATACTACGCATTTACTCAAAATTAACTTATTTACGGTTCATGTGCCTAGAACCCACATTATGCAATATGTGAATATGAAATGGATTACAAATGTGGAACTTTTGGAAGTTGAGTATTAAACTCAAATTTACAAAAAAATTGTAACATTTGATTTTGATTTAATGCTGACAAATTGTTCCACCAGCGGTTGAAATTATAGTATTTTAAATTTTTTGGAATGCACCTGAATGCTTATAATTGTAATGTGTGATTGTGTGAATGTATGTATGAAATTTCACGCCCTCTTCTCCACTTCTCCTCGAAACAAATCGATCTGCTTGAACTTAAGATACTCGTTATGAAAATGTCTAATAGAACCTAGAATTTGAATACTGCGAAAAATTTCTCACCCCAGAATATTTGAATTTTTCGGTAGTTCAAAATTTTCAAAATGGCGCCAAAGTGATGTCTCTGGACCAAAATGCTTGAATTTTGGATACCAGGTGCAGAACAATAACATATTATATATGTATTTAATATACTGACAGCTATTTTATTGACCATTTGGAGCCGACTAACGCAGTATAACTCAGAGGTGCACATATTATTAATTCTAAACTCGTAAATTTACAGAAAGTCCGTAACGAAAAAGTTGACCCAATACGTGTATTACACTAGTCCAGACAACGAACCGGAAAAAACATGTAAGTCAGAGTCGAAAAATTTTTGTGGAATTCGATTCGTGAGGTTGTCGGGATCATTCATAACACATGAAAGCTCACTGGTCAACTTCCCCCCTTCCCCTTTCTCCCAAAAGGTTAATTTATGCTCCCAAAAGGGTAATTTCGAATTCAAAATGCACCAAGGGGTTTTTTTGAGTCGCTGATCACGATTGTGACGTCAGATTGACTTGAAATCAATTCTAGGAGTGTAAAATCGATCAAATTGGCCATTTTTGCACCCTTATAAACTATTTTGGCAACATATATTATGTTTCAATTTTGAATTCACCAAGGGTTTTTTTCAGGTCGCTGATCACGTTTTTGACGTCAGATTTACTTCAAATCGATTCTGGGGTGGAAAATTGATCAAATTGGCCCCGCCCCCGTGGAGGAAGGGGAAGGCGACCGATGAGATTCTATGTGTTATGAATGATCCTGATAGCCCCATGAGTCGAATCACACAAACATTTTTCGATTCTGACCTACAAGTCATTTTTTTTATTATAACTGAAATCCCGGCTCATTGCCTGGACTGCACGCTGCAAAACATGTTCGTCAGTTATATCCCTATAATAAATATAACATAACCAAAAAAATACCAAAATATCGTTCAATACGCGTATATTGAACTATAATGCCCTTTGACGTGTTGCACGTGAATTTACATCCATAAATATATGAGAACTAGATTAAAAAGTATCAGAGACAAGGTCAATGGAAAATCTAAATTGTAATAAATCTGGATCTTTCACTGAACGTTACAGCTGTTTGATAACTAATTGATTCTACTTGGAGTTCCCACACTTCGTAATGGACGACAAAGTTCAACTTGTCCCTACCATAGCTACATGCTTCAGAACGTACAGTTTTCCAGATTGGAGATTCCGATAGAAACTTTCGAGTGAAACTTTATACTTCGCAGAACTCACTGTTATATTGTGAATAGTTTGAATTTCTGATGATCATTATTACTTTATCATTTCTGCATGCCATGTTCATAATAATTAAATGGGATATTAGTTTCAGTCATAAAAACAGTATTATCCCAATAAGGCATAATCTCCTATCTGCATATTAATTTAGGTAATTAATGTAGTAAGTAAGTCAGTTCTGCTTTCAGAGCAGTTCCGCTGGTCCGGCAGTTTTGATGTTATAACTTAATATCGGAATTTGGTGGCTCTGCATATTACGGATCGATTACATTAGCCACATCGCTCGTTTCCTGAAGACGCACGACGATTCAATGAATATTACTCCAACCGCCGTCAACCGTAATGAAATTGTTTGCGTTCATAGCTTCCCTAAACTGTCTCTTTATGCTTTCTGTATGTAGATTTTAATTATGTTATGTTTTGCTCACTTTAAAATGACCCCGAGCACCGCCATGATAATATTCTATTATTTACATTGAATTACGTTTAGGAATTTGGAGAGAAAATACAATTGAAGTATGAATATCAACTAATTGCACCTATCAAGAATGTTATCGTTCATCATGATCAAACGTATATACTTATTACAACACTATCAGATTATAACTATGAATCATTCCGAATTTACATTACTCAAAATTACCATTTCTAATACATTGTAACTTTTCATTTTCCGCTATTAAATAAATCATTATATGTGAGTATCTGTTATATCTAGCAAGTAGTATCTTTAAATTAATTATAACAATACTCTGTATAAATAAGCACATACAAATGTTCCTGATACATTTACGTGTTCATATTCTGTATTTGCTATTTGATATGTTAGTATTTTGTTTTGAGTTGTAATACTTATACTTGCAAATATATATTATTATCATTATTATCATTATATATCTACAGTTGAAGACAATATGTAACTTGTAAAGTCCACTTAACGGCTCAGAAATGGCCGCTGTACTACAATCGGTTAACTCCTGTGACGTCAGCTATGCTAGACCGTATATTCTCCGAGTCATGGTTATTCAGTGTCAGATTCTGTAGTTACCGCTCCTATTTCGAGGTCATTCTGTGAGACATCGAAGCACCGGAAACGGCCGAGAAAATGGCGTACTTTTTGTCAAATCGTTCAAGTGGAAGGTCGTGTTCCTAAGTTATTTCAACAGGGAGGTGATACCAAACTTTTGTTTGCATCCAAATTATGGGAATATTCTTCCGTTGAAAGCAAAGGCATCAATTACCAATTTGGAGTGAATTAATTGGAATTATTTGTGTAATAGATACACCTCAGGGGATTAAAACTTAGTTTCAACGTGACTGGTTTTGGACGGAAGTAAAGTTGGTTTCATTGAAAGGAAAAACCCTATCGTGATAGGGGTAAATATCTTCGTAATTCCATTGATTTCTTCACTAACTTCAAGAATTAATTTGCATTCACAGGTGATATCTGACAGGACATAGGTTAGTCCTAATTTGATCAACAATCGTTATGTATTCTGTTCATGTTTGTCTTCTGAGGACAATAGAGCAATAAAGGTTTGAACATTTCGTGATTTCAGTTTTTTTTCATGTTGTGAAATATTCAACATGTTCTGAGTTTGGCTTGAAACTGCTGTGGAAAACTGATTCAGAGGTTGCTGATTGACTTGTGATGTGCAATCGTGGAAACTGTATTAGAATTGTGGCAGGAATCCATACATCAAGTAGGAAGTACCAATTCATAATCGAGCAGGTATAACATCTTACCCAGCAGTGACCAGGTCAGGCTTTTGGTTTATGTAACATTTGAAATAATCATTTGAGTACTTGTATATGTGTAAATTTAACTGTTAACTTTGATTTAAGCAATTTAACATTTCAATTCTTTCACTTTATAATTCATTTAATATTAGGTTCTGTGATAAATTGTAACAACAATATGATTTTAATAGTAAGTAAATTTCAATTATTCTTGGTACAGGTCTTTTATTTTTTTGCATACTTTCAGGGTAATTTAGCCTGGGGACATTTGAGTGTTTGAATCCCTTAGTTAAGTAACATACTTTTATTGGTTGGTTAAAATACTCTGGTGCCCAAATTTTAACATCTAAAATATAACTCACGACCGTCTTCACTGTAGCTGTCGGCAACCAAGCGATAAAATAGAATTTATAGTTTATCCACAAGTAAGAGTAATTTGTACCCTTACAAATAATAAAACATATGGGAAATCAAGTAATGAATCTTCTAATATCATATAATAATGATTGATGATTGTTTTTGTTATCATCAGTTCGATTATGAAAATGTTGATATTTTAACTCAAGAAAACAATCACTATGAAAGACCTTCCCTGTAAATGATTCTCACACAACGACATAATAGCCGGTAAATAATAGAACCGATGAACGATCAGTGAGTCAAATTTATGCAATTTTGATAAATCAAGTACTTGCAAATTTCTACGTTCTTCTTGATGATGTTCAAAATTGTGTATATCTAGAAAGCGAAAAAGTAATATTGGTACAGCACCGACTTTTCTCATTGTGCTAATAAATTCTGAACTGATTTGTTACATTGTAGGTACTTCGGCTTTTGGTCTTTTGCTGTCTACTTATTCTCGTCGCCGAGATACGATGTCTTCCATCATAGAACAATTAGTGTGTAGTGGTTTTTTAATACATATCCATATATTTTGGACATTAATATACAATTTCGATTAGTCGTGTTCAGTTTTTGAATTGAAATTAATGCGGTATAGACGGTTAGTGCTTAGTACAATAATTAGTTTAAGAAATCCCGCACCTCAGTTCATGTGAATCGGTTTTCAAACGTTTCCCGATGATTTTTTTTTGCGTAGAGGAGGAAAAATCTTGCATAGACGCCTCGGGTGCCCGTGCCCTTGGGTGTTCCGGATTCCTACCGACTAAAATCCATCCTTCGTGAGGTTGGTTCTCCATCCTGAGTTGAGCCCCACTGCACTGCGGTTATTATAGCCCTATTAAGCCCTCACATGTTGCTACCTCTCCATCTGTCCGGTGTATTCTATGAATTTCAGTAGCCTGATATAAGGGATACTTCTGATTCCTTCGGGTGTAATTTTATCATCAACCGCGTAGGCAGTGCACTGACTCAGCAAATGCTCGGTGTCTCATCTTCCAAGCCGTGACCCCTGCAAGTGGGCTGATCTATCAGACCCATCGTGTAGAGGTGTTTGTTGCATGGGGCGTGTCCGGTCAGGAATGCAACTAGGTTCCGTATTTCTTGAATACTGAAAGTCAGCAGATTTTTCACTCGATGCTGCTGAAGATCTCCCATCAGTCGCTTGGAGTGCAACATACGGGGCAGTTCCCTCCAGTAGGCACGGTGCTCTATCTCCAGCCATTTTTGGATTACAGATTTCGCTTTAGCATGAAAAATGCCACGGGTTGGCTCTGGTTCAATCTGTGGTTTTTCCGGCTCCGCTTCAACGAGCGCGACGGCAGTTTCAGTCCTTTCTCGTTTGGTTTCTTCAGAGTCCCACACGAGTGTTACTCTTTCGGGGTTCATTACTAGTGCCGTTAGTTCTTTAACACAATCAAGTACACATTGTGAAGTGATTGTGGATGACTCCAGTGCCTTAAGCACTGTCAGGTTGCTCACTATGATTGTGATTTGTCTATTCTCATAAGCTCTCTCCCTCATAATTCGAGCACGTGTTGTAATTGCAACTTTTTTTTGGAATTCTGTCGCAAAAGTCCCTAGGTTCAAACAAATTATTTCCTCTTGGTCCGTTTTCTCGACTATTCCAGCACCCGTATTTTTTTCCATCTTGGTGCCTTCGGTAAACCATATGAAATTCCTCAGTATCATATGAGGACTGCCCCACGCGTTTTCCCGCCCATTCAAGATTTGAATCATGGAAGGCACGGAAGTGCTGTGAACCTTGATCCTGTCGTGTCTCGTCCCCAATGGCCCAGGTGATCCAAGCAATCCAAGGATGCTTCGATCCTTTTGGTCAGCCTTCCCTTGGGCGATAAGATCAAAGCGATACGCTCCTCTTATGACCTTTGCCTGTACGACGAGGTGCAGTGGCTTCAACCCCAATAGCTCCTCCATTGCAGCCGTTGGGGTAGTCGAATCGCACCTATCATCCCTAAGCATGCTAGCTTCTCAACTCCGATGATGGTCGTGAAACCGAAACGCACGCAAAGTAAAGAATATTATAGATATATAAGTGTCATTGTGACACATTTTCCAAGAATTTACGTATATATTCTGATATAATTTTATTTCACAACAAGTCTGTCACATAAATGCACCCTATGAAAAGCTGGTTTCCTTATAAGAAAGTGGACGTTATCTCTTCTTGTTAGGTGAAACTTGGAGATAAACTGAATTTCATCAATGGAAGAAAGAAATCGGAAACCAAACAATCCGTGAATCTTCACTTTCTTCACCCTTGTTTTGTCCTTTATTTCTTCGCTTTCGAAAAAGATTCAGCAAATGAAATATTTACTATATATCAGAAAAATTTATAGAAAATAACCAACTTTTCAAGATTTACACCTTCCGTAAATTTGTCCGGATATATTTGTTCGAATGAATTACATAATCTGAAAGCGGCTTCACACCGTTACACACTCCACCAATTATTAGCAATCTGTTAGTATACCCGTATATTATAGACCAGATTCTTTGACCCAAAGCCAAATACTCCGAACCCCTGGATTAGTTCACCAGTATCTTTCTAGCGAAATGTCATGCAATTGAGAGATGTGGGTAGCTCAATAAGAACGAAAGAGATGTGGGTAGCTCAATAAGAACGAAGGATGCCAAAAAATGATATAACCATCATATCCAGTAATCAAGTAGCTATAATAACGTTGAGCTCAAACATCATTGGCTCAAAGATGGTTTCCAACTGCAAAACTGAGCTAAAAATCCTAGCATTTCAGAACATAACCAATCTCCGCTGGGTTCCAGCACATACAGAAATCATGAGAGATGAACATGCCCTCTCAAGGAAGGGAGCTGACACGCCTCTGATAGAACCAGAACCCTTCTGCGGTATAGGCAAGCACACGCCAAAAGACATTCATCAAACAGAAGTAACAGAACTCAGTTCAATGTACGGGAAATCTCTTCCGGGACACAGACAATCAAAAAACCTCCTGGATAAATTTGAGGAAAAGGACCTTTTCGGAAATATAAGACTAAGCAGGAACATCCTGAGAATCCTAATAGGATTCATGATGGGACAACGGTCGTATGAGTAAAATTGGCCTAGTGAACTATGAGATGTGAAGATTCTGCACAAAAGCAGGAGATACACGGCTACATCTGCTGACCGACTGCATATCTACGCTGCTCTGCATAAGCAGACTTTTGGGATATACACAACCATCGAGGGAATTTCCTCAATGGAGACGGGAAAAAGCTTAGCTTACCTAAGAGAGTTATAACTCACCGGGGTCTACTATAAGACAGTACTGTAAATGAGGATACAATAATTCTTTGAGGACGCAGTATACCTGACACATGAAATCACGATGTAAAACGAAATTTACTGATTTTCCACTGTATTATGATAAAACATTGTGTGGCGTGACTTCATCAAAGCTATTGTATAATAATATGAACATGTCAACAACGAAATTACCTGTGTGATTACTTGGCGTTATATTTGGAGCCATGTCTATTGTTTAATATTCCTTTCCTTGAAGAAAGGGCTGGCAAGTATTGCCGTATAATGAGTTGACATGTGGTAACTTGACAATCAATTTACATTGAGAACTGGCAGTAAGAGAATCGCCATTTGGTATCTATTGATAATCATTTGGAAATCCTTGTAGGATAGCCATGTAATAGTCAGGTTCTTGGAGGGTTGTAATTGATGATAGTCAGGTCAGGAGAATCATAGCATGGCTGATATCATGTGAGACTTACACAGGTGAATAATGGCACTATATACAGATTAGTATCTAGTTATTAAGTGAGTCATAACGGAGCTATCACATACTTACTAATACTTCTCAATGAGTTAGTACTCTATACTCAGTGCCTTTAATTACTTGTGTGAGTGCTACTATCAACCATGAAATCAACTAATGTGTAACTCCCTTGACCGATTCATCACCAACTAAAGCCCCCAAGAACCCGGCTTCCACAACTACATCGCTTGGGATTTTCCAACTTATGGTGGAATCCATCATTTCCAGACTTAAATCTTTATCCTAATTCAAGGCAATAAGGATAACGGACGAAACTGTAATTGCCGGCTCGACTCAGTGTGAATCTGCTACTAACGATACTAATGTCAGTCTTCAAAAGATTCCGTTCAGTTCTCAGTAACATTCCAGTCTAATTTTATTTTTTACTTGAATTTTTTACAGTATTCACAAGATTTCACTTCCTTCTTTGCAAGTAATTCAATTGCATTCATTTTATTGGTACTTTCTTTCGTTGATTCACACGTTGGTGTATTTCAGCTAGCACTTGCTAATGGATTCTAGATTTTTTCTACTTTATGTGTTTATTGTTTCCTTCTCTCGCCAATCTATTTTCCTTTTCATTTCCTCCTCACTTCTTAGTATCTCCTTTTTGGTACATGTCGGTGCATCTCTTCTTAAATGCTTATTATTCTAATAAATTTCATGTTCTTATTAAACATATTTTTCTCACTGTTCATCTTTCTTCTTGTTCCACAAAGGTGTAGAAAAAATTCCAAAAAGCAAGGAAGAAATTCATAATTCATTGGTTTCTATGATCACATCGTCAAATTTTTCAGGAATGTAAATAGGACATATTACATATATTTCAGTATTCTTTATACGATTTCTAATACTTCCGACGGATAACTTAATTCATAACTCTATAGATTACTTTCCCATGATAGGATGCTATTCTATACGTGATGTATATGTCCCTCCAAATATTTGATGTTGAGAATACATTATGGTTTCCATATGGAAAATGCCTGAAGATAATCAAAACGTCATATGGATCGAGAACTAAACTGGAGGAATACAAGAGTTATGTTGCTAGTTTTGTAAATGAAACGAAACGGCGGAAGATGATACTAATGTCAAATTCGAAATCCATAACTTGCAATATTGGATTGAAAATGTATATTTCATTCTGTTGATTCGAAATCAATGACTGATATGACATGCATTCACGAATGAATATCACAAATGTTTTGTTTCACTTATTTGATTGGTTATAAATGCAATGAGAAATATCCATAGTGAAGTAAATTACGTTTCAGTTGTATATCAAAATTCATAAAATATGTAGCTATTGCCACTATTCAATGTACAGATATGCATGTAATCATTTATGATGCACCGATTTTTACATAAATGCAAACTAAAATAAATTGAGAAGACCAGACTTCTTTAGTAAACCAAGAAGTTTTTATTTTTGCATCTGCATCATGCCTAATGATCATATCTTGGTTTACTAAAGAAGTCTGGTCTCAACGTTATCTTCATTTCAATTCCGTTGCACCAGCTTGTTATAAAAAAAGTGTCATAAACAGCCTCACAGACCGCGCGGTAAAATTATCCCACGCAGAGGACCGTCCCAAAAATTTAAAAATTGTTCGTAATGCATTGGAAATGAATGGCTACCCTAAAACTTTCTACAATCCTATCATTAAAGAGAGAATAAACAAAATCTATAATGGTTCTTCTTATAAAAATAACATAACAGGTAATACAGACAATTATATAACTTTACCATACATTCCGGAGACCTCAGAAGAAATTAAGAAATGTTTGAAAAAGTACGATATAAATGTTGCGCATAAACCTACTAACTGTGTTGGGAAATATTTCTCAAATCTAAAACCTGTAATACCTAAAGATAAACAAACTCACACAGTATATAAATTGAATTGTTTAGATTGTGATGGAACTTATACTGGAATCTCTAAACAATATTTACAAAAAAGAATGTACGGCCATAAGTATAGCACAAGAAATAATAACTTAGAAAATTCCACCGCCCTTGCTAAACACTGTTTTGATTATAACCATCAATTTGATTACAAAAATGTTAATATTTTAACTAAAGAAACCAATTATTATAAAAGATCTATCCTGGAGATGATTCACATAAAAAGGGATTCAAATTCTGTAAATCATAGGAATGATATTCAAGGATTGAGTCAGATTTATACTAACTTGATTAATTAAAACTCTTGCAAATTCCTACATACGTCTTTATAATGTTAAAAGTATATTTTAGGAAGAACGCTTAAAGTAAACTAAATTCCAATGCAGGTCTAAAACCTTTTCAAGTACGTCATAAATCTACATCTGGGTCGTGTTATTACAAACAAATAGCTTAGAACTTCAGTTGCTTTGAGACCATAGCAATATGCGTTTGTACATTATGAGAATATTACTTAACAGTGGTTTCTTGTTACAAAAAAATCTATACTTTAATATTAACGATACAATTTTCGATTATTCGTGGTTCTATTCGTTTCGACGGCGTGAGCTTTTTGATTGAAGATTGTGCGATATGGACGCTTGTGCTAATTAGTTTTAGTTAACTCCTTTTTAACAAAATAAGTCTTCTGATGATGGTCGTGAGACCGAAACGTACGTAAAGACGAACATTTATAACAGAGTGTTAATGTGACCTAATTCCCGAGAATTTTTTATACAATTCATACTGGGTCAAGAATCTTATTATATTAATAACTTTAACCTAATCTAAATATCAATAACGTGAACTTGAAAATAGTTTCAACATAATTAATGATTTCGGTGTTATTATTGACAGCAAGTGAATTTCTAGTTATCATATTGAAAATATAATAAACGAGGCAAACAGGAATCCAGGTTTTATCCTAAGAATTACTAAATTATTTCAGCGCACTGATTCTATAATAACGTTATATAATTCCTGGTTCGAAGCTACCTCGAGTTTTCTAGCATAGTCTGAAATTCAAAATATTGCAAATATATTACTAGAATAGAGAGAATTGGAATAGCTATTTGTGTATTAAGAGCGCAAAGTGATATATTGTCGCTCGACAAAGAGAGTTACCGCGCTCCGCTTTGCGTCGCGCGGAGAGCGACAATGACACTTTGTGCTCGAAATACACACAAGATTTTTTCTACAAACGCAGTTTTCAGAAAAAAAAAAGAAAAAACACCAGATGCTTTATTCAACAAAAGTACATCAAGTACAGTTTATAAATTCCTGATTAATGTTGATTTAATTTATCATTGACTATACTAAAATTGAATGTACAATTGTGACACTCTTTAATTATTATTCCTGAACCTGATGGACGATCAGTAGATTTATCTAACATTAATTCCCCCGAATATTGGAAATCTACAGAACGAGATGTAGATGGTCTTGAGAATATTCTCTTGGTAGTTTCAATCTTATTGTTGATTGAATCATCTATGTAGCCTTCTGCTACATTGTTACTTTTCCATCCACCATGTTTTTTCAGTTGTATTAGGTCACCTCCACCATTCACCAATGAAGTAGCAGAGGTTCGTCGAAGACAGTGTCCAGTATATAAATTATGCTCGGGCAATTTCAAATATTCAGCAATGTCACTGGGAGTCTTGCCGATTGTATTCATACCCACAACTTGTTTCATACATCTACCTTTTTCATAACGTGAAAATAGACGTTGGACAGTATTGTTATTCAGACAACGTTTTCTGAGTGCAATATATTTTTTACAAATTGAAAGATAATCAACTGAATTCTCTTCATTATGACCAACAATCGTAAAAACACGGCTTATTCTCATTTTTGAATCGGGAATTCGGACTATTAAAATAGAATCCTTATCTTCTATGTCACCAATCTCCATTTTGACCAACTCATCGCGCCTGCAGGCACCAGCAATACCCATAATTAGAATAACCTATAAAAAAACTGCAATTAATAGCTATTCCAAATGTCTATGCTAACCAAATTGCACTAAATTCAAAAAAATACTAACCGCTTCTCAAACTACTAAGAGCATGAAATATTAAAATTTACCTTTTTTAGTAGATATTCTTCATCGGGCGCTTCTTGTAAAAATTTGTGAATATCTTCAGTGGTGAATGTTTTGGATTTTTTCGCTTTATATCCAACAGACTGTTTCTTCAGAAATGCGATAAGTTTAGGATACTTATTGATTTCGATGTTATTTTTAACATTCAAGCATGTCCGTATCATCGAATACGTAGACCAAAGAGTTGATGACTTAAAAATCAATGATTTTTCTCCAAAATAAGCCAGTAATACGTTTTCTGAATACTTATTCACCTTCTTCGACTGGCACCACGTCATGAATTTACCGTATTGTAATTCATATTTCTTCCTTGATTTCTCTGGTAGGAGATTCAAAGTAACAATTTTTGCACTTTCTGCTACATCAGGAGGAGTGTTTGATAATTCACTGTCACTATCATCAATCATCATGCAGAAATACGTTGGAGAAGCGAGCGTTTTCGAAATATTTCCGCTTTAGAGCGCAAATGCTGTCACAAAATGACATTTCACGGAAAACGTCAACTTTGCGTTGAAATCTGAAAGCGTCAAAGGCTACTTTGTTAAGCGTTTGTAGAAAAATATGTTTATCTCCGACTATCGTATAGGTACAATCTTGCAACAACCGAGATTTATCTCAATCGGTACTGGGCCTAAGACAGCTGATACACATTTTCCTGCAACTTTTTTATTGCGTGGGTCTCACTTCTGAAAGTAAAGAATATGATCAATCGATCATGTGACTCCTCCCACTTTTGTAAGCCCAATTTATGGTTGTAGGAACAGAAAATATTTCGGAAATGATTTGAAAACCACCAATGAAGACGTTAAGATATACTCTACGTTATTTTGAAACTTTATTTGAATAGTCTACATAATCTGTGTTTTATACTAACACCTACTGTCAAGTTGACTTTCAAATCTTCCACTCTATAATATAACCTTGTACTATACTGACACCTGCTATCAAAATTTGATCCGGAGAAACTCATAAAATTATATGTGAATTAACATTTTTTTTTGATATTTTATACTTATCTTACACTATACAGTAATGGGAACTGAATTATTAACCACAATCAGGTATGGTATGGTATCACTCATCTGAGTACATGGGATATATTGAATAATATCCGATTGATTGCAAAGGGGGTTGAGTTCTACCTTTACTGCTTTTAACTCTCAAATATCAAGCCAGTCGAAACATGCAAATTGTCGTTGGTGATTTTATTGGAGTCTTACCATCTTTTACTCAAAAAGTAATCAACAAGTTGTCATAATAATCATGCTCTTGCTGTTGTGAAGCGTTGTTATATACCAAATTGTGTTACAAACAATTATGTTCTTTACTAACATAAGATAATTTATAAATTTTGCAATTTTGAATGTAATTCCCAAACAGCTGTGGTGTTTACCAAATAAATGTTCGAAGAGAAAAAGAACAATTTCTAATCATTCAAAATAAGAAAAACAAAACATTATATATCCAGCTTCATTAAGACATATTCTACGATGCTGGTAGTGAAGGCAGGGTGACGTGAAGTCATTCATATTGTCACCTGTAGAAGATCCATATATGCTTACTTCTGTTTGACGAAACAAGCAGCTCCTAATTTCCATTGTGATTTTCAATAAAATTATTTCTTGGAACCAAATTGTGAAGCAATTAGTCCACTCAAAGGTTCCTTCGATTCGTAATCACCTATAGACAAAAGCCGACCACATCCCAAATGAGGGGAATTTTTATATGGCTAATAAACAATAGATAACAATAAATAAACGACGATTCTAGTACACTATGAAAAAAAATTGGAAAATGCATAAAAATGGCTAATTTGGACTGATTTCGTGAGGTATTATCAATATTTATAATAATTTGTTAGTTAACAATGAGTAAACGAAAAAAAAATTGCTTGAAGTTTGAGTTTACATTCGACTTCGGTTAATTTACACTTGGTAAGCACGAATCTTCGGTCAATATGTTCGTTAATTGCTTATTAAACATTATAATGTTAATTAACGATTCGTAAATTAACAAATTAACAAACAAAAAAAAGTTGATTGAGTTTGGAGTCAATTTCGGATAATTTATAGTTGATGATCAAGAATCTTTAGTCTATATGTTCGTCAATTGTTCATAAAACATCAGATTGTCGATTGACGATTTGTTAATTACCAAGCTTAAAAAAAGAAAATTGGCCCGATTGTGCATGAAATAGATGCATCAGAAATTTTTTTCAACTGCTGACGTGCTATAACGTCACCTGCTCTCATCTTTACAATACGATGAATCTGTCGTATACCTGAGACAGATATGTACCCCTCATATTTATTATAGTATTCTATAATGATTATACACGTGCATGTACATGTAGGTATGTGTGTTCTGTTATTATTATTATTATGAGATGGATATTGGGCGTGTTCAAGTATATTATATAGACCATTCTGTGATTTTTTAAGGTACGCGTAATAAGGCACGCGTGCGCACATACATACATACACACACTCACTTACATACATACACACTTACATACACCTACACTCACTTACATACACACACACACACACACACACACACACACACACACACACACACACACACACACACACACACACACACACACACACACACACACACACACACACACACACACACACACACACACACACACACACACACACACACACACACACACACACACACACACACACACACACACACACACACACACACACACACACACACACACACACACACACACACACACACACACACACACACACACACACACACACACACACACACACACACACACACACACACACACACACACACACACACACACACACACACACACACACACACACACACACACACACACACACACACACACACACACACACACACACACACACACACACACACACACACACACACACACACACACACACACACACACACACACACACACACACACACACACACACACACACACACACACACACACACACACACACACACACACACACACACACACACACACACACACACACACACACACACACACACACACACACACACACACACACACACACACACACACACACACACACACACACACACACACACACACACACACACACACACACACACACACACACACACACACACACACACACACACACACACACACACACACACACACACACACACACACACACACACACACACACACACACACACACACACACACACACACACACACACACACACACACACACACACACACACACACACACACACACACACACACACACACACACACACACACACACACACACACACACACACACACACACACACACACACACACACACACACACACACACACACACACACACACACACACACACACACACACACACACACACACACACACACACACACACACACACACACACACACACACACACACACACACACACACACACACACACACACACACACACACACACACACACACACACACACACACACACACACACACACACACACACACACACACACACACACACACACACACACACACACACACACACACACACACACACACACACACACACACACACACACACACACACACACACACACACACACACACACACACACACACACACACACACACACACACACACACACACACACACACACACACACACACACACACACACACACACACACACACACACACACACACACACACACACACACACACACACACACACACACACACACACACACACACACACACACACACACACACACACACACACACACACACACACACACACACACACACACACACACACACACACACACACACACACACACACACACACACACACACACACACACACACACACACACACACACACACACACACACACACACACACACACACACACACACACACACACACACACACACACACACACACACACACACACACACACACACACACACACACACACACACACACACACACACACACACACACACACACACACACACACACACACACACACACACACACACACACACACACACACACACACACACACACACACACACACACACACACACACACACACACACACACACACACACACACACACACACACACACACACACACACACACACACACACACACACACACACACACACACACACACACACACACACACACACACACACACATTAACATGTATTTACACATGCATATTTCCATTCACAGGCACATTTTATGATTCTTTTATGTTAAAAAAAAAACATGTACCTTTATCACCTAAAATAGTATCATATTGCTGATGCTGTATGAAAACTATGATTACCAAGTAAAAATATATGCAAATACCTACATTTTGACGATAAGCAGATGTCAATCGGATGAAATGGACATGAGATATCTTAATTTGAAAATTAGCTAAAAAATTATATTAAACTCGAATTCTCTGGAAACAATTTAATAATTCTACTTTCAGTCAAAATTTCACCTAAATCTGTTGGAAACTACCCGAGTTATATATATATATATATATATATATATATATATATATATATATATATATATAACTTAAGAGATATAGAATTAAATTTTCTGAATTATGAAATAACTTAGATAATTTAACATAGGATTATAAAGATGAATAAACGTAAAAGATTGAACCATAGGCGGGATTCGAACCCACATTTCTGGATTTCTAGTCCAGGGTGTTTACCAATTACACCACTTCGGTCCTATTAGATTTTTATATTTTTGTAAATATAAACCTCTGAAAGGATAGTAGATCATTGATGAACACAATGCGATTCGATGCCCTACCATAGATCAACTATTCACGCATATTCATCTAAAGTTCAGTCGTTTTTTGAAGTAAGGATTGTAGGTTAGTACTGCTATGGTTGGCAGTTACTACAGTTCTTATTCAAATGACAGCATCCCTAGTTCTTATATATTTCAATAGAACTGACTGAGAATTGTTCTGGTTAATTATAAACAAGTTTAAAGTTTCTTTGCCTAATTGGCCACTATCGTGTATGTAACTTAAGAGATATAGAATTAAATTTTCTGAATTATGAAATAACTTAGATAATTTAACATAGGATTATAAAGATGAATAAACGTAAAAGATTGAACCATAGGCGGGATTCGGAATGTGGGTTCGAATCCCGCCTATGGTTCAATCTTTTACGTTTATTCATCTTTATAATCCTATGTTAAATTATCTAAGTTATTTCATAATTCAGAAAATTTAATTCTATATCTCTTAAGTTACATACACGATAGTGGCCAATTAGGCAAAGAAACTTTAAACTTGTTTATAATTAACCAGAACAATTCTCAGTCAGTTCTATTGAAATATATAAGAACCAGGGATGCTGTCATTTGAATAAGAACTGTCAAGTAACTGCCAACCATAGCAGTACTAACCTACAATGCTTACTTCAAAAAACGACTGAACTTTAGATGAATATGCGTGAATAGTTGATCTATGGTAGGGCATCGAATCGCATTGTGTTCATCAATGATCTACTATCCTTTCAGAGGTTTATATTTACAAAAATATAAAAATCTAATAGGACCGAAGTGGTGTAATTGGTAAACACCCTGGACTAGAAATCCAGAAATGTGGGTTCGAATCCCGCCTATGGTTCAATCTTTTACGTTTATTCATCTTTATAATCCTATGTTAAATTATCTAAGTTATTTCATAATTCAGAAAATTTAATTCTATATCTCTTAAGTTACATACACGATAGTGGCCAATTAGGCAAAGAAACTTTAAACTTGTTTATATATATATATATATATATATATATATATATATATATATATATATATATATATATATATATATATATATATATATATATATATATATGTAACGGTTAGTTCCGGTACCGCTTTTGATTCTATTGTATATAGGTTCCTTCGGTCATATATAAGGTACTCTTTCACATGGCTATCGAAAATTGAAAAACTAGCGACTCATTTTCATTTATTTTCGATTATTCGAATAAACATACAGTTCCAGGACATTTCAGTATATACATCCGTGTCATTCTTTGATTCTATTGTATATAGGTTATTTCAGTCATATATAAGGTACTCTTTCACATGGCTATCGAAAATTGAAAAAATATTCACTCATTTTCATTTAATTTCGATTATTCGAATAATCATGCAGTTCCAGGACATTTCAGTATATACATCCACGTCATTCTTCAATTCTATTGTATATAGGTTATTTCGGTCATATATAAGGTACTCTTTCACATGGCTATCGAAAATTGGAAAAATATTCACTAGTTTTCATTTATTTTCGATTATTCGAATAATCATGCAGTTCCAGGACATTCCAGTATATACATCCATGTTATTCTTCAATCCTATTGTATATAGGTTATTTCAGTCGTATATAAGGTACTCTTCCACATGGCTATCGAAAATTGAATAAAATATTCACTCATTTTCATTTATTTTCGATTATTCGAATAATCATGCAGTTCCAGGACATTTCAGTATATACATCCATGTCATACTTCAATTCTGTTGTATATAGGTTATATCAGTCATATATAAGGTACTCTTTCACATGGCTATCGAAAATTGAAAAAATATTCACTCATTTTCATTTATTTTCGATTATTCGAATAATCATGCAGTTCCAGGACATTTCAGTATATACATCCATGTCATTCTTCAATTCTATTGTATATAGGTTATTTCAGTCATATATAAGGTACTCTTCCACATGGCTATCGGAAATTGAATAAAATATTCACTCATTTTCATTTATTTTCGATTATTCGAATAATCATGCAGTTCCAGGACATTTCAGTATATACATCCATGTCATTCTTCAATTCTATTGTATATAGGTTATTTCAGTCATATATAAGGTACTCTTCCACATGGCTATCGAAAATTGAATAAAATATTCACTCGTTTTCATTTATTTTCGATTATTCGAATAATCATGCAGTTCCAGGACATTTCAGTATATACATCCATGTCATTCTTCAATTCTATTATATATAGGTTATTTCGGTCATATATAAGGTACTCTTTCACATGGCTATCGAAAATTGGAAAAATATTCACTCATTTTCATTCATTTTCGATAATTCGAATAATCATGCAGTTCCGGGACATTTCAGTATATAAATCCATGTAATTCTTTAATTCTATTGTGTATATGTTATTTCGGTTATATATGAGGTACGCTTTCGCATGGCTATCGAAAATTAAAAAAATATCCACTCGTTTTCATTTATTTTCGATTATTCGAATAATCATGCAGTACCAGGACATTTCAGTATATACATCCATGTCATTCTCCAATTCTATTGTATATAGGTTATTTCAGTCATATATAAGGTACTCTTCCACATGGCTATCGAAAATTGAGTAAAATATTCACTCATTTTCATTTATTTTCGATTATTCGAATAATCATGCAGTTCCAGGACATTTAAGTATATACATCCATGTCATTCTTCAATTTTATTATATATAGGTTATTTCGGTCATATATAAGGTACTCTTTCACATGGCTATCAAAAATTGGAAAAATATTCACTCGTTTTCATTCATTTTAGATAATTCGAATAATCATGCAGTTCCGGGACATTTCAGTATATAAATCCATGTAATTCTTTAATTCTATTGTATATATGTTATTTCGGTTATATATGAGGTACTCTTTCGCATGGCTATCGAAAATTTAAAAAATATCCACTCATTTTCATTCATTTTCGATTATTCGAAAAATCATGCAGTTCCAGGACATTTCAGTATATACATCCATGTCATTATTCAATTCTATTGTATATAGGTTATTTCGGTCATATATAAGATACTCTTTCACATGGCTATCAAAAATTGAAAAAATATTCACTCATTTTCATTTAATTTCGATTATTCGAATAATCATGCAGTTCCAGGACATTTCAGTATATACATCCATGTCATTCTTCAATTCTATTGTATATAGGTTATTTCGGTCATATATAAGGTACTCTTTCACATGGCTATCGAAAATTGGAAAAATATTCACTAGTTTTCATTTATTTTCGATTATTCGAATAATCATGCAGTTCCAGGACATTCCAGTATATACATCCATGTTATTTTTCAATCCTATTGTATATAGGTTATTTCAGTCATATATAAGGTACTCTTCCACATGGCTATCGAAAATTGAATAAAATATTCACTCATTTTCATTTATTTTCGATTATTCGAATAATCATGCAGTTCCATGACATTTCAGTATATACATCCATGTCATACTTCAATTCTATTGTATATAGGTTATATCAGTCATATATAAGGTACTCTTTCACATGGCTATCGAAAATTGAAAAAATATTCACTCATTTTCATTTATTTTCGATTATTCGAATAATCATGCAGTTCCAGGACATTTCAGTATATACATCCATGTCATTCTTCAATTCTATTGTATATAGGTTATTTCAGTCATATATAAGGTACTCTTCCACATGGCTATCGAAAATTGAATAAAATATTCACTCATTTTCATTTATTTTCGATTATTCGAATAATCATGCAGTTCCAGGACATTTCAGTATATACATCCATGTCATTCTTCAATTCTATTGTATATAAGTTATTTCAGTCATATATAAGGTACTCTCCCACATGGCTATCGAAAATTGAATAAAATATTCACTCGTTTTCATTTATTTTCGATTATTCGAATAATCATGCAGTTCCAGGACATTTCAGTATATACATCCATGTCATTCTTCAATTCTATTATATATAGGTTATTTCGGTCATATATAAGGTACTCTTTCACATGGCTATCGAAAATTGGAAAAATATTCACTTATTTTCATTCATTTTCGATAATTCGAATAATCATGCAGTTCCGGGACATTTCAGTATATAAATCCATGTAATTCTTTAATTCTATTGTATATATGTTATTTCGGTTATATATGAGGTACTCTTTCGCATGGCTATCGAAAATTGAAAAAATATTTACTCGTTTTCATTTATTTTCGATTATTCGAATAATCATGCAGTTCCAGGACATTTCAGTATATACATCCATGTCATTATTCAATTCTATTGTATATAGGTTATTTCGGTCATATATAAGATACTCTTTCACATGGCTATCAAAAATTGAAAAAATATTCACTCGTTTTCATTTATTTTCGATTATTCGAATAAACATGCAGTTCCGGGACATTTCAGTATATACATCCATGTCATTCTTGGATTCTATTGTCTATAGGTTGTTTCGGTAATATATAAGGTACTCCTTCACATGGCTATCCTCCAATAAAGTTATTTAACATGGTGCCATCATGTTACCTTGTAGCCCGCAAGTTTTATCCACAAAATGATAACTTTTGATGGCATAGGGTATGTTAACAATTGCCAACACCAATGAATATTTTCCACCAGGTTTGGGGGGGTTAACTTGCAGTCCATTTTCAGGTTAATTTCAACTGGTTGGCCTGATAAACGGACACGATAAAAAATGATGGCACATGGTGGAAGTGTATAAGAATGGCATGCTTTTCAAGTAACCGCAACTTGGAAAGGGTTAACCTCCAGTCAAAAGAAAAAAATGCGGAAGCTGTATCGCGAGATCTAGCAGCCGGGGAAAATTTGGTCTGTGAGATGAATTGGTCATTGAACCGTCCTCTAACGATAAACCATAGTGCCATCGGGTTAATGTTCAGACCGTCAATATCGCTCTGGCTCCTAGACTATAACCTACGATTCATACATCCAATAATTATGTCGTTATTGTCTATTAGTTCGGGAAATATAGACGAAAAATTTCCAAAAATTCGAAAAAGAATTCTAGTCAAAAGGAATTTAATGAATGAGGCTTCAATCGACGTGGAATTATGTCTAAAAAAAGTCTACTAGTGAGCGTTTCGGAGTGTGGTTTACTTGCATTGCTGCACTCAAACATGCATGTAAAAGACGCATTTTCCAAAAGTTGTTTTTTCAATTTGTGAAAACTAGAACAATAATCAGTATAATCAACATAATTTCTCTTTTCGGGGGTGTTAGGGGTCGCTGAACACGAATTCGATGTCCATAAAATGCTACAGTGCACCTGGTGCGCGTGACACTCGTGTCGTCCACCTCATCTTCGAGTATTAATCTTAAAAATGCACGAATTGCTTTTAATTTCGTTAGTCGGGGGTTTTTTGGGTCGAAAAAATGCTACAGTGCACCTGATGTGCGTGACACCCGGGTCGTCTACCTCTTCTTCAAAGATCAATTTCAAAAATAACTGAGACTACATTGCAACGTATTTTATAATCTTCATATTCAAAATTAGCGCGTGAATTTTAAAAATTAATCCTCGAAGAAGAGGTAGACGACCCGGGTGTCACGCGCAACAGGTGTACTGTAGCATTCTTTGGACATCGAAGTTGTGTTCAGCGACCCCAAAAACCCCCGAGAAGAGATATTAGGCTGATTTTACTGATTATTGTTCTAGTTTTCACAAACTGAAAAAACACCTTTTGGAAAATGCATCTTTTACATGCATTTTTGAGTGCAGCAATGCAAGTGAGCCACACCCCCTAACGGTTACTAGTAGACTTTTTTAGACATAATTCCACGTCGATTGACGCCTCATTCATTAAATTCCGTTGAATAGAATTTTTTTTCCGAGATTTTTTCCTATATTCCCTCGACTACATCCTTTATGGAAAACTTTGCTTTTCATAATTCACATAATTCGAAATCCTTCAAGGTCAGCGGGAATTTAACGGAAAATCATTCAACTCCCGTTAACGGCAACAATTTTTGTCTCTTGGTCTTACTATTTAGAATGAAGATTTAAAAAACTGTCTACTGTTATGTTGAGAAATAACAAATTGGTTTATTGAAAATCGGAACATAAGTTTTTTATCGAAACGAAGCATTTTTTGCCTTCGTGATTCATTCATTGTAAACACTCGTGGGTTTTGGAGATGTGAATAATAATGCTTATGTGCTTATGTACTCAGTATTTGTATCGAATTCTGCAGATCACTTAATTAAAGTAAGGGTAAAAAAATGCACAAAAAGATGAACTTCCGCGAATTTCCATATCAGATTGCTATGAAATGTTAGTACTACACTATAAGAATATAGATCCAAGACATTCCGGAGATTATTATATAAATTTCATATTTCCAGGCCAAATAATCTTATGGACAAATATATAACTAATGTTATGAAAAATGTCACAGTTTGAATTTTTATATACAATAAGCATGCTGAGGTTGGAATGAATTTGATAAAGGTAACCCTTGGAGTACCAGGCGGAGATAATAATTGAATACAATATACATTATTCATTTAATCATACCTGTAGGTTAGATTACACTTGGAATCTGAAGATTATGATCATCCACGTATGCATATTATTTAATTGTCATGATTTTACTTTTTTTTCTTTCAATATGACTTTTAGTTGAATTCTGCAGATCAAAGATATTGGAAAAATATTCACTTATTTTCATTCATTTTCGATAATTCGAATAATCATGCAGTTCCGGGACATTTCAGTATATAAATCCATGTAATTCTTTAATTCTATTGTATATATGTTATTTCGGTTATATATGAGGTACTCTTTCGCATGGCTATCGAAAATTGAAAAAATATTTACTCGTTTTCATTTATTTTCGATTATTCGAATAATCATGCAGTTCCAGGACATTTCAGTATATACATCCATGTCATTATTCAATTCTATTGTATATAGGTTATTTCGGTCATATATAAGATACTCTTTCACATGGCTATCAAAAATTGAAAAAATATTCACTCGTTTTCATTTATTTTCGATTATTCGAATAAACATGCAGTTCCGGGACATTTCAGTATATACATCCATGTCATTCTTGGATTCTATTGTCTATAGGTTGTTTCGGTAATATATAAGGTACTCCTTCACATGGCTATCCTCCAATAAAGTTATTTAACATGGTGCCATCATGTTACCTTGTAGCCCGCAAGTTTTATCCACAAAATGATAACTTTTGATGGCATAGGGTATGTTAACAATTGCCAACACCAATGAATATTTTCCACCAGGTTTGGGGGGGTTAACTTGCAGTCCATTTTCAGGTTAATTTCAACTGGTTGGCCTGATAAACGGACACGATAAAAAATGATGGCACATGGTGGAAGTGTATAAGAATGGCATGCTTTTCAAGTAACTGCAACTTGGAAAGGGTTAACCTCCAGTCAAAAGAAAAAAATGCGGAAGCTGTATCGCGAGATCTAGCAGCCGGGGAAAATTTGGTCTGTGAGATGAATTGGTCATTGAACCGTCCTCTAACGATAAACCATAGTGCCATCGGGTTAATGTTCAGACCGTCAATATCGCTCTGGCTCCTAGACTATAACCTACGATTCATACATCCAATAATTATGTCGTTATTGTCTATTAGTTCGGGAAATATAGACGAAAAATTTCCAAAAATTCGAAAAAGAATTCTAGTCAAAAGGAATTTAATGAATGAGGCTTCAATCGACGTGGAATTATGTCTAAAAAAAGTCTACTAGTGAGCGTTTCGGAGTGTGGTTTACTTGCATTGCTGCACTCAAACATGCATGTAAAAGACGCATTTTCCAAAAGTTGTTTTTTCAATTTGTGAAAACTAGAACAATAATCAGTATAATCAACATAATTTCTCTTTTCGGGGGTGTTAGGGGTCGCTGAACACGAATTCGATGTCCATAAAATGCTACAGTGCACCTGGTGCGCGTGACACTCGTGTCGTCCACCTCATCTTCGAGTATTAATCTTAAAAATGCACGAATTGCTTTTAATTTCGTTAGTCGGGGGTTTTTTGGGTCGAAAAAATGCTACAGTGCACCTGATGTGCGTGACACCCGGGTCGTCTACCTCTTCTTCAAAGATCAATTTCAAAAATAACTGAGACTACATTGCAACGTATTTTATAATCTTCATATTCAAAATTAGCGCGTGAATTTTAAAAATTAATCCTCGAAGAAGAGGTAGACGACCCGGGTGTCACGCGCAACAGGTGTACTGTAGCATTCTTTGGACATCGAAGTTGTGTTCAGCGACCCCAAAAACCCCCGAGAAGAGATATTAGGCTGATTTTACTGATTATTGTTCTAGTTTTCACAAACTGAAAAAACACCTTTTGGAAAATGCATCTTTTACATGCATTTTTGAGTGCAGCAATGCAAGTGAGCCACACCCCCTAACGGTTACTAGTAGACTTTTTTAGACATAATTCCACGTCGATTGACGCCTCATTCATTAAATTCCGTTGAATAGAATTTTTTTTCCGAGATTTTTTCCTATATTCCCTCGACTACATCCTTTATGGAAAACTTTGCTTTTCATAATTCACATAATTCGAAATCCTTCAAGGTCAGCGGGAATTTAACGGAAAATCATTCAACTCCCGTTAACGGCAACAATTTTTGTCTCTTGGTCTTACTATTTAGAATGAAGATTTAAAAAACTGTCTACTGTTATGTTGAGAAATAACAAATTGGTTTATTGAAAATCGGAACATAAGTTTTTTATCGAAACGAAGCATTTTTTGCCTTCGTGATTCATTCATTGTAAACACTCGTGGGTTTTGGAGATGTGAATAATAATGCTTATGTGCTTATGTACTCAGTATTTGTATCGAATTCTGCAGATCACTTAATTAAAGTAAGGGTAAAAAAATGCACAAAAAGATGAACTTCCGCGAATTTCCATATCAGATTGCTATGAAATGTTAGTACTACACTATAAGAATATAGATCCAAGACATTCCGGAGATTATTATATAAATTTCATATTTCCAGGCCAAATAATCTTATGGACAAATATATAACTAATGTTATGAAAAATGTCACAGTTTGAATTTTTATATACAATAAGCATGCTGAGGTTGGAATGAATTTGATAAAGGTAACCCTTGGAGTACCAGGCGGAGATAATAATTGAATACAATATACATTATTCATTTAATCATACCTGTAGGTTAGATTACACTTGGAATCTGAAGATTATGATCATCCACGTATGCATATTATTTAATTGTCATGATTTTACTTTTTTTTCTTTCAATATGACTTTTAGTTGAATTCTGCAGATCAAAGATATTGGAAAAATATTCACTTATTTTCATTCATTTTCGATAATTCGAATAATCATGCAGTTCCGGGACATTTCAGTATATAAATCCATGTAATTCTTTAATTCTATTGTATATATGTTATTTCGGTTATATATGAGGTACTCTTTCGCATGGCTATCGAAAATTGAAAAAATATTTACTCGTTTTCATTTATTTTCGATTATTCGAATAATCATGCAGTTCCAGGACATTTCAGTATATACATCCATGTCATTATTCAATTCTATTGTATATAGGTTATTTCGGTCATATATAAGATACTCTTTCACATGGCTATCAAAAATTGAAAAAATATTCACTCGTTTTCATTTATTTTCGATTATTCGAATAAACATGCAGTTCCGGGACATTTCAGTATATACATCCATGTCATTCTTGGATTCTATTGTCTATAGGTTGTTTCGGTAATATATAAGGTACTCCTTCACATGGCTATCCTCCAATAAAGTTATTTAACATGGTGCCATCATGTTACCTTGTAGCCCGCAAGTTTTATCCACAAAATGATAACTTTTGATGGCATAGGGTATGTTAACAATTGCCAACACCAATGAATATTTTCCACCAGGTTTGGGGGGGTTAACTTGCAGTCCATTTTCAGGTTAATTTCAACTGGTTGGCCTGATAAACGGACACGATAAAAAATGATGGCACATGGTGGAAGTGTATAAGAATGGCATGCTTTTCAAGTAACCGCAACTTGGAAAGGGTTAACCTCCAGTCAAAAGAAAAAAATGCGGAAGCTGTATCGCGAGATCTAGCAGCCGGGGAAAATTTGGTCTGTGAGATGAATTGGTCATTGAACCGTCCTCTAACGATAAACCATAGTGCCATCGGGTTAATGTTCAGACCGTCAATATCGCTCTGGCTCCTAGACTATAACCTACGATTCATACATCCAATAATTATGTCGTTATTGTCTATTAGTTCGGGAAATATAGACGAAAAATTTCCAAAAATTCGAAAAAGAATTCTAGTCAAAAGGAATTTAATGAATGAGGCTTCAATCGACGTGGAATTATGTCTAAAAAAAGTCTACTAGTGAGCGTTTCGGAGTGTGGTTTACTTGCATTGCTGCACTCAAACATGCATGTAAAAGACGCATTTTCCAAAAGTTGTTTTTTCAATTTGTGAAAACTAGAACAATAATCAGTATAATCAACATAATTTCTCTTTTCGGGGGTGTTAGGGGTCGCTGAACACGAATTCGATGTCCATAAAATGCTACAGTGCACCTGGTGCGCGTGACACTCGTGTCGTCCACCTCATCTTCGAGTATTAATCTTAAAAATGCACGAATTGCTTTTAATTTCGTTAGTCGGGGGTTTTTTGGGTCGAAAAAATGCTACAGTGCACCTGATGTGCGTGACACCCGGGTCGTCTACCTCTTCTTCAAAGATCAATTTCAAAAATAACTGAGACTACATTGCAACGTATTTTATAATCTTCATATTCAAAATTAGCGCGTGAATTTTAAAAATTAATCCTCGAAGAAGAGGTAGACGACCCGGGTGTCACGCGCAACAGGTGTACTGTAGCATTCTTTGGACATCGAAGTTGTGTTCAGCGACCCCAAAAACCCCCGAGAAGAGATATTAGGCTGATTTTACTGATTATTGTTCTAGTTTTCACAAACTGAAAAAACACCTTTTGGAAAATGCATCTTTTACATGCATTTTTGAGTGCAGCAATGCAAGTGAGCCACACCCCCTAACGGTTACTAGTAGACTTTTTTAGACATAATTCCACGTCGATTGACGCCTCATTCATTAAATTCCGTTGAATAGAATTTTTTTTCCGAGATTTTTTCCTATATTCCCTCGACTACATCCTTTATGGAAAACTTTGCTTTTCATAATTCACATAATTCGAAATCCTTCAAGGTCAGCGGGAATTTAACGGAAAATCATTCAACTCCCGTTAACGGCAACAATTTTTGTCTCTTGGTCTTACTATTTAGAATGAAGATTTAAAAAACTGTCTACTGTTATGTTGAGAAATAACAAATTGGTTTATTGAAAATCGGAACATAAGTTTTTTATCGAAACGAAGCATTTTTTGCCTTCGTGATTCATTCATTGTAAACACTCGTGGGTTTTGGAGATGTGAATAATAATGCTTATGTGCTTATGTACTCAGTATTTGTATCGAATTCTGCAGATCACTTAATTAAAGTAAGGGTAAAAAAATGCACAAAAAGATGAACTTCCGCGAATTTCCATATCAGATTGCTATGAAATGTTAGTACTACACTATAAGAATATAGATCCAAGACATTCCGGAGACTATTATATAAATTTCATATTTCCAGACCAAATAATCTTATGGACAAATATATAACTAATGTTATGAAAAATGTCACAGTTTGAATTTTTATATACAATAAGCATGCTGAGGTTGGAATGAATTTGATAAAGGTAACCCTTGGAGTACCAGGCGGAGATAATAATTGAATACAATATACATTATTCATTTATTCATACCTGTAGGTTAGATTACACTTGGAATCTGAAGATTATGATCATCCACGTATGCATATTATTTAATTGTCATGATTTTACTTTTTTTTCTTTCAATATGACTTTTAGTTGAATTCTGCAGATCAAAGATATTATCTTCATGTAATCGTTGATTAATAAACAGAAGATTGGTACGATAAAGCTACATAGGGGGAGCCCACTTGGGGCCTAGGTGATATTGAGTCAGTTTAAAGAGTGTTATTTGGATCATGACTAGTTCACAGTACAATAGGTACTCAATAAATTCGCCGCCAGAAGGTGAATAATAATAATAAATAGTAATAATAACGTTTATTAGAATAGTATTACAATACAATAGCTGACAAAACTTTAGGTAATTCTAATAAGCAGGAAAAGGAACACCACGGAAGAAATATTAACTGAAATATTCCTTGTCTGTGGAGAGATGTAAGATGATCAGAATATTTCTTACACATATGCATACATTTACACATGTAAATACATATAAAAATACATATACACACATACACATACATACAATATAAAATGAATATTATAGCCAGAAATAATTGGTATATATAATTATTTTTGAACCAATCCCAATTCGATACAACAACAATAAATATTTATATTAATTTTAATTTCATTGAGTCTCAATACGAAAATTCATTATCATTGTGACCCATTATTCGCACGCCGCCATTCAAAACTTACTGTTCATAATTATACTTCATTAATTATTTTATCTATTTCTTGTCTATCACAGGTTAGTAAGTGTTCTTTAACTTTTATTTTAAAACTTTACACATTTTTAATGCGTTTAAAATCATCAGGTATTGTGTTATATATTTTAGGCGCCAGGTATAAATAGCCTCTTTATCCTTTAACTTTATTCATTGATTGGTAGTCTTAATTTAGATTTAATATATCTAGTGTCATGAGTATGTGAAGCCTGTTGCAGTCCATTTCCTCCATATATAGTTTCACAGCCACTTTACAGTAAAATATTTGCCGAATATAGATGAACTGTGAGCCTTTAAAAAGTTTATCCGATGAGTAAGAAAGTTTCTTATTAAATATTATTTTTATTATTCGTTTCTGAATTATTTCTAATCTGTTAAGACATACTTTTTGTACAGATCCCCAAGAGATTATCCCATATCTCAGTTGGCTTTTTACCAGAGCATGATATACTATTGTCAGATAATTGACATCCAACTCTATTTCTCTCAATTGTTTAAATCTGCACAAGACGTATCTTAACTTCCTCACTAGGAATGCAATTTACTCATCCCATCTTGAATGTCTTTCGAAAACTATTACAGGTAAGTATGTTTTGTGACTTCATGTATTTCTATTTTCTCTCCATTAATGGTAAATTCTATTGTTCACAATTGCAAGGAAGAAAAATTACACAAAAATTTTCAGTACAAGAAAATAGTAGGAGGTCAGCACGCTGCGTATATGTCTAAAGGATTAAATTAAACCTTCACATTTCATTTATTTCTTCTTTTTAATGATCGCTTGTACACTCCGTCTTTAGCTAAAGACTTCGTTCGCTACGCTCAGTTCGTATATGTCCGTCTAAGTTAGTGAGAAGCGCCCTTTGTTGGGTGCCGTCAACGGAACGCGCTTTTCCTTTGTCGGATGCCGCCCTAGCAGATGCGACCGGCAGGGAATGTCATGCTATTATATTCCTCTCTACAATCGGCTAGATAGCACCTTGTTATTTCCATAAAATATTTTCGAAATCGCATTACGTTCCCAATTTCCAGGGAAGAAAAATTAAGATTTAATGTAATACTAGCACTGTATTATTTTTAACACACATGATTTATGTATTATAGGTACTTTCTTTTAACAAACAAAACACAAGTGGAATGTATTCTCCATCAAAATAAGCGTGGATGGTGAATAATGTTTAAAAATCGTTGTACAATCAGAAAATGTTCCATCTGTTTGAATAATTCTGGATTTACACAAAAATTTTCAATACAAGAAAATACTAGGAGGTCAGTACGCTGCGCATATGTCTAAAAAATTGAATTAAACCCTCATATTTCTTTCATTTCTTCATTTTACTGTTCGCTACGTACACTCCGTTTTTAAGGAAGACTTCGTTCGCTACGCTCACTCCGTATATGTCCGTCTAAGATAGTGAGAAGCGCGCTAGCAGATGCGACCGGCAGAGAACGTCTTGCCATTATATTTCTCCATACAATCGGCCAGATAGCACCTTGTTATTTTCATAAAATATTTTCGAAATCGCATTACGTTCCCAATTTCGAGAGGAGTAAACTTAAGATTTAATATAATACTGCACTGTATCATTTTTAACAAACATGATTTACTTATTATAGGTACTTCCTTTTAACAAACAAAACTCAAGTGGAATGATCCATATTGAATCTTAATTCTCCTCTCCTGAAATTGGGATACATAATGTCGTTTCGTAATTATTGAATTATATAGAAATAACAAGGTGCAGCGTTAACCTGACAAGAATATAAAATAAAAATTCTGACATGACAACGGCTGCATTACTGCTTTGTCGTGTTCCATTGTAGATAGATTGGGGAAATTTTTCGATTACCCTGTAGACATATTTTTAATTAGGATATCTACTTTTAGTGTTAAGAAAAATATGATTAAATGAAAGAACATATAACTACTTTGTTTATACTACTCTTAATAATAACGTGAAAACGTTACTATAGTTTCAAAACAGAAGTGGAATTATCAAACAGTATGAAGTGAACAGTAAACAGTTCAACTGCAATAGGGCTGATGAAATTTGTACAATTAAGAGTAAGGGATCATAGGTAATTCCAAAGCAGGCAGATTCCGGAAAAATACAGTGTATATTAAGAAACAATTAGTGCATTAGGATAATTATTATCCAATATTCTAAAAATTATTATAAGAGTGCTTTGAAAGACGAAGGACAAGATCACTTTGGTATAGGTCTGACTGATCATTTAGGAGTTTATAAAATTCATATAATATCAAAGTGTTTTATATTAAATTATTCAACAGCTGTTGCATTCATGTATAAATTGATTTCTGAAAATAGTTTTGGATTAAATTTAATGAAAATTATAATATGTAGTTACATCCGATGCATTGTATTTACTATTGTTTGAAAGATTCAACATGTGGGAAAATGCTCTTTTACTGCTATTTGACTGAACTCATTGATTATTCTTTATTTGGTCCCCAATGTCAGAATATTTCATAACATTCAAATATAAATAACTGAAAGCACGTGTTTTACAAAGCGTAAGCCGACAAAGGAGAGTGGACGAGTGGAGAGAATAGGTTTTATTTCCAGGCGCTAGACGTAGACGGGCCTGCGTTAATCAAGCTTCATTTCAATAAATCTAGTCAGCGCCATCTAGAGACAAGCAGATTCGTGAGGTACGTTCGATAGAGATATTCCAAACAATCACAGAGATCTGTTTCATATTATGCAAATCGTTCGTTCTGGTTTGAGCTTGTCCTAATACTTTAATCAATGTTATTGTTTACTGGGATTTCCTACACCTACAGTTCTCGTTAAATAACTTGGCACCTGTATGAAATAATATCGGCACATTATAAGTTGTCTATCTTCTTCTAATATTCATGATTTAGATAAAGACACATTGTAACGTATACTTTCTAAGAAAACCACATACGTCAATGGCATCGTAATGATCTAGAAAGAGACAAAACATCCCCGTCCTATCGTATTTGAATCACGTTATTTTTGTCAAGTTGCAGGCCTGTCATGTCTTGATGCAATTGTATTCAAATGCCGTTGCTGTCTGATTCCTTCATTCACAGGGAACCTAACACAATTTCTGCTGCACGTTCGTTAAAAGTGTAATTCGTTCTAATACACGACAATACATTAAAAGTATTGGAACTAATATTTACTCTCAAAAGATAATCTGAGTAAACAATGTAAACTAACGAATGTTATAGGTTATAACAGCTGCAAATATTTTTATATAAACATGATAAGCTCGGAATGACGAACACTATAAGAAACTTGAAAATGCTAACCGACTAGGTACGAATACAACCGATAAAGTTGATTCTGTAGCGTGTGGCTTACGGAAATTTCTGTACCAACCTAACAATATAACACGTGTGAATTAAGAACTTTTCATAATCAGATACGCCCATTGATGACGTACGGGCCAAGTTATTTGACGAGAACTGTACATAATATGCGGTAATACAAACTCGGCACATGTCTCAGGTATACGAAATAAAAATAGTCAAGCTCGGCACAGAGATTAAAAGATTCACTTTTGAAATGTTTAAACTGGGCACATGAATAATAATACCTCCCTCTGCTTGCAAGAAATAGACTGATGTAATATTAAAACAAAATTTATTAATTTGAAATATACATAATACATATAGGTACATAGGAAGAACATATTGAAAATTATATTTATAATGTACTATTTTAATTAATTTAAAATATACATAATACATGTAGGTACATAGGAAAAACATATTCAAAATTATATTTACACTGTACTATTTTAATTAATTACGTAATAATGAGATATTTTAACATATTGCAGTTTGGACAACTTACTATTTTTATATTCTACTAGCTAACCCGGCAAACGTTGTGTTGCCATGTAAATAATTTCTAGAGAATTTCTGGTGTAAAAAAAAAATAACTAACTTATTGGAAGTGTGTAAGGATGTGGCAAGTTATGTGGTGGCATGTCTGGCAAATCCAGTGAGTTCAAAAACTCTGTTGGAAAATTTACAGCTTCAGTGGCATCGCAAACTGTATCAATAGATTTATATGATACCAAGTCCCCTGGCAATAACTGTTGTATCTTCAGATTCAAAATGTCAACGTCCACATTTTTTGCCGCCATAATTGCTCTTTCTGCAAGCCACTCGAGATTTATGTAATTCGTGTGTACATCGGGAAATATTTGTTCAATGAGAGCATCTTGCGATTCAATGATTGTGCAGAAATCAGTCGGTAATTTTACGCATCCAGTTTCATCTATAGTGACTTTTCCATCGCCGATATCTAAGAGTTGTTTACTCTTCCGAAACGGCTCGACCGATTCTTATGAAATTTTTTATGCATATTCAGTAAGTCTGAGAATCGCTACGCTTAACGCATAAACACTAATAATAGCCGAAAACTCTAGAGGGAGTGAGAGAAGGCTTATTATTCATACAGATCATATATAGATAGAGGAGTAAAGCCTATGGTTAAGGTATATAAGCAAATTTCTTAGCGGTCCAACCGCTTACATTAATGACGGCGCGTACCGCGAGAACGTTACCTTGAGCGAGAAGAGTGGGGACCGCTAATAGAGAAAATTTCATTCGCACTCTGCGTGGCATTACGGCCCGCTTTACTCCTCTATGCTATATGATCTCTATGTTATTGTTTGAGAGAAATAGGAGACCATCTTCGAAGTCATCCCTACTCCGTGCTGTTTACTGGGTGAGAAGTAACATCGGTAGACACATGGAGGGGATAACTTACCAAGTGATAATAATTGATGTTATCGAGCGGGATAAAAATGTATTTTTTAATGCCACATAATAAAAAAATAGATAAAAAAAATGTTATTCAAAAAAAAAACTGATTTAGTGCGTTCAAAGCAGAATTATCAAAATATGTAGCATTTCTTCACGCCGTATCGAGCTATGATACAGTTTCTTTGATGTACAAACAAGGGAAGAAAATAATTATTGAAAATATTGAATTCTAATCCAGATTACCTTAAATTACTAGATGTTTTCTATAAAGATAATGCTCTTCGTAAAGAAATTGCTAAGAATATGTGCCAAATAATTTCTTTGCTATATTATAATAAGAAAGATGGCAAGCTTAATGAACATGGCTTTGAATATTTTAAACGAGCTTCATTTCAATTAGAAAATCTTCCTCCTACTGAAGGAGCCGCCAGACAACATACCTTCAGAGTCTACATGCAATTGCATAAATGGTTGGGCAACGATAAAGATATAACTCACTGGGGATGGAATGTTGCAGATAATGTATCAATGCCAGTTTATACTGAGTAACCGTTGATAAAGGAGGAAATAATTAAATAAATATCATGTACCTGTGCGACTGGTTGCAAAACGAAAGTATGTGGCTGTAAAAAATTTTCTTAAATGTACGAGTATTTGCACACATTGTGACGCTTTCGACAATCTTCCTAACCAAAACATCGAAGTAGAAGAAGAAGAAGAAAATAAATTAAGAGGCAATTCTCCAATAAAAAAGAGAAAAATTTTAATATATTTCATTAATATAAGGCGTATAAGCTGTATACTGCTACTTTGATTGTAAGGATTTTATAAATATTTTTTATTAATTTTGTATCATGAAAAAATATTCACTAAAATAATTAAATAAATGTTCAAGAGATCCGCAAGCATAACGTCAGTATGATTCCTGAGACAAAAAGTTGAGGTATTACATGGAAAATAATGTTCTGATAATAAATCGTAATTTAAATGACATAAAGTAAAATAAATTAGAAATGTAAAAAATAGATATTTCCCAGTCTATTTTGATTCTAAAAAACGATATTCGTGTTTATCTCGTTGAGCTACCCCAGATTAAGTGCAAAAAGATTTTTGTACGTTATCCAGAAGCCGGAATATTGAAGATTTTGCAAGCACAAGTCACTTTGAACGCACGAAATCAGTTTTCAGTGCGAGCGCGCAATGCTTCCCCCACTCCACCTCACGCTACGGCAGCCGCGCACGCTTAGCTTTGTTGCTCAATTTCTAATACTATGAATCAATGAAACATATCCAAATATTTTTTTATTGAAAATGTAGGTATTTAACATTGACATTCATAGAACACACTTCTGAATAATGTTTATTGCGTCTTACAGATTGTTTTGAAATAAAAAAATTATCGCTGGTCCAGAAGATCGTAGATGAAAAATTTTTGTTCGGTAATTCGTGAAAAAGTTCAGAAATTGATTTCCGTCAAAGACATTTTTCTAAAAGTTAAATTGTGGAACTTGTCTGAAAAAAACATGTTCAAAAAAGAGGAAATTTTTTCAAAGTCTTTTCTTCACCCTTAAAATAAAAAAACTCGCTATGTTTTTCTCCAATAAATTTATAGCACAACTCTTCATGAAGAAAATAAGCCCAAAATCGTTACTCCGGGACCATTTCCTGAGAAGATCTAGCCAATTTATGAGAGCGTATTTTTTTCGAAAAATCGATATATTTTAAAAATGATCAATATTTCAAATTGAGCAAAAAGTTCTCCCTTAGCTTGCCATGGCCTATATGTACAGGAAACAATACATATGGAAACGTTAGTTAACTACTTCTCGATACCCCAATTTTTAACGGTTTTTTCGATATAACTCGAAAAGTATGGAAGATATCGATAATTATTATGGGACCAATCGATAGATCAATTTGATACCTACAACTTTTTCATTTAACTTTTTCCGATCCGAGCTATAGTTTTTTAATTATTTAAGAAAAACAGCCTTTTTGCATTTTTGACTATTTTTTAGGTTATGTTCGCCATTTCAGATCGAGTTGCCTGAGCCAGAAACTCACTTTCAAAGTATTATTTTGTTATTTTGTTTGGACCATGAGGTTGACAAATCTTATAGAAGTTCCAGGACTTTCTGAACATACAGTTTCATCATTTTAACTACAATCGACTGTAAATCAAAATTAGATAAGTTTCAAATAGTTATTGATTTTATGAAGCCTGAAAATATACATATTGTTCCGTTTTCGTTTGGAAATATTCAAGTATCACATTCTGTTTTTTTTTTAATTTCAATTCCTCAGTACTTACTTTATTATTTTGTTTGAACCCTATGTATGACAAATCCTATAGTTCCAAGACATTCTTGTTATGTAACATATAGTTCCAGGACTTTCCGAAATATAAACGTACAGTTTCATACTAATTATTATTATGTTATTTTGTTTGGACCATGAGGTTGACAAATCTTATAATGAATCTAAGACATTGTTGTTATGCTAGATATGAAGTTCCAGGACTTTCTGAACATACAGTTTCATCATTTTAACTACAATCGACTGTAAATCAAAATTAGATAAGTTTCAAATAGTAATTGATTCTGTGAAGCCTGAAAATATACATATTGTTCCGTTTTCGTTTGGAAATATTCAAGTATCACATTCTGTTTTTTTTTTTAATTTCAATTACTCAGTACTTATTTTATTATTATATTTGAACCCTATGTATGGCAAATCCTATAGTTCCAAGACATTCTTGTTATGTAACATATAGTTCCAGGACTTTCCGAACTATAAACGTACAGTTTCATACTAATTATTATTTTGTTATTTTGCTTGCGCCATAAGGTTGACAAATCTTATAGTAATTCTAAGACATTGTTGTTATGCTAGATATGAAGTTCCAGGACTTTCTGAACATACAGTTTCATCATTTTAACTACAATCGACTGTAAATCAAAATTAGATAAGTTTCAAATAGTTATTGATTCTATGAAGCCTGAAAATATACATATTGTTCCGTTTTCGTTTGGAAATATTCAAGTATCACATTCTGTTTTTTTTTTTAATTTCAATTACTCAGTACTTATTTTATTATTATATTTGAACCCTATGTATGGCAAATCCTATAGTTCCAAGACATTCTTGTTGTGTAACATATAGTTCCAGGACTTTCCGAACTATGAACGTACAGTTTCATACTAATTATTATTTTGTTATTTTGTTTGGACCATGAGGTTGACAAATCTTATAATGAATCTAAGACATTGTTGTTATGCTAGATATGAAGTTCCAGGACTTTCTGAACATACAGTTTCATCATTTTAACTACAATCGACTGTAAATCAAAATTAGATAAGTTTCAAATAGTTATTGATTCTATGAAGCCTGAAAATATACATATTGTTCCGTTTTCGTTTGGAAATATTCAAGTATCACATTCTTTTTTTTTTTTATTTCAATTACTTAGTACTTATTTTATTATTATATTTGAACCCTATGTATGGCAAATCCTATAGTTCCAAGACATTCTTGTTATGTAACATATAGTTCCAGGACTTTCCGAACTATAAACGTACAGTTTCATACTAATTACTATTTTGTTATTTTGTTTGGACCATGAGGTTGACAAATCTTATAATGAATCTAAGACATTGTTGTTATGCTAGATATGAAGTTCCAGGACTTTCTGAACATACAGTTTCATCATTTTAACTACAATCGACTGTAAATCAAAATTAGATAAGTTTCAAATAGTTATTGATTCTATGAAGCCTGAAAATATACATATTGTTCCGTTTTCGTTTGGAAATATTCAAGTATCACATTCTGTTTTTTTTTTAATTTCAATTACTTAGTACTTATTTTATTATTATATTTGAACCCTATGTATGGCAAATCCTATAGTTCCAAGACATTCTTGTTATGTAACATATAGTTCCAGGACTTTCCGAACTATGAACGTACAGTTTCATACTAATTATTATTTTGTTATTTTGTTTGGACCATGAGGTTGACAAATCTTATAATGAATCTAAGACATTGTTGTTATGCTAGATATGAAGTTCCAGGACTTTCTGAACATACAGTTTCATCATTTTAACTACAATCGACTGTAAATCAAAATTAGATAAGTTTCAAATAGTTATTGATTCTATGAAGCCTGAAAATATACATATTGTTCCGTTTTCGTTTGGAAATATTCAAGTATCACATTCTGTTTTTTTTTTAATTTCAATTACTTAGTACTTATTTTATTATTATATTTGAACCCTATGTATGGCAAATCCTATAGTTCCAAGACATTCTTGTTATGTAACATATAGTTCCAGGACTTTCCGAACTATGAACGTACAGTTTCATACTAATTATTATTTTGTTATTTTGTTTGGACCATAAGGTTGACAAATCTTATAGTAATTCTAAGACATTGTTGTTATGCTAGATATAAAGATCCAGGACTTTCTGAACATACAGTTTAATCATTTTAACTACAATCGACTGTAAATCAAAATTAGATAAGTTTCAAATAGTTATTGATTCTATGAAGTCTGAAAACATACATATTGTTTCGTTTTCGTTTGGAAATATTTAAGTATCACATTCTGTTATTTTTAATTTCAATTACTTAGCACTTATTTTAATATTTTGTTTGGACCCTATGTATGGCAAATCCTATAGTTCCAAGACATTCTTGTTATGTAACATATAGTTCCAGGACTTTCCGAACTATAAACGTACCCCATGGTTGACAATATAAACGTATATGTAATGTACATGAACATACTCATATTGATATCTTCCCGACAAACTAAAATGTGTGACAAGATGAGCGGAAGGAACTCAAGTATATATCATATAGTTCCAGGACACGAGACAGTCCTGGTAACAAGCATTAGATATAAAAAACTTCCGGGACGTCCTGGAAACAACCGTTAGATATAAAAAACTTCCAAGACCGTCCTGGAACTCCACAAATGTCTCGGAAGTATCGAATCCACCGCTAAATTAGTCTCGGAAGTAACCGTTAGATATATATATATATATATATATATATATATATATATATATATATATATATATATATATATATATATATATATATATATATATATATATATATATATATATATATATATATATATATATATATATATATATATATATATATAACACAAGGTGTCTGCAACAAATATGCTTGCCGTTCCAGTCCTGCTCCACTCTTTTGGAGTGGTGAAATGGACGGTCGATGAGCTGCATAGACTCGATAAAGACAACCGGAAAATGATGCATATCCATCACAGTTTGCATCCTAGATCGTCCGTTTCCCGTATTTATCTCCCACGTCATCGGGGAGGTAGGGGCTCCTCAGTCTGGAGGGTCTGCATCGAAGTGTGGTTCTGAGTATAGCTTGTAAAGTTCTTAGGAGCTCGGATCCCCTCCTGTGCCTTGTTAAAAGTCACGAATTGGCCGGAGTGGGGGCATTTATCGTTAAGGCAGCACAAAAAGCTGCGGAAGAACTTGGTCTCGAATTTCAGATCAGTCGAGAAGGCCGACTAGAGGGCAACCTCGAGCTCCTACCTTCTCGCCTGAAAGCCCAGATAAATGCCGCGGAGCAAGATCTTACGCTCAGGCGGCATGTTGACAAGCCGATACACGGTGTTTTCTATCGAAACATCGAAACGCTCGGCTTGTCAACTAGGCTGACCTTCGGCTACCTAAGGTCAGCCGGGCTTACATCCGAGACTGAGGGATTTACCGCAGCTTGCCAAGATGGCGTAATTAACACCTTGGTCTATCGCCGCAATGTGATGGGTGTGCAGGTCCCTGATGTCAGCTGCAGGGCCTGTCGAAAGGTGCCTGAGACGCTTTTCCACCTTCTGTCGGCATGTCCGGCAAAAGCGGCCTCGGCGTACACCCATCGCCATAATGCGGCCCTACGGGTGCTGTATTACCATCTAAGGCACTCGTACGGAATAGACCAAGAGCCGGTGCTGCCTTACATGCCAGGAGATATTGAGTCCGTTGTCGGAAACGAAAAATGCCAGATCTTCTGGAATTATCCGTTTCCGACCGTCAGGTCCATACAAGCAAATAGGCCTGACGTTGTCCTCCTCGATAAACTAATCAAGACTATGTATGTCATCGAATTCTCCGCTCCGGCAGAGAAGAACATAGTCTTGAAAGAGGAGGAAAAATGGACAAAATATCAAGATCTCCTGTTCGAGCTCCGCACGCTATACCCAGGCCACAAGGTCGTATTAGTGGTTCTGATCATCGGTGTTTTGGGCGGAATTCGGTCTTCGCTGCGTTCAAACTTGAAGATCATTCCGGCCTGTAGGAACTCGGCGCAGATCTTGATAGACCGGATGCAAAAGGCAGTCATTCTGGGTTCAATTAGAATACTTAGGGCACACGATTTAGGAACCTGAAGCTACTTACCGACCGGAGGGGAGGAGTAGCTTCGGTTAACCGCCTTTTAGGTTTTTCTGGCGCGACTGCTGCGATGTCGTCGGAGCTCGCAGCAGCCCCGACCAGGTTTGAATGTAAAAAAAAAAAAAAAAAAAAAAAGTATATATATATGTTCTGCTTCAGGTTTCCGCGGGCGTTGTATGCTGTATTGGGTTGCCGGGATATACTCCGCGTTGTCGTAGATTGGTTTCGACAGAAACCGTTGATATGACGACGTTTCGGCACAATCTCATGTGCCATCTTCAGGTCTTCTCTTCAGGGCTGCTGCTCTGCTTCGAGTTAACTTGAAACTTATATATAATAATATATATATATATATATATATATATATATATATATATATATATATATATATATATATATATATATATATTTATTGCGAGGGAGGGGTAGGTCGGATTACCTTGAAATTTGAACTGGGAGTTCCTTAAACATTGATAATAAAAGGGTACCATTTTGGTTCCTCAATTCCCAATACAACTCGAGATAGCATTTTTTTTTACGAACTTCCCCTAAAAATGTCCAAAATACCCAAAAATTGCGACAAAAAAGGGGTTGCAGTCAATTTAGGAGGTAGGAATCTTATTTTATACACCAAAACAAACATTTTCCGTGGGGTCGCGTTAAATCATAAAAAATTTACCGATATCACCTATTTTTTGGTTTCACATACTCTACTATTAGTAATGTGATTAATAGATCACGGCTCTTTTCCAGTGGCGACGACAGTTTTCAGTCTCTTTGACTTGTAATGAGCGCCTCAGAAATATACTAGACTACTTTTTCGAATCGAAAACGATCAACTCAGTTATATTTAATCCAATATAGAAGCTGAATAATTCGTAAAACTACTTCCACAGCGAAAATCTTCGAAGAGTTTGTATTAATAAACAGTAGGATATGTTCATTATGTAGTTAAAATCTATTACGTATATGAAAAAGGAATACTCCTGACTCACTGACTCACAGACTCACTTACTCACCTTATTCTTTCCTTTTATGAATAATCATCGTTCATTATTATATCAGAAAATACCTTATGTCATACATATTCGTCACAAAAGTTTCCTTTATGTTATCTAGTTCACTTATCTAGTAGAATAGTCTCGATTCAAGCTTCCCGACAAAAAGTTTCTAGAAAAGAAGCATTGAGCAGATCATAATATTTCAAAGATGTCCGTAGGAAGATCCACGTTCGGTTATTCAATAGTTTACGAAGGTTCGTTGATTTTCAAAGAATATAACAAACAGCGTTTGCTCCTCATGTATTTATAAAATAGGAATCTAAATATGTTAATGTCTGATATCTAATCAAAAATAGAATTCAAATAACCGTTTCGTTGAATATAAAGCATTTAAACCTAAAAATCACATGTCGAGAAACGTCAACTTGATAAATTCTGTAAGACAGCTCAGTGGGAACATGCTTTACGCTCTTTGCCAATAAGACCCGAAGGAATGCATAATGTCATCTTCCAAGGGATATACTATATAGAATTGGTGAGCTCCCGAGTCTTGAGAAGTATTGGGACTTCAAGCAAAGCCATAAGCACTCCTGTCGTTGTCAGAACTATCGAATCTGGTGAAGTTATATTCTCTCAAATTGAAATATGTCTACCCAAATTATAAAGGAACTGTAATCCAAATATCACTAAATCCCGAAGGAATCAAAATATATTGCAAATGATTGGAAATAGATAAAGACGTGGAGCGGCATCAAATTATACTCTGTCATTGCATTGAATGTTTATTCGAATCAACAACATACGTGATTTACAAGGATCGATACTAGAACCTTTATTGTACTATTATGTATGCGAATGAAGTATCTAATATGGATGTTAGCTTTAAGAGAAAAATCAATGAAGCTGAAGATGCAGTATTGTCAAGTTGACCTGGTTTATAAAGTTTTCCAATGCGACTAACCATTCGATTCAATGAATTGTGTTACAGAACGAAATGCCTATTATATCAAATGATACAAATTATTTTTGTAATCTTGAATTTAATTCATCATGAAAATTCGAGAGATAGCGTAGGTAATGTCAACTATAGGGAACGTAGGAATCAGAATATGCCAAATCAAAATTTTAGGTGAAATGATCAGAATCAAAATTCACAAAATTATTCAATGAGGAACAATTAAGACAGGAGCAACAGGAGTAGTTGAAATAATGATAATGATGAATCATTCGCACGTAATAATAATAATTATAAAAATATAAATCAAATTGATTATAGGAATCAGGACAATAATAGAGTAGGTAGTAATATATCATTTCAAAAGCACAAGATACAGCAGGTTGAAAAATTGATAAAGAAAAGTGCGAATTTTTTCAAAAATAAATGATGTATTTGGGATAGAAATTGACTGAAAAAGGGTTGGAAATGGACGAAGATAGAATACAGGTTGTATGAAACTATAATAGAACCACTTATTTGGAAACTTTGAGAGGATTCTTAGGAATGATCAACTATTTTGGAAGATAGATTTCAAATTTGATTGAAAAAGACATTAAATTAGTGGAATTACTTAAGAAAGGAGTAAAGTTCAAATGACTCAAGGAGAAACAGGAGACATTTCAACTGTTGAAAGATGAATTCGCCCAGAAATTGAAGGTATGAGCTTCCTTTCATATTAAGAACTAACGCATTGCAAAAGAGGTTAAGCGGGGTGTTGTTGAAGAAACAGGCTACATAATACGTATCTACAGGGGATGTAGAGTTTCCTATAAGTTCTGTATCTCCTATGACTAAGCAACATGAACGAACAGTGTTAGCGAGTTGCAATTACCTAGCACAATTTTTGATGTTAAGCAATTAAGATCGTACTTGTTATGTAATAAAGTAACGATAGAATGACAATAACGCGTTAACATCGATTACATATCATAAAAAATTTGCGACCAGTAGGATTCATTGTTGGTCACTGTGGTTGCAGGAATACAATTCTGATTTAAAATACGTACCGGAAAAAACAAACATCGTAGCAGATGTACTATCAAGGTGAGAAGGAAACAATAGAGAAACATTGGGAAATTATACATAATTATACCACATATTTTATGGATTGTGTCCATATGTATTTGAAACAACTTCAACTATTTTTTTTGCAAAAAATCTTGTCTCCGAATTGTGGCTTTAGAGTTTTTAGATTTACAAAGAGTAGCTACACTATTGAATTTTATGCACACTCATATTCTTCTTTTACTCATCCACTTATCACTTATACTTCTATTTGAAATTTTAAGGAAACATTCATGAAATAGAAAATATGCGGTGAACTATAATAGAAAGAGTTATTCAAATGAGAGTAAAAGGACTCGCAAGTGTTCGTGGTTTTATTTAGAGTTGAAGAAGCTTCTGCCAAAATGTGGGGTATAAAAGTGACTCCATCGGATATGAAATAATCCATCAAATAATCAGCAGAACCAGTTAACTTTTCTTCATTTGATTTTATCTCTTACCAGATTTGGATTTAAAATAACATACCAAAACAATAACGGAGCCACTTTCCAAATTCACAATTTTTGTGTTTATATTCATCACTTAACACCAACTTTTGTATTTTACGCCAGGAAGACTGAGTAAGATGGAAGCGGCAACCAGTAATTGTAAAGTTATCCCACACTTTACGAACTGCATTATGAATGGCAATTTCGAAATCAACCACTACTTTTTGAGGAATAAGACTTAAGATGTTGAGAGAAAAAATAAACTTAAGTTTTTCTAAACAGAGTCTATAAGTTTCTTCTGATTTGTTTTTCAGTAAACTAAACCATAGCGGTATGTAGTGTCTATTTATGCAACCACGTATGATGAAGTTGTCTTGAAAATTTTGTGCAGTATTGTATTGTGTCATCCATGTATATAAGTTATTTCAAATTTATTTGGCAGCTAAAAATAACAATTCCATTTCGAAAATCATTATCCAGAACAAAATTTTCCTCTCTTGACGTTTTGTAGGAATTTTCTTGCAGATAACAGTGGACTTCGTTGGTAGAGCGAGGCCAAGTTGGCAATGTTTTGCGATGTCTATTGTACATATTTTTTTTCACGTATTCTAAGTCCCGGAAAGTCAACGTTTCTGAAGAAAAATCGGGGGGAAAATCATTTGGAGCTAATCCTCTATGCAATATTTTAGTTGGTCTCTCTGTAGATTTTTGTGCCGCTTTTCTTTTGCAGGCAACACTAAGAACTTGTCTAGCAATTTTTTCTTCAGGTTCGCGAATATGTTAGTTTTTTTTATGTTGTTGAATGAAAACTACCCAATTTCTCAATGGTATATACATGAACCTTACATTCAGGCCGTTTGATCCACCTCCAGACAGTTTCATTAATTGTTTAGAAAACTCATAATTTTCGTACACTATTTGGGTGTATCCGCGTTCACTAATAATTTCTTTCACAAACGACGTTTCAAGTTTTGAAAAAAATTTTAACTTTTACTTGTTTGCACGTACAACACGAAAAATATGATGATTATAAGTTTGGAAACAAGCCCCTGTCTACCCTCAATAAGCAATGAATATTCAATTAGCCGTAATGATCAACATCCGCCCGCCTTTCTGTTCTTATCAAAGCTCTGTGTGATCAGTTTCTGGCAGCATTAAAATTTACCTAAGACCTTGACCGGGTCCCGTTATCACATTGTGACGAAGATCATGCCATCCTATTCAGGAAATTATGTTATACCTGAGGATACTGTCCGGAGGTGAACATAATAGTTGGGATGAGCATGTTTCCAAGGTAGACATATCTGGATATCGTTCCAAATACTGTAACAAAGAAACGCTAGTGAAAATAATGAAAGGAGAGAGTCCTGATACGAAATGGAGTAAAGAGAATAGGTTACAATACGAAGAAACAATACAAGGGGTAAACAAAAGAAGAGGAAATGCGTAAAAGGAGGAAAACAGTAAAGTTTAATAAATGTGAGTTAGTAGTTAAGGTATTCAAGAAACGAACAAAAAGTGAATATTCGTAAGAAACCGACAGGTCCTTATGAGATTTAAATTGAAGAACCTATCACCAGCTATAAATTTGTTAATTCTGAAACAAACAAAAAACAGAAGAATTGTTAATGGTAATCAGATATATAAATATTAACTTAAAAAAGAAGATGGTATCATTTTTCAAAGACACTAATGAAAATTCAAACTTTACTAATGCGAATTTGTTTTAGACATTCATTTCTGAGAGAAAATTATACATAAATCGAATTAACGGATAATTGTTATTATTAACAACTACTCAGATAAGAGAAATGAGTGAAACCAAAATTAAAAGACATACATATGAGTAAATCAGGAATTGAAGGACAAATTGATGATATCAAAGGGGTAAACGATACTTGCTTATACTTGTGGTAAAATAATTCGAAACAATGTAGAAATAGAAACTAACATGTACTTCAATAATAAGGGTGTGAAGACAATAAACACAATGATAAACCAAGACAAAGTGTAGATAAATAGCATATAACTAGTTTATAAGTTGTTTTTGTAATAGTTTTAATATAAATAAGTTTCAAGTCAACTTGTTGGTGAAATTTGTAAGGATTAGAAAGATATTTGCTAAACCCAATCAGGGTGCAGTTAGCAAAACAAACAGTGAAACATGATAGTTGTTAAGGCCAAAAATATCAAAATGAATAGTATTAGGTTGATTCTCGTGAATATCAAGATATGAGTAAAATAAATAAAGGCTCACTATGATTATAAATGAAATGATCTGATTGGTTACGAAAAAGAATGAAAGGTTGTTTGGAAAGCACGCTAACGATGAGTAGAATGTAAGGAGAATAGAAAATTGAAATAGGTATTCAGCGTGAAGTCCAAATATATACTTAATTTGGACTCAAAAATCAAAATAAAAAATGAGATAAATGGTATTGAAAAGATTGATAAGAAAATCAATTGAAAATAATTTATGACAAGGCCAACAAGACTTTATTGAAAGAGTCAACAGAGCATTCCAACTCCAAATAACATAAGGAATAGTACATACTTCTGAATGAGAATATCAATTGGAATGAATTGAAGAAGAAATTGTGAGTATTTACAAGACAATTTCAATTTATTCTAAGAAATTTAGAAGTCATATTCAGTAATTTAAGGTCATACCGACTTAGATTGACAGTCGGCGAAGATGAAGCCCGACAAGCTGTTCTCGGTACCAAAAACATTGCTGCTTAACCCATGGTGGTGTAAAAAATGTTCTTCCACTCATCGCCGTTTGACCAGTCTTTGACTCTTGACTTGAAGAGGAGCGGCAAATTTTAAGCTGGGCTGTCGAGGGGTACACTATGCTGCTTCCAAAGGATGGAGACTTGCCTAATCCGAAGAACTACCGGCCGATCACTTGTCTCAACACCTGCTACAAATTATTTACAAGTTTCTTGTATGCTAGGTTGTGGAGATCGATCGATCCGTTAATTAATAACATCAGCAAGCAGCGTGGAACAAAGAAAGACATTAAGGGTTGCCTGGAGAACCTGCTGATAGATGGATCTATCACTCAGGACTCCATACTCTACGAGTGCAACCTTTCCATGAACTGAATCAACAACCGCAAAGCATTCGATTTAAAATCAGATGAGCTATTATTATACTTGCTCCAATGCTAGGTACCAAACTCACTAGGGAGATGAATAGAACATCTGTATCCACTCTGGAAGACTTGTTTTCCCATCACATCAAGCACACAACGAGCGTTGACAGAATTGGTGACATTCAAGAGGGGTGTTTTCCGAAGGAGATTTTTTGAGTCCCCTCTTGTTCAACATCTCACTACCGCCGCTCTCCATTGCGTTAAGACGAACTCGTGGATATTTCGCTGGACCAACGAACGACCGGAAGCGTCAGATCACCCATTTATTTTAACATGGATGATCCGAAACTCTATTCCTCTGGAGAGAAAACCTAAGTCTAGCTCTCAATACGGTTCAAGAATATGCACGAGTAGTAGGCATGGAGGTTAGGATTGGACAACTTCGCATTGTTTAATTTGAGGAGAGAACGATCTCCAGAAGTGCACGAGAATATGAATCTTGCCAACGGAACCATCTTCAAACATCTTGATGCTGGAGAGACCTATCGATACCTGGGAATTTAACAGCGTCCTAATTAGGACGGCGAGTACAGATAAAGATTCAGTCTTCCGAACTTTTGAACAAGAACAAGGCGTATACAACAAATATGTCTGCTGTTCCTGTCCTGTTCCAATCTTTAGGAGTGGTGGAATGGACGGTCAATTAGATGCATAGACTCGAAAATTACACCCGGAAGATGATGCATATCCATAACAGTTTGCATTTCATGTCGTCCGTTTCCCGCATTTATCTCCAACCTCACCGGTGAGGTATGGGACTACTTATTCTGAAGGGTCCGTTTCGAAGTGTGGTTCTTAGTATAGCTTGTAAAAATCTTTCGAGTTCGGAACCTCTCCTGTGCCCTGTATGTGAAAGCTCAGATAAATGATGGGGAGCAAGATCGTATGGTCAGGCGGAATTTTGACAAGCCGATACACGGTGTTTTCTACAGAAGAATCGAAACGTTCTGCCTGTCAACCAGGCTGGCCTTCAGCTACCTAAGGTAAGCTGTGCTCACACTCAAGATCAAGGGACCTACCGCAGCTTGCCAAGATGACTTAATCAACACCGCAGCGTGATGGGTGTGCAGGTTCCTGATATCTGCAGCAGGGCCTGTCGAGAAGCACCTGAGACGCATTTCAAAGTGTACACTCATACCCATAAATCTGCCCTACGGGTGCTGTATTACCATCTAGGGCACTCGTACGGAATAGACCAAGAGCCAGTGCTGCCCTATAGGCCGAGAGATATTGAATCCGTTGGGGGAATCAAAAAGTTCCAGATTTACTATAATTACCCGTTTCCTACCGTCAAGTCCATACGAGAATATAGACCTGACGTTGCTCTCCACGATGAACAAACCGAAACTGCTTCGGCAGAGAAGAACATAGTCTTGAAAGAGAAGAAAAAATGGACGAAGTATTGAGATCTCCTGTTCGAGCTCCGCACGCTATACCAAGTCCACAAGGTTGTGTTAGTGGTTCAGATCATCGGTGTTTTGGGCGGAATTCGGTCTTCGCTGCGTGCATACTTGAAGATCATTCCTGCCTGTAAGAACTTGGCACAGATCTTGATGAACCGGTTGCAGAGCTCATTCTGTGTTCAATAAGACTACTTAGGGTACACGATTTACGAATCTGAAGCTACGCACCGACCAGTGGGGAGAAGTAGGTTCGGTTAACCAACTTTGGTTTTTTGGCGCAATTGCTGCTATGTCGACGGAGCGAAAGTGTGTCTTAATCATATATATATATAATGTATAGCGATCAGATGAATATGTGTTGTGATGGAGGTCGCAAGTCCGAAAAGTACTTTTAGATGGATATGAATTATTGATGTATTTGTGACCTATTCACTCCCAGGAGGAGAATCGATATTAAAAGGTGACATCCAATTGTCCGTATGAAATTTTTGATTCACAGTTAATTCGTTGTATACAATACAATCGTGCATCCGGGAAATCTAGTATGGAGTACGAAATTCCAATCAACAGTTGAACATTTGTTTGGAAGACAATAGTATCCGCAAATAATATACAATCGGAATTTTTGCCTGTTTTTCGAACAAGTGAATCTAATTCATTGGAAACCAGTTAATTATACATTTGATTGTCATCATTAATGTTGTAATTCCAATCCTATCAGACTTTCAATGCGATTACAGATAAACTGTTGGATAATTTTGTGTTGTTGACATCCAGAGGAATCGGAGAACTTAATCTGTAACTAACATCCGACAAGCAGTAATTGCCGGATTCGACTTTCACTTTAGATGTTAATGTGTTTCACTCACCTACATCTCTCAATCAATGTGTATCAGATTTTCCGGACAACTTCCAGTTTCAATTCGAGTTAATGAGACGGATTCTATACCAAAGAGGGATAAGAAGTTTGGATGAATTGAACGACAATGATATAAATAATAATACTCTAATGTAAGACCCCATTCCAGCTTCATCGATGCAATGGCTCTAAACTCTCTCCTTTGCTTAATTATCTACAACAAATATTCCACCGAATATGTTAAAAAATGTATTCCTTTTACTATTTAGAAAATCTTTCATATGGATAAACGCGCTTATGTCGCATGTAAATTGCGACGTTCGTCGAAATAACGACATGTTCACACATTTTGTCTTATGTAGTAAGTGGCATTCATTTGTATACCGAGGTTATACCGGGATATCAAAAATTATCTTGGTCAAGGGTGGTTGTGGAATCTAAAACGTGTGTCTCACTTCACGTTTGAAATAATTATGTCACTGTCACACTGACATCATCAATAACCTACGAATTTCATACCTATTTATTTCAGTTGTAAAACAATAATGAACTACAAATTATGAAATAACGGTTTTAGTAACGAGAAAAACTAAAAAACAGTAATTGTTGGAAATGTCCCCCGTTTTGTTCGATGCACAAGTTGACGCGCATCCTCATGCTGTGAAAACCGTTTTGCAGCATTTCTGTCGTTATGGTTGCACATTGCTGAACTATTCTTTGTTGAAGTTCTTGCAAATTATTTACCGAAGTTGACGAACGTCATTGACAACTTCTTCTGTACGAACTCTTGGTCTACCAACACCTTTTTCATGAGTCACACAACCAGTTTCGCGAAACACTTCAACACAATTTGTAAGGCATGCATAAAAATTGTCCGGTAATATTGCCACGTTTGGGAAGTGCTCTCGAAAATTGATCGAACACAAACGTTGACTGTATTGCCAATTTCCATTAACTAGTGTACCCGTTCGAAAAAAGGGTTCAATCATGAAAATTTTGTGCTGTGTGGTAAGAGGCATGATTCAAAAACTGGATTAGGAAATTTCAGCACAATGACTTAACAGATTCTGACACAACAAAACATATTCAAAAATTCAAAGTAAGACACACGTTTTACATTCCACAACCATACTTCACCAAAATAATTTTTAATTTGTAGTTCATTATTGTTTTACAACTGAAATGAATAGGTATGAAATTTGTAGGTTACCGATGATGTCAGTGTGACAGTGACATAATTATTTCAAACGTAGGACACACGTTTTAGATTCCACAACCACATTTGACCAAGATAATTTTTGATATCCCGGTATTATGTAAGTTAATTCCTTGGCTATATTCTATCAATCATTATAACAAAAAAACTGAAGATAATTTTCAAACCACTACTCATGAAAAAAATAGATATTCATGAATGGAGAAAAATATATAATGCTCAATGACAGATTTGTTCTCTTATTTATCACCTCCATCAGAATCTCATAGAAATTTATGTTCTGAAACAGTTAGAGTCTAATAATTAAAGGTGGAATTTCTAGACAACAAAAATTGAAGAAACAAGTGCTTTACAGGCAAAGATTTTCATTGAAAAACGCAGAAATCCTAACATATAGGCATATAGGCAATATCGGCAAAATGCCTTCAACGCCATAATTAATCAATTATGAATAACAAGCTATCATTCATTATACAAAGTGAATTAATTTAACATCAACTTAATACAAATTTATTTGCACAATATAGTATTAATAACATAGTAACTAAATAATTGTAAATTAATAATTATACATTGTAAACACTCAAAATTTTATCATTGACTGCTACACTAAGTGCTTTTCTATATATTCTGTCTTCTATCACTTAAAATTAATTTGTACATTGAAAATGAACTCTCTACATCGACAGACGGAATTGGAGCATATTTAAGAGCGGATAAAAAAATCTTGCCCAATTTGTGAAATGTCCTATTGAAAACTTTAGTTCCATGAGATGAAAACGAAAAACCTTCATTTTTGTCAAAAACGTTTCGAATTTTTTCAGAAATCAATTGACCATTACATCTAGGTGCTGATTCAGTTTTTCACTTCGCATTACTGTAATGGTGCTAACTATTAATTTATAATTGCCATCAATATATGCGAGTTGCTGTTTCAATTTCGGATCTTTTAATATTTTTTTTTGCTCCTCGAACTGCTTCGAAAATATCATCATCAAATTCTGAGATTACTATTTCTATTTCATTGCAGTGTTCAAAGTAAAAACAAACTGCTTTGAGCCACGTTCCGTTTTGTAATTACTGGTTTAGGTGACAAAGGAACACCAGGAAGTCTTTCTTTATATATTTGCACTCTCAACGGAGCCTCTGAGAATTTTCGTCATACAATTTATAGAAACATTCACCAACGGAAATAGATTTCTTGCTTCTTCTACCATTCCATTCACCCAGTGGGCAACACAAATGCAATGAATTAAATTGGGATGAAAAATCGTCAAATTAACAGCAGCATTTAACATACATGTCGCAGCCTATGAAAGCATTAGAACTATTTTATTGACTGGTACAGCATTGGGTGAGAAGAGGTCTGTTGAACTATCTTATATAAATCTACTTATGGTTAAATTGTTTGTCTTTTCTAATTCTTTGACGGCAACTAAATAAGGTTTGCTTGGAAAGATTTCGTTCAAAATGCCAGTCATTAAATTAGCTATATATCTGCCGCATACTTCTGTCGTTTCATCCACGATAATATACAAGGAAGTGTACTCCAACTTCCGTTTAATTTCTGAAATACATTTCACATAACATGTTTTCATAGTTTGTTTTCTCAATGTACTCTTCTCCGGTAAAGATTTATCTAAACGTTTTTTTTAAATAACTTAAAACTAAGATGATTAACTTTATACAGAGGAATGTTGAATGCAATCATCATCTGGCATAAATCAAATTTGAATGTGTCCTCTTCCTTTATTGTGATTAACTGCTTAAACTATCCCGCAGAGATGTTTGGACTAACTTAGAGGAATTTAATTTTGCTGAATTCCGTTATGAAGTGAAGCTCAACAATGCTGGTTAATAAAGTACTTTTTATCACTTGAAATCTGAGACTTTTCAAAATAACAATGATTAGAATTTTAATACCACTCAGGAATTTAGTTGTGGGGTGTGTGTGTGTGTGTGTGTGAGAGAGAGAGAGGTAGACAGATAGATAGAGAGAGATAGATAGATAGATAGATAGAGAGAGAGAGAGAGAGAGAGAGAGAGAGAGAGAGAGAGAGAGAGAGAGAGAGAGAGAGAGAGAGAGAGAGAGAGAGAGAGAGATTTGACGCACGGTTCACAAAATACGCCTCCTTCTAGAGAAAGTTCCGGATATGGTCGAATCTATGCACTCAACTTAGAAGTCATCTTCCTAAACAAACTCATCATCGTCCAAGACTTTTTGAAATGTGTGTTCACTACTTTCGGCATACTCGACAAAACTAGACTCTTATACCGTAACCGTTCATACAACTGATAATTGTTTATTATAAAAGGGCAAAAGGTTGAGGATTTCCCGATAGTGAAGTCTCAAGCGCAAGCCTCGATCAGGTGAATGTTCCTAAGAAACCATTGATATTCTATTATTGACCCAAAATTTTATTATAGAAAGGTTTAATAATATTATGGTTAGGTAACATAAAAATTTAAAAAGACATAAAATGGCAAATTGTGCAAAAAACACTAAGAATTGCCTATTCGAAGGCGAAAAAAGGCAATTTGCCTATAATTCGAGCTTTACTAATGATACAGTTCATTGTTCAATGATGTCATAATATTATTGGTATATATTTAACTGAAATATTTGCTATGATATACCGAAAGATGAGAAGCAAATTACACAGATGAAGCAGTTCCATTAAGAACTTGACAATAATAATATATAATTCAAAACATTATATTGTTCATCTAGCTACAATATCTAAATAAAACAATACAACAGTCATAAGAAGTAAGAATTCTGAAATTTTGGGTTCCAGGGTTATTCAAGCTTTTCTTTCTTGTCAAAATATTTTCAAGATCATACTACTTCCGGTCACACCGGAAGTCGCTATTAACTTCCTTATTTTAAATAGAACACCCGGTATATTATTTCATTTTTAGATTCCTGAGAAAATTTCATGGTGGATTCCATCAAGTTTCCCTATACCTATTTTCAAGTTTTTCTTAGATATCTTGATTTTTTTGAAAGTTTTGACAGATTTAGCGCTGTTTTGAGCATTGCGAACTTCAACCAATTTCGATTGGTGGGAAGCGCTTTTGGGTAGACGCAAGCACAGGAATGATTCTTCCGAATGCCATATTGACAACTGATTTATCGCATACAGGGTATCCAAAATTTAATGACCAATTACATCATTTTAAAAGTTGAAAAAGTTCGTTTTTTCAAATAAGACCTGTATTTTATTGGATGGTCGGATGCAGAATTTGATTCTGCATCGATTTGCTATAACATTCCCTATACCTATTTTCAGTGGTTTTCTTGTTAATCCATATTTTTTATTTTAATGTGGTTTTTTGGCAGAAACCGAAACATTGCTTGCCTTTCGAAGCCAAATAAACATCAATGAAACGGTAAAAAATTTACTTTGATTACAACATGACATTAGTACAAAACATTTAGAACGAAATATAAAATAAAAACAAAAAATTGGAACATAATGAAATAAAATAATAAGAGAATGTAAAATTACAATATTTGTTCTATATGACCTCCATTTTGGTTCAAACACTGAATAGCTCTGTCATATACTCCTCGCGAAACAGACCTCCGAAGTTCGTCTGGACTTATATTAGTAAGCGCATGGTGAACACGGTTCAACAATTCCTCTCTAGTTTGTACCGGCCTAGAGTACACTAGTTCTTTTATGCGACCCCAAAGGTAAAATTCACGGGGGTGCTGGAGCACCATCAAGCTGATACCAACTGTTTGCTCTATCACGTGGAGGTAGGGCATTTAGAAAATCACTAACAAACCCTCTCAGTATCTCCAGATATCTTGCCGCATTTGAATATTGGTAGAACTTTTGGAAGTTGATCGCCTTTTGATAAAAATATGGATTAACAAGAAAACCACTGGAAATAGGTATAGGAAATGTTATAGCAAATCGATGCAGAATCAAATTCTGCATCCGACCATCCAATAAAATACAGGATGTCCCATTTGAAAAAACGAACTTTTTCAACTTTTAAAATGATGTAATTGGTCATTAAATTTTGGCATTCGAAAGAATCATTCCTGTGCTTCCGTCTACCCTAGGCGCGGTTTCCACCAATCGAAATTGGTTGAAGGGCGCAATGCTCGAAACAGCGCTTCATCTGTCAAAATTTTCAAAAAAATCAAGATATCTGAGAAAAAATTGAAAATAGGTATAGGGAAACCTGATGGAATCTACTATGAAATTTTCTCCGGAATCTAAAAATGAAATAATATACCGGGTGTTTCATTTAAAATAAGGAAGTTAATGTCTCTTCCGATGTAACCGGAAATAGTAGGATCTTGAAAATATTTTGAAAAGAAAGAAAATCTTGAATAACCCTGGTTGGGTTCCAGAACTTCAGAATTCTAACTTTTTTCTAACCACGATAACTTCTAACGAACGGCTCTCGTGGAATACCCTGTACACAATGTAGAAATTCTCAGGAAAATTGGGAGATTCGTGTTCTCAAGAATGGGTCTTAAGTAGCAGGGTGCCCCAGGGATTAATCTTGGGTTCACTCATCTTCTTGGTTCTTCTGAGTAAGTCACCGCACCTTCTACTAAAAAATCATCCCTTTCATCATATGAAGTAAAATTGTATGGTTCCTCTACAGAATAGAGGATTGTGCAACGTGACGATAATATCTTCATTATGCACTTGACCTACCGACTGGTAGGGAGGAGGAATAAATGAAACATTCTGAAAAATTCGTATAAGTAGTAATATGTTATATTTAACAAAGGTTTGATGAATTGCGATGTCAAGAAAGAATCAAAATCATCACGATAAACCATTTTTTCACTGGTTTGCTTAAAGAATAAGGTTTCAATAAAATTCTTCCAAAAACTAGGATTCATATTTGTTGCGGTATTACAAACATATTCCATATAGTTTTGAATCAGTATCAACTTTTTCCCAATGTTTTGCCAGAATGACTCCGCCAGTCGCTTATGGCATAAAATAGATGCAATTTAGAACATTTTGTGGAATGTACCAAGTTGAAAATTCTCAGAATTGTCATAGATTGAAGATTAAATCTTGTCTTTCCACCTTTATGCTGAATATGGGAGCCATTACAGAATTATGAAATTTGAGCTGCCTTCAATGGAAACTAGTACTAGTAATCGAGATATATCACAATTTTGATTTTTTATATTAATAACAGGAGGGGGTATGGATAAAAAAAACGGAAATTATTCGTGACGGTAGCCTGACCCGAGACAATGAAAAGAATCTACATTTAGAAGAAGTTCTATAAATTGGGTCGTAAAAAAATGGGTCGCTATGGTTCCAATAATGACCATTTTTCTCACAAATATGTTCACAACACAAGGTTCCGATCAAAAAATCTTCCAAAAACTCATGCATATTCCTTTCGGTATAATAAATATTTTCCATATATTCTTGAATCAGTATGAATTTTCTCACACACACACCACAAACATATTTTTTTCAGTCGATTCAATACTTTCCTCACACCATAGGTATACTACGTATAGAGGGGGAGATAAGAATGATCTGGAAAACGTTAGAACGACACAGGACGGTAGAAAGTAGGCGATTCCGCATTCGGCTCATTTTCGTAGCCCATGAGAAGTAAACTTTGCCGCACGTTCATTATGCGTAATGTTTCCGTCAATTGTCGCAAAGTGTAGGAACGCAAACCATATTAAGCTATTGCATATAACTTTTATCGCGGGCTTTGAGCGCGGCGATCGAATGAAGAAAAAAAAACAAAAGACAAATATCGTAACGAAAATCTAAAAAAACAAAAAACAAATACCATAACCAAATATCCTGAGACCCACCACTCCGCCTACCATGTAGTTCGGCCGAGCTTAAAATTGTTGAAATGTTAACTTTGAACCTTTTAAAAGGTCGTGATAGCCCCAAAGTGGGTCGAAAACTGTTTTGAATTGGTTAATTTTCGATAAATCGAATGACGTTCACGTGAGAAGCGCATAGCTCGCGAGTTAGAAAAGTGCAAATTTCCGGTACATAGAACTTCTTAACGAGGACTTTTCGCATGCGGTTTTCGCTCCATGTCGTTAGTTTATAAACGGGGCCAATTAAATAGCATAGTTTCGGGCCCCAAAATGTCGATTAATTGGGAAAATTTTATTAAAACAGTTTGAGGTATTCTTAGCTGTCACCTACTAGCATTTGACATGCGACGTATGGAAGGGAATTTTCTAGCTACCTAAATATACCGAAAGCGGGTTAAAGCTAGCGGCCTATAGCCCAAAATACTTTATTACAACTGGCGCCGGCCGCACGGGGTTCGAAACGGCCCCAAATTAACAAAATAGAGGTGGAATATATAAACTCTAACTTACGCGCAGCGAGCTCCTCGAGGATATGTCAAAATTATTACGTTCGTAGCTAATTACATAAGACGTCTGGCGTTCATGCAATTGTGTTTTTATACAATTCGAACCTTCTAATTTCGATAGGCCACGTGAAAATCCCGGAGCCGGAAGCGCTATCGAGATCTGAACGTTAAGATTTTCTTATAAAATTGTATTTACAAGTCAACTGACACTTGTCACCATAGATAACTCTACTACGGGTAGTAGAGTTATCTATGCTTGTCACAGAATACTCTTCATAGAGATCAAGATGATACTCTTTTTTACTCATAATTCGTGAAGATTTTGAAGGGGTAGTGGATGTTTTTCTGCTCAACTTTTTCCAGTGGCTTAGTGCTATGCAATAGCTTTACCGCGGCGGTCCCCAAGTGCCACACGTTTCATTTTATGTCTGCTTTTGGCAAAGCTTACCTTCGAGATTGTGCATGTGCTCTTTCCCTCATCAGATAACACTGAAGTACTACTCACATAAGTAGCAGCAGCAACACAAAAACTGAACATCGACGCCTCTGAGGATGATACGAACTGTCCCAAAAACGATATGAATATTGTCTGTTGGAACAAACCTATCGAATTCAGTTGTTCTTTAGGTACTTGGTGATATTCATTATAGCAATGAAACTAAGATTTACTTAGGTAGTCTAGATCGATCAATGAAATTACAATTTGAAGGTACCAGACAGCTGTTTCGCTCTCTCGATCTCATCGGCTAAACGAGAAAGTTCACAGTGTTATTGAACGATCGTTCTCTAGAAGATATGTATAACTCGACAGAGTGCTAGAGAGGACCAAAATTTCTGAAGTTATCTGCCTAAGAGATTAGAAATCCAAGCAATGTAGGGATGATTCAAAATTGTCGCTCAAGATGAACTACAGCCAAAGTGAAGAAGACTGTTGAATTCTGAACCCAAGATGGAAAATATGATTCCCTGCGGTAGATTAAAAGACAAAAAAAAATTCTATTCATAAATGGTCGTAATGACTTCGTCAAATTTTTTTTCACAGAAATAAACTCACATTTTTCCACAGTTGGGGCCTTTACTATTGTGAATAACTTTTATAAGAGAAGTTGCCTGTATCTGTTTTTGCTCAAAAGTAAAAGAGTACCTCATTCTTGAAAGCACGCTGCTCAAATCAAGTTTTCCATGTAAAACAATTGACAATCAGTGGGTAAAAAGTAAAATTGAAATGTAAATTTAATTATCACATTGAATTTTGAAATTTTAATAAAAAAAGAAATAATTGAAATCTGAGATTATATTGAAATACAGAACAATGGTGATGCAATTAGTTATTTTTCTACATGCGGCTCATTCGAATAATCTTAATTATGCCATTTTATTGCAAAATTTGGGCAACCATATTATCATCACATTAATTTCTGCAAATAGTTCCACCTTTCCGGGGAGAAAACGCGTCTTGGTTTCGTCTTAAAATGCGTTCCAGTCCACCAAATACCTCAGCATTGAGAATAAGATGACCAGAATATTTGTCGCGATACAACTGGTCAGCTTTTTTACCATTTTGTTGAGCTTCACCAAAAACCAACAGCATATCAACTTTTTCTTTGCATGTATACATTTTAAAAAATTCAAAAAGTTTTTATTGTAAGCAAACACGGTTGTACCTCTAACTCGACACGTCCAAACTTGTTCATGTATGAAACAATTGGTAATTGTTTTTCATGGGAAACTTCATTGAACGATTGGCGTTATTCATTGAATGAGACATGTTACTTTCGAGGAAAAATAAACAAAGAAAAAAATTTCGGATAAAAATTATTCACAATATAGGGCTGTGAAAGAATATTGATTACGTCATTACGGTCATTATTCAATTCATTTAGTTTTTTCTCTTTTAGCCGAAGATGTAATTCTACTTTTGCCCTTGTAGGTTTTGGGCGTCAAGTTTGGATCATCATGTACAACATTGAATGATTGATTTCTCAAACTTTACAAAGTTATGGGATATTAGATGTGCCAGATGGTGACACCGAAGCAATGTAACGATCCAGAATTAAATGAAATATTCATGCTCTCGTAGAATTCATTGATTATATATAAATCAATGTATTACTCTAAGTGAATCAACTCAAGCATTCATAGACCATGGATATGGATTCTAGTGTGATTGAACTCTTTCAAGAAAATGGTTCACATCCTCATTCACTTATCATAACTCATTAATTATTTGGATATTCTATTAGTAACCACTTCATCAGAAACAACATACCTTAAAATGGGTTGCTGTTTCGTATGTTTATTGTGAAAATGTAATCATAAATGACATTTCATCTGCGTGTTATACTATATGTATATATAAAGAATTTTTCATTAAGAGTTACCGGATTTTATTGTCAAATAAAATACATATTATGTTGGAAAATCTCAATACTTTTTTCTTAATTAGTGAAACAATGACTTACAATCATACGTGCAAAACAATAGCGGCCAAATGTCCCCCTTGGCTCCTCTGACATGAAAAAATTCTTTTGGAGAAATTTTCGATCACGTCTGAATACATTGTTGTCCAACATCACAAATTATGCGTCGAATAGTCGGATCCTGTGACATATGCCTTGCTTCTCACGTAGTCTCACAGAAGATAAGTGATCGGAGTAAGATCGCACGATCTAGATGACCAGTTGACATCGCCATTTCGTGAAAGAATTCTCCCTTTAAACTGTGTACACAATAAGCGAATCGTGTTGGTACCACATATGGTTAAAACTTATATCGAGTAATGCTGGCTTCAAAAAGTCGTTTATCATCATTCGATAATGCTCACCATCACCATAAAGGCTTCACCATTTTAAGCCTCAAAAAAGTAAGGGCCAATTATGCCTTCACACCAAACAGTGACACGTTGTGAATGCATTTGCTTTTCGTAGAGTTCTCATGGATTTTCACTGCCCCATTTAAGGTAGTTCTGCTTGTTTACATAGTCACTTGAGTGGAACTTGGCTTCATCGCTAAAAATGATGTTTTTGCAAAAGTCAATATTCGCCATGTAGTGGTCTGAGCGAAACCCGATTGCTGGGAACGGCGCGGAATGTACATTTGTGGAATTTCAGCTACACTTCACCGAACTACCGTAATATTTTCAGCCGAACGTTCCGACAGAGTACGTGATGGTGCCTTCACGTCTTGATAACAGATCCTATAGCTTCAAATTTGAGAACAATATTACGAATAGTTTTTCCGTTGGGAGATCATATGAGCTAAAGTGATCACGAATTCAGCAAAATGTACAGAAGATGCACTTTCATAGTAGCTCTTAACGATGTAAACACACTGATCTTTTGTGTATCGCTCCATCAAAAAATTGTGAGGGATGATTCTCTGGTGAAAATTGAGGGTGGTCTTTGGTATAATTTTTTTTTCTAAAAACCCTGCCCTGAAAAGTGACTCCCCTCAAAAAAATTCAGAGCAAAATAGTTTTTCTTTTTATCTCCCCTGTGTATTAAGCTAAAGAAACGAAACTTGGTGAACATTACCTGTCAATAAAACTACACCTTTTGAAATTCTCTCAACCTCGAAGTAGTTTTGTAAGGAGTTGAAATATTCAACCTCTAAGACATTTTCTTAAGAACGTATTTTGCCGTAAGTTGTAGTGGCCTGTTCTTCGTAATAGAATCCATGGAAACAATTTTAAGCGAGATTGTGTAATATCATTCATTGTTTCTTTTTATTAAGTTTGATGATTTTGTCTAGAAAATATTAATTGATAAACCGAAAACCGAAATTATGGTTAACTATTTCAATTTAGAAATGGCAGATATGCCTTTTACATATGGGCATGCTAACGGTAATGCATTGTACCCAGAGCGTAGATTACCCCATCACGCTACGTCCACAAGTATTCACCAACGCTTGCGGGAACTTGCTTATTTTGAGAAGAAAAGTTTTCAGAATTTTAAAAGAACAACATTTTCAACGGATGCAGGCGTTACTGAAACGAGATTTTGTACCACGTATGGCTTCTTGTCAATGGCTTATTAATATGATCGGCCAAGAGCCACACTCCTTGAGAAATATTTCATCTACTGTAGGAGCAAATTTCTCAAGAGATTGTGTTAGAAATTTTCATCACAATCATTTGGGCTGAAGAGAATCCTCATGGCTTTTTTGAAGAGTATCAGTATCAATTTTCATTAAATGTGTGGCTTGGAATTATGGACGATCATTTGATTGGTCCCTATTTTCTTTCCCTGCGTTTAGATGGTGACTCATTGTCATATCCTTCGAGAATTACTTGTTTTTGTTGGAGACGTCCCCATTGCCATCTTAGTATTCGTGCAAGAAGTCATTTGGATGAGGTGTATGCCAAGCGACCCGTTGAGGAGGACCTGTAAGCTGGCCAGCCCGCTCCCCTGACCTTGATCCTTTGAATTTTTGTATATAGGGATATCTGAGTTCTTTGGTCTATTCAAGCTCAGTTGAAAACGTGGATGATTTCCAAAATTGCATTGTAGCAGGTTGTGAAGCGATTTACCATGAAAATTTCAACGCATACGAAATTCTACTAGAAAAAGTTCAGATGCTTGTATTGAAGCTGAAGGTGAACTTTTTTCTATAGATTGTGTTGTCATTATTCGACATGTTTTGGTTTTTTGTTGAATTGTTATAACAATAGTTTATTCTTTTGTTCACTTCTATTTTTAGTTCTAAGCCTCTTAGCCATGTAGAATCATGGGTTAACTATTTGGTTGACTACCGTCAAATAAAATGTTATTTAACATGAGCGCTAATGTTTTCTACTTTTTTCAATCATTTATCTATTCAAGTTACCCTGGAATTAACTAACCTAACCAAGTAATAAATCAAATCTTAAATAATTTAAAAACAATTCATTAAAGAAGATAGCCGCGATCAACACCTTTATTCAATCACTCCTTACAACCTCACGTGAAAATGCAGGTCTATATAGTAGGCGCCCCCCACTTGCTCCAAATTAAAAAAAAAATAATTGAATATTTTGTACTTTTTATGTGCTAATTTGGTCCCACTTAAACATTTCGTGCTACAAAAGTATATAAAAGAACACGGGTTTGAAGAGTGGGGGCGCTAGGTAGACGCCTTTTTGGCGCCCCCTTAACTAAAAACATGAACTAAATTTGTCAAAATAATTGAATATTTTGTACTTTTCATGTGCTAATTTGGTCCCAAACTTAAACATTTCGTGCTACAAAAATATATAAAAAAACACGGGTTTGAAGATTGGGGGCGCTAGGTAGACGCCTTTTTGGCGCCCCCTTAACTAAAAACATAAACAAAACAATTAACAATATGCGTATAATTTTGTGCTATTTATGTACTCTATGGAGAGCATAATCAAAAGTGTCCTGGACCATTTAGAAATTGATTTTCGCAGTGTTTAATTGCGGACGCACTTCTTTTAAACTTAATAAACATATCTTTGGTTTTTTAAACAAAAAAAGAAACATGTCATTGAATGCTCATCAAAATTTACATGTCAATCATTTTTACATGTTTAATATGTACCCAAAAAGTACCCCAGTTAAAATAGATATTGAAAATGTTAAATGCAAGTACAAAAATCTCCTTTTGCATATAAGTCGAGTACATAATACGTGGATGATTTCCAAAATTGCATTGTAGCAGGTTGTGAAGCGATTTACCATGGAAATTTCAACGCATACGAAATTCTACTAGAAAAAGTTCAGATGCTTGTATTGAAGCTGAAGGTGAACTTTTTTCTATAGATTGTGTTGTCATTATTCGACATATTTTGGTTTTTTGTTGAATTGTTATAACAATAGTTTATTCTTTTGTTCACTTCTATTTTTAGTTCTAAGCCTCTTAGCCATGTAGAATCATGGGTTAACTATTTGGTTGACTACCGTCAAATAAAATGTTATTTAACATGAGCGCTAATGTTTTCTACTTTTTTCAATCATTTATCTATTCAAGTTACCCTGGAATTAACTAACCTAACCAAGTAATAAATCAAATCTTAAATAATTTAAAAACAATTCATTAAAGAAGATAGCCGCGATCAACACCTTTATTCAATCACTCCTTACAACCTCACGTGAAAATGCAGGTCTATATAGTAGGCGCCCCCCACTTGCTCCAAATTAAAAAAAAAATAATTGAATATTTTGTACTTTTTATGTGCTAATTTGGTCCCACTTAAACATTTCGTGCTACAAAAGTATATAAAAGAACACGGGTTTGAAGAGTGGGGGCGCTAGGTAGACGCCTTTTTGGCGCCCCCTTAACTAAAAACATGAACTAAATATGTCAAAATAATTGAATATTTTGTACTTTTTATGTGCTAATTTGGTCCCAAACTTAAACATTTCGTGCTACAAAAATATATAAAAAAACACGGGTTTGAAGATTGGGGGCGCTAGGTAGACGCCTTTTTTGGCGCGCCCCCTTAACTAAAAACATAAACAAAACAATTAACAATATGCGTATAATTTTGTGCTATTTATGTACTCTAGGGAGAGCATAATCAAAAGTGTCCTGGACCATTTAGAAATTGATTTTCGCAGTGTTTAATTGCGGACGCACTTCTTTTAAACTTAATAAACATATCTTTGGTTTTTTAAACAAAAAAAGAAACATGTCATTGAATGCTCATCAAAATTTACATGTCAATCATTTTTACATGTTTAATATGTACCCAAAAAGTACCCCAGTTAAAATAGATATTGAAAATGTTAAATGCAAGTACAAAAATCTCCTTTTGCATATAAGTCGAGTACATAATAAGCACATAAATATGATGTTATTCAAAAAGTAACTTTGAACAACATCAAATTTATGTGCTAATCATGTACTCGACTTATATGCATAAGGATAATTGTATACTTGCAATTAACATTTTCGAAATGCGTTTTAACTGGGGGGGCGCGCTGGTAAGACGGCTAGTCAATGTACTTTTTAGTCGATATGTATTTAAAGTACTTTTGAATTACACCAGATTTATGTGCTAATTATGTACTCGACTTATATGCATAAATTCCGAACTTGCAATTAACATTTTCGACTTTAATTTTTACTGGGGGCGCGGTAGTAAGACGTCTAGTCAATGTACTTTTTACTTGATATGTATCAAAAGTACTTTTACATAACACCAGATTTATGTGCTAATTATGTACTTGACTTACATGCATAAGGATAATTGTATACTTGCAATTAACATTTTCGGAATTCATTGTAACTGGGGGGGGGGCTTATAAGACAATGTACTTCTCCCTCGAGATGTATCAAAAAGTACTTTTACATAGCATTAGATTTATGTGCTAATTATGTACTCGACTTATATGCATAAGGAAAATTTCGTACTTGCAATTAACATTTTCGAAATTCATTTTTACTGGGGGCGCGGTGGTAAGACCTATAGTCAAAACCGAAAACGGACACTGCGACAAATAAATATATTAACGAGACATTCTCTGCTGAGGACTTTCGGATAAATCCTAAGCTGAAACAAATACCGGTGCTGTTGAATGGAAATAATGGAAAGTTGGAAGGGGTCAGAATCGGGAAACAAACTTGCATCGTCGTCAACCCTTGCCCCTTTGATGCGCTGCTTCAAGCTATGTTGATAGCAGAACTGGATCAATCATTCATCGGCACGAGCATCAACGAGCCGAATGACTTCTTCGAGTTGGTGTCGAACATTGCGTCTCACGGAATCACAACGAAATCGTATCACACCTGAGGAACAATTCTACACGGGTGCGAGACTTCAGAGGTTGCCCGGATCGTCGGAGACAGTTACGAGGTGATATCGACCAGCAATGTGGGAGAGCTGGCTAACGATCTGCTGAACCCGATATCATGCAAGCAAAACTCGGCCTTCTGCGAAAACGATTCCTCGGCGAGCGTTCAGGACAGCACTCACATCACGATACCTTTCGAGCTGATCAACGGTCAAAACTTGAGTGCTCAACTTCAGGAGCACCTAATGGAATCCATGCTACCCACTATGTGCAAGAATTGCGGAAATGAGCTAAAAATAGAATTAGCCCTTACAGGTACAACAAAACTATAATCTTATATCAGATATTATATTGAATAATACGTAATCGAATAATTACTTATATAATTTGTATTGTATATTGTATTCCCTTAACTATATATATCTGTATAAAAATATACATTCTAAGTTAATGTGGGACATTATTGCATCTTGCAGTTGCTTTTCTTCTACTGGATATTTGTGTCGGCCAGAATTCTACCGAAGTGGTATTGCAAACTATACCGACACACATTGAGTTACCTATTTTTACGAAAGACATCTTCGAATTGTCTTCCGTCATCCACTACCAACATCCAAGGTCTTTGCGAGTATTCAACGAGAACGCCATAGGGCATTACAAGACGTTTGGACGCAGACCGAATCAGTCCTGGGTCGAGATGGACGATCTGCTAAGCCGAACAAAAGGCGTCATGAAGGAAAGAAAAATCCTCCCACTGTACATCGTATACCGTCGAACGAAAGTGAAAGAAAAGTATAGCCTAATAAATACAATCCTTGATCAAAAAGAATCCCTACGTAATACAAAATTCGTTTTCCGATTGTTTGAAATTATTCAGCACAATTCATATTTATTTATCACTTAAAAAATGCGTCATGATTATGACGCTTTTGTCCTTATTTTTGAGTCACTTCAAACAATTTTCATTCAAGTACATAATTAGCACATAAATCTGGTGTTATGTAAAAATATTTTGATACATATCAAGTAAAACGTACATTGACTAGATGTCTTACCACCGCGCCCCCCAGTAAAAACGAATTTCGAAAATGTTAATTGCAAGTTCGGAATTCTGCTTATGCATACAAGTCGAGTACATAATTAGCACATAAATCTGGTGTTATGTAAAAGTACTTTTTGATGCAACAGGAGGGAAGAGTATATTGACTAGACGTCTTACCAGCGCGCCCCCCAGTTAAAATACATTTCGAAAATGTTAATTGCAAGTACAGAATTCTCATTATGCATATAAGTCGAGTACATAATTAGCACATAAATCTGGTGTTATGTAAAAGTACTTTTGATACATATCAAAGTAAAAAGTACATTGACTAGACGTCTTACCACCGCGCCCCCATTAAAAATGAATTTCGAAAATGTTAATTGCAAGTTCGGAATTCTGCTTATGCATATAAGTCGAGTACATAATTAGCACATAAATCTGGTGCTATTCAAAAGTACTTTAAATACATATCGACTAAAAAGTACATTGACTAGACGTCTTACCAGCGCGCCCCCCCAGTTAAAACGCATTTCGAAAATGTTAATTGCAAGTATACAATTATCCTTATGCATATAAGTCGAGTACATAATTAGCAAATAAATTTGATGTTGTTCAAAGTTACTTTTTGAATAACATCATATTTATGTGCTTATTATGTACTCGACTTATATGCAAAAGGAGATTTTTGTGCTTGACTTTAACATTTTCAATATCTATTTTAACTGGGGTACTTTTTGAGTACATATTAAACATGTAAAAATGATTAACATGTAAATTTTGATGAGCATTCAATGACATGTTTCTTTTTTTGTTTAAAAAACCGAAGATATATTTATTAAGTTTGAAAGAAGTGCGTCCGCAATTAAACACTGCGAAAAACAATTTCTAAATGGTCCAGGACATTTTTGATTATGCTCTCCATAGATCACATAAATAGCACAAAATTATACGCATATCGTTAATTATTTAGTTTACGTTTTTAGTTAAGGGGCGCCAAAAAGGCGTCTACCTAGCGCCCCCACTCTTCAAAACCGTGTTTTGTTATATATTTTTGTAGCGCGAAATGTTTAAGTTTGGGACCAAATTAGCACATAAAAAGTTCAAAATATTCAATTATTTTAACAAATTTAGTTTATGTTTTTAGTTAAGGGGGCGCCAAAAAGGCGTCTACCTAGCGCCCCCACTCTTCAAACCCGTGTTTTTTTATATATTTTTGTAGCACGAAATGCTTAAGTTTGGGACCAAATTAGCACATAAAAAGTACAAAATATTCAATTATTTTTTTTTTTAAATTTGGAGCAAGTGGGGGCGCCTACTATATAGACCTTGAAAATGCATTGCAATACATTTAGTTTTTTCTCGTGAATCCTCATTTTTTCGAAAAAACTTGAAGAGATCGAAAAATTAGCGAATGAATGCGGCTTTTAAGACATATTTTTGAAAGTGAAAAGTCTCATCGAAAAAATATCTCAGGGGTTGATTATTCAACTCCTCACAAAATTACTCCAGGATTTAAAAAAATTCAAAAAGTGTAGTTTTATTGACTGATTATGTTCATCAAGTTCCGTTTCTTCAGCCTAATATGCAGGGGAGATCGAAAAGAATAACAGTTTTGTTTTGAATGTTTTGGAGGGCGTAACTTTTCGGGGGAGGGGTTCTTCAAAAAACTTTATATCAAAGACCCCCTTGATTTTCATCAGAGAATCACCACTTACATTTTCCCGTTGTTACTTAGATATATGATTTATAAGTTCGAATGTTATTCTTTGTTATTGAGACGTTAGTCCTAAGTCGGAAAATTATATGTTTCGTTAAAGAATAATTTATTGTTCCAGGTATGTCACTGCAGAAGATGTTGAACAAACATACCAAATAGCTGATGTGGTGAGTTTGTTACTATTATGTGAATATACATTATTATTGTGACAGGAGAGCAGAAACGTTTAGAGTATAAAATTGTGAACTCAGAAATTAAAACTATACGTTCTCTCATAGGAAATGAGACTTATGAAATTGCCGGCAGATGAAACCCAGTTATGATTGTTGATATCAGAAACCACAGTAAACAATGCAATATAAACAGAAACAGTATCTTCTGGATCGTCATTCATCGAATAAACCAATCTAATATTCCCTCTGCCCTTCTAATTGCATCGATACGATTCTATTCAAACATGCCATTAATCATCAATATAAATTTCACCCTGTCAGAAAATCACTAGCATCTGTTAGCTGAAGTATTGTTTCATAGCGCTAAATGTACACTATCGAGGAAGAGATTAAGGTTGAAGTACTTTCTCGTACAAGTGGAATTTGCTGTGAGCAGCGTCCGATAAATTCGCATTAAAAAACGTCAGTCCTAGCAAACAGTGATATATCATTCTCAGATATCTTCACTAACAATACTAAAAGATCCAAAGATGCCGCTGATGTATTATTTCACTAACGAATTACATTCCATTTCCGTAATATATCAATTACCATTCCATCAATTACCATCTTCAATAACTTTCGCAAAATATTTGGATACATTTTAGACAATGTTATTTTTAATTAAGTTAACTTATTGATTTTTCCAAATCAACAGCATGTTTTTACTGTTCAGTTTTGTTCATTCGAAGTTATTTACGAGCATGTTCGAGTTGATTTTATTTACATAGACATCGTTAAGCCCTGATTTGTTAGTCAAGATTCAAGATGGCGGACGACCTTGTAACGTCCGGTAAAGATTTGTTGAGATCTGTAGTGAATTGCCACAGTAAGGTTCAAAGTGAACTTTCGTGTTTAATGATCACAACTGGCTCACTAGGATGATATACACTGGATTACCCTGAGCGCCAACTGCGTTAGCAGAAAAAGATAAGGTAGAATCCACAGTCAAGAATTTTTGGCACTACGAGGTGAATAAATGTTGATGAATGTTTCAGAGAAATAAAGACAAGTTTCAATTCACCAATGTGGTTTTATTCCTCGATGGAATTGTATTTCAAACAAAATTAGTTGAAATAATTATAGTCTTTGTTTGTTATATATAAAAATTCTCGGGAAATAGGTCACATTAACACTCTGTTTTAAAATTTTTTGTCTTTACGTACGTTTCGGTCTCACGACCATCATCAGAAGACTTATTATGTCTACAAATTTTTGATTACTTAAAACTAATTGTATTACACAAAGCGTCCAAATCGCACAAATTTCAATCAAAATGCTCACGTCGCCGAAACGAAAGGAACACGATTAAACGAAATTGTAATCCTCATTTTCGTTTAATCGTGTTCCTTTCGTTTCGGCGACGTGGGCATTTTGATTGAAATTGGTGCGATTTGGACGCTTTGTGTAATACAATTAGTTTTAAGTAATCACAAATTTGTAGACATAATAAGTCTTCTGATGATGGTCGTGAGACCGAAACGTACGTAAAGACGAAAAATTTTAAAACAGAGTGTTAATGTGACCTATTTCCCGAGAATTTTTATATATAATTCATACTGGGTCAAGAATCTTTATATTAGTCTTTGTTTATATGAAACAAACTATAATTCTTGATAAAAATTCAATTGTGGAAGCCGTTACTTTGTGATAGTTCATCATTTTAACGAAATAACTAATAAAACTACTTTGTTATACTATCACTGATATTTAATATAGTCGTTACTATAGTTTCAACACTAAACGTGTCATCTTCAGACGAGAACGAAGGTGAAACTATAGCAAAGAACATATTAAATATCAGTGATAGTATAACAAAGTAGTTTCATTTATTATTCCGTTAAAATTCTTGATAAATTGATCACTGACAATTGATATGATTAATTTCAAAAAAGAATATAGTTTTTGAAACACCAGATGCGAATTTAGAACAGTTTTCTTGAATTCGGAAGCTCCTATTCGGTAGCAATCAATATAGAAGATAATAAATTTATTAATTCGGAGCAAAATCGAGTACCTATACCTTAAAAATATATAGTCAGTATATTATTGTAGTAATCGCTCAATATTCACTTCCACTAAGAACAACCGTTAACAAACTAAGAATACATCGCAGTAGCAATTCATTATTTATACTATAAATATTTGATGCAGTACTATTCAGAGGAAAAATATAGATTATGCCTTATGTGGTACACTAGTGGTCTAAGGTATCATAATTGAACATTTATTATTCTTCAATTTCACAAGAAAAATGAATTCGAATATGATAGTGATAAGCTCCTAAACAATTGATATGTTACATAAATGTAACATATCATAAATTATCATATCATTACATTTATGTAACATATCAATAATAGGCCAAGCAATAAAGCAAAATATTACCAATTTTCTGACATCCATCCTACCAGGAAACCGAATGTGCCATCATATGCAGGACAGTCCGTAGATCAATTGAGTTGTTTTCAACTCGCAAACGGCATTTATTGTTTCTTTAACATTTAAAAAAAATCGCGTCTTTCTCAGATTTTTGATTATAAAATAAAAAGTAACTAAGCAATCGTAATGGTGCCAATAGACGAATTCAAGATTTTAAGAAGGATAGTTCCCTAGTGGTTATCACTCGAGTGTTTCCAAACTCATGAACGTTCCTTATGGGAGATTCCATAATGCACATACCTGCAATGCCCACCCATTAACATCCCTGAAGAGTACTTTGCTAGAACGTTCCTTGATGACGTTGACTAGGAGTGTAGGGGATATTGTCAGGACATAAAATGATGGCATATGGACTTCCATCATTTTCATTTGTCTACAGGATGTACACATAATATCCTTGTGTTATATGTGTTCTTTCATTTGCAGTAATGCATTGTCACGAGCTTGTTTGTTGCTGTACTCCACTTGCCACAAATACAGGTGGTTTCTTTATAACTTCATGAATTGTTTTGTTTGCTCATAATTTAACTCGGCCATTGTCTTTTTTTTATAACGCTGCAATTTTCAACACTCATTATTCCTCAATTTGAGAAGGAAATTAAATTTAAGGACGCACCGGAATTCGATCCCGCTACCTGCGGAAGGGACTACCTGTAACGGATTAAATTCGAAGTGTGGTGACACCAGCGAAAATGCGATTTCGGAATTGGGTCCCATGTACCTACTATTTGTTTAATTTGACTTTTATTTTCCTTCACATTTTTTTGGGCTTAGGACCAACAGTACACACTTATTGTTGTTGTACTGGCATGTTTAAAAATTTACGCTAAATGCGTATCGTCAAAAATAAAAACAGTACGTGAAATAGTAATTAAATGGCATATTTACAAATGTACGCTAAACGCGTATCGTCGTATATTATGTACATATATATATTTAAAAATCTTAACACAAAATGGGGCCGAATTTTTTCGAAACATGTCGAATGAACGTATAACGGTCAATTATACCATTTTGGAATAAAAAAATTTGTTCAGAAAGAAAGGCCTCTTTTTCTTGCGAAATTTTGGTTTTTGCATTAAACATTGCATTAAATTTTGCGTGGAATGATTCGCAGTTATTGGTGGTTCGCGTTACAGATGACGAAAATTCAGCCCAAACGTGCGGAGGAAATAAATAATCAGACTTAATATAAGTATTCAGGACAAAGTCACAAAATTTCTCAACATTAATATTATTTGGTTGAATTGACATTAAATCATCGGTAAAGCAATCATCTACGTCAGTTGGATTTAAAAACGGTAAACCAAAAAAAATTTTTTAAAAATTACCAACTTCAGAGTGATTATCTCTATATTCTCCACTTAGTCCTAACTCTTGAATTTTTTTCCACCAGCTTTGCGCCAAATGAAATCGACAACCCACCATTTTAGTGGTGAGTAAAGTTGTCTTAACCGCAGAGTGTATAGCCATTTCAAAATCTGCGCGAATGGTTGAAGGAGAAAAATTTAAGTGGAATTCACTGCTCTTACTAATTAAATGTCGAAATGCATGTTCGTACGTGATTTGTGAGCTAGTGGAATATACACATTTTCGTGTAAGCCATGAAAACAAAAGACTTGAGTAAATGGCTTTGGGCAACTATAAAACGTACCATCAACGAAAACCATTTCAACAGAACATAAAAACTTCAAATTAGGTACCGTTGAGAAGCAAACTATTTTATTTTCTTGGTCATTAATTAATAGAAAATTTTCATTTGCGTTAGTCTTTATGTCGATGCTATTAAGTGTATTGTAAATACCATCAAATGCTTTTGTCACTTTTTGAAAATTTTTCAACCTATTGTGGCTAATGTTTTTTCTTACTAACAGTAAGTCCCTACTTGTTACTGGAATGTCCCCTTTCTGTAATTCTGTATGAATTAGCTTAGATGGTCGACTTGAAATGTCGTCTATCGCCTTTCTTTTCAAGTTATTATTCATTTTTTGTCTCTCTAACTGATTTGGTAAGTCTACTTCATGTGTATGATTAATTACAGAACCTACGATAATATCAGATTCATTTAATTTGATGTAGCTTTTACATTTTGTTTTGTTAATGCAAATGTATCGCTTGACATTATGAGATAATGATTTTTGAAAACAAAATTTAAACCCATCTATTATTAATAAACGCTTACCCTTTTCACTCGTCATAGAGGTGAAATTAATATTTTCCATGTCAAACAAACAAACAAAATCACAATAACGGACACAAATAAACACGTCTTACACTCTGCACTTCAGAAGAACAATTGCTAAAAATAATCCTTAATACCCACATGAAATCTACCTGCTTCGACAGCGGACCGAATTACGAAATCACCCTTTCGGATTTGGACAAGGTCCCTGTGAGCAGGTAGTCCCTTCCACAGGTAGCGGGACCGAATTCCGAAACACCGAAATTTAAAGAGCTGGTGCAAATTACCGAAACAATCATAGGCAGAGCTATAGAGCAACTCAGAGTAACATCAATCCTACCAGGAAAGGAACTGCGTCATCATTTGCAGAATAGTACGTACATTGATTCAGTTATGTTTTCAAGTCGCAAATGTCATAAAAATATTATTTTTCAAGCATTTGAAAAGAAATTTTTTTTTTGTTTTTGTTCATAGAATAAGAAGTTATTAAGCAATTGTAATGGTGTCGATAGATGAATTATAGGTAAATGAAATATGCACGAAATGAGATTTAGAACTATTTCCTTATATACAAAATACCATGTGGAGAATGTAACAAAGTGCATATTGGACAAACAGCACCACGATACCTAAAACTAGGATACCAGAGCATGAACGTAGCATAAAACCCGAAAACCTCATTAAATACAACTGAAACAGGTCTTGCAGAACATTCAGCCAAAATTTACGCAAGTTTGATGTTATAGGAAAATTGTAGAAAATAACGCAAATACAAGAAAAGAAGTATACAAGAGGTGATAAATATGAAAAAATATGAAAACAATACTAACATAAAAACAGGTATCCAATTTCTACCTAATTCTCTTTTTTAATGAGATATTTAATACCAAAATAAAAACCAAATCTTGTGCGCTTATGGGCATACATATGTCAACATGAATATGTAGGAAATCACGAATCAACAAATGAAAAAGGTAATTCTTTCAATCTTCATGTGATAACTTCATTCAGATAGAAACGCTCTCTCTCCGCAATAGACAAACATTAATTTCTGAATATTGAATACAAATACAAGGAATTCAAGTACATACGAGGACGAGGTGAAGAGTCTCTGGAAAATTGAACAAGAAATGATTCATTTGATCAAAACGTATTCTATTTCTCAACATAATCTCCTAGTAGGCTGGAAGACTTCGTCTGACGTTTACCAAATTTTTCGATTTCTTCCAAATGATACAATTTCGATAATCCTCCAAAATAAGAGTTTGTTTGAGCGATGACCTTATCGTTGGAACCAAATCTTTTTCCGCCGAGTCATTTCTTCAAGTTTAAAAATGGACAAAAATCGCAGGAGGCTGAATTTTACCATTGCGCCTGCGACCTGTGCGCCTTTGCGTTGTCCTGGTGGAAGATCACTCTTTTCTTTGCCAAATGCCGCTTTCGCTTCAAATCGGCGTGAACTCAATTTAAATGCCCTGCATTATATACGCTGATGATCGTTTCTCCTTTTCAAGGTAATTAATATGGATCACAGGTACCGTGTAGGTACATCCCGAAAAACTGTTGCCATGACTTTGTTGGCCGATAAACTCACCTTGGCATTCCTTTGCTTTGATTCCCCAGGACAAGTCTACTGTTTCGACTGTTCTTCGGTCTCTGGTATGTTGTAATGAATCCTTGTTCCGTACGGTTACAAAACGGCTCAAAAAGTTCTTCTTATAGCGCTTGAACACACCTTTGAAGCTGCCACAGGGTCGCGCATATTGTCAACAGAGAGCAAATTTTGCACCCATCTGGCTCATATTCAAAAATGTATGCAAAATGTTCCGTACCGATTCGGTTGAGATGCTCATAGCCTCAGCTATCTCGTGCACTTCAAATCGCCGATCGTCCAATATCATACCATGGATTTTGTTGACGATTTCTAGTGTTGTAACCTCAATTGGACGACCAGAACGTTCCGCGTCCTTTGTGGTCATACTATCAACAAAAATCAGTAAACCACTTGTGAGTCGTTCCAATCGATGGTGAAGAGACCGCGTGATGATCAACAGGCGATGCTTTGGTTTGCCTAATGCTTTTTCCACGTAAGAAATAATGTTTAATCAGGACGAGAAATTCAATTTTTTCCATGTTTACAAAAATCTTCAAGGTTGCTTGCTTTTGATGGGTGTCAGAACAGATCTGAATGACATATCAGCCTGAAAATTTTGAAGCTTCTAGATGAAAATGTCGCATGGGATTTTCGATTATGGCGGCTTGTATTTCATTTGTCAGGAACTATTGACTTTACTCTAAACTCTCAATCTTATCAATCAGCAAGATCGTACATCAAACAGAAAACATTGATTGATGTAGGTACTCATAAATAATAGTCTTTGATAGTAAAATTAAATATGATGCTATTCAGTCATATTATCCAGCTTCTGTGATGATAAACACTAATTTGATTATATTAAAAATTAAAGCACATTGACATGAAAAATATAACACATACATATGAGTAGATCTCAAGTAGATTCCTTTATCTTCTTCTTGAATAATAATTACTGAGCATCATGATGTAGATATCATACACCTCCTGTGTATTTGGAACTGGATATACCAAATAGACATCACAAGTAAGTATCTATTAGGAACTGATGTGGATCAAGCCAAATTGCAATTTATTCTAAGAAGCTATGTCCACAACTTACGATGTTAACTAAAAATTAGACTGACAACTACTATCAACTACGCTTACACTGGATGAATTCAATTAACACCAAATAAATAGAATCATCACATTCGAAATTTAGAACGCAAATCATCAAAACAATAATAATAATGGCGGAATGGTGTATCGCAAATAAACGGAAGAATGAGACGCAGTCCGGTGACGGTTTCATCCGAGGTTCCACCGTTCGCCATCTCTTGAGCAACTACGGTACAGGAGCTGCTATTAGAGTCAATGGAAAATATTCACATCATATGTCTAGAATTGAACATGCAGTGGACGTCCTGGAGTGAGTATTCGAATAAATACCCATCACCGAACGCCTATGGAATATTCAGCCAGTACCATCGCTAGCAGGTTCTCAAATAATGGACATCCACTGGACGTCTAGGATGGAATATTATGCAGAATATTCATCAGCGGACTTCCACTAGAAATATACCCTCATCATATCTTTCCCATTGGATATCTTTAGTACATTCACTGGTCGTTAACATTGAAGTGTTGCACATTAATGTATAAATTTGGATATCCATCGAACATCCACAAGGGACATTTTGTAATACTTCCCAAACTAGATATCCAGTGAATATTCGAATCATGTCCATGAACTTAGGACTAAACAGGGACTTGAAATTGACATCCTTGGGACCTAGTAAGCTATATGGGAGTACAGTATTTTTATTTATTTTTTTATTGATGGTATCGATATTTTCTTCTGACGCTTATTCAGTTGCTTGTTAGAATAAAATATAAAGACATTTTCTACTACGTATGCATGATTGCACGACATAATCCGAATTATGCTCTCCATTCGGCTTCCTTCAACGATCCTGCTCACTCGCCTGGCTAGCTGTACTGGCGTAGATTAGGCATTCCTGCATTAGAGGTCTAGATAAATGATATTTAGATAGGAAACTGCCAATAGCTCAAAATTATTCAAAGCAACGACACCTATGAGATCGTAAAATGACAAGGATCGACGATGAGGAAGATAAAAACAAAAAATAGCCGACCAATTAATTTGAATCGGAAATTGTACCTACTCTCCAGAATTCGAAAATTCTGGACTGGAACGAGCACAAAACTTATCAATGATTCAAACAAATGGGTCAAATACTATTTTGCTCATATATATAATTTAATGACAATAATTTGTCAATGGTTTTTGAGAATAAAAAACGATTTTCATAAAATAGAATATTCATTAAAAATCATAGATAAATTATAAATGATAAACTCCAAAAGAGAGACACGGCATATTTGTATTTCTTGTAATCGGACGGAAATAAATTGAGCCCGTTAACGGTATCGAAGCTGTATCAAATTTTCTCATAATTTTGGACGTATCAATAGAGTCTTTCGTTGATATGACTCCTTACATGCTAGAAAATCCTGAAAGTAGGAAACCCAAAATAAAGAATATAAACATCTATAAACAGCGTATTTCATAAGTAAACAAAGTTGGTGTCAAGATAGATCCCTGGGGAACACCAGCGTTGATAGCTATTGTATCGGAGGATATTCCTTCAACCATCACATGACGTGATCTATCTGGGACAAAACTCGATAGTAGGCGACAAACCATATGATAGAAGTTTACCAAGAAGGCTCTGGTGGTGGTGACTCGGTCAAATGCTTTGGAGATATCCAACGATATGACTGGAGATTCCCCATATTTTTTCATAGATTTCTGTCATACATGTGTAACGTAGGCAACCAGGTCTCTTGTTGATTTCTGCTGACGAAAGTCATAATGCAGATCATTCAATATTTTGTAGGTTTCTAGGTATTTGATGAGCTCGATGTTGATTGCTTTCTTCATCACTTTAGAGATGACAGATGATAGTGCAATGGGTCTATAACCATTAGAAAGGGTTTTCTTTCCTTTTTTGGTTCCACACACTTAGATATAGTAGGACCTTGTTCATATGTCCCTTCTTCAACAATAATCATCTCTTCTGTACTCTTAGAATCAAGTTGAGGTTCTTAATTTTGGCACTGCAGTTTTCTCCAGATATACATTCATGGTTCTATCTTCATCAGTAAAAAGAACATGAGAACCTCGTTTTGTCTTATTAATCCGATCATCTATTAATGTTATTTCACAGGCTTCCATCAACAGTTTGAAATGTTGTAGATCCTTCAGAGGATTAGGGAATACATGTCTCGATGAATGAGCATCTTCACATCCTCAAACAGTTCAGATTCTATATTTCACCACGTTGTACACATACAACATATAATTTGGTACTTAAGACTTAGATTTTACGCAGTTCATGTGTACATTCCGTATAAATAAACTTTAAATTGATACTGTGACTGAAATATAGGATATGATGTAATTGAACTAGCTAACAAGAAAACATTTACAGTTGCTCGAATAATGCCGATGAGAAATAGAATAATTTACGGTAATAACAATAAAAACTGCCTATATAGTATTAATATCTAGGTCAAATTGAAATGTGTAATGTGATCCTTAGTCATCTCATTATTGGATTGACGGCTTGCCTCTCTTAAATTTATAGATAATTCAATTACATATTCACCTGTATGGTTTCATCGAAATGGAGATTTAATTAAATTATGAAAGTCAATAATCATTTTTGATCCAGGTATGAATTATATATAAATTCTCGGGAAATAGGTCACACTAACACATATGCTCATCATTTTCGCATTTACGTACATTTCGGTCTATCAACCATCATCAATCTACAATCTAAGCGTCCTTATCGCATTAATTTCAATCAAAAGTGCTCACCTCGCAGAAACAAAAAGAAACACGAATTATCGGAATTCTAACATACTAATGTTTTGAGTTAATGCCTGTATCAAGGAGCCAATGCATAGCCACCTATCTCTAATGATCGAAGTCATCTCAGCAATGAGACTGACAAACAGAACTCTAATACGCTCAAGTATCCCCTTTCGAACCAGATTTATGGGATATCAGGAAAAGGTTTTGGTTATTTCATCATTTCACCTGAAATATACTTTCAATATTGTAAAGACGTATGTAGGAATTATCAAGATTTTCAATTAATTGAATATGTATGAAATTGAGTTAATGATTGAACGTCAGTTCTATGATTCACATACTTAGAGGCACGTTTTATGTGAATCGTCTCTAGTATGGTTCTCTCATTATAATTGGTTTCTTCAATCAAAATATTATCATTTTAGTGAACGAATTGATGGTTGTAATCAGAACAATGTTTGGCAATGGCAGTGAAGTTTTTGTTTCTATTACTAATTTCACGATCACGCAATCTGTTTTGAAAATATCGCTTAGAGATTTCTCTATAAGTTTCATCGCAATCCACACAATTAAATTTATATACGTGGGATTCTTTATCTTTAGGTATTAAAGCTTTAAGATTGGAAAAATGTTTACCAACACAGTTAATAGGTTTATGCACAACGTTTATATCATACTTTCTTGAGAATTGCATAACTTTCACCGATGTCCCCAGAATGTATTATAAAATCATCTTTATTTCCGTTTATATTATTTATATATGACGTACCATTATAGATTTTAGTGAGGGGGTTCAAAAATGTTTTCGCATAGTCATCCATTTCAGTGTATGACGAACTATTTTCAAATTTCTGGAACGGTTTTTCAGTATAACAATTCAACAGCGCGATCTGTAAGGCTATTTGTAATACCTTTTTGTTGGTGCAACTGAATTGAAGTAAAATTATCGTTGAGACTATTTATGTTTTTCTTCACTTCCATTCCACAAATAAATGCATGAGCTGACTTCAATTACAAGAGATAGATTGCTATCCAGTGGTTTCTCGATACATATTCGTGTACTTGAAACATTAATGAGTTACAACTCCGATTATCCGTGTTTCTGTTCGTTTCAGCTACGTGAGCATCTTTAATTGAAATTAATGCGATAAGGAAACAATTAGCTTTAAGAAATTTTATTTTAGACGTCTTCTGATGATTGTCCAGAGATCGAAATGTACGTAAAGATGAAAATAATAATCATATGTGTTAGTATGACCTATTTCTTGAGAATTTTAATGTGATAATGAAAGTCTCTATCCTTAATCACACTACAAATATTTAGATCAATTCGACAATTTAGAAGTTTCACTCAGAATTCTTCAGTAATTGATAAATTGCATAATCTGTTCTCTGAATTTGCAACACAATCCGTTCTTAGGTGTAAGAATGAGCTGAAAAACCAATAACACAATTCCTTCGATGAAGTTTCCGACTTCGACAAATTTGGGATTCACAAAATCGATGTTGAACACTCTTGAAACACAGTGATGACAATAATATGTGAGGAAGTTGGAAGGAATGTACATGTATAAAACGGAAAAACATTTTGATGAATTGAAATTTATCTCCACCTGACAGTTATCTGTTATATAACCTATTAATTCCGAATAATATTCAAACAGACACATTTTGAATTCTAACTTAGTTTACTCTGATGATGCCTACTTGATAGCTGAAAGTATTTTAATAGTGAATAAGATGATTGCTTCTCACTTATAGTGTCATAGTGTATCCACAGTGTGAACTCTTCTTAGTTTATTATTTTTGTGTTTATAGTGATCTTCTTTGTGCTTCAGGTCCTTCATGTTATCGACCATGATGTTCCCTGGACCTAGCCTGATTAACCTGGTTCGAATGAGCGCAGGGCATTCAAAGAAATAGTAGATTGACGGCTCCATTTTGCACCTTCTCCCTCCCTTTCCTACTGAATTTCTGAATTTCTTCAGATTTCCATGACCTGTAAAGATCACGACATTAACGTGAAGACTTGCCTCTTCAGCTAGAACATTTTGCTTGATCTTGGTCCTACCTCATTTCCAAGCAGCGCTTTGGCAGTTCCGCAGCCACCATTGCTTCTTCATGCTGAGGCATGTTTATCTCTCAGATGTTTCAGCAATATCTGTTTACAACCACTGCAAGGGATACCAACAATGTGTTTTTAACGACCGTCCAATGTGGCCCCCTCTCTGTCCAGTTTGTCCGCTCTCTCATTGACACTTCAACCTGAGTGACTCGGGATCGAGGTCAAGTGGAGCCAGATAGGATCTCTTTGGTATCTCTGACAAGCATCGAAGACACAGTTTGACATTTCAGTGCATTGAGTGCCACACGACTGTCTGAACAGATCCAGATGGTCTTATTTACCTTACCAGAACCGATTAGATTCTTTGCACAACTGTAGATGGCAAATATCTCGGCTATTCAGACTGTGTTGAGACACCCCATTTGCGCCGAGCACCCATCAATATATCTGGGACCGGAAAAGTCTGCTCCGACTCCAGTGTCGTGTGCCGTGCTGTGACGTACGGCCATTTTCTCATTTCTCTTTCGACGAAATGACAATCTTGAGAATCTGCTTCTCGTATCTCAGGGCTTTGATTCTGTTCTAGGGTTTTAATCGCAGGCTTTCAGACTACTTCCTAAGACACTAGATTTTCTTCGCTTCATCTTAGTGAGTCATTCCAGCTCACTCATTGTCAGTAATATAGGTGTTATGACCCTCAATGCTGTAGTTGATGTATCTTTACTCGTCAATCTAATGCCTCTGAAGGAAAGCTTCTGTATTCTGTCTAGAAGCTTATGGACCGTTACAAGTCCGGTTTTCTTCTACATAAAAGAACCGCATGACTGAGTCTTGTGATGATCATGGCCTTGTTGATACACATCAGCTGCTCAGGATCCAATCTCCAATTTTTGCCAATTGCTCTGTTACACTGCCGAAAGGTTATCAAAGCAATTTGGCACCTAGTCTCCAGTTCCATTTGCCAGAGTAGATTTTCATCTGGGATGACTCTCAGATATGTCGTCTCGGTAAAGTCAATTTTTGTAATTCAAAAATGGTATCGGCATGTGTAGAGTCTCCCCAGAGCAAGATACCATAGCAGAGGCTCGAGTGAAAGAGCGCATGATAAACGCAAAGCAGTGCTTTCTCGTTCATGGAGTCTCTCAACTTTCTCATAAGTAAAATTGTACTAGATAACTTGCGACTCAGTCTATCAATATGTGCCCTCCATGATAGTTGGTCATCAACTATCATTCCCAAGATATTGTCATGAGAACCACTTGTCAGTGAGCTATTGATTGAAAAAACAATTCTCTGCGTTTTTGTCGATTGAGTTTGGGACCATTCGAGACATACCAGTTTTCGGCACACTCTTCGGAGCGGTTTATGGTATCCAACACAATTTCCCATGTCTTACCAGAGGCATACAGTGTACGATCATCAGCAAATTCGACACAGTCGCCGTCAAGTATATTGAAGTAAAAATCGTTGATGAAGATGATGAAAAGTATTGGACCAAGGACGGATCCTTGTGGTACTCCACTTGTCACCAACTTCAGACCTGATTGCGTGTCATTTAACATGACACACTGATACCTACTAGAAAGATATGATGACAATAAATCAAATGCCACACCTCGAACTCAGTAATGCTCCAGTTTAAGCAAAAGAGTATGGAAGGGCACACTATTATTATTATATTGGGAGTATGCTCCCATGCTATTGCAGCATGGTTCTAATGTAAAAGATTTCCATAATAATACAGCTCTTGATGACAGGTTAGCAAACTTACACAGCAATAATCACCAATATGTTATTGAATGAAGGTCCTCACAACCAACTATTCAGGGACCTATTGAATAAGTCGAACAATAATGTGGGTGATTGTTGTTCGAAAAGTTGTTCAACAATAGTAGCAATATAATTTGGAGCGGAAATTGAAAATCATCAACCCTATAACCTCCAGGTGGTATTGCCTCCGTATGATTTACAAACCGGGTAATATACATTGACCCATAGAATTGAACATAAATTTATAAATGGTTGTTTTCCAATGCCGTAGTCATATTTCTTTTGAGTTGTTCAATTAAAAATTCCGAAGGATCAGCAGCGTGGATGGAGATAGGCTTATTCCTTTCGACGTGGTTCCATTGATCTCAAATGTCGCCATTACCTCCCACTTTGAACTTTTTGAACAATGGCTCAAATGAAATAGCCTTTCTGTTGAAGAAGTTACAAGTATTATTATTACTTACTACCCCCCTTATGATCCAAAATGTTTTTACTTTCCATGAAAAAAAGTCACATGGAACTGCTATGAAAAATGCAATTTCCCATATTGGCAGATCTTTCACTGAGTAGATTTGACAAGTCACTTTTGAGAAGACCTGAGCTTAGCTGAGGTTTGGTTCAGATATATTGATGATTTATTTGCGATGATAGATAAGAATCTGTGCATGCATGAATTTTTGAGATCTTAGATGATCGATATCTCTCTGTTGAAGTTAGCTCTGAATCAGTGGTTGATAACGCTTTCCCTTCCCTGTACATTGACGTAATAATATACATTGTAACATGAGATTCATGTCGCAAAACTACTCATCCTGGCCAACTCTATTTCAGTATGGAATCACAAAATTGATTGTGTTATACATAGAATATTGAATATCCCTCCAACGGAGCGACCCAGGTTGATCACTTTATGTGGTGGTTGATGGAGTCTCGTTCCGTACTATGGCTATCAACACTGGTATTTTAGAGGAAACCAACATTGTTCCTGCTCCGTATCAACGATCTGTTGGAAAAGACCTATTGTCATGTCAACAGATTTCCAGATGATGGTACACTGCATGCAGTTTTCTCATACTAAATTCCTATATCATCCAATGAAAACAAAGGTTCAAGACAGATCGTTGCCTTGAATGTAGATCTGGCAAACATTTAAAATGAGATACATGGTTGACATCTTTGAAAAATTTCTCAATTTTGTTTGTATTTCCGAAGATAATTGAGATGTCTCAATGAAATTTGGTATCGTAGATGCGTAGAAAGTTTACCAAATTTGCTCATAGGTTCAGATTGGTATTACGTCCAGTGGCGTAGGTAGTTAGTAACAATAAATCGACCCAAAAAGTGTTATCACCCTGTTAAGGCTACTTTATGGGAACAAACTTCGTTGCAGAATTCAAACCGGAACAAATAAGGTCTTCTGATATTTCTGTGTATCTGGCACCGTTTCACGGCAAATTTAATTTTTGGGATATAATTACCACCACCATGGTGAAAATTGTAAAAAGAGGAACCTTAAGATAAGAAACGTCGTTGACGGACAAAAATAAAATAAGCTGTCTTTTCTAATCTCTATAGGATATTACAACGAGAAAACGAATAACAGATTTTTATTTCCAAAAATTTTCAAACCAGATAACTACCAATGTTACTCCACCGATAAGAGTTAACAATACAAATTCACTAAATTTTGTGTATTATTATTGGTGATGGTAATTAAATCACAAAAATTAAATTTGTCATGAAACGATGCTAGGTACAAAGAAATATTATAAAACCTTACCTGTTTCGATTTAAATTCTGCATCAAAGTTTGTTCCCACAAAGTAGCCTTCACAGGGTGATAACACTTTTCGGGTCAATTTATTACATAACAGGATTCCCTCTCGAATAGTCAAATTGAAACTATAATAAAGAACCCCAGTACAATTTAAGATATTACTCATAGGAACAATAAATCTTAGATACATAAATTAAACCTGTGTTTAAATGCAATCCTTGGATGAAACACATTTCAGATCTAGATAAATTGGATGTGTATAAAATTCACTGTAATGACATATGAATGTTATTGTGGCTTAGCTGAGAGGAACGTTCCAGTTTTTTTCCAAGAGCATTTTCATTCAAGTTCATACTAATAGCATTGATAAGTCCGTCGTAGCAAACCATGTCTTACAAACCAGTCATAACAGCACAAAATCGGGATTTTCATCAAAGTACAATTACGAACATTATTTAGGGACTTTGGAAGATAGAGATGTATGAACATAATTATTTAATGAATTACGATTCATCTCCGATTGATATTACTAGCAGTTTGATAAACCTCAGGTCAAATCTAGATACACGTGTCTATAAGTTGTCATTTGTTAAGTAATTATGATTGAGGACTACCTGGAATCCGTGATGTGTATGTTAGGCCAATGCTTAAGTAGATGTTTAGTAATAGAATAATATACAATGCATAGAAAATATTGAAATGTAGAACATAGAATATCTAATTCTGTAGAATTATCGTGCTCATGAATTTGATAATTGATCATGAGCATCATCACATTCACTTATAATGCTGTTCTACACAATACCAATGCAATGTTTCCTGGAGTCTTGATTAGATTTTAATACACAAGTAGGCTGCAGACGGTTTTCATCAATCATACTCATCTATTCTTCTCTGAATTACCTGGAAACACTGATTGGAATGAATATTTTTGATAAAACTAGAAATGAACTGTCGAACGTCAAGAACGAGTCTTTGGTTATTCATAGTGATAATATAAAACCAAAATACTGAAGAAGTTCGAAAAGTCGTCAGAAGTTATTTGAAAAAAATGAAAACTGTAATTTTCTGTCAAATATCTCCTTATGAGATACACGCATTTGAATGTCTTTGTTTCTGATGCGCCCAATTTAAAATTGTTGTTGAACAAAATTCAACATGGCTGCGATTGAGGTTAAGCGGGTGTCATATTGGACTTTCAGGTTATTGGAAAGAATTCCTTATTATCTTTTGAAGGATGTAAGATGATGTATGACTGAATGAAAAACAACAGAAACACTTATTGTTTTTACCTGTTGGATGGATCCGGACAGAATAAGGTGTAATTTTTGTATAATCAAGCTAGGACGGGAAACAATAGCAAAATTCATCAGTCATCACAATATGTCAAAGGGCAAGTGATTACGCTTGAGTATCATCTACAGTTATTTGTATTATAAACTTCTAGAATTATGGGGAGTTTAAGTTGACTTAAGTAACATGAAGTGTCAGCTATATTGAGCAAGCTGTTTAAGTATTCCATGTGATTATTCTGATGTTTTTATCATGAAATTTGTTTGTTTTGGTACGGATTCATGTGAGCATACTTGATTAAAATGTAAAAACAATTACTTTTTCTGATATTTGTCACCCAATCATACGTTATCTTACATATGTTGAAAAAGGAATGGAATTCAATTTAACAGTTAAAGTTGTTACGGATATCCCCAATAACAGTTATCATGGATTTTGTTCTCCACCAATTTCAAATTCGTTTCACTGAAAACAGTAACTTTCAAACAAAACTCTCCTTTTCGTCATAATTACGAAGATATTTCACTAGAAAATGACAGTCTTAGTTGCAACAATCATGCAAGACGTTCCACTCCTGCTTCACTCTTTTGAAATGGTGAAATGGACGGTCGATGAGCTGTGAAGACTCGGAAAAGATACGCGGAAAATAATGCCTATTCATCAGAGTTTCGATAATAGGTCGTCTATTTCCCGCATCCATCCCCCACGTCATCGTGGAGGTAGAGGACTCCTCAGTCTAGACTCTAGAGGGTCTGCATTGAAGTGGGGTTTTGAGTATTTCACATCAGTCAACAAAGCCAACTAAAGTGCGACCTCAAGTTTCAACCTCCTCGCCTGAAAGCCCAGATAAACGCTGCGAAGCAAGATCTTATGCTCAGACGGCATGTTGACAAGCCCTGTCTTTACTATCGAAACATCGAGACGCTCGGCTTGTCAACCACGCTGACCTCCGGATACCTAAGGTCAGCCGGGCTTACATCCAGGAACGAGGGATTTACCGCAGCTTGAAAAGATGACGTAATCAACACTTTGGTATGTCGCCGCAACGTGATGGGTGTGCGGATCCCTGATGTCAGCTGCAGGGCATGTTAAAACCCTCCTGAGACAATTTCCCACCCGCTGTCGGCATGTCCGGCAAAAGCGGCTTCTGCATATACCCATCGCTATACTGCGGCCTTACGTGTACTGCATTATCATCTAAGGCATTCGTACGGCAAATCCCAAAAGCCTTACATGCCAGGAGATATTGAGTCCGTTGTCGGAAACGAAAAATGCCAGATCTACTGGAATCACCTATTCCCGACGGTCAGCTCCATACAAGCAAATAGGCCTGACGTTGTCCTTCTCGATAAGCAACGAAAGACTAGGTATGCCATCGAATACTCTGCTCCAGCAGAGAAGAACCTAGTCTTGAAAGTGGAGCAAAGTTGTAAAAAGATCAGGATCTCCTGTTCGAGCTTCGCACGCTATACCCAGGCCACAAGGTCGTATGGATGGTTCTGATCATTGGAGTTTTGGGCGGAATTCGGTCTTTGCTGCGTTCGAACTTGAAGATCTTTCCGGCCGGTAATAACTTGGCGCAGATCTTGATAGATCGGATACAGACGGCATTCATTCTGGATTTAATAAGGCTACTTAGTGCACACAATTTAGGAACCTGGAGCTACCTGCCGACCGGGGGGAGGAGTGACTTTGATTAACTGACTTTGGTTTTCCTGGCGCGAATATATATGAATATAAACTTTCTTTTCATATGTTCATTTGACAATAGAAATTGTTCGTTAGATAACAGCAGCCAAGCAATTTGAATTGTAATATACATTTCCATTCTGTTATTCATCACATCAAATATTTCTCTCGAGTCTCATATATTTCAAGTTGCACAATATAATATTACGCGCCAATATATTTGTCAAACAAGTACTTTGGTTTCATTACCATGATATTTGATTCGCCACATACATTTATTTTAGACTTATTGCAGTTAGGTTATATTTCATGTGAAATTCAATCCAAACTAAATCATTGAAATGAATGTTTCGAATGGGCACACATTTATTTCTACACCCTTGAGATTCTTATAGTCCTTAATCCTGTTCGTAAATACTTTTTAACAATAATGTTTCGGTGTCTAAAATATATAGTCTTCGATCAATATCAATCAACTTTATCGGTTACTCTTAAATCTGCTAGTTTTATACCTTCCGACTACTTCATCAATTACTTCATTTTTGTAGAGAAAACAACAGTCGCGACTTTTCCTAATTGATGTCTCATTATTATACTCGAAAATGGTTGGATTAGAATATTGAAATAATGTAGCAATAACTACCATTGTTGATGATTCAAATATATATAAATCATGTGTGGAGAAAGTGTAATTAATATTTGAGTACCAATTTTTCTTTCTCCTGGCTTCATCAGAAATATCGAATATCAACAAAATTATGCTCAAGGATCTATTTCATGAAAAACTATAAGAATATATGGATACACTATAACACTATGAATAAGAAGCAATCATCCTTATCCAGTGGAAATACTGTTGCAGTACTGAGATGCCTGTTTGAATACTATTTGGAAATAATAGAGTATATAAGGGATTATCTTGATTTAGAGATGAATCTCATGCCAGCAAATTGCTTTCTCTTTTATACATTTCCGTCTCTTCTAAATTATGTAGATATTTGTCATTGCTATTTATCAAGAATGATGAACTTTCTTGAGAAATGTTGTTACTTGTGTTCTAAATATATTCTGCAAACGCTGATTTCTCAATATTTATTTCTTTTCATGTGAACTAAATGTTATTTATACCGAGTTAGGATGTTACTTCTAGTTTGGCCCATATAGCATTTTGAACAAGTCTCACAATAGATTATGTAATTCCCGGATTCCTCGGAGTTGGTAATGACAACAAAGGAGTCTATATGGTTTTTTAGATTGTTTTTATATCTGTTATCGTATTGTACTGAAAATTTAGGAAACAAATTTTGGAATTCAATAACTACTGGATTCTGAAAGAAAATTCCAATTTAATTGAATTATTTGTATTTGCTATATTTTGGTTAAAAGGTTGAATTCCATTTTCCTTTTTTCTTAAATCAAGTTATTGATCAAAGATTTGTCGCAATAATTATTCAGCGTTATTTGCTGAAGTTTCTCAACACCGTTGTTATCATTTTGCTGGCTCAAAGAGACGTTCAATAATCTATGAAGGAGTCTATTATATGGATCTATTTTATAATTAATTGGTGTTCCCGAATCCGCAGGGACATAACTATATTTTGGGGGGGTTATTCTTCACGTTTTGTTTCCTATACGTTGATCACACAAGAGGAGTACCTATGAAGTTTGAAGAACATCGTGTGAGGCAACGGTGGAATGTTGGCAGAGGGGATAGGCATTCGAACTTTTTCTAAATGTTTGGAAGTTATTGCAATAAGGAAAATCTCAATAGGCAAACAGTTCCACAACTTTGCCGCTCGATAGAAGAATGAAGTCTGGTCGGAAAAAGTTCGGCAGGTCTCGAGCTTGACATTGAAAGGGTGACGAGCTCATTTAGTCCGCCCATTTGAAAATTCTCGTGATGGAATAATAGATGAAATTCCCGATGAACACCGAACACAGAAATATCTATAGAAAAAGGAGTGATAACCCACTTTTTTACCATATTCGAGAGAGGACAATGAATTCGTAAATGTGACATCATCAATCAGACGAATAGCTCTCTTCTGGAAAAAATCAAGAGCTTCAGCGTATGTTTGAGAGCGGAACTCCTAACATGGGAACAGTCATCCAGGACAGATAGAATCTGTGCTTTGTAGAGGGCCAATTTTTTTTGAAGTGGTTCTCGCAATGGATCTCACTTGATCATCCCATGAGAAAGTGCTGTTAGTTGTAATCTCAAGCATGGATATGGAAGATTCCATGAGAACAATTGTACTTGACATCATCATATTAGGCATCGCGAGGTCCGCCTTCCTGGAGAAGATGCAAGCTTGAGTTTTAGTTGCATTAAACTCTACTAGATTATCCGACCCCCATTTGAAAATCGTTGCCAGATCTTCATCAATTGCGTTAACCTGTCGCTATCTCACTCCTATTCATTGGATGCTATATGGGCTTGCTCAATCAAATGAATGTCCCATTCAGAATATTAGTGCTGTCAATGAACAATTATTTTGTTCCAAGGAATTGACGTTTATTGAAGTAAGAGACATTGTTTTAAATTTTAATAATTCCAAAAAAGTATTCATTCCCATGATTTGAACTCGAAAATACACAAAAGTATAGTACATTTTATCGTCTATCCTTTAACCAAACTGTTGAATTCATTCATTGCTATCCAAAAATAAAAAATATCTAAAGTTACACCTGAATATAGAAAAAGATCTTACGACTCATTGGGCCAATATCGATAACACCAATTTGAAGCAAACAAATTTCGCGTCATTGAGAGTCATGTCCTTTTGACTAATTGTGAATTTCATTTTAGACTGAGAAGGTTCACTAGTAAGGCTGAAGGCAGCTTACATAATCTTATTTCTGATGATCTCGAAAATAAGAAATACTTTAGTTCCATATTTTGTGACTTGTCGAAAGCATTCGGTTGCGTTACACAGGACATCTCAGTTCGAAAATTAGGATGTTACATTCTTCCGAAAGTTTACTGATCAAAATAAATTCGTTCCTCATAGACTGGTTTCAAACAGTTTCTTTTAATGACATTAATTCTAAAATTATACCAGTAAAATTTGGTGTTCCCCAGGATTCTGTAATGGATTTCATTTTTATTTTATATAAATTATATTTCTGTGAATGTTCCTGACGCTGAACATTATCTATATATCAATGATAAGAACGCCACTAAAGTTAATAAGGATCCCCAGGATCTAAGAGTAGATTTGAGTATTACACAAATTAATCTAAACCAGTGGTTTCTCGATTATCATTGAATCAAGAAGTGAGTGGATTTAACATTTAACAATTCACTGTAATTAGAACAGAGGATGTCTCCGATATACACTGGTATTATATTACACCCACGAGGGCTAGGTAAAAAGTTCCTGAAAAATTAAACAAGAACAGATTTATTTGGTCAAAACTTATCTTATCTCTCAATATGATCTCCTTGAAGCCCGACATACTTCATAAAGTCTCAAGCCTGCCCTGAAGAAACCACCTGTAATGGTTGGTGGAACATCGGAATCAAGTCGAGCTGTTGTGACGCGGAATCCATCCGGAAGCCAAGATTTTTCAAGATTAGCTATCCACGGAAGTCTACTATTCAGGTATATAACATCTTTCTTGATGGAGATCTGTAAAGAAAATTTTAGACTCTAGTATGATGATTGTACTTCATACTTTTTTTCTTCATATGGCTTAGTTCACTCAAATTTAACAAAAATTGGTTAGGCAATAGAAAATCAGCCAGTTCCCCAACGGGTGTTAGTAATAATACCGCAACTATCAATTCGTTTACCCAAATTTAATAATGGACGCCGTGAGTTTGTGATAATTTATCATATTGATATAATAAAATGAAACACTTTTACTCTGTTTTTTATCACAAATATTATATAAACAAATCGTGACTATAGTCTCGACACTGGCGTGTCATCTTCAAACGATACTAATGCAAGAGAATATGAATAATGTTGGCTATTCATGCTACAATATAAGTCACAGGTAACAAGTGGGGTTCCGGTTGAAGAAATACATTATTAGAATAGTATAGTTACAATTTGATAATGAGGTAGAGTTAATATCGTGGAGAGGGAATTTTAATGCGGAGGTATACAAGAAAAGCACAAGAGGATTATGGGAGATTTTAAGTTCTAAAGACATCAAACAGTATGCTGTAGTATACATCCAATCGATTAATTGAAGTTTCATTGTCATTATTTTTAATATCTTCAAGAATTTCTATTGATTCTGATGTGTTTAATTCAAAGCCTCTACTCTCGTTATGTAAAATTTTAACTTCATCTAAATTTAGAAAAGGGTGCACTGTTTCCAAAATATGGTTGGAGAAAGATGGATCTGTTTTATTAAGTCTAAAAGATCGAAAGTGTTTTTTATATCTAATTTCTATATTACGACTAGATCTACCTATGTAAAAGTTATCACACTTTGAACAGGTTAATTTATATACTCCAGGTTTATCAAACTTATTTCTTTTACCTTTAGCATTGAACAAAAAATAGGACATTTCATTTCGAGGTTTGAAGCTATTTTTTAGATTATGTTCCGATGAAATGTCAGCAATTCTTTCACTTGCGGTACCTAAATATGTTAGGTAAAGTTATTTTGATGAAGAATCAGTAATTTTTGTAGACGGATAGATACTTGAGTAAGTTGATTTCTGTTTTTCCTTTCAATTAATGTAGATATGAGTTGAGGTTAAAAACCATTGTTAATGGCTATAACCTTGATTATATTCAATTCTTCATTCAGGTTTCCAGGAGAGAGAGGAAGTGAGAAGGCTCAATGTATCTTTGGGTTGTATGCTGCTAATTTGTGACTACAGGGACTGAAAATAAATTGTTCAATGCTAGAGATAGAACAAGTTTCATAATAATATGAATTAACCTATTCAGAGTGTGATAACTTATACATCGGTAGATCTAGTCGTAATATAGAAATTAGATATAATAGTCAGAGAGCTGTAGGCCTATTTCCTTACAAGTATTTGAAGCTTCTGCTTCAATGATAGTACATTTGTCGAAGGTGCCTCGAACCCCCTGACAAAATTAAAAACTTTCCCAAGTGGTATGTAGGGTACCCTGAGGCACACTGAAGTGTACTTAGTTTTCTACAAGTTCTGTAAGTTTCTGCTTTCTTATTTAAAGTTGGATATGGTCAAGACCATACACCCTTACAAATCGCAGACATGCAGATGGTCCAGATCCTAAGATATTGCCCAGAAAACGCGAATTTTAAATTTTCCCTGATGGTAGTGGGAAATTTTGTTGGTCAAAAGTCCTGTAAGTGCTTCAAACTTTGCCTACATATTTCAGGCTGTAAAAAAAGTGGAAAAAACCACAGAGCGGGAATGTTAGTAGTCATGGAAACTTTTGGTGGCAGTTTGAAAAAACTCAAATTTTCAAAATTCAATTCAATAGTGGAAAAATGGAAAAGCAGAATTTTTCATCTTACGACAGTCGGTTTTTTGGTCATATCTTAGGATCTAGACCATCTGCATGTCTGCAATTTGTAAGGGAGTATGGTTTTGACCATAGCTAACTTTAAATGAAAAACGCAGAAGCTTACCGGACTTGTAAAAAACTAACTACACTTCGGTATGCCCTAGGGTACCCTACATACCACCTGGGAAAGTTTTTTAATTCGTCAGGGGATTCGGGGCACCTTTGACAAATGTACTATCATTGAAGCGGAAGCTTCAAATATCTGTAAGAAAATTGACGTACAGCTCTCTGACTATAAGGGGCCCTTTCGTCCTTTTAGAATTGATAAGACAGATGTAAGTGAAGTTAAAAACTTACATAACGAGAGCAGTGGCTTCAAATTAACTAGAATCAATAGAAATCAATAGAAATTTTCAAAGGTATTACAAATAATGACGATAAAATTTTAAATCATCAATCTGATATGTACTACAGCATCCTGTTTGAAATTTCGATATCGTACAATGTTCTATAATCCTCTCGGGCCCTCCTAGTATATCACCGCATTGAAATTTTATTATCACAATATTAACTCTTCCTTATTACAATCCAATTTCAGTTTATAACGTGTACCTTGCGACTTTTCGGTAAAGTGCTTATTTAAAATCCTCCAGCGTTAGATTTTCTAAAGGTTTACTCCTTTTTGAAGACTTCTGCTAGGGTCTTCACCACAAGGCTTTCACTCTGCCATCTATAGATAGCCTTGTCCCTAGGGTAGCTACAGTGAAGTATAACCAGAGTCCAATGGGCAGAAAACAGTATCGAAATTGTAGGCTTTAATTACAATTGATACCTGGTTATAACTTAGCTCGTTTGAAGATGGAGCAGAAATAATTCAATAAAACGGGGAATTTCAAATAATAAAATATATAATGATTTTAACAAGTACACTTTCAGAATAATCAATTTAAATGCAATTGAACGGTACTATTTCACAAAATTACACCCAGACGGAAAAATGTAATGAAGCTCAAACGGTAAATGAAAGCTCTTTCAACATATCTATTCTACGATAAGTTCGGTAACTAAATTCAATTCAGCGGTACGGGATCGGTTGATAAATGATTAAGAATGATCAATTTGCGGAAAAGTACGAATCGAACAGGTCCCAGCGTAATGAGCGGTATTCGGTAAATTTTAGATAGCAGCACTAATAAATGAAATGTTCAAATCAAACTACGATATATTCGGTGAAACATTCGGTTGGTTCGGAAAATATTGTTTGCACTAGTTTTCCGATTGTACGATATCAGATTTTACTATTTTTCGGTTAATTACTCTAATTGAGTTCATTCTGTCACCTCACCCACCCTTGTACTAACTTTCAACGGAATTCCCGGTAATTGTATGGCAGTGTTAGTCTTCATACACTTTACAGATTCGGAACCTAAACAATTCGGGCTTATACTTCCGGTATCAACACAGTGTGCACAAACCCTAATTATCTTATCTGCAATAACCCCTATATTCACGGCCGAGGACTTCTCATAGTATTAAGGGAATTATTACGATTCTCAATCGTAACACAATCACACAACCACCCTCAGCTTATACTTCCGGTATCAGCTCGGCGTGCACAAACTGTTGGCGGTTTGGTCGTCTATGATATACTTATACTTCCGGTATCAGCACGACGTGCACAAATATACCAAAGACGCCCCTGTCGTTCAAACATACACACTCCATACACACTCTACAATTACTGGAATATTTCAATTCGCGCGTAAATCCAAATCGTGCGCGATCTGACCTATAACGGGATAAACTCAATTATTTCAATTCAAATTACTGACTGCTACGGAACTCAGGTATCGTACAAACGTTCACCAATTACAATAACAATCATAAATTACGGAAATCAATATACCGTAATGCCCAAAAATATAAACTATTTGCTCATTTACCTTCTGAAACAATTCACTTGCACGGAAAACTATTATTAATTCACAGTTTTAAACCTGACTCAAACTCGGGTAATTAATTCACTTTAATTCTTATATGATCACACTTCAGCGGTACTAATTTATACTTGAAATTCAAATGAACACAAGAGAGTAACTGCACTGATTGAAATTCAAAAACACAAGAGAGCGATCTTTTGACTGTCACGGCTTTTATATGTTTCCCGAGGTTCTGGACAGGTCTGCTCCACCAATTCCTTATTTTGTGCACAGGGTTTTTTACTTATGCCCCGAACAATGTATAAAAGTGACGCTACTTTTTAGATCTAAAATTCGCGCACATGACGCTCCGGTAGTTTCTCTCGGCGGACTAAACAAGTGTTATCGGAGTTTTTAGGTTGTTCGCCCTTTTTATACATAAGGCTGCACAAAGTTTGATGCGTTAGCTCTCCAGGCCCCTGTTTTTGCAACATATTTTATCGGAATGAAATGCAATTTTGAACGGACATGAATGTGATTCATCTATTTGAATAATTATACTTATTCGAAATTACGGAGATTTATACAAGTGACAATCACGTAATACACATTCGGAATTCATTCATATCTATTGAAATAATGAAATGTTCAAACTGAAATTACATGTAACATCCGTATTTATTGCCTGATCTAAATTAAATAATCTTTCAAAATTTAAGCTTCGTTACAAGTTATACTAGGTACTCTCAACCGCAACCCCACTTATTACCTGTGTCTTATGTTGTACCACAAATAGCCATATTCAATTCATATTTTCATACATTAGTATCGTTTCAAGATGACACGCTAGTGTCGAAATAATGGTCACCATTTGTTTCTATAATGTATGTAATGAAAAAAAAAAATAAAAGTGTTTTATTTTATTATTTATTTATTTATTTAATTACACTAGCTCAATGGGAGAAATCCCTTCTGGAGCTTAGGAGTACATATAATATAATTACATAGTATGAATCAAAATTAACTATTATACACAGCTTTACAAATATCATTAGGGTTACAACAAAATATATCAACAGTCAAACCGATCATTCCGTAGAATCTACATATTTGGAAAATTGAGGAAAATAATAAGGTATTTGTTCTGCAGATTGTTAGATAAAATGTTTGTGTGGAACGGTTGCGAGCAGATGTAATATTTAAATTCAGTCTTGATAAAATTACAGGACAGTCAACCAGGTTATGAATGACCTTATAAAGAAATTAAATACTATGAATTTTCCTACGTTTATCTAACTCTATAGAAGAGAATCTATCTAATAGTGCCTGGTGGGAAAATCCAATAGATGGATAATTACCATCAGCTTTGAAGACTAAATATTTTAGGAAACGCCGATTTACTCGCTCTATTTTGTTTATATAAATTTTATGATGAGGGTTCCACACAATTGAAGCATATTCGAGCTAAGAACGAACAAATGAATTATATAATATTGTTATTGAATCACTATTGTTGAACAGGCGGAAATTCCGGATAATAAAGCCCAGCATTCTGTAGGCGCTAGAAACAATTGATTCAATGTGAGACGCAAATGACAATTTCACGTCAAACAAAACTCGCAAGTCTCTAAAACTATAGGAATGAGCAAGAGCTGTGTCAACAAGTTTGTAATTGTAAATAATAGGCGTATTTTTTTGGTGAAAGTCATTACAGTGCACTTACTGATACTAAGCTCCAGATGAGTTATTACACACCAAGCAGTGAGTGCATCCAAATCATGCTGCAGTGACATACAACATAAAGAATGCTTCACTGCCTAGTAAAGTTTCAAATCGTCTGCGTAATGAAGAAAATAACAGAAAAATAAGGAAGAAATGTCATTGATAAATAAATTATATAGGAGTGGTCCAAGTACTGACCCTTGAGGTATACCCGAGGAAGCATGTAATGAATACGATTTAAAACCTTCATTCTCTACATATTGATATCTATCACTTAGGTAAGAATTCCAAAATTCTTGGATTTGTAAATCCAAAGCTAGACATTTTATTCAATAAAATACTGTGATCCATTTTATCAATTGCCTTAGCAAAATCCAGGTAGATACAATCAACCTGGCCACCCCCATCAATAACATCGGCCAAGTATTGACTGTAGCAACCTAAGTTAGTAACAGTTGATCTGCCAGGCATGAACCCATGCTGCTCAGGGGATATATGCAGTTTTACATGATTGAAAGTAGCATCATGTAAGATATATTCAAATATTTTGCAGAAGTTATTGATGATGGCAATTGGGCGATAATAAGTAACCTCATGTCTATTACCTTTTTCAAAAACCGGTACTAATTTTGAAACTTTCCACAGATCCGGAAAAGTACACGATTTTAAGGCTAATGAATATATAAATGCCAGTGGAGCTGCGAATATATTAATGCAATCTTTCACAAAAAAAGCAGGAATTTGATCTGGACCCTTCGTGTGACTGCTTTAAGTCTTTTAGTAACTTGAATCACTTCAGAGGGACTAACAGTTTAAAGAGATAGAAAATTATTTTTGAAGTTATTAAAGTTATCCGAAGGTTTATTATTAGTTAAATTAGAGTTAATATAGACACTTTGGAAGTACTTTGCAAAGACATTAACAATATCATGAGGACTAGAGTAGTTAAGATTATCACATTGAATGTGTTCAGGAATAGAACTGCTTTTATTTTTGGTATGAAAGAATGACCAGAAAGATTTGGAATTACATTTTATGTTATTTTCTATTTTTGATATATAGAGTCTAAATGAACAGGCAATATCGGTTTTGATGGCCGATCTTAAAGTCTTAAATGCCTCATAGTCATCCAGTTTAGCATCTTTTTTGTATTTATGCCAATAATTATGTTTACCCATATCGTAATTTTCAGCAGATATTCAGGTCCGAGGCTTCTTTCACATTCATAAATATAGATAATAGGAATTGTATTGTTTTTTCTTCAGTTGAACAAAACATTTTTTTTAACCTGAAACTTGTTTTTACCTCTGTAATAAAAATTATGTTCTAAACAAAATACGTATATTCAAAATATGTTTTGAATATGATTAAGGTTGTTAAAGTTATTGTAAGGTCACAGAAAAAACAGATAGCAGAAGTTTCAAGGATTGAAGATTGCTTGGACATAGCCTAAACTCCACCTCGTTATCTTTCAAATTTACCAGATCATCATTAAGTGGACGGAAATTTGAGACAAACTCAATTAGACATTGCAATAGAGTATGCTGAAGCTTACTATTCAGATGTGATGCCTACCGAATATTAGTACTACTACTTCTGGTGAGTCGATGGAGATTAGTAGAGGTCCAAGTTTTTTTTGAATTCATAAATATAAATAATAAACATTTTGCTGCTTTTTCATGGGAAATATTCTATGGAATTTTTACTTTATATCTACCAGCAAACAGTTTGAATTAGATGTGGTAATAAATTAAATTGAATTATTGTTTTGAACATGTTAAACTTCTAAATTTGAACATAGTTCAAAACCTGAATTGAAATATATCATGTTTGAAATAACCAGGGCTGCTATGTTTAAAACAAATTGTTATACCTACACATAACAGCCCTCGTTATATTTGAAAAACATCAAGAATTATTGTAGAAATATAGGTCAAATATTCTATCCAATAGGATGAAAAATGATCTTGTTATCACCTTGACTCATCATTAGTCAATAGTTTCGAAAAATGAGTATAACCATTGATCATAATTTGTAGCGAATCTCTATGCCGGGTCTTTGCAGGTTGTGATACAGTTTTCAAACAGAGATAATTAGTTCGATTTTAGAGTTCAGGTGCTATGACGCATCCACTCTGGAAGAAGATCCCACGGAAAATGACTGACAGCAGAAGCTTGAGGTGATTATGAGTTACAAACACCTTCAATTGAAGTTGAACAGAGCGTACATCCTAGACGTTAAAAGAAAGAGTTAGATCGTTATCTAACATTCAACTTTCTCCATTTAGATTTCAAGCTGAATACCAAGTATGGCATCGTTATTTGCATGAAATTACGATCTGCAGATTATACTCTTTTTCCAACGAGCAACAAACAAACGTTTCCTTCCAATAAATATCAATCTCTTTACTATATCCAACTTTCTCCGAACGATCGTCTCAAGTATGTCAGAAAAATGACCTAACGTCGATATTGAGCACATATCGATTCATAGCTTGTCATTTCATACTGGTCAACATGAGGAGCAAAACGACATACCAAGAAAACTGCAAGCAGGTTGTTGAAGTGACTATTCAATGTGTAATGACCTAGAATATGTTGTCATAGTCTAGGAGCCAGAACGATATTGATGGTCTGAACATTAACTCGATAGTACTATGGTTCATCGTAGAAGACAGTTCAATGACCAATTCATCTCACAGACCGAATTTTCGCCGGATTGCTGGAATTCGAGAGGCTGTCCAGCTGAAATTCAATCGAAACTGCAAGTTAACCCTCCCAAACCTGGTGGAAAAAGTTTATTGGTGTTGGCAATTGTTAAGAAACCCTATGCGATCAAAAGTTATCGGTCCATTTCTGAGTAATTGGCCATTATTTGGACCAAAGATGTTTTTTTTCATTCTGTGGCTAAACCTTGCGGATTATTACAAGGAAACATCATGGCACCATATTAAATAACTTTATTGGAGGTCAAGTAAAGATATGAAATTATTGCCATTACTCCTTGCCTATTTGAACCCCCCAGAACCGTCTAAAACCGCCCCTAAAACGACAAAAAACAAAAAATCAGCAGTTGCGATTTTAAACCCGGTCAGAATCTCAATAATTGACTAATTTATCATAAAATTGGTCATATTGTCCATGTTATTAATTTTTTTGAGGGTGGTCTTAGGGGGTTTTGGGTGGTTGAAATGGACAAGGAGTGAGGGCAATAATTTTAAATCTTCACTTGACCAATAATACAGTTATTCAACATGGTGCCATCATGTTACCTTGTAATCCGCAAGATTTAGCCAGAAAATGGAAAAAAATAAAATTTTTGGATCAAATAATGGCCAATTACTCGGAAATAGACCAATAACTTTTGATGGCATAGGTTATCTTAACAATTGCCAACACCAATGAACATTTTTCACCAGATTTGGAAGGGTTAACTCGCAGACCATTTTCGGTCTAATTCCAACTGGTCAGCTTGATAAACGGACACGATGAAAAATTATGGCACATGGTGGAAGGGTAAAAGAATTGCATGCTTTCCAAGTAACTGCAATTCGAAGAGGGTTAACCTCCAGTCAAAAAATAAACAATTTGCGGAGGCAATATCTCGAAATCTAGCAGCCGACGAAAATTCGGTCTGTGAGATGAATACGTCATTGAACCGTCCTCTAACGATGAACCATAGTGCCATCGGGTTAATGTTCAGACCATCAATATCGCTCTGGCTCTCAGACTATTATTATATGTTAGGCTCAAAAATCCCAGCTCACTGAGTGAAAAAATTGACCATGATGCTTTGTGACTCACCCATATTTTATGTTGTGGTACTTACAAGAGTGAACACTATGCGTCCGATGAATACAAAAAGGCCATAAAGCTAGAACTTTATTTGTGGTTCCTCAAATCGACTCATCCAAGGAAGACAATACTATCTCATTTTTTATAGTTTTGAGATAAAGCAAGATAAAGTTTTCATCGTTCTAAAAAATTAGGTCCCTTTTTTTATTACGTTCTTTTTGTACTTGTCTATTGTGTCTACCGTATTTTTTTATTTCTTCTTTTAAAAATTTTGATTTTCCTTCTTACAAAGTTTTTGAATGAGTTAGTACAGTATTCGCGGTAAAAAAAATCAGAAATATAAATAATACACACCAGTTTTCATGAAACTGTATTTATTTATTATGGTATTTGCAAGAGTTAATTTACAGGACTATTATAAACAAACGTTATCATTCCAGTTCTTCTATTTCATCTTCAGTGCTTACAGTGTCTTCATCATTTTCTATCTTGTCAAAACATAGACTTCTATAGAAAGCGTGGTACATTGCAGGTATTTTACCGGTATCGCAAAGCCATAATAATCCCGTTAATTTTTTCTTGTCTACTGGTAAAAATTTGCTGTACAATTTTGGTGGAAGTTTGTCAATATTAGATGGTCGACCCCTTCGTACTTTTTTAAGGTCACAGCTTTTGGAATAATCTGAACATAGATCGTATTTAAAAAAGACAACATTCGGCGAAGAAGTATTGATTTCTTTTATTTGACTGATTTTTACCATTCCTTTCTCATTGTCTACTTTCCAGTCCTGGATGGGGTAAGACTTTTGAAATCCAAAAAGTCATCTTGCGACATTTCTGTTACATCGTATACTTTGCCTGTTGTTTTGGCCATTCGAATTAATGTTATCCATTGTTCAGGCACATACAATACAGAATGACGTTCTCTCGCATTTTCAATAACAGCATCATGCTCCCTCATTTTGGGTGTGACCGTTCTCTAAAAATCTGTGTGTAATGTTTACTTCAAAATATATAGCTGCATAAGAAAACATTGAAAATATGATGTGGTTTCTATTTTGGCCGCTACAGTTATCTGAATATAAAATAATTGTTTTTACTCCCTTATTTTTTTGAATATTAAGAAACTTCCACAGGCAACTAGCAATTTCATTTGAACCTCTTTTCGCAATCTGTTCGTGCCAGACATAGCAGTGACCTTCATTGTTTCCCACATCGTATATTGTAAAGTTGTATGTGGCATACTTACTTTTATAATAAAAATCGCTTACATTCGATTGGGGAGTCGCTAAAACTTTTTGAAGATCGAAACATGCGACACATACTACAGTCTTATCATTTAAAGCCAGTTCTTTGTCGTTATTTTAATGTCTCTAGCAACTATTTTGTTTGCTATGTGACGTTCATAGTTTTCACGTAACTTAGCCTTGCCAGTTTCATCAGCTAGGTTAAAGACCGAACACACATCACACTGATCTTTTTTGGGTTTAAAGAAGCTAATGTTAAATTCAGCATTAAAAATGTCTCTGTACTGACGAGAAGTAGCAAGTTGTCCGACTTTTTTTCTATCAGCATTATATTCTGTGTAGAGCCTATACATTTTCTGGATGCTTAAACCTTCCTCAAGATACATCCTCTTAGAATCTTTCCGAATATAATGGGAATGCACCAAAGGAAACAAGTTTATGTCCTTTCTCACACTTTCTGCCACGTCTGGAGGAAGTTTATGTGGCCGTACTTCATGTTTTCCGCGCTTATCTGATTGCAAAACTCCAGTTTCCTGTATTTTATTTGAAGCTGTATTTACCCAAGTTTGGGAAATACCAAGTGTTCTTAAAAACATAATTTTGCAAATTTGTTTCTGCTCATTGCCGAGATGAAAATAATATTGCCGAGAAAAATTTCCGCGAGATTTTAAACCAGCAGAAACAGTGACTTGTTTTTTCTCAACCTGTCTCACGTACTGAACAATAAAATCCCATTGCCTCGTATGGTCTTTCAAATTCCAAAATTCATTGAAAATAATTTCTCTCCGTTCTTCATTTATTTTTGTGGTGCACTTAAGCCTGCATGTTTTTTTGCATGGTTCGCCTATTTGTCTTTCCTTCACAAGTTTTCCTTTTCGATTTTTATGTTCTAAGCCACTATCTAGAAAATTTTTAGATTTTACATCGATCCATTCATCTACATTCCTAAGTCATTTTCTACCCACTTTTGCTGTAGTTGTACCCTTTCTTTTACTTTTACTCTTACATATCTGTTCTTCGTTTTCCTCTTGATCATCAGATGTAATTTCTTTATTGTGATTTTAATCTAAAGGTAAATAATCTGGGTCACTATCTGAGCTTGCATGATAAGGATCTTCAGTATCAAGTTCTAAATCTGACACATTTTCATTACTTACTATATTTGTTAGTTTTATTTCTGAAAACAAAAAATTGAGTCTTACATTACGAATTTTTACAAGCATTATATTAAAACAAACCTGTAGGCTCATGCGTATTAGCAACTGTAGTTTCTTTTGATGTATTTGGATGAAGATCATTAGAAATGTTCTCTGAAAGTGTACATGTTTATAAATAATTAATGTTTCTGTGTATATTACAAGGAAATTAACCTGTTGAATCGAGTTGAGAATCTGTTCCACGTTTGGCAGCTTGCTTCACTAAATTCAACATCAATTGACCTCTCGAAGACATCTTGACACTTATTTCACTAATATAAATTATTATTTTACAGAATTTTTCACATTTCACAACTTTAAACCTTAATCACGCTTAAGCGCCATTCTAATGTGTGGACTTATGTATGCTAACTGTACATAATCTCAACTTACGAAAACTGTACTATCTCAAGATACAACAATGCTTCCTCTTGAAATGACAAGGAAGACTGTACTAACTCAAGATAGAATACTTTTTGTCGGAAATTATAAATATGTACGATTTAGTACAATACATAATTGACAGGTTGGTTGCCTACATGCGGTTAATTTGAGTTAGAACTTTGTTCGATGAAAGGGAATATGGTAAACTCATTCTTGAGGGGTTCAACTCTCAAAGGCAAAAAATTGAGTTAGTACAGTATTCCTTGGACCAGTCGAAATATTCTTCACTCAAGTAATATTAACGAAATTGTCTTCCACATTTTACACTTTTGTTGCATAATTCCCTATGATTCTTGTAGTTACCACCTGTGAATTCATAGCAGTTTTGTTGAAAGTATTAAAATATAATTTGGCTGTGTCCAATTGAAATCTGATAGTGATAAGGCTGATAGTAGGAAAAAATAGACCTTAATCAGTAAGACAAGATTTATGCAGTCTATCAGCAGCTCATACAAGCACAATAGGTTAGAATAGCTCATATTAAATGACAGCTTGAAATAGCTTCTAATGATTCTAAAAAACCTTATGATCATAGATTGAAATAACTCATACGAAACACATTATAAGACACCTAGTATTCAGAAGTTGTTTGATTACACTTGTTTGTACAATACCAATATTACTGATTATTTGTATCTGCTTTCTACATAAATCCAATTTGAAACACAAAAAGTACGTACGAATTTGCAATTGTTAATTAAATTTGCATGAATTTGACCATGCATTCTACTATTTACATGTTCATTATCTCGTTTCATTAGAATCATCTCCAGGATGGATCTTTCATAATAATTGATTTCTTTAGTTAAATATCTTTATAATCGAACTGTATGATGGTTGTAATCAAAACAATGTTTAGTAGAGGGGTACAATTTTTCAAGTATTTGTTTTTAGTGCTATACATATTCTTGTGAATATCTTTGAGAGATTCTTGTACATGTATCATCGCAATCTTAACAATTCAATTTATGTACTGTTTGGGTTTATTTATTTATCTCCAGGTATCAACGGTTCTAGGTTTGAAAAATATTCACCAACACACTTAGTAGTTTCTTAGTATTTCTCCGGAATGCATTGTGATGTTGAAAAATTATCTTCATACCCGTTTATATTATTCATACAAAATATACCATCATTGATTTCATTTATTCTTTTTCATTGAAACGGTGAAAAAATTCCCTTATCGTGATCATTCATTTCAAACACATCTGTTGGAAATTGTAGGCACAGCGTAAAAGAATGTGGTACCAGACTATTTATCCTCGTTGAGGAGATTTGTCTTGGACTATAGAAAAATTACAGGATATTTGTTTTTTGATATACATTCATATATTTTGGACTTTAATCAATAACAAAGTCAAATATTCTTGTTGTGTGACAGTTTCAGTTGAATAAATGCGATAAAGATGCTTAGTACTTTCTACAAATAATTTGAGACATACCGGGCTTTAGTTTTCGAACTTCTTCTGATAACGGTCGTGAGACTGAAGTTCGAAAAGATAGATAATAAAATATTGATTTTGAGATTGTGGCATGATGAAATGTTAGCAATATTTTCGTTTACAATACCTAAATACGTCTTCGCTTACAAACTCCCGGCTTACTATATCCATTGGTTTTGTCTTCAGCATTATATATAGAATGGCAGAGTTTAATTTGGGTTTCGAAATCGATTTCAAGATTATGGCATGATAAAATGTTAGCAATATTTTCGTTTACAATACCTAAATACGTCTTCGCTTACAAACTCCCGGCTTACTATATCCATTGGTTTTGTCTTCAGCATCATATATGAAATGGCATAGTTTATTCTGTGCTTTGGAATTGATTTTAAGATTGTGTGCTCACAAAACCAAAATACGTCTTAGCTTGCAAACTCCAGATTTACTATATCCATTGGTTTTGTCTTCAGCATTATATATAGAATGGCAGAGTTTAATTTGGGTTTCGAAATCGATTTCAAGATTATGGCATGATAAAATGTTGGCAACATTTTTGCTTACAAACCCAAAAAATGTCTCAGCTTACAAAATTCAGGTTTACTATATTCATTGGTTTTGTCTTTAAGCATTATATATAAAATGGCAGAGTTTAATTTAGGTTTTGAAATTAATTTCAAAGTTATGGTATGATAAACTATTAGCAATATTACAAACTCCAGGTTTACTATATTCATTGGTTTTGTCTTCAGCATTATATATAGAATGGCAGAGTTTAATTTGGGTTTCGAAATCGATTTCAAGATTATGGCATGATAAAATGTTGGCAACATTTTTGCTTACAAACCCAAAAAATGTCTCAGCTTACAAAATTCAGGTTTACTATATTCATTGGTTTTGTCTTTAAGCATTATATATAAAATGGCAGAGTTTAATTTAGGTTTTGAAATTAATTTCAAAGTTATGGTATGATAAACTATTAGCAATATTACAAACTCCAGGTTTACTATATTCATTGGTTTTGTCTTCAGCATTATATATCAAATGGCAGAGTTCAATTTGTGCTCTGAAATTGATTTTAAGATTATGGCTTGATATGATGTCAGCAATATTATCGCTTACTAAACCAAAATACGTTCCAGATTACGAATTCCAGGTTCACTGTATTCATTGGTTTTGTCTTTAGCATTATAAATAAAATGACAGTGTTTAATTTGTGCTTTGAAATTGATTTTAAGATTATGGCTTGATATAATGTTGGCAATATTATCGCTTACAAAACCAAAAAACTTCTTAGGTTACAAACTACAGGTTTACTATATTCATTGGTTTTGTCTTTAGCATATAATAATAATAATATGTGCTCCGAAATTGATTCTAAGTTTATGGCATGATAAAATGAAAAAACCAAAATACATCAGATAAATTGATTTTGTTCATACGTCTATTTGTTTTATATATGAATAAATATTGTAATAAGTTAATTGTTGTTGATTGCGGTTAATCAATATTTTTCTTTGATTCACCGAAAAACCATTATTGGCAGCCATTTTCGTTTCTAACACAACAGACTCAACCTTTGCTAGCTTTTTTTACAAACAGGACACCTTTTCTAATCGAGATAGCCTAAGCATGTTACTCATCAAATCAAAGGTTTCAAATTGAATACAATAGAGATTTATAAAAGTGTCAAAAATTCCATAGACCTATTATCCTAAGGAGAGGAAACATCTCATTCATAAAACCACATTTGACTTGTAATGATTCATGAAGTATGGCAAAGAAAACCAACGGACCTCTTTGTCGTCGAGTCATAATTACTGCTTATTGGCAACGCTGTAACTATGATTGAAAACTTGATACCACTTTTAAGGTAGCACCGCTTCGAAATAGCTACGAGAAATACGGAAGCTGTCAAATTGCTTAGTACAGAACCCATTCCTCATTCATAAAAGGTGCGCTGCGTTGTCGCTTTCTGAAGAAATAATGCATTGGAATGGAATAGCTCTATATTTAAAAATGTGAATATTCTATCATTCGATTGCATATTCCAGGTTACCATAAATTATGGCATATTTTTCAGAGAAAACTACATCTCAACAGTATTGCTTCTAATGTAACGAATAAATAATGCTATGCATGTTTTTATAATAATTACAAATCTCAATCCGGAACACAAAACAACAAATCCGGCAACAGCACATTCCACGGCCATACTTGTGATATATAGCGGTCTGAGTGGCCCGAAATTTGGCAATGTCTGATCGTGTTCAAATGTAAACAATTCTCTGTCTCCTTACGATAATAGGTCTATGAAAAATTCCTATAACAATATCACAAGAGATCAGTTAGACCTATACTGAAGTGATCGTTCCATTTGTTCTCCAAAGCACCCTCCAAATAGTTCTTAGAATATGCATTAATAATTATCCGAATGCACAATTCACTCTGTTCACCAGAATTTAGCGGTAATCCCTCCGCCGTGCATGTAATCTCGTTAAACCAATTCTACCGGGATATCAAAAATTATCCTGATGAAAGGTGGTTGTGGAATCTAAATCGTGTGTCTTACTTTACGTTTGAAATAATTATGTCACTGTCACACAGACATCATCAATAACCTACAAATTTCATACCTATTTATTTCAGTTGTAAAACAATAATGTACTACAAATTAAAAATTATCTTGGTCAAGGGTGGGTATGGAATGTAAAACGGGTGTCTTTCTTCAAATTGTTGAATTTGTTTTGTTGTGTCAGAATCTGTTAAGTCATTGTGCTGAAATTTTCTAATCCAGTTTTTGAATTATGCCTCTTACCACACAGCACAAAATTTTCATGATTGAAGCCTATTTTCGAACGGGTGCGCTAGTTAATGGAAATTGGCAATACAGTCAACGTTTGTGTTTGGACAATTTTCGAGAGCACTTCCCAAACGTGGCAATATTACCGGATAATTTTTATGCGTGCCTTACAAATTGTGTTGAAGTGTTTCGCGAAACTGGTTGTGTGACTCATAAAAAAGATGCTGGTAGACCAAGAGTTCGTACAGAAGAAGTTGTCAATGATTTTCGCAGCTCCGGTAAATAATTTGCAAGAACTTCAACAAAGAATAGTCCAGCAATGTGCAACCATAACGCCAGAAATGCTGCAAAACGGTCTTCACAGCATGAGGATGCGCGTCAACTTGTGCATCGAACAAAACGGGGGACATTTTCAACAATTACTGTAATTAAGTTTTTCTTGTTACTAAAACTGTTATTTCATAATTCGTAGTTCATTATTGTTTTACAACTGAAATAAATAGGTATGAAATTTGTAGGTTATTGATGATGTCAGTGTGACAGTGACATAATTATTTCAAACGTAAAGTAGGACACACGTTTTAGATTCCACAACCACCCTTGACCAAAATAATTTTTGATATCCCGGTATTTTGTTCCCATTTATACTTGAAATTTTCATGGTTTAATTCATAATTTTGTATCTGTTTGATAATGGCAATTCGGTGTTGGAACTGTATTAACGTTTTCATGTTATTATTGAAAGTAATAGCTTCTACACCATCGATTTTCCGAATTACCACCTCATTCAGTTGTTGCAATGTTCTATACTATTATCACACATCTGGAAGATGCTACGTGTTTATTTGGTGTCATCGGATGTCCATTATGAATTGCATAGCAGCGGCTTGCAGAAATGTCCAGGTTGATATTTGATAAGGGGGAGATGAAGATAACTAGGATATAATATGCCGTCATCTTCCAGAAACTAAAACATAGCTCTTGTTCAATTCCATCGCGACAAGAGCTAGTTGAAATTACGAAAATTCATGTATCTATCACAAAACTATTCAGTTTCCTGATTTGCACCAGTTCCTCTTTGAACCTTATTTACGATCAAATTTTACTTTGTCTAGATGATGAGCAGAGGAGGAACGTCATCTCTTTTCAGTTGTCTTGATATTATATTTTATTTAATCAACTTTGTCTGTATAAAGCACAATGTAAATCTTTCATTTAATAGCATCATTACACTTGAATTGCACAAACTTGCATATCTCATTCTGTATTACGTTATTCAAGCCTTTGAATTGCACAGGAATTCTATTCAGTTGAAATTAATTGTGTAGAAGTCTCTATGGGAATTAATGTTTCATGTTTTCTGCTGGCGTTTGATGTGAAATAATTCTTTGAAACTGCATACGCTTATGATTGAATCCGCGTTTTGGAGAGGATAAGCAAACTATATTACACATCAAGAATGGATGCATTATATATCTAGGCATGCGACAAAACATTAATTTGTGGAAAAGAGCTAAAGTGGATATGAGCCGAAAGTCTCATAAGCTCATAAGATCAGAGTATCCAGAATCTGTTGATTTTTCGTTGTCCTAACTGATCATTTCTTCGGACGATGAGAATAACATAAGCTATGCCGGAATACGTTTTTGGATCAATGTGGTTTTTTGGAATAGGGGCAGAACAAACACATCTCAACATCTCTATATCAGTTCTGGCGGAATCAGTTTCACCATACAATTTGGTAGTAGAGTATTGTCCATATTATACCGTGGACTTTTTGACTGCAATAAAATACCAATTATCCCTCTGGCCATAAAAGGCACCAAATCTACTACCTTCTCTGGCAGAGCCGGAGTACAAATATTAATTACCTGCAACCATAATTATACCATTTTAAGAGGTAGAAGTAGACCGTTCGCAAGTTTCATATAGTGGTATATTTCAACTAATAATATGAATATGGAATTGAATTTTCATTTTCACTTCTTATTGGCTTTCCGGCTAATGATGCTGAACAAATAATCAGAAACTTATTTCAAATTTTCTGAATATTGATTTTTTTTTACATCATCTCCTTTAAAATATACCCTGAATGTCAAAAACATGCAAAATATACTCTTATTCCAACCCCAATGGCCCTGTTCGAGATTATTTTATAGTAGTTCACAGGGTGACTAAAAAGCATTGGTCTAAACTCTCTCGATGAATACGAATAGAACACCATATATATTATACATCATTTGGATACCTCTTCTGGATGATTTATTTATTTTGTAATTTATTCATTAATTACTTTGAATATTACATTTATTTTTTGTTTCATTTTCATTAACCATTTCCTATATCTAAACTCACTACCTACTTACTGATGTATCCGTCATTTTGAGAATAAATTTTAACACATGAAGTTATCTATCAGAAATATTCATTTGAGTTTTCAAGTTATTACTAGTGTTTGAAGTGACATAGAAGTTTCTATTTTAAGACGTGAATATAAATCTTTCCGAACAAGGAATGATCAATATGATTCATGTGTTATGAGTGAAGGGCGGAATATATGCAAAGTGCATATATTTGCATATTTTACATATTTTTACAAATTTCATGAAAAATTGCATATTTCGGCAAAAATAAAATTTGTGTGCATATTTTTATGTTTTTCGTTTTATCAAAACATTAAGTGCGACCCTTGCAGATAATTGAAATAATTTAAAATGTGGGTAGGTTTTATTATTATATGGTTTATTGACCCATTTTATTATTATATGGTTTATTGCCGACATTTATTGGATGTTTAGGAATTTCTGAGTAATCAGCTTGCCTAATTCACCGAACAGAAATAAGACAAGAAGGTTCACTTGAAGCTCTACCCCTAATGTCGTCTATTTCACTGGCACACTTAAATAATCCCTGCTGGTGCCAAGTCGTGTTCGGTGGTAGTAAGTATTGTCACCGAACAGAAACTTCTGTTCGGTGCGCGGGGGTCTAGTTGGAATGCGGCGGCTTGCTTCTATAGTTCGGACTTCAAAGTACCGACGCCAAGTGAACCTTCTTGTCTTGTTTTTTTCGGTGCCTAATTGGAGAGCGAATGTGGTCTCTTCTTTTGTATTTATATTGTACAGTTTAGTTTGTCGATAGATTCCAGTGTGAAAAGGGTGATTTCGAAAATATTTATTTCAAACGCCTAAAATGCCGAAAGCCGCTTCGTGAATTAAGAAATTTCCTTAGTTGGAGTTTAGTGGGGATAAAGTGTTTTGCAAAGTTTGTGCCAAAATCATTGTTTGTGAAAAGAAGTTCCAAATTGATCAACACTTGAAAACAGCTATGCATAAAGCTAAGTTGCAGAAAAATAAATCCGTGCCTGTTCAGCAGTGTGTGCAAACAGCATTTCAAAATGTCAAACCAAAGAGTGAAAAGGAGGTGTTTCATCAAGACTTATGCAAAGCTTTAGTCGCAGCAAATATACCTTTGAAGAAACTGAAAAATACACAATTCACAGATTTTTTGCAAAAATATTGTAATCAAAACATCCCTAACGAATCCACACTTAGAAAGAAGTATGTGCAAACAGTATACGAAACCGTAATGGAAGAAATTAAATGAACATTCTTATATCATTGTTGATGATAGCACAGACTCGTGTGGTCGATATATCGCCCATCTTATTATTGGAGGGCTTCAAAAAAATGAGCCAGGGAAGCCATATTTAATATCTTCTGAACAGTTAGACAAGACAAATAATGTGACCGTAACTCGATTTATTCAGCAGTCTCTATCAAATTTTTTTACCAAATCCAGTTCCAGTAGAGAAGTTTTTAGTGTTTTTGTCTGACGCAGCGCCGTATATGGTTAAAGTGGGCCAAAACTTAAAAATATTTTATCCCAATATGGTACATGTCACTTTCCTTTTACACGGGATAAAAAGAGTTGCAGAAACTATTAGAACAGCATATCTCTTGGTGAACAAATTAATTTCAAATGTAAAGAAAGTGTTTTTGAAAGCACCTCTAAGAGTGCAGATCTATAGAGAGAAATTGCCAGGAGTTAGTTTACCTCCAGAGCCCGTAATTACTCGATGGGGAACATGAATTAAGGCCGCGATATTCTACGCAGACCATTTTGAAGCCATCAAAGACATAGTTTCAGATTAAGAAGACGATTCACAGTGTGTAGTGCAAAGTCGAACAGTATTCAAGAATGTAAATTTAGCTAAGGAATTGTATTAAGGTTAATTTTAGTTTTATACCAGATATAATAACTTCGTTGGAAAGTAGGAATATGAGTTTGAGAGAATCAATTAATATTGTTGAAACTTTTTCCGACAAATGCAAAAAAAGTTCCCGGTGATGTAGGAAATCAAGTAAGAAGTAAACTCGAAGTTATTGTGGGAAAGAATGAAGGCTTCAAGTATTTAATGGCAGTCAAAAATATGTTTGATACTAAACCATCCAACGAAGTTATACCTTGGCCTTATAACTTACTACCCAAATTAAAATATTGCCAGATCACATCGGTAGATGTTGAAAGATCTTTTTCTTTGTACAAACATATTTTTACAGACAGAAGGCAAACACTTTTATTGGGAAATTTTTAAAAATATATCGTTATAAATGCATTTTATACTATTTCAGGTTAAAAATTTTACCTATTATATTTTTCTTTTAATTATACTCAAGATAAATAATTTTTGTAAAAGTCGGCGTTTCTTTATTTCCATTTTTCCATGTTATATTCAAAGCATGTAATTTGCATATTTTGACAAATAAATGCATATTGTTGCAAATTTCAAAGAAAAACTATGCATATATATGCGCATATTTTGACTGAATTGACGTGCATATATTCCGTCTTTTAGTTATGAGCAAGTGTGAGAAACTGTTTATTAGATTTATTAGAAATCAAAATTTATCAATAAAAGTGTCCCGGTGAAGGCAACCACACAGAACCACTTTTAAAAGGCCTAATCAATGATTCGATGAAACGGGATATGTAGAGTACTCGAAGATTGTTCGAAATAAGCCTGTTTCAGAAGAGGAAAACGAATCAGCAGGTAATTTGGAAGTTATAGACACAATATTGGTACAAGATAAATAGCAATGGAAACGGATGTTAATAATAGCACTGTTTTAAGAATTTTGGATAACGTTATTTTCTCCCATATCATATACAGCTTCTCCAAGAATTGTACGACAGAGATCATCAAAGACTTTTTGTCACTGGGTACAACAACAAATTCAGGGTGAGCCAAGGCTTGTTGACTTTGGGTTGTTTCTTGATGAAACAACATTCCACAGAAATGAACATGTTAATAGACAATTTTCACTAATACACTACTAAGAATCACTCACCACTATATTTGCACGAACAGTCAGAATAAGTGACCTTTTAACGTTTGGGGTGAAATTATTCAGAATTATATCGTAGGCCCACATTTTTTTGAAGAAAGTTTACTGGACGTCAATATCTCCAATTTCTGAGAGACGATCTCGAACCTTTACTGCAGCAAGTACCTCATGACGTCCGTGTTCGAATGTGGTTTAAGCATGACCTCAGTTCATCATACGGCTAAGATTTATACCTTTCTTGATTTCCAATTTCAAGAACACTGAACTATGAGATAAGGACCGATTGCATTACCACCTAGGTTACCTGATTCAACAAAAATGGATTCCTTTCTATAGGGCCTTGTGAAAAATGTAGTCTACCAAATATCAGCAAGCACAAACGTAGAAATTAAGTGAATTAATATTATCATCAATTTTGATACATTAATACATTAGAAGACGTTAGCCCCTCCGAAAATCGTTTGAATATTTATATCGATCAAAGTGGTGTCTTTTGAATAATTTGATTGAGTAGATTTTGTTGTTTGTATTCGATGCGTAATAATTTTTTTTCGATTTGTTACATTCTAATTCTAGAATTAGTTTTCATTTGAACCTTATTACTTCCAGCTAAAAAAAATTTATTTTTAGTTCTTATTTTTTTTTTTTTTGCGTCGAGGAGGGGAAATCTTGCCTCGGGTGCCCGTGCCCCGGGTGTGCCGGATTCCTACCGAATAAAACCCCTCCTCCGTGAGGTTGGTTCTCCATCCTAAGGGGAGCCCCACAGCACTACGGTCATTATAGTCCTATTGTGCCCTCACTTGTTTCAACCCCCTCATCAGGCCGGTGTATTCTATGAATTTCAGTAGCCTGATATAGGGGATACTTCTGATTTCCTCGGGTGTAGTCTTATCGTCTTCGAGGTATGTCCGACGACCTACCGTGTATGCCATGCACTGACACAGCACATACATATGTGTCTCATCTTCCACGCCGCAACCTACAAGTGGGCTGATCTACCAGTCCCATCGTGTAGAGGTGTTTGTTGCATGGGGCGTGTCCGGTCAGGAATGCAACGAGATTCCGTATATCTTGTCTGCTGAACGTCAGCAGATTTTTTGCTCGTTGCTGCTGGAGATCTCCCATCAGTCGCTTGGAGTGCGACATACGGGGCAGTTCTCTCCAGTAGGCACGGTGCTCTATCTCGCTCCGCTTTAGCGAGTGCGACAGCAGTTTCTGTCCCTTCTCGTTTGGTTCCTTTGGACTCCCAAACGAGTGTTACTCTATTGGGGTACATTACTAGTGCCGTTAGTTCTTTGACGCAATCAAGTACACATTGTGAGGTGATTGTGTATGACTCCAGTGCCTTGAGCACTGTCAGGTTGCTCACTATGATTGTGATTTGTCTATTCTCATAGGCTCTCTTTCTCATAATTTGGGCACATGTTGTAATTGCAACTATTTTTGCTTGGAATTCTGTTGCAAAAGTCCCTAGGTTCAAAGAAATTCTTTCCCCTTGGTCCGTTATCTCGAATATTCCAGCACCCGTACTTTTTTCTGTCTTGGTGCCCTCGGTAAGCCATATGGAATCCCCTGGTATCATATGAGGACTGCCCCCAGCGTTCTCCCGCCCATTCACGGTTTTAATCATGAAAGGCACGGAAGTGCTGTGAACCTTGATCCTGTCGGATCTCATCCCCAATGGCTCAGGTGATCCAAGCAATCCGAGGATGCTTCGGCCCTTTTGGTCAGTCTTTCCTTGACCGATAAGATCGAAGCGATACGCTCCTCTTATGGCCTCAGCCTGGACGGCGAGGTGCAGTGGTTCCAACCCCAACAGCTTCTCCATAGCAGCCGTTCTTATTAGTTTTCCGGCAAGTGATACTTGAATGTAATCAAAACTTTTTGAAGATTGATTTTTTCAAATAAACTCCAAAATATACCCTAAAATAGTGTTATTTTGAAGAATCAAAGTCGTCGAGTGAAAATGTTGGTATTTCGAAGAGAAACTTTAGCACACAAATAACGTTATTAAATAAACATGTTTGTAAAAAATGTTTCTGAGAAGATTTGACATTTTAAATAAAAGATTCACGTTTGTCTGCAAAAATACTAATCATCTCGGAATGACACAACCTGATAAACGTCGAAAAGGGCAATACCACAGAAAAATTAGCTAAGAAAATAAATATCTTGTTATTCATCTTATAAACATGTTCCCTCGATATAGAAGTCATTATTCAAGGAAAAACATTTCAGCAACAAAATATCTATCTTCTGTTAGTTTCATTTTTTGCCCTCCCCTGAGCATCTAAGGGACCTTCCAACAGCTGAATTGTTTATTATCGTCTTAACAATAAACAATTGTGCGGAATGCAAGTATAAGTTCATATCTCGTAGTAATTTGGTCTGCTAAGTCGATCGGCACCCTCAAATCGAAAGAATTCCGACGATTTTTTACAAATGTTCAAACAATTATTTTGGCATAAATAAATACAGATAATTTTTTTTCGACTTATTCTGTGTACTGCATAGTTCATTTGGCTGTAATTGAGCTGCGTTTTGCCTCCGCCTTGATGGGTTAAAAATTAGATTTTTCACGAAACTTAATCGGTTAAGGCGCTATAACTTTTGAATAAAAGTTCATATAGACTTCGGAATAGTATCAAGCTCTTCGTAATGGGTCACTCTATAGATACAAATTGCGAAAAAATGGTATTTGGATCTAAATTTGGCTCTACGATTTTTTATTTGTCGAATTTTTTGTCAAATTTGATGAAGATTCATCGTTTTCCTTACTTTCCTGCAAATAGCAACCAAACAGTCTTACATTTGCAACTTCCAACTTACTTTTGGAAAAAAATCGCCCTGAGCGCTGAAGCAAACTTTTTAATTCCTACGGTGACTTTTAATTATTCGAAATAGAATCGGACGCAAACATCGAAAAGGTTTGGCAGAACGAAAAGTTGAATTCTGTTACATGGTGTTATTGAACGTCCCTTTGAGCAAGCAAAATTATAACAACGATGTTGAGAAACTTCAGCAAATAGCATTGGACAATGGTTACGACAAATCTTTTATCAACAATTTAATTTCTAATCAAAAAGGTTGATGAAAATCGATCTTAACGTCATCAAATATGCTGAGTTATCAATTATTCGCGGTAACGTAGTTCCATTAGAATCGTTGAATATTTGAAAAGTTAGACAAATATTGGCAGTTATTCAATTCGACTCACGGAACATGAGTTGTCCCTGGAATGTCAGACGCCTATGGATTTGTACAATTTCGCTCTGATTTTAACATTTAATACCCTGACCCATCCGGCCAATTTAGTTGTCAGCACGAAACTTTATGGCTTAATTCAATCAAAACCTTCATCCAACAACCTTTGCTCACACTTGCTTAGCAAACACATTAAATTCGAAATGTAACAATTCTTTAATGATCTTAATTCTTGAACGGATTCAGCTTCCAATCCAAGATCACGACTATGAGGTTGGCTAAATATTACAACTGAGATAATGATAATAATAATAATAATAATAATGAGTATTTATTTCCGAACAGGATACACCCAATTATAGGAAACCTTAAGTAATATAATTCTGATTATAATTATGCTTACACAAGAATAAACATTATTAATATGTAAAGTAGCATAGGGTATGATTATTGAATAATTTTCCTTGCTATTTCAGGGAACTTTGATAGGGAAGACACAATTTATATCACATTGTTGTGATATTTTATTAAAGCTATTACACATTATATATATTGAACTTTTAAGAAGTAGATTGGTTTTGTGAGGCTTACAATAAAATGTTAGTGGATTCCTACAGTTCAGTATGGGGACTATAAAGTTTACTTGCTGAAGAAGTTGGTTACAGTCTATTTTATTGGTAACCAGTTCATGGATGTATAATATTGATGCGACAGTTCTTCTGTTCTGTAGAGAGTTCATATTGAATCTTGTCAGCAGCACCTTATTATCAATTCCGCGTGGCGGGTATGTCCTATCTATTTCATGAGCGAGGTATTTCATAAACTTCCATTGCTCTAATTCTGTATTGTCAATATGGCATTTGTAAAATCTTGGCTTACGGATGGATTCCGCGTCACAATAGCTCTACTTGATGCCGACGTTTCGCCAATCATTACAGGTGGCATCTTCAAGCCAAGATTTTTCAAGATTAGCTATCCGCGGAAGTCTACTATTCAAAATATGGCATTTGTAGATGGGATAACAGACAAGAGAGCAATAGTCTATCTCATACCTAACTAATGCACAATATAAGGTTTTCAAACATTGAACATTTCCAAAATCCTTGTAGTTTCTGCAGATGAGTCTTAAGTATCTATAACTCGATGATATGATAAGGTTCATGTGTGTGGCAAAACTCAAACTACCATCAAATATCACTCCAAAATCCTTTATTTCCAAACATCTTCGTAACTCTGAGCCATTTATAGTGTACTTGTACTCAATGTTGCTTAATTTTCTAGAATAAGTGATGACTGCACATTTAGATGCATTTAGATTCAAACTGTTGACTCTACACCATTAACAAATCAACTCGATACAATTTTGAAGAATTTGGAAATCTAGCATCGAGATTCTGAGATCTATTTTCGTGTCATCCGCAAACATTAACATTTCGTAGTGTAGTATTTCTGTAATATCATTTATAAAGAGTAGAAATATGAGCGATCCAAGGTTTGAGCATTCTCGGATTCCAGAGGTTGCTATGTATAGTTTCGACCAGGGATCAAGATGAACAACCCGCTGTTTCCTGTTGGATAAATAGGATCCGAATAGTGTGGTCAGCTTATCTGAGAATCCGAAGCTGTCTAGTTTATGAAGCACGATTTCTAGATCTATTTAACCGAAGGGTTGTTGAGTATTCATGTATATGCCATCGACTTGACCTTGGTTATCTAAGACGTGAGGGGTGCATGGGTTAAGTTAGACATTGTAGATCTTTTTTCAACATATCCAGGTTTGAATTTAGATATTGTCTGCTTGGTTTCATTGTAGATGTACTTATACAATATTGACTCAAATATCTTTGAAAAGTTGCAGAGGATAGCTATTGGTCTAAAATTTGTAAATATAGATGGGTCACCTCCTTCTGAGATAGGGGTGATGCGAGCTTCTTTCCATATATCGAGCAAGATTGAAGTTCTGAGTATTAGGTGAAATAAGAAGTGCAAGGGTTTGACAAGGATATAGGCACATTCGCTTATTATGAAATTAGCTATATTGTGAACTCCTGCAACATGCTTGTCCTCAGATTCTTTAATAGTTGTTAAAATATCGTTTTCAGTTATGAACTTTATATCGTTTTTGCATGTACCGGAGAGTTTGTAATTGAATGAGGGCAATTTGTAGACACTTTAAAATATTCGGAAAATGCATTTATCATTATTAGTACAGTCGCTAGTGGAACGAAATCCAGCGCATATAGCTTGAAAAATGAAGGTGTAAATTTTGTATGTTTTTATACAAATTAGCTCCAAAAGTTACGGCTATTTTTGGCGCGGAAAAATACGATTTTCATATTTTTTGCGTTTAAAAAGAAAACGGTGGCCCAAATGGAAAAACATGTCTGAAAACAAATTGTACAAAAAGTGAAAACGCATCGTTTGAGCAGAAAAATTAGTCATTTCGATGTTACAGTCTTTAGATATGAGCAAAATAGTGTTTTTCAGGGAAATACAAATGTCTTTTTTCTCATTCGAATATTGACCAAAAAAACATTCTATTCAAATTGAAACATATTTTTTTATGAACTTTCTACGGTGTTTTTTTTTATCTTTCATTTTGGCTCCACAATCGGCCATTTCCAAAAATCCCTAAAGCTGAGATTGCCAGCCGAAAAATGGACTTATCGACAAGAAAAAAAAATCTGTTGTATATTTCAACAAATGTGATACAAAACATCCTTCAATACTGTTTTTGGGGCTTAAAAAAAATGTAGGACAACTTTGAAAATTTCGGACCTCGGGAAATATGCAAATTTTTTAGGTTAGTAGAAGTTGAGATATTGATATAAATGTGTTTGGGTCTCCCCAGAACCCAATTTTGGGCCTATAAAAAAAAATTGGAGATCGTTGGAAAGTAGACAAGTTTTCTGATCTAAATCCAAAAATAAGACCTCATAGCTATCACCATCTCGAATTTAGAGCGCGTTTAGGTCAATCACTTGTAAAATAATGCAGCGGCCTGAATTTCTATACCGCTCATCTGCCGTAATAGTAGATTTCAACTAGTTAATTGAAATTTAAAATTTTTCGACATTTCACAACTTGACTAGAATCAGAATAACCGAAAAATGATCACATCAATCTAAAATATTATTATTGCACATTGAACATTGAATAATTTGTTTTGACCTTTCCTTTCAACGCTTTGAAACATTATACTTTAAGGCATTATAAGCTTATACAAATATACTATAACCATTACAGGTTCAGAAAAAATAAGACATTTCGAGCCAATACATTAATATACGTAAGTATGATAAGTCGTCGATTAGTGTTCCGATTCTCTTGAATATACTATTAATTTGAAGTTTATGGCGGTCACATGAAAATGCGTTTACATTTGTTAAATATGATTCTTGACAAGAAAAATAATTTAAATTGAATATAACAATGTGCAATAATAATATTTTAAATTGACGTGATCATTTTTTAGTTTTGATACTAATCAAATTTTAAGTATTCAACATTTTTTTTTTATTTCAATTTACTAGTTGAAATCTACTATTACGGCAGATAAGCGGTATAGAAATTTAAGCCGCTGCATTATTTTACACGTGATTTTTTTCATGTCAACGCGCTCTAAATTCGAGATGGTTATGGCTACGGAGTCTTATTTCTGGATTTAGATCGAAAAATTTGTCTACTTTCCAACGATCTCCAATTTTTTCCTATAGGTCCAAAATTGGGTTCTGGGGAGGCCCAAACACATTATATCAATATCTCAACTTCTACTCAACCTAGAAAAGATTTCTTTAGCGTAAAATACGCGTCGTGAAATACTATAACAGAACCTGAGATTTGATCATCCTAAAAAATTTTTTACCTGAAAAATTTGCACATTTTCCGAGGTCCGGAATTTTCTAGGTTGTCCTAAATTTTTTTTAAGCCCCAAAGAGAGTATTGAAGTATGTTTTGTATCACATTGGTTGAGATGTATCAGAGAATTTTTTTTTCTTGTCGATAAGTCCATTTTTCGGCTGGCAATCTCAGTTTTAGGGATTTTTGGAAATGGCCGATTGTGGAGCCAAAATGAAAGTTGAAAAAAAAAACACCGTAGAAAGTTTATAAAAGAATATATTTCAATTTGAATAGAATATTTTTTTAGTCAATATTCGAATGAGAAAAAAAAACATTTGTATTCCCCTGAAAAAACACTATTTTGCTCATATCTCAAGACTGTAACATCGAAATGACTTATATTTCTGCTCAAACGATGCGTTTTCACGTCTTGTACAATTTATCTCTAGACATGTTTTTCCATTTGGGCCACCGTTTTCTTCTCAAATGGCCGTAACTTTTGAAGCTAACTTGTAAGAGTTTTTTCACCATTCTTCCCGTTTTCAGCGCATCAAAATTCATATAAAAACATATCAGATTTACAGCTTCATTTTTTAAGCGATATGTGCTGATATCTCAAAACCATAACTTCAAAATATATTTTACTTCATTACAAACGATGCGTTTCCACTTTTTCTACGATTTGTCTCCTGACATGTTATTCCATTTGGGCCACCGTTTTATTTTAAAACGCAAAAAATATGGAAATCGTCTTTTTTCGCACCAAAACATGCCCGTAGCTTTTGGAGCTAACTTGTAGGAATTTTTAATTATTTTTCCCGTTTTCAGCACGCCGAAATAATTATAAAAACACTTCAAATTCACACCTTCAATTTTTTTCCCTAATTTTTCCTCTGATGACTGGCCTATATATCATTTAGGTTATCGTGAACCCTGTTATCATTATTCATTATGTCTGGAATTCTAGAATATATTTTCGCTCTGTGCATAGTTCCAAAATTAATTTGGATGATTTTTTATATTATTTTCCGTTTCGGTTATATAACTTGTATATGATGTGTTGATTTGTATTCTGAGAGCTGATCCTAGCAGTTTGAATTTATCTTGGTAGTTATTGGAATTATATTTTTTATAAAGCTTATGAGCTCCTCGTTTCTCCTTCATGGTTTTCAGGATATAAACCAGATTCTCTAGATCTGAAACTGAGGCAAACGTTGGTTTGTTCCACTATATTCAGAACTCAAAAATATTAATTTTTTCTAAAAAGATGATTATTATTTTTGCATGATTACAAATGGAAGGGATTCTGTATGGCAGTTATGAATATTGAAAATATAAGTTGCACATACTAGAATTTTTGTATTTTCCAACAGAATAATATGACCTTCAATATCGAATTCATGTATTGCGAGCACAAACCAACGGGTGATCTCCATTTTATCAATGTAGAGTTCATCGCAAGAACAAAGTATGCTATAAACACCAAGTGAATGGCATAGAAAACTGAGTTCAAATTTCATGTTTTTCCGATAGTTTTTAGAGACTGCCTTCTAATGAGGGAAGTTGGTGGTGCATTTTATAGATCACTTTTCTCCTCCCGAAATTTTCCCGTTGAATCCTCAACCTCTACATAATATGCACTCAAAAGTACCCGTTTCCAGATTTTGAATTTTATCAATAAAATTGAAATCTCAATGAGAACTTGGAAATCATAAAACTAATAATTTTAGAAGAATTCGCTGTATGTAGTTTAGAAGAAGCAGAATTCTCGAATTTGTGGAAGGAATTTTTCAAATTACATGAGACCAGAGACTTCAAATGTTGTAAAAATTTCAAAAAATCAATTTTTATATCTGAAGTAATTAGTTTGGAAATTTTTCCGCTAATTCAGTAATGAGCATGAATTTGAAGTTGAGGATAAGGGATAATTCAAAACTTCCGACTACTGGATTAATGTTTTAATACGTTACAATCCTGGTTAAAACAACTGAAACAGTTGTTCATCCAGAGTACAAACATTCATGAGAATTCGGAATGTTCATCCAATTTACACAAACTACAACGAGAATAATAACCATTATCAAATTTGTTCAGGAACGAAATGAACAGTTAGTCACAACTGTTGAAAGTTGGAGAATTAAACTCAAATTAACACAAAACTTGACACATTCAATTTAGAATTAATGCTGTCAAATTGTTTCACCACACTATGGCATTCTCAAAGCTAGGAGTTATCAACTAAAGTTAAATCTGAAATTATGTCTTTAAATATTAGAAATCATTCTGAATGATAAAGTGAGGAATGAGATAAAAAATGGTGTGGATAAGAGCTTATTCATGAATTGTTGTCAAGTGGTGAATTATGGGTATCGATTTGGTCATTTAAAATCATGTAACTATTGTTTTCTGGACGTTTTTGAACATATCAATGCTATAAAAAATGTAGAGCAACTTAGTTAACATGATATCGAGATATACGAACTTTAGCCCTAAATACAGTTTAAAAAACTAATTTAAAATTGATAGGAAATGATGAAAATTATAGAATTAAAGACAAATACCAAACTTGTATCCTTTGATGTCAAAAAGTATTCCCACGCAGCTGCCCATTAGTCTAATTGAAGAAGTTTCAATCTAACCAGTTATATCTACGATTCAGTTCCATTCTCAATGAAAGTTATCTTCACTTAATGGGATGATAACTAATTCATGTAACAAAGAGTTATTTGCTGCCTAACTTGTGTTATTGCGGGTGTGTAGATAATTTGGGTATGAGCTTGTGATAAATAGCGAAGGAATAGTAAATATTTGTTCGCGAAATGGTCAGATCTAAAAAGTTTAAGGAAGTTTTGTTTTCTATCCCTAAGGTGAATTCTATATTCGGATGTAAGTTTATGGTTATGAATGAATTTCCAGTATTGCATCCTTTCCTTAACCATCGATGGCTCAGTGGTCAATGTTAATTTTCCCAGTAATTTATAAATATTCTCCCTATCAAAAGAGATAATGGCGAATCCATGAGGTGCTCAGTGTACTACTTTTTCACAAAGGGCATATTGATATATGAACGAACAGGTCTCATAGTAGTATTATCCAGATCACAATATCTTACATATGAGGAGCCCGGTGTTCCGTTTGTAATATTTATTGCTAACCGTAAAGTAATTTTGGTCTATGTAAACGAATATCAAACACAATAATTCGTGTGCTATTATCGGTAATGTATTATTGCAGATCGAAAGTTCTTCCATTAGACTAATGGTCAGCTGTATGATAATACTTGGAAAGAAGTTTTTGAAATCAACTGATACAAGTTTTGTATTTGTGTTTAGTTCTACATTATCAATTTTTTCTATCAACTCAAATGAATTTTCCATACTGTATTCAGTGCTAAAGTTTGTATATTTTGATACTATCTTAGCTTATTTCTTAGCTATTTTTTTACAGGGGGCATTTATATAGGAACAAACGGGTCTCGTAGGAGTATTGTCCTGATCCCAATATCTTACATATGAGAAGCCTGGTGTTCTGTTTGTAATATTTATTGCTAACCGTGAAGTGATTTTGGTCTATGTAAAAGGAGACTTGATATTTCCTGTGGTATCATCGGTAATGCACTATTGCAGATCGGAAGTTCTTCCATTAGACTAATGGTTAGCTGCATGGTAATACTTGGGAAGAAGTTTTCGACATCAAGGAATAAGAATGAGAATAAGAATAAGAGATATATTTAGTCTTTTCCCGTACAAAGTACAGATTAGACACGTCTACAAAAACGAGATATAAGTATAATATAGAATATTTCACACAAGAGTACTAAGTTTTTGAAATTTAGAATAAAATTGAAATAAAATTGAAATCACGGCATCAGGTTATATTATTACAATGTGTTTCGAAGTGGGAGATTTTGTAAAATATATTTTCTGTTAAAAATGTTTTTAATTTGTTTTTAAAATTAGCATCTGATAGGCTTGACTTTATGTGACTTGGGAGCATGTTATAGAAAAGTTTACCGGCATATTCGGGCGTTTTTTTATGAAATTCATGTTTTGGTGTTGCAATATATAAGTCATCTTTATTTCTTAAAGGATATTGATTAGAAGACCCACAGGTGGGGTATGAGGATATATTTTGGTGTACCAGCTTTATTATTTTAAACAAGTAAATACTTGTAACTGTCATAATTTTATATTTTTTAAAAAAGTCTACGCATGTGTGATTGTAAGGAAGATTGAATATAGTTCTCAGAGCTCTTTTTTGTAAAATAGAAATGCGCTTGATATCTGTAGCTTGTCCCCCCCCCCACATAGTGCGATATTGTAGTTTATTAGTGAGAAAAAATTTGCATAGTAGACATGTAACAAGACTTCATGGTTAAATGTATTTTTCAGAACACGCATTATATAATGAGCTCTATTTAATTTTTTACATAATTCACTAATATGTTCCGACCAGTCTAGATTAGAATCAACGACGACTCCTGAAAATCTCATGTTTTGACTTGGTTCTGAGACAATGTTATTGCATGTTATATTGAGATTATTACTATCTATTTTTCTGCTAAAGTTTATTACTACCGTTTTTTTTAAGTTCACCATTAACTTATTCGAGAAACACCACTGGTTAAATTCCGTGGTGACATTATTTATTTTTTGCAATAGAATACTATAGTTTTTGTCAGATATAACTATGCATGTACCGTCGGCGTACATGAAAAGCCTTCCTAGTGATATGTATTCTGCCAGATCGTTGACAAAAAGAAGAAATATTAGAGGGCCCAGTATTTCCCTTGGGGGGTGCCTTGACCTATGTCATACGCTTCTGATGTTGCATTATTAATTTTTCGATAATTTTTCGTTGTTTTAGGTAGGATAAAATGAAATTATTTAATGAGCCCTGTATGCCTAGGGCGTTTAATTTATTTGACACAAAGTCGGGGTCAAGAGAGTCAAAAGCTCTTGAAAAATCAAAAAATGTGCCTACAGTGTATTCTCCTTTGTCCAATTTCTTAGTGACATGCTCAGTGAATTCAAAAGTATTTGTTTCAGTTGAGAAATTTGGACGAAAACCATGTTGGCATTCATTTAAAATGTTATTTTCATTGAAATAGTCCATGAGTTGGTTATAGAGAACTTTCTCAAATACTTTTGATACTGAACACATTAGCGAAATTGGTCGGTAGTTTTCTAGCTCGTCGACATTTCCTTTTTTATGAATTGGCACAATGACTGATGTTTTTAAAATATCTGGAAATTCTTTACCGATATATTTAAGAGCTCTGCTAGGTAAGGTTATAGTTCAAATTTACAATCTTTTATAAGGCGAGTTTGAATTCCGTCCCACCCTGTAGAATTTTTATTTTTCAACCCATTTATAACTGTTACTATCTTGTTTGGATCTACAGGCCGATATTTGAAAGAACAAGCGAGATTATTTTTTGTTAAGGTACAATTTTCGGGCATTTCATTTGCAAAATTAACGCTAAGTTTATTTGAAACAGCTGTACTAAAATATTGACCAAACCTTTTTGCAAGAAGAGTGTTATCACTATCTGGCGGTATATTTTTTGTTTTGCTTTTATTCAACACGTTGTTTACCAACTTCCAGGTGGTTTTTATTTTGTTATCAGATGATTTAATGATTTTAGCCATGCGACTATTTTTTTCATCTTTGACTTTTTTATTTAAGATCCTCTTTTGTTTATTATAATTTGATATTAAATCGGGGGTTCTAAAAATGTTTTTAAATTTATTCAGAAGTTTTGAGTTATCTAGTTCTGTTCTTAAAGAGTCTGAAAGTTTTATTCTTTTAAAGTCATCTTTAATTTTGTTATCTTTTATAGGAAAGGATGCTTTGAAACACCAGATCACATAGCTCCAAAAATCACTAAAAGAAGACAACCCGTATTCATATGGAGAAAAAAATATTTATTCAGTAAAAATTTAAATTCTTCTTTATTTGCTTCGTTGAAAGTTCTAATTTTCACGCTTTTAATGTTGTTTTCTTTTGGTTTAACTTCTTAGGAAGATATTTCAAATGATACAAATTTGGTATTTATGTTTAGTTCTACATTATCAATTTTCTCTATCAACCTAAACGAATTTTACATACTGTATTCAGTGCTAAAGTTTGTATATTTCGAACGGGTTCCGTTGAACTGTTGTTCTGATCCCAATATTTTACATATAAGGAACATGATATTTCGTGTGCTATTATCGTTAATGTATTATTGCAGTAGGAAAGTTCTCCCATTAGACTAATGGTCAGCTGTATGATAATACTCGGAAAGAAGTTTTTGACATCAACTGATACAAGTTTTATATTTGTGTTTATTTCTATATTATCAATGTTTTCCATCAACTGAAATGAATTTTTTATACTGTATTCAGTGCTAAAGTTTGCATGTTTCGATATTTTCTTAGCAAATTTTCCAATTCTTTAGAGGGGTTTATATAAACGAACGGCTTTCGTTGGAGTATTATCCTGATCTCGCTATTTTACATGAGGAGCCCGGTGTTCTGTTTGTAATATTTATTGCTAACCGTAAGGTAATCTTGGTCTATGTAAGAAGAGTTTAAACATAATATTCCGTGTGATTTTATCGGTAAAGTATTATTGCAGATCGGAAATCCTTCCATTAGACTAATGGTCAGCTGTATGGTAATATTTGGGAAGGAGTTTTTGACATCAAATGATACAAGTTTTGTATATGTGTTTAGCTCTTCTACATTATCATTTTTTTCTATCAAATGACATGAATTTTTCATACTGTATTCAGTTCTAAAGTTTATATATTCTCATACTATCTTAGCTTATTTCCTATCTTTTTTCTACAGGGGGCATTGATATATGAACTAACGGGTCTCGTAGGAGTATTGTCCTGATCCCAATATCTTACATATGAGGAGCCCGGTATTGTGTTTGTAATATTTATTGCTAACCGTGAAGTAAACTTGGTCTATGTGAAAGGAGATTCAGCTCAATATCTCCTGTGCTTTCATCGGTGATGCATTATTGCAGATCGGAAGTTCTTGCATTAGACTAATGGTCAGCTGCATGGTAATATTTGGGAAGACATTTTCGAAATCAAATGATACATGCTTAGTATTTGTATTTAGTTCTACATTATCAATTTTTTCTATCAACTTAAATGAATTTTTCATACTGTATTCAGTGCTAAAGTTTGTATATTTGATACTAACGTAGCTAATTTCCTCGCAATTTTTAGAGGGGGCATTGATATGTGAACGAACGGATTCCGTTGGAGTATTGTTCTGATCCCAATATTTTACATATGAGGAACCCGGTGTTCTGTTGTGTTTAGCTCTCTTATCAATTTTTTCTATCAACTGAAATGAATTTCTCATACTGTATTTAGTGCAGAAGTTCGTATATTTCGATACTATCTTAGCTAATTTCCTCGCAATTTTTCCACAGGGGGCATTGATATATGAACGAACGGATCCCGTAGCAGTACCGTCCTGATCCCTATATTTCAAATATGAGCTTAATTTTCAGTTTGTAATATTTATTGCTTACCGTGAAGTAATTTTGGTCTATGTAAAGTGAGATTAAACTTAATATTTTCTATGCTATTATCGGTAATTTATCATTGCATATTAAAAGTCTAATAGTCAGCTTTATGCGAATACTTCAGAAGAAGTTTTTGATATCAAATGATACTGGTTTTGTATCTGTGCAGTTCTCTATTGTTCTATCACCTCAAATAAATTTTTTATACTGTATTTAGTGCTAAAGTTTGAATATTTCGATACAATCGTAGTTAATTTTCTCAGTTTTTCCTACAGGGGCATTGATATATGAGCAAACGGATCTCATAGGTGTATTATCCTATTATCCATAGGTGTATTATCCCTAAATTTCACATATGAGGAGCCCAGAGTTCTGTTTCTAATATTTAATGCTAGCAGTAAAGTAATGTTGGTCTATGTAAAAGGAGATTAAACTTAATATTTCATGTGCTATTATCGGTAATGTATTATTGCAGATCGGAAGTTCTTCAATTAGACAAATGTTCAGCCATATGGTAATACTTTGGAAGTATTTGTTGACATCAAATGATACAAGTTTTGTATTGGTGTTCAGTTCTACATTATTATTTTTTTCTATCAACTGAAATGAGTGTTTCATACTGTACCTAGTGCTTAAGCTAGTATATTCCGATACTATCTTATCTAGTTTCCTCTCTATTGTTTTACAGGAAGTATTGATATACGAACGAATGGGTCTCATAAGAGTATTGTCCTGATCCCGCCGGTTCACATATTCAAGAAAAAGAACACAATATTCTAGAATACATAAAAATCTCAAAACATTCGTAAAACAATGATGATTATTAGTATCCATCACTTGTCAACAATCTTATGAATAAACTACCACCCTAATCATCGCCAATTCCTCAATTTATACCACATTCAGATTGATTTCTAATATTCTTATTTTTATATGTAGCTCTAGTGATATTAAATGTTACATGTTTCGGGTAGATTTTAATTTAATTCTCCAGCTTCCCAAAGTCAAAAAGATTTAACACTACGTCAGGGATTCTAAAACTGGGGGCCCGCCCCCTAGGATAAAACAGAATTGAGAGCAACAGATGTATCGAGAAGAGAGAAGTATTAATAAAAAAAATATTTAATTTACTGAAGGAAAAGCAATAAAATACATTCTCACTTAAGAAAAACTAAAATACACGTTAACGATATAATACACTTAGAAATAGGATTGTATCTGCACTTCACAATGTATTTAATAATTAACTATTCGGAATTAAATTAAAAACCTGAATAATACGTATTAGTGAATTCCTTGAGCCTGTCTTGCAGAGCAAAGTTTTCCGAAAGAAGGTTTAATATTGGAAATTGACACTCTAAGTATCTTTTCTATATCTAGCTGAGATATATGTTTGCCTCCAAAACAGGCACCTCAGAAAATCCGGTTTCGCTAAGGTACGATGTTGAAAATGGTAATAGTATACAAAATGCTCTCATTTTCTCTGCAGAAAACTCATCCAACCCTGCCCAAAATTCAAAGGGTGATTTATTACTAAATTGTTTCTTGGGTCCTTGACCCACTCGCAACTTGCTATCAAACTGAAGTCAGCAGGAAAAACACTTTTTAAAATTTTCAATGGTTACAAAAACAATTTCCACATGTTGTTCTCCAGTCTTGTAAGTTTTTACACATTCATCTACATTTTGCTTCACATTTCTGCTCCACAATTCCAGTTTTCTACAAAGAGCATTAACTTAATCACTCATATCCAACATATGTGTGTTTATTCCTTGGAGTTGGAGATCCAAGGTATTCAATTTCTCGAATATGTCGCTCAAGTAACTCAATTTCATCACAAATAAATCATCTGGAAACTTCTCCGCTTCTGGCGGTTTCCCTCTTCTAGAAAAATGGCGATCTAATCTCTTAATTCATAAGCAAGTAAACTCTCTTACGTAATCTTGCCGGCAATAAAATAGTAACGCTGAATATACTGCACACATGTCTTCACAAAGTGCAGAGAAGGTTCTTGATTTTAATTGTTCCATTCTTATATAATTTACTACGGTTACCATCATCGTTAGTAGGACTCATTTTTATTTGGAAGCCAGAGACAAGGTGAGGAGGGACAAGAGTGTGCTACAAGAAGGTCTATCTCTCAGCCGTTCTACGGATGACGTGACTCTTGTCACTCAAGAGCTGGTCTATTGCTCCTTACTATTTCACTGAATGTCATTTTATGAAGCAATCCAGATCTAGTTAACTATGCATCAATTCATTTTGAATATTGATAAGTAGAATTGATATGTACATTGTGTGTTGTTGGGTTCAGGTGTTTTTTGATAAATCTCGGGCCTAATAATTGAAGAAAAAACGAGAAAATATTGTATAATGCTAACATTTATTGCAAAAGATTTCAGTACATCACTAATTTTGAAGTGATTTCTGAGATTTGTAATCAAGGTCGTAGTGTAGCTTTAGCGTCAAAATACAATTGAATGGAATTAAATAGAAACTAATATTATGATTACGGCACGATTTCAGTAGAAATTATTGTATGTGAGGACACCATGATAATTTTGATTCGGGTCATAAATGCTGAAAGGTTGAGAAGCAAAATCATAGATATACAATTCCTCTTTATACTGTCCCGAAAACTAACTTTCCATTTCATGAAGCATCACACCAACTGAAAATGGAACCACTAGAATCAACATCTTCGGAATTATCTCAGCTTGTCTTGAATAGTAGACTTCCAGCTTCAGTTCAAGCCTCAGTCCTGCCCTGAAGATGCCACCTGTAATGGCTGGCAAAACTTCGGCATCAAGTCGTGCTACTGTGATGCGGAACTCATTCGGAAGCCAAGATTTTTCCATCTCAGCTTGTATTTATCACATGTATCTGAATTGAACAGAGACGATAGATTTACATTTCTCTATGAAAAATAATAAATAATAAATAAAACCTTCACCTTGTATAGTAGGCTTGATTCTGCGACCAGAACAGTATCGATGACACTTAGGCCTAACGGCCCATTGTATCTTGGCCTCACCACTTTCTAGGATCACCGGGAAAATTCTGCCGTCGCTGAGATATGAACCCGCTACCTGTAGCCATGCATTCACCACTGAGCCACCTGGCCCTTGCAGAAATACAATATCTCCTGATATGGCCAAGAATAACTGGAAAATCGTTATGTTTGATGGAGTGACAAATTTTAATATGACAAATCTCGAATACATAACATCCCCTGGTCGTCCAACTGAGGTTAAGAATGATTATTTATTTTATCGTAGAAGTATAAATGTAGTTTTACGAAGCAGTGAGAATTTGTCACTCTTTGAAATGATTGTACACATCGATTCGGTACTAGCACAGTTTGAACGAGCTGAATGTCTGCAGGCACGTGTCAATGTGACACTATCAGCAGACTGAAATCGGAACACATTGAATTTAAGTAGACAAAGTTCTCGTCGTGAAGTGGAAGTTTTTTCCCCTCTCGGATAATAGCAAAGTTCCCTTTGAACACCTTTTTAAAAGTTTGTCCATTTTGTACGCATTAATAGACCCATTTCAATGGACGTCTTTTTGTTTTTTCAACAGAAGACTTCACAAACTTAATTCTTTAGCGAAGTTTCTCTTAGGAATAGCTCAATGCAAACAATGTCAACTAGTAACTTTTGTTTCGCGGAAGTTAATTTCTACACAATACCTGTCTTTTTTGTCAGAAACCCTTCATCAACTCAGGGATAAATTGAATATCACGATGAGATTCCGGATACAGAAATAGGTATTCTTTAAGAAATTTCAAAGAAATTTTAATAACGTCTTTCTTCTCTGATTTAACAATGGTGATTGATTTTATGAGGAATCTATGTAATCGAAATTTCCCTCAATAGATCATCCTTCAACATAACCGGAACAATGAAAAATGCACTGAGCTCATAATTTATTAAACTTATTCTAAATAAAATAATATAAACTATGAAATACATACAAAAATATATTATGATTCCTGACCCAGGTACGAATTGTGAATAAATTCTCGGAAAGTAGGTCACACTAACACATATGCTTATTATTTCCGTTTCAACATACGTTTCGGTCTCACGATCATCTCAGAGAACCGCCCCAAAAATTTTAAAATTGTTCGTAATACACTGAAAACCAATGGCTACCCAAAAACATTTTTCAATCCGACCATTAAAAAAAGAATAAGCAAAATCTATAATGATACGTCATATACAAATAAAATAAACGTTGATACAGATAATTTTATAACTTTATTTAATGTTGCGCATGAACTAACTGTGTTATAAACATTTTTCAAATCTAAATCTTTCAATACCTGAAGATAAACAAACCCACACAGTGAAGAAATTAAATTTTTTAGATTGCCATGGGACAGGAATCTATAAGCAATATTCAAAAAACGAATGGACGGTTATAAGTATAGTACTAGACACAAACACCACCGCCCCTGCTAAATATTGTTTTGATTAGAACCATCAATTTGGTTACAAAAATATCAATATTTTAACTGCAGAAACCAATTATAATGAAAAATCTATCCTGGAGAAGATTCATGTGAAACTCGACTTCAAATCTGTAAATCATAGAACAGGCGTTCAATCAATAAGTCAGATTCATACAAATTTAATCAATTGAAGCCCTTGAAAATTCCTACAAACGTCTTTTCAATGTTATAAGCATATGTTGGGTAGATTGCAGAAATAGCATGATTTCTAGTATGGTCTGAAAACTTTTTCATATTACCTCATAAATCTCCAACATCTGGTTCGAAAGTGGATACTTGAGCGTTACAGTCTTGTTTCAGTCTTACTCAAACATTGCTTGAGATGACTTCGAATATTATAAGTAGATTTCTATGCAGTGCATCAATCTAAGAAAAAATTAACTACTACTAACCGGAATCCTAACAGGGCACTTTCGATTGAAAGGACACCTTAAGAAGCTCGTATTAGTGCGAGAAGAAGAGTGCAGGTTCTGCGGAAAGAAGAACGAAACTTCTGTCCACATTTCCATAGAAATCGATACCTTGCAGAGCACGAGGGCACGATTCCTACCGAATAAAATGTGAAGATTCACCTCACTTGAAGCTATCCGACATCCTGAACTTCCTACGAGAAACATTTTGAACGGCTCAGCAGCATAAGGGTAGACAATAGATCTATCAGGTCGCAGTGAGCGGATATGCATAATGAAATACAAGGGTAATACAAATTATCAAAATCTGATTTAGATGTATTTAACAGCAAGCACGCAACACAATACAGGCTCATCATGATCATCATTTGAGGGGGGGGGGGGGGGGGAATTAGCCCCCAGATGCTCTTAGGCCACTTAGTTGGGCCCATCGTGCTCCTCGTGTTCAGGAACCTATTATATTCTAGCAGGTTTGTGGCTCGCTAGAACCCCAGAATATTGACAATACTAGCTTCCATAAGTTCTCATGGGAGCAGTTTTAATTCTTCGAAGTGTCGGTGTCTGAGGGTTGCTAATGCTGGGCATTTCAACGGAATGTGAGAGGCAGTATCTTCCGTCTCTCTGCATTTCCCACATATTGGGTCATCTGTGATATCCATAGTGTGGAGGTTTTTGTTAAGATGACAGTGACCGATTAGGATTCCAGTCATCTCTCTGATGTCCCTTGTGTTCATCGGAAGGAGTTTCTTTGAGAGTCTAGGCATGAGCTCTTTGATAAAAAGCTTGGCCTGCCTCATGCGTGGTGATTCTCGTCACAGTTCAGACCACTCTCCATTCAGTTGGCTCAGAAGGGGGAGACACAGGATGGGCAAAAATTACAACATTGAAGATGCTGAAGTGATAAGTATATCTGTAATTGGAATGACTGTTGAAAATTCTCCAATTATAAGCTGAATCTGGAATTTCACAAGTAGAGCTTTGGCTATTCTGAAGACATACATTACCAGTGCTGAAATTTAAAACAGGCATAACTATCAGTATTGGTCTGATACGAACCCTCACCGTACCGTCGACATTCGATCCCAGGGACGCTTTGGTTTCATTCTACGGTGTGCTCTACGGGGCAATCGTGTTTGTACCTATCACATACATCAAGAAAATCTTGATGGCCAACGGTACTACGAAATTTCAAAGCAGATTATTATTGAGGAATTTATGTACAATTCACTCTTAATTGAGGCAAGAAATCAGTTCTCCCAACAAAATGGTGCATCACCTCATAATATCGGGACCGTTTCAGAATTATTCGATAACAATTATTGGAATAACTGTATGGGAAGTACCAGACCAGTGAGGTGAGAGTGTGTAAGCTACACCGTAAGTGTGAACGTAAAATCTTTAATAACGTTGGGCATCAAATGTAGCTACGCAATTTCCACCTTCCCTTGATTCTAAATTAATGAAAAAGATGAATTTACCCAAGTTACTAATATTTCCTAAACTAGCTCAAATTCGTGGTTGTTCGGCCCTTTTCGTTAACAATGATGATACTTTCCCTATTTCTTTTTAAACAACAAACCCTGGGCGCCACCACGAGTTAAAAAAGAAGAATTTTAGGCTGTTATAAATAAAGAAATAAGCATCATTGAATTGGTAGTAAGTAAAAAGGAAAAGAAACAAAGCATATAAAAACAATAACAAATATAATCAATTATTAATGAACAATAGAAAAATCGCCTTACAAAGTCGCATGCCCTTTCGGGGCACCGATATAAAACTGAAACAATTGTAAATGAAGATAATCAATCTACTTTGACTCAGCAATTACGACCAGCATCTAATTCATCATGGTAATTGAAGTTGCAACAGAGATATTAAAATTATTCCCCTGTGTCCCTCTTGTGGTCCTGATGATGGCTCCGCGAGGTCTCAAGCAGTGTATTGGATCCAATATCCTCCTATCGAAAAAGAAAGGAAATACACGAGAAAGTTGTCCACAAGAGAAGTAAAATTTAATATTTGCAATGGCTCAGTATTGATGCTGTGAATAGCTGAGTTAAGCTAGAAAAATGTTGATAGGTGAAGGCAAGATAAATTATGATTACAATTACAAATTAGATTAATATGTGACAATTATTCAGAATTTACTACAATTTTAACGGATTGAATTTAAACAAGATTAGAAAAAAATGAATTGAGTTTGAAAGTCAGATAAGAGTTGAGGTTCAGAGATTCCTAGAACCACGTGGGTGAATTTCGTATTATTAGGACTCTTTATTACGATTACGGGATTGTTTAACAAGTCTCACGTTAACTCTATAATCGAAGGTATTGGAAACAAGGCTCTTGGAATTATAATTATGGAGTGGTTAGTTCTAGCCCATCCTCTATATGTTCCGTACCTTTTCGATTTGGATAACGCTACGTTGTTCGCATTACGAGGAGTTCAGAGCGAAAAAATATACGATATATTAATCCCAAGTGTATTCAGAAAATGGGATCAAGTGATTTGGTCAATTGAATAAATGGTAACATGAATGAAATTACAATATCTATAATCAAGAGATCTAAGTGCCTGTTATAAGAGCAGGAAACAATCAAAGTTTTGTATAAATCATAGTAAGCCTGATTATGAATGAAATATTAAAGATTCAATGCTACTCAAAAAACAATTTAATTAATAACTTTGATTAAGACCTACCTTGTCTACACAGTAGCACCAAAGATTGTTAGTTATCAACCGCAACCGGTTTTATTCCGAGTCTCCCTTCCTAATCAATAATTCGGATGTGGGGGTAACAATATCGTGTTCGTTGAATCCGCACCGTATTAATTGAATACAGTTAACTTTATCATTTAAGAGAGAGTTCTTTAATTGGGAGGAAGTTCAAGGATATGAAATCAAATTATTATAGGTTTCTATCATGATAATGATTTGTAACGATTTATTCAAAAGTCAGATCGTTACAAGTGGTAGCCATGATCACCTGACTTGACGCCACTAAATTTTCTCTCTAGAGGCTATATTAAATAATAATCATACAAGAAAACCTGTAACGACAAAATTTTATAGACTGTATTCCGTTTCAAGTCTTCACGATTATAATGCAGTTCAAAGCGTAATTCATGTATTGAACTATTTAGTAGTTGTAATGTATTACGGAATCAGATACAATATCTCATTTATTGGTCTTAGCTTGTTGAAGGATCTACAATTATTGAAATTTTGTAGATAGTTTTATTCTTTCTGGATAGCGATTGAAACATATGTCAGATACAATCACGATTGCTATAACTTCGAATAAAGCTTTCTAGCATATCGTATTTCTCGTAATTTTCTTGAGACATCTTAACTTTTACGATTAGAAGAGTAATTAAAAATGACGCAAACAATATCGGTGATAATCAATTCACTGACAAACATATAACTACTGTCATGTATGACACCAGCCTACTCAAAATGAATATGAGAAACCGCAAAAAGTAATAAAGTAAAATATTGTTTTCGCCATCAAAGACTAACACATCAAAAGCTACCCGACATATGATACATAGTTAGAAAAAGAAAAAAAATTGTTCCGATAAACCATAGCCAACTATGATTGATTGGTGTTTGGAAAAACAAAAGTTTAGGCCATAACTTTAAATTGCACCTTTTTTCAAATTTTCTCGACGCCACTGGATTATACAAAGAAGATGCCTCAAGAATGTGGAAGTTATTTTCTCCTAACTTCACAAGCAACCACGATATTAGAATGTGTCCAAGAGTTGAAAAATCAAACTTTTGTTTATAACTCGAAAACAAAAGACGATTATTAAGAACTTAACTTCTATTTATTCCTATCTCCTATAGTTACCGAGTTACATCGAAATTTGCTTACGTTGTAAATTCTGAGGGGTTCTCTACAGATTATTTATTAACTGGACTGAATCTACCAGTGACATTTAAGTCCAATTCCGCCTGAACGGTGACTGGTCTCACCAGACCCGAAGGTCCAGTAATTCCAAAATCGACTTAGTTTCGAATTCGGCGTCGCTGTGAACGAGTTTTAATGATGAATGTTATCAATTAGAATAACTTTGGTTCAGTATTTTCCAATTTCATAACAGGAGCTTATTCGATTTGTTTTCTGAGTTAAACGAAATGAATAATGTTTTCCATAGCTATAATCCATCTTCTCTCTTTTCGCTCAAGGTAATTTCATGACGGATATGTCAAACTCTAGACCATGACACAAAACGACGAAACTTGGATATTTGAACTGGAAACTGTGAAATGTGAAAGAAGATTAATATTAAGAGAACCATAATATCCAGAAACACTGGCGTGGATTGGGGCAGGATCCAGGGAATCAATCACTACCAATGATTTAATTTTTATTGTTGTAATAACTATACTTCCAACTAAAATACTAGAAATACATAGTCTAATCCTCCCATCCATCGTATCAAATCCCCATCTCATGGCATAAAGCTATCTACGCCACTGAGACCCAATTGTAAAATAATGTATTCATATTCACATTAATACGGAATTTTGAAGGTAACTAAGTGATGTAATTGGTTAATTCGAGACTGAAAATTCAGGAGATGTGGGTTAAATGAATTAAATATTATATATATGAGGGCAAGGAGAAAAGCCCCTGATAAATTAAACAATAAATGATTCATTTGGTCAAAGCTTATTCTATTTTTCAACATAATCTCCTTCAGCCCGATAAACTTCGTCGAACGTTTTTCTAATTTTTCGATCTTTTCCAAATGATACGATTTCGGCAATCTTTCCAAATAGGCGTTTGTTTACGAGAAAACCTCATCATTGATGTCAAGTCCTTTTCCGCCGAGCTATTTCCTCAAGTTTGGAAATAGATAAAAATCTCGAGAATATGGTGGAAGACGAATCAATTCGTAGCGCAATTCATGCTATTTTGCCATTGCGACTACCGACCTGTGCGCCGGTGCGTTGTCCTGGTGCAAGAGCCGTTTTTACTTGAACGCTTCCGCTTCAAATCGGCGTCGAATCGATCCAGCAGCTCTGCATTAATATGATGATGATTTTGCCCTTTTCAAGGTAATCGATATGGACGATACCGTGTGCATCCCAAAAAATTGTCAAAGTCATGGTTGTTGGTCGATGAATCCACTTTGGCCTTATTTGACTTTGATTCACCAGGATAAGTTCACTGTTCCGACTCTCCTTTGGTCTCTGGTGTGTTGTGATGAATCCATGTTTCGTCCACGGTTACGAAAAGGTGCAAAAAGTTCTGTTTTCACGCTTGAACATCGCCAAACACTCCTTTCAAGTTATCACACGGTGCGCTTGTTGTCAACAGAGAGTAAATGCGCCATCCATTGGCAGATGGCTTTCTCATATCCCAAAACATATCCAAAATGTTCTGTACCCATTCGGTTGAGATGCCCATAGTCTCAGAAATCTTTAATCAAGACGCGAAATCATCTTTTTTCCATTATTATAAAAATCTTCAAGGTTGCTTGCTCCCATTGGGTGTCAAAATGACTGACATATCAGTTTGGAAATTTTAATGCGTTCTAGTTAAATATGGTGCATCACAAATGTTACATGGGATTTCCAATTCTGCCGCCATCTGTTTTTTTCAGGATCTTTTCACTTAGCCCTTATAGGTAAAATAATTAGTTCCAAAAGTTGCACTTGATGTGGAATATTCATTTTTTGAAACCCTAACATTTCACAAAAAATTAAATGTAACATTCAGTACACGATGGTGACAACATTCCTGGTCAACAATACTTTCGATAAGACTAAAGACAAAGTAACGCAAATTTGTTGCCGTACAATGGATCCTTCATCAAGAAACACTCTTGAAAGCGTAGAATAAAATTGATTTTATGTCAGTATATTGTGTCAGCACTGAGGAAAATATTTCCAATAGATCATATTCCAGTAATTTTCTTATATCGTTACTTATCAGTGCATACGAAATATCTCCATCGTTACAGAGGAAGTAGGTGGTTTTTGAAAGAGCCCGAAGCTATCTTGCTAACATTATCTGACTGAACAAGTACAAAAGCAAACTTTACTATTTTCAACGGAAAGAAATGAACGAATTCATTGTCTTCTCAAGTTCTTTGAAAGAAATTGAATTAGGCAGGTTAAAAGATTCCATCAGACGGAATTCACGGGTAACTTGTTAAAAATAAAACAATATCGCCAAAGAATTAAATGAATATCAGATATTTCTATTCATATTAAAAGTTCGAGGTATGTTGAATGTATTCTTTCCTTCTTTCCATCATGCAGATATTTCCTAACTCATCACTCCTGTGTCAGAGATTCTCTCAGTGTATTCGTTCATTCAGAATTTTATACAACCGCATACAATTTGAACTTCACGAATCGGTAAAATACGAGAGTTGTTATTATTAGAGCAATCTAGATACAATGTATTGCTTCATAACATAGAAAAATAAAAAGTTACCGAGTTTGTGATCTATGTCCATGCTATATTACCTTATACAAGGTAAGGTGAAATTAAGTAAGTAACATCTTGATTTCAGAAGATAAATATTAATAGAGATAATTATATCTACTGGGGAATTTCCTGAAGAACCGAAAAAGTGTGAAGTAATACCTGCTCTCAAAAAAGGCCCTAACTAAGTCTATCCAACCATGGACCAGTTTCTATACCGACTGCATTTTCAAATACATTGTGATCATGTGGTCTATTGTGGCTCATTTCTAGTTGGACGTAGCGCCAAAATTTCAATTCTGGAAAATTGCCATTAGCTTGTGCCTATCCTTAACAAACAATTTATCAAGATACAAATCCAATTTTCGCAAGGTTTATCCAGAGCACTAGATAAATGCAATTTGTTTGTTCTCTTGCATATTGTGGCATACTTCGGAAATTTTCCAATGTGCTGGATAACTTCTTGACTTCGATTATCTGATATCTTATTTTTACCGCCGCTGATAATTTCTCTCATATCTATCACTCCTTCCATCCTTGTTTTTGATTTTATAGAAGTATTCACTTTTGAACTTGAAATTCTGAACGTTTGAAGGAAAAACGATTTGCAAACTTCCACAACAAGAATAGTATGCTTCTTGAAATCGATTATCTGATATCTTATTTTTACCGCCGCTAATAATTCATCTCATATCTATCACTCTTTCCATCCTTGTTTTTGATTTTATAGAAGTATTTACTTTTGAACTTGAAATTCTTAACGTTTGAAGAAAAAACGATTCGCAAGCTTTCACACCGAAAATAGTATACTTCTTTAAATCGATTATCTGATGTCTTGTTTTTACCGCCGCTAATAATTCCTCTCATATCTATCACTCCTTTCATTCTTGTTTTTGATTTTATAGAAGTATTCAATTTTGAACATAAATTTCTTAGCGTTTGATGAAGAAACGATTTGCAATCTTCCACACCAACAATATACTGCTTTGAATGGTTTCTTTCATTAGACTTTTTTTACACGTTTCTTAATTGGACATTAACGAACCCTGGAACGATTCAAAGCTAGCTGCGCATCATTAGAGGTTACTTCATGAACTGTTTCGTTCTCCTGCCTTGTTGCTTCTAGTTTCACTCTCGCATTTGCACAAATACTGGCGAAATTCTTTTTTGTTTCTTACCCCTCCTTTCTGAGTAAAATACGATTTATTCTGGATATTATAAATTTTTCGAATATTTTTCTTTTGTACAGGAACTTTTCTTTTCCTACCTTTCTTTGGCAGACCCTTATTCTTATTTTCTTTTGAATTTTCTCCCGATTTCAGTTCATATTCTTGTAACTCATTGCTTCCTTCGACTTCCTCCTCCATTTCAATCTGATCTAGCAATGGTTGATCTTCTTCATTCATAGTTTGTGCATTTGTAGTTTGTACAACGAATTCTGCAGATTTTTAAACGTCTGTCTCCAATGAAACACTTCTTTCATATTCTATGAAACTCAGATGCTGCAATTCATTAAATACTTCAGTTGCTGAATCAGCACCCTGGTATTGTTCCTACATTCAAAACCATAATAGCTTACTACAAAGAAAACAAAATATATTTGTCTAGTTAGTCCAGTAAACGGCAGACTTGATCACGAGATTTTTTTCTCATTAATCGATTTTGATCTGTGAGGGCTCATTTGATCTATCTTGATACCTAGATCAAAGCATATCACTTTTGGCCTTTGACAAATTGTTTATTTTGTCAATAAACAATAAATAGTGTAAAAAAAATGTAACGCTATTTTCCGTCAATTTCAAGAAGGTAAAGTGTATTTTCTCATTCATTTGATCGATAAACAGTGTTCATTCCATGATTATAACAATTTATTAATAACTAAATGATTTCTTAATCAACAATATTAGCAAATAAATTAAAATTTCCTAATTATTAGAGATAAGAATTATTTTCGGATAATTTGGACCCTTCAAACATGAATTTGATGGCCATTTTTCAATAACTTGCTGATATAGTTAGTTAATAAACAATTATGAAATTAACAAAACATCAAAATTTTCTAAATATTCGAGATTAGAGTCATTTTCGGATATTTTTAACTCACTAAACACAAATTTGATGTCCATTTTTCAATTATTTCCTAATGGCAATAGTTAATACACTTTGTTAGTTAACAAATTGAAAAAAAAAATGTTTTCTATATATTCGAGATTACGTAGTATTGAAATACTTCACAGGTATACGAATACTCCTGAAATATTCAAATACTTCATGAATAATTAGAATATTTCAATACTTCAGATATTACTTTACGGAACTATCTATAGATATTAAGTTATAAATATATTCCAACCGAATATAATGGCCTGTACCAGAAAGTATTTAAATTTAAATAATCTAGTCAGAATTGGAGATGAATACATTCATCATTTTAACGTCCAAAATTTGAGGAAGAAATATGTCCAGTCCCATATAAATTTATAGATAAAGTTAGAAAAAATTGATGGAATGTTAGATCAAAATACAGTCGGAAGAAGCGATAGTGGTGATGAATGAATCTAATGGGAATATTCGATTATGGTTAGATGCAAGAACCTTAGACAATACCGCAATATGGAGCTCCAACGAAATTTTTTTTTGGAAGACCGGACAACAATTTTTCAAAGATTGACCTAAGACATGGTTTTAGTTCAATTATATAACATGATGGTTGTAGCGATTATACAGGGTTCAATAGATGAGAATGTTCATAGATTCAAAGTAACACCATTTGGTATTCAAAGGGTATGCTCAGCTTAAATTCGCGCATCATATAAAATAGTAGAAAGTTAAAAGGACTTATGGGAGAAGGAAAAGAACAAATGTAACCCCGAAGAATAAATAGTTGGTAACAAAGAGGAATATGAAGAAGTAATAAGGGAAGTGAATAAAAGGTTAGAAAAGAATTCCCAAGAGTATATATAGAGAGGTAAGAAAAAGAGAGTTAGACTAGTTTTGAAAAATATTATTTGGTGATAGTGAGAACTTTAAAGGTCACTAATAACAATAAGCATATATTGAGAAATGGTGCAGTATGCTCCCAAGGCCACTGATGTAATCATCCTAGGCCTCTTCAGGTACACTCATGTCCCCGGAGCCGGACCTATCGTGGATCCGTCTGTGGACCGTACGAGCCCGCCTGGTGGCAATATGATGACAATTTCGTGGCTTCAATTTTCCTTCCCACGGATAAGAATTTTAGGAGAAGTGAGACAAATAGCTGGAGTCACGCTATCTTGTCACATTCCTAGTATGACTCCAAATTATTGACTACAAGAGTAGTGCGTTTCAGTTCAGTGGCCTAGGTCCCTCCACCTATATGCCATTCTCATTGTTCCAGCCTTCATGAATAAGTGTAGATGTGGTATTCCAGCGAGTGCTTCAAGCGCCCATCTCGCGTTTCCTGAGGAACAGTATCATTTCCGCCTTCTTGTCAGGGTTAACATTGAGCCTCTTAGTGCGGCAAAATAGGTCACCATATTGAACAGCTCGCACAGTGTCTCCAATTACCTCACGAAGGTGGCGCCAACTAAGTCATCGGTATAGACTTGAGCGTACAATCCTGCCTCTTCCAATAACTCCAAGAGTGCTTATGCCTCGAGACATCACAGGAGTGTTGTGGAGTGTTTCTACAACGCATCCGTTATGGTGCGTTTTTATCGCAAGACCAGATAGTATGACTCCAATCCACTGTTAGACTGATTCCACGCTCTACGGCGGCGGCTGATCAAATAGATGCAAACAAGGTATTGTTAAATGCCCTCTCGATGTCCATGAATAACCCTGGGGCATCTCCCTCCCGAGCCGTAGAACCATCTATTGTATGACGTGGATGAATACAGAACTGTTAATATTTTCTGTCTATAGACTAATTGCTTCTCCGTTTAAAAAAAAAAGAAATACAATCAATTGAAATATATCGAAAATTTCGAGTTTTATAAAGATTGTGAAACTGAAATATCTCACAATTATGTATGTAAGGTGAAACACAGTATCCCTTTTCCTGAATATACGTTTTAAGGTTCAGAATTGTGAAGAATGATGAATTCGTAATAGTAGTTTTACTACTATTGAAAGATATGATAGTGACGGGAAATTTGGGCAATATTTCCCTTCACGTGACTATCTCAGCTTTCAAAGAAAGAAATGGTCTGGACTATGTTGTTGGGAATCTATGAAATACACTTATACTTTTGTATGAATATTTATTAGTCAAACTCGACGGAATATTGGAAAGTCCTGTCTTGTACAACAAACATATCCCAAGTACTGAAAACCGAATAATTCGGAACTTATGGAATAAGATATAGTTGAACAGTTTTAAAGGGGTTTATGTCAATTGAAGTAAAGATAATGACTAAAAATCTTGAACCATTTCCTAATCCCTTTTCACAAAATTAATTTTCGATCGTGAAGCTGCAATGTAACGATAGTGGTTTATGCATAGTGGCAATTCGCAAAGCATGAAATTCGTGTATGCATGACTTATTTGTTGCAGCATCCTGATAAGAACACCCTTTCAACATCTTATCATCAAAGTAACTCAGATCGACCTTCGACTCACCAAAACGACGTCATTTAACAGGCCACTGATAACCATGAGGTCCATCATGGCCTATTACATTGTATTAATCATTCTGAAGTCAAATCGGACTACCTTTCCTGATGAATTATCATAGCTAGATTTAGACAGATACCTTTGTCCATTATTTCGATTGTAAAATGAGTTCAATCCCCGATCTTCAATGATTTATTACCTATACCAATATATTGTTATGATTTCATTTCATAAACAATAAAAAATTTAAAAATAATAACTTACCGAACTTTGAAAATCAGAAAAGATCAAATAAAAGATATTTATATGGAATTAAAAACAATAGTAAAATCTAAATAATAGTTAGGATATTAAAATTAACAATGTAAAACATAATAAACAACAATGTAATAGAATAAGGAGTGATAAACAAGAACTTCAGTGAAAGTGAAGAAACGTACTGTGTAACGAAGGCAGAAATCATAATTAAAGTGATTACAAAACTATCATGAGATAGTACAAAACATTGAATAATGTTATAGATATAAGTTCGGATTAGTAAATTTGAGTTATGTAATGTTATAAGAATGTTATTGATATAATATAGTATGTATTAGATTTAAGAATAAGTAACTGTCAAGAAAACCATAAATATGAGAATAATCATATTAATAATAACCCAATCATAGGTTATATTATACCAAAGTGTGGGGAAAAATGTAGGCAATATTAATTTAAAAAGAAGGAATCACTATCAATTGAAATAAGTTGAAAATCTCTGATAATTCAAAAATTTTAGAATACTAAATTCTCATTGGTCGAGACGAATTTCTAGTGTCAGGCTAGTAACAATGAGAACTTGTGTCAGATTAACAACAATTAACTTGGCATTCTTGTTATGAAAAGAAGGCACCTAATAGGTGGAAAATGACATAAATGTAGCGTCGGTTTTGGAGGCCTATAAAAGGGTCTGAAAGTAAAGCCAAGTTCAGTTTGCAATAATATCCAAGCAGAGACTATGCTTCTCTGGCAACTCACCAAAATTTTCTAACCTAAGTTTATAAAGATAAACATCAGTGAACGCAAGTGTTCCAAACTTCGATAACTTCCAAATAACCGAAGTTAATAGAATTTATTAAAAGTCAACGAGTGTTCCAAGTATCTAAATCAAGTAAAAGGTTGTAATAACCTCCAATTTATAAGAAGTATCCAACGATTGCCATTCTTCAATATAATTTCAATAAAGCATCGAAAAGTTTTATGTCTTATCTAAAAGAATAAAACAAAGTATTATCAACAGTTCCTGATTCTCAAGAAGAAGTAACCAAAATTAGTTACCTGTGATTATTGTGAAATAGCATAGTACTGTGTAAAAAGTGAATCGACGAAATTATAAAAGAAGTAAATTGAAAATTGCCAACATTGTTAAACACACTTTTGGATATTATCTAAACGTAAGTTTGTTTATAATTTCTACGTCATATTATCCGTATTATCTGTAAAGTAAAAGGAAGATTGTTGATTACAACAGTATAAACAAATATTAGTTGTAAAAGTGATTTTAAGGTTATATCATAGATCTTGTAAAACATTAAATTTAATTACCCGAGATAAAGAAGAGTCATAGAAATTAAATATTCTGAAATTCAAAGAGCATTGTGTTTAATTCTATATAAAATTATTCTATACATAAAATTCAACTTCAAAACTTCATAAACATTAATTCAAAGTTCAAATACAATCAAATTAAAAAGATAAAAAGCTAGCCGGTAATATTCATAAACTTCAACTCAAAAAAATAAACTCATAAGAATTTAGTTAACAATATATTGTTAACAGGAAAATGGATGTGACACAAAAAATGAAGTGAGTTTTTTCTAAAACTCAAATAAACTGAAATTCGAAAGGAATATTTGTCAAGACTTCTTCGAAAGATGATTCTCACCAAGAAATAAATATAGAAAAAAGGCGTTGGAGCAGGATAACAATACTCTAATGAACCGTTACTTTACAATTATACTGACTAATTTATGGCCACATGGAAGAAAATCTATTGCAGAGAAGAAACTCGAAGACCTGAAATGCTTGTTTTCTCTGATACCAAAGGATGGTAGGGGATCTTGCAAAAAAATGTTCGGTGATCCAACTATTGAGTTTTTCTAACCTCAGATTTTGATGAAAACCTTCGATGGAGAAATTATTCGAGTTATAGTGTTAAAATAGGAGGAAAGGGTTTGCACAAGTGATCTATGCGTCAAATTTGGCGCACAGTTGGATTTCGCTTAATTACAAAATAGAATATACTCATAACCAAACTGAGCACCATTATTCATCATAACTTCTGGAATATTATTGTTTTTTGCTAAAGGTTTATATAGGAAATTTTTAATAGTGCCTTGGATGAACCTTACAATAATAAACCGTTTTTTAAGAATATGCAAAAGTTAATCGCAATTCTCAGAATTGTAATATCGGCACTTCGTCGAGTTATGCATTTCTACGTCCAATTAAAAGCATCAGGAATTCACACATTGAAGCACCGTTGTATCAAAGACCTCAACTACATCGTCCGTAAAATGCAGAAGGCCTTAGTCCACATGTTTCACACACTTCTTTTTAACATTCCCGTTAATTCCATTATTCAACGTTTTTAATTTTCCAAGTATGTTATGTATGCAGATGACTTAAAATTCTTTTCTGATGTAGAGATTACGACAGGCTGAAGGGAAACTGCGCTGGTAGTAACAATTCATTGTGAGTTTGAAAAAGTGTTCGACTATACCTTTAGATCGTAATTAAAACATTTTGAAATATGTATATAACATTTCTAATGATAAATCAACTAGTGTAGAAGAGATTAAAGACATGGGAGTGACGTTTGATGCTGAATTAATTTTCTATTCACACATTAGTAATATTGTTGGAGATATATACAGGATGCTTGGCTTTATCATAAGAAATTCTGAAGTTTTCAAACGAAGCAAGTCATTCATATCACTATAATACGGATTCATTCAATATATATTTAGTCAAGGTTCATGAGGTTCACAATATGCAATATGTAAATATGAAAAGTATTGAAAATGTTCAACTTTCAGAAGTTAGAGTATGAAACTCAAATGTACACAAGACTTGTAACATTTAATTTAGAATTATTGCTCACAAATTTTTTCACCAAACTGTGGCATTCTTAAAGTTAGAGTTGTCAACTTGAGCTAAATCTTGAATTATGTTCCTAAATATTAGAAATCAACCTGAATATGAAACAAATTGAGAATGGTGGATTATAGGTTTCGATTTGGTAATTTAATATCATTGTGTTTAAAATTTTTCCAAATGTCTGTGGTTCTAAAATATTTATTTCATGATCTTTTTCTTGAATATCCAAAACATCGGTATCAAGGATGAAATTGTGATTATGTGCCAATAGGTGATTCGCGTAAGCAGAGTCTTCCCTTTTTAGCCTTTAACTTTTCAAATAATAGTGGAAAGTTTCTTCTTCATAGGGCAAACAATGTCCTTATCATGGTAAGGACATTATTTGCCCTATGTACAAGTCATCACTAATAGTTAATATAGAATTAGATTCGATGTTATCATTCCTATATTAACAACTCCCCAATGCAGGATTCAACTCAGAGATAGAGAACACCGCCACTCCTGACATTTTTCATATCTGACCATTTCACTTATGAATAATTAACATTCCTCTTCTATTTATCACAAATCCACCCGATTAGATACCCCCATACGCAATATTTCTTCCCAACAGAAATCACACAAGTTAGCAACATGTAACTCTATGATACATAGATTAGTTAATATCCCATTAGGTAAAGAAAACTTTCATTCAGAATTCAACGTGATCATAGATATTGCTGAAAATAATGGTTATGATGTTGAGGTAATAAATAAAATAGTTCAAAATAAACTTAGAAGACCCTGAACATAATCAATTGGCAGAATTTAGATCAGAAACAGACAAAATTTCTGTGTTGTATTTATTTATCACCAAATGAACCGGCTCATGATGAACTCCATAAATTTCTTCCTCTGACACTTGACCCCATTCAGCAAAACTATCCAGCAGAGGAAATTATCATCATGAGGGATTTCAACGTTCACAACTCCGCTTGGCTCAAATTTTCAAACAAGACGGATGACGCGAGGCGACAGGCTGAGGCCTTCGCCATTACATATGGTCTCGAACAGTTGAATAATGAACCCTGATAACAACTTTCATCATGCCAATACGTTTGACTCATTCCTCACTAACAATCTAGATCTCTATGAAGTAAAGGTCCGTGCATCATTGGGAAACTGACCATTCACTCATCACTACGACCTGTCCTAATATCACTTGAGGAACCAGTTCAACACCTCCACACTCAGTATGTTATTAAAACTCAGCCAACTGGTACGCTCTTCGCACGTATTTTTCCGAGTTTCCTCAGAGAAGAGCATGTTTTGAATCTGATGACCCAACGCAATGTGCCACAGAGATCTGGGTTATTATCAGGCTAGGAATGGAAACTTACATACCCCATACCATCAAATCACCGTCATCTGGTGAACGATGCTCCAATAAAGTATGTTCTGGTGCTGTCGCTCCGAAACTGGAACAAAACATGCCTATAATCTCGAAATCTTCAAGATTTCGAATGCCTATATCCTCCCCCAACATTCCACCGTTGGTGCACACGATGTTCTTCAAATCTTATAGGTTTCCCTCTCGTGTAGTTGAAGTATAAAAAAATGGGAATTAGTTCCAAACCTAAGAAAAAAACATTTATTTGCCAGGTACTACCTGTTCAGGAAACGATTACGTCTTCAACATAGCTATACCAATATAAAAATATGTGTCGGATTCGAATTTAGTAGTTGATTCTCCAAATAATCCATGGATATTCCGATCAGTTGAAGAGTCAATGGAAAATCCATGGAGAGCACGGTGTTCTGTTTGTAATATTTATTTGTAAGTCGTAGAGCAATTTTGGTACATGCAAAGTGTTATTAAACTTTATATTTCCTGTGCTATTATCGATAATGTATTATCGGATTGAAAGTTCTTCCATTGGACCAATTGGGAATACTTAAAAGAGGTTTTTGACATTAAATGATACAAGTTTGGTGTTAGAATTCAACACTGCGTTACGTACCTTAGCTATACTCCATGAAATCGATGTTTTGATTACGGTTAGTTTGGAAATGACAAACGATAGATACATTATATGAGCGATAGATTTGTGCTTACAACTCAACGTTAAGATAACACCATCACAAATGATGTGTTTGTTAGGTAAGTCTGCTCGTTAAGGGCATGATGCATGAAGTTCTGAGTATGAGGATCATAATCGGTTCTAATAAATAAAGTAGATTCATTCCGAATTTACGCGCAAAAAATAGAGTTTAAGACAATGGTATACAGGGAAAAACGTTGATTTTATTTTGGCACTGAATCAACTATTGTCACATACTGTTACTTATCATAAATACATTGTTAGAAATTCAGATCTAAAAGGGCTAGCTCGCACTGATATCGAACTATCTTTTAGACACGCAGTAACCTGTTGAATGATTACCACTGTTTGTCGATAATCGATCTGCATACCGATGACCCAGCCAACGTGCAAGTTTTTTCTAGTAAATTCGTCCATGAGAGCATGCCTTTCTTTTACCCAGATCAAGTTTGAAGCAATGTCGCAACACGTGTTTATGTTTACAAAGTTTTAGTTTTTGATGAGTTAAAAATTATCCAAAATTGTTGAATGAAAATAGTATCACTGCTCGGTAGATTTATTGTTCTCGTCGGGACCCGTCGAGATTTGAAGATTTCAATTGACTGTGCTTTTTCTACAAAAAAGATTTCAACACAATTTGCAATTATTTACTTTTCATTGTAATAAAATATATCATACTGTATGAAATGTAGAGTTGAAATGTTTGTAATTCTATCCATTTAAATTTTTTCTACTACAACTTCCAAAAATATGTTCTTTGGAAGATCGTTAATTGAATCAGCTAAATTTTGCATGGAATATCATATTGCGAAGCGGACCTGACACAATATGATTTATATTGTTCCTACCAACCGATGCAGTATAAGCCATTATGTGTTAGAGGTGTTCCTTTGCAGCTAGAGGATGATACGCTTTGAAAATATAACACCAGCGAGAGGATATCTTGATAACTGTACCTCGAAAACCTGGAAAACATGAACTCAATTTACCACACATATATCATTCGTAATTTTTACATTTATCTATAGATCATCAAAAAACAAATTAGGCATTTCATGAGGTCTCTTGAATTAATAAGCCCTAAAGTCCTCATTTTGTAAGACGAAACACGATAAATAATGGCGGCGCTAATAATCGTGTAATGTCTTAGAAACTTTAAGGTAATATATCTCAGGGTGTAGTCAAGTAATATTTCTTTCGATTCTCAATTCAGTGTTATGCCGAGGGCGCCAAAAATTTTGAATAAAAAGATGAGAAAAAATAAATTCAATACAGAATTTCCGGCACTACGAGATGGTTTGATAGTTGATGATGGTGTATAAGAGAGAATAGATGAAGGTTTTCAACTTTACAAATTGGTTTCAATTTCCCGAAGGGATAATAGTTCCAACGCCATCTAAATGATCAACTATTGAATGTTGATAAACGAAACTAATAACAATTTTGAAATGAAACTAGATTTTTAACTTGTTGTGTTGATAGTAAGTAAGATCCTTGGAATTTATCTTTGAACTTCCAATATGTATTACAAATTGGAGTAAAATTGGATGAAATTTAACAAAATAAATAAAACTTGATTAACGGTTTGAAAGGGATGTCAATTTGTGCAGGAGCCACAAATGAGCTGAGAATTTGCTTATTCCAAAAACTACCGTCCATTTTAGCTGCATCAAAAATGACCAAGCCACATAAATTTCTGATAATATGACCGAACAAAGGACAGAGATGTCTCAATCGTTCAACTCTGCGGGAAAAGACAATACTAGGAAACTTGGCCAAACATCCAACAACGGGGTCACACAAGCAGTAGGAATAACAAATCAACTCTATGATCTGATTGAGTTAACCACCAACAAATCATGCGCTAAATTACTGAGGATGGAATTGAAACGAATTATTTTAGAGATTTTATTTTGGAGCGAATTATAAAAATAGTTTTTACGTTACTATGTTGAGATTGAAATAATGTTGAAGCTACCTAGACAGAATATAGGATTGTTCCAACTTTCTGGTGGAGATGCAACATAGACTAATTAATATAAAATAATAGTAATATAATCAGCTAGAAACAAATATGTATAATTCACATCAATGATTTTATCTGGAATATTGGAACATAATATTATTGGTAATCATTAGATCTACCAGCTTAATCGATAATCAGAACTTTCATCCCACAAAGCTGTGAATTGCAAAATTTCACACCCATCTAGAATTCAGTAAGAATTATTCTATTTCGTCAGCCGATAAAACAAAAATATTCTGTAGAATCTGTTTATGGGAATGATTTTTTGAACGAAGTTTCCTCTCATGGAATTGGTGTTCTTAACGGTCTTGAGTTCCCTTCTTCATGGTCTTGAACCGTTTGACATTGAAACAATTGCGTTCTGGTATTGTTAAGGAATGGTTCTCATAGCCAATTTCATCACAAGTATCTTTTTAATGGCTAACATTTGCAAGCACATATAAGACTCAATTTTCTTATTTTGATCCCTAGTATCACCTGTTGCTCTATGGCGGATGAGTTATGGGGCATCCTGTATGAAGGTGAATAGTACCTACCGAGTCATTCACTTCCTATAGCTATGTAGAAATTTCTAGTTAGCAGGTGGAAATTTCCACCTGAGCAATTCCATTTTCAAGGAGCCCAGTTCAGGGGGGGGGGGGTGTCAGCTCATGGCCCGGCTTCTGGTTTTTTCGATTCTACTGCTAAAATGATGGCTTCCTGCCAAATTTCAGCTGAAATGATAATATCAAAAAAAAACGGCGCCTATTTTTCGTTTTTCTGTCATTTTTTGGTATTAATTTTTAAAACATCGTCTTGAGAGCCGTTCGCGCCAAATTGAGTCTAGAAAATTTTTTGGAAACCCATAGGAAATCGGAAATTTCTCGTAGAATTCGAATTTTTCATTAGTTTGGGCCCAGCGGCCATATTTTTTGTAAAATGAAAAATAAACCATTTTTGTTTTTTTTTTTCTTTTTTTCGGAGCCGCACTTTTCAGAACGTTCTCTTGAAAAAATATCAAAAAAAATTCAATCAGTACCATTTTTTCTTCCAATGCTCTTTGTATATTGGCTGTTTTTTTTTCTAAAAACCTCTCAAAAACCCAAAAAACAGAGTTCGCATATAAAAAAATTGTTACGAACAGAAACGTTTGCTATTGTGTACATCAAAAGAATAGTACGCTCTTTCCAAGGAACCAAATCCTAATGACAAAATAGGGTTCCAAAATTCTGTCAATTGAGACCAAACTACTGTGTGCTACCCGGTGCAAGTGGAACGCACTCTATGTGTGTCTGCGCTACACATCAAAATTTCAAGTTATTAATATCAGCCGTAGGTCATTGGATTATAAAGAGGTCGTATCAAGAATTGTTTGTGATCTCAGAAATAAGGAGTGTATGTTCAGAACCTGCTCAAATTATCCTGAGAGAGCAGAAGTGGCAAAAATAATAGATGAACTGCTTTTTTATATTGACCTCCACACCCATCCATGGAAAATTGGCAACAATTTATGTTTGGAAATTGTTCCTATATAACTTATTATTTTGGCAACAAAAACAAAAAAACCTCAGAAAATATACAAAGATTGATGTATTTTTAGATCAATGTCTTTCACATAGATGACAGTTGGATGCAATGTCACGGCTGATTGTTTCCAATAGCGCTGCTGTATGTCATCTTGTACAACATATTTATAATTCTCCGCAAAATCCGTTAGAATCAGAGCTTCGTTCCTTTTCATTTTTTCTTATATACTCTTCAAATAATCTGAGCTGAGCTGTTTTGCTTTATACATGTGAGTCATCAATAAAGTTGACTTATCAGTCAGTATCTCAAGCAGTTCACTTTTCGAACATTTTTTTGTTACGTCAACCTCACCTTGTTTTTCAATATCAGAATTTTTAAAAAGCAGTTCATCTATTATTTTTACCACTTCTTCTCTCTCAAGACAATTTGAGCAGGTTCTGAACATACACTCCTGATTTCTGAGATCACAAACAATTCTTGATTTGACCTCTTCATAATCCAATGACGTGCCTACGACTGATATTAATAACTTGAAATTTTGATGTGTAGCCCAGACACACACTCAGAGTGCGTTTCACTTGCACCGGGTAGCACACAGTATTTTAGTCTCAATTGACAGAATTTTGTGAAAACTATTTTGTCATTAGGATTTTGTTCCTTGAAAAGAGCGTACTATTCTTTTAATGTACACAATAGCAATCGTTTCTGTTCGTAACAATTTTTTGATATGCGAACTCTATTTTTTGGGTTTTTGAAAGGTTTTTAGAAAAAAAAACAGCCAATATACAGAGAGCATTTGAAGAAAAAATGGTATTGATTGAATTTTTCTTAATATTTTTTTACAAGAACGTTTTGGAAAGTGCGGCTCCGAAAAAAAAAATACGAAGAATCGGTTTTCTTCATTTGACAAAAAAAAATATGGCCGCTGGGCTCAAACTAATGAAAAATTCGAATTCTACGGGAAATTTCCGATTTCCCATGGGTTTTCAAAAAAATTTCTAGGCTCAATTTGGCGCGAACGGCTCTCAAGACGTTTCAAAAATTAATACCAAAAAATGACAGGAAAACGAAAAATATGCGCTGTTTCTTTTTGTTCTCACCATTTGAGCTGAAATTTGGCAGGGAGCCATCATTTTATTAGTAGAATCTGAAAAACCAAAAGCCGGGTCATGAGCTGACACACCCCCTCCTGACCTGGGCTCCTTGAAAATGGAAGTGCTCACCTAATATATCAAGAAATTTCTAATTAGTACCTAGAGATGTTTACTTACCAACTAGAAATTTCTACTCACTATCTAGAGATTTCCACTCACTAACTAGAAATTCCTACTCACTATCTAGAAATTTCTACTTACTATCTAGAAATTTCTTCCTACTAACTAGAAATGCCTTCCTACTCACTAGAAATTTCTATTTACTATCTAGGAATCTCCACTCACTAACTAAAAATTCTTACTCACTATCTAGGAATTTCTACTTACTATCTAGAAATTTCTTCCTACTTACTAGAAGTTTCTACTTACTATCTAGAAATTTCTATTTACTATGTAGAAATTCCTTTCTACTAACTAGAAATTACTTCCTACTAACTAAAAATGTCTGCTTACTGTCTGAAAAGTTCTACTTACTATCAAGAAATTTCTACTCAATAACTAGAAATCTCTAGATGGTAAATTGAAATTTCTACTAAGTATCTAGTAATTTGTACTAGCTAACTAAGAATTTTTACTTACTACTGAACATTTTTACTACCTGTTAAGGAATTTCTACTTACTATCCAGAAGTTTCTACTTCCTTACTAGAAATTTCTACCTAATATATATTTGTGTCTACTCAATAACTAGAAATGTCTACTTTCTAAACAATAATTTCTTAATAGTGAATAGAAATTTTCACTTAGGATCTAGAAATTTCTACTTACTATTTAGAAATTTCTTCTTACGATTTAAAATGTATACCCAGTGTCTAGAAATCTACTTACCAAGTAAAAATTTTTACTCACTAATTGAAAATTTTTAGATAGTAAATAAAAATGTCTACTTACTATGTAGAGATTTCTACTAAATAACTAGAAATTCATTTACTAACTAAGAGTTTCGACTTACTGTCTAGAAATTTCTACTCTATAACAAGTAATTTCTTGATAGTGAATAGAAATGTCTACTTAGCATCTGGATATTTCTACTCACTATGTAGAAATTCCTTAATAGTGAATAGAAATTTCTACTTAGTATCTAGAAATTTCTACATAGACATCTTTGAATTATTGCCTTATTTTTAATATGCTTCTGGGCTTCCGTATTATCACAATAATTTCAATTAAAAAATATGTATTGAAAGGCCACTATTGTGTGAAGCAGTTCCTCAATACTACTGTGTAGTAGTTTTTGATACATATTCATTGATTCTGAACATAAATAAGTAACCAGAATATTAGACTTCCGTGGATACCTGATCTTGATAAATCTTGGCTTCCAGATGAATTCCGTGTCAGAATAGCACGACTTGACGCCGACGTTTTGCCAAACATTATGGGTGGCATCTTAATAGCAGACTTGAGGCTTGAACTGTTTCAATAAGAAATCTTATCGCTTATATTGTGGCTGTAATTGCTACAGGGGTTGATAGCACCCCTATTCTGTATCTGGCTGAGTTCGCAACCGAATGGCTTGAAATTTATGTACAGGGGGTTTCAGGGGTCGCTGATTACGAATCCGTTGAAAAAATTTCAAAATTCAGGATGGCGGCTACAAATGGCGATTTCAAATATAAAATTACATTTTCTAGCCTTATATACAGTTGATTTTAGAGAAAAATATGAGGAGTCGAAAATTGTTTAGAATTACATTTTGTATAAGTTAACCCGTTTTCCAATATCATTCAATAACCACTCCTCACCCGACTTGTCAATCACCGCCACCTCGCACATCGGAAATCATAATTGAAATGGAAAATTCAGTCAGGTATTTTATTTTAGAGAAATATTTCAAGATACAAAGAAATATTTCAAATTCAAATTGTATGAGTTGGACATTTTCAATGTCATTCACTACCCCCCTCCACTTTCCACCACCCCTATAATCTTTAATACATTTTCTGACAATTCTATTGCTTTTAGGCAAAATTGACAATTCACAAAAAGTGTTTAGAATTTGATTTTACATAATAAAAAGATATTTATATGGTCACTTCCAACCCCTTTTCACCCTTAGGTGGTAAACATCCCTATATGTTTTGTAAAAGGGCCGGGTTTTTCCATGAACATGGGGAAACATTATATAAAAACACGTGAAAATTATATTTCTATTCATTTTGCATTCTATCAGATAGATCTCCAAGGATTGGGGCTTATTCACATGCTACATCGCAATGTTCAAGAGATATGTCAATCCACTAAGCATGTCAAGGGGTATGTAAGTGACCATACAAACTTATTTATTTTATACAATCAACTCAATGCACAATAATTTGTATTATATATATATATACTTTATAATTTATGATGAATTTTCGTGATAAAATATGAAAAAAATAGGCATTTTATTCCGTCTTGAACATAGCGATGTAGCATGTGACTGAACTTCCTATCCTTGGGGATCTATCTGCTAGGGTGCAGAATGAAAGGATATACTTCAAATATGATTTTCACGTGTTTTTATATAATATTTCCCTATTGTCATGGAAAAATCAGGCTTTTTACATAACCAGTAGGGATGTGCACCGTCTCAGGGTAAGAAGGGGTTGAGAGTGACCATATAAATATACTTTTATCATGTGAAATTGAATTCTGAACACTTTGTGTCCTGTCAATTCTGCCTAAAAGCAATAGAATTGCCAGAAAATGCATTTAAAATTTTAGGGGTAATGGAAAGTGGAGGGGGTAGTGAATGACACTGAAAATGATCAGTTTATACAAAACCTGAATTTGGGAGATATTTTGTGTCTTGAAATTTTTCTCTAAAATCGAAGGGCTGAGTGCATTTTCCATTTTAATTGTGATTTCCAATATGAGAGGGGCGGTGAATAACGAGTCGGGTGATAGAGGGTTGTTGAATGACATTAAAAGTGAGGTATTCTCATACAAAATGGAATTCTTAAAACTTTTTGAGAAAATGTAATTTTATATTTGAAACCGCCATTTTGAGGCCTCCATTTCGAATTTTGAAGTTTTTTCAACGGATTCGTAGACAGCGACCCCTAGGAATCAATTTTGAACAACATCCTGTGTTCCATCTCAGACGAGCCACCCCGTATATTTCTTATCCCATAGTGAGTGGAAAAATCTCTCGAAACACATCGAATGATTTTGTTTGGGGGACATCTTTTGACGTATATTTGAGGCTTGAACGAGCAACCCCCTGATAGGGGGCGCTTCAACCCCTCGAAATTGAATAGGGTAGAGGGGTTGAGTGATACGTCATTTGAAAGGTCTTGGAATCCTCTTTACAACGGTGTATGAAAAACGTAAATTTGATGAACCGTATTCGCCAAAAATTAATTTTGTTGCTCGAATGCGCTCATTTTTATTAAGCCTTTTTTACAAATTTAAACAATCTTCAAAAAATCACATTCGTGAAAAAAGTGAATTGTGTTGTCATGCTTACAATGGAAAAAATTGAATCTGCGTGTTTGAATCAAATGTTCAAATTGTCCTCCATTGACTTCCATACAATAATACATTCTCTCAAACTAATAAATAAAAAACAGCAAAACATTTCATGTTGCCTTCATTTTTAAGCTATTGCATATAGCTTTCATCGCGGGCTTTGAGCGCGGCGACCGAATCAAGAAAAAAAAACAAAAGACAAATACCGTAACGAAAATCTGAAAAAACAAAAAACAAATACTGTAACATAATATCCTGACACCCACCACTCCGCCTACCATGTAGCTCGGCCGAGCTTAAAATTGTCGAAATGTCAACTTTGAACCTTTCAAAAGGTCGTGATAGCCCCAAACTGGGTCGAAAACTGTTTTGAATTGGTTAATTTCCGATAAATCGAATGACGTTCACGTGAGAAGCGCGTAGGTCGCGAGTTAGAAAAGTGCAAATTTACGGTACATAGAACGTCTTAACGAGGACTTTTTGCATGCGGTTTTCGCTCCATGTCGTTAGTTTATGAACGGGGCCAACTAAATAGCATAGTCTCGGGCCCCAAAATGTCGATTAAATAGGAAAATTTAATTAAAACAGTTTGAGGTATTCTCAGCTGTCACCTACTAGCGTCTGCCGTGCGACGTACGGAAGGAAATTTTCTAGCTACTTAAATATACCGAAAGCGAGTAAAAGCTAGCGGCCCATAGCCCAAAACACTTTATTACAACTGGCGCCAGCCGCACGGGGTTCGAAATGGCCCCAAATTAACAAAATAGAGATAAAATGTATAAACTCTAACTTACGCGCAGCGAGCTCCTCGAGGATATGTCAAAATGATTACGTTCGTAGCTAATTACATAAGTCGTCTGGCGTTCATGCAATTTTGTTTTTATACAATTCGAACCTTCTAATTTCGATAGGCCACGTGAAAATCCCGGAGCCGGAAGCGCTATCGAGATCTGAACGTTAAAACTTTCGTATAAAATTGTGTTTACAAGTCAACTGACACTTGTCACCATGGATAACTCTACTACCGGTAGTAGAGTTATCTATTCACTTGTCACAGAATACTCTTCATAGAGATCGAAATGTAACTCTTTTTTACTCATAATTCGTGAAGATTTTGAAGGGGTAGTGGATGTTTTTCTGCCCAACTTTTTCCAGTGGCGTAGTGCTATGCAATAGCTTTACCGCGGCAGTCCATGAGTGCCACACGTTTCATTTTTTGTTCTTAGAAGGTGTTTAGGCATAACTGTAGAATTTGGAGCGAAACAAATCGTCATGTATTTCGAGAAGCTCACACTCATCATCGGGAAAAGCTAAACGATTGGGTAGGAATTTTGGGAGACCACCTAATTGGACCTCTGTTTATTCCTGGTAATTTAAATGGCGAAATCTATATTGAAATGTTGGAAAATGCTACTGATCTGTTAATAACTGAACAATTAGAAAACGATCCTCTACTACTTGAACAACAATTGCATTTCCAACAAGACGGAGGTCCTCCTCACTACGTCCAAGATTTTTGTTACTCAGCCTGAAAATTTGGATAAACTACGCCGACGAATTGTAAATGAGTGTCGTCAAATAACTTCAATTTTGCTGAACCATGTTAGAGACGGTTTTCAGTCAAGATTGTATTATTGTATGGAAGTCAATGGAGGACAATTTGAACATTTGATTTAAACCCGCAGATTTAATTTTTTTCATTGTAAGCAATTCAATTTTTTTACGAACGTGATTTTTTGAAGATTGTTCAAGTTTGTAAAAAAGGCTTGATAAGAATGAGCTTGTACATTGTACAAATAACCAAAATATTCAAGATGGCGCATTCGAGCAACAAAATCAACTTTTGGCGAAAACAGTTCATCAAATTTACGTTTTTCATACACCGTTGTAAAGAGGCTTCCAAGACCTTCCAAATGACGTATCACTCAACCCCTCTCCCCTATTCAATTTTGAGGGGTTGAATCGCCCCCTATTAGGGGGTTGCTCGTTCAAGCCTCAAATATACGTCAAAAGATGTCCCCCAAACAAAATCATTCGACGAGTTTCGGGAGATTTTTCTACTCACTATGGGATAAGAAATATACGGGGTGGCTCGTCTGAGATGGAACACCCTGTATTATACATATATGCAGAAATGAGAATACTATTACTTGTATTTTAGCGTGATCAATTCTTTTATTTTCTGCCTTCCTTGGGTTATTATCCATTTTTTTGATATTACTTCAAACACTTTTTCGCATCTCGAGTTTTTAATCTCTACTGGAGGCAACGTGTATAATTTTGGAGCCAGATAAGTGTAACATTCTTGACCGATAGTTTTTTCCTTTTTGGGTACAAAATTTGCATTTTCTTTATATCTAGTGTTGTGAAGATGAATTATTCGTTGTAAAAGATGTCTCTTTTTATACTGATAACGCAGAATTGTTAAACAGTATAACTGTCTAATATCTAAAAATTCAGATTTTTCGAATGATGCACTAGATGGGTAACGGAAGACTTCAATAAAAATTATTTTAATCAACCATTTTTATGTCACACAGAGCCTATTGAGGTAGGTATCCGCAGCGCTTCCCCATGCTAAGATACCGTAAGACAATAAACTTTGTGCTAACGCATAATAAATATCTTTTAAATATTTTACATTCAAACAAGATCTCAAATACCTAAATTTAAATAGTATTTTTCTGAATGTCTGTACAAGGGAACTTATGTGGTAGTTCCACCGCAAATGGAAATCAAATATAATACCTAAGTATTTTATTTGTTTTTTTGATGAAATTGAAAAGGAATTACTTAGATTAATGAACTCACACTGTGGTAAATTTTGAGAATAGCTAGTAAATTAAATTAATATTAATTGTTAAGAGTTCAGAGTGACAACCAATTAAATATATTGTTTAAGTCTATTTCTATCTGAGCTATCCCAAGTATCATCAGTATAAAATATAACGGTATCATCTACAAAACTAGCTATGTGACCAGTCGTTTCTTGACAAAAAAGATCATTCATATAAATGTTAAACAGGACTGGACCGAGAATTGTGCCTTGGGGGACGTCGTAAGTAGTCTTTGAAAATGTGCTATTTGTGAAATTAATATTAACACACTGTTCAAGTTAAGTAAGTTCCCATTAGCTTAAGTGTTATGCCTCTAAAACCTATGTTTTCTAACACATTTAAAAGATTTTTATGACTGACCGTGTCAAATGCGACAAATACACATATGGCTGGTAGAAAGGAGATTTCATTGAAATCCATCGATATGATAACAATCAAGAGGTTTGGGACATTTTATGCATTAATTTCCTCTACTAAGGGTTCGAATTGAATATATCTTCTTCCTTCGACAGAACAGTTGGAGCCGGCAATACGTATTTCCCTATTCAATGTAAACATAATTCGTAATCAGCTCATACCAAAGTATCGATAAAATCAATGTTGGTGAAATGTTTGACTAGTTTCAAAAAAATTTTATTCAAATCTACAGCTTTATCATGTGTTTTCAGTGATGAATATAAACATTAAACACATTGCTTGTGGGTCAGATCCGAGATATAAACATATATCTAATAACATTACTTAATGAATAGAAATAAGGTCGAATATTATAACTAAGGGTTTTTAAGTAATATCGTATAGGAATGGAGGATTCCTATACTACATCTCCCAACGCGGTTTAAAAAAATGTTGAATTGACAGATTAACAATTTTTTCTTTTTCCTTTTAACGTACCTTATTTTTATTTTACAAACATTGTTCTTAATTAATGGTCATACATATTATTATTATACTGTGGGATTTGCGCATACTTTTTAGTTTTACGACTTTTTGCCTGAAATGATTTTATTTACTCATTTATATATATAGAAACATATGTTATTTTTGTACCATCTCCATGTCTTCTTTCATTTATTACATTCTTCATTATATATCATGTCTATATGTCTGGTAAAACATTTATTTTCAATCCTGTTTTATTTACCGGCGGATATTATTTCCATTTTTTCTTCTCTTCAAGCGCTCATAAATTCCTCATCCTTGGAATTCATCATTATGCCTACTTCAGCAATAATGAAATTTTACACAAATTGACTACTTTTCTCAACAATGCCCTTAGGTACAATGCCGATCGAAAGTGTAGTTTGATGTAAATTAAAAAAATATCATCTCCATTTACTCCAATACTGCGCCTACAATTCATTTTCTTACTTTCCGTTTACTTCTCTTGTGACATATCTATGTAATTGATTCAGCCTAATAGTTCCAATTTGATCCGTGACGTCTTGGGTGATCATTCCTATAGTCACTAGATTGCCCTTGAAATATCGAATGAACTATTCGCTCGCAATTATTTTGCTGATTCAAATTTCTGGTACTATGTTTACTATGTAACATGAATGAAATATGCTTTGTTGCAATTCTTTATATTATTGTTATAATTAAATGAAGTTGTTACAATGTACGCAAATCGCATTTCTAAATAATATGTAACCATTATTCTAAACCTACATTAATTCAACTTTAAAATTATTTGCTGTCATCTTTATGACTATAATAATTTAATAATACTTGTTAAAAAAAGTTTTTGAATCTCGTCAGATTTCTCAACTTCACTGATAAATAATCTAACTTTATTGCCCTATTGATATGAAAATATTCAAAAAAAAATCTGCATAATCAATGCTATAATATCATAATAATAAATGGTTTCCGTTCTGGAATAACCATATGTTAGCCACATCATTGTTGGTCTAACACTTGCTTAATGGTTTTCTTTTTGTTGTGGGATAATTTTCCCTGGCAATATTATATACTCGTTTTAACTACTTTTAAAACAATGTGTATATGATTTTATACATAACTTTGCTTATTTGATAAATACTTTACGTTATTCTTACTACTATTTCGATATATTAATATTTGATTTTTTAAATATAATAACTGTCTAATTAATCCCATAATAAAAAAATTGATTTTATTTTTTAAAACGTAGTTATTTCCTAATCATTTCAGTTACTAACTTAGTTCAACTGAATTTAAATATTAAAAGTTAGGTATTACTAAGTTACTTCAATATTCAATACTTCTAACTTAATAAATCAATAAATTAAAATTCATGTACACTATTTCAAATTTCACATTAAAAAAATAAATAAAACTAAAATTGTCTAGAAACAGTCATTACTCACATGGTTAATACCTTTTCAGAGCACTACACTAACGGGTTGACTTCTTCTTCTTTTTCTTTCCAATCCATCGCTTGCAGCCTCGATGTCTGTGTTCCAGTTTCCAATTTCCCAGTTCGGAATCCATAGTCCAAATCCAATTCCAATCCATTTCCAATTTCCAAATCCACTATGTCTCCTTGTGGGAATCACATATGGTGATCAAAGAAAAAAATTTTTTTTCACCATTCCATCCTCGAAATTTCCATGTTTCCATTCCAATCCATTTCCAATTTCCATTCCAATCCATTTCCAATTTCCATTCCCTTAAAGAAAGGAACTGCCCGAGATCGCCATGTTGGGAATCACTGCCGTATGTGTTCCTGTGGTCCGTTTCTTATTTCTGGTAAAAAAAAACTGGTAGAGATCGCCATGTGGGGAAGATCACATACGTCTCTGTTTTTCCATTCTCAGAAAAGACTGGTAGAGATCGCCATGTAAGGAAGAAAAGGTTTTAAACTTGAGCGGTTCGCCCTAACTGACCCGTGGTCCTGGTGAAGGTATAGGGGATGAAAACACATCACTCATAAAAGAGTCACTTTACTCAATTGTAGAGCTCGACGCCATTTGATCATAATGCCTCGCTCTACATAATAATAGTACAGATTCTAATTGTACATGAAGAGTTCTTGATTACAGTCTATTACGAATACCTCTCAATACTATGAATGATTTATATGAATATTATGAATGAATATATATATGATTCCATGTCCTACATAAGTATGTTATATCTAATGTGATGTTATATGTTATTGTTCTAGTTAAACTAGTCTAAGAGTCAATGTATCTGTGCCACACCAATATGTTTAATATATTTACGAAACATTAAACACATTGCTTGTGGGTCAGATCCGAGATATAAACATATATCTAATAACATTACTTAATAAATAGAAATAAGGTCGAATATTATAACTTAGGGTTTTTAGGTTATATCGTATAGGAATAGAGGATTCCTATACTACATGTCAATATGATACAATTTTACACTTCATGACGAGTGTCATTATGTAGTTATTGAAGTACGAATTTGTGTTTTACTCACATTTTACTATTTCATTTGCATTTCACATTGAATCAATTGCTACGCTTCCAATTCCCATATAATGCTCTGCTCCATCATTCAGAATAGTCTCCATTCAACTAATAGTGAATGACTAATAGTGTTGTTCAATGCATTTGATCTTTCTATTTACAATTTTCAGCTTCCGTATTTTTCTGCGGGTTGAATTTATGATTATAATGAATATTCACTAGGTGTTGCGGATTGCGACCGTGGAAAAAACTTACATCCATTCGAATAAGGAAATGGTATGATGCAATTTGCATGATTAGGAATAGCTAAAAGCATGTGAAGAGTTATTTATAAAAAAAAAATTTTTAGTTGTCTGCTATCATTTAATCTAACCAAATTAGAAATTAGTAACATAACATTTTTAAGATATCGATATGGAAGATAAATGTAAAGCTCTCCACGTTTGGCAGTTTGTACAGAACAGAGAATGATGACTAATTTGAACATTTGCTACGAGAAATTGGGACGTTCATTTCAATTTCGAAACGAATGTTGTTTTTTCATATTCCATACTGATCATTCAAAAATGGCATGGTCTTTGTTTCTAATTTGTATGTCAGATTCAGAAACAGTAGGCTATTTAAATTATTCTTTGCATGAATAACATGTAAGAAATTAGATTAAAATGAATATATTATATATAAATTCTCGGAAAATAGGTCACACTTACCCATATGTTTATTATTTTCGTCTTTACGTACGTTTCGGTCTCAAGACCATCGTCAGAAGATGTATGTCTATAACGTGATGTCCAAGCACCAATTGTTTCATCACAAGGCGTCGTTATCGCTTTAATCTTAATTAAAAATGCCCACGTCGCCGTCGCCGAAAGGAACAGAAACACGAGTAATCTAAATTGTAACACATTATTTTTTTAAATATATCAATCAAGAATCCACTGCTTATTAATTCCCTTATAAACCCAGAAGTCATATCAAAGCACAGTTTGTAATACGACTGAAGGACTGAACCAAAATATGACGGCCAAGTATCCACTTTCGAACCAGATGTTGAAGATTTATAAGGTAATGGAAAAAGGTTCTGTCAGACCTCATTAGAAATATGGCTCTTTGAGCATTCTACACAGAATATACTTCCAACATTATAAAAACGCATATAGCAATTGGCAAGGTTCTAAATAAATGAAACTAGTATAAATCTGACTTAATGACTGAATATATGTTCTATGATTCACAGACTTGGAGTCACGTTTCATCATCAAACATAATGTTAACATAACACTACCATACATTCCGGAGACCTCAGAGAAAATTGAGAAATGTTTAAAAATGTATGATATACATGTTGCGCATAAACGTACTAACTGTGTTGGGAAATATTTTCCAAATCTGAAACCTTTAGTATCTAAAGATGAACAAACCCATACAGTATACAAATTAAATTGTTTAGATTGCGATGGGACTTATACAGGAATCTTCAAACAACATTTACATAAAAGAATCCATGTCCATAAGTATAGTTCAAGAAACAAAAACTTAGAAAAGCCCACCGCCATTGCTAAACATTGCTTTAATTATAACCATCAATTCGATTACAAAAATGTTATTATTTCAGCTAAGGAAAATAATTATCATGAAAGATCTATCCTGGAGATAATTCACATAAAACGTGTCTCCAAGTCTGTGAATCATAGAACAGATATTCAGTCATTAAGTCAGATTTATTCTGTTTTGATTAATTAAAACCCTTGCAAATTCCTAGATACCTCTTTATAAATGTTAGAAGTATATTTGGGTAGAATGCTGAAATAGCAATATTTCTAATGAAGTCTGACAACCTCTTTCTATCACCTCATAAATCTTGTTCGAGAGTGGATACTTGAGCGTTATATTTTGGTTCAGTCCTTCGTATTAAGTCGTAATGCGTTACAATTTCGATTACTCGTGTTTCTGTTCGTTTCGACGACGCTGCCATTTTTAGTTGAAATCCTTGCAATAAGGACGCTTTGTGATGTTTTTAGAAATCACGTTTTTGACATTGATACGTCTTCTGATCATGGTCGTGAGATCGAAACATACGTGACGAGAATAATAAGCATATGTGTTAGTGTGACCTATTTCTCGAGAATTTATTTATAATTCATAGTCGAGGCAAGAATCATCATTAATGAATATATTTACCTCATGTTTGATAAACTGGACCACCCAATTTTCAGGTCAGAACTTCCTCCTTTCAAGTGTAAAAACTAAACATAGGACACATCATAGATGTTATCTGTTGATAAATGAGACTTTTTACTCATCTTACAACCAAATATAGAGATCACAAACTGTAACAAATATTTGAAATAATAACCAGTTCACTTTTACATGTGGCTATTTCAGATTTCCTCCAAACCCTCAACTCAATATGTTCCAAAAAATATCTATTCTAATCAAAATCTTGCAAGAATATCTTTTTTCAAATTGAACGAAAAATCAACAAAATGTGCAGTTACTGAACAGTATTGTAGTTACGTTACTAGATAACTTTGTTGGGTGCTTTTCATGTCAAATAATTTGATCGAAATCGCTGCAGCGGTGAGAGAGTTCAGATGAAAATTGAATTGGTTGGAGAGATCTGATATATTCAGGAGTATTTTGCAGTTCATGTAATCTAGTCCAGGCATTTAGGGAGGAAAATCGTAGACTTTTGGCCGAATTTCGGCAAGTTTTAATTTTGGTAATTCAGGTAGACGTATTCAGTTATCCCAATGAGGCCTTATACATAGGTAGGCGACTTATAATAATAAAAGTGGAGTGGGCGGTCTCAAATGAGCAGATGTTCATCCCAAATTAGAGATCATATGTTACTTACAGCACAGCATCATCAACGTGTTCGTTTCAGTTTTATTCTCAGCTATATAAAATATAGAGTACGAAACTTTTGTGTTGCCGTTTTTATATAATTTGAAATTTTACTGTAGAAGAAGTGATTCTAACGTCCCAAATACATTTGTTAGGATAGCTGCACTTCCACTCAACCCAAATCGATCTGCTTGAGCGCAAAATACTCGCTATGAAAACCTCTAATAGAATCCATAATTTGAATTCCTTAAAAATTTTGTAGCCTCAAAAAATTTGGATTATACGTTGGTTCAAAATTTTCGAAATGCAGTCAAATTTATGTCTTTGTACCAAAATGCACTGGGTCCAAAATGATGAAGTCAGATCTATAACATGTATATGAAATTCGTAAGATACGGATTTTCCAAACTGGACGGTTTTCGCACCAAAAAATGAGGTAGGTCAAAATACCAAAAACGGGAAAAAATAAAATAAAAATACTATCTTTTCAACGAAACAGAATATGAAGAACATACAACTCACAGTTTTCTCTCAAACCAAAAAAATTAAAGAATGGACATGTTTTGGGTCTAAAATGGCCATAGTTTTTCGAGCACAGTATCAATCCAAACTTAAACTACATCATCGTGTTCAGCGCGTAAAAATACATGAGAATAGACCAAAACTAAAACTTGCTGAAATTCGAACAAAAATCGTCCTCCGCCTGGATTATAATCACATGAAATTCCCATGAAAGATATATCCATAGATCGATGAATCATATCTATGACAGACCACACATTACCCACGGTCGTATAGACAGGTCTGGAAACTCTATGGTTGACTTGAGTCTGTTTCTTGTAGCCTAGCTAGTAGTCCCTCGCTCAGCCACCAGCTAGCGCTTGGATCACGAAGTGGTAAAACGATTTCTTCCCGGAATCGCAAGCAGTGTTACTAAGTATTCTGATTTGAGAGTTACTCTTGTCAAAATGTATTACTCACCTTAAAAATAACTTCCCATCTTTCGTTATACATGACGCACACAAAAGACCTAGTTAAAACGATTTCTTTCCGGAATCGCAAGCATCCACTTTTTTCGCATCTCCGCATCTTTCGGCACTTTAAAAACAGGAGTTTCTTGCTTTACACTTTTGTACCCCGTTCTGCATTTCAGCACAATGCACGATTTCGTAATTTCTTACTAAAAACGCAGGTATTCCTTGTGTTGACAAATCACCCGTTCAAAGCTTATGTGGTACGAGAATTTTCCGATAATGACTTTGGTCGACGTGTGCAATTTTGTGAGACAATGATGTAAGTCTTCAATGCGAATCCCTGCCTAATTGTAAATATCAACTTTTCTGATGAGGCAACATTTTTTATAAATGGTACCGTCAATAAACAAAATTGCTGTTTTGAGTTCTCTCTCAGATAGATCACTCCATGTGATGGTTGACGGAGTATCTTTGGATACGATGACTGTCAACGCTGGTGTTTCACAGGGATCTGTATTGGCACCAACTTTATTTCTGCTACATATAATCGAGTTGCTGAAAGTGGACATTTAGAGCCCTCTTACCACTTAGTGAAGCCAGAGGAGCGAGGCAGAGACAGGTTGACCCAAGTAATGGGAATCTGACAAAGATTTCGAAATGGAGATCCGATGAACTAGTAGCGTTTAATGCAACCGAAACTCAAGCTTGCGTCCACTCTAGGGAGGCGGATCACACAATCCCTGATATGATGATGTCAGATACAACTATCCCTATGAAGTCTCCCATAACCATGCTCGGGATCGCCACCAACAGCACCCTCTCATGAGATGATCATTGCGAACATCGCTTCACAAAATCTTGGTTTTATATTCCATGCCAAGAGCTACTACAGATTTCAGCAGCATCTCATAATCTACAAAGCACATATTCGACCTGTCTTGGAGTACTGCTCACATGCTTGGGGTTCGGCTCTCAAACATAAGCTGGAGCTCTTGAATCATATTCAGAAGAGAGCTATTTGTGTATTGATGATGTCACACTTACGAGTTCACTGACCTCTCTGGAACATCGTAGAAAAGTGGAAGATCTCTCCCTTTTCTATAGATATTCCCATGCTCGGTCTTCATCAGAAACTTTGTCTGTTGTTCCACCACGAGAGATTTCAGATAGGCAGACTAGACGAGCTCAAACTAGTCACCCCTTCTCTGTCAAGCTCTGGACCTGCTGAGCCTCTCTCTCAACATTCCACCTCTGGCTCACATGATGTTCATCGAATGTTATAGGTTTCACACTCGTGTAGTCAAAGTATAAGAAAAATTTATGATTGAAGCGAATACACAATATCCCCGAAAGTCTAATATGTAGATTGGTGTAGTATGTTCTCGGGTTTTAGAATCATACTTCTTTGACCGAATTGTGGATGGTGAACAGTACTTTCTCCAAAATGAACTAATACAGGGAGGGTATTCCATCTCAGACGAGCCACCCCGTATATTTCTTATCCCATAGTGAGTGGAAGAATCTCTCGAAAGACATCGAATGATTTTGTTTGGGGGACATCTTTTGACGTATATTTGAGGCTTGAACGAGCAACCTCCTGATAGAGGCCGCTTCAACCCCTCAAAATTGAATAGGGGAGAGGGGTTGAGTGATACGTCATTTGAAAGGTCTTGGAAGCCTCTTTACAACGGTGTATAAAAACGTAAATTTGATGTACCGTTTTCGCCAAAAATTGATTTTGTTGTTCGAATGCGCTCATTTTTATTAAGCCTTTTTTACAAACTTAAACAATCTTCAAAAAATCACATTCGTAGAAAAATTGAATTGTGTGGTCATGCTTACAATGAAAAAAATTAAATCTGCGTGCTTGAATCAAATGTTCAAATTGTCCTCCATTGACTTCCATACAATGATACGTTCTCTCAAACTAATAAATAAAAAAACCGCAAAACGTTTCCTTATATTGCTTTCATTTTTAAGCTATTGCATATAGCTTTTATCGCGGGCTTTGAGCACGGCGACCGAATCAAGAAAAAAAAACAAAAGACAAATATCGTAACGAAAATCTGAAACAACAAAAAACAAATACTGTAACATAATATCCTGACACCCACCACTCCGCCTACGATGTAGCTCGGCCGAGCTTAAAATTGTCGAAATGTCAACTTTGAACTTTTTAAAAGGTCGTGATAGCCCCAAACTGGGTCGAAAACTGTTTTGAATTGGTTAATTTTCGATAAATCAAATGACGTTCACGTGAGAAGCGCGTAGGTCGCGAGTTAGAAAAGTGCAAATTTACGGTACATAGAACGTCTTAACCAGGACTTTTCGCATGCGGTTTTCGCTCCACGTCGTTAATTTATGAACGGGGCCAACTAAATAGCATAGTCTCGGGCCCCAAAATGTTTATTAAATAGGAAAATTTAATTAAAACAGTTTGAGGTATTCTCAGCTGTCACCTACTAGCGTCTGACGTGCGACGTACGAAAGGGAATTTTCTAGCTACTTAAATATACCGAGAGCGGGTAAAAGCTAGCGGCCCATAGCCCAAAATACTTTATTACAACTGGCGCCAGCCGCACGGGGTTCGAAATGGCGCCAAATTTACAAAATAGAGGTAAAATGTATAAACTCTAACTTACGCGCAGCGAGCTCCTCGAGGATATGTCAAAATTATTACGTTCGTGGCTAATTACATAAGTCATCTGGCGTTCATGCAATTGTGTTTTTATACAATTCGAACCTTCTAATTTCGATAGGCCACGTGAAAATCCCGGACACGGAAGCGCTATCGAGATCTGAACGTTAAAACTTTCGTATAAAATTGTGTTTACAAGTCAACTGACACTTGTCACCATGGATAACTCTACTACCGGTAGTAGAGTTATCTATGCACTTGTCACAGAATACTCTTCATAGAGATCGAAATGATACTCTTTTTTACTCATAATTCGTGAAGATTTTGAAGGGGTAGTGGACGTTTTTCTGCCCAACTTTTTCCAGTGGCGTAGTGCTATGCAATAGCTTTACCGCGGCAGTCCCCGAGTGCCACACGTTTCATTTTTTGTTCTTAGAAGGTGTTTAGGTATAACTGTAGATTTTGGAGCGAAACAAATCCTCATGTATTTAGAGAAGCTCACACTCATCATCGGGAAAAGCTAAACGTTTGGGTAGGAATTTTGGGAGACCACCTAATTGGACCTCTGTTTATTCCTGGTAATTTAAATGGCGAAATTCATCTTGAAATGTTGGAAAATGCTACTGATCCGTTAATAACTGAACAATTAGAAAACGATCCTATACTACTTGAACAACAATTGCATTTCCAACAAGACGGAGCTCCTCCTCACTACGTCCAAGATTTTTTGTGACTCAGCCTGAAAATTTGGACGAACTACGCCAACGAATTGTAAATGAGTGTCGTCAAATAACTTCAATTATTCTGAACCATGTTAGAGACGGTTTTCAGTCAAGATTGTATTATTGTATCGAAGTCAATGGAGGACAATTTGAACATTTGATTTAAACACGCAGATTTAATTTTTTTCATTGTAAGCAATTCAATTTTTTTACGAACGTGATATTTTGAAGATTGTTCAAGTTTGTAAAAAAGGCTTGATAAGAATGAGCATGTACATTGTACAAATAACCAAAATATTCAAGATGGCGCATTCGAGCAACAAAATTAACTTTCGGCGAAAACGGTTCATCAAATTTACGTTTTTCATACACCGTTGTAAAGAGGCTTCCAAGACCTTTCAAATGACGTATCACTCAACCCCTCTCCCTTATTCAATTTTGAGGGGTTGAAGCGGCCTCTATCAGGAGGTTGCTCGTTCAAGCCTCAAATATACGTCAAAAGATGTCCCCAAAACAAAATTATTCGACGAGTTTCGGGAGATTTTTCCACTCACTATGGGATAAGAAATATACGGGGTGGCTCGTCTGAGATGGAACATCCTGTATACACTTTAGCGGTATTGTTTCTCAATGCAGAAGATCCCAGTATTCGGTTACAGCAAGATGGTGTGCCTCCACGATACGCACATCCAGTTCGGGCATACTTCGATTGAATATTTTCTATTCGTTGGATCAGTAGACGGGAACCCGTTGAATGGCCAGCAAGATCGCCTGATTTAACCCCGTTAGACTATTTCATCTCAGGTTATTCAATAAGTAAGGTTTATTTCAGACGTTAAAGTGAAGGACTCGCTAAGAAATCGGTTCAATCACTTCAGAATAGACAATCTTGAAGACGCCCTTGTCAATAGACATTATCCATTTATAATTTTCCCCTGTTTTGTGAAATTTGTTCAATTATATGAGAATTTTGCCTCTCTTAATTATCAATTAATTTTTAAACATTTCAATTTGTTGTATCCAGTATGAAAGAATCTATATATCGAGCTATCGGAAGGTCTATTTTGCTTTCTGAATTTCAAAAGTTGGGCTTGCTAGCTCTCAGTGGTGAAGGGATGAAGAGTCCATAAATGGATCTCTGAATGGCAATTTAAGAATCAAATAGAAGTGTTTCAGCGTTTTCCTGTGAAATTTTCATCAATGATTTTTATAAAATTTATCCGCTACTTTTGGGAAGCACACTATAATTTTCAAATATTAATTTTTTCCTTGGATTGACGTTATTTATAGTTTTATTCCTAACTCAGTTCCTAGTTCTAGTTGAGCTATGTATTATGTCATTTGCGTTCTGAAGACTTGTGTTACAGTTTCATCGGAATGTCTCGGCATTCTGTTGTATACTTTTATCAGATGAAAATTAATAACAAAATAGAAAAAAAATGCAAATCATTGTGATGATTTCACTCTGTGGTGAAACAATATTCAATATAACCAATCAGGTGTTGATTTGAATTTCATCAATATTTTATTATTCAAAGTGTTCACCCGTTTCAGGAACACCGAGATTCTAGGAAAAATCAGATTGCTACGAATCAGTTTTTTGGTAGAGCTGAATGTTTGCAAGTGAATATTGGTTTGGAGTCGAGAGGCATGGCGTATCCCTAGGTATTCTTGTTCGAGATAAGTTGAATGTAATTTGGGAGGAAAAAACATTGGTAAAACTAACTTGACAAATTTTATTAAAACAAATTAACAAATAAAATAAAATATGACGCTATTTAAAATGAGCAAAGCAAGTTTGGTAATTCATAAATCAATTGATAAAACCCAATGATAATTCCAAAATTAGTTCAGTTAATTAAAACACATGATGATAAATAGTCAATAATAATTCTCCGTTATATGTGAATAAAAAACATCACTGCTTTATTCAAATTGATGCGTACACACGCGAGAAGGAAGTTCGAATATCCCAATTTTCCCATGTCGGTGGTTCATATAGACTTCATTGATGAAATTCAGCAATTAAGGATTTACACGATAAATGAACTTTTCTGGCGGAATAATGAACCCTGATGCTGACATCATAGTTTTACTTGTTATTTGCAATTTGAAAGTATATGAGAAAGAAATTAACACCGACTGTCAGAAAATGGTTTAAAGTACGTTTTGTAATCAGATAATACTTCGAAATGAAAAAGACTATACTTAATAGGAATAACACTGATTTACAATATCGGAGAAAAATATATATTGATAATGGTTGAGTTTGGTAAAAGCGGAAACGTGACAATATAAAACCATTGGAACTGGTTTCATTGTTCAATCAAAGAAACAAATAATTGCATCAAAGCATTGGAGCTGGTTTCATGGTTCAATTGAAACGAGCCTCCTAATGTCATATTTCGAAAAAGAGTTCGAACAAAATTGCAATATGAAAAGTCCATGGATAAGAAACTTGGAATATCATCGGGAAAGGGCGGTGAGTCATAATCCCACGCTTTGTCATTACGATGTTCTGAATGAAAGAGAGAGTTATAATGATCTTATTAGTTTTCATTAAACAGAATAAAAATATGGTGAGCGTAAAGTTTGAGACCGCAAGGCGGAAAAGCTTTTTAGCCTCTGGAAAATCATTCTTTAATCTTTCTACTTACCTGAATTTCGAGCAAATTGTATCATGAGACGAGTTTGAACTTGTAATATTTAAATTATAATACAAAGCTGTTAGCGTGCTGAAATTTGAATTCTATTGAAATGTAGGTTCTTTATTTGATGTATACATGAACGCAGAAGAATTATGCAAAATTTCAAAATCAAACTAGAATATTACTCCAATCTTGAACTATAAATGCTTTTTAGTTTTATCTACATCAACTCAATCACTATAGTCCAAGAACCCAAGATAGTCTCACATAATTTGGTACTGACAAATAAATTCTGAACATTAACCTTCTCCGTTGTGTAGAAGGCAAGCATTGTTCTGAATATATGAAAAATGATGTCTTCTAATGTGCTGATTGGAAAATAATGTTTTGAGTGCAAAATTGTTCATGTTATTGCAAAACTCTGAGAAAACCATCTTCCTCAGTATATTTTTTTATCGTCTGAGGGCATGTCAGCCGAAGAATTTTCACAGGAATATGTTCATTCTATAAAACAATATATGATCCCTAAGAACATTAGTGATGCCGCGAGATGAGACAAGACGAGATCAACTGCCAGACAAAACTCCTTATCTCATCCCTACAAGACGCCCCGAAACGAAACGAGATATCTGGTCTCGTCTCGACTTATCTCGACATCTAAACTATGGCTGTGTGTGATGAGAGAACGCAGTGGTTAAAAAAAGATGAAATCGCAAGAACCGCGCATGTAGCTCACTTTTGCTAATAGAGGCTGGATACGCGCTTGTTTCAATTGTACCTGAGTTCACACCACTACATTCTCTGATCATACTCATTAAATATATCACATCTCAGAGAAATTGAACTTAACCGAGATATTATTGAGAATTTTACAATTTTCGACCAATGTAATACTTTTATTTTGACTTGTTGCCATGCCAACCAGAAAATTTCAGCGGACACTGTTCCTTTTAAGGTAGAGAAACAAAATTATAGTGGATATTTTTTGACATTAAACAAATGATTTCGATACAATACATAACAAAACAACAAAATTATGGCATTCTTTCGTAATGTCTCATATTTTCATGACAAAATGTCAAATAATATCACATTGAAATTATTTTAAACTAATTTTTCTTCCATGTGAAATTCTCTTACCGAATATCCCGAGTGCACAAATTAATTTCCGGAAATTTTTTTTCGGTGGCGAATATTTTGAAAATTATCCCGAATCGAAGACGAGCCATAATTTTGCACATGAGCTATTATAAATCAAAACTTTATTCCTAGCATTTTGGTTGTTTGAGTTAATTTAATGTTATTCAGAAAATTCGTGGATGCCTCTATTTTGAGATGAGCAAGCACAGTCCTTTTCGAAGGACGATAATAATATTGACGGATGAACACTAAAAACTAACAAATTCTTCAACAGATTGTACATAACCATGAACCAATTCTTTGCATGGGATCCAGATTCGCAATTATCTCCACATAATTTTGAATCTATCACATTCACCATATAACCTAAATGATCGTGACGTGAATAATTGAACAAGTTACTTGTTAGAAACTAATCTAATCCTCAAAGATATTATGTTATGGGTATCGCTAGATCAATGAGTTTAGATGGTAGGATAAAAGGTGGTGACATATTGTTTAAAAACGGTATCGGTTTCACCACATTGGTGCCGGTTTTCTGTCAATTCTGACAAGTGAGAAGTGTATGCTTTTCGTCTTACTCTTCTATAGTTTATGATGAATTTCATAGACTATTTTTCTGATTTTTTTGAATGGTTAATAGATTTATTACGTCTTCATGTGCAGTCGGCGAAGCACCGATGAAATGAAATCCCCTGAATTACATTCCATAGGTGAAGAGTGTCAACATAGAACGGACACGGATCAGAAGATTTTGGTTTATGAATTGGAAAGTATACAATGTGTATTATTTTGAAGTAACCAAGTAAATATGTTGATAATAGATATTCATTGCTTTTTTTTCTTACTGAAATTGTATATTTTCTCTGTCTATATCTACGATAGAAACATTCTTAGGAGAAATTTCTTTAGTACGGTTTAGAATATGCCGCCATATTTGTACAGGAATAAATCCCGCTTAGTGATACCGTTTATACGTGTATTCAATGTTGACAGCATCTCCTTTATTTCAAGAACAATACCCTAGATCCATCAGTGACATCATAGCGAAATAGTTTCAGACAGCTGTTCCGCTTCCTTCGGTTCATCAGCGGAACGAATACAGCTGTAATGTCACCGATCGGTATCTCTGCTGATGTCTGCATAACACAACAACCGAAAGTGCCAGAGATGGATAGAACAACTAACGCAATCTACCTGCGAGTTTATGTCCCTTAGAAAAACGTAAGCAATGTGGACATTGACTGAAGGGATCTTCCTCGCTTGATAATATTAACGATGAGCTACGTTAGAACTAAGTGTCCCAGAGGGCGACACATACCAATGCAGAGTTAATAATCGAACAATTACCTGTTAGAAACGAAGGTAGTATAGTACTCTTTCATTAAATACGGAAAATCCCTTAGGTCAATATTCACATTGCTATGGTTTTTCTGAGGGACATCTATCCGCGGGTGGATGGTTTCATTTATTCTATCCCTCTCTAGCACTGTCTATTGTTGGTTTAGATATACATCAGCAGATATACCGAGCGGTGACACTACAGCTGCACTTGTTCCATGGATGAGCTATAGAAGAAGAAGAAACAGATGTCTGGAGCTATTTAGCTGTGGTGTCACTGATAGATCTAGAGACTTATTCTAAATGATCATATTTAACTCATTTGAAAAGGTTCTACTTGGGTCCTATTCGCGATATTAGGTTCGTTTCCAATACAGATGGATATCCACAAAAATTTGGTCAAATTTTACTAAAGAATTTCTAAACTGGGATAGAGAGACTTCTTCTAAATGATCATAGTTGGCTCATGTGAAAACTTGGGTCCCATTAGCGATATGTGGTTCGTTTCCTAATACACATAGAAAATCTACAAAAATTTGGTCGAATGTTACTACAGGATTTCTAAATTCTTGGTCTCAATTGATAATTGCTTGACCCCTGAGTCATCGTCGGGTGAAAAATCATTTTCCGTTCTTTCTATTGGTCAAGCATCATTGTCATTCGGCAATACGTGCTTATATCGCACCTTGGTAATAATTTATCTGAGCCGTATGTCCACTGTGGGTAATAAAGCACCCTACACCATAAACATGGATCAAGAAACATTAGTTGTTTTATTTTGACGAATGAGAGTTCTCATTACCACTAAAATGATTAAAAGCTTCTATATCTACCATTCTCAGAATGCTGAAAACGTTCAATAAATAAACTATTTGAATCTCTTAAGCTTAGTACTGGTGAATTTTCTGACTCAGTTATCAAAACCATTGATAAATGTATTTCAAATATTACAGATACAGATGGGTCTTCATTCAATTAGGATCTATTCAATTACTACATTCCTCTTTATAGGCGATGACTAAAAATGAGAATTCGGTTAAATTTCTGATGACAGCTGATGACATCGGCAGTCATCATGAGATTGACTCCTCGAATTTTGTGGGTCCTGTTCACTTGTCATTCATGCTAATGTCATATGTCTTTTAGTCTTTCCACTTCAGCAATGACTTTCATTGAACTAGATTAAGCAGATGCAACCGTTTATATCTATCGAGGGTAATGTGCTCTCACTCTAAGAAAATTAGTTATTAGATAATATGGATCTCTTGTAATTACCTGACGAGTAAGTGACGTCAAAAATTCTAAAATTTTTGATAAAGTTCATAAAATCTTCCATCAAATTCTACTTTTTCGATTACTTACTTTTATTTCGTGTAAAAACGTGTAGGAAGTGTTGTGAAATAAATCGAAATGGAGATTTGAGATAATAATAAACTCACTGGAAAATTTACCTACGAGAAATGATTTTCATCATAGAATTCGTCATAAGGTCATCGGTTTTATTGACAATTTCCTGATAGTTTTCTCTAGATTTTACACTAATCAGAATTTCCTAGGAAACGGAATTTTTTGATTTATTATTATCCGCTATTTTGAAGTAAAGTTATCCAAATCATCATGGTTTACATCACTGTAGATTGTCACCTTCTATTTCGAGAGAAACGAAATGGTTTTTTTCAATATTCTACATGCTTTTCTGAAGAATGCACATTTTTCTCAATGGTTACGTCAACCATTACTCCAACTCCGATACTGGAGCGATTTGAATCCTGAAATTAAGAGAGAACAGCACTCACAGTATCTAGAAAAGTGGTATGTATGGGCTGGGATCTTGAGAAATAATATTGTTGGTCCACTTTTCCAAACATGAAGGGTGAATCTCACGTAAATTTGCTTCACGACTTCATCTACCCTAGCATCGCAGAGAATGATGTACTTTTTCTACAGGTTGGCAATCCATCACAACCTGCAGGTCCTGTAGAGGGGGTACCGTTCGATGACTCCAAGATCCCCAGATTTAACTCCTCCAGATATTTCCTCATGGGGTCATGTAAATGTGTTATTTGTGGAATGAAACCTACCTCTTTAGGAGATTTTTGCCATCGAACAGTGGTAGCATGTAATGAAATAATCCCTGGAATGCTACAAAATGTCCTTGAAAATGTTCAACAAAGATATTATTATTGTATGGAAGTAAATAATTTGAGTACTGAATTAATGAAAACTTGTTTGAAAATTTTCGATCTATTTCACCGACACAACAGGTTTCTTACATTAATTTCAGAGCAGAATAAGAAAAATCCTGCATTCACATTACCACCGTGCTATTCAAGATTCATGAAGGAGTAGGCACCTCGTCTAGGAGGATGACTCATCAATTTACTATCGAAAGATGTCCCCATGGAAAGCAGAAATCATCTGTCTCGGGGTTTTCCGAAAAAACCTCTTCCATTGAAAATATTTCAAGTGGACTGTTTCAATTGGGCCAATCTGCATATATCAAGCGAGAATTTATTATTCACAATCTTCACGTAAAGGAAGATAATATAGACTATATATTCTATCTAGTAAAACTCAACTGAACAATATGTCTGAGGGCAAGGTGAAAAGTTCCTGAAAAATTAAACAAGAAAAGATTTATTTGGTCAAAACATATTTTATTTCTTAACATAATCTCCTTGTAGCCAGATACACTTCATTCTGGCGTTGTAACTGCAATTCGACCACCAAAACGTTAGGCGTCCTTTGTGGTCAAACTATCATAACCAAAAATCAGTGAATCACTTGTGAATCATTCCAATCGATGGTGAAGAGTCCCCCATAATGTTTAACAGGCGATGTTTTGTTTTGCGTAATATTTTTCCTTGCAAGGAATAATGTTCAATCATGTCGCGGAATGCACTTAAAAGGGCAGGGGATATATGGGGCACAGAAGAATTAACCAATTTGAAATCACTTTGAACGATACTGTCAAAAACATTGCCAAGTGTACGCAAATCGAATATAATTTGTAACGATATTTTACATCTATAACTTTTTAACAGCCCTTAATTCAGGCATATTGCTGAATATATTACCCATAATTCTGCTCTCTGCCATGTACGTGCGATGGCCCTCAGGTGTTCTCAATGGAATAATAACGAAAGCTGATAGCATTTATATACGCAAATGGAAATTCTGAATTGTATCCAAGGAATTAACGTTCGGAATAGTCTACTGGAACGTGCCGGTCTTATTTTACATACCTGATATTGCAATCGTGCATATTATATCTGTACAAATAAATATAAAATATGTTATTCATGATACAAATCCGGCGAATCGTGTGAAGGTCGTGAAAATAATTCTTTGCGTATGAGATGTGTCACGTTCCACGCAAACTAGACAAACACGTAATCCAGAATAACCAGGAGGCGAATCTCTGGGATAAATATTTTATTTACTGCTACTGATGCTGGAACTACCAGATAACCTATGTAACAGGTAATGCAAACACAACACTACTTCCCGTTCCATACAGACGTTTGTGAATTTGAACTACCCAACTAACAATATTATTCTATAATTTTTGAATTATAGAGAGAATTTAATTATTACAGTTATATTACTGCTCTATGAATCAGTTTTGTTCTATTGAGCGAAATGTTTCTTTGAATTTATTTTGAGAATATTCTTGAAGCAAAATTATAAAACATTTCAAGGAGCTTGTTTTCCAATATTTTGCCTAATGAGTTATTTGTTTTGTGAGATATTTTCATGTCATTATTTTCCTTCAGGTATCTAGCTATTCCTGATAATTGTTCGATATAAATGAGGGAAACATAGTGAGAGGTAAGATTATCATTTCTATTTGAATAAATTTGTTCTATTGATTGTTCGAGATTCTTATTTTATATATATTGTTAAGAAACTCTCTACTTAAGTTTTGATTGCCCCACTTTGGGCGCCAATTATTATAATTAACAATTTGAATTCAGTTTTGAAAAATAGGCCACAGGTTTATGCGACAATTATTAAGAAACTCTTTTAACCATTTTCCCTACTAATTCAATTTTGATTCCTATTATTCCTGAATCTATTCTGATGATTATTATTTTGGAAAATATTATTATTATTCTCTTCTTGTCTTCTTTCACAATTATGTCCCTTATAATTGTTTCTATTGTTATCAAATCTATTTCTATTAAAATTTTGTACATTACTTATCTCAACATCTTGTTGCCTATATTATCCCTTCTTTCTATTCTATTTAAATATGTTAATAACTGGTTCATATTTTAAATATTTGTAATAGTACATATATATATATAAGAATAAAAAGAATTGAGAGTAGATCAGAAGAGAGAATGCAAGTAGTATATATATATATATATATATATATATATATATATATATATATATATATATATATATATATATATATATATATATATATGTATATATGTATATATATATATATATATATCATATTCTACTTGCATTCTCTCTTCTGATCTACTCTCAATTCTTTTTATTCTTTCATCATGTTCATTTATCATTTTATCCTGAATTTATTTCATACTTTGTACATTTTCATTCACATTCTCTCCGATATTCTTTCCCATATCACTCATTCGATTTTCAATAATATCTATATCTTATTCTACCTCATTAAACTTTCTATTTACAAAATTATTATATTCATCTAATTTATCATCTATTCTTCCCTCAATATGTTTTCTTATTTCCTCTTTCTCTGTTTCAATTACTTTCATTATTTCCTCATTTCTTTTATCAAATTTATCAAATTTATCATTATTATCACTACCTTAATTTCTTCTCGTATATCATTCATACCTTGTTCAATTTTAGCATTCGTTTCATTTGTACTCTCTTTTATCTCATTCACTTTCACATTTTAACTTTCAAGCTGTTTCATTATTTGTGCTTGATTATCATTCACTATTGGCATTTTCTATACACTCATTTGACCATTTTCTAACCCTAACAATTCTGGAGTAACTTGTCCATCACCTTCCATTCTATGTCCCTCATTAATTAACCTAGTTCTATAAATTTCATACATCCTCTTTTATTTATCACGCGGTTCCCTCTGAATTCACCTTTTCAAAATGAGCCTCACGTTTAGGACGCCTATCATTATGAATTCATGTTACCAACATTTTTTCTAACATTTTGGTATATAATTACCTATGTTCAGGTTCCAAATAACCTAATAATTCCTATTATTAGATCTTATTTGACAGTTGTCATATTCTTGAATTTAGTAAATGATTTAAATATGAATAAAACTCATACTATTCTGTATAACTGAAATGTCTCAATACCTGCTCACATCTATAACAAATTCTTAATCTATTCTAATAGTTTTCTATCTTCAGATAGTCTTGAATCATTTGAATTATGATTTTCTCACTTCGTAGCACTGTACGTTTTCACACTATTCACTATTTCTTCTTTTCACTCTTGCAAACTACATTTACAAAATAATTCTAATTATATTACAATCTTTAATCTCTTATTCTAATTATATTTAAGTTTTGAATAATGTTCTTAATTCCATATCATATACTTATTCAACTTTTCTATTTTTAATGTCTCGGTAAATCATAATTTTACCATTTTATTTTATATTTGAAATGAAATCACAACAATATATATCTCTAATTTGTGAATTGTAACCATCATTTATCAATATTCGTTTTCTGAAATCAAGTTCACTATTGATGTTTTCTGCGGAGGTATATTCAATAGTCTATGTGCCGTACTGTTATAAGCTGCTAATTTTATAGGGTTAGGTTGATTGAAACTATAGTATATTGTTGTATATGAGTAGGATTACGATACATTGAGAAATCATGTTTATTATTAATCAGAAGAGTCAAACGATCAAACTAATTTTTTTAAACATTTCTCTATCCTCTATGTCTCCGGATTGTATGGTATTACATATAACCGTTCATATTATTTCCACAATGATGGGGCCAAAAACTGGTTTTGGGTAGCCATTCATTTTCAGTGTGATACGAACTTTAAAAATATGAGTATGTTCCTTGGAAAAAAACCGACGACGTCATTACGGCTATTTTGGAATTTTTTTCTCTTTTAGCTGAAAATGTACCTCGGACAGTCATATTTTCGATCTCAGGTACAGAATCTTCTTGTCTTTTCAATTTAACCATAGTAGGACTTGGGCGCCAATTATCCTGTATATGGGACAAACTGGACGCAGTTTCAGTGTAAGGTTCCACTAAAAGGCGGAAAAGTATAAGAGAAGAAAGTGAAAAGAGACTTCTAATAACACAAATCACCTCATGGAACATAACCAAAATGTCACCCTTCATCTCGATATTTTATATCCTGAAAGAACACACAAACTCAATCCTCTAGAAATTATAGAATTCTGTAACATTCAAAAGCAATAATAACATGATATTCAATGACCAAATCGATACTTTTACCACTCGTCAAACATTTTATAAATAAACTCCTACACAAACCTTTGTCTACTTTGTCCCTAAATTTCCAGAATTTCCACATTCAGATTCATTTCAGATATTCAGAGACAAATTTTACATTTAGCTTTAGATGATACCTCCAAGATTTGAGAATGCCACAGTGTGTGCAAACAAGTTGTCAGCATTTATTCTCCAACAGTTTCCGTAATATTCTATGATCTTAAAAATAATTTTGAAAAAAAACACTATCAATGGAATCAAACCAGTATATTGTCCGAATTGGGAGAATCACGTTCAATATGCGTCAGAAATAGTGAAGCAGCATATCCCAATTACATTGAAAAGGATGGAAATCAAATACATAATAGTTCCAAGGTCTTTCGTTTTGTTAAATGATAAAATAAATTGGCAATTTGCTAATTGTCTGACATAGCCTTATTTTGAAATACCCTGTATATTTGGTCATTCAATATTATGTAACTATTGTATTTTCAATGGTTTGAAATTTCTATTGATTCTAGAATATGGAATTTATTTCCTTTTTCTTTAATATGAAAAATATCGGGACTAAGAGTGAAATTGTGATTATGTTCCAAAAGTTGATTCGCACAATTATTATAGTCTTAAATGTTCGTGGAACCTTGCACTGAACTGAGTTCAGTTTATCCTATGTGCAAGGTATTACAGTTATCACACCTCAGCCTGTAAACACCAGATTATTTCTTCAATTTATCTTTTTTAGATTTTAAATTATCAATATATGATTATGGATTATTTGTTCTTCAGAAAGTGATGTTTTCATTCTGGTTTTTAAGGAATTGAGATATTTTTTGTGAGTGCTTACCTAATTATGTTAAACATACGAAATTCTAGAATACATTCAAAAATCCAGAGTAATATAATATTAAATGACCAAACCGATACCTGGTAATGCTGGAAAATCTTGATTGAGGGCTCTTTCGTATCTCTCCGTAAATCAGTTGACTCTCATTGAAGGAAGTCCTATCGAATCATGAATTGAAGGATACGTTTTATTACGAGGTTAATTATCACTCTGAGGTAGTTGAGGTCATCAGAAACACAAAATGTTTCTTCAAAACCTTACATTTGTTAAATTTGTTTAGTAAGATTTATATTTGCTACCAGTTTAACGTTTAATCCCCATTAGGTGAAATTCCAATAGCCATATATCCTATGATTATCATTAAATTTCAGGTAGTTCTCTTGTAGTAAGTTAGAACTCAGTGATGTTTGTTTGGAGAAGCTACTGTGTTAGCGTAACTATAGTCACATTCATTTATCAAATTAGTGAAAATCGAACTTTTAATAGTATTTTATTGAAGGTTAGAATAAATTTTCATCACGTAATGGCTGATTCTATTCAATTAAGGAGACTTATGTTTTTGATCACTCCTATTATACGGGTAAATTGAAGTTTACAGTGACAATTGTTGAATTCAAAAATCAAATATTGAATTTTATCGTTGGGAACACTTATCAGGCAATCATTCTTCTAGGCATTTCATTACTAGAGTAGCGAATCGAATAGTAGTTGAAATAGGACATTCCATTGCTGACACGAAAATATATTGAACTTATGTATTAATGTGTCATGTTTCACAAGAATTTACATATAATTCATACCTGGATCAAGAATCGTTATGAATCTTGAATTATTTTTATCAGAGTAAGGTCAGGTGGGGTAAGTGTGTGTTCGGGGTAAGTGTGTAAAGTCAAGATATTTCTTTATATGATTAGTATACTAGCGGCCCATCTATGGCTCAATAGAGAAGAGTGTAGATGCTTCTAAGGTCAGATGAAACCGAAAATCTCTTCGCTTTAATTTATCTAGAAAATGTCATTCTGTTTGAACCTACCGTTGAGTGCGCATTTCATGCGAGGCGTGCATTTTACAATCAAGTATCATCGGCGTTTTGTGTTGGATTTTAATATCTTTTTTATGCAGAGAAGGTAAGAAATAGTTTATTTACAACATTATGAAGGTATCTTAATCCGAGGATAGTTCTTTCTAAATATTTGTTGATGGTACACACTTACCCTGGTCAAATCTTAATCCGGCGAAGTGTGTACTATTATTCCCGGCTAACTGTGTAATAATACACACTTTCCCCAATTACCAATATTATTATCGTCTGAACATGTTGTTTGTTACAGCAATTGGCGTTTCCAATAGTTATCAATCCAAAATGGGCAGAACGTATGTCAGAAAAAGTGATAGGGCCAAATCTTATTCTAAAGGAGATTTAAAACTGGCAGTGAAAAGGTTAGGAGTGGAAGAATCACCGCCTATAAGGCTAGTCAAAAATATAAGATACCCAAGATGACAGTAAACTATCACATAAGGGGACTAAGAGGTCAAAAAAGTGACACCCAGGGCCGGAGTACGGCTATTCCATTGGAGATGGAACTGCAATTAGTGGAGGACATCACAACCATGGAAAAATGGGGTTGGGGCTTGAGTCGTACCGAAGTCTTAAGGATTGTAAGTAATTATGTTGTACGCAATAAACTCAAAACGCCTTTTGAACATGGTGTGCCCGGTGAAGACTGGTTCTTGATATTTATGAAGCGGCACGGTTTATCTATTAAAAAACCCCAGTCGGTTGAATTTTCTCGAAAGAAGTGTATGGACCCATTTATTATTGGTGAATATTTTCAATTACTGGAGAAGACCCTAAAGGACTTGGATTTGAGAGATAAACCACAATTTATCTGGAACTTGGATGAATCTGGATTTTGTCTTGATCCTTCCAAGGTGAAAGTTGTGGGAAAAGAGGGAACCGCATCTTCAAGAACCACAGCAGGAGGCGGAAGAGATAACATAACAGTTCTAATGGCCGCAAATGCCACAGGACATAAGGCGCCCCCATTAATAATTTTTGAAGGAAAAAATATATGGGATGGATGGGTTGCGCCAGCAGGCAAAGATTTCCCAGGAACTACTTATGCCGCTTCAGCCAACGGATGGATGGAATATCAAATTTTTTTGAATTATTTTGAGAAAGGTTTCTTAAAAGAAATCGGTGATGCTTCACCTGTTCTCGTCATCTATGATGGTCATGTGTCCCATATAGATGAACGTCTAATATCATGTGCATTGAAAAATAACGTTGCAATACTAAAACTCCCGCCACACTCGAGTCATTTGCTTCAACCACTCGATTTGAGTGTCTTTCGTTTGCTGAAATTAAGATGGGATGCCCAACTTGTCGAGTGGCAAAGGCATAATCAGGGTCAAAGAATTCCCAAACAACACTTCAGTAGATTGATTGGAAAAAGATGGTCTGAAACAGACTCTGAAATTATAATCAATGGGTTTAGAAAAGGAGGAATATATCCTTTCAATTCAAGTGTTATCTCAGCAGAACACTATGATCCGTTAGCGTTAAAGCGATGGGAAACACACAAGCAGAACCTCAACAAGCCTCCTCCAGAAAACGAACATAATGGACAACTTGAAGAACCGTCAGTTGCTGGCAGCTCAAATGAGCCTCAGGTATCATTTCAAGAACTGTTATTAGACATGGTGAAACAACACCAACATACAGATACAAAAAAAAGAAGAGAAAAGTTGCCACTGGTGCAGAAATAATAACTACTCCAGAAGTACTTAAGCGTCTACAAGAAAAAAAAACTAAGAAGACCCCTAAGCGTCTAAAAGAAAACCAAACTAAGGAGCCCGCAAAGACAAAAAAGGTTCCCGCAATTGTGGACTCCGATGAAATATCATCTGAAGAAGGAGAGGAAGAAGTAAGCTATGAGGATTCTGACCATGATATTGATGAAGAGTTTAGAGAAGAACAAGACTTGAACGAGTTTGTGAATCAAATAAACAAAGAAGGAACAAATGCAGATGTAAATGACTGGGTATTGGTGGTTTGTTCTACTAAGAAATCACGTAATTATATTGGCCAAATCATCTCAGTAAACAAAGCAGACAATGAAGTTGAAATCAAGTTCACACGAAAGGTGAAGTAGTTAGATGTGTCTGCATCTAGCTCATTTATATGGGCAGATTCAGAAGAAAGAAGTTTTGTTGGAACAGAGGATATTGTCATGCTTCTTCCTGAACCAGTGGTCACCAAAAGGGGATTGCACCGTTTCAGTGTTACTTTTACTAATTATAATATTGAATAAGTTGTTTAAGTTGTTTATTCACCTAGCATAGGCCATCTTCATTGTTAATTCAATAATACAAAAGTTTATAACTACGAAAGTATTACCACTATTTGAAATATTTAAATAGCTAACGGAAGATTGCACATTCTACTTTTACACACTTGCCCCACATTCTATTCCTATTGATTCTTAGCTGAAAATTAAATCGTGTACACACTTCCCCCATGTAAAGTGGGAAGTGTGTACTACGGACATAGTTTTGAAAAAAGTGAAAAATAGAGCGACGTGATTATCGTGGAAAGTTATAATGTGAAATATTTGTAGGTAATACACATTAGAATATTGTATTGAAATATTAGTTTCAAATTTTAAATGGTCTGAAAATGCGATTTGGAAATATAGGAACTTTTAATATTCTGCTACACACTTACCCCACCTGACCTTACAGATTATTTCTTGTTTTGAAGGGGACGTTTTCAATCTGATTCATAAGAAATTGAAATACTTTTTGTGAGTGCTTACCTAAATATGATGAGCATGCGGAATTATATTTGGTATTATCATCAATCTATAGATATATTAGGCTTAAGGCTATTCATATACAGTTTTTTTTTAATTCTTATTTCTCATGTCTTACATATTTAGGCTAAGGTGTGATGACTTTAATGCCTTGTACCGGTGATCCGAAAGTGGCAAAAGTAAGAAAGATAATTAAATTCTGAACCTAGGATCTCAAATATGATTGAGGTAAATTTTCAGCCGAAAGTGGGAAAGTGCCGATATCTGGATTCGCCAATTGTTAAGAATTTTGAAAAGTAACACCCACACAAACCGTCGTCGTCTACCTCATCGCTCAAGTTGTACCATATTTAGATTAATTTCTAATATTTAAGGACAAATTCTACATCAAGCCTTAAATGAAATCTCCAAGCTTTGAGAATGCCGCCGTATGGTCGAACAATTTGTCAGCATCAATTCTGATTCAAATGTTACACGTTTGTTTTTAACGAGCCGAAAGATATATCCTATTTGTTTTCTAACCGAAAATCCCTAATAATGTGTCGATTCATTAAGGGTGATTCTGCCTTTCTCTAACTACGGGTACAAGTTCATCAATATGTAGAATGTAAGAGAATATAATAACTGGAACGAGCCCCAATTATATCAAAATAAGTGTAACAAATTCACGGTTCTAAGATGGAACTCTACAGCTCAAGGAAGTAAGCTTTCCGAGGGTTGTATATTCCAATTTTTATACTAGAATCGTCCTGAGCAATGTATGTGTAGTTAAATGGAGGCAGCATGATATATCTTCCGTGACCAAAGGAACATAATCCCAGAAGAGTTGACAAGAAATTAATGTTAGAAAGAACACTAGGTCGGGACAAGTAGTTTTGCACTTCAGTCGGATACATTATTAAATAATTTCAATTGTACAAAATATGTTGGAATAGGGGTTTTAACAGTGGCGTAACTATCGCCGGTCCAGCCGTTGTAGTGGCCTGAAGCCCCCGGGTACAAGGGGCCCCCGATTGTTTTTTTTTGCTTGTTTGTAAAACTATGATCCGTTGTAATGTTCTGTAATTTCGGGGATACATTATATCAGGGAGTTGGCTAACTTAATACTGATCAAGTATTTTACTCTTTCCGCTAGCTTTCCGGACGTCTGCTCAGTAATTTCACTGTTTTTAACAATTCCGTTGAATCTGCAGAGCGCTCCTTTACAAGACTGAAAATGATAGATAATTATCTGCGAAATTCGATGGGGCAAGAGACACTGGCGGATCTCAGTATATTGTCGATAGAGAGTAAGGTCACGAACTCGTTGTGGTCGAACCTGGAAGAAATTGTCGATAAGTTTATGATGGCATAAGTCCGCAGGGTGAGATTTTAAGGAGTGTTACATAGATATAAGAGTATCAATTGTATCGGAATATGGCTGTGACTATGGATGGTAAGATTGATTGTGAGATTGTACAATTACACATGGATAAAATACACAACCCAAAAAAGTATTTATATTGTATAACTGAGGTGACGTAAAAAGTACATGATAAGAAACCAAATGAATACGATAAGACGTAGGACATTGAACATATCGTGAGAGACAGTCTTTTGTGAACCTGATGTAGACGACGGAGTTAATGATATAATTTCTTAATTCAATGAAACGTTTATTCTATTTATCAGATTACTCAGCAATCCTGCTCCAAGGCACAATAATATAATAGCCAAACTATGAAGCTCTTCCTTACTTACAGATTGATTCAACTTTGAACTACATAAATCAAAACGAGGCACTCAAAGTATTGACATAATCACGAGCTCGAAACAATCATGAATGTATGTCTAACTTCGACATAATATTCAATATGAATGACTTCACACGATACTGCCCTTCAGTTCAAGATTCGGAGAGTATCCCTTGAGGAATCTGAATATCTAATGTGTTTTTTTCATATTCCAAATAATAACTTTTCTTTAATTACATTCAATATTACAAATAATTTGAATTATTCAAAACAATAAGTAAATACCCAATTTTGTTAACATTTTATTATGTAACAATGTCTCAAGACTGCAATAACATATGTTACTCTGTTGATTTTTCTGCAAGTAGAGAATCGTAGAATTCCAATAAAATCAGTAACGATAATTTTCCTGTTTACACTACCTAGCTTGCTATTTGAGAGTTGAAAACAATTGAAATAGAAGTACAAATGAGTTGAATTATTCAATACAATAAGTAAATGCCCAATTTTGTTAACATTTTATTATATAACAATGTCTCAAGACTGCAATAACATATGTTACTCTGTTGATTTTTCTGCAAGTAGAGAATCGTAGAATTCCAATAAAATCAGTAACGATAATTTGCCTGTTTACACTACCTAGCTTGCTATTTGAGAGTTGAAAACAATTGAAATAAAAGTACAAATAATTTGAATTATTCAATACAATAAGTAAATGCCCAATTTTGTTAACACTTTATTATATAACATTGTCTCAAGACTGCAATAACATATGTTACTCTGTTGATTTTTCTGCAAGTAGAGAATCGTAGAATTCCAATAAAATCAGTAACGATAATTTGCCTGTTTCCACTACCTAGCTTGCTGTTTGAGAATTGAAAGCAATTGAAGTAAAAGTGCAACCTCCTCTGGAATTGATCAGATATTCAATATAATCCCATGTAGACAGGTAAGTCATTATACCATACCTGTTTGTTTAAAATTTGATTCCCTGATATTCCCAAAAAATGCAGCGACATTTTTTTTTATATTCTTCCTTTTCTTATACCTTTTTTTCACAATTTGTTGAATAATCAAAAGTATTGAACCAAATCCAACTCATTCAACATTATCGAGTGAGGGAATTCAGGTGATCAATTTATCACAGCTCTTACAATTACTGTTAACTCGGCACAAATGGAACAACGCACCGGAATATCAATTTTTCTACAATAAAATTCACCTTTTTCCTTAGTAACTGAATCTTTTCTGTTAGTCCAATCAATCAAAACCTTTCGACTCATACAACGGTTTCTTCCATTCTTTCAACCTGCTTATTTTGATAATTTGCACAAATGGTAATACATTGGATATGATGTCATCAAGTAACACCACTACGTCTATCCATTTGTATTCCAGCGAGCGTCAAGTTAATATCAGAAAGTGTCATTTGTATTTCAGAATAGTCAATTTGATTTCAAAAAGGATCAACTGTATTTCAGAAACACCAAGAACGATAACGTATATAGAATAATTATGTGAGAATGCATTATATAGTGGGTTGAATGCTGCAAAGATAGTGCTTCATACATAGTTTACGTTATCCGGAGTAAATACATAGTTATTGTTATATCAACTGTTTCTTCTAAGCAGCTGACGTGAAATAAATGGTAACACAGATGTACCCTCAATGTTGGTCGACTCAACATAGGGCAATTGTCTGCTAGATTCATAATCATAATACATGTCTGCGCCTCCAAAAATGTAACACTGAAAGACTTTTTTTTTGACAACATGCTATATATCGATATCATAGAAACGATGATGTGATACCACCAAAAACAAGAAGTTTACAATGAACCACTGATACCTTAATTATAAATGAGGCTGTCCGAATTGTTTAGACGCTTTCTGAAATACCTATGATACTTTCTGGAATGAAATTGAATTAATCATCCTGAAATACAATTGATTATTTCTAAAATAAAATTGATGCCTTCTGAAACTAAATTGACTATTCTGAAACACAATGGACATTTTCTGAAATTCGACTAACTATTCTGAAATACAATTGATACTTTCTGGAATACAAGTGAATATTTCATTCAACATGCTTCCACCTATAATAAAGTCATGGATATGGTCACATGATGTTCAATAATTCAGGTAAATGAAGAAATATGAGCCGCTACTTTCTTCGATTGTGAAAGAGTGCTATGATGATAAGTGTCCAAATTAGAGGTAACATCCGCCCAAAATTGAGAATTAATTGTTTCGGTGTATGTTTTACTGCGGTAATCAGTGAATATATATGCAGATTTGTGCGACTACCCCAACTCTCGTGATAGCCGAAATACTGAAAGATTGGGCATGGAATATGCGTGAAGAAAAGAGGAGAAATATAAAGAGCAACTAAATTAAATTCAACTATGAAAACTCCAGGAATTACACAAAACATAATCGATACATAAATCTATTTGAAGATATCGAATTCCAAAGTGCCAGACAAAACTCAGAAGCACTGATGAGAATACCCCAGACAGTCTTCCGAAGGAATTTTTTCAAATAGGATTCATAGAGTTGGCCTGGAGAGGAGGAGAAGGTACCTATTTTGAAATCGATTGCTTAAGAGAGGAAAGGAAAACGATGGAACCTATTCTGGCACGATCGAATATAAATCTGTATTCACAAAACCTTGCCAAGGAGGAAATCGGAAGTACGCAGATAGTGTATGGCTCACAGCTAACAGTCAAAATATAAATCGTTGACCGGAATGTATTCTTTTGAATTTCCTAACCATCGAGCGACACATATAACCACCGACCGTTTTTTCTTGACTCCAAATGAGTACTGGCAGAAACAAGGATCTCCATGGTACGAAAATTGTTCTATTGGAAAGAATGAATATTCGGAATGGATGAAAACAGGTGCGGATTTGGAGGTGAAGAAAAGACATAATTGTTTCGAGAGTACTTTGTATTTAGAGGCCATTTGATGATACCATATGAACATCAATAATCAAAGAATAACTCCTTCGAGCTAAAGCTATTGGGCGTTATTCAGATTATTAATGTTCATATAGTCTTATCAAATGGCCTCTAAATACAAAGTACTCTCGATACAATTATGTCAAATATAATAGTCGCATCTTAAACTTTATTGACGCTTTATGAAATACAGCTAGAAAAGGTATAGTAGTGACACAATCACAAAGCATAAGGACTGAATGAATATCCACTTCATGTAATGTAATGTAATATCTCTGTGTTCTAGAGTAGAATTTAGCGATGGATAATTGCATAATAATATACATGAATTACTGATAGGTGGAATCAGAAATATTAAATTCTAACTGCAAATATGGTTTATTTATGTTCAGTTATGAATAGTCAGCAAACACGGAGGCTAGAGATACCATATGTCCTAACTCATCTCATTTCTTTTTTCATCACAATGATATGCACTCGTATGTCTCTAGAGGAGAAGAAAGAAACTCTTACGACTAGTACGTGACGCGCTAATAGATTTTCGTTCAGAAGCTATATCTCTGAAACTTTTATTAGAAAAATTATTGTTCAATATAAATAAGAAATAATCACCCTTATTCATTAGAAATACTGTTGAAGTACTGGGGACCTTTCAGCTACCGAGTAGCCATGATCAGAGTGAACCAAATCAGGAATCCTGTTCCAACACTATTTGTGGATAATAATGTGAACAGCTGAGGGTTGCCCTCAGCTGGAGATAAATCGGTAGTCAATAAGACGCTTTTTCATTTAAACATTTCCATCTCTTCTAAATTACCTCCGTATTGTGTTTTGAAAGTGTTGAGGAATGGTGCTGTATTCAAAATTTGTTCAGCTAAATCTGATTTTTCTCTTTGTATGGGCAGAATTTTCTTAATCTCGAGTGAAATGTTCCTTCTAGTTCGACCCACATAACATTTTGTACACGACTCACAAGCGATTCAGTAAATCCCGGGAAGGATTTTGTTAAATACAAGAAATTATCTACGGTGGAATTAATTAATGATATCGAAAATACGATTTGGTCTACAATTTTTTGGAACTAATTGCAAAATTGAAAGATTTCAAATTTGATACTCCCGTTTCATTTAATGTTACTTAACTATATTAAAATACGCCAGTCGATAAGCATGGCTTTCAAAAACTGCACAGAACACGTTATCTTTACGGCTTCATGTATGGAGCCAAATAAATTCGCCTTTAACAAAAACTACTATAAAAAAGCAAGAGGATGTGTAACAGACTCCCTCCTTCTTTTGGCAGATATCCTCCTAAGCGAATTTGAACCCAAAATTAAATCAGTTTCCAAGCGTCTGGATACTGATGTATTGATGCTATTTTTGTAATTTATGACAAAGAAACTGAGAAACTTCAGCAAATAGCGTTGGACAATGGTTACGATCTTTGATCAATAATTTAATTTTCGAACATAAAAGTTTCGGAACGCAATCAACTAGTCAAACTAGAGCCACTATACTATATATGTATAGTAACAGTAGTATAATATAGTAAGCCTGGAGTTTATAAGATGATTTGCTCAGACTGTGATGACTTTTCTATAGGTAGAACTTGTCGTAATTCCAAATTAAGATACTAGGAACATTTTCGCTCGTTTAGACTCAACAAAACAGACTCAACCTTTGCTGATCATTTCTTACAAACTGTTCATAATTTCCCTGATTTAGATATCCTAAGCATTTTACATAAACAAACCAGAGGTTTTAAATTGAATACATTAGAATCTATTGGTTTTAAACTGTAATGATAGCGTTAAGGTGTTTTTCAGCAAATTATCTCAGATAAGAGAAATACCGGCTCTCTCTAAATTCAGATTCAGAAACGACTACACGCCTCTACAACTAAAATTTTTCAAAGAACTTAAGTTGGAACTTGAAAATCGCAAAAAAGCTGATCCTACTCTGAACTTATCTATTCGACATATAAATGGTAACCCCAAGATAGTGAATCGCAAAAAGCAGCCTCCAAAAAACTAATAAGCTCCCTCTCTGTCTACTACCAAAATGTCAATGGTCTCCGAACAAAACTAAGTCTTCTCCGAAATGCAGTGTCTCTAAACTTATATGACATAATAGTATTCACGGAAAGTGGATTGAACACGTCCTTTTCTACACTTGATCTAAATCTATATGAATTCAACATTTTCCGTTGTGATCGTTCACCGAACTCAAGTAGTGCTGAGAGATTTGGAGGAGTGTTAGTTGGAGTAAAAAAACATCTGCATAGTAAGCAAGTTTCTTGTGAAAATAATCTTGAACAGCTTCAAGTTCTTGTTAGTTCAGGTACCAATCAGTTGGTGATTGGTGCTGTTTACATACCTCCTGGATCAGCAGTAGAAAAGTATGATGACTTCTGCAGCTCAATAGAAAACCTCGAAAACACTTACCCCAGTATTCCCTTTTATGTATTTGGCGACTTCAACGTACCAAACCTAAACTGGAGTAATAATAACATTTGTGGCAGTTCAGAAGCATCAAGTTCGGCTATTTCTTGTGAAAATAGTGCCTCATCTATTTTAAATCAGCTATGCTCTTTTGTTAATCTTTTTCAATGCAATTATGTTAAAAATTACCGCAATGTAACTCTTGATCTACTGTTCAGCTCAAACTTGCCCACTACTAATGATACATTTCCTCTTCTTCCCCTTGACCGTCACCATCCAGCTTTTGAAACTGTGATTCCAATTAATTTTGTATACTACCGCCCAATCTCCATTCTGTCATCGATTCCAAAAGTATTTGAAAGTTTAGTAACTGATCAACTCACTGCCAGTTTAAGACATCATATTATGGCTGAACAACATGGCTTCGTAAGTGGTCGCTCAGTTGAAACTAACTTGTTAGTATACACGAATTACATTGTTGATGCTTTGGAGGATGAGTATCAGGTAGATACTATTTATACTGATTTTTCCAAAGCATTCGATAGGGTAAGTCATTCTGTACTTCTTTCTAAGCTTTTATCACTTGGCATAGACGGCCCAATACTTTCTTGGATTAAGAGCTATCTTTCCAATCGTTCGCAAATAGTTCGAATAAAAAATAACTACTCCAAGGTAATAAATGTCCACTCTGGAGTTCCTCAGGGCTCACATCTTGGTCCATTACTTTTTTTACTTTTTATTAATGATATCAAGGATGTTTTCCCTTGTGATATCAAGTTCTTACTATTTGCGGACGACTTGAAAATATTTTTCAAAGTAAAATCTGTAGATCAATGTTTATTGATACAAAAAGCTTTAGATAACATGTCGAACTGGTGCACTATTAACAAAATGCAATTTAATATTTCAAAATGCAATATTATGAGATTTCATCGTCTGAGAAGTCCCATTACTTACAATTATCGAATTAATGGTACATCGTTGGACAGTAAATTAAATGTTAGAGATTTGGGCGTGATTTTCGATACATCTGTAAGTTTTGTCCCTCATATTAACCATATTATTGGCAAATCTCTTCAGATGTTGGGATTTATAAAAAAATTGACTGTTGATTTCAGAAATATTAATGCTTTGAAAACTTTATATTTTTCTCTTGTCAGGTCACATCTTGATTTCTGCTCGACCGTCTGGTATCCTTACTATAACGTTCATTCCTACAATATTGAAAAGGTCCAGCATAAATTTTTGAGATATTTGGCTTTCAAAAGTGGAATACGTTATGCCAAGTGGAACTGTGATTATAACTTTCTTGAAACTATTTTTAACATTGTTCCACTTACTGTGAGAAGATTACACTTCGATCTTAAACTACTTTTTAAGTCTGTTAATAATATAATTTCTTGCGAAGTTATCTCACTTTACTTTAGAGCTAACTTTCACAATCCCGAACGTCTTACACGTCAAACTGTGAATTCAACTCAAATTTTTTATGTTCCCTCCTGTACAACAAATTATTCTTTTTACTCTCCACTTAAACGCATAATGAGAAATGCCAATCAGTATACCAAACTTGAGGATTTAACTTCCCTTTCTAGTACTTCCTTTAATCTTAAACTTCCTCGTTCTATTTAATTTTTAGTTATATTGTATATGTTTGTGCACAACAAGTATAGTATTGTTATTTTTGATAATTTTATTTCAAAATAATTATATGTATTTGTTTTTTTTTTCTTTTTTCTCAACTGTGAAAATGAAATGTATTTTTCGTTTGAAAATAAAATAAAATAAATAAATAAATAAATAGAGATTTATAAACGTATCAAGACCTCTAATGAAAATATCATCAGTGATCAGTTGAACCTATATCAAAGTGATCTTTCCATGTGTCTCTCAAACAGCTCTCAAAATAATTCTTAGAATATCAAATTATAATCACACTAATTCACAGATTGTTACTATGTTTACTATGTGATACTGTCTTTCAAACCGCTCTTAAAATAATTCTTAGAATATTAAATTATAATCACACTAATTCACAAATTGTTACTATGTTTACTATGTAATACTGTACTTTCTCCTAGGTTCTACCCATTTTGTAATCAATAGTGACGCTTTTCAAGTTTGGTCTATTTGGACATGTATTTCCCTCTCTGTTTATTCCAATTTATCTATCACATAATGTTATGTAAAATTAGTTTTCAATGAAGTTTGATTCCGAGTTTGTAATTTCTATTGTTACCAGACGCCTCATAATCCACAGGTAGCCTAATTCAATAACAAGGAGACCTTACTGCAACAGTGGCACAACCCATTAACATTATCTCAAAAATAGAATAAGGAGGGCGAATTGGAAGAAATAAAAAAAAATTATGTCACTTTATTGAATAACCCTTCAGAGGAGACACCAGTTCGAATTTAATTTAATCGAGGCATGTTTTATGTATGTTAATAGCAATGAAAACTTTGAATCCATTCATCTCAAAAAGTGACTTTTTGAGTTGTGGCAATATTGTAGCCCATGAGCGATATTTCTCATCAAAAAAATAGCACCACAACCTTTTCATTGGTTGATACTGAGGAAGATATGTTGGACAGGAAATGGCTTTTATTTTTGTCTTAATGGAGAAACACCCAAGCTAGATGGAATATGTCAAAGATATCACTCAGCAGGCAAAAACGAGAAATTTCTGATCAGTTCATGATTAAATGTTCATCAAAGACGCGTGATAATTATAGATCCTGATTATTCCCTTTTTGCTTGGTCATTTTTGTATTTTATAGTCGATCATTTTTTGACATTTCTACAAAACATTACAAACATTCCATTTGTGTACGTTTTGTGGTTTGTTTTTATTGATTGAAGATGCTTTATCTGATTCTTTAGATATTTTCTCAAACTTGTTGCCCCTCGGCAATAGTTATGCCTGGCAACAAGCTCTCCGTGATCTGTAAAATTATTCTCGATTTGTTCTCACTTATGATAATAGAATATAGTTGCTGAGAATAATGAATCCATCTTCAGTTCCACTTACCTGTACCGCTTCCTTCGTATATCTGAGTCGTGTCAATTCTGATCTGAATCTATTTCTAGAATAACATAACCGTAATAAATTTTGCAACTAAGAAAATCAGTTTTTTTTATCGAAACTCTCAATTCATCCCAATGCCCCTTACGAAGTTCAAGGTCATCATCAACACATAGTTCAATAGAGTAATGATTATTATTGGTATTTATATTGATAAACACGAACATGGTTTCAAATAACTCAATCTTTCAGAATAATGCTTCACTAATCATCATAAATAATTGGAATTTTATTCTGGAACACAAAATCGTTCGGCATAATTAACTGACTATAATATAACCCTACTTAAGGAAACAAAATAATTCACACCATAATACACCAGTTTTATACAAAATTACGTAAAAACTTGAATTACAAAAAAAGTTTTCGCTTTAGAGATATTGTTCCACATCATTAAGATATACAGTAGTATTCAGAACAAAGTTATATTTTGCCATATCGGTCAATTGGACTCCACAGTGTTGCCAATTTTGTCTTTGATCCTGGCTAGCATTAGAGTCGACTGTAGCTATACAATGTGAGTACTCATTATCTAACTGAGATAGCACATAATTCCACATCATTTCACAACTCTTAGTATTCCTACCTCAACAAACTCTTAAGGCTGGAAAACCAGGCTGGAAATAGACCAAATTTTCCGAATACAACTTCGAATTCTTACACTTTGGAAGGAAGATAGAAATTAGTTAATAATTGCAATTATACTCCGATCTGATACATTCCATATAACTAAGGATGATTTCACAGTGCTCCCCCTATGAACTGTTAAATGGCGTATGCGCCAGTGTAAATCAAAATTCAATGTTTCGTTTCTATCTTTGAATATAAGACCTGAAGAAGCAGCGTTGGCTAAATAAGTAACCGATGGGGACGGTTTCGAGAAATGATGCACTCATGTTTCCGGTTAAGCAGTGGCGTATGGTTTCCAGCGTTAGCAAACCCTAATTGTTTTGTTGCACGTTCATAGGAAAACTGAAAATTTATAACCAAATATCAACTATAGCAAGCATTTTTATGCAATTTTCGTCCAAAATTAAAGTTTTATTACACATATTTTGCTAAAAACTAATCACTATTAAATCTTTCAAACCTGATTTTTGTTACGCATATGATCATATGATCACATGTCATGTGTCAGGTTAGAAATGAAAATTTCCAAATATTTTTAAATTTAAGTCAAATCAGCATGAAGGAGTACTTAGCTATGAAATATGATATTTTGGTCTTCATGCTTCCTTGCCTTTGGGACTTGAAACATCCAAAAGCTGCACAGCTAATAAATTGTTGTTGAATGTTTTAATGCACAAAATACTATTTATACGGTTAGATTCCGTACAAAATAACCACAAAGCATCGAGAATCCAAAACGAAGCAATCGTTCGTGGTTACTGAAAATGACGATCCGAATTATTTGTATTATACTAATCAATGATTATCGAATGAACAACGTATTGTATTTATCTATAATACTCCAGGTAAATTAGGCGAAAAAAGCTCATTTTACAGACCTCCCTGTACGGCGGGATTTTTTGGTAGAAAAGTGTGGGTTTTGACATCTAGAAACCGATGTCACAGACGCGAATGCTGGCGCGGGGGTGCGTTGTGATATATAGATATACATGTATAAAAAAAGTTTCAAACAAAAGTTGTAGGAAATAAAAATTCCCACAAAAAATCGTAAAATGCGTTGGAATAAAAATAAAATTTTTTAAATAAAAGTTAATGTATTTTCCTTTAAAACGAACGTTATTAGTCAGATTTTCCACGGAAAATTGGAAAATCGTGTTTAGGCAGACAGTAAGACTTGAAGAAGAAATATAATACCTGGTTGATGTGTCCAGAGATATAACTGAGTACAAAAAATGAAAATGGTGGAAAAGTCTTGGAACATCATATAATTTTTACTTCGATAACACATTTTAAAATTTATTTCCTACAACTTTTGTTTGAAACTTTTTTTGATACATTGCTTGGCCCTTGAGATATTGACTATAAATTATATATATATATATATATACATATATATGTATCTGTATATTACAACGCACCGCCGCGCCAGCCTTCGCGTCAGTGACATCAGTTTTTAGATGTCAAAACCTACACTTTTCTACCAAAAAACCCCGCCGTACAGAAAGGGCTTTGTAAAATTTCTAATTTGCCTGGAGTATAATATGTTGGTCTTAGTTCTCTTCATTCGACTTTCTCCTAAGAGAAAGATGGTGTGCTCTCTTTTCTTTTTCTGCCTCCATTCCAAGAACATACAGAATGATACTTTTCCACATTTTCTAAGGCTGTGTGTATAGACTAGGTAAGACTTACCACCTGAAGGGTCGAGATATCAATTGCAAAGTTCTTCGATACCATCAAAACAAATTTCAGAGGAATGTATAATGAGATATTTGTGTGAAATATCGATTATCCACCAGTTAGAATGAAATATTCCATATTTCTGAAGCTTTCCGTTTCTATGAAATTCTGAAAGAGAGTTTATATTCATTAACCAAATTCGAAATAATCAGTAGTATTGAACTCTTTCAATATCGTTGTAATATCGTTTCATTATTCAATTCTTCCCATCATATGAAACACCGTTCCGATATTCATTAACAGCAGATTTATGGTTTCCAAATAAATTGAATCGCAATCAAGATCATAGAAATAGTAGGACCTTGTAGAATTGCCTAAATCATAACATTATCATAAAATAATCATAGTACATGTTTGGGAATGCTATTTCCATTCAAATAGAATCGATTCATTTGTATTTTAATCGGAAATTGCTCTAAAGGTATCAATTTCAAAACAATTATAGCAACTAATTGTGTTCGCATAGAATGTTACTCGAGTTTATATTGTACTGAGAGTTCATAAGCTAATGAAATTTCAATCCCTAACAAAGTTTACATTCAATGAGCGTTCATCATATACAAGAAATTCATTCTTATCGACAGTCTTCTATATTCCAGTTTTCGCTTCATCCAAATTTATAAGGTGATATAAATGTTTCGCCGAGTTGATATTAATCCAAATTCAGAATTTTTATATACGACGGATATCCATTGTTCCCATTTTTTTGAAGCCTCTTGTAAACCTTTGGATAGTTGGGATATCTTATATTGATATGTTCCCCCAATTTGTTTGTTATATAAATTTCAATTGTAAACGTGTCATCATATTTTATTGCACTATTCAAATTAAATTAATACTATAGAAGTGTTCAAATATTTGCACGAATTTATGTGATATGCTTTTTATTGACTTCTTATTTCAAATACATACGGGTTATCTCTCCCTAATTCAATTATTCCGAAACTAATAAAGTGGACGAATTTAAATGATTGTTGCGTATGTCCTCGCTATTCCGAATGTGAGGCCATTTTTGATGTATTGCAATTTCATGTTTAACATGGCCTCAATTTATTTGGAGAATGAAACGTTATGCGTTTCCAATTTTATTTAACACAAGGTTCGTAAAAATTCGTAAGTAATAAAAATGATCTTTGAAAGATACTGGTGACATCTGATGGAGAGTAACTAAATGTGTTGACTACATGATATGTATAGTTGCAGTTGATTTATTTCCTGGATACTCACGAGAGGCTTGTCAATTCGCATCGTTTACATCATGCTTGTGTTGACCAGGTGCCTGGTGATAATTAAAAATGAGTAACGATGCTAATTCAAGTATATAAGCAAGTTTTTCTCCAATTTTATCTTTCACGAGGTACCCTTGTATCATAACAATGTTACAACGAATAAAAATTCTTGTTGAATGTGGCACTCACTGAGTATGAATATCTAGCTATTTTGATATTTATTTCCTCGTAATCCAGCGTTGAACCAACTTTTCATGTATTATTATGATTTGCATGTTTCAATGTAATGTTCCATTCTTAATGCAAGCATGAATTTATTCATCTCTTGATTTCAATTGACACCAGCTATCTCGTCACCCTAGTCGATATCTGTTCTATATCCAAAATCGCACTTCCTCACAAACTGAGCATGAACGGTGCTTAACTCTATATTTTGATACCAGTGAATGTTTTTGTTAAGTTTTTGGCTTATCTACAGGAACAATATTCCATAGGAATCAGTGGTATAAGCTTTTATTTATTATTGATGATGATATTGCGTCTTCTTGATTTGGATATAGAACAAATTGGCTCGAAAACTAATAAAAATCAAGTTCATCACGGATTTACGACAAATTGTTCGTTATATAGTACAAATCAAACACATCAGTTCTGAGATTCCTGTGTGCTACTCACTCTAATCTTAATTTAAGAACATTTATTGTGAATATGAAATTGATAGGGGTATTTCGTAATAAGTTTCCGTTATAATAAAATAAATTTCACTCCATAAAAGCGAATACAATATGAAAATAATAATACTAAGAAACGAAGCAAATAACAATTCATTGAGGAAAGATTTATTATCTTTCATTATTTTTGATTTTAGTAGTGAAACTTTTGCGGATTGCCCGATAAAATTACAAATCCGCTCCATACATCATTTTGAGCATCAACTCAGAATGTTATAATAATAATAATAATAATAATAGTCTTTATTGAATATAATAATAATAATATATAATTAAGATTACAAAGAAAGATAAATTCAACAATAAAGTTAAAAAAGACCACGTAAGTTCCATAGTTGGAACTTGTTTGTGGTACAGTAAAAAGTTATTATCATTCATTACTCATTAATAATATTATTTAAAAAAGAATTTATATTTACCCATATATATACATATACTATATATATATATATACACATCTACACATACATACATACATACACATTTACATTATACACTCATACATGAATATATCTATAATTTATAAGTATATTGTTACTACAATATTAATATAATAAAATTGAATACAATGAAGATTGTTATATGCTGAACACAATTTGGAATCATTCATATTTCATTATTTATTGTAATAAGTCTAGTGGTTGGGATCTATTCGTCTCACAACTCGTTATAATCTTTAAACACTGATTATATACAATTCTAGTTTCTTCTTTCAAACGATCACTATTGTCTCTTAACAACATATAGGAATTATATGTGTATCACTATAATAAATTTTGCATCACTTCACTCCCATTTACACTTATTAACCAATTTGTGAGTTTCCGTTTTAAAACAAATTTATTGGTAATGGTCTTCAAATCAGTTGGTAAAAGGTTATGTAATCTTGGATATATATAATTACACGAGTGCTGTCCTATAGTTTTTTTTACTCTTGGTATTTGTAATGATTCCTGTTTCTGTAATCTAGTGTCATACTCATGTTCTATATAGTTTTTGTTTGTTTTTTGAATTAATATTTTTCTTGCAAATATCATTTTTATATCAAGTAATGAAGCATCAGTGAATAAGGCCTTACTAGGATATCGAAAGTTTTTATTATAGATGATTTTTATTATCCTTTTTTGTGTAGATTCTAGTTTCCTTAGATATGATTTGGAGACTCCGCCCCATGCAATAATGCCATAGCTCAAGTGACTTTCCACTAGTGCATAATAGAGTATTCTCAGTTCAGTGATGTTTAGAACCAATTTTAATTGTTTGAATTTATATATTATTTTCCTAATTTTTTTTGTTAAATTCTCAATGTGGAAATTCCATTTCAGATGTGAATCAATAAATATTCCTAAATATCTCACATATTCCGTTTTTTCTATTTTGAAATTTGTATTCTCTGTATTTATAGTGATGTTTAATTCCGGTAAGTGACTGCGGTATGACGTAAACGGTAAGTAGGTGGTTTTTGTTAAATTTATAGTGAGCATTTTTTTGTCGAACCATTTTTTTATATATACTAACTCGTTTTCAACAATTTCTTTCAGTTCTTTCCATGTTTTTGCAGAATAAAATAGGGCAGTATCATCTGCGAAAGCAATAATTTCAGCCAATAATTGTAAGTTAAACATGTCGTTAATATAGAGAATGAACAGTGTAGGACCCAACACAGTGCCTTGGGGTATACCATATGTTGTTTCTTCAGGAGTGCTGTATATATCATCAATTTTAACTGTTTGGTTGCGATTTGTGAGGTAAGATTTTAATAAATTGTTCGCTACTCCTCTAATTCCTATCTTTTCCAGAGTTCTCAAGAGTTCTTCATGGCAAATGGTGTCGAAAGCCTTTTGGAGATCAACAAATATGCATAGAGAAGGTAGTTTATCATCTATGGCGTTATATATGTTTTTTGTTAAGGCCGCTATGGCATGTTCAGTAGATTTGGCTTCTTGAAATCCGTACTGTTTAGATGATATTAATTTATGTTTTTTAATAAAGTGCTTTATTCTGTTGTTGATTATTTTTTCTAAAATTTTATTAAAGTTAGTAACTAACGATATGGGCCTGTAATTCTTCATGAGTTGTGTTTCGCCTCCTTTATGTATGAGAATTATTACGGATTCTTTGAAAATGGAGGGATAAATGCCTGTTTCTAGAATCATGTTGAATATAAATACTAATGGGTTAATTATGTAGTGCAATGCAATCTGTAACGTTCGTACGGTAATATTATCGATACCCGGTGTTGACTTTTTTTTCAGTTTTACTATAATGTCTCTAAGTTCATTTGAAGTTGTGGGTTTGAGAAATATGTTTTTATTGTTGATTTTTTCAGGAAATGTTTGAGTAGGTTTTTTAATTTTTTTTGCTAATGATACTCCCACGTTTTTAAAGTAAGAGTTGAACGTGTTCGCAATCTCGATTTTATCTATTACAATTTCATTATTTTCATTCAATATTTCTTTCACGACTGGTTTAACTTTTTTTTTGTTGGTGATCAAGCGTATTTATTAGAGTCTATAATCTTTCTATAATAGTTAATTTTCGCAGCCTTGATAATCTCATTCAGTTTGTTTCTATAGATTTTATAGTTCTTTTTTTTTTCTTCGTCCTGATTTGTTCTTAATAGATCTTGGTACATTTTATTTCTTGTATTTATGGACTTAATGATAGAATTTGTTATCCATTCTTTCCGAGGAATATTTGAATGTTTCACTTTGAATATTTTAGTAGCACAATCAATAGCTTTATTAAAAATTTCGTAAAATTCTATAGTTGCTTTATCCGGATCATTCATATTGTATATTGTTTCCCATTTCTCCAGTTCTAGGATTGTCTTAGGTTTGTTCCAGTCTATGGATTTCCTATAAGCTTTTGTATTAGTAACTGTTTTTTGACCGGTACTAATTTTTATTTGTGCCGCAATGATGTAATGATCCGTGATACAGCTTTTTATTATCGCAGTATTAACCTCCTCCGTGTTTAAAACGTTGTTCTTTGTTTTAATAAATATGTGATCTAAGCAAGTGGAAGAGTATTCGGTCTCTCTAGTTGGTTTATTTATCAAAGAATTCCAGCCAAATTCGGCGAGTGTATTTAGATATTCATTAGAAATTTCTGATTCATTAAGGATGTCAATATTAATATCACCAATCACAAAATTGAAATCATAATTGTTGGTTTCTTGTTTCAGATACTCATGTAAGACCGTATTGAATATTTCTGGACATTGTGATGGACTTCTATATATTGTATTCACACCTATTTTTTTATTTTCTTTGATTATCTCAATGTTCAATATATTATTAATATTATCTCCTTCTCCTATTTTGACTATTTTAAATTTATGTCTTAGTTCATTTTTTACATATACAACTAATCCATCATTTTGATTTTTTTGACTATTATTATAAATTATGTCAAAATTATCCAATTTAAAAAAATCCAGATCTTCTATATGCCATGTTTCTGTCAACACTATACAATCTATATAATTAAAAATTTCCTGTACATAAATTACAAATTCAGTGAAATTTTTGTTGATGCTCCTTATGTTATTATGTAATATCAGAAATGAATTAGGGTAGTTTATTTTACCAATTTCGAAATCTTCCAAATTGTTATATGCATTAGTATCGAAAGATTTTACCCGGAAGTCTCTAATATAATTGTCCATTATTTTTTACCAATTTAGAATAGCGAATTATTTATGTAGTGTTATGAATATGATTAAATGTAAGAATGTGTTGTTATTCATTTAAATGATTCATTGATTCTAATTTCTTAGGGACGAGTTTTTTTATATATATTAAAGGCATTAGCCTGAGAATTATTTATAGTTATTTTGTCTTCATTGGTCTTGTTGACTGTACTTGCAGAGTTATTCCTTAATTTGTATTTAGTCTGTTTGGGACCTTCTTCTTCTGAGGTAGACAGTTTAGTAGGCCCTGGCGTTGATGGTGCGCTTTGTGGTTTTCTTACTTGAAAATTCGCCAACGCAATTACTTCATCGTTGTTTTGTAAATCACTAGCAGTGTAGACTTCATCATCAACAATTAGTTTGTCACCTTTTAAGATGGCTTTCCGTTGGTCTGCTTTTGCCAGATTTAGATGTTTTCTTAAGATTTGTTGATCCTCACGCTGTTTGATTGTTAAGTCGTTATTAATTGATATATTTGACCCTTTTAATTTATAGCAATTCCTTAGGACATTTAGCTTCCCTAAGAATGTTGTAAATTGCACAATGATCGGGCAGTTGGTTTTGTTTTTACTAATATAATAAGATTCTTGACCCAGTATGAATTATATAAAAAATTCTCGGGAATTAGGTCACATTAACACTCTGTTATAAATGTTCGTCTTTACGTACGTTTCGGTCTTACGACCATCATCAGAAGACTTATTTTGTTAAAAAGGGGTTAACTAAAACTAATTAGCACAAGCATCCATATCGCACAATCTTCAATCAAAAAGCTCACGTCGTCGAAACGAACAGAACCACGAATAATCGAAAATTGTATCGTTAATATTAAAGTATAAATTTTTTTGTAACAAGAAACCACTGTTAAGTAATATTCTCATAATGTACAAACGCATATTGCTATGGTCTCAAAGCAACTGGAGTTCTAAGCTATTTGTTTGTAATAACACGACCCAGATGTAGATTTATGACGTACTTGAAAAGGTTTTAGACCTGCATTGGAATTTAGTTTACTTTAAGCGTTCATCCTAAAATATACTTTTAACATTATAAAGACGTATGTAGGAATTTGCAAGAGTTTTAATTAATCAAGTTAGTATAAACTGACTCAATCCTTGAATATCATTCCTATGATTTACAGAATTTGAATCCCTTTTTATGTGAATCATCTCCAGGATAGATCTTTTATAATAATTGGTTTCTTTAGTTAAAATATTAACATTTTTGTAATCAAATTGATGGTTATAATCAAAACAGTGCTTAGCAAGGGCGGTGGAATTTTCTAAGTTATTATTTCTTGTGCTATACTTATGGCCGTACAATCTTTTTTGTAAATATTGTTTAGAGATTCCAGTATAAGTTCCATCACAATCTAAACAATTCAATTTATATACTGTGTGGGTTTGTTTATCTTTAGGTATTACAGGTTTTAGATTTGAGAAATATTTCCCAACACAGTTAGTAGGTTTATGCGCAACATTTATATCGTACTTTTTCAAACATTTCTTAATTTTTTCTGAGGTCTCCGGAATGTATGGTAAAGTTATATAATTGTCTGTATTACTTGTTATGTTATTTTTATAAGAAAAACCATTATAGATTTTATTTATTCTCTCTTTAATGATAGGATTGTAGAAAGTTTTTGGGTAGCCATTTATTTCCAATGCATTACGAACAATTTTTAAATTTTTGGGACGGTCCTCTGCGTGGGATAATTTTACCGCGCGGTCTGTGAGGCTGTTTATGACACTTTTTTTATAACAAGCTGGTGCAACGGAATTGAAATGAAGATAACGTTGAGACCAGACTTCTTTAGTAAACCAAGAAGTTTTTATTTTTCCATCTGCATCATGCCTAATGGTCATATCTAGAAAATTAATGTTATTGTTTATTTCTATTTCACAAGTGAATTGAAGTTTACAATGGAAATTGTTAAATTTATTAATCACATATTGAATTTTATCGTTGGGAACACACATAAGGCAATCATCTACATACCGTTTAAAGTTTGTTTTGACTAATGCGAAATATATTATTTACTTCTTTCAGGTCAATTTTTATGTTTGTGTGTTCCTCAATTTTAGATAGAACTAATGAAGGTAGATCAGTTATTTCTTCGTGTTTGATGCCAAAAATTATGATGTTATTTTTTTTATTTTGTTGTTCTAAAAATTCGACTTTATTTTTCAACTTGTTATTTTCAATTGTTAAACTTTGGATATCTTTGTTTACTGCCGATAATTTCTCATCTATTAACTGTTTTATTTCCTTTGTACAATCAGCTCGAATAATTGTTTTGGTGTGATTTCGTTTTCGCTACTCATTCTTTATTAGATTATAAAATCGCTTTTTTCTTATATAAAAACTAACATCTGCTGCTGTAGTTCTTCTAATATGTGTATCGTTATAGTATACTTTATGAAATAAGTGCAATTGATAAATTAAACGACTTACATATATCGATTATTTACGGAATTTTCAACATTTGCACCACAATCACTAATTGATGTTACTGCAAAATTACAAATTTGATGATCCAATTAAACCTAAGTATTTGTTATTTATATTTCTCTGTTTAATTCAGCACAGATGTTGACATGAAGAACAACACCACACGCCTGTCTTTCTTCAGTTCTGCATTTTTTTCTGTTAATCTTGGAAATTCGAGCAACAACGTTTTGTTTGGCGTATTCTTTGAAGCTCTCGATTGTTTCACTCTCTTAATAAGAACATTCTGGAATTCCTCGTTAAAAGAATTTCGATATGTAACAGTGAACGGAGCATCTAATTGTTCATTATTATAATTAACCTGTTCTATTTCTTATATGATATAGCGTTGGAAGATAATTATTTTGAAATTACCCGGTACTTGAGGAAATCCCCCATTTGCATTTCTAGTATCTTCAGTTGAGTTCTGAATGGTTTTGGTATTTCAGTCAAATTTTTTATAAATCAATATTCCTGGCATTTATCTCATATATCTTTATTCTGGTTTGAAAAAGCTAAAGTTGAGTTCTATGTTGAAAATCTGGGAGTACATCGGAAGGTATTCTTGATACAATTCATACATTCTCTTTATACTTAAAGATGAATCTAGATAGTTTTTTATTTGTATTCGCCTAACAATAGCGTGATTCTGCAGTTTTGAAAGACTCTATATGTTCATGAATCAAGGTTTTGTCATATTAGCCCACTATTAGTTCTTTCCTTTCTTGGAAGATCGTGACAGATTTGTATCTTTGTTTTGAACATGGTCAAAAAAGTTTTGAACAGCTGGAGCTTATATTCAATGTACCCAAGAAGTATCCTCTGCATACCTTATATGTTTCGCCATTTAGCTCAAGATGATAACCGAAGGTATATTGCTTTTTCAGGGTATCTTATTTCCCTCTTTTCCGTACGACTCCTCTTCTTAAAACATATTTGCTGTAGAAATGACTCTTCTTCCCATCAGAAAGCTGCCAAAATTGGTGGAATATTCTTATTATTCCTTGCTCTACGATATTGCTTTAGCATTGATATGTACAGTGTGGGCAACTTTCGCCATGGATCATTCTAAGGGAATGTTGACCACCTTTTAAATCCATTCAAGCTTCTCCATTAGCCCTTCATTCTTTCTTGACTTTTTCAGCATATCTTTTCATGCATCTGACACGTTTTCATTGTTGGTTACTTTTTGCGCATTGTATTTTTCAGCTTCTGTAATCATATCATGGTTCCCAGCGTTATCCTACCTCCGCACTTTCATAGAATTCTATAATCATATTTGGAAGTTTTGGAACATATTGATCAAGAACGATTTCCATAGTTTCTATGGGGAAATCGGTGCTTTCAATATTACAGGCAGCTTCTACATGTTATAAAAAGTATAAACAGAATAAATATCACTGCCAGTTATTTTATTGTTTACCAATAATCATTATCTTCTAGAGTTTGAAATAGAATGTGCCGGTGGAGAAATGAAGCTCTCATTATTAATTTTTATTCTGCGTAACCTTTAAAATACGCATACACAGAACAGTCACAACATTGAAGGAGACGCAGTGAAACTGTTAGGTTAAAATAACTACAGAAAACAAATGTCTCTATTGACCCGGTGGACATAGACCAATAAACACTCCTGGATTTTACAGATGCAGTTTACGTTGTACTAGGTGAATATACTGGGTGTTTCAGAAAAAGGTGGCCCCGTTGCTACGATAGGCAGAACACTGAAAAATAAGTGGGACTCGCTTGGTTAAAAATTTTGGTAACGGCACATCCGTATTCCAGATACAGGGTTTGAGAAAAAGAATTCCAATCACAATTTTTACGACTATGTTGAAACTAGTAGCATCATTGTGATGAAATTTTGTATGTGTTTCGGAAACTGACACATCGCATAAATTTGTTTTTATATCTGACTCTCATAGAGATCGCTAATTATACGGTTCGTACCGAGTAGTTTTAAACATAACTTTCTTGAAGTTAGATTTTCGAATTCAAGTTTTAGGTGAAATTAAATATCATTCAATTTTGCACCAAAAAGGTGTACTCTTGGTAAAACTCGATACTGTGTACCGTTTTCGAAATATTTCGATTTGAAAAGGATGAAGTAATATATAATAACTGATACTGGTATCAAGTAATAATCAATTACCAATTTATTAAAAACCAAAAACAATAACATTATTCCGGAGCTGATGTTATTAATTAAACGAAGAATCATAAGAAGAAAATAAAGAAAAATTTTGAATAAAAACATGAAATATTCAATCAGTTACAGTAAGTGTTCAGAATCTCCTCTGTAAAAGAGTGACATTTCGGTCGTATGTTGAGGAGAAAGTCTACTCTACAGAGGAAAATTCACGACAGTATTGAACGTTACTGTAATGACCTCATCCTCAACCATTTATGAAATTAATGCAATCTTTATAACGAAGGATGGAATTGTGTATTTGTGAAAACGAAGGACATTTTGAACACTTACTATAACTGATTGAATATTTCATGTTCTTATTAAAATTTGTTTCAATTCTCTTCTTGTGATTCTTTGTTTGATTAATAACTTTAGCATCAGAATAATATCATTGTTTTCGGTCTTCAATAAATTGGTACTTGTTTTTTACTTCATACCAGCATCTGTTATTACTTCATCATTTTCAAATCAAAATATTCGAAAACGGTACACAGTGTAGTATAGGAATCTTCCATACGAGATTACCTGAAATCTCTCAATTAGCGAATACAACCCTATTTCTATTAATAAATACAAATAATTGATATGTTTGTAAGTGCATAAGTAATACACAAACAATATGTTCAGTATTATGATTACCTCGTGATAGTATGAAAATATTGTTTAGTATAAGCTATACAACAAGAGACCCTGACATCACGAGCGTGTGAATCCTGTAGCCAAGGTAGATATTGATAAGGCTGATATATATATACTAGGATTATTGATTATGAATTCATTGTATTGGTATCTTTATTATTGACATTGTCATAAGTATTGTAATTGTGTGGAGGAAGACATTAAGTCATGACATCGAGCTCTAAGTTCAGTAAAGTGCAACCATTTTTATAACGTGAGTGTTTCAATTACTGTGCACCAAAGGACCACCGATAAGCTTATGGCAAACCGTCCCCAGTCGTTAAGAGCTGATCCCCACAACAGTATCGAGTTTTACCAAAAATACCTTTATGATGTAAAATTGAATGATGTTTAATTTCACTCAAAATTAGAATTATAAAATCTAACTTCAAAAAAGTTATGTTCAAAACTAATCGGTACGAAACGTGTAATTAGCGCCCTCTATGAGAGTCAGATATGAAAGTGAATCCATGCGATGTATCAGTTTTCAAAACAAATTCATACAAAATTTCATTACTATGTTGATAATAGTTTCTACATAATCGTAAAAAAATATGTTTGAAAAATTTTTGTTCGGCACTCTGTATCTTGAATACGGATAACGTTACAAAAATTTTTACTGAGCAAACCCCACTTATTTTTCAGTGCCTCACCTACCCTAGCACCGGGGTCACCTTTTTTCGAACACCCTGAAGAATAAAGTGCGCATTGCAGTATATAACAATACTAGCGACCCGCCCCGGCTTCGCACGGTAGGCCGGTACCGCCGCAAACGCTACGTCCCGCAATTTTTAAATCTGTAATATCTTCGGAAATATTCATTTAAATCATATGCTGTGAAGGGCCATATAGACCTATATCAAATCAACAATGTCTTTAAGGTATTTAATTGGATATGGATTAATGCTGTATTGGTGAAAATCGCTTCGAAAATTAGCCATTATTTGTCGTAAAAAGTAAATGACAAAAAAATGGTATTGTGGGATGAACATAAGAGATAGACATATACCATCGCGGAGTTTTCTGTGGACCTTTTCAATGTGTACATTACTTATTACATTATTTTGAGATATCTCGTAGGGTTCAGCCTGCGTTTGCAATGTAAGCGGAAAAAATGTAATTATTTACGACATCACATTAGAAACCTCAAAAATAACAGTATTTCTCCACTATTTAATGGATGTTATTATACATATCAACCTTCCTCTCCAATCACTCTATCTATTAAAAAATACCGCATCAAAATCCGTTGAGTAGTTTTAAAGATTTAACCATACATAGGGATATAGGGACAGAGAAAGCGACTTTGTTTTATAGTATGAAGTGATTATCAGGGAGTATACATCACAAAAAGTAGTAGGAATGGATATAAGACAAATTAATTTCGAAAATACAGGAAACGTGTTGATGGATATAGAGTAATTGTAGAAATAAGCAATAGTGATATACAATAAACAATAGCTCTATGTGGATTTAAAACAAAAAGCAGACGTGGATAGCAAAACTGGTGGAATATAAGACTAAATTATTTAAAAAACTTGGATATGGTACAGAATATGTCTGTTTTGAGGTGGATATAGGTCAAACACATACTATCCACCACTTCTTGACTATCAAGTCGATACCACCAAAAAGTGGATATAGGGGCAATTTCGACTAGACTGAGGATCTCTATGACATTTTCCACATATAGCGAAAAATAATGGTGGAAAAACAGCGTAAGCCGAACATATTTTGAGTACAGGTCACACAATTCCTCAAGAATGTTTATCACTTTCAAAATACAGCACGGACATATTTATATCTAGATAATCCTGAAGGGATAGAAATGTATAAGCGAAAAAGCAATTCATTAAATTTCGATTTTTCTCCAGCTGAGTGCAACACATTCTTCGCATTATTATGCCCAAATAGTATAACAGGCATAATTTGATTTATAATTTAGTATCCATAACGGTGACTGTTTCAATATTTTCTTGTTATTCCATTTCCTGGAGGCGATGTTCAACTTCAATCCAAACTGTTGTATCAAAGTGAATAAGTAGCTCTTTTGTCTGAGCGTACCTGATATCAGCATGCACTCATTCAGAATGAGCTTTTGTTGAAGCGAACATAATACAAACTGAACGTGAAACATGTGGCGACACAGGGAAACAAAGTGAGACAAGGCGGTGCAAGCTTATCATACTCGATGACTTGGACATTGCTTCATTAAAGCGAAAATGAACTTGCGGTAGAACGGTTGTGACCACACGCAGGGGCCTTGTCCAATGTTATACCCCATTAGTCCTACGTCTAAAATCTCCGGACCATATCCCAAGCGTTACGACCCTTCTCACTCAACCTGTTTGATCTTGCAATGAGAACGAGCCTGATTTGAATATTGTCTTGACCTATAGTCCTTTGCTTCTACTAATGATTATAGTTGTTTCCAATTTTATGGTTGATTTATGACCAGGACAAGTCACGGAATCTTGTACAACAGCTTATTACACGTTATCTAGATTGCCTGTGTTATTATAAGTGAGTGGTTTAAATTACTTCATATAATTGATATTTCGTAACATTTAGCTCGTGATAAAGTTATTTTCCTATGTACTACTTTGAGTCCTTCTGAAGCTATTGTAAATTTCTGCACGTAATGATACGATCCGGCCATCGGGACACATTTATTTTGGAATTGAAAAGAAAAATCATGATGTAGCTTTTAGTCAAATTAGAGGGTAGTGCATCATATTTATGAGTCTCATATAATATTCCATATAGTGACAAGATGTTATTTATCCATCTAACTTATTACGGTACACTAACTCATGCGATATTTACTCAAGTTTCTCTCAATATTTTCCATGTATGGAATTAATTTTTGAAGATAATACCACTAAAGGTTCGATTTAGCTGGATATTTCTTGCGCTACCCACGAGGACTCACTGTTTTGTGTTTTCATTCGACGTAAAGAAATTTGGACGAACAAATCCCAAGAGCGAAGCTCGAGAAAGAAAGAGAGGACATCGCCTTTTTTCTGGGAAAGAGTCGAATAAAGAGGAATAAAACCAACATATTATAGATAAATTCAATACGTTTTTCATTTGAAAATTTTTTGACAGTTCTAACAACCATTCAAATTTTGTCATTTTGTGACATATGAAACAACTTCACCCAATCATGTCAACATCACACTGATAATTGAATTCAGTGCAATTATCAATCACTATGACAACACGATTGAGTTTGACAACTTCGTTCCAAATAAATTTCAAAATGCACGTCTTGGCAATGCGAATGTTCGAAATATAAATGCGCTAATCAAAGAAGAAATTCCCAGAAATACAACCTTCAGTCACAAATATATATATATATATATAACTTAAGAGATATAGAATTAAATTTTCTGAATTATGAAGATAACTTAGATAATTTAACATAGGATTATAAAGATGAATAAACGTAAAAGATTGAACCATAGGCGGGATTCGAACCCACATTTCTGGATTTCTAGTCCAGGGTGTTTACCAATTACACCACTTCGGTCCTGTTAGATTTTTATATTTTTGTAAATATAAACCTCTGAAAGGATAGTAGATCATTGATGAACACAATGCGATTCGATGCCCTACCACCGATCAACTATTCACGCACATTCATCTGAAGTTCAGTCGTTTTTTGAAGTAAGGATTGTAGGTTAGTACTGCTATGGTTGGTAGTTACTTGACAGTTCTTATTCAAATGACAGCATCCCGGTTCTTATATATTTCAATAGAACTGACTGAGAATTGTTCTGGTTAATTATAAACAAGTTTAAAGTTTCTTTGCCTAATTGGCCACTATCGTGTATGTAACTTAAGAGATATAGAATTAAATTTTATGAATTATTATTGCCAATTAGGCAAAGAAACTTTAAACTTGTTTATAATTAACCAGAACAATTCTCAGTCAGTTCTATTGAAATATATAAGAACCGGGATGCTGTCATTTGAATAAGAACTGTCAAGTAACTGCCAACCATAGCAGTACTAACCTACAATCCTTACTTCAAAAAACGACTGAACTTCAGATGAATGTGCGTGAATAGTTGATCGGTGGTAGGGCATCGAATCGCATTGTGTTCATCAATGATCTACTATCCTTTCAGAGGTTTATATTTACAAAAATATAAAAATCTAACAGGACCGAAGTGGTGTAATTGGTAAACACCCTGGACTAGAAATCCAGAAATGTGGGTTCGAATCCCGCCTATGGTTCAATCTTTTACGTTTATTCATCTTTATAATCCTATGTTAAATTATCTAAGTTATCTTCATAATTCAGAAAATTTAATTCTATATCTCTTAAGTTACATACACGATAGTGGCCAATTAGGCAAAGAAACTTTAAACTTGTTTATATATATATATATATACTAAAAGATTGGGCGGTCAATATGAGAAAAAAAGACGGGACCGGATTTGAAGCAGCAACGGTGAGGACAATGTGGAACGTTTCGTACAAACTTTTGCAAGAAAAGTACTATAATGGTTATAATATTATGATTGACCCTTTACAGTATAGTATTCAAACCAGCCCGAGATGGCCGCGATGCAATCAGGAAGAAACTACAAGCAGATCCATGTCAACGTAAGCCCAGTTCAATTTCGTTAAATTTGTCTGAAGTTAACAAAATAATATTGATATGGAATGAAAATACTCCTGAAGGTCTTATGCGTAAATTTTACCACATTGCTGCTGTAGAATTAGCGTGGCGAGGAGGAGAGCAAGTTGCTTGTCTGGTGGATTTTTTTCAAATTGAGAAAAATAACGATGAATCTCCAACAAATCGCATTGAATACAATCCGGTGTTCAGTAAAACATGCCAAGGGGGTTCTTAAAGCTGTACAAGTAGTAAATGGTTGGTTTCCAATACTGAAAGACAAAGCTGCCCTGTACACGTCTTCTTCATAAACTGATATGGAAACGAGGCGACAATATAACCTCACCACGACTGTTCTTAAAACCAAATCGACACTGGATAAATGAAACTGACAAATGATACGATAATGTACCTGTTGGGAGAAATACAATAAATGGATGGACTAAATCTGCTGCTGAGGCAATTGCCTTGAATGTAAAGGATAAAAAGATAACAAATCACTCGAATAGATCAACTACTGTTAGCGAATTGGCAAAAAGTGGTGTAAAAGAACAACAATTGCTGAAAATTACTGGTCATAGCAATCAAAATTTTATAAAACCATACTTAAATCTCGATCAAGAACACCACAACATGATCATAAATATTATGCGTGGTAATAGATCTTCTATAGTAGAGAACAGCAACGAATCTTATGTTAAGTTGAATTTTAATAATTGTACTTTCACTAACGGTACTTTTAATAAATAAATAAATGTTTCGTTGTGTTGAGTTATGAATGTTTTTGTGAAAAAAAAACTCCGCCGAATATTCCTCGGACATTGACAAATGCCTCATAATTTTATGACAAATTCCTCAAGCTCGTTGCTTGGTAACAGCCCTCAGCCTTCGACTTCGGGCTGTGATCAAGGAACGAGCTTTCGATTGTCATAAAATTGTCTCATTTATTATCAATGTTCTAGGGATATTACTACCATCGACATATATATATGGACTGCGCGTGGCAATGATAAGCGCGGCTAGTTCAGGCGAGAGAGAGGGAAAACGAAGAGGCCGGCTCTATCGCGCTTCTATTGGCCGCTGCGTACTGTAGCTAGTATGTTTACGTCCTGAGCCGGCCTTTTCGTTTTCCCTCTCTCTCTCTCCTGCACTAGCCGCGCTTATCATTGCCACGCGTAGTCCATATGTATATGTCGATGATTACTACTGATAATTATTGATAAGAGAGTTTCCGTCAAACTTACGATAGAAATCATAGAATATAAATAAGACGAAAGAAGCCATTTGCAGTGATCAAGAACGACTGCTGTGTTTTGAATTCTCGAAGATTTGTGGTTATTTTGTACGAAATTTAACAGTATAAATAGTATTTTGTGCATTAAAACATTCAACAACGCTTTAAGATTAGCTATGCAGCTTGTGGATGTTCAAAGTCCCAAAAACAAGGAAGAATGAAGACCAAAATATCATATTTCATAAGTAAGTACCACATCATGTTGATTTCACTTGAATTCAAGTGTATTTGAGAATTTTCGTTTCTAACCTGACACATGACATTTCAGGTTATGATTACCAGGATCATATCGGTATCGGAGATGAGGTTTGGAATATCTAACAGTAATAAGTTAGATTGTTCTTATCGAAATATGTGTAATTAATATTCAATTCCGGAAGAGAATTGGATAAAAATGCTAGCTATATATAGTTGATATTAGGTTACAAATTTTCAGTTTTCCTAGGAAAGTACAACATAACAATTGGGGTTTGCTACCGCTGGAAAGCATACACCACTGGTTAACCAGAAACATGAGTCCATCATTCCTCGAAACCACCCCGATCGGATACTCATTCAGTCAATGCTCCTTCCTGAGGTATTATATTCAAAGTTAGAAATAAAACATTGAATTTTGTCTCAGTTTGATAATGAGTAGGTACTCAAAGCTGAAATTGGCAACACTATGAAGTCCGAATGACCGATATGGCAACATATAGGTTTGTTCTGAATATTGCTGTCTTTTTAAGCATCTGAAGCAACAAATTGTCTTGTAGTTCAACTTTTCACGTAATTTTGCATACAACTGGTTTATTGTGATCTGAATTATTTTGTTTCCTCAAATAGGGTCATATTATGAACAGTCAGTTATGCCGAGTGATTTTGTCTTACCAAAGGACCCTGCAAATTCCTTACGGGAACTGGGTCTCGTTCGATATTCCTGAATTTCTGATATGATGTAGTTCATGTAATTCTGAACAAATGTTATTATTGCGCCAACCCCAGAAACTAACAGATTCTCTGCTAGGAGGGGTTATATTTACATTTTACTCATGATAGACTATTTATTTCTGGAGACGGGAACAATATTTTAACATGCTTCATTCAAGTTTATGTTGCATAATATTGTTCTTCTCCCATATCTTATCCACTCAACCCCCATTAAATGAAAAAAATATACCTTTTTCTGAATCACTTCAAAAATCATTGGAAAATATTTTAATAAGCTGATATACGGAATCCGCACTTCAAACATCACTTTCCCCCCCAAATAGGGGATGCACAAAAAATTCCTCTGGATTTTTCTGAATTTTTGATATGATGTAGTCCATGTAATTCTGGACAAATTTTAGCCATGCGCAAACCTCGAAAAATAAGCAGTTTACTCATAACAGAATAATTCATTTCTGAAGGAGAGTACAATATCCTTACATGCTTCACTCTAGCTTATGTTGCTTAATATCGTTCTTTTTCCATGAACAAATGTTGGAGCCCCCCTATACTCTCAACTCACCTTGAATAAAAAAAATATGCCTTTCACTGGACTCAAAAATTATAGGAAAATGTTTTAATAAGCTCCGATACGGACCCCGCACCTCTGTATCATAGTTGCATCTGTGATCCACATTAAGAGGAGCTCTGTTTAACACATTTCGTCGAATAACTGCTATTTCACGTTTATTTGCTTTTACTACTCCATCAATTATTGATAGTTGCGCTGGGCGAAAAGATCTTTCGCATACGTACTAATCCCTACGATGAAGGTACGACATTAATTTTAGCAAAGCACAACAATAACTACTACTAATAAACAAGATGACAAGATGCAGTTCATACGTTTGACAGTTCTTAGGGCAAGATAAAAGATTGCTCATAGCCGCCTCTCAATTAATTGCAATGGATGAACGTGCGTTCATTAGAATGAAGGAGCGAATGTAGTCCAAGCAAGCGTAGAAATTGAAGGACTCATACGAAGTGCCGTATTAGTTCATTTTAATCGAGATCATTTGAAGCCATCTTCCCGCCTTACAAAAATGCTAATAGCCGTGGAATAAATATACCAATAGTTATCCGGCAAAATGTGGCAAACAGACCTCCTCTCAATGTGGATAACAGACGCAATTATGATACAGAAGTGCTGTTTTCGAATCTGAGCTTATTAGAACATTTTTCAATAATTTCTGAGGTGATTCAGTAAAAGGCATATTGATTTTCAAAGGGGAGTTGGAGTGACGTGTGGCTTCAACATTTCTTCATGGAAGAAGAACAATATCATGCAACATAAACTGAAATGAAGAATGCAAGGATATTGTACTCGCCTTCAGAAATGAATAAGTCTGTTATGAATAAAATGTTAATATAACCCCCCCTAGCGGAAAAACTGTTGATTTCTCGGGGTTTTCGCATAGATAAAATTTGTTCAGAATTACATGGACTAGGTTCATCATATCAGAAATTCAGAAAAAATCCACCAACATTTTTTGTGCATCCACTATTTGGGGTGGGGGTGTTGATTTTTGATATACAAGTGCGGAATACGTATTTCAGCTCATTCAAACATTTCCCGATGACTTTTGAAGTGATCCAGAAAAAGGTATATTTTTTTATTGGAGGGGGTTAGGGGATAGAAGGGGCTTCAAAATTGGTTTATGGGAGAGGAACAATATCATGCGACATAAACTAGAATGAAGCATGTATTGTTCCCGTCTTCAGAAATAAATAGTCTATTATGAGTAAGATGCAAATATAATCCCTCCTAGCAGAGAATCTGTTCATTTTTGGGGGTTGGTGCAATGTTCAGAACTACATGGACTACATCATATCAAAAAATCAGAAATATCCACCAAGATCCAAATCCCGTAAGAAATTTGCGGGGTTCGTTCTTTGAGTCAAATTAGCAAAATTCCAAGCTCGAGTGAAAAGATAAGAAATATCCTGCCGAAACCTTGAATGGTATTTGTTGAGAAAATTCCACGAGTATAATGAAATTAGCTATACATGTATCAAAATGATAAATTATAGTTATAATCATAAATATACCAACATTGATAATAATAACAAAAAAAAATTAACTTTATCAAGATCGTGATTTCGCATCCTTCATTCCTCGAGGAAAAGAACAATCATGAAAAATGTAAATATTGAATACAGTTTTTTCCATAGACCTATTATCCTAAGCAGACAGAATTGTTTACATCTAAACAGACATTGCCAAAACTTCGGGCCACTCAGACCGCTGTATATTACAAGTATGGCCGTATGGAATGTGATGTTGCCGTATTAGTTGTTCTGTGTGCCGGATTGAGATTTGTAATTATTATAAAAATGTCCATAGCATTATTTATTGGTTATACTAGAAACAATACTGTTGAAATGTCGTTTTATCTGAAAAATATTCCATAATTTATGGTAACCTGAAATATACAATCGAATTATAGAATATTTAAATTTTCAAATATAGAACTATTCCATCCCATTGCATCATTTGTTCAGAAGGCGACAACGCCGCGCACTTTTAATGGATGGAGAATACCTTGAATGGTAGGTAGGTATACGTACTTATTTTGATTTAACAAATGAAGAATGACTAATTATTAATTATTGAATTAATGAAAATCTAATGGGTCAAGATCTAGTAGGTGAAACTTCTATTCTGAGAATTACACTTCCAGTCATTATTGTTTTTATTCTGATTTTAGAAGAGTTCCCAACTTAGGACTTTAATATTCTCAGGAAGGTTGTTTTACAATTTTATTCCCAGAAATTTGAACGTATTTTGCATAGTATGCTGGCAATGCTGTGGAAATATTAAATTTTTGTGACGTCTGGTGTTGTAGCCATGGTAGTTTGAATGACTACTGAAGTCCACCATGTTTTAACGTACATAGATCAGATTTGCGAGTATGAAGCATGAAGGAATGGTATAAGTATTTCGAATTTTTTGAACAATTCTCTGTACAACTTGTTAGTTTGTTCCATCCAACTTGCGGTCTGATGGCTCTTTTTGTTGTAGAAATATTTAGTGAGCACTAGCGCATGCTCCCGACAATATCATATCGTATATTGCAACACTGAGAAATTGAGCTTAATAGAAAAATAGAGCGGCTCTCCACAATGTATCTGATCCTCAGAATGGTATAAATTGCCTATGAAAGTTTTCTTGTTGTTTGACAGATATGTAATGTCCATTTGAGTGCAGAAACATGTAGCTTTATACTGCCTGGTTCGGATGGTTGTTCTATACTGAAAATTAATTTCTTTTCTGTATTCAGTATGAAGCAGATATCCTCAAACCAGGCAACTACATCCTCAAGGGAAGTATAAGATGTATCCGTCAATTATTGTCGTATTTTTGCATTGTTAACTAGAGTACCATCGTCAGCCAGTACGCACATTGTTGTCGCTTCAACGTTATGAATAAGGTCGTGTATGTAGCGAATGAACAAAATTGGGCCCTGCGTTACACTCAGTCCTATTTTTTTTCGTGTAGACTGCTCTCTTTTCCAATCTACGACTTGGTATACATTTTCAAGGTATGATGATATTATTCTATATATTGGTCCAAGTGGTTCGTAATAATCAATTTCCTTTAGGAGCTTCTTATGATCTACAGTCTACACAATCAAAAACTTTTATTCAGATCAATACAAATGGGTTCAACCTCTACGTCGCTGTGATTGTTGATCTGTTTTTCCGGAAACCATGTTGCATGGGGTCATAATCGATTTTTTGTCGATATATCTAACTGTCCTGTTTTTAAAGAGCAGTTCGAAGGTCTTAGATATTACTGATAGTATTGAAATTGACCTATAGTTGCTACAATTGTTTATGTCTGCCTTTTTGTGCGCTCCTTTTTCTTGGGATTGTTCATACTTGCTTCTATTTAATTTTCAAAGTGCACAATGTTGATCTATTTTCCAATTTCGTGGTGCACTTAGTTTCTATACAGATCGTAATTTATTTTAATTATCTAGTGTATTTATCATATCTTTGTACATTTCATTCTTTTCATTAATGAGTTTCAGAATTCACAAATTTAAGTATTTGTAAATTTGTCCATGCATTTATTAACATTTTCACAATAATTCGATTATTGATGCCAGTCAATTCCAGAAGTGCATTCCTTTAATTTGAGAAAGTGAATTTTTTGGTAGACAGTATTTGCAACTTTCTCTCTTTCTGGGCTACCTGTTAGATTAATTATAATGGGAAAATGGTCAGATATATTCCCCGTGTGAACAATTGCCTCTGTATAATCTAACCTGAGCTTTCTTTTGAGATAAAAGTGATCTAAATATGAAGAACTATTCATTTGTACCCTGGTGGGAACATGCCGCCGAATCTAAATTCGGCGGCATGTTCCCACCAGTGTACAAATGAACCTTGTAGAACCATAAGAAATTCAGTCTTGAAACAGTTGTTGCTCACAGTTTTGATTATCATAAAACTGCTGATCGAATTTACATTACCTCTGAAAGTTTTGATATAAATTGTCTCTATTATCGTTCATTATGTACGAATAATTACTCAGGAACGAAACAGGCTCCGTCGCAAGCTGTTTTGGAGGGAAAATTCCGTGTAAAATTGAGTAACACAATTTTCCACTAATTGATTTGTTCATTATTTCGGGAGAAAACCCATTATCAATGCCGTGCCATCTCATTTGTGTTAGCTTCATTAATTAAATTCAATTCAAAAATAGTATGGAAAAATCTGTTAGTATTGTTACATCTGATTTTATTAAAAATTAACGAACCCATTCAACTCATATTTCACGATGTTGTAAAAAACTTCTATCAAAATAAAAGATTCTGAAAATACTCTTGTTGTTCCCGAAGTTTCATATTTCATATTGATGTATGCAATGTGAAAATGTGTCACTAAAATAATAAATGAACCATAATTAACAGATTACTAACTTCCCTCACCCGTAGAAACTGAAAATATGATGATAAATGATTAGCAACAGATAAATTATATCAGGGACAGTGATGAACTATTCATTTCATGGAAATTCATCTTAATAAATTCAATAAACACGACCGACTTCTACTCGTTACGTGATAATGATGTAAAAGTCGAAACCTACCGTGTTTTTTGAGAAATGAAATCTCTTGTGGAAATTAGACAAAAAAAATTGTTTCATTGCATCCCATGAATCACATATAATTTCTCGGGAAATGGGTAACACTAACACATATGTGTACTAGTTTCGTCATGACATACGTTTCGGTCACGCGACCATCATCAAAACACATATCACCGTCTGAAATAGGATTCCCTAAAGCTTATTGTATCAAGCACAAAGCATCCTTTTCACATCAATTTCAATTAAAAATGCCCACGTCGCCAAAATGAACAGAAACACGACTAATCGAAATTAATGTTTCAAGTATATGAATATATATTAAGAACACACTGCATAGCAATCTAGTTCTGATAATCGAAGTCATCCCATGAAATGTTTAAATAAGACTGGAATCAAACTGTAGTGGGCTCAAGTATCCACTTTCGAACCAGATGTTGAAGGTGTATGAGGCTATAGGAATAGGTTGTCAGACCTTACTAGAAATATTGTTATTTCAGCATCCTACCTGAAATATACTTTTAACATCATAAATACGCATATAGGAATATGCAAGGATTTTAATTGAATAAATTAGTATAAATTTGATCTAATGATTGGACGTCTGTTCTATGATTTACAGACTTAGATACAAGTTTTATGTGAGTCATCCTTATGAATAGATTACTTCAATAAAATTCGAAAGTTTCCTAAATTGGCAATAACCCAATATGAATAAATAAACTTATAGATGCAAGAACAGGCTAAAAACCCGTTTAAGCAACAACTTCGATAAAGTTTCCGACTTCGATAAATTCGGAATGCTATGTGGGTCAAACTGGAAGGGACATTTTAACTCGGTATAATAAACATTTTGCCCATATAAAGCAAAATAGTGGTGGAAAATCAGCATCAGCGGAACATATTTTGAATACAGATCACACTATTTCTAGAGAAAGTTTATCACTTTTGAATCACAGTACAGACAAATATCTAGATGAAATAGAAGGGATCTCCAACTAAGAGTAACCTATTGTTTGCATCATTATCCCCAAAAAGTATTCAAAGTGTAAACTCTTTTAAATTATTTAACCATTATGTGTCATTATTAATCAATATGGAGCGATTAATTAAGCAGTTTAAATACGCTTTCGATTAATTTTTCTGAAAACTTATCCTATTCATTGTGATAAAGTTTCGATTTTCGGTACTTTCAATTTTTTCAGAAGCAGACCCATACTTTGTTTTCAGAGAACATGAACTTGATGATGATTTAAAATATCTCTGAAATGTAAAATAATCAAATCTGCCACATTGTTGTAATAGAAAAAGAAGTAAAAAAAATGTTTATGTCATTTCTTGAAGCAAAAGAACTGCTACTGAAAGTATCATCGGTTTTTGTATGTCTACACAAACCACTGCAGAAAGTGAGAACTGGGTAATTAGTATTTCATATTTTAACATTTTTCTAAGTATCTTAAAAATTTGTGGAAATCAGGAGTTTTTGAAACAGGGCCTCAGTAACTCATTCCAAAAGACGTTCTCGATCTTAATCTAGCCTTGTAGGTATTGTTAGAACTATAATGCAGTATCGAAATATTGTGCCAATATGATCGTAACATGCAAAAAGGTTTTATACTCCTCGGATTAGACGTATACTGTCTATTTAGAGTTCCATTTTCACTATAATTTAATAAATGTTAGTTTCCGATAACACTGTATCTCGGTCAAACAAACTTGTTTGGCGAAGCTACGGTGTTAGCGAACCTATAGTAACAGTTATTCATTATACTCCAAACCTCAATGAGTAGATAGTTATCTGCCTCAAGCGATGTGTAAATCTTTTAGAACCGGTATCGCTCGCAATGGCGTCCCACAAGGAGGATTTTACATACCCAAAACCTTACACCTGAGATGAGTAACTCGTATTTTGTTAATCTCCTAGATCATACATCAATAATTTCCCATAGCAACAAAATTTGTTCAGCTCTGAAATATCCATTAGAATCACAAATTGTCGAAAGTAGAATTTCACGATGATGAACAGTGATCTTTATAAATCGTACACAAATGAGATTTTTTCATCAATCCAATAGTGCCCCCGGTTTACAAAACATTGCTGCATTTTTTGAAGGAAGCATGAACCTGGGTAACTTTGTTTCCTGGATCCATTAGAACATTTTGATCCCTTTGAGTTGCAGAACCTCAACAGAAAAACTGCTGGAAGCTCTCCTGCAAGCCCAAAGAACCTACCTGGGTCGAAATTCAAGGGATTTGCGTCAGTTCAGAGTCTAGGATAACTCTCAGAAACTTCAACGACTCTTTGAGTTGCAGAACCTTACCAGAAAAACTGCTAGAAGCTCCTCTGCAAGCTCAAAAGGACGCAGAGGTCTATCTCACTCGATATTCAAGGGTTCACGTCAGTTAAGAGTCTAGAATAACTATCAGAAACTTCAACGACCCTTTGAGTTGCAGATCCTCATCACAAAAAGTAATCTCTCGCATTGTGCCCAGCAAATGACGCAAATAAGTAATCTCATCGACATAGGCTTGGGCATAAAACCCAGCCTCACCCAAGAGTCCCCATCTACTACGAAATACAACAAAAGCGAAGATGATACACCTCCCTGTGGGTAGCCCTTTGTAGCGGTGGTTTATATAACGCATTCGTTATATTGCGCTCTTATCTCACCACTAGTTAACATGGTATCAATCCACCGAACATCGAAGCATACTACTCTGGAATAATTATCCACATACAGAATGTTCCTTAATGATATGCAAATTTAAGGAGTGATTCCTGTGTCAATTTTAAGTGAAAAAGTTCCTATAAACCTCTTCTAAAACGCTATGTTTTCGATATACAGGGTGACTAAATTTTCTTTTTCAAAACCCTGGAACACGGTTTCAGATATTGAATTTTGGAAAAGATTAATGTGACTTGAGGACACGCTTTTTCACTTAATAAGTTGTTTTAAACTTTATTAGTGTCGTGGTTAAAGGTTTAAAAAAAAGTAGTACGCCACTGAGCTTTCTCGATCTAGATTATTTTTGGATAGGCTGGTCAATTCTGTATGAAAAAGCTCTCCTGAGATTTTTTCGCCAGAAGTGCGGTTTCTGAGTAAAAGAATAAAGACCGTTGTATTGACCGAAAAAATTATCGAAATGGATTTTATTGAAGAATACATACAATGTTACAAAGATCTAATTGACCTGGGACAATGCTAACAAAGTCTAACAGCATACAACATTAACATAACATAACAACTTAACCATTATTACCAAAGTTGCCCCCTCCGGCTAAAATGCACTCTTCCGTTCTCCTTCTCTTGGAATAGTGCACTCGTTGAAATATTCCTGTTTTTTATCGTATAACATACTGCAAATGTTCTTTCTTTTAATTCCTTCACATAGTCCTGTGAAAATAGCCCTCAAAAATCGAAAACAAAGCTATTTTGCTACTATTGACCGATTTGGACGTTCTTGGTATCAAAATGTTCGGAAAAGCACCCCGAATCAGAAGACCACCTTTTGAACTTAGGCTTTTGTTATCCTCATTTGTTAATTAACAATTAAGCCTCTAATTATATGTTGATTTGGACCGATAATTAACTAATGTATTTGACAAAAAAATATGAAAGCAAATTGGCCGCAAATCGTTACACCGGTGTTTTCGAGGTCGCTGATCAGAATCGGAAAATTCGGGAGAACTCAACATTTTCATGAGAAATTACAACCAAATCTGCAAGCGGTGCAACACTAACGTAAAGAAAATCACCGAGGTCGCTCATCACGATTCTGTTGTCAGAAACGGAAAATTCTACATATTTAGCTGGAAAAATTGGTATTCTCATGAAAAATTCCTACAAAAATCTGCAAAATGTGGCATCACGCGCGTAAAAAAATTCACTCGGGGGTTTGTTGAGGTCGCTGATCCCGAATCCGTTGTCTGAATCGGGAATTTCTACTTTATTCACCGAAAAGTTCGGAATTTTCATGAAAAATCTCAAACAAAATTTGCAAGTGTTGTATTACTAGCGTAAAAGGATTCACTCGGGGGGTTTCAAAGTTGCTGATCACGATTCTGTTGCCAAAATCAGGAAATTCGACATTGTTGACAACATAACTTGACATTTTGATGGAAAGTTAAAATAAGAATATATCATCTAAAATTTCATCAGCGACCACGAAAATCCCCGAGTGAATTTTTTTATACTCTTGATGAACCGTTTGCAGGTTTTGGTTATAATTTTCCATGAAAATTAACAGCATCGTGATCGGCGACCTCGAAAACACTAGAATGAATTTTTATGCCGCGGTGATGAAACATTTGCAGATTTGTTTGTAGAAATTTTTCATGAAAATACCGAGTTCTCTAGCCAAATATGTAGAATTTTCCGATTCTGACAACATAATCATGATCAGCGACCTCGAAAACCACCTAGTGATATTTTTTACGCTGGTGATGCAGATTTTGATTGTAATTTTTCATCAAAATGTTGAGTTCTCACGAATTTTCCAATTCTTACAACAGATTCGTGATCAGCGACCTTGAGAACCCCCGGGTAACGATCTGCGGCCAATTTCCTTTCATATTTTTTTATCAAATACATTAGGTAATTATCGGTCCAAATCAACATTTAATTAGAGGCTTAAGTATTGATTATCAAATGGGGATAACAAAAGTGCATGTTCAAATGAGATTTTGTGGTTAGGGGCGCTATCCTGAACATTTTGACACTGAGAACGTCCAAATCGGTAAGTAGTAGTGAAATCACGATGTGAAATGCCAATTTTATCAGACTATCAGTGTTGATGGAAATTGTGTCTACTAGCGTTTTAAGGTGGCTCCACAAAAAGAGGTCTAAACTCTTGAGGTCGAGAGACCTTGCTGGCCATTCTTACGCCCCACAGTGAATAATTACGAACCGTCACCGTCAATAAAGTAGTTCTGCACATACGTTCACCGGAAATTGGTGCTCGGATGGGTTCCGTTTGTGTCGTGAGGTTTTTCTCCTGCCAACAAATGATTGATGTGGAAATTTTTAATTGCTTTTTTTGCAAAATTAGCTTCATCCGTGAACAGAATTGTGACAAATAGCAGATTCTAAGCAACATTACGAAGATACCAATGACAAAAGTTCACACGCTTTGTGAAATCTCTGGAAAGTAATGATTGTACTCTTAGAATATGGTACGGATATAACAAACGGATTCACTGAAATTCGCCAAACAATTTGGTAGCGAATTTTCAAGTTTCTAGAAATCTTCTTCGTTCTGGTTCCAGGATGTTCATCGACTTCGTGCATTCACCGCTACTTCAATTTCTGGTGTTCTTACAGTTCAAGATCTACCTTCAGACGCACCTTTGTGGAAATTGTCAATTTCTGCAAGTCGACGATGAATATAAGAAAAGGTTGAACTATCTGGAAAAGTACGATTGAGATATGTCTGGTGATAAATACGTCTGGCGAGGTCATACACGTAATGCATTTAAGCCCTTTCCACATTTGAATAATTCACCATTGGTAACAAAGTGGTAATAATGAGATACTAACAGCGGAAAGATTTGAATGACACAGATTGCAAAATCGAATTCATCAATAATTCCATAAATTTTTTCGGTCAATACAACGGTTTTTATTGATTTTTTACTCAAAAACGGCGCATTTGGCGGAAAAATCTAAGAGAGCCTTTTCATACAGAATTTACAAGGCTATCCAAAAAATATCGAAAAATCTCAGTGACATACCACTTTTTTTGATACAATTGCTAACCCATGACTACAACACTGATTAAATTTTAAAACAACTTATTAAGTGAAAAACCGTGCTCCTAAGTCACATCAATCTGCCTCAAAACTACGCTCAATATCTCAAACCATTTTCTAGGTTTTTGAAAAAACCTACAAAAAATTAAACCTGTATATCAAAAACAGAGCGTTCCAGGGCAGCTTTATAGGAATTTATTCTCAAAATAGACCCAGGAATCACCATTCAAAATATTCGCATATCAATAAGGAACACGCTATATATTCAAGGATATATTTGTATTTGATTCATAATTCATCATATGAAAGATGAAGAAAATTAGTGTCTATAGGTTCAAGGGTCAAAAGAAATTTGTAATCATGGCAATGTAAGTAAATTTCAAGTTAAGTCGATTATGATACGAAAGAGCTGGTCCCATCATCTCCTCGACTCGTATAATTCTAAATAATGAAATAAAGTGCCTACCGTCATTACCATCGTTTCCCTTTAACGTATCTGGCTAAAAGCAATCAATTTTCATGCAGTCAAATCAAGCTATAATTATTGAATAATGAATAACGTGTGGGTCTGATGATAATTTTTCAATTAAGACGTACGATATGTATTGCTTGGTAGTGTTTGTGTTCGAGGATGAATAGATGATTTCCAGATTAATAACGACATTATACTCTCCAGAATAGAACCACAGCTGTCTCGGAGCTATAGTACATTTAGGTCATGATTGAATTCGGGATATCACGATGCAAAAAAAAGTTAATTCCGAATCTCTCCAGCTCCCACTCAAGTTTGGATTATGCAAAACATAATTCTGAAACAATATATTGTGCGCATCAGCGACAGCGGTCTTTTGATGAAATGTCTCTTAATTAATTATAGTGACACGTATAGTTCGAGACATGAAAGATCGACCAAGAGAAGAATTCAAGACTGTGAGTCGAGTTCTTAATAGCTGTTGAGTGATGATGAAGATGTTCTTTCGACAACTCTGTTCACTGGAATCAATACTTTAATACGACCGCTACACTATTATACTGATATTAGATGTTACCTCTCCCTTGCTGGACTGGCGAACTCTGAAGTCACGCTCTTAAACCAAATCGTAGATAACACAATACTAGTCGAACGATCCAGTGATACTCCAGGAAATAAAGTACAAAATCGACCCAAATTAGAAAAATTTGATGTAAAAGGCCGATTTTGATGTGTGAGGGTAAGTTATCTATTTGTTAATAAACAATTTGTTCAAAATATCCAAGATTAGAGTCTTTTCCAGCTAATTTGAGGTCGCTGAACACAAATTTGATATTACTTTTCCATTTGACTATCAATTTTATTAGTTAATTAACAATTTGTTGATTAACAAGTTGACAAAAAATGAAAATTTTGAAAATATCCAAGATTAGAGTCATTTTCAGCTAATTTGAGGTCGCTGAACACAAATTTGATATTACTTTTTCATTTGACTGTCAATTTTATTAGTTAATTAACAATTTGTTGATTCACAAGTTGACAAAAAAATTAAAATTTTGAAAATATCCAAGATTAGAGTCATTTTCAGCTAATTTGAGGTCGCTGAACACAAATTTGATATTACTTTTTCATTTGACTATCAATTTTATCAGTTAATTAACAATTTGTTAATTATCAAATTGACAAAAAAATTAAAATTTTGAAAATATCCAAGATTAGAGTCATTTTCAGCTAATTTGAGGTCGCTGAACACAAATTTGATATTACTTCTTCATTTGATCATCAATTTTATTAGTTAATCAACAATTTTTTGATTAACAAGTTGACAAAAGAATGAAAATTTTGAAAATATCCAAGATTAGAGTCATTTTCAGCTAATTCGAGGTCGCTGAACACAGATTTGATATTACTTTTTCATTTGACTATCAAGTTTATTAGTTAATTAACAATTTGTTTATTAACAAATTGTCAAAAAAATAAAAAAAATTTTAACCAGAAATATAGAATAAAAAGTTGTAAAATTTGTATTTAAAATAATTTTGTTACATATTTTTTTCAAAAAACCTTGTCCATTTTCCCATATTCGAATCCTCATTTTTTTAAAACAATGATTTATAACCAATTTATTGAAAATATTATCTTGAATTCATTTTTAGGTACTTTAGATTCTCCGGAAATGACAGCAATCTTAAATATTTTAATTTATCCATTTTTCTTGTTATTATTTGAGAAAAAAACTTGTTAATTAACTAATAAAATTGATAGTCAAATGAAAAAATAATATCAAATTTGTGTTCAGACACCTCAAATTACCCAAAAATGACTCTAATATTGGATATTTTCAAAAAATTTTTTTTGTCATTTTGTTAATTACAAATTGTTAATTAACGTTTTCAATTTTTTTTATTATGTCAAGAACATGCCATTCATGGCCATTATTTATTGTTTATTAACAATAGGACAAATTTCCTCCTATGTAGCTGTGTCAGATTCTGATTTAGAGGTCAAAACGAATCGAATGAGCCCTCACACATCAAAATCGGCCTTTTACATCAAATTTTTCTTTTCAAAACCTTTATTTCCTGGACTATAAGTAGGATTCTGGAATTCTACTCCACCATAAAATGTACATATTTTCAGGGTGTTAAGTAAACATACGTCAAAAATGCAAATAGTCCAGTCCCTCTGTAATTTTTAGGGTTCAAATGCTTACTTTCCTCAACTTTGGTCAATATTTATGTTTTTGGGTGTGCTTATCACAAACATGGACATTAAAAAAGTCTGGGTCCTATGCTACTCGAGTAATTGGCCATTTTTTGGGTCCAATTGCATCGACTTTAGTGTTTTTTCAACGTTTACAAAAACTCTGAGTTCTACTCGATCGTTTCATGACAGAAAAAATTGTAAGTAATCAAAACGAGTCAAATGACGCATACTAGGAGTTGATAGAATGTAAGGGGCCTAATTAGGGCCCAAAAAGTGCAATTTTTGAGCAGAATCAAACGTTTGTTCAATCGTCAATTAAGTATAAGATAACTGTTTGTCGTATCAAATGATGCTTGACATGAATTGATGATATTTTGTGCGTGCTTTATACGAGTTTTTCATTTGTTTGATATTTGCAATCGCTCTTTTCGTAAAAACGTAATTCTGCTATTACGTGTCAAAAAATCAATCTTTTGACTCAAAACAAAATTCAAACGAAAGATATTGATGTCTTCCACCTATGAACCAAAATTCAACCACCTTGGTATATATGGCCTGATTTGAGACCATTTAGAAAAAAAGAAACCGCTAAAAATGGAAAAAATTCTCAGGTTATAAAGTTGGGATCAAGAAAATAAATTCTGGTATATATGGCCTGATTTGAGACCATTTAGAAAAAAAGAAACCGCTAAAAATGGAAAAAATTCTCAGGTTATAAAGTTGGGATCAAGAAAATAAATTCATAGTTAAATAGCTGAAACATCTACGAAACTTTTGATACTAAGCAGGATCTTCTTAGTGGCGTCAATTCCGAGGGAAGTCATGCTAGGCTTTTTGAACCCTACCGGGCCCAATTTTAGGCCTTCCATTATAAACCTTAATTCAGACTATAGACGCCTCTTGTGGCTATCTCAGTATATCATTTTCTTCGCTTCACCGCTTGACAGAGTCACACAAAATGAATCAACTAAAAATTCCAATTCCTAATTATGAAAGATGATGTACACTATCATCAACCCGGGTTCGATCCCATCCGGGAGACTATTTTTCTCTTTTTTTAACTTTTTTTGATAATTATGATACTAAATCATGGTACTTCACTTTGTTGTAATGAACCTGTTTCATGAAGACGTTGATGAATAGTTTGGAACGTTTTTCTATAAAGAAGATCACGGTTGGGAATCGTTCAATGTATAACTTTCTAGCCCGTAACAAATTTCCATCGGGAAGTTCAAACAAGTAATGCATGTCAGTCAGATTCATAATGGATAACTTTACCTACAAAAGTTTGACTACCAAATTGAGGAAATAAAACGCAATAACCAATCAACATATAAAGGACACGAACCATTCAGTTGACTATGACAATACAAACATTTTGAATATTGGTAAGAATAAAGATAAACGTTCGATAATAGAAAGTATACAAATTGAGAAAAACAATTATGCTAATAATAAAATTTGTTCCAATTTCCAAAACTTTATGGTAATCTGATTCAAACATAACAAAATTCAGATATGTTGACTTAGGTATCATTTCCTCTTCCTATTTAATTTGACCTCGAAAGCTATGTATTATCTGACATTGTGGCATTTCTAACAAGACTTTCAAATTAAATTCCATAGGATCATATTGATTAGACATGTAAAGTGATAGAATATCATGTATTTAATAGAAAACATTGGATTGTTAGCATATTGTAGCTGATCCTATAGAATTATCCTACTCATTTACACATGTAGAACAATAAAATACCATCTCATATCTTCGAATAGCGAATTTCAAGCTGTTTCATGCACGGTAGTATGGTAATTGGTTGTATGCTACATTTCCTCATGATTGTATTTCACTCACTGCAGATCCAATGTTATCTGCTGTTCAAATTGGATTTCAATCCATAAGTCGGCTGCAGTCACATTCAATTAATGATAGTCATCTATTCTTTTCTAAATAACATGAAAACACTGATTAACGGAACAAGTTTCTGTTGAAGAAATAAAATGTCGAAACGTCAAGAACAAGACTTATTTTATTCATAGTAATAATATAGAACTAACATAACAAGAAAACAAATAAAACATCAACTATTTGTTTTTGTTCTAACAATTATTGGTAAAATCCAATTTCAAGTTTTGATTCTCCTTTAGGTTCGTACTTGAGAGTTTAACGATAATTATGACATATATTTGCTACCTTTCTTATGCAGAGGAGTTACTTTACCATTTTTATGGTGAATAGATATAGTTCAGTTTCAGAATAATTATTATTTCTCATATATGTCAATGGTTCTCATATGTTGTTTGGTACTTTTGTTGGTGAAGAACGAGGATCTTCATCAAATCCAACCACCGATACCTTATTGGTAGTTTTGCTTTTATTTGTTTAATTTCGCTAGCGTCTACTGGATGCAAAACATTATCTATGCATCGTCTGGCATCCCTATGCCTAAATTTTGATACCTTTGTGAGAGTTATTAAACATTCAACCCGGTATAATCATACAAGCTGCTTATGTCTTCTGTTATATTTACAATAACGTCATCACTCAATGCTATTTTTAATAGACCAGACAATCAGGGACTGCAGTACGCGTTGAAATATACTCTATGTTACATTAAAATTTATTCAAATAGTCTACATAATGTATTCTACTAATATATGTTTCATACTGACACCTGATACCAGGTTGACTTTCGAATTATTCACCCTATAAATATAACTCTCTTTTATACTGATATCTGCTGTCACATGAACTATCAAAAATTTGCCACAGAGTAAACACATAAAGTAGACTGTGACTGCTCATCGATAACGTTAGTTGAATCTCAAAATGCGAATTTAGGACACTTGTATAGGTTAAATATATGCTTGTAATGATCAAATTTATAACCAGTAGAAAACGGTCGTCATTTTTGTTGAATTAAATACTATAATTTCATTTAAGAAACTGAAGATGGATGTCAAAAACCACTCGAGGCTACCACCATGAATAATAATAAAGTACCTATTTTCACAACTTTAAAGCGCTGCTTCATATCTATACCCATATACGAACCGCGAAATTATGTCAAAAATGGTCTAGATTGAATCAGAAATGCTTTAAACGGATAATCCCTTGAAAATCCGGAAAAAAAAATTCCCCCGATTCCTTTACACAATACACTTTGCATAGTGAGGGAAGTAAAATTGATTGTCTGAACAAGTTCCGTGCTAGTCAGCTTGTAAACTGTTTCGGTGGAAACATTTTCAAAGACCTGGTAAATAATCTAACTTTGAATCTGAAACATCGAATTTGGAATCCCCAGAAATACCAAAAAAATTATAATCAAAGTTTGATGAATTTGAATCAAGTCAATAGTATATCAGAATCAATACTCTTCTGAAAAATACAGAACAACTCCAATTTTCACCAACAAAGTTACATTATCAAAAATATGAGTAATCTGGAAAAGGCATTGTTGATAAACATTGTTTCAAATTTAAGAATAAATTTTAGAGTCCAAAAGAGTTTTTTTAAATCTTGGATTGTTGGGCGTTATAATATTAAAATCAATCCTCTTCCACTATAGATTTATAAAACGTTATGAAAATTTTACTTGTTACGCTAGCATCATCAGAAAATCGACCAAATTGAAATTGCTAATTACTGGTATTTATTATTGATGAGAAATAATCACCCTTAACTAATAAAATACTAAGCTACTGAGGACCTTTTGGATACAATGTATCCATCATCAGAGTAAACTAAATTAAAAATCAAAATGTGCCTGCTTAAATACTATTTGGGTATAATATTGTAAACAATGGGTTACCCTCAGCTGGACTTAAATCGGAATTTAATGAACAGCTTTTTCGCTTATACATTTTCATCCCTCCTAAATTACTTAGATATTTGTCTGTACTGTGTTTTGAGAGTGATAAACTTCCTTGAGGAATGATGTGACCTGTATTCAAATTATGTTGGGCTACCGCTGATCTTTCACCATTATATGAGCAAAATGTTCCTTATAACGAGTTGTAATATTCCTTCCAGTTTGGCCCACATAGCATTTTGAACTCGACTCACAATTGATTTTGTGAATTCCGGATTTGTCAAAGTCGGAAACATTATTAAAGGTCTTGACTAAACGGTGCTTTAGCTTGTTCTTACATCTATAAACTGGTTGTATTGCAAATTTAGCAAAGAAACTATGGAATTTATCAATAACTGAAGAATGACGAGTGAAACTTTTGAACTTTATAGAAGTATTTGAAGGTAATGGCCCCAATTTTGTAAGTTCTTATTTCCTTTTTTGCCTAGAAATTAAATTATTGATTGAAGATTTGTGGTATCCATATTGTCCAACAGAATATGCTGAAGTTTCTCAACTTCGTTCTTTCAATTTTGCTGGCTCAAAGGGAATCCGCCATGGTTATCCTATTTCTTTGGGTGGGTTTTCTGTATATGTCAAAATCCAAGTGATTACCATCTTTTATAATGTTAATATCAAGGAAAGGAAGCTAATTATCTGGTTCTATTTCGACAGTGAATCTCAGTGAATTAAATTGGCTATTAATCATGTTCAAAAAGCCATGTTATTCAATACCTTCACTTGTAATCTCGAAAATTTCATCAACGTATCTATACCAAACTTTTGGCAACGGATTCAATTTTGATTTGAAGGAGGTTTCAAGTTCTCTTGGAAAAATATTGGCGAAAAAAGCAAAATAATATCAAGGAAGTTGAGAAACTTCGGCACATTGCCTTGGATAACGGTTACCACAAATCTTCGATCAATCCTTTCAACTCGATACAACGAACATTTTGTCCATATAAAGAAAATCAGTGGGGAAAAATCAGCGGTAGCCAAACATGTTTCGAATACCGGTCACACCATTTTTCATGAAAGTTCATCACTCTTAAAACACAGTACAGACAAATATCTAAGTAATAAAGAAGGGATGGAGATTTATAAACGAAAAATCAATTTATTAAATTCCGATTTATCACCAACTGAGGATAACCCATTGTTTACATTATTATCCTCAAATAGTATTTAAACAGGCACGGTTTGATTTATAATTTAGTTTACACTCCTCAGTACTCCAATAGTATTTTTAGTGAATGGGGGTGATTGTTTCTTATCAATAGTGTTATAATATATTCACAATTTATAGTTCATTACTAGTATTTATATTTACAGGAAATATGAGGAGGAAGCAGTGTGTTTATACGTTAATAATCGGATTATTTTCGGCTGAAAACGAAATGAATTTTTCTGTGAGGATTGAAATTAGTAGAGAATTAACGTTTGGTATAGATATGGGAAGGTTGAGCAAATGGTTTTCCTTCAATGTGAACAAAAAGTTATCAAAACTATTGAACATAGGTATAGCGAACATTGACACATATCGATTGTGAAGGTAATTCTCCTTCATTCAGTAGAGGAAAAAAGTTCGTTCCGTTTGAAGATAAAAATTTGGCTGTTTTCAAGTTGGAGAATGTATACTCACAGCGAGTAGATGTGCTAGTGGTGTGTTCCCAGAAATTCTAAGTTATACTTATCATTAATATATCTCCAAAACACTTTAAAAATGGACCGATCTCTGAGATCCAAACTAATGTCTGATTCAGATGATGAAAATATTATCCAAAAGATTGTAGAACGAGTTTTTAAGTCAGAAAAGTTCATGGCAAATATATGTGCAACAATAAATAACCAAATAAGTAAAACTATAGAAGATTCCATTCAAACGCATATGTCTAACATCGTCAAGGGTTATGAACCTAAGGTGATCTCACTCGAAAACCAACTAATCATAGTTCAAAAAGAAAATGTAGTATTGAATGAAAAAGTGGGCCAACTTCAACGAGCCAAATGCCTAAGATTCTATGGTTTACCTGAAGGAAGAAATGAGAGCACAATGAAACTTGTAATTGAAACATGTAAGTCAAAACTTAAAGTGAATATTGAAGACCGCGATATAGATTACGCCTACCGTATAGGCAAACTTGCATCTAAAGAACGGCCAATATTGGTTAAATTCATCAGTACTCATCTAAAGCAAACTATATACAAACATAGAACACAACTAAAAGGTTCCAGAATAATCATTAAGGAAGATCTCACTCCCCAACGGCTTACTGTCTTCAAGGATGCAGTCAGCAAATTAGGAATGAAGTCAGTTTGGACTTCTAGTGGTGTTGTTATCAGGCCCGGATTTAGAAATTTGCCGCCCCTAGGCAGTTGCCAAAATTGCCGCCCCTCCACCACCCTTGAAATTTCTTAAATGGTGGAATTAGTTTGTTTTATTCAATAGAATGCATTTTTCTGAAAGCAAATATTTTATTTAATTATAATCAGTAGCCTTATAATAATGAGGTATATGACTTAATGTCATTCATCAATACCATTATTTATGCTTTTGCCTTTTGTACAAAAATTATTGCTTATTGGCCCAAATTTTTACGTCTTGTTTTCAGAATGGCAAAGTTATTGATAATGTCATCACAATCTAGAGACATGAGCAAATCTGATTCTATAGTTAACAAAGCAAGTGCATTTAATCGTTCCGCAACCAGTTCTGATCTCAAATAGTTTTTTACTCGCCGCAGCACGGAAAATGAACGTTCAGCGCTACAATTTGACACGGGTGTACAAACAAGAATTCGGTACGCTATATCAACATTCGGAAAAACTGTGCGGAGCTCATTGGTTCTTATTAATTTTAGCAGATCTATAGGAGAATTTTTTTCCATGTTCTTTTTAGCACAATAACTTTTAAATAAAATCATTTCATTTGTTAACGATGCTTCGATGTCTTGATCGTAGAAATTTATCAACTGAGCAGATTTTTCATAAATTTCTTCTTTATTCAAACAATGCATGTCTGTAATGACTGAGAATTTCTGATGAAGGACTTTGTACGCTTTTTCCCTTTTTTGTAATTCTGATAAAATTTTGTCTAAAATGACGTTGAAAGTATTTATTCTAAAGTTTTCCCGACCAACGAGTTCAACTTCCCCATCTCTCGATTCATCGCATCTAAGTTTTCTTGTCTTTTTTCGCGTAGTAGCCGTTTTGTATACTTGATTTTCGGAAACAGCGAGCGCTTTTTTTCCATACAAATCAAAATCTTCACGTGTATCACTAATCATTTTGTTCAAACCTTCAAAAAGTTCCATTACCTCAACGATCGTTGTATTGACATTTTGTAATTTTTTACTCACAGAATTTAGGGAAGATAAGAGAAAGCTCCACAACTGTTGCATAAACGGAGTTTCTAATAATTCAAGTTGTTGTCGAATACCGAAGGCTTCGTTTCGCGTCACACATTTTTCAGTGAGATCATTTTCTATTTCTTCCAAAGCTGAGATGACTTCTGGAGAATGATGTTCAAGAGCGTGAACGGCATCATCTTGAGCTGACCACCGAGTGCTTGACAGTGACTTCACAGTAATTATTCGACGAGACTCAGAATTTTCACAGTGTTTCGTCAAGATTTCCCAGCGGTGAGTTGATGCAGAAAAAAAGTTGTAAACGTTTTGGATCGTTGCGAAATACGCGACGGCCATCGGACAACTTTCTGCCGCATGTTTTCCAACTAAATTCAAAGAATGAGCAGCACAAGGCGTATAATCAGCGTATTTGTTGGTTTCTTTGATTCTTGCTTGGAGCCCTGTGTACGGCCCAGACATGTTTGCAGCAGTATCGTACGCTTGTCCTCGACAATCGCTGATATTGATGCTAAGGGATTCGTACGTTGACAAAATAGCATGTTCAAGATTCTGAGCTTTGTGTCCTGGATTTTCGATAAATTGAAGAAAACGCTCCACAGGAACTCCATCTTTTCTCACATATCTTATGATGAATGACAGCTGATCCACATGAGAAATATCAGGAGAAGAGTCAACAATCATCGAGTAATATTTGGCTACCTTGATTTCTTGGACGATTTTGTCTAGGACTTTTTTTCCCCAGAAGCTCGATGAACTCATTGCAAATCGTTTTTGATAAACAATTTGTTCTGCCGCTACCTTTGTTCCTAAATCTGTTAATATGTTCAGCAATGAATGGATCAAATTGAGCGATCAATTCTGGTAGCATCATGTAGTTGCCATTATGTTGTGAACCAAATTTTTCGTCGTCACCTCTGAATGGAAGTCCCCGTGAGGCTAAACTTTTTATTACAGCTACGACTCTTTTCAAAACGTTTCTCCAGTAAGAAATTTCTTGCTCATATAAAAGTGTGATGTTTGCATCGATTCTTCCTTGGATTTTAGCTCTGTCCTTGAATTTAATACTGCAATCATGATGAGTGTTAGAATTTTCGTGATGTGTGATGCGATGTCCAACATTCTTCCAGTCGTTGAACCCATCGTTGGAAAAAGACGATTTCTCCCCGAATAAAAGGCATAGAACGCAACAAACTCTGCCTTTGCTAACGGAGTAGGCAAGCCATGGTCGTAGAGTTTTTTCGCCGTTCAAGAGTGTTCGATAAAAGAAAGAAGCCGTAAAGTAGCGCATGTAGTCATTATACATCCTTTTGGACCCAGAAAAATCAGCATTGATGTTCTGGTCGAAACCGTTCCGAGTTATATGATCACGCAGTTCGTCATTGATAATCCATGTTGCCGGATCAGTTAGGTCATTTATTGGTAAGATTTCTTTACAAGGACCAGGCGGGAAATTCAATTCCCGCGAATTGAACAAGTTTTCGAAGTTTTCGCTAAAATTGCCGCCCCTCAATTCTTGCCGCTCTAGGCGACTGCCTACAATGCCTGCATGGTAAATCCGGGCCTGGTTGTTTTGGTCAAATACAAGGATCGTATCCATAAAACATTTACCGCAGATGATATCAATAATGTGAACATCGAACAATTAAAATCATGAACACACCTTAGTATCTCTTCCCTGCCAAATACACGCAAGCAAACGAGCATAACATTAATTCATATTATACTTTATTTAGCCACATGTGAATTTTCTTTTTTTCCTTTTTTATTGTTGTTGAACTCAATTTATTCATATTTCTTTCATATATTTTTTTTTCTTCTTCCAAATTATAAGAAATAAAAATAAGAAGTATCTTGTATACTGCTATCTAATTTAGTGAAAAAAAAACGTTTTCTGTACTTCGCCTGTAACATTTCTCAGCATTAGGTATAAATAGCTTCAATAAAAATTCTTATTCGAGTCTAGTACTTTACAATATTTAAAAGTAATCATTTTATTGCACAAAGGTTCAAAAATAGCACATTTGAATGTACGCGCTCTCTCATTCCTAAATTACACTTGATAAAATCATTATTAATTAACGAAAATATAGATGTACTTGGCATTACGGAGACTTGGCTCTTGCCGGAAATCTCATCTTCAGCAGTGCATATTGAAGGTTATAATCTTGTGAGACCGGATGGTTATAAGGGTTCTGGTGTGGGTTTGTATGTAAAAAAAAATTTTAAGTATAATACTGTAACTACATCTGAAAACATAGAACAATTATGTATATTCCTAAATATCAATAGTATCAAATTTTTCTTATGTTTTACTTATAAAAATCACAGCTTACAATATACGACTTTTATAAATGAAATTGAGAATACTTTGGGTAATTGTTTTCTAGAGAGCGAAAACATCATTATGCTAGGTGATTTTAATATCAATCTTTTTGATGATAACCCAACTACTAAAATCTTTACAAAGGACATGAACGAACTTGGTTTAGAGCAATTAATCACTGGCCCAACTAGAATAACTGGGCATACAAAAACTTTAATCGATCATATATACACTACACATAAGGCTATTGTATCAAGCTCTGGAATAAGTAGTCCTCACATAGCCGACCATGAAATGATTTATTTCATATTAAATATTAAGAAGCCTAAAACAATTCCTATATATCGCAGAAGTAGATGTTTTAGCAATTTTGACGATAAAAATTTTCAACAAGACCTTGAATCAGCCGGTTTAGAAAATATATACTACACAAATGATATTGATGCTAAAATTCAAATGTTTAATAATACCCTAATTAACCTATTTGACAAACATGCACCATATAGAACAGTTAAGATAACGAAAGCATATTGCCCATGGTTAACGGATAACATAAAGCTCATGATGTCTTTGAGAGATAAAGCTAATATTAAATATAGAAGAACTAGACTTAAGTCTGATTGGGATGATTATAAAACAATCCGAAATCTGGTTACTATCAATCAATATTCGCAATGAAAAAAAAGCATATCTGCAGCATAAATTACATTCACTCACCAATAACACAGCTAATCTATATAAGGAATTACATAAGCTTAGTATTCACAACAAGAAAAAAAGAACTGAAATTCCGGACTCATTTAATGATGCAAATGAAATGAATAACTTCTTTTTAAATAAAATACCCCAAGGTAATGTATCTGATACTACTTACAATGATTACAATGAAAATAGATCGAATGGCAAGTCACAATTTAACTTCACTACAATAAACAATCAGCATGTTATACGAATTCTTAATGACATCAAAACCGATGCTTCAGGAACTGATAATATTAATATAAACATAATCAACTCCTGTATTCTAGGAAATTATTTTCCCAAGTCATTTGAAGAAGCCATAGTAATTCCTGTAGCTGAAGTTAATAATCCATCTGACTACACTCAACTGCGTCCAATCAGCATTTTGTCGAAATGTCTTAGAGAAGGTTATGCATCAACAATTATCAACTCTTGATATTCTACCAGACTGCCAATCAGGATTTCGCTCCGGGTATAGCTGTACTACAGCTTTACTCAACGTCAATGATGACATACTAAAGGCAAGTGATGATGGATTAGTTGCTATATTGATTCTACTTGATTCCTCTAAAACATTTGATACCATATCTCATAAGTTGTTACTGACAATTATGAAATTTGCTGGTCTCAAAGAAGATGCATGTTCTCTAGTGGCATCATATTTAACAGATAGAGTACAACAGGTCAAACTGAATGGAAACTTATCCGATTTTGCTAAGATCACATGTGGAGTAACACCAGGGTCCATACTAGGTACTCTGATATTTACATTATATACCCATAACTTTCCAAAATTTTTAAAATATTGCATTATCCATATGTATGCTGATGATACGCAGCTATATTATATCTTTAAACCCACTGAACTTAATGATGCACTCCGTAGAGTAAATGCAGATCTGGATGCTATATTCAAAATGTCTGAGAGTCATTCTCTGTTTCTTAATCCAACGAAATCTGTAGCTATATTATTGGGCAATAAAAATGTGTGTGCACAATTAAAGGATCAGGTACTTATAACAATAAACTCTGAGCCAATTCCTTTAGTTGATGTAGTAAAGAATCTTGGCTTATATATGGAGAATGGTTTCAGATATAAAACACATGTTTCTAAATGTGTACAAAAAGGTTATGCAAATTTAAAGTTGCTATATCCACACAGAACTAGTCTACCTACAAAAACTAAAATATTACTCTGTGATTCTTCAGTATTATCTCATCTGAACTATTGCTCACAGGTGTGTTCAGCTTGCATAGACTCCATTCACCAATATAAAATACAAAAATTGCAAAATTCGTGTTTAAGGTTTGCCTATGGGATCCGTAAATATCAACATATATCTCACAGGCTGAAAGATGCTAAATGGTTGAACATGAATAATAGGTTTAAACTACAGGCAGCTACGTTATATTACAAAATTTTGCAAGATAAATCACCACCTTATCTTTACAAAAAAATAAGATTTAGAACAGATCTTCATAACTTGAACGTTCGTAAACGAGATATGCTGGTTATACCAAGACACAGGCTTAAATTGTATGAAAGATCTTTCTCATATCAAGTTGTACACATCTATAATAGCATTCCGTCAAAAATAAAGGCTAAAACAAAAAAAACATTCAAATGTGCTATGATTCGTTTCTTAAGAAGTTTACAGGAGAATAACATTTAATATACTTAGTATCTTTTCTAAAAGTTCTTATTATTTTTATATCTAATTTAATTCTCAAACAATTAAAATTCAATTGAGACAAAATTATTGGGTAAGAATAAATATATTAGTATTATTATTATTATTATTGTTGTTATTATTATTATTATTATTATTATTATTTTTATTATTTTGTTTAATTACTTGTAGTGTATTATAGTCTCAATATGTTGTGCAGGGTTAAGTGGAAGAACAGTAAATGGCTTGCCATTTAACTGAACTTCGCCCTGAGATTCAGTATATAACTGTTCACATAGAATTGAATTCATTTTTTTTCTACTTTATCTATAATTTAACTAAATACTGAATAAAGACCATTATTATTATTATTATTATTATTAATAAATACATCAATAGAAGGATTCTTCCTGGTGCTAGACAACGATTTCGAAACATCCAAAAATAACAGTTATTTTTTTTTTCAAGAAAAAAAGGTGTAAACCGAGATGTGGGTGAAGAAAAGGAAACTTACAAACATGTCTGAATATTTGTAAAATCGCCAGACTCAGGTATAGAGAGAACTGGATGAAATTATCCGAAAAATCCACAATGAATCTGAAAATGCAATAAAAAATATAGCTTTCCACTCAGAATAACAAAGTTGGCTTCCATTTCCGGTACAAACATTTTTATATTGTTATTACCATTAGGACTCAAAATACTTCCTATGTGCGTTCTAGATGGAACATCCCGAATAAAGTAAAAACCTGATATACTATCCTATAATCGAATTTCTTGAAATATTTGCTTAAATTGTCAGAGATGAGGTAGATGTCTTTCAAGAACAACTCTAAATCCGTATCGATTACCTTCTCGTTTTGTGGTCGCTCCTGACATATGAAAGGCTTGTTCAATTAATAACCGTCCATTCCGAATCGAAGTTAGACATATATACGTTGAAATCCCTTCCTCACGTTGAAGTCCCTTGATACGAATTTGTGAGTAATAGAAATTCGGCCAATATTTCTTACTTTGATACCGGACACAATGACAAATACTCTTGAGAATGATATTCTACAGTTAGACCAGTAGATATGAATGAAACGTAATATTCCACTAGTGAATCAATGGAGAAATGTTTGATGTATGTACCTTTGTCTATATGGAGACTTCCACCTATCCGTAGATGAGCGATCGCTTTTGCTAAGTGGAGTTCATATCCATATACATAGCAACATTCAGAGCTCATCAAATAAAGGTAATGTAGTAGAACTATTGCTGGAGATAGAAATATCAGATATCTTGTGGATCAGGGAACATTGGATGTGTGAACTAAAACTTAGTGTTACCAAGATCAAAAAATTAGTAGCTACTGTGGACCTATTCATATTCAAAGAAGCAAAAATGATTAGAACATGTATCTGTAAAGTGTAGATTTGAGTATAGTGCTACTTTATACAGGGTGTCCTCGAACTGCGTGGCTAAAATAAAACCGAAGATTCTTTGATTCGAAAAAAATTTGATGAGCCATTTTACTTTTGCCTCAAGTGTCTTGTTTAGCCGGTTCAAAGTTGCAAAAATAATTTTGTTTTTTCGGTGTAACTTGAGAACGTGATGAAGAACTTTTACAATATTCAGCAGGTGAGTTACTGTCAATAATGGCCATTTTTGAGAGTGGAGCACAGATCCTCAGAGACCATAGAAATGGCTCAAACTTGAGGATGTAACGGGAAAAGTGTCCAGAACTTTTTTGTGGTCGATGAAATTCACTCTATATTTTTTATGTAGATAGCTTATCTAATTTGAAAACTTTTCCTACTCTTAGAAAATTTTGATAAAATCAACGGATTAGCTTGAAAAAAATAATTTTCGAGTCTCTGCAATTTTGGCCTACTAATTTTACTTGATTAAAATACCTTAGTTGCCTTTGCTTTTCTAATGTCATTTTGGCATTTGGAGAATTTATCCTCAAAACTGTCAGTTTTTACTTTGCTTTCCGTAAAAATTTTATAAAATTATGTCTCAAAATTTCACTAACACTGAAATGGTTGATATGTTATTGATTTATGGACTTTGTCGTTGCAATGGCCGGAGAAGGGAAAGATATCCGCATCGCAGAATCCCAAATCGGCAAACCTTCGCGAAACTGGCAAATTTGAAGCAAATCGCAGAGAAACTGGGCGCAGACGGACAAGAAGGACGTTAGAGCTCGAAGAAGCGATACTGGAAGCGGTTGAAACTGAACCTGAGATAAGCACACTACGTTTGGGACTTCGTATTGGAGCCTCAAAATCATTAGTTCATAATGTACTGAAAGAAGAACTGTTGTATCCCTATCATATTAAAACAGTTCAAGACTTATTGCCCATGGATCCAGGTCATCGGCTAGATTTCTGTCGGCTTATTGTCCAAAGACAAAATGCAAACCCCAATTTTTGTAGAAGAATTCTAGCTATCTATATAAAAAATATCGAGTGAATTACATTGACCACAAAAAAGTTCTGGTCACTTTTCCCGTTACATCCTCAAGTTTGAGCCATTTCTATGGTCTCTAAGGCTCTGTGCTCGACTCTCAAAAATGGCCATTATTGACAGTAACTCACCTGCTAAATATTGTAAAAGTTCTTCATCACGTTCTCAAGTTATACCGAAAAACCAAGATTATTTTTGCAATTTTGAAGCCCTCTACCGGGTAAACAAGACACTTGAGGCAAAAGTAAAAAGGCTCATCAACTTTTTTTCGAATCAAAGAATCTTCGGCTTTATTTTGGCCACGCAGTTCGAGGACACCCTGTATAATAACATATCCATTAGTACCTCTTACCAATTATCTTCATCACTATCAAAAGTCCAGAACCCTTATAAATATGTCATCCTCTGTGGAGACAATAACATTGACTACCTAGGAAACTCAATTCATAATACGTATCTCAAGGATATAATGGACCCCTTCAAATTATCGCTTATTACGGAACCTACTTCACCATATCAACGATCTGCTGGAAGTGACAACCTGTCCCGTCAAGAGCTTTGCAGATGATGATATACTTCAGAACCCTTTCCCATCTAGAGACCCTATATCATCCATTGAAGCCAGAGGAGCGGGACCTTCTGCAAGAAGGAATATGATGATGTCGGGTAGAAATATTCCTATGAAGTCTTCCATAACAATGCTCGGAATCCCCAGCAACAACACACTCTCATGGGACGATCATGTGAGGTCCATTGCAAAAACAGCATCACAAAAACTTGGTTTTCTGTTCCGTGCTAAGAGCTACTTTGCATACCAGCAGATCCTCATAATATACAAAGCACAGGTTTGACTTGCTCTGGAGTACTGTTCGCATAATTGGAGTTCGGCTCCAAAACATACGCTAGAGCTCTAGGATTCTATCCAGAACAGAGCGATTTGTTTGATTAATGGCTTACTAGTTCATTGACCTCTCCAGCATATCGTAGGAAAGTGGGAGATCTCTTCCCTCAGATATTTCCATGGTCGGTGTTCCACTACGGGAGGAACTAACGAGCTCAAACTAGTCACCATTTCACCATCAAATGCGAAATCTGCCGAATTTCTTCTTACCAGACCTAATGTTTTCATCGAACAGCGAAGTTATGGAACTCTTTGCCTAGTGAGGTCTTCCCCCATGTCTATATCCTCCAATCCTTCTAGAGAAAAATTCGAATGCCTATCTCCCCTCTCAATATTTAACCGCTGGTTCACACGGAGATATTCGAACATTATAGATTTCCCTCTCGTGTAGTCAAAGTATAAAAAAGTACGTGTATAGATTATATAAATATACCTAATTCCATGAATTATGGAAACTTTGATCCTGGATTATCAGATTATTTCGCACAGCAAGTGAATTGTAATCTGCCTCAAAATAAAATTGCTTCTTGAATTTCATATTGGAAACATGCATATTTTATTATAGTAATACATAATAATAATCAGCAATAATGGTCCACAAGATCTGGTACCAAATTTATATATAAAAAATTCACATTTTTCATATATACCTGAGGTTGAGATGCAATTATGGACTCCAAAACTGGTAGTACAAAATTTTTAATGGATTGTGAGAAGAATACCATTTTAACTTCAACAATACAATTATCGCTTTTTCCGATGTAACTGCTGTTGAAAATTGTAATCGCAGAATCTAAGGTGTAATTCTTGGGCTGAGGAATACTGTATCTTCTGGATGAAGTGTCAGTGGAGTTAATAAAGCAATGTGTTAACAAGATATCTTAACAACTAGCACTTATTATGAATTACTCTGTACAGCAGGGTGAGTTTCCGTTTCTGTTGAAAACAGCACTTTTAATACCAGTGTAACAAGAAGGATGGTCAGCAATTACTTGAAAACTATAGGCAAATATTTCCACTTAGTACATTTTCAAAATATTGGAGAAAGTTATGCATGGTAGAATGATGGTCTTTCCTTAGTGAATATTCAAAATTATCACAAAACCAACATGGTTTTTATAGGGCTAGATCAACTGAAACTGCTACTGTGGAACTCATGCAGTATGTATCTGATGATGGTGACAGAAATATGTACAGCATTGGCATATAGTTTTTGATCTAAGTAAGCATTTGATACTCTCAAGCCCGACTATTCTTGCTGAGAAGCTGAGGCACATGGGTTTTAGAGGATCAGTGAATCAGTGGTTGTTGACTCAGAAATAGACAATTTACGGTGAAAGTAAATGACACATTTTCTAAGGTATATGATGTAGAACTTGGTACGCCTTAGGGTAGTGTCCTTGGACCACGATTGTTCATATTGTACACTAATAATGACCTAGCAAATTATATAACACACGGAAAAATAATCAGGTTTGCAGATGACACGACTATTATGGTCACACATGAAAATGCTGATCATATCAAACAACATGTCGCCATTGTCCTGAGCCAGTTTGATGAGTGGTGTCACATGAACCACCTAATTGTAAATTATCAAAAAACACATATAGTTTAATTTACTGGTAAATACAGAGTAAATACGGGTTTGGTATGAACAATATTGGTATCTTCACTAATACCCACACAACATTCTTGGGTGTTGTTTTGGACAATAGATTGGATTGGACAAAACAACTTGATGCTATTTGCAAGAAACTAAATAAATCATATTATGTAATATTGATGTTAAAGGATGATTTAGACAGCAATGACTTAATTGATGTGTATTACTCTTTTGTGTATTTGGCAATTGCCTACTGTATCATTGTGTGGGGTCGAGCTGTGGGAGTAAATAGAGTCTTAGTCATTCAGAAGCGCATCATTAGATTGATGTTTGAACTGCAGTACAGACAATCTTGTAGAGATACCTTTCAGGTGAATGAAATTCTGACAGCACCAGCTATATATTTCTTGAAATTACTTTGTTTTGTACATGCTAATAAGCATAGTTATCAAACGATGGCAGACACACACGACCATGATACCAGGCATAAAAGTTCTATTAAACTTAGAAAATTCAAGCATTCAAATTATAGGCTTAGCCCTGAATACTCTGGCTGTTTTATATTCAATATGTTGCCTGATTTGCTGCGTAGTGTTAGAACTTATGCAGAGTTTAAATCCAAACTGAAACACAGGCTTGTTATGGATTGTCCATACAGCATTAAGAACTTCACAGATCACCATCACAATTCAAAATAGATTGATTATGTTTTTAGAATAAGCATTGTTATATATATATTGTGGTATATTATCTGTTGTTATTATATATTTATGGTTGTATAAAGTTGTATATATTATACTTATGTGTTTTGTTATAGGTAATGGGGTATTATTCTGATAATAGGGGTAATTATTGTATGTACAGCATTCTCCCAAATTGAGATGAAAAGAGAAGCTTCTATACAGTTACTTCCGGGAAGAGGTTAAAAATTAATTTCAATAGTCTCCTTCGTAAAAGTTCAATAACTTCTTTGCTAGTGCGCATTTTTGTGTCTGGTGCCGAGTGTTATAGATGATTTTTTGCGCTGTACCAGATTTAAATTTAAATTTAAATTTTTGTTCTTGATGATCCTGATATGTTTCATACATCTAATGGGTGAATGAAAATTCTATTCTATTCTATAGCATCTGTGGAATTAATGAATTTATTCATCAAATAAACAAATATATTGAGATTGATATCACAACCAATGAGATAAACTTATATTTCAATCAATTGTAGAATTCATTTCTCATGGTGTTTGGAAGTACCATTTCGTTCAAAGAAACATACAACGAACAAACAGCAAGCTAATCTGAAAATTGCATTCTCTGAGGGACTGACAATAGAACTGAGAAAATTGAAGAGACTTAACTGGCTTTAAAGAAGTGATAACCACTAACATTGATCAAAAATATAAATCATTTAAGAAACAATCAAATAGGAAAATAGCTGATGAAAAAACGTCGCAATGCTAACTTAATAAACAAATCAACAAATATGATAAAAAGCATCTGAGTCTTAGCAACTGAGGCACTGAATAAACACAACCATAAAAATAAAAATAAATAATAAAATAATATTGCACTGGAAGCAAATAATGAAATTATAACTAACCAACATAGTGTTGCAAATTTGTTCGGAAAATATGATTCGACACTTGTGGAATATGAGCTAATTACTTATTTTGGTAACAAAATATCAACTAACTGTACAACGTCACGAGCAAAAAATAATTCATTTTTCTATTCATCAGTCGCGCCTCAAGATATAATTGAAATTATAGTTAAAATACATAATAAAAAATCTACACCTATAGACGAAGTTCCAATCAAATTAATAAAAAGCTGTAAATATGCAGTTGCTCAAATACTTGCCAAATTGTTGAATAAGTCTGTGGAAATTGGCCAGATCCCCAACAGACTCAAAATAGCCACAATTATTCCGTTATTTATAAAAGGTGAGCAACTCGAAATAGAAAATTATCTCCCTATTTCTTTAATAACGTATTTTCAAAAATATTTGAGAGAGAAATTTCTAATCACATGAATATAGTAACACCTTGCCAATGTGGCTTCCGCTCCAGGATATTCACCGAAACTAGTACAATAGATTCTGTTCAGCACATAAATGACAAACTGGATACTGATGAATGAGTGGTGGGACTATTCGATCTCTTTCGAGTATTCGACACTGTGAACTTGACATTTGTGGTGAATAAACTTTATGCCCTGGGAAAAGAAGGTACCATCAATGATTGAATCCTATCATATATTTCTAGTAGGGAACTGATTATTAAATTTGATAAAACTTTCTTCCAGTACTCACTGAAGGAAGACACACCGCAGGGCAGCGTCCTGGTTCATTTCTGTTTGTAACGAAGCGTCGTTACTAATTAATATTATTGCCCAAGTAAGTCACCTCTACCGAAATAAAGGAATCAAACTTTGTTACACTATGTGTATAAAAACACGACAGCAGAGTGTAGCTCCTGATAAGCGAGTCCGCGTTCCGACGACATTCTCAATGACATGACGTGTGAACTTCAGAGTATAAAAGGAGGCCGGTCTCCCATCTAAAAATCACTTGCGAGGAGACCACCGTAGCTGAAGCAGTAAACCCGAGATACCGAAAGTAGAGTTTTTCCATTTAATCCGATAAATGGAGAGTAAGTATATTCTCGACTTTGCTAACTAATAATTTTTCCGTAAAGATTCAATTGCCGAATTTACATTTCAATAATTCTAGAAAACAATCCAGTGTTGACGATTGTTTTTCCTGAATATATTGGGAAACGTCGTACTGTTCATAATTAATTATTATTTTCCGTCACTATTTGAATCTGAATTTACATTTCAATAATTCTAGAAAACAGTCCAGTGTTGACGATTGTTTTTCCTGAATATATTGGGAAACGCCGTACTGTTCATAATTAATTATTATTTTCCGTCACTATTTGAATCTGAATTTACATTTCAATAATTCTAGAAAACAGTCCAGTGTTGACGATTGTTTTTCCTGAATATATTGGGAAACGCCGTACTGTTCATAATTAATTATTATTTCCGTCACTATTTGAATCTGAATTTACATTTCAATAATTCTAGAAAACAGTCCAGTGTTGACGATTGTTTTTCCTGAATATATTGGGAAACGCCGTACTGTTCATAATTAATTATTATTTTCCGTCACTATTTGAATCTGAGTTTATTTCAATAATTCTAGAAAACAAAGTGTTGACGATTGTTTTCCTGAATAGATAGGGAAGCGCCGTACTGTTCATAATTAGTTATTATTTTCCGTCACTATTTGAATCTGAGTCTATTTCAATAATTCTAGAAAACAGTCAAGTGTTGACGATTGTTTTTCCTGAATATATTGAGAAGAGCTGTTCCGTTTATGATTTAATAATATTTTCCGTGAAGAATCAATTTTTGTTTTAATTTTCAATCAAATTCTACGAGACGATTCAGTGTTGACAGTCGTTTCATATGAATGCAATGATGAATACCAGTTTAGTTAACGATTAAGAATTTCCGTAAAGAGATTGAGTTCCATTTCAAGTTAGAGATTCCCCGTGAACAATTTAATAGTAATTTGTTCTTCCGAACACTGATTCCGTATTTCTATTAAACCAAAATATAAACCGAGGCGTAATAATTTGTCATAAGGAGAGACACAGTAGTACACGGGTGCCTCGTCACCTCTCAAGTAAACAGATTTCCGAGTCGAATTCAGGAAGACGTGTACAATATGATATTCTCATTTCTTACATCGTGTTAGGGTATATTGACCTAATCGAGATACCAGTTGTTAGTGAGCCTGATAAAAAACTTTCGCGGAATCATTTGGATTTAATAATCGAATAGCGTACGTCATATAGGGATGACCGAATATCACTGTCTTATAAATGTTGTCATTTCCAGTGAAAACTCTGTATAGATATTTTGATTGTTGATAATTGTATATAATATTGTAAATAGTCAATGATTTATTTCTGTTAATAAATAGCTACAAAGGTTCGTCATCATTTTATTCAAGGCAAAGACATTATTCTTCTGTAGGAAGAGCATTTCTCAAATACCAACCACAAAACTAAACTAGAAGAACTCTGACGTTCTTACTTGTAAGAAACCCAGGCAGGTCTGCTAAGGTACATGACCGTACCGTAACCTTAGGGGACAACTAATCTTCCACCAAAATTAGTCATTTGGGCGGGAGTTGGTTACAATATATATGACCTTCCTGAATATATATCTGTAGGGCGGATATTCATGTATGTAGACGAGACTTCTACATATTACACAGAAACCCACAGATGGTAACTCAAAAAGTTAATAAAATTATGAATGAATTCAAGTGGGTGTGAGAAAAACAATGCAATGATGAATATCGGTAAAACTCAGAGCATCATTTCTGGGACTTACGTTGGACAAACACTTAACTTGAGAACCTCAAATTGGAGCTATAAAAGTTGAATTAAATAAAGCTTACTTTGCAATCAACACCCTAAAAAATTCACTAGGACCGAAATCATTGATAAACGTGCTTACGTGTCTTCATCTTGAATCTAATATCATGTCATATGGAGTCAATCGTCTACCTGTTATAGGCTTTTTACAACTCAAAAAAGGATCATAAGAGTCATATTTGATTCACCTTGTAGAGCTTCTTGCCGTTATATTTTAAAAGATCAGAAGATACTTACACTTACCTGCATCTATCTCCTAAGTATTCCAACCTATATTCACAATAATATACAATTTAACAACAATGACACAACTACTCACGACACGCGAGGTAGGGACAAAATATTGGGCCTGAAACATCACCATAGCCTTCACAAAATAACACATAACGATGCAGGAGTCTGTTTATACAACTTACTGCCCACAAATATCAAAACATATAATCCCAGAAAGTTCAGAAATAAGATGAAACGAATATTTCTTCAAGCGTTCTATTCTTTACAAGAATATATTAACTTTTTTTCCCAATGAGGTTGTTGCTACCTCTAAGCTGATAAACCTACACTTTATGTTGTGTATGTATTTCATATGCTTGAGTTTCATGTAACGTTAACAAAAATTATATATTAATTAATTTTATTACGTAACGTCTTATATGTAATTTCATCTCAGTACAAAATATAATATTCACCATGTATTCTAACTTCCCACTTATTAACTCTCAATAAATGTTCTCTGATTTGTATTATCTATTCTATGATTAGCCTACAGGATAAATGAAGATATTATTATTATTATACTTGAAACATTAGAGTGCTACAATTTTGAGTATTTGTGTTTCTGTTTGTTCCGGCGACGTGGGCATTTTTAATTGGAACTAATGCGATAAGGACCCTTTGTGCTTGATAGAATTAGTTTCCAGAAATCTCATTTTAGACAGTGATACGTCTTCTGGAATCTTCCAATATTCATCAGAGAGTTCAGGAGACCTGAAAATTTCACATGCACATTATTCGAGAAATTTGCGCACCGATCTTGGAAATTCCTAGTCATACATAAATAGTAAAAACAAGACAACTTCGATTCCAGATTCTCTAACTTAACTATTGTTCCCTGCACATTGTGAATCTGTTTGCGAAGACTTTTGATATAACTTAATCTTCATCGGATACTATATCTGATACATAAGTTGTTAACATTTCTAATACAAATAATTTACATGTTCTGAAATCTAGTCTTAAAGCCACTCAATATCTATAAGAGACTCTGGACAACATTTCTCAAGTTGAAGTTATCTACAAAAGCGTTTGTCACGGTCGATCTCTAGATTCAGTCACGCAAACTTTTTTATTTTGGTTACAGCATAAGACAAGCTTTTCTCCATTCATATTGGTAATCGGTATGTGAAGCATGATAAGTATGAGTATATCAGATTCAAATCTAGATCAGGAATTCTTCAAGGAACCATTTCGAAACCACTACTCTTCATAATTCTTATAAATCTTACTGAAGCATAAGACCATTCCAACGAATGTATTCTTCATGCTCGTTATCTAAAACTTTTCACTCGTAACGAGAGCTTCTTAGACTACTTCTACAAAACAAGAATTGAAAAATCTTGTCTTCCGGATGGATTCCGCGTCACAATAGCTGTTCAAGCCTCAAGCCTGCCCTGAAGATGTCACCTGTAATGGTTGGCGAAACGTCGGCATCAAGTCGAGCTATTGTGACGCGGAATCCATCCGGAAGACAAGATTTTTCAAGATTAGCTGTCCGCGGAAGTCTACTATCCAAGATTCTACAAAACAAGCTTGCAGAAATGGTGCAAAGCATGATATCTGAGAGAAAATACAAATATCGTGGTAAAGACCAGGAACCAAATATTGATGGCAAAAAAATCAAGGAAATGAAGCTAGAAAAAGAAATTTCATACTGGATTTCAACTTTTCCAAATCCATTCGTCCGAAGAAAGGAAAAAAACACTTCTAAACTTAATACATATACCTGCTTTTTTTTCAGATACCTATTTTTATTTCGAAAGTTTATGTATTGTTCATTGTATTTATTATTAATTATATTGTTTTGATATATCGATTCCAATATTTGAACCCGACTTGTCGTTAATTCTTACAGAAAGTTTTTTCATCAAAACTTGCCTCCTCCATTTCTTCCATTCTTGCAAAAGTATCAACTCTAATTCGATTTCTAAAGATTTAATTTTATCAGTCTACTTATTTTCAAACACCAAACGATTCAAAATTATATCAAAACTTATTTAGTTAGATAGTAGGTAGAACAAACGAAAACCAGAAATATAATATAAGCTCTGATATTATTAAACTAGGGTATCGTCAACTTTGTACCTTCTTATTGGTTTTGCTGTAACAGTTCAAGCCAACAGATATTTTCAAATATCTGGAACAAGATCATGATTCAGATATTGTAACGTTAAATAACATAAATGATTACTTCATTCATCAATGTCCTGAGTCAACGAAAAAAGACAACACTAATCTTCTGCAAATTGAAAATAATATCTACCCTATTCCTACTTGGCCGGAGGAAGTTGAACTTATAATAATTACTCTCGAAAATACTAATGCACTGTGTCATGATAGGATTCCAATGAAATTATTGAAGTATGTGGCAAAAGATATAGCATTTCCATTGACTCATATTAATAACAATTGCTTAAGTGAAGGCATATTTCCGGACGAACTAAGAATTGCCCAGATACTTCCAATTCATAAAAAAGGTCCTCTGGACACTATCTCAAACTATAGACCAATCACATTGCTTCTGAATCTGATTAAAATATTCGAAAGAATTATATATAATAGACTCATCATATTCTTGAAACGATTTGAAATAATATCTAAAACCCAACATGGATTTAGGAAAGATAAATCTACAATAGGAGCAATATTTGAAACTTTGTGCTACATAATCAATTCACTGAATATTGACAGGGCAACTTCACTAATATGCCTCGACTCAAGCAAGGCATTCGATAGTGTAGATCATAACATTCTATCAAATAAACTGGAAATGCTAGGTTTCAGAGAAGTGGTATTTAATTTAATTCAGTCATACTCACTAGATAGAACACAGTATGTCATTTCTAAGACGGCAAATGGTGAGGACATGAGGTCAGAGATGCAGAGAACTCATAAGGGTGTCCCTCAAGGCTAAATATATTGGGTCCACTTCTCTTCATACTCAATACAAATGACCTACCTGCATCACTGAAAGATTACCTACAACAGTTTGCTGATGACAACTCAATAACGGTATCAACAAAGGATGCTATTTTAGAAAGGAATATACTCCAAAATATTGATACTGCTGAAAACTGGTTTCACAAAAATAACTTAAGAATGAATGAAGATGGAACTCAGGTCCTCAAATTTGAATATACATCGACCATTAAGAGCACTTCGGCTGATACCGTCACTGATTTGGCGTGTGTGAACCGTACCACATTTTTAGGTATAATTATTGATTCACGATTAGATTGGTATCAACAAATAATTGAAGTGGTGAGAACGCTATCAAGATATTGTTTTCTTGTGAAAAAGATTTCAGTCTTAGTGAACACTGAGGCAGCGTTAACTGCTTATCATGCGTTTGTGCAGTCAACACTGAGATATGGGATAATTTTTTGGGGTAATTCTAGTGGAGTAGAACGAGTGCTTCGCACTCAAAAAAGATGTCTTAGAGTCATCTTCAACCTGTCTCAAAGAACAAATTGCAAAGAAATATTTATTGCAAATAATATACTTACTTTGTCAGGTCTATACATTCATGAAGCAGTTATCTTCACTCATCAAAACCAGCATCTATTTCACAGGTCAACAATCATGATAATACAAGAACGAAAAATAACTACATCTGCAATAAACTTAATTATACATATCTCCAGAAAAATGTACAATATAGCATAATACAAATTTATAATAAAATTCCCAATCTTTGAAAAAACTACCATTAAATCATCTCAAGAACAATTTGAGATCTCTACTTGTAAAACGAGCCTACTACTCACTGAATGAATATTTTACGGACGAAGATATTTGAGCTATTTCTATTTCTAAGTATTCTGAGTCACTTTAGTCATATCTGTATGTATCGTTCTCATTTTAATGTTTTGGACCTATACACATTTTAATGGATAGAAACTATAACGGTTAATATGTCCGTTCACTCAATTACTATGAATATAATGCCACTGGTAAAACATTTCTTCACTGGAAGTGATGAAGATGAATCTAGTCGCCATGCGTGACATGCGTGACGCATCTCAGCTACGCGTTCTGTTAAAAATAACTGTTCTTTTTTGATTTCAACACCTGCGTGTGTAACACGTAATTCAATGTTAAAATGCTGTAAGCATTCGCTAATTTATATGAAATACAATAATTAATAATTATTGGTGGAAAACGTCTTGAAAAGAGGCGGTAAGTCTTCATAATTAGCAATATGATTAATTAATATCGTTATTCAATGTTATTTCTAATACAATCTTTATCTACAAGCCACTTGCTTCCCTCATCATTTTTCAATTAATCTATTCATATTTTAGTAATCAATAATTAAAATATGATAATTTGCATTTACTATTCAAAAACATGGTTAATACTATGTTCAAAATTATTTCTTGTTGTGAAATCGAAATATTGCAGAATTTTGATCGTAGTCATATCTGAATTGAAGCTATACTTTATTTCTCATTCTATATTGAATTCAAATAATGTAAATTTTAGAAATATTCAGAGATCGTAAAAGAAGAAGAAAACAGTTTGAATATTCACAAAATTAATCAACCTGATTTCTTTCAGTTTTTTTTTCTTTCCTTGCGTATGAATACTTTTTATATAAATTTCAAAACTGGATATTGGATCATTTCTGTATCTACTTAAACTTGGACATTCGATTCCTAAATGAATTGTGGCTAGGATTTAAATCACCACATAGTATAAGGATATAAGGGAAACAGTAATGAACATAAAACTACGTGGATATTGATGAGTTAAGTTATCATATTTGTTTATTCATAAGTTGAATTTTAATAATTGTTTCATCATTAATGAATCGGAAAATAATGTAATTTCATTAATTGTCTCAACTTTAATGAATCGATATTTGTAAATTGTGCATATATACATCTGTGATTTTGGAAAATAATAGTAACGTTCCACACTTTTATTAAAGATTAATTTCATTTGATCCTATCCAAAAGGAAGAATAAATATAACCTTATCATCATTTTCTAAACGAGCATACCAACTTCATAATTAGATGGATAAAAGGTTATAAAACAAGCTAACATTCTATGATATATTTATTAATTTCACATCATTTAAGGTTAAATGATTGACCAAGCAGGGTATCCTACCCTTTGTTATGTATCTAAGATGCAACATGTTCCGAAATGGATACTAGAAATTGTAATCAGAGCTCGACTTCTCATGTATCGGAGTGGCAATCGTTCATAGAGCATAGCATACGTCTTGAGAGATATGCGGTGTTGTTCTACTTCCAGGCTAGTATTGAGTCGACTGCGGCCAGCAGGTTTGTTATATGTCAGTTATGGTACCCAGTTCAAAATCGCATAAAATCTCTTCCGATAAGGCTTCTTGCTGCAGATCGTCTATCATACCAATCATTCTGAGACAAGTAGCATGCTGTTTGTAGGGCAGGAGAGCATAAATAACAAAAATAACTCCCACAAATTCTTTTGTCACTATAACGTAGGTTGATAAAATATGGTTCGAGTTGGTTTAAATTTCCCATCAACAAACAAATGTTCCGAGTCCTCCTAAACCTATAAAAGCCAGAAAACATTAATATGAAAGTTGACCAAACATTTTTCCTTCAACGATTTTGAATGGCAGACATGAAAGCGATACAAGGATAGAAGGTGTGTCAGAATACAAATATTCAGGCTATGTTTATGCCCAAAATTCATAATTCTATGCGTAAGCGGTCCACTATCACTCAAGAGAAAGTGTTTCCCAACATTGGTTGCACCCACGTTGACTATATATTTTTTCTGGGAAACGCTTCATTCAGGACTAACTAAGGGAGAAAGACGAGAGCAATTTGGTTTCTCTTCGGATAATTTTTTTAAAGCGGTATGATTCGGTAATGCAGTTTTGAGCCTTTTGAGATCCCTCATACATTCATTCATTATTCCAGCCGTGGAATTCGTCGTTAATTGATGTGTTGATTATTGCCTCCACATATACAGCGGAGCTCTCGTGAATGCTTGTTAATGTTCAATATCAACGCCATTCTGGACATGAATTCCAGCTGTGCAGCGTTGTTGTCCTTCACTTACTATATCAGAAACTTACAAAGAATACCGTCCGAGAATTCACGTCTCTCCCTCTTGCTTACAACAAAAAGTAATTTTGATCCGAATTCTTGGAATGGGAACATGACATTTATAGGTTTGGGTACATGAAATTAGCTACTAAACAGTACTGGAGAACAATTTAATGGTACCCAATTCCTATCGAAATTTGCTATGTAAATGGTTTCATTAGGATGAGACCCTGAATGGTTTTATTAGGATGAGATGAGGATTAGATGAGAATTAAGTTCTTCATTCCCTTCCGTAAAAATGATGTTACCATTCCAAGTTAATATGGCAGGGCGTATTCGGTAGTGTAGTGGTTATGCCACTTTCTCCGAGATCCCGGTTGTGTACCCATCTCGTAAATATCTCAGGCAGAAGACAGAGATATTCATCGGGCCTTCTTTTGGATGATCAGTAAAATAGTGACAAATTTTTGAAATGTTTAGTATTCAGAGTAGATCTTGCGTAACCACAATGGGGTATTCATTACCAAATATGATGACATGACATGATTAGCCCTCGAACAAGTGAATTAGCGAATTGATTGTGCTAGTCTGTTTGTTTAATACCTAGAACATCTATTAGATGAGCAGTTGATTGTTCAACCTACAGAGAGCTATCATCATAGAAGTATTATATATATTTACTTCATTTATATTTTCTTTGCCGTTGTATTAACTTATTCAGTTTATTTTTCTTGAGTGTAGCAGCTAATTAATACACGTAGATTATACACACATCTTTACTAGTTTCAGGATGTAGATCCCGGAGATCAGAAGATAACAACTCTACAAAAATATATATTGCCCAATAATGATTAATCTGAGGTTATCATTTTGGAATCGTGAAACTACAAGCACTTATATATAAATTATGAGCAATGATTATGCTAACATGCAATATTCTCACTTTTACAAACCCATAAAACCCATTTACAACAATAATTAGGTGAAAGAGTATAACATAATTTTATAGAGAGCCTCTTAAAGATTACTGACACCATTTATATTTCAGTCTGAAATGATATGATTTATCAACCGTTGCATTTAAGCTATATTCATTTTGAGATTAACCTGTGGGATATAGCAAAAAAGCAAGGGTTGATAAATCGTATCATTCCAGACTGAAATATGAAAGGTGATATTGATGTTTAAGGCCTGGTCGGAGCTTTTGTGCGCTCCGACCACATCGAGCAATGGCGCCAGAAAATCTAAATCAGTTAACCGAAGCTACTCCTCTCCATCAGATCGGCGACTAGCTGCAGGTTGCCATATCGTGTGCTCTAAGTAGTTTTATTGAACCCAGAATGACTGCCTCCTGCACCCGGTCTATCAAGATCTGCGCCGAGTTTCTATAGATCAAAATGATCTTCAAGTTCGATTACAGCAAAGACCGAATTCCGTTTAAAACACCGATGATCAGAACTAGTAATGCGATCATTTGGCCTGGATATAGCGTGCGGAGCTCGAACAGGAGTTCTTGATATTTTGTTAATTTTTCCTCCTATTTCAAGACTATGTTCTTTTCTGCCGAAGCAGAGAATTCGATGACATAGTCTTAGTTTGTTTATCGTGAAGGACAACGTCAGGCGTATTTCCTTGTATGGGCCTGCTAGTCGGAAGCGGGTAATTCCAGTAGAACTGGCATCCTTCGTTTCTGGCAACGGACTCAATATCTTCTGGCATGTAAGGTAGCACCGGGTTTTGATCCATTCCGAACGAGTGTCTTAGATGATAATACAGTGTCCGTAGGGTAGCAGATTTTAGTGCTTGCTTACGATGAATGTCCCCACTTCGGTCAATTCGTGACTTTCCACAAGGCGCATGAGGGCCTCCAAACTCTTCAGAACTTCACAAGCTACAGACAGAACAACACTTTGATACAGACCATCCAGACCAAGGAGTCCCCTACCTCCTCGGTGACGTGGGAGATAAAGTCAAAAGGATGACCTAGCATGCAAACTGTAATGAATATGCATAATTTTCCAGGTATCTTTGGCGAGCCTATGCAGCTCATCGACCGTTCATTCCTCAACTACAAAATAGTGAAGCAGGACTGGTACAGTAAGCATATTTGTTGTAGACGCCTTGTTCTCACTCTAAAGTTCGGACCAAATCTGTCGAACTAGGCTTCTATATTTGCCGCAGAGAGCCACCTTTACCTGGATTGCGTCATAATAAGGACGCTTTCCAATTCCAAACCCAGAATGACTGCCTCCTGCACCCGGTCTATCAAGATCTGCGCCGAGTTTCTATAGATCAAAATGATCTTCAAGTTCGATTACAGCAAAGACCGAATTCCGTTTAAAACACCGATGATCAGAACTAGTAATGCGATCATTTGGCCTGGATATAGCGTGCGGAGCTCGAACAGGAGTTCTTGATATTTTGTTAATTTTTCCTCCTATTTCAAGACTATGTTCTTTTCTGCCGAAGCAGAGAATTCGATGACGTAGTCTTAGTTTGTTTATCGTGAAGGACAACGTCAGGCGTATTTCCTTGTATGGGCCTGCTAGTCGGAAGCGGGTAATTCCAGTAGAACTGGCATCCTTCGTTTCTGGCAACGGACTCAATATCTTCTGGCATGTAAGGTAGCACCGGGTTTTGATCCATTCCGAACGAGTGTCTTAGATGATAATACAGTGTCCGTAGGGTAGCAGATTTTAGTGCTTGCTTACGATGAATGTCCCCACTTCGGTCAATTCGTGACTTTCCACAAGGCGCATGAGGGCCTCCAAACTCTTCAGAACTTCACAAGCTACAGACAGAACAACACTTTGATACAGACCATCCAGACCAAGGAGTCCCCTACCTCCTCGGTGACGTGGGAGATAAAGTCAAAAGGATGACCTAGCATGCAAACTGTAATGAATATGCATAATTTTCCAGGTATCTTTGGCGAGCCTATGCAGCTCATCGACCGTTCATTCCTCAACTACAAAATAGTGAAGCAGGACTGGTACAGTAAGCATATTTGTTGTAGACGCCTTGTTCTCACTCTAAAGTTCGGACCAAATCTGTCGAACTAGGCTTCTATATTTGCCGCAGAGAGCCACCTTTACCTGGATTGCGTCATAATAAGGACGCTTTCCAATTCCCAGATATCCCTAATAACTTGTAGCAGGTGTTGAGATAAGTCTCCCTTCTTTGGAAGCAGCATAGTGTACTCACCGACAGCCCAGTTTGGAATTGGCCGCTCCTCTTTCAGCCAAGTGTCAAAGACTCTCTTCCTTTACCACCATATGATAATGCCGTCAGGGCCGGCTGCAGCTAAGTTTCTGGACCGACAAGAGCTTGTTTGACCACATTCTCGCTAACCGCTTTGGACACTTCCGCTTGCGGAAGTTGATATTCAGGGCAAAATTCTTCGAAGTGTGCTAGGGCTGGAATCTCTAGGTGCATCGGACGCGATGACTCGTACACTCCTTTCCAGAACTGCTCGACCTCCTCCACAGTCAGAGGAGCAGCAATTCTAAGCGGTGGAGATTTGAAAATCCGAGACGGACCATCGCGAAACAAGGGAGCACCATAGCGACTTGACGCAATTAGTTAAGATCTGGCAACGATTATGATATGAGGAACTAATAATCTAGTTCTGTTTGAAGCAACCAAACCCCATGCTTATATTTTTTTAGGGAGGTGGATGCCACAGGCGTACTAGACGAGCTCATGCTAGTCACCCCTTCATTGCCAAGCTCGAGACCGCTCGCACTTCTCCCTACCAGACTTCGTTCTTCTTTTGAACGGCTAAGTTGTGGAACCCTTTGCCTATTGAGGTTTTCCCTCATATCTATAACCTCTGAAGATTCAAAGAGAATTCCAATGCCTATTCTCCTCCCCAAAACATTCCACCGCTGGCTCACCTGACGATATTCGAACATTATAGGTTTTCCTCTAGTGATGTTAAACTATTACAGCTCCTTTTTTTACTAATATCATCAGAGATGTTCCTCACAACATTTTTACAAGAAATAGACCCAACTATATAATAACTGAAAGATGTCACCAGCTCTCCTACTATAAGCCTCACTCCTCAGTTGTATTGAGCACCTCTTAACACATTCGCTTTATATATTTCTGATTTAACGGAGTTAACAAGATTTATGGTACCTTGACTAGTCTGAGTAATCTCCGAGAGAATAATGTCGGTGAACATTAATTCATTGCTAGCTATCGTCCATTTCTACGTACTGATAACGGTAAGCGCAAATGTCCCTATAGTTTTTCTGCTTTGCTTTATAGTGTAGACCATAGGTGGCCAACTCACGGCCCGCCTGGTATCAACTTGAGAACTAACGCTGTGCTCGAAACAAACCCAAAAATGGCCATTTTTCGATTTTTTGCATTTTCAAACAAAACTATGGGTTCAAAAAATATTTGAACAAAAGTTGTTCGAAAAATCAATACGCGATTTTTGGCTTTGGTCCGAAGTCGATTCGAGGTCGTCGGCCCAAGACAGGGCCCATTCAGTGTGTTCATTGAGAAATTGCGTATATATCAAAGAGTTATTGATTTTTCATATTCTGTTCAGGTGTAATGAAACCATTGATTCAAAGAAATGGGGTTGGGGAAATAGTCCGAATGGACTTACTCCTATACAAACAGTAAAAAATGCACGTCCCGATGAGTTGATCAAAATAATCTCTTGTGGTTGTAAAAAAAATGTACTGGTAAATGTTCGTGCGAAAAATTAGGATTACCTTGTAGCTCATTATATGTAAGCATTGTGAAGTTAAGACTGTTCTAACTGCCCCGAGCCAGAAATCAATATATTAGATGATGATAGTTTTGATAAGTGAACGGATGGAAATGAACACGATGATGAAGATGAAGACGATACCGATGATGTTATCAATGACAATTGCGACGATCAAATTTTATCAAATTCAGATGATGATGCGGAACCCGATGATCCGTATATCAAGAATGATTACATCATTAACAATATATGCTGACAGTAATAACGAAAACTTAGGTTATTTGTGAATGATTGGACATATAGATAATTTTTTTTATGAATATGTAATGTTAAAAATGTGAAAAAAACAAAATTATTAATTGATCTCATTTTTTTGTTTAGATATTGAAATTTCTATGTAACGCCCTATAAAAACATCATGTCACGGTCACATATACACGTTCACACGTCTACATACACTCACACATTCATGAAAAACGATTATGCCTTCAGGTGCATTTTAAAATATCTGAAAAACTATAATTTAGCGCTCGAAATCTATTGTACCCACCCTCGCTTATTGCCGCTAAATGAAATTCCGCGCCAATTTTTTATGATGAAATTTGTTAAAACTTGGAATTATGAACGAATCTCCGTACGTTGTTCCGGAATAAAATGGCGGATGTATTTCCTTGTAATTTTCTCCAAGATTTTTGTCGATAGGCCGAAAATTGGGCCCTCTAGAGGCCCAAACACATTTATTAAGATAACCTCATTTCTACCATTTCTACTCAATTCGAATCGATCTGCTTGGACATAGAATACTCGTTATCAAAACCTCTAATTGAACCTAGAATTTGGATTCCGAGAAAAATTTCGAACCTAAAAAAATTTGATTTTTCGGTGTTTCAAAATTTTCAAAATGCTGCTTACTTGTGGGTTGATCAATGTTCAAGTTTATTTGATTAATTAAGAATTGTGAACACTGTTGCAAAACTTTATTGTATATATTTTCAAACCAGAAATTATTAACTTCTTCTAATAGCCAGTCAACAAGATCGCTATTGTAATCACAAAACATGATTCTTATTTGCTTTATAGTCTCAAACTTGTGATGTGTTACAACAAAATTGCCTTTTTCCGTCCTGTAAGAAAGATCTGCATTTGCATTTGGTAAATATATTTTGGTTTCATATTTTCCCCAGAATGTATGTAATTCAAAGAGGTTTTCTCTGCAGTTGGAAATTCAATTTCAACCACAAAATTTGTGTTTATAGCATCGGGTGATGCTCCCACTAAAGAAAAATTTCGAGGAAGAAAGATGCCAGCTGTTGAGAAATTCATTGAAGTCTTTTTGAACACTATTTTCAAAATATCGCTTTCTAACTTTAGTCCTCGAGCCCTTGCAGAAGATTTAAATAATTTTGCCCCTAACATGCTTTCTACTAAAGAGTCATCCAACGTTTTGCACCTCACAACTTCATAGGCTTCCGAAGCTGTTATCCGACCATATCTCATTTGCTGCCATATCATATTCTCAGACTGATCCCTGGTATCTTTCTTCACAGCTATAATCAATTGTTCTTCCATCTGTAACTTACAAAATTCAAGAAAACTTTCGGCATTTTTTCGTAGATCTGATTTGCTGAACTTCATTGCCAAGTAGTGAATAGATATACATGAATATTTTTGTGTAGTACCTCATAAGACCGTTATTGATATGTCGAATTTCAGCTTCACGAACATATTCTTTCAGCAATGAATCATCATCATTAGCTCTGAATTTTCCCTTTCCGAAGTCGTTTGTAGTAGTGAATTTCTTTGTTGTTGGAGCTGCTGACAACAGAGATCTTCTCCAATAACATAGCTTCTCTATTGGAGAAGACTCTTCGCTACGTCTATAAAGCAACATAAGAAAAGCCACGGCATGTTTACAGCCACCTTCAGAAGCAGGGCAATCATGGCATTTTGATTCCTGTATAAATTTTTCCTCCGTGTTTATTACACATGACACATCATAGATTTTCCCTTTTATTTTATGCTCTGGTAATATTTTTGTCCTCATTTATTTTTCAGCAAAACAGTTCTTTCCTCAATGGATAAAAATATGGAATTTCAACTTTGGAGTTATCTACTATACCATTTTGGTTTTTAAACAAAATAATCCGATGGTAGGTATTTATCAGTTTAACCACAACTATATTGTCTTTTCATAAGGTGTAAGTATAGAACAATACTCCTTTTAAAATGTAGTGTCTACTTACCGTTGTAATTTCACTCCTTTCATTCCACTGCTAATGCTTCTATAATAACTGATGAAAGTTCTGGCAGTGTCGTCCTATAATATCTGAGCAAGGGTTTCTTCTTTGGCTTGCATGAAACGCCATGTCTTATCAGTAACAGGTTCGGTGCTGGGTTATGGTAGAAGTTTCATATGGAACGTAGACAGATGGTTGGAAATGTGATGTATTGTCCCATTGCTCACTACATGATAGGTACTCTGTTATACTCACTTAGACTCTATTGAACTGATGAACTTAATTAACTCAATCAACTGAATCAACGTAATCAACTTAATCAACTCAAATATCTATTATCAAGGAGAAGCCTTACTCCTCTCCTGATAGTTCGGCGAAGGTTGACCTACGTGCTGGAATTGATACTCATGTCATGCACTCACGGTCGGAACCTTGTCGACTCATCGTTTTTTATGCTATATAATACAATAGCTAATATGTTTTATATTGATATTCAATAAAAATTATTATGACATAAGAAAACGGAATATTGTGAGTTACCTTATTTAGGATGAATCTCTCCGGGATACCAACCCTCCATCGCAAGGTAAAAAAATGTGAATGTATGGTGTACTTTATTTTTTCTCAAGATTCAAATTTTCTTGACAAGTCCTATTTGATACAATATATCACCGACAAACTTTGTTCATAAGTAATGGTCACACCTATTATTATCATACTTTGGAATTCGGATACTCTTCAGTTTTGATGCTTCTTGCCTGAAATGATGTGATTGCATCATAATATTTATATTCGATATGAAAATTATATTAGGTCATCTGATTTTTCTAAATTATTTATTTTCTATATATATAAATAGGAACATATGTTATCTTTGTACCCTCAGTATGTCTTTCTTTACTAATTTCTTGCGTTCATCATCAAAGCTTCAGTCTTACTTCAATTATTTTTTCTTCCTCCATCATATATGAAATCATTCAAAATATTTTGTAACTCATATTACTGCTGTCAGACTCTTCCACAGTGGTACTGAGTCATATGTGAACCAAAGCTGCAGACTAATATATGTTACAACTCATCTGTATAACCTTCATCATATCTTCGTCGAACCTCTTTTTTACCTAAATCTCGTTTATTTCTCCTTCTTCTGTTAATACTGCGCCTACATTCATCTTCTTTCTCCATCTTCAATTACTCTGTGACATATATACGAGTATATTCAACTGATTTCCCTTAGTAACATATTTAAATTGTCCTGTGATGTCCTGGGTAATCATTCTTATCGTCACTGGATTGTTATTGAAATATCGAATGAAATATTCACACGCAATTACTTCGCTGATTTAATTGGTACTTTGTTCACTATAATACGGATGAAATATGCTTTGTTGCAATTCTCATATTATTTTTATGATTGACTAAAGGTATTTTGTTGTATGCAAATCGCATTTCCAAATAATATGTTACATAATGCTAATCCTATATTAATTTAATTTGGAATTGTTTTTACCATCTTGTTCATTACAATAATAATTGTAAACAATAATAATTGTAAACAATAATGAATTCTCTGAACCTCATCATATATCCAAACATTCACTAATAACATGATTAATCTTTATCGCTCTCTACTTATACCATCTTAAAAAAAATTCTGTCAATGCTTTATACACTTCCTAATAATAACTTGTATTCATCCTGGAATGATAAATCAACCATATTATTGTGAGTATAACATTTACCACTTCTTATTTGTTTTCTGAAACAATTTTCACTGGCAATAGTATACTACTTTAAATTACATATAATGTTATTTTTAATAATACTCTAGACTAGACCTTATGTATCAATATCTAATACTTTAAATGTAGATACTTTCTGATGTATTCCAATTAATTAAGCAAATTAATATATGTATATACTATATCAATTTATATCTTTAATAACATACTTATTTCCTAATTATTTTTGTTAATAACTCAGTTGAAATTCAATTTGAACTATTAAAAGCTATATATTACTAACTCACTTCATTATTATTCAATATCGTTAAATGTTACATCAAAAAATTGTCTTCAGCAATCTACTAAGTTGATAAATCAATAAATTAATAATTTCTCGTAACCCTATACATATATTAAACACATCGGCGGATATGTGCGTGCTGCTTTGCCCTGCATTATTACTATATACTGAGAAGAAATAGTACATAATACATGATTAAAGTAAATAGCAAACATATATGTTGTTCCTTGGGAAATTCGACTGTTCGGACTCAGTGCCTCCATTTGGTTATCGTATCCTATATTGCAGCACATAGTCTATGTAAAATTTATATTTGACTCATTTGTCTTTGTTTACCTTTTTCCAACTCCAATTCCATATCCATTTCCAATTCCTTTTGCGTTTTCTATTTTATCATGATGATTATCCATATGATTTGCATTCCTTAAAGAAGAGACTGGTCAGGATCGCCATATAATAACTGACAAAAGGGCTGGCAGTGTCGCCTTATAATATCTGAGCAAGGGTTCCCTCTTTGGCTTGCAAGAAACGCCATATCTTATCAGTTGATAGGCTCTGTACTGGGTTATGGTATAAGTTTCACATGGAACGTTGACATAGGGGCAAATGTTTGGAATCACACTGGGTACGAAATGTGAGGTATGGTTTTAATGTTCACTACATGGTACTTTCTAAAACCAACTTAGACTCTATCGAACTGACTGAACTCAATGCACTTTATTAACTCAATTACCTTTATCAACTTAAACATCTAGTCTCAAGAGAGAAGACTTGCTCCTCTCCTAATAGTTCGGCGAATGTTGACTCACGTGCCGGCATTGGCACTCATGTCATGCACTCACGGTCAGAACCTTGTCAACTCATCGTTTCTCATGCTACATAATGTTTGTAGGCTTATATTCAATAAACATCATTATGACATAAGAAAAATTTAAAATTTGGAGTCATCTAATTTAGGATGTCACACTAGCATTTCTGAATCCGAATATTCAACTGTATTATTATCAAAAAATTACTAACGTACCTATATCACTATCTTCCGTCTCCGTGAACTCTTTCTACGAGCATCTATATCTATTACACGCTACAAAGTATACTGATGCAAATACAACATGTATGTACTCCAGGCGCAACAGACGCGTCAGGACTCGCTAAAGATGATCACCAATGTAAAGGGGGATTAGAAATTCGTCACAGTACACAGGTAGACAAAATTCGTGTACGATATTCGTCACATGCCATTCTGTCGTCCAATTTTGGGACTACGAAATTCGTCATAAAGATAATTATTGATTTTAAAATTCTAAGATACAATGAAAACATTTTTGATGCAACAATTTTGCCACCATAGGCGTATAGGCGTCCAAGTCATATTTTTACGCTTACAAAAATACCAATATGGTTGAGAAATTAATTTATGAGTTTGGTTTTACTCCATTCATTCATCAAATTAGTGTGATAAAAATTATGTAACATATGATCGAGAATATAATGTACTTATAATACATAAATGTTACATAACACTCGGAAGAAGAACATTGACAATTTATACATAATGATATTACATATTTTATGGATTGTGTCCATATATATTTGGAACAACTTTAACAAAATGGAGGGTAGTTATCTTTAGTTGTTTCAAATATAACAATGAGTTTTGCAAAAAATCTTGTTTCCGGATTGTAGCTTAGTTTTTAGATTTACAAGAACTATCTACACTATTACATTTTATGTACACTCCTATTTGAAATAGTAACAATACATCCATGAAATAAAAAATATTCGGTGAACCTTAATAAGAACAAGAATAGAATAAGAATAAGAATAATTTATTATGTGGATAAAAATGCATGAATGTGTAAATATTTCTCAGTAAATATCACATAATAAGTAATAACCACGAAAGCAATTTGCTTGTATGTGGACATAATGTAATCAAACATAGCATAACAGTATAATAATAATCACTAACTAGGAACATTAAAAATTTATAACAATTAATAAAATACAACACTGTAAGTTCTTAAAGATCACAAAATCCCAATACCAATCACTTGCGAAGACTGTAATGGTTAAAAAATGAAGGATATCACTATCTGTAATGATAATATGAATGAACTGTACATCGTTTTCTATTTGGTAATGTCATGAATTTTACTACGTTCACTTCTAATTAAAAATAGTTTTAAGTTTTTCTTAAATAGCTCAAGTGTGCGACTATTTCGTATATTTAGTGGAATTGTATTGAATATAGTAACTCCTATATATCGGAAAGATCTTTGTCCTTTATGCGTTTTCATTCGTTCTTGTGAGAATGCTGTTTCCTTGAATCTTGTACAGTAGGAGTGTTGGGGCTTTAACAGTTCTTTTTGTGCTTTAAACATTCTACATGATATGTTAAAATGATAAATTTGTCGGATATCAAATAAATTAGCCTCCTCATATAAGTCATCCGTATGATATAGTTTGGGCCTACTCATAATTGATTTAACTATTCTATTTTGCAGAACGCTTAGTTCATTCAGGTAATTGTTGGACACTGATCCCCATGTAGTTATAGCGTAGTTGAGTTGGCTCCCAACTAAAGCATTATACACAGTTTTTAATTGATTAATATCTAAGATATCTTTCAGAATCCTAATCCTTGAAAATATGAATCTGATCTTTTTTATGAGATTGTGTATATGATTGTTCCATCTCAAGTGTTTGTCCAGCACGATTCCTAGGTAGGTATTTTTTTCCGCTATTGATATTGTGTGAGTTGATTTGTTGTTTACTAATACATCTAAGTTATTGAACTTTGGCAATGTGTCAGCATAAATTGTGAAGGGTAATAATGAAGTTTTTTGAATGTTTATATATTGAAAATTTTTAGTAAACCATTCTATTATAGTCTTCAGCTCTTTTTCAGCTCTGTTTTTCAATTTTTCCCACTCTATATCACTTAATAGAACCACAGTGTCATCAGCAAAGGCTATGAGAAGAGCATCGATATCGACACTAAATAGGTCATTGAGAAAAATGTTAAACAATAGAGGTCCCAGTACAGAGCCTTGAGGTACTCCACAATTTATAAGTTTATAACTGCTATAAACATCATTCACCTCGACACATTGTTGTCCATTTGTTAGATATGATTTTAATAATTTAAGACATTCTCGTCTAAGTCCATAAGATTCAAGCTTATCCAATAGTAACGAGTGGTTGACTGTATCAAAGGCTTTTTGTAAATCAATGAACACCGCATAATAATAAAAAGAGTTATTTAATTGAGAGTGCAAGGACTCGCAAGCGTTCGTGGTTTTATTCAGAGTTGAAGAAGCTTTAGCCCAAAGGTGGGATGGGGAAGTGGCTTCGTCGGATATAAAATAATCCACCAGATAATCAGCAGAAACCGTTATAATCATTTGGTTTTATCGCAAGTAACTCAAAAACAAAAAAATCGCCTACCAGATTTGGATTTAAAAATACCATACAAAATCAAAAAAGAAGCTACTTTCCAGTTCCATAATTTTTATCCCACACTTCACGAACTGCATTATAAATGACAATTCCAAAATCAACCACTACTTGTTATCATTTTGAGGCCCTTTTGCAGAGAATTTCATTTAAATGGAAGTGTAAGACAATTAACAATGATTTTAACTTATTATTGCACATACTAAAAACTATTTAGTTGTCTTAACAAAATATGTCAACATGACAGCCGCCTACTAGGTGAATCAAAGTTTAATTAAAATTCCACACTATGGGAATCGTGCCATGTACTTGTAAGTAAATTTTTTTTTCTCAGGAATCTTCAATTTTTCGGGAAAATTACAGGAGACCTTTTTTGTTCAAAATGAAACAAGCTACCTAAAATAAGTTTTCAATTGGCAATATACACATAAGAGAAAAAGTTAAGTAAGAAACAAGTTTTAAGGGTGGTTATTTCTACCCCTTACAAATATAGTGGGAAACCAGAAACTCAGGTATTGTATGCCTTCTTAATAGCAAATAATGTGTGCTCAATTTTATTTTTGTAACTTCTTGGATTCAGAAGATAAAAATAAAAAACTACTTTCTTGGCGCCCCACTTAAAGGGCTGGATCTTAACATAAGGGGGGTCAAATGATTTTTTTTTATATGGAAGATCCACCTTATTTTTCAACAAAGAATCTCCTCCTGAATTTTCATACAGTTATTTATTCACATCCTGTATATTGACGCATTTTAAGTCAAAAGAATTCAATTTTTCTGGAGAAAAATCAGAGGGAAAACTATTTGAAGCTAATACTGCAATATTCTAGTTGGTCTATGTGAGTTCTCCTTCCTCTCTTCTTTTGCAGGCAACACTAAGAACTTGTCTAGCAATTTTTCCTTCAGGTTTGTGATTATGTTGATTTTCTAATGTTCTTACAACGATTCCTCAAAGTATACACATAAACCTTACATTTAGGCCATTTGATGAATCTCCATCCAGACAGTTTCATTAATTGAAGATCGATGTTTAGAAAACTTAATTTTCGTACAATATTTGGGTGTTTCCGGGTACACTAATAATTTCTTTCACGAACGGCATTTCAAATTTTGGAAAGAATTTCAACTATAACTTGTTAGCACGTGAAGCACGAAAACAAACCCCTATCTAGCCTCAATAAACAATAAAAATTCAATTAGTCGTAATGATCATCCGCATATCCTTGCTGTTATTACCATCGACATATACATATGGACAGCGCGTGGCAATGATAAGCGCGGGTAGTGCCGGCGTGAGAGAGGGGAAAACGAAGAGGACTAATACTGTCTTTATCTAATTTATCTATCGTGTTTCTATTGGCCGCTGCGTTGCCATGGAAATGCAACATGATTGTAGCTAGTATGTTTACGTCCCGAGCCGATAGATAAAGACAGTATTAGGCCTCTTCGTTTTCCCCTCTCTCACGCCGGCACTACCCGCGCTTATCATTGCCACGCGCAGTCCATATGTATATGTCGATGGTTATTACCAAAAAAGCTCTGTGTGACGAGTCTTAGGCACCCTTGAAATTTATCTGAGACCTTGACCGGTTCTCGTAATCGAATTGTAGCGAATATAATGCCGTCCATTGTAACCGCTGTGGTCCGGCAGGCATATATCTGCGTCTCGGACAACAGCTGTCACCGGTAACCGACAATTTTTCGGCATAAAATGCTGAGAAATAATAATTTAGTTCATATAGTTTCCATGGAAGTCAGATATACAAGAAAATATAAGATTATTGATTTGGTCAGTACGGCAAAATATGAAATCTCTGTAAGGCACTCAACCTGTTTAAATGGTGAGCCAAGGTTCTAAAATGCATTATGAGTAACTGCGATTATTTTGTTCACGTTTCGAGTTAATAGGTAAGCCATTATTTTCGTATAATTAATTTAGCACAACGAGACGTAATTTATTGCATATCATTTCTCGGCGCGAAGCTGACCATGCAATTATCAAAATTCCAATCAAATCAATCGTAAATCACTTACGTACGCACAAAATGCTGTTATTACTTCAATACCACATAGTGAATTGTATGTACTTCACATTATAATCATTATTAATCAGCTGCAACCACCAATAACTCATATGTATGATTATTCCGTACTAGATAGGTACAAATCGATACTTGCTGAACTAATTATTTCGAGAAAGCATCGTTTTGGGATGTATAACGTAAATTGTATTTTAATGGAGCGTAGCAGATTTTATTAACTGTGAACCTGGTGTATGGAAACCTATTAAAAAGATTCTCATGCTCGAAAGTTCACCTGATATCGGTAACTAATTATATTCACAATTTAGTTCAACTTCATAACTTTTATATAAATTTAAATTCTGCATCTTTTGAACGGCTTTCCATGTTTTGTTCATTACATTGTGGGTACTCGGGAACTAACCAGAAAATATTACAGAATACATAGGAACAATGAACCCCTCCAATGTCAAGATAACAGTTCAATGAATGTGGATCGATATGATGCAAACAATTCTTTCATAATTAATTAATTATTCAATGGTAGAGCTTTTAAAATCAACGAACAATAGTAAATTATTCAAAGATGATTGGAAGATGGAATGAAGGGAGATCTGGCAAAAATCTTGAAAAGGGCGTTTGATAATCTAGTAGACATTTTTCAATTTCTTTTTATTTAAGAACAACACCCGTCAATAGCTATGTGTTTATCTTGAATAGTAGACTTCCATTGACGGCTAATCTTGAAAATTCTTAGCTTCCAGATGAATTTCGCATCACAATAGCACACTTGATTCTACGTTTCATCAACAAATACAAGTGGCTTATTCAGGGTAGGCTTAAGACTTGAACTGAAACTTACCACTCTGGTTTCTGTAGAGGTATTTATTGTGGGTGAAAACCTTCATGCTAAACAGTTCACTGCCTTTATTTTGGTCAGTTACTCCGTTCTGGCACCTGACCCAGCCGTGTGTGATCATGTGCGGACTGGTATTTTCTAGGATCGGTTTCCAAATGTTGAAAAGGTAGTATCCTTAGTCACAGTTTAGATTATTTGGATGTTTTAGGGGATAGAGTTCAGTATTTTCGAAAAGGATTTGATCATTGATGTTCATGTTGTTTTCCGCGAGTACAGATCTACTGGTGTCAAGAAGCGTTGTGCAGCGCACATGTTCTTTCTCACGAGTGGCTACTGTACGACCTGTTTCACCAATGAAGCCTCTACCATAAGAACATGGAAGGTAATAATTTCGTTTTCTCTTACAAAATTTTTCCTACAATATTCATTATTTCTGCAATAGAAGCATCCCCACATGAAATTCACCATTCCGCAGCAGATGAAATCCGTTTCGAAACTGAAAATTCTTCGTCGTTTCAACATTCCTAAATCAAATTGCCTTGAACCTTCAATCCAATTAATTCCCTCAAATCAAATTCTGATTTATCTATTTCAAAAGCTGATAAAGGAAACTCTACTGTTGTCATGAATCTTCCAGTTTTTTATAGCAAAATCCTGCAACATCTCCAAACTGATTTGTATAAGCTCCTACCAATAGATCTCACCCCTATATAGAACGTTCGATTTCACAAATCTTCCGTGATTCTTCCCATCCTGACTCAAATCATAAATTTCCTATCCCTCATTATTCAAGAAGCCCCTATTCACATGGTTCGCCTAAAATTCTATACTCTCAATTTCCTTAAGATAAATTGTCAACACTATCGGATTCCCTGCTAATGAACTCTCGATATCTGTCATCTATTCTCAAACTACTTGTCAGTCCTCGGGAGCTGCCATGGGTTCCCCAATTTTTCTCGGTCATAGCTTATATCTCCATAGAAACTTTCAAGAAAGATGCTAATGACTTATCTTTTATCAGTCCAAAATATTGATTCAGATATGTCGACGAAACTTTTTTTAGCTGATTTAAGTTCATTACATCCCAAAATCTGTTTCATTATGGAAGGTTCCTAGATGTATCAGTTAGTTGACACACAAGATGAATTAGTTAGTAGACACACTGACGGTACTTTGGGACATTCTGTGTATCGATAGATACCTCAATGAACCTCCCCACCACCATCCTACCCAGAAGCAATCTGTCATAAGCTCCTTGGTTACACTTCGCCTAAAATATAAAATCAACCGGAGCAACAAACCTCCTCCCCCCACCTTCTTTAACCTCCTGCCGCCTATCTTCTATTATTGAAAATATAACACATCGTATTTCCAAAATCCTTAAAAAGCATAATAATTCTACTCGTTTTTCGAAGAAATTTAAGAAATCAGTTAGAAAATGGTCGTATTTCTGCACCTAGGGTTTTGCCAAAGTCCATAATTCCAGATGAAATTAACATAAGCAATGTTTTGGAATATTTTCATACCTATTCCGAATTCTCAATTCGTGCTGCAGGATAAAAGTTAGGTTTTTCAAGCTCTCCTATCCAAAGAATTAAAAAAGTAATGGTGTTCAAGTTCAATCTTACTTCTGCACTCCAACCAGGAGATAATGAACAAACGTGTCCAATTTTGTGGAATGATTTCATTCAAAACACAAGAATATCTTGATTTTTCGAGTAAATTCAACAGGACAGGTGAATCTGAATGTAGCATAGAACTTATTTTTTACAGGCGTAATCTCATTTTTGGACTTCTGCAGATCCGCATATTATTCGCAAACGAAATTGTTAATGTCTTCTTTTCAGTTGATGAATTTCCAGTTCGTTACCTTATCTACAAGAATAATTTGAATACTCACAGATACCTCCAAATTTTGCAACCTTTCGAAGCGGTTTTCTTGGACGATCTAACATTAGATCAATTGAGAAATTGCTGATACCAATCAGATCATGGTTCTCCTATATGGGAATGTTGTCGTCCAACAACTTAATGATATGAAAAATTAAATATCTGGAAAACGGTTAACTTTAACAAGAGGTAAACATGATGGAAGTCCGTCTAAAATTACATGTAAAAGCCAAAATTGCAATAATATGGGGGAGGTAAGGCATAATGACATACAATCTTGTGAACAATAATAACGTCGTACAAAAAAGTTCCATTTCTAAAAACATTATTTTTGCAAATGTGGAATGGTAAATTAACCATATATACTAATTTTAAACTGCATTTTCAATATATCTGGAACATAAAATCATTGTAAACTTAACCTTGCAAAAGTTATTCTGACGCGTCAGGCAAAATGACAAACATGATAGTTTTTGATTTGCTATTATATAATTTACGAAAACAACATGATTATACATACATTTTTGTTAATGGATATATGATCATAAAACACAGTTATATTGTGTAGTTACAAACATTTTAAACAATGAAAGATTCTTATTATGTACATAATGAGCAACCTTTCCCATTTTACATTAAAAATATTAATCAAGGCAAACGCCACGAATAAAACATTTTATTTTGATTGCAACCCCAGCACATTCTGTGTGAGCCCATTGCTTGCACTTTTGACACCAAATTCACTTTTTAGGGACGTAGAGCGCCTAAATATGTCATTACAGTAGAGGCACAGCACATGTGAGTCGCCTTCATCATCATTTACAAATTCAGTTTAGTCATATGACTACTAATAAGTTTTAGTTAATCGAGCTCTTTTGAGTTCCTATTCCCTTTTCTCTCTTCTCAGCTTCTTTTTCTTGCAATTCATTGACGAGTGAGGTTGATATTAAAACACTTTTTGCAGACATTGGCCATCATTCGTTCAAAATTATATCTATGATTTTCTAACTTTTTTCTAAGATGATGCTAACAAGACTCGTAGAAGGCTGGTTATCAGAACTAGTGAGGAGCTGTATAGCGTTACATTCAGATGTGGTTAGCAGAATTACTACCTACCAATTGATATCTACTCGTAAATTACTAACCACTTTATTGCTCGAAGACGAAGCATGTTAATTTCAGGCTTCTCCATCTAGGTTCTGGTTAGCAATGTTAGTAACTAAGCTAGGTAGGAATAGATGCTTCGGTGAGATGTTTGGGTTCAAGGGATTAATACCGGTAGCCTTGAGTCAGTTTAAAGCTATTTCAATAGTGGCTTTAATGTAGCCCTGTTCAAACAATGAAGCAATTTGATGAACAGAAACAGTTCGTCCTGGATGAGCCTTCAACCATGTTGTTACTTCTTGGTCATAGTATTCTGTCAATGAACCAAAAACTGCGACGTCAAGCTGTTCGAGTAGATGAGTACAGAGGTAAACAAAATAATATGACGTGATTTTGTTTCGCGAATTCCAGGGACTCGAAGTGTTTGTAGCTTGACCACGCAAGGATGAGTAGAGCTTTGTTATCGCAGGTGAGTCTCACATATTGCACATTTTGTTTTATTCATTAAAAAAATAGTTCTCCAGTCATATAGACAGATTCGTTATATAACGCGAGGGTACCAGGTGGAGGGCCATCATACAAAGTTTCTTCCTCGTAGCTCCTTTGGAGTTATCACGGAGAACCGCGGAATATCAATTAAAATCCAAAATAATACGATAATGATGAAGGTAAATGTCTAATTGATACAAAAAAATACAGGGCAATCACATTTATTCCAATTATATGAAGAATAGAAACAAATAATGACGACTTACTTCAATCTTCTAATACACGTGACTAGTTCCCTAGTCTACGGTTCTAACAGAGCTGGCACTTGGACTCACACCGCGAAGAATGACTCCACACTAGCAAAAATCGGAGTAACGACAAACTTAACCGAAAATCTGTTAATATGTAGTTTTACCTACTATATTATTATGCCTTACTCTCCCCTATTGGCTGATCCGTTTGAAATGAGCGAGTTGATGGCCAATTATATGGTGAAGTCCGATGACACCGTGGAATACGAAACCGCGGCGTGTGCAATCCCACGCCAGTCATTGCACGTTATATGTATATTGTTAAGATAGTTCTGTAGTAGCTTTGCTCGGATAAAGTTAGCAGTAATTCATTATTGTAAAGTTTATTCTTTTTTAAAAACTGAATTCATAAATTTTACATTTAATTGGCGCAGTCGGTAGGATAGTGTCCGTATCCCTTTCGAAAAACAAAACATCGCAGAAGATACGTTAGCTCCAGCTATTTAGACGCTATCGAAAGAACCAGAACAAAACGTTCTCGTCCTGAAGTCCCAGAGGTTGGTTTCTCCGAAAACTACGAAACGTAAGTGTTGAGCAAACCTCCTTTACATTTGTTAATCACCCTTCCTTTCATTCAATCCGAAGTTTTGTTTGATGAGTAACTATTCAAGTAACTCTGATCTTACAGACTTGTCAGATATTGAAACAGAAAATACCGTTCGAGGTAAAATAATTTTAAAACCCTCCAAATTAGATTTAACTTGCAATTCTAATTGTTCTAATACCGAAATAATTAACATGGATTATGCTGCTGGAAAAATGGCAGACACTATTTTATTTTTCGATGGAAATAGTGATTTTTTAGAAATGTATATTAAACTAGTAGATTCAGTGTATAACAATTATGGTTGTACAAATAACAATGCTTTGAACAGTTCCATATTTAATACAATCGTGTCTAGATTCACGGGCGAAGCCCAACATTTATATTTTGTCAACCTGATTTAAAAACATGGCCGGAAATAAGAACAGCCTTAAGGAACAAATTCAAAGATACAACTGACATGAGTGTTTCAACTCAAGAATTGATGCGTATGCACCCTGATCGTGGTGAGAATTTAATCAATTTTACCATATGACTAAAAACTATGAAAAATAAAATAAATGTTAATGTACAAGGTAATTCAGAACTCACAGCTGAAATGAAACAAGCTCTGATTTCTTTGAATGAAAAGAATGCACTCAATGTACTGAAAGCAGTGTCTCCAACAGAATTTCGACAATTAATCAATGAACATAAATCACGCGATATAGAACATTCTATTTCGTTAGCTGAAAAATATGAATCTGAACAAATCACACTCAATAATATCCGTAATTCTCATAGACCATTAAACAATATAAAAATGCAGAGGCAAAATCAATTTCCCAATTTCAGACAAAATCAACCAATTCAAGCTTTCATAAGACCGAATACTAATAACTTTTATCCAAATTTTCAAAATCAGAATAAGATCGCATTTACCAGTCAACCGATAAATATTCAATCAATTCCAACACCACAACGTAAACTACCAACTAATTCTCAAGTATTTGGGAAACCTACGAATGTGTTCAGACCAAATAGAAATAATGTTCCAAATTATCCCAAACCTGAACCCATGTCAACGGTAACAAAAATACAATGTCATATCAAAGTAACAAATTTCCTCAACAACATCAATCCACTTTTAAACCGCAATATCGAAGTCAATATCCTAATTACACATTCGAAGAATTGCATAATGTTGAACAAACAGCTGAACCTGATAATTACGATAACGTAGATCCCAACGCTGATGTGTACAATGAATATGAACCCATGCGTTATTCAAGTACAAATCCCAGAAACGAAGATTCTTATTACAGTCATAATTTAACTAATAATTCACAGGAATATGCAGAACCTGAAACTGTATATGATAATGTTCATTTTTTAGACGACGATCTTCAATTATACCCCAACGAATAGAAGTAAATGCATTGCAAGCTAATTCATTGCCCTACATAGAAATAGCTAAACCTAAGATAAAATTACTTATAGATACAGGATGTTACATTTCAATGCTTAGACCTTACGTAGCGGAAAATCACTTTCCGTTTAATATATATTCAAGTAATACACCTATATCAACATGTACAGGGACGAAGTTACCACTTACAAAATGCAAAATACCGGCATTTGAAGAATTTAATAGTACTGATACTTTAGAATTTGTACTTTTTCCCTTTCACGATTATTTTGATGGTATAATTGGAATCAGAGATTTACAAAAACTAAATTTGAATATCGATTTGAAAAATCAATGTCTTCATAATAATAACTTAACGATACCCTTCAAATACAGGCAAGATTTTGAATTTCAGAATCTTGAACTACCTGCCAATTCTACTATCATGAAAAATATACGAACTAATCTCAACGACGGTGAATATTTATTGCCCGCTTGTGACTTTAGTTCCATCACATGTGAACCTTGTGTTATAAAAGTAAAAGATAATTATACATCCTTAGGATTCACTAATCCACACGATAAAACACAACTTTTACATTTTAGCTACAAAGCTTTAAATAATCACGTAACTCCATATTCCGAAGAAACATATGAATGTTTCAATATTGAACAATTTTATGATAATATCAGAACAGACCAACATGTAGATCTAAAACAAATCCGCACTTCACATTTAAATAGCGAAGAAAAATATGCATTAATAAATTTGCTGAAACAATATCGAGAAATATTACATGACAACGACAAAAAACTTACCTTTACAAAGACAGTTAAACATGAAATTAAAACTACTGACGAAATTCCTGTTCATACTAAAACTTATCGTTACCCTTATATTCATAAAGAAGAAGTAAACAGACAAATTACAAAAATGTTAGATGATGGTATCATCAGATCATCACAGTCACCATGGAGCTCTCCTATATGGATTGTTCCGAAGAAATCCGATGCGAGTGGCAAGAAAAAATGGAGAATTGTAGTTGACTATCGTCGAGTCAATGACAAAACTATATAGGACCGCTATCCTCTACCAAATATTTCTGATATCCTCGATAAGCTTGGGAGATGTCAATATTTCACTACTCTAGATCTAGCTTCCGGTTTCCATCAGATACAGATGCACCCATCCCCTATACAGAAAACGGCTTTCAATGTCGAAAATGGACATTATGAATTCGTACGCATGCCCATGGGATTGAAAAATTCCTCCGCGACCTTTCAAAGAGTAATGGACGAGGTCCTGAAAGACGTTCAAAATAAAATTTTTCTTGTTTATATGGACGATATAATAATATTTTCCACCTCTCTTCAAGAGCATTTAAGTAATCTTAAACAAGTATTTGAAAGATTAAGATCAGCCGGATTCAAAATTCAATTAGATAAATCTGAGTTTCTACAGAAACGTGTAGAGTTCCTAGGACACGTAATTACGCCTGATGGAATTTCGCCAAATCCAAAGAAAATAGAAGCAATTTCCAAATTTCCAATTCTGAAATCTCGAAAAGAAATTAAATCATTTTTAGGTTTAGTGGGCTATTATCGGAAATTTATCAATAACTTCGCGAAATTGACTAAACCAATGACAAACTGTCTTAAGAAAATATGAAAGTAGAACACACACCAGACTTTGTAAAAGCTTTCCAAACTTGCAAAGATATTATTTCTAACGGACCCATATTACAACATCCTGACTCTACGAAGCCATTTATTTTGACCACAGACGCTTCAAATTTTGCCGTAGGTGCTGTACTTTCACAAGGTACTATAGATAGCGACCTACCAATAGCTTATGCAAGTCGTACACTTAACCCGGCAGGAATTAATTACAGCACTACTCAGAAAGAGCTGTTGAGTATAGTCTGGGCGGTAGAATATTTTAGGCCCTACCTATACGGAGTAAAATTCGACATAGTGTCAGATCATAAGCCGTTACAATGGCTATTTCCACTTGAAGAACCCAGTTCGAAACTTGTCCGGTGGAGATTAAAATTAGAAGAATACGACTACACTATAAAATATAAAAAAGGAAAATTAAACACAAATGCAGATGCACTATCACGAGTAGAAATAAATGCGATGGAAAACGAAAATGCTTCAATGATAGTCAATAATACTGACGAAGACATTGAACGAATTATCGACCAAGAAATCCCCAATAATAACGATCATAATAATGACGATACAGAAACTGTACATACTAGTCATGAAAATCCAATTCTAGAGGTAAAATATACCGACAAAGCTATTAACACATACAAAAATCAAGTTGTTATTCTCGTAAAAGATCGCGAAAAAATTGTAGTTAATAAAATATTCGATCATACTAGACTTATCCTTATCATAACAAAAGACACCAGTGAAGAATACATTCGAAACGTGATACGCGAAAGAATTAAACCCGACACCTTACACTGTATGTATTTCAACAATGAAAACGAGAAGCTGAAGTTCATTAGAACATTACAAAACAATTTCAATAAATCGCTGAAAATAATCATTAGCAATAACATACTCACGAACATCACAGAAAAGGTAGACCAAACTCAGAAAATCAAATATCAGCACGAAACAAAGACATGTCACCGTGGCATTCAAGAAACTACACAAGCACTTAAGAGATTATACTATTGGCCCAAATTAGACCAAGATGAACAAGAATATATCAATACTTGCGAAATATGTCAAGTAACTAAATATGAAAGACATCCACATGCAATCATTTATAAACCAACACCTATTAGGAATACTCCTTTTGAACATATTTATATAGATACCTTCAAAATTGATAATACCTCTTATTTGACAGTAATAGATAGTTTCTCAAAATTTGGACAAGCTATTCCGATTAATACATGCAACGCGATAGAAATTCTAAACGCTCTAATTAATTCATTTAGTCATCACGGAAATCCAAGAAAAATCACTTGCGATAATGGTGTAGAATTCAAAAACGCAGTCATTGAAGGACTCGCGAAATTGTATAGTATAGAATTACATTTCATAACAAATTTACATCCTGATAGTAACAGCCCAGTTGAACGCTTCCACTCTACATTAATAGAATCAATAAGAGTTCTCAAAAATACAAATAATAAATCTAATATAGCTCATCATGTACCAAACGCTATCTTAGCTTATAATAATTCAATCCATTCTAGCACTGGATTTACACCTTTTCAAATAACTAAAGCTAATCCTCAAGAAAAAACACCTTTCGATTTCTTAAATACTAAAGAAACATTTGAAACGTATGTAAAAGAACACGCAGATATACTCAAAACGTTAGAACCAATTATTAAAGACCGAATAACCCTAAGTCAAACAAAATCTTTAACAAAAAAGAACGAGAAAAGAAAGAACTCACCCGTATTGAAATTAAATAGACCTATCTATGTAAAAACACCAGGTCGTATACCAAAAAGTCAGAATCGCTATACCCGAGCTACCAATCCCGAAGATTTAGGTAATGAAAAATTCATATCATCAAAAAAAGTTTATCACAAATCAATTATTAAGCCACAACGTTTGTTACAGGATCATGGAAACGATAATACACATAATATCTCTCTTAACGCTGACCAACATAATACGATCGCAGAACGTACAAATAGAGACGCTACGGAAACCGATTCTCCCTGTGCAACGAGGCCGGGCACGAGTCGTAATAAGTAAACATACATTCCTTTACCATATAAATGTAGATCATTTGAGAACGCTTGTCGATGAAGCATACGAACAAATTCTATCAGCCGAAAACCGTATGAGGTCCCCTAATCAATACCTTGCAAATGTGCTTGACAATAAACGAAAACGTATCATTGAACAAATACACAAATATGCCGAAAGTCTACATTATCTAATACCTAGTCGTAAAAGACGTGGAATTATGAATTTCGTAGGCAAAATTCAGAATTGGGCCTTTGGTACTATGGATGACGATGATCGCCAGTACATTAACACTTATCTTAATAGCTTAAATGACAATGGAAACAATCTACATTCAGACTTGCAAACGCAGCAAACTATTAAAAAATATAACTCGAGAGTACAACGATGCTATCAAAACATTAAGTTACAACCAAAACAACATATATGAAGAGATAAACACCATATTGAATAACACCTCTGACAGAACGCAAAGTATCGCAGATGTGCTGGAAATTTCAATATTATTAGATAACTTCTCAGCACAATTAAACGAAATTGGTCAATTAATAGAACAAATTAAAATAGCTCTAGCGTTCGCACATCTTAATGTATTGCATAGTTCCATTTTACCCCCAAAACAATTATTCTCGATATTAGAACAAACAGAAGAGTTATATCCAGGAGATAATATTCATAACTATTACCAAATAATGTCTGCACAAGTTCTCATTGATCGCGAAATTCACATACCCATCGTAAAATCTTCATATAATTATCTACATCTGTATCCTATCCCAATCCAAAATAAGATTTTGATAATCCAACACCCCTATCTATTGCTCAACGACTTAGATTATTGGATCACCAAAGAGGATTGTCCCGAATTAGAAGATACTTACTACTGTCGTCAAATTATCCTATCGAAAGGAGAATCCTGTATACCCGATCTTCTTAGAGGACTTAAGAATAAATGCCGTCACCTACGAGTCAACATATCAATGGATCTAGTAGAACAAATAACATCAGATACTGTCCTGGTAACCCCGAAAACTGAAATACAAATTAAAAGCTATTGCCCGCAAGAAGGAATACATCTTCTCAAAGATGCCAGAGTGATTCACCTACACCACTGCGAAGTTGAAATAAACGATGTAACATATACAGAGTTTAAAACCTTCAATAACGATTTCCTATTTGAAACACCCAAAATTGAATTCAACTCACAGAAGGAATTAAATAGCGAACCCCTGCAACTGAAAACAACCAAACTGAATGAAATCCAGAATTTAATGAAAGCTGCTGAAAATCTGAAACTTCATGAAATCATTACACCAAAATCAACATATTTGGAATGGACCAACACCTCATTAATCATCGTAATCGTTATAACATGCCTAATACTATTCTGCTTCAGAAGATCAATTGAAAAATACTTTACAAATTTATGGAAGTCAAAGTCGACACCGACTCTCGAAAAAACTCCTCCAAAGGAACCCCGTTTTTCCGATCTTCGAGGGGAGGAATTATATGGTGAAGTCCGTTGACACCGTGGAATACGAAACCGCGGCGTGTGCAATCCCACGCCAGTCAATGCACGTTATATGTATATTGTTAAGATAGTTCTGTAGTAGCTTTGCTCGAATAAAGTTAGCAGTAATTCATCATTGTGAAGTTTATTCTTTTTTAAAAAGAGTCTTTTAGACTTTAGAGACTCTAAATTATATTTTATGTTCATTAAACCTAATAGAAAATGAGCGAGTATCTTGTTTGGTATATATAAAACGAATCTCATTCCTGATAAGGTAGCTCGCTCCAGATTCATCAATCGTCTTCGTTGTATCATCATTATTCAATAAGATGTGTCATAATTTGGAATTGGGTGTGAAGGCAATATTCAAGTCCTGATTTTTCAAGATGACTTGAATTTGTTCAGTGATTTTTCCAAAATATTTTAGACTAACAGACTACTCTTCTCGAATTTCAGTTTTTGGGTTTATACTGAAGTCGATGATGTTTTGTTGCTTATAGTCTAGGAGCCAGAGCGATATTGATGGTCTGAACATTAACCCGATGGCACTATGGTTTATCGTTAAAGGACGGTTCAATGACCAATTCATCTCACAGACCGAATTTTCCCCGGCTGCTAGATCTCGAGATACAGCATTCGCGTTTTTGTTCTTTTTGACTGGATGTTAACCCTTTCCAAGTTGCAGTTACTTGAAAAGCATGCCATTTTTATACACTTCCACCATGTGCCATCATTTTTTATCGTGCCCGCTTATCAGGCCGACCAGTTAAAATTGGACCGAAAACGGACTACTAGTTAACCCTTCCAAACCTGATGAAAAATGTTCATTGGTGTTGGCAATTGTTAACATACCCTATGCCATCAAAACTTATCGGTCCAGTTCCGAGTGATTGGCCATTATTTGAACCAAAAATGTTTCTTTTTTTCATTTTTTGGCTAAAACTTGCAGGTTACAAGATAACATGATGGCACCATGTTAAATAACTTTATTGGAGGTCAAATAAAGATTCAAAATTATTGCCATCACTCCTTGCCTATTTAAACCCCTCAAAATCTCCTAAAACCACCCCCAAAATAATATGAATAATATGGATAATAGGACCAATTTTATCATAAATTAGTAAATTTTTGAGATTCTGGCTGGGTTTAAAATCCAAACGGCAGTTTTTTTGTTTTTGTTTTATTTTGGGGGGTGGTTTTAGGGGGTTTGGGGGGTTTTAATAGGCGAGGAGTGATTGCAATAATTTTGAATCTTTATTTGACCTCCAATAAAGTTATTCAACATGGTGCCATCATGTTATCTTGTAACCCGCAAGTTTAAGGCACAAAATGGAAAAAAGAAATATTTTCGGTCCAAATAATGGCCAATTACTCGGAAATGGAACGAGAACTTTTGATGGCACAGGGTACGTTAACAATTGCCAACACCAATGGACATTTTTCCGTTTGAGAGGGTTAACTAGCAGTCCATTTTCAGTCCAATTTTTACTGGTCGGCTTGATGAACGGGCACGATAAAAAATGATGGCACATGGCGGAAGTGTATAAGAATGGCATGCATTTCAAGTAACCGTAACTTGGGAAGGGTTATCCTCCAGTCAAAGAAAAAAAATGCGTATGCTGTATCTCGAGATCTAGCAGCCGGGGAAAATTCGGACTGTGAGATGAAGTCGTCATTGAACCGTCCTCTAACGATAAACCATACTGCCATCGGGTTAATGTTCAGACCTTCAATATCGCTCTGGCTCCTAGACTATTACGGTTGATTAATTTAGATAATATTTGAGATGAATAACCATATTTACTGTTTAATTTTATTTACTTCCTGCTGAAGTGTGACAATAGTATTGATAAAAGCTTATGTATGTATCATTGAGTGGAAGGCAGCCATTTTATGTTTTTATTGTTGAATCTAAAATGTTGATAGGATTGTTTTTCCCTGTTTACAATGTGAAAATCATTTTTGGGTGGATTGTGTTCATAAATAGACTCGAAGCTAAGCTTTGTGAAACCCTGGAAATTCACAAACACAAGAACAATACGCTTCTTCTTGATGATCAATTAGACCTAATTTATCAATAATTATTTAAAGTTGTAAACGTATTTATTTCACGAATTATTGTCCTATTTTCTATAATCTACTGTTAATTGCAATTCGTAATTATTAGAATGTAAAACCCACCATGTAATCCTTTAGTGGTTCACCTACGGGTCTACGATAGGCGAGTCCAGCGGAGCCGGAGTCTACTCGTGTACACCCAGAAGAAAGATTCCAGTTCCCCTCGGTGCCGACGCAACCGTTGTCCTGGCCGATGTCTGTGCAATACGGACCTGTGCTATGGAAAACCTGAGATTAAACAACCGAGGTAGGCGGATTTACATATGTACTGAAGCCGAGCGGCCTTGATCGGACCCACAGAGTGACTTCTAGACTTGTCTTGGAGTCCAGGGAAACTTTGGCTGAATTAGCCAGAAGGAACAAACTCCAGCTAGTGTGAGTACTCACCCACTCTTGCGTGAAGGGAAATTTTAGTGGTCGATGAACTGACCAAACGAGGTTCCTTGAGTACCCCTGGGCCCGATTGAACGATCGGAATTTCATCGACCACTGAACTCCATGATCTCGAGGAGCTCCTGGATAGACAGTTGCTCTCCGTCAGGCGTGGTGGCCACAACATAAGGCAAGCGAAGCTCCACAATAGCGAGTTCTCGCCTTAACTCTCTAAAACCCTACTCTCTATAAACAGGAGAGGCCTAAAACTGGTGACAGGACTTCTCACAGGACACTGTCATCTGATTGAACATCTACACAAGATGGACATTGTTGAAAATTCAGCTTGTTTTAGATGTGAAGAGGCGGATTAAACTGCCTCTCACATCCCAGCAGAATGTGCAGCACTGGCTTATCTCAGTCTACAACACCTCAGCAGCACACATATGCCGCTTGAAGCCATAAGAAATATCAGTCTATGCAAAATCTTAGCCTTCGGAACTGTCTTAGACCTACTGGAAGGATTCTTGTATCAAGGGGCGCAAAATAGATCAATCAAGCAGTCTAAGTACTCCGGACTTGTCCCCTCCAGTTTTGATTGATTGAATCCTTAAGTGTTCATGAAGATCGACCACAGTATTTGTATATGATCTAAGGATGGCGTGATAACGCTGAAACTCGAGTAACGGAAGTCACAAATATAAGTGATATCATCATGGTGAGGTTTAATTTTACAATATGAATAAAATTGCATATCACATAGTAAAGGGTGACACGATAGAGTTTTGTTTTGTTTAAACTCATGGAAACTTGTGAATTCGAATGTTTGTTCCTGCCAATTAACTGCGTAGTTCCTACTTTTATACATAGCTTTTCTCTTTCGCAGAATGCAACGGATGACAGATGTTCCCGATTCTACGAGAATCGAATGTTTTAGTTCACTCATTCCAAATTCCGATTCTTGAACTTCGAGTTCGAATCGCTGCAGCTATTCATAGCTTCTCCCGATTCGGATGAATAATGATGTTACTACCTAATCATGCTACACTAACTACAAGTTATTCACGTAATAGGATGGAAACCGAAGTGTCAGTTATAAGGTGAATCATGATATACAATATTATGTCTCATAAACGAAAATGTACAATTTGGTTAACATTGATTACCAGTTCTCCACAATATCGGATACTTAGTAGAATATATTAAGTTTTGCTCCGATAACTTGGGGATGAACTTCAAGGATGCCAGCTAAAATCAATTAATAAGATTTAGAGTTGGTAGGGGAGAGGTCAAATAACTAAAACCACTTATGCTCTGTAGCCGAAGTTTCGACTTTTATAAAGTCAGCCTTAGGTCACAACAATAAGGATTGTGATTACTACTAGTTTTAATAAAAAAACAAAGGAGGGTGGTAACATGAGATTGAGAATCAAATGATATGCGTTTTTCATCGTAATAACATGTAAATGAATAAGGACATTCAGATATATACTTGAATTCCTTATATTTGTATTCACTATTCAGAAATTAATATTTGTCTATTAAGAAGGCAGAGTTTTTATCTGAATGGAGTTATCACATGAAGATTGAAAGGATTCTCTTTCTTATTGGTTGATTCGTGATTTCTTATATCGTAGGCTTGATGCCAAAACTCATTTAGGAAAACGAATTTTTTTTTTATTTGGTCAGAACTCATTAAGTCAAGCACACTTCATCATTTGGTAGATCTCACTAAGTTCTTAAAATATTCTGAATCACAAAATTATTAATATAATAAAATAAAACAAAACATTTTTACTTTGTTGTTCATTACATATATTACAGAAACAAATCATGACTATAGAGTTTCGACACTAGCGTGCCATCTTCAAACGATGCTAATTGGTATCGTTTCAAGTTGGTACACTATAGTCTAGGAGCTAAAGCTATATAGTGTGCCTGAATGAATACACATTGGCACTACTGTATATTAGTGGAGAAAGGTTCGATGTACAACAGCTCTCACATGCCGAATCATGTATTGTCAGACGTTTCCAAGCTACAACCACTTCAAATTTTGGTCTTTTTCATTACACGACCCCTTTTTCAAAGTTATTGTACATTGAGGAGCATGTAATTCTCATACATTTTCTCCTACTGCCAAGGTTTTTCATCAAGCCAAATTCTTGGCTTGGTCAGTTAATTCAGTAGGTCAGTTAATTCAGTAGGCTAAATGAAATGCACGAACATAGTTTCGAACCTGGTGGAAAATTTTCGTTATTATTGCCAGCGGTTGAAAAAATACATGCTGAGATTTTTTATAGAGGCATTTCCGAGTTTCGCATTATTGGGATCAAAAATAGAATTTTTGACTACTTTACCGCTAAAACGGGTGCATTACTCATACAGGAATCTCTGAGCAATCTTTATAAAAAGAATGTATGGTCATAAGTATAATACAAAAAAACAAAAACTTAGAAAATACCACAGCCCTTGCTAAACACAGCTTTGATTATAACCATCAATTCTATTACAAAAATTTTAATATTTTAACTAAGGAAACCAATTATTATAAAAGATCTATTCTGGAGATGATTCAAATAAAACGTGAATCCAACTCTGTAAATCATAGAACAGATATTCAATTATTAAGTCAGATTTATATTAATTTGATTAATCAAGACCCTTGCAAATTTCCACATGCATCTTTATAATGTTGAAAGTATATTTTAGGTAGAATGCTCAAAAACAATATTTCTAATAATGTCTGATAACCTTCTTCTATTACCTCATAAATCTTCAACATCTGGTTCGTAAGTGGTTCCCCGAACGTTATATTTCAGTCCTTCAGTCGTATTACATACTGTGATTCGATATGTATATAGAATTGCTAAGAATATTGCTCGGCAGCGGAATCTTAATTCATATACTTAAAACATTAATTTTGTTATAATTTCGATTGTTCGTGTTTCTGTTCGTTTCGGTGACGTGGACATTTTTAATTGAGGATGTTTGTATCTTGTGCTTATTTCACGTAAGTTCGCATTGAGCTTATTTTTAGTGAAATTGTTGGAAATATATTCCAATCGTATCCAACAAATAATGCAACTGAACTGGCTCTTAGTAGTTGTTCAGGACCACCAGGTAATCTTCATTAACACAATAATCAAACTTTGGTCATTCGTTATTGTTCATTAATTTGATAGACGTGAACCAGAATAATCAAATCAAAAACTTATACTGCGCCTGGGCCGCTGTTGGAATTTGGAATCGATGATGATAATAATATCCGTTCTCCAGAATACGCAAAAAGAGGTTGTTCCGAGTTAAATAGCATCTCGATCTTAGAAAGTCGACCATCAACAAGTCGTACAACTGACATCGTCAGCTCATCAAGTTCTGGAGAATGATATGTTTGTGATGCATCAAGTTCATCAGAATATTCATTCAGTAATGAAGGGCAAAGAAATGGCGGAACAAAATCAAGTAGATAGAAAACATCTAATCTGAAAAAATGGAGAAAAATATCAACAAAGAGAAGATGAACAAATGTTTGAATTATTCGAATAATCCTGGAATGTAAAATCAGCCAAAGCAGCCAAACATATCTCTTGTGACAAGTATCAATCCAACTGTATTTTAAATTTTAATCAAACTCGAAGAAAATTGATATGTAAAGAATGTTGGACTCCTCAAAAATATGAACGTAAGATGGACTTTATCTTGGAAGATGTGGATGTGAGTTCTTCACAATCTCGCAGGCCTAGGAAAAGTGAAAATTGTCAGCAATGAGAAATGTGAAAAATAGATACTTTTATGAAGATAAAACCAAAATTGGGATTTTTCAACATGTCTTCATTAAAAACGTTGGAATTAAGTATAGAATTATTCATAAGAACAGATGGCAGAGGCAAAAAAGCTCAAGTAGTGAAACCAAAGACTGTGACGTTCAAATTGTTAAATCTGAAAAAGAAAGCTTTTCAGAAATGGTAAGTCATTATACAAGAAAGTCCTTGAAGCTGTTTCATTTGGACTCTTATCTCTCCATATACAAATTGTGCGAAGGGTGTTGTTCTACAAATGACCATAATCCTATTATCTCAATCCGTTCACCAAAATCATTTTGCACCAATTATAATTTTTCGTTTTTCAAACCTGAGAAAGATTAGTGCCAGTTCTGTGCTAACTACACATCTGCGAAACTTGAAAATAAACGTCTGAAGAGGGATATAAGAGTCACATCAACAGAAAAAAACGTGCAAAAACCAAAGAATATGATAAAAAGAAAGCTGGTGAAGATAAAGATATTGTTTCTGCAACATTTGACCTTCAATTTGTTCTGAAAATTCCATCTTCTGAAATTGCCCCTACGTATCACAGCAGAAAAACTAATATGTGCAACCTAACAATTCATCAAGCTGCCCTTCTGAATAAAGCTTACTGTTACGCTTGGATGGAACTCAATGAGAAAAGAAGAAGTTTGGAGATAGGAAGTTGTTTTTGCAAAAGGGTTAAGACACTTCCATCAAATGTGAAGAGAATATCTTTCATTTTCGGACACCTGTGGCGTGCGAAACAGGGATTAAAATTGAAACGTACCGCTCAGCGTCGTTTTTTGAATTGCCCAACTAGCTCAAATTGAGATAATTAGTCAGTCTCAGGGCTCTTAGTGAAACGTGCCCTTTGATTCTTGATTTGTGAATTGCCCTGAGCGCCAACTGCTCAATAAATAACCAAAAATGAATAAATTCACAGTCAAGAATACAGGCACTACGAGATGGATGATAGTTGATGGATATTCAGAAAAATAATACAGGTCCAACTTAACAATTTGATTTATTCCGAAAGGAATCTGAATAATAATTTGAAGAAGGTACAATTTGTATTGAACAGTATTTGGTATAATAAACAGTAAAAATTGAATTTTGAATAATAAAACTATAAAACACAGATACTTTAGATACAATCTCAATAACAAGAAATAAATGAAATATAAATTTAGTTAAGACCTTTGAATCTAATTATATTATTTAGAGAGGTTATCTGATACAAAAAATTAAAAGTGAACCCTTGAAATAGGTTACAATAAAAATTGGTGCAACACAATTTCAGATGGAAAACAAAACAGTGAAATGAAAACATGGTCATTCAAACTAAAAAATGTTACCCTCCTTGGAACTTGATGGAACTGGAAATCGGTCCGGCTAGGAAGTTCACTAAACCGTCTCGGGAAAAAAGAAGAGAGGCACCTTAGTTGTTCTTACCCTGTAATTAAAAAAAAACGAACGGTACCTGGCCTAAGTTCAATGGTACGAGTAACACAATCAATCGGAATAACCATGCGATTCCACAACTGATTATGTTATCTCCCAAATTGTAAATGAAAACACTATATAACAATTTTGAAATCTTGAAGAGATACTGAGTCAAACAACGATATGAAAGAATTAAGTAATTACAATTGATATTTAAATAGGTAAGCTAAGAAAGTAACTGGAAAGAATAATGATGAATAATTCGTAATTTGTCAATTAGCATAAAATCTGAATTACTTGAATTGATTTGCATACAAGAATTGATGTTTGTAATTTATACTATACTCTACACGAGCGTAGCAGACCTGATGATTATGTACTCCATCAGCAGTAATTGAATACCTACTTTATGATAACCCCGAACAACATTTACTGCACGTTTAAGTCAAATAAGACAACTCTGTATACGCATGTACCAGAACAACAAAATGACGATTCAAAAATGAATCACTCAAACTACCATGTGCTAATTGTGGGGTTAAACATAAAGGGAACGAAGAAATATTATCACTGTAATCTGCCTACTTCCCGTTAGATTGTTTACGTACAAAAATTACAACAATTTATGCTGTGATGGAAACGATTATCTCTGAATTATGCTTAATACAAATTGATTGTGTGGAACCCTGTGGTGAGTCGAGCATCACTTCTACTGAAATGTAATCACATTCAGGTACTGAACATCCAGTATTCCAATTACAGAACCAAATCAAATTATATGGTCCCTGACGTTAACTATATTTCAATAGCAAAATTAAGAAAATGAATACAAAACCAAAGAACTATTGAATCTCGACTTACCCGGTATAAAGTTCTCACTACAATGCCCGTTCTAGACTTCCGTTCTGATATCTACCCCTCCTCGCGATACTCGCGCTATCGAACATGCGGCAAACTAATTTCAATAATCGATGTTATTGAACGGACAGATGTCTCTGAGATATCATATGACAAGTTTCCTTACCGAAAAGGAATCTTAATCTGATCATTACAGTGTTCTTTAAAACACGTAACGGTGAGACCGTTACGAAATATCGCTGGATTATCTCTATGTTGATCAAACTACTCATGTTGAAGATATTGGGCAGACATTTCTCGAGAGTAGTATTTCCTATATGGGATCATGCACTGCACAATAGGGAGAGAGAAATACATATCACAGTTTATACTGTTCATGACTGGCTTAGCATTTTTAGAACGCAAGATCGAAACGAAATCGCAATACGGTGAAAGATCCCTATGTTGTGAATGAATTAATTAAATTTAATGAAGAATCGTACTATGGATATAGATAATGCGAAAGCAACCAGGCTTAGAGTGAAATGTTTCCGATTTCAAAAAAGGCTACCCCACATAATTGAATTCCTATATGACTATTGTGAAGAGTATAGCAAAATGAACGTTCAAGACGAAAATCGATTGACAAAATGCACAAATGCACAAGACATCAGTCAACTGAAAACTTCATATGGAACTGCCCATATCTACTCTGAAAATAAACAATCTATTGAGACAAGCTATTCCGACAGAATTTCATGGAAGGTACCAATCTTTACCGACATTTTCATCTACAAGAGTTGATGACCTTCCGGAATCAGAGAGTGAGGTTGAAGAGGAATGCTTATAGTATGTCTCTTGTGTTTTATTTTTTACTACGTCACCATATACCTTATCCATGGAATTTCAAGAAACTCACTAAGTCACATTTTCATAATCGAAACTGATGATAACTTATTCTTTGACTTACATTTGAATGTATTCAATAAAGTATAATTTATAGTACACAAAATTTAGGTGATCATCATCTTTGTTGGCACTAAAATCATTTGAATTATAAATTTTTTTAAATCTATTCAACTTGAAATGGACCGTTTTGACTTGATGAGTTTCAGCATTTTGCCCACTATATATTCATGTTTTTTGTCTGTAAAAAATTCTCTAATTGCAAAATTAAAAGATTTTGAACTTGAACTTGGTGATACTCTCGTTTCATTTGATGTTGTTCCACAATCTACAAATACCCTAATCTCTGATTCGATAAACATTATGAAGAAATGGCTTTCAAAATTAATATCACTTACATAAACTCCACAGAATGCGTGATTCTCAAGTCTTTATGTATGGAGCAAATTTATTTTACTTCTAATCAAAACTACTACAAACAAACAAACGGCTGTGCAATGGTCAATATTTTATCTCCTTTTATGGCCAATATCTTTTTAAACGAAGTCAAATCAAAATTGAAGCAGTTTCCTAGTGTTTGGTTGCGATGTGTTGACGATATTTTCGCTACTATAAATAAATATTTTGATTTACATGACTTTTTGAACTTAGTTGCCAATCTGATTGAATGAAATTTACTGTCGGAATAGGAACCGATGATCAGCTTCCTTTTCTTCATCTTAACATTATGAAAAATCACTTGGATTTTGACATATACAGAATACTCACTCAAATAAATAGGTATACTCCGGCGAATACAGCTGTCCCATTTGAATATAAATAGCTCCGTTCAAAGGTTTTGTTCATAGATTATTAAAAGTCCGTCTTGAGACAGCAAAATTACAACAACGAAGTTGAGAACTTCAGCATAGCGTGGCACAATGGCTTCGACGAATCTTTGATCAATAATTCAATTTCAAAACAAATAAGGAAATTGGAATGGACTAAGCAAATTAGATCCATTACCTCTAAATACTTCTATAAAATTTCGAAGATTCATATATCATCCTTCATTGAACCATAGGTGGGATTCGAACCCAAATTTCTGGATGTCTAGTCCAGGGTGTTACAAATTACCGGTACCATTTTGGTTCCGTCAGATTCTTATATTTTTGTAAATATAAACCTCTGAGAGAATATTAGATCATTGATGAACACAATTTGATTCGATGCTCAACTATAATCAACTATTATGAGGAGATTAGAACATCACTATTGTTGGTAATTAATATGACAGTACTCATTCAATGACAGCATCCTGGTTCTTATGTATTCGAATACAACTGACAGAAATATTCTGGGTGATTATAAAGGAATTCGAAGTTTCTTTGCTCAATCGGTCACAATTTCATGTAAGGGTATGAGTGCATTAGGAAAAATGAAATACAATCTTCTGAATTATCAAGATAACTTGGATAATTTGACACAGGATTATGAAGATGAGTAAACGTAAAACATTGAACCACAGGCGATATTCGAACCCACATTTCTGGATGTCTAGTCCAGGGTGTTTACCAATCACACCACTTTAGTCCCGTCATATTCATATATTTTTGTAAATATAAACCTCTGAAAGGAGAATAGATCATTGATGAACACAATGCGATTTGCTGCTCCGCTGTAGATCGGCTATTCACGCACATTCATCTAAAGTTCGATCGTTTTAAAGTGAGGAGTGTAGTTCAGGATATTACTATGATTGAATTCTGACAGTACTCATTCAATGACAGCATCCCGGTTCTTATATATTTCAATAGAACTGACTGAGAAATATTCTGGGTAAGTGTAAACAAGTTTAAGTTTGTTTGGCCAATTGGCCACAATTTCGTGTAAATAGATTAACAGAATGATATTGCATTAAATTTTCTGAATTATGAAGATAACTTATATAATCTAACATAGGATTATAAAGATGAATAAACGTAAAACATTGAACCATAGGCAGGAGATTTGAACCCACATTTCTGGATGTCTAGTTCAGGGTGTTTATCAACTATACCACTTCGGTTCAGTCGGATTCTTATATTTTTGTAAATATTGTGACGTGTAAATTCCACCTTATGGCTTGGAAATGGCCGATGTAGGTCAATTGGTTAACTCCTGTGACGTCAGTTATGCTAGACCGTATATTTGGTATATTCTAAAAGTCATAATCTGTAGATTCTAAAAGACATGGAGCGTACCGAGATATTCTAAGGGTCTTGGTTGCTCGGTGTCGGTTACCGCTTCTCTTTGAGGGTGTTTTGTGAGTGCCGGAAATGCGGAAAAGGACACTTCCATTCGGTTCGTTTGAGTGTAAAGTCGGATTTTGGGTTATTCAACAGGAAGGAGATACCAAGCGTGGCTTGGAACCAATTATGGGAATATTTCTTGCGTTGAAATCATAACAATGAATTATCAATTTGGATTGGAATCATTGTGATTAATAGGACAATTACCTTACGGGATTTGAACCTAGTTTCGACGAATCTGTTTGAGAACGATAGAAAAGTCGTATTCTGGACGGAGAAAAAAACCCTATCGTGTTAGAGTTAAATATCTTTGTAATTCCATTTGTTTTATTCGCTGACTTCAGGAACGGATTGATCTTCATAGGTGAAATCTGTTAAAACATAGGCTAGTCCTAATTTGCTAGCATTTGTTATGTATTTTGTTCATGTCGGTCTGCTGACGACAACAGAACATAGCGAGTTACAGTTTTACTTCAAGTTCTACTTGTTGTTTGTCTGTGCTATACAATCGTGGAACGGTATCATAAAATGGTATCATGAGTGTGACAAGGACCCCACGCAAGTAGAAGTAATATTAACTCTCATCAGGTCAGATTATCGATTGTGTTCTGTATAACAATTTTTAGTAATATTAACTCTCATCAGGTCAGATTATCGATTGTGCTTTGTATAACAATTTTTAGTAATATTAACTCTCACCAGGTCAGATTATCGAATCATGTTGGTGTAACAATTTTAAAAAATACTGAGGATTATATATTATGTCAATTCAATCAACTGTTCACTTGTGTTAGATGATTTAAATTAACTTATTACATCCATATATTTGTATCATTCGCTTCATACCTCATTAGTATAAGATCTGTTAAAAATCGTATCAGTATTAGTGTGTCGATTAAGTTTCAATCATTGTGGGTACAAGTCTTTCATTTTCTTCCTTTCAGGGTAATTTTAACCTGGGATATTGAGTATTTGCATCCCCTAGTTATAGACGAATTCATTGTTGGTTAAAATACTCTGGCGCCCAAATTTTTAATATCTAAAATATAACCTACGACCATTTCCACTGAAGCTGTCGGCAACCAAGCGATAAAATAGAGCTTATTAGTTTATCCTTAGAAGAGTAATTGCCCAACGTCTTGGGTTGGTTACAAATTGACATCCCAACATTCTGGGCGGTTACAATATAAACCTCTGAAAATATAGTAGATCATGATGAACACAATGCGATCTGAATCTCTGCTGCAGATAAACTATTCACGCACTCATCATCGATTATATTAGATGATTTAACACGTTCAGAGCAATATGCAAATCCTTATCAGAGCAATGTTATAGTGAATACATGAATAAGATACATAACTTTATTATCACCAATTCAAAATGTTTCTGGTACTTTGTTAATCACAAAAGGGATGAGCATTACTTGCCTAGTGAAATGTTCTCAGTTTATAGAGTAAGTGATAATGTTCAAGGAATTTTTAATATGTTATATGTTATTTTCATAGTATTTTCGTTGAAAACACTCAGTACCTGCATCTCAGGAAAATATTCATAACGCGCACCATGTAGATTTTTCTTTTATTGATATTTCTAGCAACGTTATTCTTAAATAGACATGACGGATCAATTCATCACGTGATTTGCCTATCTTTTGTTGACAGACTAGCTTCCGGACACTTCTGGTCTGCCATCTAAGCCACCATATTGAATTTTTGAGTATGGACTAGAAAGCCATGACCTCCAACCCCAAAAACACCCACAGACACATTTTGAAAACAATTGGATCATAAAGACTCAACTCGTCCCCATCTTGAAATTTTTTTGATTTGACTATGACATCTTATTCTCCCCCATAAACCAATTTTGAATGGAATCGGTCCATTATCACTAAATGCGGCCGCCATCTTCAATTTCTGAATTTGATTCATAATCATGATCTACACAAAAACAAACATATACCAATTTTAAAAAGAACAGAACCAAAATCACAAAACTCCTCCGCCATTTTACTCGCCAACTTCAATTTTTAAATTTCGAATCAAAAAGCATGCTCTCTCATTCCAAAAACCTCCATATACCAATCTTGATCAAAATCACAAAACTCGTCTACCAAGAATAAGACAAAATCAACCATATCCATGGAAATATTGTTAATGTAATGAGGACCTTTCTGCTCACGAGTAGCCGTCATTAGAGTAAACCAAATCTTGAATCAAAATGTTCCTGTATGAATACTATTTGAAGATGATAATGCAAACAAGGTGGACATAAATCGGAAAGTATTAAATTTTTTTTTCGCTTATATATTTCCATCCTTTCTAAATTACTCAGATATTTGTCCGTACTGCATTTTAAAAGTGATGAACTTTCTCGAAAAATGGTGTCACCTGTATTCAAAATATGTTCGGCCAACACAAAAACCCTTTAGGCAACACCTTTGATAACGTTTCCGAATCAGACATATCTGTAATTTACCAAATTGATTCCGAGTCGTGTTCAAAATGCTATGTGGGTCAAACAAAGAGGGGCGTTTTAACGTGTTATGAAGAATATTTTACAAATGTGAAAAAGCATAATAGTGAAAACTCAGCATAAACAAAACATATCTGAAATACAGGTCACACAATTACTCAAGTACGCTTATCACAACAAAATACTGACAAATATCTAGATCATTTGGAATGGATGAAAATGTATTTAATAAGCGAACAACAATTTGTTAAATGCAGATCAATTCCCCTTGTTTGCATTATTATTCCCAAATAGTATTTAAACAGGCACATTCTGATTTTTAATTTATTTTATTCTGATAATGTCTACTTGGTGGCCGAAAGGTCTTTAGTATTTCATTATTTATAGTGTTATAGTGTATCCACAATGTGGACTCTTCTATAGTTTATTCGTCCGCCATCTTAGTTGCCGCCTAGAATATTTGAATTTTGACGGAAAAAGAGAGACTGCCAAATGGCATTTCAAAATTGAATCGGACTATAATCACAAAACTCATGCGTCATCTTGGAGCCACCATCTTCTTTTTCCCTTATAGAAATGCCATAATGCATTGTCACCTAAATGATGAACACCTGCCAAATTTCAAGTTGATCGGACATGAAGAACCCCTAGACACCAGAACGAATAAATAAATCGATAGATAAGCAACGCAACTTGAATAAATGCTTGTAATGATTTGAAAAGTGTTCATGAAACGTGTCACGTCACGTTGATATTATGATGTATTTAACAAGTCAATGTTTTATACAGGCACCTACTATCTGGAGTACCACAAGAAGTCATTTTGAACCTCTCCATTCTAATATACGAGTATTTATAATCGACATTTCTGCTGCCTTTATTCCAAGTGAATTTCTTTTATTCACGGACCATCTGAAATGTGATAGATTAAGAAAATCAATACAGAATTCCATTAAGCTGTGAAACCAATTTGATGATTCATTAAAAGGTGCTGTGTAAACAGAATGAATTTGAATATGAAACCTCATTACATTCTATAGATCACAATATCATTTTAATGTGGTATACCTCACTGGATGAAAGGAAGTATTGAATCTGGGAGTTACAATTGATAACTCATTTTGTTTCAGGAGTCATTTTGATAACATCTTTGTTGAATCCTTCAAAATGCTTGGCTTTGAAATAACGAACCTAGTGAATTTTATTATCATTGCTGCTTTGAAAATAGTTCACATTTCTTCAGTAAGATTCAATCTTGAATATGCATTGATCATAAGAATCATGAGAATATAAAAGAAAGATATTGTAAACAGATAATAAATGTCTTCGAATGTCCGAACAACGACGTTCCTTTTCCTTTATTTTGTTAGGTATTCTCTAGTTCGTTACAAAGAGTTAATTAATGAACGAGTTATAATAAGTAACAAACCAAACAAGTTCAAGAATTGTTCACTTTACAGAGGATTTTACATCATGAAAGGTTTCGTTGTAGAGGGGTTACAAAGTTCATATTCTCACTTGCATCACTGCAATGAGGCGGCATAGTATTTATTGGTACTGATTAATTTGATCCAGAAGTTAATAAAGAATTGCATTAGAGAATCCGCAGAAGTTGTTCGACAATATCAAGTATACAAACCACTACAGTGAAAACAGAATAAGATTAATTGAACAGTCTTGTTTGATTGCACTTGCAGTTCATCGAGAATGTGCATGAGGAAATGCGATAAAGAACATACCATGAAAATAGTGAATTACTTTCTACAAGTTCGTTGTGAAAACAGACAGTAACTGTTACACATCTAAAGGGATGAAAACAATTGCCGTTGCTCGTTCGTGAAATTTTCCCAGATGAATTTCGTATTTTACATTCCACAAACTACTGCATTTGTATTATTTCTGCATTTTTAAAAGTCTGGCATTTCGAAACAAACAAATTGTTAATTAAATTCAACTCATTCGATAGCATTGAATGTTTCAACTTACCAACACAGGAACATGCCCATTTGATGGAAGCCTGGTATGAATAGTTAGAGAACGTTCGAGCAAAGAAGTCTTATTTTCAAATTGCATCAGTTTATCATCATTATCATTGAGTATAATATTCCACGAATCAAGAATCCAACACATATACGCCCAGTAGGCTATGATCGTTTTCACACGGTTTTCTCCAAGTTTCGTTGAAGAAAACTATGTTATGAATCTGAAGGTAGTTCGCAACGTGCTGGAGGGATTTTGAATATCATTGTACTGAGAATGGGAACAAACACATCATCATCTACTCAATAAAATCTCTTGGGGCACCGACGCTTCAAAACAAATAGCATACAGTCGTTGATGCTCGAACAACGAATCCATAACATAATATGTTGGAGCCAGGATTATCTGCTATCATACAATAGATGCATCAAAAAGGGCATAAGACACAAAACCCAAGAACATAATTCATCGAATGGTCCCCATTCATTTTAGACCTCCGCCGAAGCAATTTCCGCTCTTCCCCTCCCCTTATTGAAGATGATGAACACTAGCTACAACACCATAGGTAAAAGCTTTTGGCTGAAAAGTTTGCATGAAATTCCATTTGAGATCCTTCTTATATCACTAGCATGGATAACATGCATTGTACCACTATCTGTGAGCTCTTAGAGTGTTGGAGAAAGCAATCAACGTCAAGCTCGTACAAAATATACGGAGCAATCGCTTCAAAACAGTGAACGACTGACGATATTGTGGAGTTCGCCACCAGAGATCCATAGGATATCACGTAACACATATATAACAGACATCACTGGATATCTGAGGAGTATTTGATATAGTCTGACATCAAGGCATTTAAATAATGTTGAAGGCCTTAATTATACAATAACGTAAACACTAATAACAGTAGTAATGTATCAAACTAAACCCTAGGAGAGACACTGAGCGGCGAAACTAAAGAACTCATAACGGAAAATTGAGAAAAAGATAACATAACGGAAATTCAAACGAACTGAGAAATGTAAATAAAATATTCTATCGTTTCACCCTTACTATGTGATAAGAAATGTAATTCATAGTGGACAAATGAACACTTCTATGTTGTTATCACTTTTGTTTGTAACTTCCGTTAGTCGAGTTCCAGCGTTATTGCGCCATCTTTAGACGGTATTTGAATACAGCTATAAATATACTTATCAGTAGGTAGCTAAAGATTTACGGTAGTCGATCATTCATGAGCATATAGATTTGTTACTATAGCATTAAATATTGTGTTTTAAATTCTAATAATGACGAATTGATATTAACGGTAGGATATAGAAGCCAATCTGGACAATAATTCGTAGAATAAATACATTACACGGCTTTGAATAATGGTAAATAAATTAGGTCTGTTTGATCATTAAGAAATGGATTATTGCTTCTGAATTTGTAAGTTTCCAATGATTCCAGCAAGTTTCGAGCCTTTATCAGCTGTATGTGAAATGTTTGAACTGTCCATCTCAGGGAAAATGATTATTATCGAAAAAATTATCTGCGAATATGCAACCTGTTTTTGAGAGTCTGAACATCAACTTGATAGAAAATGAGTGTATTGTTTGACCCACATGGAAGAAGCACTTGAAAACCCTCAGAAGAGGAAAGCACAGATTAGATAATAAAACCGAAACCATTCAAGACAGGGTCGAATATGAAGCTACACTTACGCAGTACAACAACGAGATCAGAAAAGCAAAAAGGCAATCGTGGAAGGAGTTCTGTGAAGAGGTGATGGATACCCCCACATATTCTAACCCTCAAAGTGCTGGCTGAAGAGAGTACTTACTGTGAATCAATCACGTTTCCTAGAAAAGTACGATGACTCCTACAGAACAACTTTTAAGGGAAGCATACAGATGCTCATAGAGTTTCCAGCCGCAACTATTATGAATAATTCTGCAGCGGTGAAGAGTTCGCAAGGCAAGCCAGAAAGGCCAAATGTCTTGGACTGGAGGCTTGCTATGGAGATAACAAGGTCTAATAGAATTAGGTGGGCTATAGATAAATTCCGACCATAAAAATCTTCTAGAGGGAGCAAGAAATTCTAATTGCCTTCCTATGTAGATGAGGCTTGTATAGCTTTCGACACATACATACTCAGTGGCAAAAAAGGCGAGTCATTCATATACCCATGGTAGGTATATAAGTTCTCTGGAAAGACTTATAGACATATTCATACGTGGAGAGGTTTTATCAATCTCCTCAACGAACGCCGCCAATACGCGTAACGGTCAAGTGAATCAACAGATTTGACTCTGGATGATCTTTGCAGGCTACTAACAAAATATAAAGACATAGCCAAGGCTACGTTTGTCGACATCGAGGGTGCCTCCTATGTCACAATGCATCAACAAAGGCCGTTACCAAAGCTCTATAAAGAAAAGGGGTTCCATCCCTCCTGTGCCAGAAGATAAACGCCAGTCTGGAAAAAAGGCTTATCATATCATCAATCGGGGAAATCACAGCTACAGCCAGAGGATGCCCGCAATGAGGAGTGTTATCACTTTCCAGTGGGCTATCCTAATGGATGAACTATTGATGAGGCTAGCTTCCGAAGGCATTTACTGCATAGGGTATGCCGATGACCTTGCGAGTATCGCAATAGGCAAATTAACAGAAACAGTATCGGAGCTCACACAAATCAGAAAATCTTCTCAAAACCACTATAGTTGTCTTTATCAGAAAGAGAGTACAGAGAGGACTAAAGTCATCAGTTCTGAAATTCCAATTGCGCAAGAGGCAAAATGTCTGAAAGTTATTTCTCACAAGCTGACATGAAACCAACACTTACAGCAAACAATCCAAAAGAGCACGATAACCCTCAAACTACACAGAAGAATGTGTTGGGAAAGCTGGGGACTAGAAATGATCACATGGCTATACACCAGGGTCATTGATCTTGAGAAAACATTACTATCTGCCAATAATTTTGGATTGGGGATCTGATAATTTCGAAGAGTATAATGCAATGAAAACTGAAGCTTCATTTTCCTTCAGGAAGGAGGATCACATAATCCATAATTTTCTATGAACTCCTCACTATCCATGCTCAGTGTCACCACCTGCAGCACCCTTATGTGGATCGAACTTGTGAGGTCCATTGCGGAAACTGCTCTTCTGAAATTGTGTTTTATATTCCGTGTCTAGAGATAATGCACACCCCAGCAGATCATCATGATCTACAAAGCACAAATTCGACCTGGCTTGTAATAATGTTCACATGTTTGTGGTTCAGTTCCCAAACGTACGCCGCAACTTCTGGATCATATTCAGAAGAGAGCTGGTTAGTGATGTCAGAGTTAGGAGATCACTGATCTCTTCTGGGACATATAAAGGTGGCTGCTCATAACAAATCTTGTCTGTTGTTCCACCACGAGTGACCAGGTGGAGTAGTTCCGACTGGTAACCCTTTCATTATCATGCTCGAAACCTAACAAAGTTCTTTCCTCCAGACTTAATTTTTCTATCGATCGATGAAGCTGTAGAAATCTTCGCCTAGTGGAGTCTTCCTTGATGCCTATAGCCACCAAACTTTTGGGAAAAAATGCGTATATCCACTCCCAACATTCCATCCCTGACTCATATGATCTCCTACGAACAATATTGTTTTCCCGATTTTGCAGTTATAATATATGGGGAAAGCTTTTTGAGTTGCTATATTTGAATCCAAAACAGACTAACTGGCCAACAGAATTCCATGGCAGTGCCATAACATAAAAACATGCATTGAATATCCAAGTTTAGGGCATTCCAGTATTTGTGACATATACATTAAAGAAAATAGAATCAAATGTACTAATTCAGTCGATGTTTCTATCTTCGCTATTCCCAATTCAAATGGGTAGATTAAGAAGCTCCACAACATGAACCAAGGAAATCACCAATTCATCCAATTCAACATGTATGACTCTCTTGTGGAGACACGGAAATGAATCCTCACGAACTCCGTATCAGAAATAATTCAGATGATATCACATCACAGAACTAAAGTTACCTTCTAAATTAACCTACGAAGTTATTTTAATTGAGACGACGGTTACTATGTACTGCATAATTCAATCCAAGAATCACACTCATCAAGAAGTTCATTAATATTTCATTTTTGTTTCAGGTAACGTTCCGAAGCTCCCATTCTTATATCCCTCTCAACTTATAGGTAAGATAAAGTTTTGTTCACTTTGAAGCGAGTTTGGTTCATTATTCTACTGACAGTATGAAAATTTGAATAAACGTCAAACCTGTTACGGCTCTTCTACTTCATCGGTTGTCGTTGTCCTAGCTATTCCACTGCTATCTTAAGCAATCATATGATTATACCGAAATAAAACAACATTTTGCTTACTTCGATTTGGTGGATGCGCTGGATACATTTCAGAATCCCTTAATTTAATTATCTTTTACTCCAATCGATCGGCACTCCGTAACCGCAACGGACATAAATATGATGACACAGCTTAGCTCAGTCAAGAATTAGTTGAAGATGGAGCAACATCCGGAAGAACGTCGCTAGATATGCTAACGTTGCATCGTTTCAGCATAAATGACTATATTATGACGAAAATGTACATTTCTCCGAATAAGCAATATTATAAAATGAATAGGAAAGTTATGTTTTTTCGATGATTGTTCATTGTGGTTCAATCAGAATCAACTTTAGATTCGTGGTGTATGTCCTAAGAGCCCAGGACTTCACAGGGGCAAATAAAGTCCAAACTACACACGTTCGCCTTTTTATGAACGTCCAATATTGTTTTATTTATCGAATGATTACAACACATTTCCTTTGTATTTACTCTTCTCGATATACCTAGTTTAAAGTGAACGGGAAGTATCGTAATCGAACTACACTATTTTTCTACATGAGATGTCGTAAAAATGGGAACTGTATTGTTTAAGAGCGCGATAGCCCCGTTTGGATAGGTAATTCTGAAATCTATCTTCTTTCTCCAAATGGAATTATGTTTTATTGAACCGTGTTCATCTTACATAAATATATATTATACTCATATTTAACCCGCAGAAGTGTCCGAAACTCTTGATTCTCTATGTTATGTCTTTGTGTGGTACATTTTGATAGTTTATGTGGCAGAAAATATCAGTATGAAGCAAGGTTATGTATCTGAAATCAGCCTGACAGCACGTCACTGCTATCGTGCGAAATCATATGATTATACCGAAATAAAAAACATTTTATTTACTTCGATTTGGCGAATGCGCCGGAATAATTATACATTTCAGAATCCCTTAATTTAATTACCTAATCTATCCAGAACCACAACGTATATGAATGTGATAACATAATCAGGTTCATCAGAAATCAGCTAGAAATCGAACAACATCCGGAAGAAAGTCGCTAGATATGCGAACGTTTCATTGTTTCAGCATATATGACTATATTATGATGATCATGTAAATTTCTCAGAATAAGCAATGTTATAAAATGAATAGTAGTTATGGTGCCTTCTTAATTTTTCACTGTAGTTGAATCTTAATCTTATTTGTTTAGTGAAAATTGGTGTCTATCGTGTAGGTACGTAACAATCATAAAGTCAAGTTAGGCAGAGCCTTAAAGCCCAAGCCTTCACAGAGGCCAAAAAAGTCCAAACTAAAATACGTGAGTCACTTTATGAACTCCGATTTCGTCTTATTCATCCAATAATCAGAAGTCATCCCTTTTTTTCTTCAGCTTGCATAGTAGATAATTAGTTCGCTGAAATCTACTGAATTTTTAAATGCAGATACCGGGACATCAATAATTATCTTGGTCAAGGGTGGTTGTGGAATCTAAAACGTGTGTCTTACTTCACGTTTGAGATAATTATGTCACTGTCACACTGACTAAATCAATAACCTACAAATTTCATACCTATTTATTTCAGTTGTAAAACAATAATGAACTGCAAATTATGAAATAATTATGTGAACTTTGAACCTTTTCAGAGGTCGTGATAGCCACAATACGGGTCAAAAACGGTTTTGAAATACTTGATTTTCCGTAAATCGAATGACGTTCACGTGAGAAGCCCGTAGCACGCCAGTTAGAAAAGTGCAAACTGGCTGTACCTAATACGGCTTTACGACGACATCTCGCGTGCCGTTTTCGCTCCATGTAGTTAGATTCAGTATCGGACCGTGCCCGACGGCCCTTCTTCTTCCAATGAATGTCCATCAAATAGGAAAATTTAATTAAAGCAGTTCCAGCTATTCTCAGATCTCAGCTACGCGCGTCTAACGTGCGAGGTACCAAAGGGAATTTTCTCGCGACTAAAATATACACGAAGCGGGTAAAATCTAGCGGCTCATAGCCAAAAACCACTGGCGCCGGTCGCACGGGTCAAGAAACGGCCCCAAATTAACAAGACCGAGGTAAAATGTATAAACTCTAACCTACGCGCAGCGAGCTCCTCGAAGCATATGTTAAAATGATTTCGTTCGTAGCTGATTACATAGGACGTCTGGTGTTCATGCAATTATGTTTTTAGATAATTCGAACCTTCTAATTCCGATAGGCCACGTGAAAATCCCGGAGTCCAAAGCGCTAAAGACTTCTGAGTGTTACAATATTCGTATTAAAATTGCGAAATTTCGCACTTTTAGAAACTTCAAATTAATTATGACATAATTATTTCAAACGTAAAGTAAGACACACGTTTTAAATTCCACAACCACCCTTGACCAAGATAATTTTTGATATACCGGTATAATACATACATATCAAAGGGAGACATATGTTATGTTAAAAACTCATATTGGGTTATTACAATTAATCCCTCACTTGTATTTTCAATCTTGATGCATATGGTGAATCCCCGACATCTCATGTAAAAATCTATAAAACTATCTCTTACAATTTATTTTTACATAGACTAAGACATTCTTCAGATAAAAGCAAATCTTATTCGGATAAAATATCTTATTTGGAGTTAATCCTCCAAAAATCAAAAATCTCAATAGGTTTCATGAGTCAGAAAACCAAGTGACTAATTTATCCTGAATTATCAGAGATGTATTTCCAAAAATATTAATTGATGGCAAGTGATACTGCAGATACGGATTTCTGTTGATAATTAATGAATCAATTCACCAGTATCCTTCATATTTTTAATTGCCAAAAAGAATCACATTGTTGCTATCTAACACATACCTAGAATTGATGGCAGAAGATAATGCATGAATAATTTTTTGTTTGGTTATGAGCTATGACAAAAACGGAATAAGTAAAAATAATTAATGAATCAATTAAGCGGTATCCTTTATATTTTTAATTCCCAAAAAGATTCAAATAGGTAATATTGGATTAAACACATACCCTGCAAGTGAAGATTCCGGTAACTTTTGGTTCCACCCCTGAACTTCTTAGTTCACATTGCCTCATTTGGACGATTGGAAGAAGAAAATAACGTCCCATTTTTATACAAATTCCAATTAAAACAACTGCTTAGAAGAATATCGTCCAATGTATGTTGAATGCTAAATCGAATTGCCATTGCTAACTACTTTTCATGAAACTCCTATTTTTGACTCTCCCATGTATGTACATCTATCAAATAATATTGAAAACCAGAAACACACTCACACTAGAAATAATGTATTTCATAGATATGAAACCCGTATGAATGATGATATTCACCATACTCACGTTCATTGGTTGGACAAAATTGTCATATTTATCAAGGTATAATTTGCTATAATTATTTTGTGAATAGATATGGCAATAATCCATTGAAAATATTGGAAAATTTACTATACACATATTTACTAGCATTAAAGCATACATTCTGGTAAGTTGAGGAGTACCTTAGTACCTATATTTCAGTTTACATTGTGAATTGAATGTTTTATAATTCATGTACTAATATTTATGCATTCCAAATTGAATATTTTTTAATTCGTGTTCTAATATTATCTTTAATTGTATAAATGTTTCATGAGCATTACCTATATAATTTGTGCTTGATCAATACTTAATATATATATTATATTCTTAATTCTGTAAATAAAAATAAATTCGATTATGAATACTTATTGTTAAACAAATGATTATGGTGGCCATTCATGAATTCATAGGATTAACTCTATAATTTCATACTAGGTACAACAGAATATTGAAAATACCAAGAAGATTTCATGGTACAGCTTCAAATAATAAAGAATAAACAATGTCAATTTTATCATTATAATTTTATATTTGTTAATTTCTAGAGACTAGCAATTTCTTCAACCTTTTTCAGATGTATGTAATGTCTATTTCAAGGAAGGAAAAGTTAATAACGGGAAAGCGATTTGGGAATGTGGAACCTGTTTTTGAAAATCTGAAGAATCTTTCATGTTCATTGAACCAAGACACAAAGAGCGTCCCGTTTGTCCTTTATGAGAGGAATCGCATTCTTGACAGAACAGCTTCATTATTTTATAAAATATGTACTTAATTCAGAATTGGGTTTGAATGTTATATTTAAGTCATAAAGATTCAGAAGGTGTTCGATTTTTCGAGTGATTTCTTCAAAATAAGTTACAGATCAATTTACTTCTTGAAATTAAACTTTTTGTTAACGTTATTTTGTTATTTTCGGTCGATTAATGCATCCATTTTATCTAATCTAGAACTCAACGAATTTGATGGAATTATATCTGAATTCTTCTTCCAAAACATATCAACAGTAATGTTTGTTATCTGTTATCATCAGAGCGGAATCTTTCATTTGAAATTTGTGACATTTTTTCAAATATACCTCCCGGATTATGCCTCATGATTTTAACCGATTTTATTAAAATGAATTACTATCTCCAATTTGATCAATTGTATTTGATCCGAAAGGTATTCCAATAGGTACCACTACAACCTTGCTTCTAGCAGAATTTTGAGAATCACATCTCACTATTAACCATATAATTTTCTGGAATAGATATATGGCTGATGTTTTAACAAGTTCTGGATGGTCAAATAGGCAATAGGATAATTGCTTTTCATCGCTAAATTCAATCCAACCGAGAAAACAACTGAAAGGAGCAATTTCATCAACTTCAACTCTCACAAGAACAGATGATAAGATTACTTTTAATGATTTTCGGAAAAAAGCTTACTCAAATAATTTCATCAGATTCTTCCTCCATATTCCATATAAAACGGTTGCCGTCCTTCCAACGATACCTTGGACTTTTTCAAATACCATTACCACAATCAAATGTCAAACAGAAAATTATAATAATTGTTACTCATATGTCTGTGATGAGAGCACCGTTACTTTAACCCTTGTATTAATCGTTGCTCTTTTGTTTTAGATTAGTTGTGTAATAAATGGCAAACAATGCCAAGTCACAGTCAAATTACCATTACTATTGAAAAAATTATTATTTCCGATTGAATGTTTTATGTATTACTTGTCGCTTCTATTGTGAATCAATTGTGCAATGAAAACATTTCCAACACTTCGATTTTTTTCACCTGCTGATAATGTCAAGATCCCATTCAAGTTAGCATTTCCATTGAAAAATTGATTTTTGCAAATCAAACGTTATATCAATTGTCGCTTTTTTGTTGCAAATTATGTAGTTGTGTCAAGTAATTCTAGCACCTACTCCGATATTTTTTCTAAACAACTGGTAATGTCAAGTAAAGTTAGAATTATCATTCAAAAAAAATCAACTTTTAGAATTGAATATTGAGTTATTTGGATCTTTTTTTGCAAATAAGCTATGCAATAGAAGAATGTGTAGTTTTATTTTTCTTCATGGTCATTATTGCCGAGTTCACAGTAAAGTTACAAGAAAAAATGGTTTTGCAAATCAAATTCTCTGTTGGGTGTCGCATCTTCATTGCATTAGTTCTCACACGAAGAAAATTTAGTTTTTTCATTCACTCAATAAAATGGCTGGTAACGCCGATATCATTTCCAATCTGTCGTTGTCACTCAAAAAATAGAGTATTTTTGACTTTTAACTCCTAGAATCATTAGAAATTAGTTATGTGGTGAACCAGAACCTTATGTATTTACTTTTGTATATACCCAAAAATTAATATTCAAGTGGGAAAGAGGATTGTTACCCTACCTGACTCGAATTTTAGGAAAATCAAGAAAAAGATCGTAAACTTCTTCCTCCCCTGATATTATACTAATGTTTATAAATTTCAAGTACAGCTGATAAAGGATTGAAACAAAATTGGATGTAAAAGCGCCGGTCTTACGTTGGCTAACGCGGTATCTTTCCTTTCAATTTTTCACTATCAGCGGTTCTGCGTGTTTCTTGTAATTCTGAGGCTCCTCTCTTCATCGTGTATATATCCTGAAGAGTATATTACTTTTACTTAAGTTATTTCTAAAATTGTTGAAAAAAGTTCTAGGGTAAAAATACTTTTCACATATTATTTGTCATCGAATTTCGAGCAACTTTGAAAAACGTATCTAGCTGTCTATATGTATGTCACAAAACTTGTACAAACGGTAACCCAAAAATGGAAGGTCCTGCTCTTCAGGAAAATCGTTCAGTAAACACACTTATTGGAAAATAAAAAAAACTAAACCTCTTGAAGTACACATTTAATTTATTCAAAACTTTTACAGTATATTTGAGTCAATTGAAAACTGCTTCCAGCCAAATTTCAAAAGAACTGTTCATGAACAGCAACAACAATTATCGGAATAAACTCAAACTGACATTCTACTCCAATATTTTATGTAAATCGACATTGTGTTGTGTTAGGATATCTGGCTTTCACGCAGGAGACTCGGGTTCGATTCTCAGAACGGGGAAATTTGTTTTTGAACTTTTCTTAAAAACATTATTAATTCTAATACTATTTACTTGTGTAAAAATGATGAAATAAATGATTTATTCCATTATACTCACACAAATGCGAAGAGTACCTTATGAAATGTGAAAGAAGTATATAAAAATCAGGAACCGAATCAAATGATTTGCAAAGAGTAACTTTTCAACGCACACTATATCTAGTTAATTCACTGTTGTTGGAAGCACGTCAATGAAGTTATTTCACGGTTTTTTAATCTATGTTTGTCCTATAATACCTGCACTATAGTTGCTACCTAAAGAATCATTATTTAAGTAAAACTTATATTATATAATCCTCTAATTTAAGAATGATCACCGTAATCCTTTGTTCAGCGACAAGTATTTGTATCCCTATTTCGAAGTCAAGGGTAGAATGATAGGATTAAATTGAGGTCGTCGAAAGTAGATATATAGTTGGATATCTTGGAAAACTTATTTTTGGATTTGAAAGATAGCTAGAAAAGTTTCCGTTGGCGCAGATTGTTTTACAGTTGCTCTCGAATGAAAAACGTTGATACATTTACAACTTAACTGCAATTATGTAGTTTCGTAACCCTTCTCAAACTTCCAGCGTCGTCTGTCTTCAAGATCGTGAGAAATCAGCTCCTCAGCGTGCGGACGATGTTGTTTTCAGCGAGTTGTAGAATGCTATAATGCAATGTAAGCACATTCAGAATAAGCGTCGTGCAATTATCTACCCCGCTTCAGGCATCTGAAACTTCCTTCGATATTCAAAAGACCATATTTGTCTGAGTTTGTTAGTTATTTGCATATATTTTTCATTTGAATTTATTCATCTGAAACACACATATAGATCCACATTATGGCTGGTTTCAATTAATGAGCTTGAGAAGTATCTAGGTTGTCTATAGGTAAACTTATTTTTGAATTCGATAACATCAATTCAACATGTAAGAGAACATGGATATGTTATCTTCGAGCGGAAATTGTAAGGTTATTTTTGAAAGTAGATAAGCATATAAATGAGAGGAATATATAATCTACAAGCTACAATTGTAGGCCAGTAGGATGTTAGTAACTTTTGTGCAAATATAATTTCATTTTGATCGCTACTCAGTCAAGGATTACGAGGTAAAATTTACTTTCAAATTTTTCGCGCAATTCAAGGGTCTCATTTGTGGTGCTTGCTTATTATGTCCGTAATTTGAGTTCAACCGGCCTACCAAAGGCAGTGAATGGCAAAAAGAAGTATTCTTAGAATGTTCACCCCTGTTACGAAATGCTTTTTGAGAGTTTACTCGGATGATTAATAGAATGAGATTTATCATCCTTCCTGTAGAAGATCCAGATGAAGTCATGAAAAATTAACTTAGTGCTTCAAGTCAATATGAATAATCCGTGAAGTTTAATTAAGCATTATTATTTATGGAAATGAGCACTGAAAATATTCGGTTATCAAAATTTTTGTTACGATGCACTATTTCCAAGTCTACTTTTGATGATCTCTGTACCATAATTTTACTAGGATGAATGTAATATTCCAACAAATAATCAACTATAATCAATTTTTGGAGCTACACAAATCGAAAAATTATTTTTCATGTTGATTATTTTTGAACATGTGGAAGTGTATTGCATCTCATGTTGCCTACTTGAGTCTTATTGTTATTGTAGTATAGGAATCATCCATTCCTATACGAGATTACCTAAAAACCTTAAGTTATAGAATTCGACCTTATTCTTATTAAGTAACGTTATTAAGCATATATTGATAACTCATAACTGACCCACTAACAACATGTTGACTATTACACATTGTATAGCCCAAGATAACCTTGACACACAGAACAGGGTATCTCGAGGTAGTTATTGAGGAATCGATGTATATGCTAAAGACTAGAGTATGTAGAACAATAACATAAACATCACAGTAGATTATAATATATATAGTTATGTAGGATTCATATACATTCAGTTATATCATAATTATTGATATAAGATATTGATGTAAGACTGTACTATCATTATGTAGAGCAAGACTTTAAGTCGTTATGGCGTCAAGCTCTACAATTAAGTAAAGTGACTCTTTTATAAGTGATATGTTTCCATCCCCTACACCTTCACCAGGACCACGGGTCAGGTTAGGGCAAACCGCCCAACGTTAAGACCTTTAACATTACATGGCGATCCTGCCAGAAATTTGAATTAGCAAAATAATTGCGAGCGAATAGTTTATTCGATATTTCAAGGGCAATCTAGTGACTATAGGAATGATCACCCAAGACATCACGGATCAAATTGGAATATATTATTGGGCTGAATCAATTACATAGATATGTCACAAGAGAAGTAAACGGAAAATAAGAAGATGAATTGTAGGCGCAGAATTGGAGTAAATGGAGATGAATTGTAACATACGTAAGTCTGCAGCTTTGATCCGCATATGACTTAGGTACGTTGTGGAAAAGTATGGCAGCAGTAATATGAATTACAGATGATATTTTTTTTTGATTTACATAAAACTACACTTTCGATCGGCATTGTACCTAAGGGCATTGTTGAGAAATGTAGTCAATTTGTGTAAAATTTCATTATTGCTGAAATAGGCATAATGATGAATTCCAAGGATGAGGAATTTATGAGCGCTTGAAGAGAAGAAAATATGGAAATAAAATCCGCCGGTAAATAAAATAGGATTGAAAATAAATGTTATACCAGACGTATAGACATAATATATAATGAAGAATGTAATAAATAAAAGAAGACATGAAGATGGTACAAAAATAACATATGTTTCTATATATATAAATAAGTAAATAAAATCATTTCAGGCAAAAAGCCGTAAAACTAAAAAGTATGCGCAAATCCCACAGTATAATAATAATATGTATGACCATTAATTAAGAACAAAGTTTGTAAATGAAATATTGTATACTATGTTTGTAAAATAAAAATAAGGTACGTTAAAAGGGAAAAGAAAAAAATGTTAATCTGTCAATTCAACATTTTTTTAAACCGCGTTGGGAGGTGTAGTATAGGAATCATCCATTCCTATACGAGATTACCAAAAAACCTTAAGTTATAGAATTCGACCTTATTCTTATTAAGTAATGTTATTAAGCATATATTGATAACTCATAACTGACCCACTAACAACATGTTGACTATTACACATTGTATAGCCCAAGATAACCTTGACACACAGAACAGGGTATCTCGAGGTAGTTATTGAGGAATCGATGTATATGCTAAAGACTAGAGTATGTAGAACAATAACATAAACATCACAGTAGATTATAATATATATAGTTATGTAGGATTCATATACATTCAGTTATATCATAATTATTGATAATAAGATATTGATGTAAGACTGTACTATTATTATGTAGAGCAAGACTTTAAGTCGTTATGGCGTCAAGCTCTACAATTAAGTAAAGTGACTCTTTTATAAGTGATATGTTTCCATCCCCTACACCTTCACCAGGACCACGGGTCAGGTTAGGGCAAACCGCCCAACGTTAAGACCTTCAACATTACATGGCCTTCTATGCCAGTCTTTAACATTAGGTGAATTTTGTTCAACATACTATGAAATAAAAGCTGACTTACTTTTGTAGCACCAAATAATAACACATTACTTATGGTATTGAACTCACTCGTTACTTCAACGAAAAATGGTGAGTAGTTAGAAGAAAATAGTCTTGAAAAGACTTGTTTTGGTTCTTGCATAAATTCCACGATAGGTTCATGAATGATATGAAGCAAATACTATTGTGATAATTGAAAGTTCTGGATACAGGTAAGAATTAATTCCAGAGATTAAATTAGCTGTAATGAGTATCAAAACTACTGCTGTTTGAACTTGAGATTATTGAACAAGAACATCAAAATAATAAATATTATGTCACTGCCCTCAACACTATAGTACCTTCAAACAATGCACATTAGACTGTGCCAGAAATAATCGACTTTTCAAATTCTGCTCTCCATCGAGTATATTGTTCCCTGTTGAAATTTATTCTGGGCTCCTCGTATTCCAACCAAATTGGACAATATTTAGAGGTTCATCAAGTCAAAAACTTGTTTTTCGACGTTTTTTCTAGGTTTTTAAGAAATTGCATGTCACTGTTCTACAATAACGACAGATTGGACAACTGGGACACACTAATACATTTGAACACGGAGTATTTGGAGCGATTCGGTTGCCATACCTAATTTCGGGAAGATGTATTGGTCAAAAAAGCCATTTTCTAAGGCCTAAAAACCGTGATTCCACATTCAAACTTCAATAACTTTATATTTTCACATTCCTGATGCGTTATATGTTGTTTTAACTCAGTCTTGTATCACGTAACATTACTTTAATTGATAATTTCACAGAAAATCGCCAAATAGTGATGATCAAAGGCTCTAAGGTATATCGAAACGTGCTCAGAAAATAACACAATGTCGACCGTTTTTGACATTTTAAACTTCTAGCCCAGGCAACGAACCAGAAAAAAAAAATATAGTGAGCTAGAATTTCAAAATTTTTCTTGCATTTTGTTCCTAATACCTTATAGATCATTCATGACTATCAAGGACGCGGGGGTCGACCTTTCTACCCCCTCAAAACGGAGTTTCAACCCCTCAGAGGAGCATTCTTATAGAAACGATTCACGATTCCGCATGTAGTTTTCGGAAAACTCCCTCCAGATGGGAAATTTGGAAAATTTATATATTATACAGGATGTCCCAGATTTTAGTAGCAGAACTTCAACAGTCGATAGAAAATTTGATACTGAGAAAAAAGTTCCTATTAACCTATATGCACAGACGCTTAGTTTTTGAGATACAGGGTGTTGAAATTGAAAAAAAAAATTGTTTTTTGCGAATATGTCCGGAACCCTTCATCGTACAGAAACTATCTTTCGCCTATCTTTCGCAAACATTTTCTACTCATAGAAAGCTATGTTCTGTGCGATAAAAATTTGTTTTTTAGTCATAATTGGTGAATATTTTGGAGGGGTAGTGAATGTTTTTCTCCCCAACTTCTATGCCACTGGAAAGAATAAGGTTTTGAACCACAACCGTTTGAACCGCCAATGTTTTCTATACAAAACAGGTACTCTTAGTTATAAGCTCTAAATTCGACCGTTTTCGAGAAAAATCAACTTTTATGGTTTTGTTACTTGTTCTAACATTTGAATAAATTTTGTTTAATTAGTAAGAATTGACCATGTTTTTCAACATAAAAGTTGATTTTTCTCGAAAACGGTCATTTTTAGAGCTTATGACCAAGAGCATCTCTTTTGTGTAAAAAACATCAGCGGTTCAAATGGTTGTCTCAAAACTGTACTTTTTCCAGTGGCGTAGAAGTTGGGGAGAAAAACACCCACTACCCTTTCGAAATCTTCACCAAGTATGACTAAAAAAAAATTTTTATCACACTGAACATAGCTTACTAGGAGTAGAAAATGCTTGCAATAGCTGTTTTCTGTACGATGAACGGTTCCGGAGATATTCGCAAAAAACAAATTTTTTTTTTCAATTTCAACACCCTGTATCTCTGAAACTAAGCGTCTGTGCATATATGTTAATAGAAGCTTTTTTTCTCAAAATCAAATTTTCTATCGACTGTTGAAGTTCTGCTACTAAAACCTGGGACACCCTGTATATAATCTATAATTTTGTTGCAAAAATTACGTCTAGTAGGTTTTTTGGTTCGCTGATCACGATTCCGCTGTTATTTTCCCAAAAAAACTCTCTCCAGATGGAAAATTCGGAAAATTCGAGATTTTCCTGAGACGGTTATGAATAATAAAGTATAATTTTGTTGCAAAAATGACTGGAGGTCATGAATAGAGGTCATTTATGGAGCGCCACTAACGGCGGCGACTAGCTCAGCTTGCGACCCGCGCTGTTTGGTTTTGTGTGTTGAAAACAAATTGACCCTTTTTTGTTATTAAGGTTTCTAGTATATGGCACAATATACTAATGAACATTTTTTGAACTTCCCATAAATTGCATACATTTCAAGAGCATTATAGAAATCGTACTTAGAATGTCATCACTGATGGGCAATTTTCTGTGAAATTACAATTTAAGGTAAAGCCACGTGATACAAGACTACATTAAAAGAACATATAAAGCATCGGAAACCTAAAAATATGAAGTTTTGAAGTTGAAATGTGGAATCACTGTTTTTAGGCCTTAACAAATTGGCTTTTTTGGCTAAAATATATTTCCTAGAATGGACTGAAACGCATCAAATACTCCGTGTTTGAATGTAATAATGTGTCTCAGCTGCCAATTCTGCCGTTATTGACATGAAACTTCTCAAAAATCGGGGAAAAACGTCGAAAAACACATTTTTGACTTGATGGACCTCTAAATATTGTCCGATTGGTATTTGATGAACCCGAATGAATCTCAACAACATACCAAATGAAGAGCAAAATCAAAGAATATTGATTTTCATTGGCACAGTCTAATGCACATTTTTCATGTAACATAATTATCTGCTACGTATAATGGTTGTCGCTCATTCGTTTACACCATTATCAAAAATAGTGGTTTCAAGGTGTTATCATAATATGGGTATATTGTTCCAAATTAATCATTCTTGGATATCAAATTTATTGGGTGTTGCTTGTTGACAGTTCATTCATTACACACTTGAAGTTGAATTTCGAACCAATTTAGGAAGTTGTTCTGATAGACTTCACCATGATAAACGATATCCTTCCTCTATTGGTTCTACACTAGGAATAAGACCTGCTGTACAGACAGTATGAAGTACAATTTTAGTGCTAGAATCATGCCAGGGATGACTGTGAGTACCATCTTTAAAGATTCATGTTTCGTCTAGATGAACGAAGAGGTACCTGCATCTTCAATTTTCAGATCAATATACTGATGTGAAAAATCTTCACGTTTCGCAGTTCACAGACCACACGGCGTAGTACACGTAGGATTACATTCCTGGGGAAAATTATTTCTGTACTTTTGACGTCATATGTTTCTCAACTTGAACAGCACATGTATTGAAGTGAGATTATTAAGGGACATCTCAGCCATTCTTGTAGGATTAACAAATTCCACTACGAGAGCTATATCGTCACGAAGAACTATCCAAAAACATTATCTTCTTTGTTGATTATCACAGTACTTCGTACCTAAATGAGCAATTTTTACCGAAACTTGCTCTTTGAGGACATTTTACTCTCTCATTGTTCAAATTCAATCTTTATACATGTGCTTACCTCGTTTGAATTGATACTCATCGTATCTAAATATGAGTTTACAGTACCATCAACATCTTATATAATATGATGACTATAATTATTTACGTTACAGTACCTCACAATAAACGTTGAAATACCTCAGAAATGATCGTTGGAATATACTAAAATAAATGTTAGTATGACCGTTGGAATAACCGTGGTAATGCATTAGAGCAAGGGTCACCAAACTACGGCCCGCCAGTGTCATCAATCCGACCCGGGGCAGCTAATGGCATACTGATGTTTTTGTTATTTGATAAGTTGAATAAAAAGATACAGAATGATGATAACTCGGTTTTATTAACTTGCTAGGTGAAGCTCAATGACAAGAATAATACGCAGAAAATTTAACTTGAGGTAGTTCCTCTGCGACAGTTCAGACAAAAAGTTTCAGCTGATTACTCACGTTATACATATCAGCGGTACTACGGACTGTACAATATATTTTTCAACGTAAGTGTACTTTTTACATTCCTATATTCCCTATACATAATACACACATACTATGAAATATTATTTAGCATGGAAATGTGGCAACGTCGCGTATTTACTTCACTTATTCATCTTATAGAGTCCAGTCTTACTTATAGTTTTAACGCACAGTAAACATAAACACGCTCCCACATTTTACTCTTCACAACGTTGCCGCATCGTTTCTATCAAAACTACGTGGTAATAATTTTAATTTTTTCTTATGTATTCTAAATATATCATCCTAACAGATATTAGTTTCTTATCAGGATCTTAAAATTCGTTCTATAATAAAAAAAAAATTATTGATCAATTTCCCATGCTTCTCCCATCCTACATGTAAAACAAATGTCATTTTTAATTGCAAATATCTCATGTCCGATGAGGTCCATCATTTTCTAATTTTAACAGTATGTGTATTATGTATTTAATAGTTTATATTCCAAGTTTCGAGGATTTTTTAAAATATTGCTTCCATGACCGTACTACCTTAGGCATAATAACTAACGAATAATTGAATCCAACTAACAAAAATATCTTCTCCAGTGGTCGTGCCGTCAATACTATGAATATCAAGAAGTTCTTCATTCACTTCATACCTTTTATCTATTCCTCGAATGAAAATCAACACCTGAACAGTATCTGACACATCCGTTGATTCATCCAAGGCCAGAGAAAATCATTCAAGATGTTCATTTTTGTCATACAGTTGATATGATATGTTTTCTGCGTTGTCTTCTACCTTCCGAGACACGGTGTTTGCTGACAAACTGACAGTTTGAAATGAATTTTCCTTTTCGGGGCACATTTCCTCGCTACTGCAATTAGGCATTCTTTGATATTTTTCCATCGGTGAATGGTTTTCCACGTTTCGCAATTTCCAGCTGGCACGAGATGCAGCCTCTTGTTCAGTATTGAGTTTCGTAAACAAAGATTGCTCCGATTTCAGTCCGGCCTTCAAATTCAATTCTTTCTGTTCGCAAACTTCCTGCATATTTTGACTAATTTTGAAAATGTTTCGTTTCATAATGACGTTTATTGCTATATTCTTTTAGAATGACTATGGTTTCATTCCAAATCAAACATACTGCCCGCTTACTGGACTCAATTACGAAATATTGAATGTTCCAGTTATCTTTGAATGTTATGCATTCACTGTCTACTTTTCGCTTTTTTCCCATACTAGTGAATCACACACAAAAGCAACAAGTCAAATCAAAATACTGTTATGGAGAAGTCTTTCAAACACGCACGAACACATTTTGAGGAGCTACGCACTACTTTATTTCACAACAGAAAGTTTCGCCCCCTTCTTCTTTCCCAGGCGAACTGAAGTGACATCAGAACCCTCTCGAAACAACGAGAAAGCCGCGATTATTACTGCGCTTTCGTAAGTACTACTAGGGCTATCTGCTAGCGATGGAGCGTATTGCCACTACCTATTTCAGCGTGTGACCACAAGGTGTAGTCAAGGGTTGGGGTCGTAACTTCAAAGTACAGTTAGTACACAATAGTAATTGAACTGGCGAATTTAGCAAGCGTATGCTCGCCCAGGGCACGTACTAGGCGACTAGTCTAGAAATTAAAGATAATCGCAGGAAAATTAGATGGGTTTTGGCTCTTGGAACTTACTGGAGTAAACAGTACAGCCATAAGGCTGGAAAGTTTGAGACCACTGCACTAAAGTTAACGTTGACCAAGTACATTTCTCACTAAACTCTATGTTCTATTGACCTTATATTTTTCGATATGAAAATAAGGTATTCTTAAATATTGTCACTAATCATTTCTTTTGCTTAATCATCATTCGATATTTCACTATTTAATTAAATCTATATTTTACAATTGCCTTTCATCAATTTATCACTTATCAATCCATCCTATTTTCAATAATTATTGGTTCTTTCAATCTCTACTTCAATTCTATCGCATGATTGTCTAAAAAAATGTTGCCTTTTTTTATGTTCCATGAAATAGTAGGCAATCTGTATATTATCTCAACATAAAGTCATATGGCGAAACATCATATGTTACTTAAATGCTCCAACTATCAGGATGCAAAATCAATCTTCGTCTGGACTCAAATACTCCCTTAATAATTTTTTGTGTAAATTCCTTAATAAGATTGATGGTGGTACGTGTTTTACATCTATTTCCCTCGTCTCGTGATCTATCATAATTTATGTATTTTGAATAATGGAAATCTTCCAATACTTATTCTATTCATAATCCATCTCATGAACTGCCGGTCCATCTTGCACCATAAATGATGTTACTATGTGTCTTTTGCTCACTTACTCCAGATTAGAATCTATGCGCTGCCACTATAGAGATGATATACACTGGTTCAAGCTTATATGAAAAATATTCTGTATCTTCATCACATAAATCTTCCAGATCTCCTCCCTTGTTTACTGTATTGAATTGAAATCCTTACTATCTACCATCTTATCGCCGTAGCTTTTCTAGAAAATCATAGTTTAAATAATTCAACTGAATATTTTATGTTACACCTAGAAATAATATTAGTATATGCTGAATCATAATTCTACATGCTTGGAATATTATGACAATGAAATTCATGAACGTGATATTTGAACCCTTGGATGATTTATTGGAATTTCTCATCAGCAAAATTCCGTGGTATGGAACAGTATCGACATTGAATCTTCCATGAATTGTTATCTTCATTCATATCAATTTCATATCATTTCAATACACGTACTTGGGTCAATGTTCTGGCAATCTATTTTTTAGAATTCACAAAACTCCTCATCTACTGAACTCTTCAAAATAATTCCCTCTGACATCTCTGACTTAGAATTTTACACAAATTATAAAAATTTCCTTCGTTATGCTACTTTGAATTTACACTATTATCTAACCATTTTTGTAATTAAATGAATGAATTAATTTGTGAGCCCTGAACTTGCTCAGATTCATCCACTATTTGTAAGGTTTTGAAGGAACCTTTTGTGTCTAATGATCCCAACTAGCTCAATAGGTTTCAATCCTCCAGGAAATTATTATTGAAAAAATTATAATAATTATTTTCTGAATTAACAAAGATAAATACTAATTAGAATTCCAAATAATTTGAATAATTAAATTGAAATTATTAATTATATATAGAAAATTAATTTTTGAACCAAAAGTTCCAATTTGAGAAGTTAATTCGTAGATGAAACAATTTTGGATAGAGATCATGAACAACTTGTATGAACTTTGAATGGAGTGCTCTTCCAGGAATTCCTCTCTACAACATGGCACGGGGAGAAGGATGGAGGCGTGTCGACTGTTCAAGCCGTGAAATATAGACAATACGCGCAATACCTTGGCCACAAGTTCCAGGGATGAATAACTAAATCAGCAGGAATAATCATTATGATCTCACCACTGACTTAGTGATCCTCCCAAATTGTATATTCGATATTATTTAAAAAAGTTGAAGTCTTAAAGAGGACAGGTAAAATACAATATTAACATCTGAAAGAGAATGTTTGAACAATAGTTTACTTGTCGAAGTTATGACAATTTATACTTCAAATTATATATAAAATGGTAATCTCGAAGAGAATGAGTGAATTAATATAGAAAGCTGCAAGAGAACAATTATATAATAGTTCTTTTAATATAGTAGACTGAAATCATGATCGTAGTTTCTGAATGCATAATCTGTTCAAACAATATCAGAAGGTTCACTCCCATAAAGCAGTAAATACCAATTTCGGCTTTATAAGTCCACCCAGATCAATAATTATTCCGTTATCTCACCAAAACTAACCTACAGAGACATATCAATCACAAATTCATTATGAGGTTAGTCAAAGGAGGGTGATACGGAATATTATGTAACCACTGGATCATTGCTAGGTTAAACAAGCCTTAAAGAACGATATAAGCCATTCTGACTATTACTTGACAAATTAAATACGAATTTGAAGACAAGACAATGAATTCAAATAAAAGATCATCTAATTCAGATCCAAGAAAAAAAAGCGATCTTGTGTGGCCACGCGGATGACTCGATATTTATATAATTATTGAAAAATATCATCGATCAGAGAAATGTACACGTCTAGTACAAGGTTCAGATATAACTAGACATCAAGTTATCAGATTCACTGTTGACAACAATCCTTCAATACATTCAATTAATGAAGAGAATAAGAATAATTCGATTCGCCGCACGTACGGTCCAACACAAGATGAACCCTGTCAATTTTCATTTTCTAGTCTACCCTTTCATCGCGTGACGCGATCTCAAGTTTCGCGCATTAGTGGAATAATCTTTTTTCGCCATTGCATCACAGATGTCAGTCATAGTCTCTTTTTTCCAGTTAGGTACAATTCCGAGCGGATATCATTTGAAACATTATTCAAGCAATTAGAAACTCAGTAACGTATAGAACATTACTTATTCCAAACTCTTCCAGTTGTTTTCACCACTGCGGACTGCATCGTCATACTCCCCCTTCTATGTTTCGATAATGGTTTGCCCATCATCGCTTCCGTTATGCCGTGATTCGCTACCTGAGATTTTCTCAACATAAAATAGAAAAAAGCGGGTATTCATGGGTTACAACAAATCCCTGACATCGGGTTATCTAACCTTATTTGAATCTGATTTTGCTATCGTAGCCATGTTTTGACTGAATGGACTGGGTGTCGTGAAGGTACCATGCTAATTAGAGTTTGCACAGCCATTATCTAGCATGAAAGAGTGATGTTCCATAATTATTCACCACAAATATTGTTCGTGTAACTCATGAAACAAACACAAAAACAAAATCATCCCACGTAAGACTAGATATAACATTGTCTTCAGTACCTCCTGTTGAGCTTCATATACCTATCACAGGAATCTATATTAAACATTTCATAACTTCCTCACATTGTATGTCTTATATATTGAGCTAGTTACACATAGAGATTAAAGATCTCAACTACAATTACGCAAGTTTTTATACTCTCAATATATTTGTTAATTCGTTTAAAATAGTTTAGAAGTTCTTGCTTTGAGGAAATTTATCATATCTTGAATAGTAGGCTTACGCGGATAGCTAATCTTGAAAATTCTTGGCTTCCGAATGGATAGCGCGTCATACTCTTGAATCAATCAAGGTCTATTGTAATTCATCATATTTATAATCTGATGTGAAATGATGTGAACCAAAACAAGTTTTGCCACTAAATTGATTGTTATTTCGAATGATAAAGTGTTAGCGTTAAGATGGTCGTTTATAATATTCCTGTGCATTTTGTTACTGACTAATTAAATATAGTGTACTCTATAGAATCTGACTATAATTCAACCAGATTCTAACATGAAGCCTACATAAATACAAATAAAAAAAAATTGATTTGTGGGAAAACTAATTTGAATATTCAAAATACTTCAAACGGTGATAAAGCGATGATTTTTCAATTGTATTCCTCTGTTTCTTTCTTAAGTACGTTAATTAACTAGCATTTTTTTTTCCAATTTAGGCTGCTATGTACATTTTGGATATACGAAAAAAAAAATTCGTTAAAAAGTTTCGAATTGTGTCAATGTAGCTATTTACCTTTTCCGTTGTCACTCTTCCAAAAACACCAATATCATTTTAAATTTAACTATTTCCTTCAATATTGATGGGAGTGGAAAATGATTTATGAGAGAAATATATTGTTTTTGAGTGACAAGAAGCAGCTTAAGACTAGTTGTTAGAAGATCAGTTTGTATTCCTTGTTAAAGAATTCAGCTACTTTATTGAATTATAAAATAGCTTCATTTAATTGTCATGTACATAGATTATTGAATATTCGTTTGAGCCAGCAAAATTGTAAGAACGAAATTGATAAACTTGAGCAAATGGTGTTGGACAATAGTTACATCAAATCTTTGTTCAATAATTTGATTTCTCAATAAAAATAGGAAATTGGAACGCAGCCAACTAACCAAATTAGATCCACTACCTTCAAATAGTTCAATTAAATTTAAAATCATCCCTTATCATCGTTCAGTGATTGAAGACTTCCATAATTTGTTTCCTATATTTGCCATACTACCCGTTTATTGGTGTAAGAACGAGCTAAAAAGCTGTTCAGGCAACAACTTTGATAAAATTTGCAAAATCGATTGTCATGTTTAAGATGATATGTCAAACTGGAAGGAACGTCTCATCTCGGTATACAAAAAATTTGATTACTATATAGAAAAAATTTATATTTATGATATATATACCGGGTGTCTCAGTAAACATGTTCCAATGGATTATCTCAATCATTTCAAAAGATAAAAATTTGAAAATTTCATGATCTCCACTTCGTTAAAGGAACCTTCAACTGAGGAAAACAAAAATTGAAAGTCACTCCCGGTTTGACCGGAAGTGACTCTGACTTTTTTATTTCAAATAGCACCCTGTATGTTATTTACAATTTTTGATTTCTACTCAAAATTATCTTCCCAACGATGTATCACTATCAAAGTTACAAACAAATATATTCAAATGTTTCCATGGCACACTAAGGATTTCATTTAAGAATTATTATTAATTCTTTCAGTTCTACTACAATTCTAATAGTTTGAAATTTGACGTTCTCTTCATCATCTCGAATGCAAAATTGTTCATGAATTATCAATTTTTATCGAAGTCGAAATCAAGATTACACAAAATATCGTAGCCTAATGCAATTCTTTCAATTTGAAATTTCAATTGTCCTTCTCTCCATCAAATCAAATGTGAAATACAAAGTGTGATACATCGTAGGAAAGATAATTTTGAGTAGAAATCAAAAATTGCAAAAAATATACAGGGTGCTGTTTGAAATAAAAAAGCCAGAGTCACTTCCGGTCAAACCGGGAGTGACATTCAATTTTTGTTCCTCTAGGTGGAAGGTTCCTTGAACGAATTGGAGATCATGAAATTTTCAGATTTTATCTTTCGAAATGGCTGAGATAATCTATTGAGACAGGTATACTGGGACACCCCGTACATATATATTAATTTTCGGGAATAGATCATATTAACACTTATGCTTTATATTTTCTTGTCTTTATGTACGCTTCGATCTCAAGACCATCATCAGAACCCCGATTATGTCTAAAATTGGATAACTTAAAACTGATTGCACTAACAAGCATCTTTATCGTACCAATCTCAATTAAAATGCCACGTCGCCGAAACGAACAGAACACGAATAATCGAAAATAAAACACATCAATGTTATATGTATATAATATCAAGAATCCACTGCTACGCAGTACTCTTAATAAACGCAAGTTCATGTCAACGAGGTCTGTGAACGACTAGAAGCGAGAACATTGTGTCCAAGTATGTACTTTCAAACCAGATGTTAGATTTACGAGCTAATAGAAAAATCTTTGTCAGTTGGAATTATACAGTAGACATTCTACGTAAAATATACTTTTAACATTATGAAGACGCATGTAGGAAATTGCAAGGGTTTTAATTAATTAAATTAGTATAAATATGACTGAGTGTTTGAATATCTGTCCTATGATTTACAGATTTGGAGTCACGTTTTATGTGAATCATCTCCAGAATAGATCTTTCATAATAGTTGGTTCCCTTAGTTAAAATATTACCATCATTGTAATCGAATTGATGGTTATAATCAAAGCAGTGTTTAGCAAGGGCATTGGAATTTCCTAAGTTTTTGTTTCTTGTGCTATAGTTATGGCCGTATATTCTTTTTTGTAAATATTGTTTAGAGATTTATAAGTCCCATCACAATCTAAACAATTTAATTTATGCACTATGCTTATACTGTGTGGGTTTGTTTATCGTTAGGTTAGATTAGGTTACAGGTTCTAGATTTGAGAAATATTCCCCAACACAGTTAGTAGGCTTATGCGCATCGTATGCGCTTATATCGTACTTTTTTGTACATTTTTAAATTTCTTCTGAGGTTTCCGGAATGTTAATGTTATTGAATTGTCTATATTACCTTTAATGTTATTTATATATGAAGATCCATTATAGATTGTGTTTATTCTTTATTTAATGATAGGATTGAAAAATGAGTAGCCATTCATTTCCAGAGTATTACGAACAATTATTAGATTTTTGGGACGGTCCTCTGCGTGGGACAATTCAACCGCGCAATCTGTAAGGCTGCTTATAACACTTTTTTTATAACATGTTGGTGCAACTGAATTGAAATAAAGATACTGTTGAGACCAAACTTCTTTAGTAAAACACGAAGTTTTTATTTTTCCATCATGCCCAATGTTCATATATGTTTAATAGAAAAATGAAGGTATAAAATCAGCTTTAGCTCAACATATTTTAAACAACCGGTAGCACCATTTCTCAAGAAAGTTTTAAAACAAGTAGGTATGAACAAATATTTACGTAATTTAGAAGGAATGGAATGTATGAACCAAAAAGCAATTCATTCAATTTCGATTCATCTCCAGCTGAGGGTAGCTGTTTATTTGCACTTTTATCCCCAAATAATCAAATGATAATTTGATTTCTAATTTAGTTCACTCCAATGATGACTACTTGGTAACAGATATGTCCTCAGTATTTTAACAGTATCTTTAGTGGATGATGGTGATTATCTATTATTTATAGTGCTATGATGTATCCACAGTGTGAATTCCTCTATGGCTTATTGTTGATATACGATGTTATTCTTAAGTTTACATCAATAATATTTCCTTTGTTATTGTATTTGCTGAACGATTTTGTTGAAATGTGGATAAAAGCAACTCTAATTTAGGTTCGATTCACTGTGAAAGTTTCGAACAGATTTGATGTTTCAGAGACCCAGGTGCGACGTAGCTTAAATCTGGCACGTGAATCATGATCAGCAACCCAATATACACTGAAAGACGATTTTGGTCGTGTTTCTGAGCATATTAAAAATTGTCCCTGGAGAATACCTAGGTAATCAGAGTATTCTGACCACCAGGTAACTATTGAGGATCATGGTCATGACCGGAAACCTCAAGAGAACCTCCCTAACAAGTTACCTTGCTCAATAAGGCATCCTAAACATAATATTTTAATACACATGTTTGTTCAACTTATACAATAATCTCTTGTTCACATAACATGTGAATAATTGACCTGACTCACGATTGACTGAAGACAAATTTCTTATTATTACATTGCAAGATTCAATCAAGCGAACACATATGTTCAACTTCGTTCACCTCTTTTGCCAGCTGTGTTTGGATACACCTTAGACTTTATGGCATTTCACCACTCATTCAGAGTAATAAACGCCGAAATTCAAAAGTTAGGTAATATTTTAGGAAAAGGTATGGTACAGACTGCGGATAACTTATATGAATCATTCATATCGACCATCATGGTCGAAATTTACTGTGTGATCTCATATCGGGTTAACGTATGAGGATGATAATTATTAGAAACTGTAGTTACAATTCAATTAGTGGTACAACAAAAATTACAAGAGAAAGATCTTCAAAAATCATACATAAATGCAACCGAAAGTATTATTATTCCTCATTTTGAATGGTCAATTGGATTTCCCGATATAAAACAATGCGCATAAACATTCACTGCTGATTTCCTTATATGATTCAACCCAATTTCTTTCTGTAACTGTTACACATGAATGGGAATGATTCTATCAATTAATCAGTAGAACTCTCGGGGAGTGTTTTGGATAGATGTTAAGTGGGTGTAAGTGATGTGACAATAGTGTAAATATAAACTTTGGTCGGACCCAGGCTAGTAGTGCAGGGTGAGCGAGACGTGTTGAGGTTATTCCGAGGTTCAGAGGAAACATGAAATAACAAGATAAGCCCTTGCAAATGACCACACTTCTCTGTAGATAAGCTACTCGTTCTAATTACCATAGTTAGTTATCCTATTAAATTGAGAAATAGCACAGTTGGTAGCTTGTTCCTTGAAATGTGGAGATATCAAAGTAATATGTACCAATATATTTTGATTTGAAGGTGAGTTAATAGAATTGCATTAGGAGAAAACTCATTTGAAATAATAATGCATAAATTGAGAGTTGTTGTGACTTCGGTGCTCACGATAAATCAACGAGGAATATAAAAATTAGTACACGGCTCTACAAGCTATATTTATCAAAGATTTTAAAACAAGGTCCTTTGAGCGGGATATAAGTGATAGAGAAATATAAAGTAAAACCGACATTATTGTCACATTCACATAGTCGCAACGGAATGAAAATCTGTGTTTACCATACAACCAATATATCTATACACTCGGCGTTTGCTTGAAGTGAATTCAATTTACAAAATAAGTAGCATGGTGAAATATAACCAGAACTGCGAATTTTAGTTGTTATCTTCCTTTTGACCCATTGGAACAGCGATATGTCTGAAGCAAATATGAGGGGAATCTCACATAATATGCAATTGAAGCGTTTTGGGTAATATTCAGGTGATTATAATTCCAATGATTTTCAATGATCAAAATCATGTCACTAAAAATATCACAACATTTTGGCTGTTTATAGGAGAGGCAGCTATAAAGGGGATTATGTGGAAAAAATAACAACAATTTATATGTACTATGTATGTACTTACATATTCATATTTTTGTCAACATATTATGATTCAACTGAAATACAAAACCACTTTCAAATAATTAAATACTGAACCTAATAAAAAAACTTTTCATTTGAAGTCTAATTCAAATTATTCACTTTGGTGTTTGTTACTTCATTCCCACATTTCATTAGGATTTGTGGAATATCAATTGTCAAATCACTTGTTTTTTGTACATAAAAAGTTTTGTATGTTCTTCAGCTTTTCACAAACTTCACCTCATATTTTGCACAGATGAACACAAAATCTCTTCGTCTTGGCCACTTATACATTCTTCATCTGCAATACGAGGGTCGGTTTTACTTTCTTTGTCAGTGAATTCCTGAATTATTCCCTGTAAATCGAATTCTGGGTTCTCTGAATCGATTAAGAGATATTGTCCCAGATGTAGATTTTGTGGCATATTTTTCAAGAGAGAGGACTGACTGAGTAGAATGTCATCTTCTTTTTCAGAAGCCTTATCTTCTTGGATCGTTTCCATAAATCCAGCATCCTGTATAGTAACAGATGAAACATTTTCCCATGCTGCAACTATCCATAAAGCACTTGACAAATCTATGCTTTTTTCTGCTCTTTCAAAATTATTTTCGGTGTTTGTGAAAGCCAAGAGCCTTCTTATCAGAAATTTTATATATTTCATTTTGAAATGTTGTTATTATTCCTTGATCCAGTGGTCAATGAGAGGTAGTGTTGAGAGGGAGAAAAACAATCCGAACATTCTCCAATCCTATTCTTGGGTGGGAAGTAGCGTTATCCAAAAATAGAAGAATTTTTCTACCCTGCTTTTTCATTTTTTTGTCAGAGTATTTCAACCAAAAACTCATTATCTCTGTTGTCATCCAATCTTCATTATTGGATCCCATTCTATTTTTCGTTAAGTTTGCTATTTTTACCAAATGCCAGCCAGCATGGCTTTATGAAAGGTAAAAATATAGAAACAGCAATTCTTGAATTTACACAACGAATTTTAACAGCACTGGAAGATGAAGATATCCCTGGTGGCATATTTCTTCATTTTTCCAGGGCGTTTGATTGTGTTGATCATAATATTTTATTAAAAAAACATAAAAAATATGGAATTAGAGGGAAACAGTTATCACTGATAGCAAGCTTTTTAAGTGGCAGAAAACAAAGAGTAATGTTGAATGTTAATGGAAAGGAATATGTATCGAAAGAAGAGGTAATGAAAATGGGTGTTCCGCAGGGTACATAGTGGGTCCACTGCTCTTTTTAATTTGTATTAATGATATGCCAGCTGCCATTGCCGATACTGAGGAAGAAATGGTAAACTACGCCGAGGATTCAAATGTATTAATTAAATTTAAAAATTTACTTCGTCTAAGTAGCGAACTATCCAGGATTGTGGCAGTGATTGAAAGTTGGTGTATACAAAATAAACTTATTCTAAATAAAAAGAAGACTGACTGCATGTTATTTACTACAGTTAAATCAATAGTAGATATACCGGAATCGGTTTGTATAAATATGGAAAACACAAAAATAAGCGAAAACTGCAAATTTCTGGGGATTTACATAGATCACACCCTCAATTGGACCAAAGAAATTGAGTACATATCTAAACGCCTTTCTTCGGTAATATACAGTATAAGAGTAATGAAACAGCAGTTAAATACTGAAACACTTAAAATGATGTTTTACGCCAATTTTCAGTAATTGTTACATTTTGGAATTATTTTCTGCGGTAACTCCACAAACACTAAAATCTTATTTACTCAACAAAAACTTATTTTGCGAGCCATTTTTGGAGAATTGGAGAAACAAAAAGTATATGACACTCTCACACTTGCATATAATTATCCCGTTCATAAATTGTCTCTAACAGAGAAGAATACCTTATATATGTCACTTAAACTTTATAATAGCCTGCCGAAAGTTTTACAGCTCTGTCAGGAAATAAAACAATTCAAAAAAGGAATTCATTTATTCCTTCTTGAGTTAGAACCGTACAGTCTCAGGAATATCTAAATCGAGATTGCCAATAAAATAGTAATATTTTGTTTTTATCTAATTTATTTACCTGTGTGTTCCTTTAACTTCTGGTGTTATTTGATGTTTGTTTATCCAATTGTATTTATTATTGTGTGTAATTTTAAATTATTTATTTAATATTTACTTCACCCCACTTTTATCCTTAATAAAGGTCAAATGCATACTTCTTGTTTTTTGGTAACGTATTTCATTTTATTGTAACAACTTTTTTTTTGTGACAATCATATTGAAATAAAAGTATTCCATTGGCAATTTATCTACATGTGCTCGTTTGAAACATCGCGAATTCTTGCTTTTTCCTATAACTAGTTCTCACCATTCATGTTACAGAAAAAAAGGGGTGTCACTCGCGGTTTAGGTGTTTTTTTTCAGCAAATTTATTACTCTAGAATGCAAAAGTTTTGTTTGGCATAGCCAAATAGTAGTCCGGTTTCGTCGGCATCAAAACTATCTTCACTTCATGGTTTCGATGCCAATATAACTACTTACTTCATCGACGTCAGCTGACTCACCACAAGTTTCAAAATTGATGACGGGTCTCTTGCAGATCCTATTCAGCCAGCGATTTAAAACCTCAAATCCGTTAATTTTCGAATTTTCAGATACTTCTAGAGCTATCCGTTACTTACGAGTACATTCACCTCCCTAGAACATCGTCAAGAGACTTTTGCCTTTCCTATAGATATTTCCATAGTCAAAAAATTTCAGATAGACATACTAGACGAGCTCAAGCTAGTCACCTCTCCATCGTCAAACTCGAGACCTGCCGAGCTTCTTCCTACCAGACTTAATTTTTTTATCGAACAGTGAGGCTTATAACTTCCAAACCTTCAGAAAAAATACGGATGCCTATCTCCTCTCCCTACATTCCACTGCTGACTCACATTGTGAGTATGTCATTGTGTGGTGAAACAATTGTTAATATACTTATCAACGTATATATTTCTTGTTTCATTCACAATTTACTATGTAATTTGAATGAATTTACTCGTAGGTGAACACCAAAACTCTAGAACTTAGATCCTAAATTTCCATGTCTAATATATAGATGACTAGCTGACCCGGCGAATTCTATTCCGCCTTAGAGGCAATAAATATACAAAATTTGTGATTTTATTAGGTTCAATTTTTTTATTAAGGAATAAAAATTGAAAAAAAAGTGTTCTAATTATTCTTTATTATTCATGTATTTTGGTGCATAGGTTGCACTCTTCAGTTAAGTACCTTGTGATACACGACATTTTTTGTTTTATTATCACGCGCAAGAACAAACAACGCAGATGGTCTTCCGACCCTTGAACATGCCACATATGATTGACCATGGGAAAAATATGGATATTCCAGATTCAAATCACAAACTTGGAAGGATTGCCCTTGTGATTTGTTAATGGTCATGGCGAATGCAAGACGGATCGGAAATTAAAGTCTTTTAAACTCAAACGGCATATCGTTTGGGATCATCGGGATCCTCGGAATGATAACTTCCTCACCTTCGAATTTTCCTTTGAGTATCGTCGCGTAAATCGCATTGTTCATCAATTTACTTACCACTAAACGCGTACCGTTACACAGTTTTGGTTGGTTTATGTTTTGAAGCATGATTACCACGGAGCCAACCTTTAGGCGTAAATTGTGCGGTGGTAAGCCATCCAAGGAGTTTAAAAATTCAATTGGATAGTTGGTGACTTCATTTTCAATTATTACACAGTCAATAGATTTGAATGAATGCATTGTTCCAATGATCTCATTCTGAGTTATGTAGTTTAGGTCATCTACATCTTTATTCTTAGCCGCTAAAATTGCTCGCTCACTCAACCATTCATTATTTTTGTAGTTAGTAATGATGTTTGGGAATACTTTGTTGATAAGTTCGTCTTTCGATGAGACAAAGTTACAGAAATTATGAGGAAATGAAATCAATCCGCTCGATTCGTCGACAGGTACTCGACCATCACCGATAGCCAGCAACTGTTCAGAGGAATCTTCAGCAGATGTATCATTAATCAATGCAACTCTCATGTTTGTTGTCAGCTGAAGTTTCTCCACATAGCGCCATTGATTCGATGATTTGAGGCAAGCGTTTATTTCGTCGGCAGCCGTTGATCTTGGAATTACTGGCAGTGTTTGGCGGAAATCGCCAGACAGTAAAATCATTGCTCCTCCAGGACATCTCGAGTCATTGCGTAAATCTTTCATTGTTCATTAATGACAATTTCATTTTTCCACTAAGGCAGCACAATCCGGGCGTTTCTCCGGAAAACTTCAATGCGTCACAATACTCGCAACAACGTTCATTGGCCCAATGCAAACGCTAGGATGCAAGCAGTAATCAGTATTGCAATCATATCGAAACGCTGCTCGATTCAAATCAGCACTTGATAAATTTCTTTTTGTGCGTCGAAAATTATCTACTTGTGGATCTCTGTTGTTTGCTCGACGATTTCGTATTGCCGACCGAGCTGTTCCACGGGCTGCCTCAATTTGCTCTTGTGATTGAGAAGAACGAAGTCGAGCCATACTAACGCGGCGCTCTTCACGGGCAATTTCTTGTTCTTCTTCAGTACTTTCAATCGCAATGTTATGTATCCTTCTTGCATTACGGCTTTGTCGGGAAAGATTCGATCGTCTTGCTCGCGGCATTGTTAATGATGATTCAAAGAAATTACAAATTACTGATTATTACTAATGTAATAATAATCAAATTTTCAACCATACTTAACCATAGACAAAATTACGGTTAGCTGTCATTTACGTTTTGTTATTCCAAGTCAGATGCGTATTTGTTATACCACGTTTTATATTGACCTGTATTCTCTTTGACGTTTTATGTCATGTCACGGGAGCAAGGTCAAACGGGACAAAAAGTATCCTATGTTCGTCTCCTGGTTCTAAGCTACCTCTCCACCAATTTTCAGCCAAATCGGTATAGTCGTTCTTGAGTTATAAATAGTGTAACTAACACGACTTTCTTATATATATATATAAATATGGAATGCACTATGAAATGTCAACTATTTTTCAAAATATGCAACGGAGGGGGCAAATTGGTAGCTGGTGGGCTAAATCACATTGATTGAATGAAGTCCGATAATGACAATTGAAAATTATAGCAGCTCCAGCATTTGGAGAAATAACCTTCCATATTAGAATACAGTAAAACTAATCATTTCAGTCACTAGTCAAAAGCGGCGACACCTCTTAACGGTCAGTTTTGAGATTTCAAAAATCATTCTTATGGCAGCTTCTATAATAAGGAACTTATCAATAGCGAAACCCTTCGAAATCGGTCACGGCCACTTTCAACAACCACCTTTTGACGAAATCTTATGAAATTCTCAAACTTAAAATCTTCTCGGTGGCGACACTCCAACGACCTGACCTTCGTTCCTAAGAATGGTTGTAAGCAATAAACAATTGGGAGCTGATCTGGCTTTGTTTTTGTGGGTAGGAGTTTCCGAGAATAATAATCGAGTTTATGATGCTTCGGTGAGACCCAGAATTAGAGCCAGGTAGCTCTGTGGTAGAATCGTCGATCTTCTAATCACTAAGACTGCCTGACGCGTGTTCGAATCCAGCGACTGAAATTTTTCCGACGGCCCGAGAAAGTGGTGAGGCAAGATACAATGAATCATCAAGTCTGAGTGTCATCGAGACTGCCCTGGTTTCAGGATCGAGGCTACCACGCGGAGTATAGTGTTCAATGGGTATATCTGAGGTGATTAAATTCGGACTCAGGTACTCTCACACTACCTCATGGAATGTTACAGGCCCATAAGGTGCCCATGAAGGGGTTCAACCACCTCCAATGTACCTAAAATGTATAACCAACATTACTTAGTTCAATTTCCTCCCATGAGAACAGTAATCATGTGTATGAAACGATTTTTTCCATAGACAAATGTGAAATTATCGAGGGAAGCGAAAAATATGGTAGCAGCGCGCGAAAGTTGGCGAAAAGTCTTTTGCATTTCAAAAAGGGAAATTTCCAGAATCAGAATGATTTGCTATTGGCCAAACAGTTTTCTATTGATTTTGCAAAACTAAAGATAAAAATATTCCTATATCGAGACCCTTGATAAAGGAAAAAGCTCTAGAAGTATCCGACAATTCTAAAATTAACGGTATTTTCCGCCTCTTTCGATAATTTCACATTTGTCTATAAAAAAATCGTTTCATATACATAACTACTGTTCCCATGGGAAGGAATTGAACTAGGTAATGTTTTGGTCATACATTTTAGGTACATTGAGGTAGTGTGAGAGTTAATCACATCTGATATATCCACTAAGCAGTCCACTTCGCGTGGTAGGCTTGATCCTAAAACCAGGGCAGTCTCGATGACACTTAGGCTTGACGATCCATCGTATCTTGCCTCACCACTTTCTCGGGCCATCAAAAAATTTCGCAGTCACTGGATTCGAAACCGCGCCGGTAGCCACATTGATTAGAATATCGATGATTCTTCCACTGAGCGACCTGGGCTTAATTTTAGGTATCATTGAAGCATTATAAATTCGATTATTACTCTCGGAAATGCCTACCCACAAACAGAAAGTCAGGTCGGCTCCAAATTGTTTTTTGGTCACAGCCATTCATAGAAACGAAGGTCAAGTCGTTGGAATGTCGGCGCCGAGAAGATTTTAGGGGTGAAAATTTCATTAGCTTTCGTCAAAAAGTGGTTCTTGAAAGTGACCGTGACCGTTTTCAGAGGGTGTGGCTATTGATAAGTTCCTCATTATAGAAGCTGCCATAAGAATAATTTTTCAAATCTCAAAAGTGATCGTTAAGAGGGGTCGTCGCTTTTGACGAGTGACCGAGATGAGTAGTTTTACTGTATTCCAATATGGAAGATTATTTCTTCAAATGCTCGAGCTGCTATATCAGACACCAAACATGTGATCAGTACACCAGGACAGGTCGAATCCGTGCTTTGTAGAATATGAGGAGGTTCTAGGATGTTGAGTAGCTCTTGGCAAGGAATAGAAAACCAAGGTTAGTGAAGCGGTTTCCACAATGGAACTCACATGATCGTCCCATGTGAGGGTGCTGTTGGTGATGATCCCGAGAATTGTTATGGCAGACTTCATAGGAATAGTTGTATCTGACATCATCATATTAGAGATTATGGGATCCGACTTCCTGAAGAAGACGCAAGCTTGAGTTTTGGTTGCATCAAACTCTACTAGATTATCAGATCCCCATTTCCAAATCTCTGCCTTTTTCCATTACTTGCGTCATCCTATCATTGTCTCACTCCTCTGACATCAAAGGATGATATTAAATGGGACATCTATCCGTAGATGGTGTCAGATATTTTGGTCTTCCTAGCATCCTTTAAGACGGTTATGTAAACCTCCAACAGGAGGATCGTTTGGTAACATTACAAATTTTCTCATTCCACTGATGATTTCAATCTGTTGTCAACCTGGAGAACCTCAATTATATCTGGCGGTTGTATTTCTTACTGTTTCCCCGTCGATTCTTAGAATCGCGAGATCTGTTTTATCCATGCGTGGCATTGTGAATAATATTTTCAGTGAGACGTCTGCCTTCCGGCGGATGATTTTGGAACATCTAGGTTCTTCAAACATTTTCTATAGTGGTAGTTATATCTCTGCTCTGGAGAATTTTGATAAGTGACTTTATCGTCTGGCGCGTTTCACTGATGCGCTCATGAGAAGAACGGACCAGCTGTCTGAAAAAAATAAATAAGGTGTCACTGTTCGACCAAAAAACCCAAAACTGTGTATGTTGATTCTAACACGAAATGTGTTTGTATTTCACTTCACACTGTAATATAACCTCATCAAAATATATAACTTCTCATTCTTTATGACGTGTTCCTTGCGACTTTTCGGTAAAGTGCTGATTTCAAATTCTCGGGCGCCAGATTTTCTGAAGGTTAACTCCTTTTGAAGACGTCTGCTAGGGTCTTCACCACAAGGCTTGTCACTATGCTATCTATAGATAGCCTTGTCCCTAGGGTAGCTACAGTGGAGTATAACCAGAGTCCAATGAGCAGAAAACAGTATCGAAATTGTAGGCTTTAATTACAATTGATACCTGGTTATAACTTAGCTCGTTAAAGATGGAGCAGAAATAATTTAATAAAACAGGGAATTCCAAATATTGAAATATATAATGATTTTACCAAGTACACTTTCAGAATAATCAATTTAAATGCAATTGAACGGTATTATTTCACAAAATTACACTCAGACGGAAAAATGTAATGAAGCTCAAACGGTAAATGAAAACTCTTTCAACCTATCTATTCTACGATGAGTTCGATAACTAAATTCAATTCAGCGGTACAAGATCGGTTGATAAATGATTCAGAATGATCAATTTGCGGAAAAGTACGAATCAAATAGGTCCTAGCCTAATGAGCGGTACCCGGTAAATTTTAGATAGCAACACTAATAAATGAAATGTCCAAATCACACTACGATATATTCAGTTATTAATTCGGTTGGTTCGGAAAATATTGTTTGCACTAGTTTTTCGATTGTACGATATCAGATTTTACTATTTTTCGGTTAATTACTCTAATTGAGTTTATTCTGTCACCTCACCCACCCTTGTACTAACTTTCACGGAGCGCCCGGTAATTGTATGGCAGTGTAGATTTCATATACTTTTCAGATTCAGAATCTAGACAATTAGGGTTTATACTTCCGGTATGTCACTGTGTGCACAAACCCTAACTATAGTATCTGCAATAATCCCTATATCCACGGCCGAGGACTTCTCATAGTATTAAGGGAATTATTACGATTCTCAATCACACAACCACCTTAGCTTCTACTTCCGGTATGTCACACACAAGCCGTTGGTGGTTTGGTCGTCTAGGATATACTCATACTTCCGGTATGTCACAGTGTGCACAAATATACCCAAAGACGCCCCTGTCATTCAAACATACACACTCGATACACACTATACAATTACTTGAATATTTCAATCCACGCGCGAATTCAAATCGTGCGCGGTCTGATCTATGACGAGGTAAGCTCACTTATTACAATTCAAATTACTGAATACTACGGAACTCAGATATCATACAAATGGTTACCAATTACAAAATTACGGAAATCAATATATCGTAATGCCCAAAAATATAAACTTATTTGCTATCATTTACCTTGTATAACACTTCACTTGAACGGGAAACTATTCTTAGTTCACAGTTTTGAATCTTATACAAAACTCAGATAATCAATTTACTTCGATTCTTGTCTTAATTCACTTCAACGGTACTGATTTATAATCACACGAGAGCACTTGAACTGATTGAAATTCAAAAACACAAGAGATACTGTACGGTTCGAAACTTGAAATCACAAAAGAGATCTTCCGGCTGTCACGGCTTTTATACCTTTCCCGAGGTTGTGGACAGGTCCGCTCCACCAATTCCTTATTTTGTGCCGAGGGTTTTTTAATTATGCCCCGAACAATGTTTAAAAGTGACGCTACTTTTTAGATCTAAAATTCGCGCACATGATGCTCCGGTAGTTCCTCTCGGCGGACTAAGCAAGTGTTATCGGAGTTTTTTGGTTGTTCGCCTTTTTTATACATAAGGTTGCACAAAGTTTGGTGCCTTAACTGGCCAGACCCCTGTTTTTGCAACATATTTTATCGGAATGAAATGCAATTTTGAACGGGCATGAATTTGATTCATCTATTTGAATAATTATACTTATTCGAAATTACGGAGATTTATACAATTGACAATCACGGAATACACATTCGGAATTCATTCATATCTATTGAAATAATGAAATGTTCAAACAGAAATTACATGTAACATCCGTATTTTTTGCCTGATCTAAATGAAATAATCTTTCAAAATTTAAGCTTCGTTACATCTTGATAAACAAACTTAGTACATGACTAACAAACACTGTACATATTTCATTGTAACAAAGGTATATGAACAATTCATTTCAATCGATTCATTGAGAAAGCGATTTTCAAATCATAACGATAATATTGTATTTCTTTGAAAAGATAACTGCTTATGCTAGATATAAGATCCAACAGATATACGTTAACAGGATGTAATTAACATCCCAAGAACCTGAACGCCTAATAGAAATTTCAAAATAGATAAACTTACTGTTAGGGTGAGGATTTAATGTTAAAAATCTGGAAGACAACATGCCGGTATTTTGTACCAGATATACTATGATTGGATATAACAGGTTCTCCTTATTATTTCCTGTTATCAAATAATCAAAGGGTTATTATAGGTGAATCGAGAATAAGACACTCTGGCTATTGCCTAAAATTGTAATCAGAGTAATTCTGAATTGCATATATCGTAATGATGAATAAGAAGTAGTTTCACCTTTTAGAAAAGAATTGGTTTGTATACATCTCTATCTTTCAGTAGTTCTGAAAGGGAATGTAAAAGTACGTATGAAAGCTCAGGCTGACTTATTATTTGCTTGAAGGCAATTTATGTTTTGCACTCCTCTAATATAAAATGAAGTTCTTTTCAGCTACGTGAATAGGAAAGGAATTACTTCAATTATACAGTCTTAGTTCAGCATTTTGATTAAAACCTTTGATATCCATGCCATTACTCAATAATCGCGTTTAAAATCAGTGAAGTATTTGTTGAAGTAAAGAAGGGATTTGATTAGATAGATAATTAAAATTGTTACCATAATTATTAAATTCAAGTTTTGTTGGATATTATTATACAGGTTCATAGAGTGAAAATAGTGCATTGTCTTGTTTCCTCTGTTCAAAAATTCTTTTAGTTTTGTTTCAATTCTGTTCTTCCTCTCAAAGGCTCATTACAAGTAGCAGATAGAATTAAAAATGAAGTAGTTATCAGATTTGAAGTTATTTCATGATTCTCTTAATATATTGAGATATAAATCATTTTCCTTTGTTAGTATTAAATTCTGGTTACATAATTCTTATTGTTATAAAATATATCTTGTTATTGTAGTTGAAGGTTGAGTTTAATTAATCAATTGATCAAGTTTATATCTATACTTCCTATGTACAATATATCAAAGGTTTGAGTGACTAAGTGAAACTAAACATGAGTATCAACTATATCTTCTCGCTTGTGATTGGCTATAGTGATTTATTTCTATTCGCATGTACAGTCTTTCCTTTAGGCCACAACTGCATATCGAAACGAGTGAAAAATCAATCTAAGGTCCAAGAAGGAAGTAATAAGGAAATAATATCAAGTGACAGATGATGTAACTGAGGGTATGTTACATCATCAAGGGCAACAATTTTGCGAACTTTGTACATACGGGTATGCAATGTTGACATCGTGTAAAATAATCTGTACTTTGTAAAAATTGTACAACTTCGGGCCTTATACACGGATCCTGAAAACTCAACATTGATGCGTCTCTTCTATTCCATATCGTTTTTAGAAAATTAGGATTTCATATAAAATTAAAATATCTGAAAGCAAAATAACAAGAACATCCAGGGGATGACAGATGTTTTCTATTGAGTATTAATAACAAATGCAGCTTTCGAAAAGAAAATGACTTCCTAAAATGAGTACAAGACAATACACACCCGCTTCATGGAGGGTGATATGATATCATAGCTGGCAAGGTCAATTTCTCACAAGTTTATATTTCTAAAGGAAACCATAAGTTATTCAAGTTGAATAACGACTGTAGGATGGAAAACAAATGTTAGCTATGATAAATATTAATTTTAACCATCTGGAGTTGCTCAGGTAGTGGGCTTCTTCCAGACTCGCTGTAGATCTCAATATGGAAGTTTTTATTTCACTTATATAATTAATCAAAATGTATCACACGTAAATCGGGACGTAATGTAGTATCTAATCATCAAAATTGAAATTGAATATAGTCTTGAATAAAGTTGGAATAATATGTACATTCAAATCAGTTACTAATATTTAGAAGGATAGGATGAGAAATCCCCACTGAAAACATTCTGAGTTAGAGGCCTCAAGAGGGGGTACGAATTATTTCCTCTTGAGAAATTACGTGACACTTGGTCTATTTTGTTCAATTTACCTTAGTAGTTTCTTCATAGTATTTTTGCTAAGAAGGGAGAATTACGCTGAAGCAGAGTAGTTTCAGATTTTCAATCAAACTGCGTTGTTCTCAGTTTCTTCTTCAAGTTTAATAATACATTCAAATCAATTCATTCAGTTCTGATCCCCTAGGTTCATCCTGGTTGGCTATTCAATAAACTCAGTTTTATATCTGTCTTTTAGTCAATTCAGATTATCTAGGTTTGTTTCATTTGAGTTCAGATTCTGATCTGATTTTTTTATTCTTATTAGTAATGAAGTTTAAACCTTTAGTTATCATAGATATTCTTTTATTATTATCATTATCATTTAATTGTTATTTTTATTATTAGATTTTATTGTTGTTGTTTTGTACCCGTTTATCTGAGCAATATTAGCGTTTACCCTTTCACTTACCTTCGAGTGTGATAAATCTCAAGTGTATTGTGAAATAAAAGGGTAAGTGTCGATGATATTTTTCACGTTTGTTCTTGCTCAAAGATCAAACTACAACATGTAATGGTTCGCTGAATTGAATGGCCGAACTGTCAATAGATAAGAAGATTGAGGTTCAGGAGTAATATGAATTCCTTAAAGTTTTATGAAGTTTCATAAGGAGAGAGTCATGTCACAGTACCGCCATAATCACGTGATAGATTCCGCATGCAGCGAAGCTTAGTGATTTGTATACGAGGTGTATGATAAGCGTACGAGGAACAGGTCACACTATGATTATTTCAGTAGTTATAGTAGACAGAAAGACTTTAGTGTACCTAGCGATGTCTAACAACGAAGAAGACCTATTTTATCATTTGCACTTGCGGCATCGCAGAAATAGGCGAAATAGAAACTATTAGGAGCGTCCATACATCCATGAAGAAAAACAATAGAAGACTGTTCATGGCCGCAAGCGAACTCACAAAATGATAATAAAAAAAATTAATTATTCGATTTCACCCATTTTCAAAATTGTTTATTTCAATGTACACAAATTTTACAAGAAAGGATTCGAGTTCTCTCGGTGTCATATGGCTCGCGACTGACAGAGATGTACACCTGACCTATCACAACATGCGTGATGTGACGAATTTGCTACACTACCGCTTCGTCGACAGACATTCATTTGAAACAAAGTGCGCTACATTCAAGCGTATTGTTATTTTCAAGTTCCTAAAGTGTCCTCGTGGAAAGGTGTCCTATTGGGAAATATTTGTATCTGTAAATAAGAGTGTATAACAGTGTTATACACTGAAATGACTTCCTTAGTGAATATATATGGTGGTTCTTACCGCGTTTTGTATCGTACATACAGCTTACTGATATTTATTAGTTGATTATACTCATGTCAAATAAATGTTGTAGTACTGGTCCATGAACTACGGCAACGATTAATGGCTATCCCTGTAAAGGGTTTCATGTTTACAACAATAACAGAACAAGAATCTCGTAGTGGTACCGTAGTGAGTGTGAATTTTGTCAATTAGTCTGAAATTAGACAAATTATATACAGAATATTCTGTATTATAAGTGGAATAATGGACTTAAAGCCATGAAATATCTTTCTCGACATAACAAGTTACGTGTTGTGTATCCACATCCAGTTGATAATTCAAGACCATTGTCTTATTTATTCGATTTGGTTCACATTCTCAAATGTGTAAGGAATAATTGGCTAAATTCAAAACTCAATCAAATCATGCAGCATCCCAACTTTGGCTCAGGGGACGAACACATCGCCTCATTTTGTTCTGATGTATTTTTAAAATTTGAAAATTCTTCCTCAAGGTATTCAATGAATGTTTTTGGTGCATTGCTTATCCACATCCCAATTCATAAATATTATAATAAATTGGTGGGAAATAATGCACGTAAAAACTCTCCTCAAAAGCTAACGATTAAAGTACATTTTCCAGGAACCTAAACAATTTTCCTAGAAATTCATCATATTGGTTAGATACGTGGAAATCGTTCGGTTTAAGATAAATTAACAACACCGACACATACTACATGGTCACGCACAGTTGAAAGAATTTTAGAAATGATTTAGTATTGTTATTGAAACTTAATTTAAATTAAATATCGTCAAGAAAATTTCAAACAGAACTATTAGAAGACCTGTGTTTCATATCAATAAAAGCAAATTTAGTGCCACTAGGGGTTTAGCTTACGTCTGGCAACCAGGTTCAAACAAGAAGTCCATGATATATCTCTTAAAGAATGAATAAAACTTTGTATCACTGTCGGTATTACAGCATTGTGCAGTAACGAATGGGTGATCAGCTGCAACATATCCTGTAGCTATTAAATTATAAATCAAAATGTGCCTGTTCAAATACTATTTGCTTATAATAATGTGAACAAGGGATTACACTCAGCTGAAGATAAATCGGAATTCAATATACTGCTTCTTAACTTATACATTTCTATCCTTTCTACATCACCTAGATAGTTGTCTGTGTGTTTTAAAAGTGAACTTTCTTGAGAAATGATCTGACCTGCATTCAAAATATGTTTGGCTTACACTGATTATCACCATTATTTTTCTTATATGCGCAAAAATCTCCTTATACAGACTAGAATGTTCCTTCTAGTTTGACCCACAAAGCTTTTCGAACACGACTCACAATCGATTCATAATCCGGGTATTTCCAAGACTCCAATCATTTCAAACTCCAATTGTCCTACGTAGAACATAGCAAAATTGTGATGGTGATACCTGAATTTACATGGAGCTTCCTCGAAGTAGTCAACTTGATCAAAAGTGTTGCCTGAACGGTTTTTATCTTGTTTTTACATCTATAAACTGGCTGTATTGCAAATTTAGGAAAAAATTATGAAATTTATCAATTATTGAAGGATGATAAAGGAAACTTTCGGAATTTTGCGAAGTATTTTGAGCTTATAAGAGTTTGGTATAGATATGTATAAGATGCTAACGCGATTACAAGTAAAGTTTTCGATTTACATGGCTTTTTGAACTGCCTAATAGTCAATTTGATTCACTGAAATTCACTATCGTAATAGAAGCAGATGATCACCCTCCCTTCCTCGATATTTATATCATGAAAGATGGTACTCACTTGAATTTCGACATATACAGAAAACCTATACCAAAAAATAATCAGATCCAGCTACACCATTTAGATATAAAACAGCTTTATTTGATAGTGTGATTCGTAGATTATTGTAAATCCCTCTGAGTCAGCAAAATTATAACAACCAAGTTGAGAAACTTCTGCAAATAGCGTAAGGCAAAGGTTACAATGAATCTTTGATCAATAATTTAATTTCCAAACAAAACAAAAATTGGAACGTAGCCAACTAACCATATTGAAGCCATCACTTTCAAATACTTCAATAAAATTCAAAAATTCCATTTATCATCCTTCAGTAATTAATACATTTATAATTTGTTTTCTAAATTTGCAATGCAACCAGTTTATACATGTAAGAAGGAGCTGAAATACCGTTTAGGCAAGACCTCTAATTAAGTTTCCTATTTCGACATATCCGGGATTCAAAAAATCGATTTTGATTCGTGTTCAAAGTGCTATGTGGGTTTCATTAGGAGGAACATTTTAATTCGGTATAAAGGACATTTTGGCCGTATAAAGACTAGTAATGGTGAAAAATCAGAGTAACCCGAACATGTTTCAAATACAGGTCACACCATTTCTGAAGAAAGTTATCACTTTCAAAACACAGTACAGACAAATATCTAGGTAATTTATGAGAGATGGAAATGTATAAGGGCAATTCCATTTTCAAGGAGCCCAGTTCAGGGGGGGGGGGGTGTGCTCATGGCCCGGCTTCTGGTTTTTTCGATTCTACTACTAAAATGATGGCTTCCTGCCAAATTTCAGCTGAAATGGTAAGAACAAAACAAAATGGCGCCTATTTTTCGTTTTTCTGTCATTTTTTGATATTAATTTTTGAAACATCGTCTTGAGAGCCGTTCGCGCCAGTTTGAGTCTAGAAAATTTTTTGAAAACCCATAGGAAATCGGAAATTTCCCGTAGAATTCGAATTTTTTATTATTTTGGGCCCAGCGGCCATATTTTCTTTTGTAAAATCAAAAAAACGATTTTTCGTCTTTTTTTTTTTTGAAGCCGCACTTTTCAAAACGTTCTCGTTAAAGAATATCAAGGAAAATTCAATCAGTATCATTTTTCCTTCAAATGCTCTTTGTATATTGGCTGTTTTTTTTCTAAAAACCACTCAAAAACTCAAAAAATGATATAGGCCAGTCACCAGAGGGAAAATTAAGGAAAAACAATTGAAGGTATGAATTTGCAGTGTTTTTATAGGTATTTCGGTGTGCTGATGACGGGAAAAATAATCAAAAAATTCCTACAAATCCGCTTCAAAAGTTACGGCCATGTTTAGGCGCGAAAAAAGACGTGTTTCTTGCGTTTTAAAATAAAACGGTGGCCCAAATTGAATAACATGTCAGGAGACAAATCGTAGAAAAAGTAGAAACGTATCGTTTGAAATGAAGTAAAATATATGTTTAGGTTATGGTCTTGAGATATCAGCGCATATCGCTTAAAAAATAAAGGTGTAAATTTGGTATGTTTTTACACATAATTTGGTGTGCTGGAAACGGGAAAAATAATCAAAAAATTCCTACGAGTTAGCTTCAAAAGTTACGCCCATTAATTGGCGCGAAAAAATACGATTTTCATATTTTTTGCGTTTAAAAAGAAAACGATGGCTCAAATGGAAAAACATGTCGAGAGACAAATTGTACAAAAAGTGAAAACGCATCGTTTGAGCGGAAATATAAGTCAATTCGATGTTACAGTCTCGACATATGAGCAAAATAGTGTTTTTTTAGGGGAATACAAATTTTTTTTTTCTCATTCGAATATTGACCAAAAGAATATTCTATTCAAATTGAAATATATTTTTTTATAAAATATCTACGGTGTTTTGTTTTTTTTTATCTTTCATTTTGGCTCCACAATCGGCCATTTTCAAAAATCCCTAAAACTGAGATTGCCAGCCGAAAAATGGACTTATCGAGAAGAAAAAGAAATTCTCTTGTAGATCTCAACAAATGTGATACAAAACATCCTTCAATACTGTTTTCGGGGCTTAAAAAAAAAGTAGGAGAACTTTGAAAATTTCGGACCTTGGAAAATTTGCAAATTTTCTAGGTTAGAAATTTTTAAGGATGATCAAATCTCAGCTTCTGTTATAGTATCTCACGACGCGTATTCAACGCTAACGAAAACTTTTCTAGGTTGAGTAGAAGTTGACATATTGATATAAATGTGTTTGGGCCTCCCCACAACCCAATTTTGGGCCTATAGAGAAAAATTTGAGATCGTTGGAAAGTAGACAAATTTTCTAATCTAAATCCGAAAATGAGACCTCGTAGCTACCATCATCTAGAATTTAGAGCGCGTTGACATATAAAACTTCATATGTAAAATAATGCAGCGGCGTAAATTTCTTTACCGCTTATCTGCCGTAATAGTAGATTTCAACTAGTATATTGAAATTAAAAAACATTTGTATTCCCCTAAAAAAACACTATTTTGCTCATATCTCAAGACTGTAACATCGAAATAACTTATATTTCTGCTCCAACGATGCGTTCTCACTTTTTGTACAATTTGTCTCTCGACATGTTTTTCCATTTGGGCCACCGTTTTCTTTTAAAACGCAAAAAGTATGAAAATCGTATCTTTTCGCGCCAAAAAATGACCGTAACTTTTGAAGCTAACTCGTAGTAATTTATTGATTATTTTTCCCGTTTTCAGCACACCAAATTAAGTTTAAATACATACCAAATCTACACCTTCATTTTTTAAGCGATATGCGCTGATATCTCAAGACCATAACCTCAAAACATATTTTACTTCATTTCAAACGATGCGTTTATTTTTTCTACGATTTGTCTCCTGACATGTTATTCCTTTTGGGCCACCGTTTTATTTTAAAACGCAAAAAACATGAAAATCGTCTTTTTTCGCGCCAAAAATGCCCGTAACTTTTGAAGCTAACTTGTAGGAATTTTTTGATTATTTTTCTCGTTTTCAGCACACCAAAATACGTGTAAAAACACTGCAAATTCACACCTTCAATTGTTTTTCCTCAATTTTTCCTCAGGTGACTGGCCTATATCATTTTTTGGGTTTTTGAGAGGTTCTTAGAGGAAAAACAGCCAATATACAAAGAGCGTTTGAAGAAAAAATGATACTGATTGAATTTTCCTTGATACTTTTTAACGAAAACGTTTTGAAAAGTGCGGCTTCAAAAAAAAAAACACGAAAAATCGGTTTTTTTGATTTTACAAAAAAAATATGGCCGCTGGGCCCAAAATAATAAAAAATTCGAATTCTACGGGAAATTTCCGATTTCCTATGGGTTTTCAAAAAATTTTCTAGACTCAAACTGGCGCGAACGGCTCTCAAGACGATGTTTCAAAATTAATATCAAAAAATGACAGAAAAACGAAAAATAGGCGCCATTTTTTTTTGTTCTTACCATTTCAGCTGAAATTTGACAGGAAGCCATCATTTTAGTAGTAGAATCGAAAAAACCAGAAGCCGGGCCATGAGCTGACACACCCCCCCCCCCTGAACTGGGCTCCTTGAAAATGGAATTGCCCATAAACGACAAAGCTATTTATTAAATTCAGATTTATCTCCAGTTGAGGGTAACCTCTTGTTTGAATTTATAATTTGGTTCGCTCTGATGATGGCTACTTGGTAGCCGAAAGGTCTCAATAGTATTTCTAATGAATAAGAGTGATTATTAATTATCGATAGTTGTAGAAATAGTTGATGGTCATTTTCAAGGATAATGATATAGGATGAACTTATCGGAGTGAAATGATATTTCATCTAAGCGTATCTTGAGTATAGTGGAATGTAGTGAGTAAATATCATACTGTACATGTTATAGAATCTATCCGGTAACGTATCTGAAATACGAATGATACCGCCGTCAATATCACACGTTCGCACGTGAGTAATAAAGAACTGAAGTCGTTTACTACTTACGTATGCCTGGTATCTGATTGGCTATACTAGATATATTACTATCCTACATGTTTTATATTCCATAGCACAACGTGTCGCTTTATAGAGAATGTCAATACAAGTGCAGAATTCTAATATTAGAGATACCGGTGGAGTTGCTTACATGAAACTATCCTCAACATAATGCAATTGATAGCTACCGCGAATAATTCACATAGTGAACAATATTGTCTGGAACTTGTGAGATAATAGATGTCTGCAGGACAATGAATCCTAGTAACAAATATCACAAATAATATGGAAAACGTAATGTGAAATGTCTTTTGATTTGGAATAATAACCATCAGTGAGCGATGATATAATAATTATTCAACATTTATTCAAAAGCAAGAAACATTCAACTATTGTAATCTCAATCATACCTACGAGAGCAGGTTCAGAAACAGATTAAAGGCTTGATTCCTTTCAGATTCTCACGATTGAAGACAAACACAGTTAGCGCCCAAGACGCTAGGATTGCAAATATGATGTCCTGGTGTACATTTTAAGGTAAAAAAGAAAAAAACTATGAGATCAAAAATGGTCGTAATGACCTCATCGGATTTTTTTCCCAGCAATATACCCATCTTTTTTCAGTTGAGAAATCATCAGTATTGAGATTAACTTTTTTGCTCAAATGTTACAGGCCAACAAATTCAGATGAACTGTGGTCAATTGATCACGTGACTCCCACTTTTGTTAGCAAACTAGCTTTCGGACACTCCTGCAGATCAAATGTATATGATGAGAACAGTAAATATTTCGGAAAATAAAATCAAAAGTAAAAAAAGTTTAAGAAGCGTTCATTCTAAAGCGTACCAGAAAGGTATGAAACATAATCATCTACTACCACAGAAACCCCATATACCAAGTTTGAATAGCATCGACAATAACTTCGATTTTCTCGAGCATTTGTTAATAAACAATCAGTTTATCAACAAATTAGATCATTAAGAGCACTTTGTTTACCGATTAGGTATATGAAAATCAACATTTAGATGATTAAAAACAATAAAAACTGCAGTTTTAAATTTTTTAAAGATCGTTCTGGATGAAGCCATTATTTAACACTATTTATTGTTTATTAACAATATAAACAATTTGTCAGAAATCAAAAGTGTCCATCTTTGATCTAGGGATCATAACGAATCAAACAAGCCCTTAAACGTCAAAATCGGTTCATGAGCAAAAAATCGCCGAAGTCGGGTCGATTTTGAGCTTCATTTACTGGACTATATTGGGATGTTTCGTTTTGTAATTTTTCCCAAAGTTACAATGACACTACCCGCTATGTTCTTTCATTGTGAACTTTAGTTATAAGATTGTGTAGGGAAATATACCCCAATGACTCAGTGTAAATAACATGACAGGATCATTATAGAATGGAGAAAACACTAAGCCATGAACAGTTAAATGTAATAATGAGTAGAATTAGGTAGGTTTGAGAATTTGTCATTAGTTTATTAGGTACATAAGAAGTGAAAGCTTAAAAGGTAGATGAGATGATCAACTGTTTGGTGAATAAGGAATAGAATTGCCAAACAGTCCGGAATCAAGTAAAGAAAGGGAATTAAGGAAGATAGTCAGATCAAGAGTTGAAAACAAAGTAATTAGAATGAATTTCAAAGTGAAATAAGTTTGATTGAAAGTAGAATCAATTAACAAATCAACAAAGTAATAAGTAAGATTTAGAATGGAATTGAATAGTTAGCAACACATATCACATATAAAAACAAAGATACAGTAATAAGGAGAATAATTTGAAATCAATTTGAATCAAACATGATAAATGAAGCTAAAATAACGAACTAATAATCATATTGTAGCAAATGCTCAATTCTCATTAATCTACAATCCAGAGGGTTCTCTGAAAAATAGAACCAGGCAGAGTACCAGGGCGTGGGCCAAGCTACTTGGCGTAGTAAAATATCCAAACAATGCATTATTGAAAATAAAAATCATTTCATAATTGGCCAGAAAAAGGACGCTATGACGTAGTTAATCAGAGGGTATAAATAGCTATCATATTGAATTTCAAGGGAATCCCGATAATAGCCAGCGTAGAATCCACGTTAGATAGGTCGACCATCTAATTCAATAAAGCGTTAATTTCAAGGACGAAAATGTTGTTCAGCACAGGTCAAAGAACCTCTTAAGTAAATAATAACACCGTACTTCCTTTCAAGTGAATATAACCCTTGAAATAAAAAGGAAACCAATTGCAAGTTGCGGTAACAAGTGTTCAATAATAATCCAGTATCAATGAAGGGTATAATGCTGTGGAATGTTAAGCTTGTGAAAGTTAAATGAGCATCACTGAGAAAATATTCCTAAGAAAATTATTATAACCAGAGCGGAAAGGCTAAAACTGGAAGAGTTCATATAAGATTCAATCCAAAGGAATAAACCATGAGTAAATTGAATAGTTATATTTTCATCTATTAAAAGTTGATTCCTTCAAAAAACTACATAACCGTCAATTTTGAAGATTGTGTATTTTGGAGACAATGAAAGTTTGATATTAACAGTATTATCAACATAGTTAGTTCAACATTTTGTAAATGTCAATAGGCGTGAACATTTATATTTCATCTAGCATATAAGTGTTCAATAAGATACAAGAAAGTCATTGTAAATTAACCCATTCAAATTGAAATTGTTTGTTTTTATTTGAATCAAATTCAAAAGGGAAGTAATTTTTTTTTTGTTATTTGAAACGTTCTCATTATTTTCGTACATTGTGATCATCCATATGAATAGGTGCATCTGTATTGAAGCCTACGGAAGGCAAATGCAGAAGTATGATTACGAAGCAGGGTATACTTTTCTAGGTGTTGTCATAATAAAAGCAGAGTCTCATATTACATACAAATTCCAAGTTTTAAATTAATTTTTTTTATATAAATTCTCGGAGAATAGGTCATACTAACACATATGCTCATTATTTTCATCGTTACGTACGTTTCGGTTCCACCACCATCATCGGAACACGTATCAATACGTCCTTATCGCACTACTTCCAATAAAAAACGAACAGAAGCACGAGTTATCGAAATTGAAACACATCAATGTTTCAAGTGTATGAATCAAAAATCCACTGCTCACCAATTTTCTCATAAACTTAGAAATCATATCAAATTACAGTTTGTAATACGACTGATAGAAATTTGATTTGTATACTGTGCGGGTTTGTTTATCTTTAGGTATTAGAGGTTTTAGATTCGAAAAATATTTCCAAACACAGTTAGCAGGTTTATGCGCAACATTTATATCACACTTTTTCAAACATTTCTTAATTTCGTCTGAGATCTCCGGAATGTATGGTAATGTTATAAAATTATCTGTATCACCGTTTGTTATTCATATATGATGTTCCATTATAGATTTTGTTTATTCTTCCTTTAACCAGGGGATTGGAAAACGATTTTGGCTAGCCATTCATCTCCAGTGTATTACGAACAATTTTTAAATTTTTGGAATAATTTAACCGCGCGATCTGTAAGGCTGTTAGTGATATATTTTTATATCTTTTTTGTGCAACGGAATTGAAGTGAAGATAACGTTGAGACCAAACTTCTTCAGTAAACCACGGAGTTTTCATTTTTGCATCTCAATCATGCCTAATGTTCATATCAAGGAAATTGATGCTATTGTTCACTTCTATTTCACAAGTAAATTAAAATTTACAGTGGTAATTGTTAAATTTATTGATCACGTACTGAATATTATTATTGGGAACACACATTAGGCAATCATCGACATGCTGTTGAAGAAAACGGGTTGAAAATCTGATGAATTCATTATAGATTCCTCTAGACTATTCATAACTAGATAAGCAATGGTAGCTGGAATAGGAGATTCCATTGCTTTACCGAATATCTGCCCAAAATATTGCTCACCGTTTCAGGAATGATTAATGTGTTTCAATTTCGATTACTCGTGTTTCTGTTCGTTTCGGCGACGTGGCACATTTTTGATTGAAATAAGTGCCATAGGGACGCCTTGTGATGATACAATTAGTTTCAACAAATCACGTCTCAGACAGTAATACCTCTTCTGATGATGAGATCGAAACGTACGTAAAGACGAAAATAACGAGCATTTGTGTTGGTGTGACCTATTTCCCGATAATTAATATATAATTCATACCTGGATCAATAATCGTTATTAATAAATTCATTCATATATATGCTCCAGGTTCAGGCCTCTTGCGTCTAACTAAGCAACTTTGTATATAAGTAAGTTGAGTTAGGTCATCATATTTCCGGCCAAGAAATTTGTGGTCTTCCATTGTACAAGCCATTTCCGGATACCCGGTGTATATAAGGTGCGTCGGAGTAAGATCGCACCAAAAATATAGAACATCAATTTTAACGATCCATGGCATATTTTTTTTTATATAGATAAATATTATATAATGTATACCATACCTTCAAAGTATGGTTTATCAAGGGGGTTAAATTTACAATAATCACAAGCGTTTTAATGTAATAATCGGAATAAAAATTCAGTGTTACTTATCCGAACTTTCCCAGATGATGGGGCAAGATCGAATGGGACTGTACATTATCATAGAATCATTATATGGCGCAATACGAAGTAAGTTCGTTTCCGGTCTTTCCCGGTAGTTCAAGTAAAAATCACTCGGTAAGAAATAATGTTACGAAGATAGTAAGCAAATGTATTAAAGCTGAATATGAAGAGACTCAACCCTAATTATTAGCACAAATTTATGCAAGAAAAAGAAATATCTAAAGTCAGATATGATCCTCGACGATTTTGCATTGGTTGAGGTAGAATCATTCCAACAGCTTCCTGGGTTTCAGTGTCTATATCATATTGGTCGGGCCAATGAAACTGGTTGCTGTTGTTCTTATATTTTAAACATTTTACCACATAATCCTCACCCAATGTTTTCTCTGTAACTTGTCCCACATAGTATTTGAATGTTTTTTCAGTGGCATACTTTAGCAATACCCAAGAATTAACTTCAATATCAGCAGCGTTTCGGTTTTCTTCTCCAAGTGGGTTATCTTCATCAAGAAAGTCTATATCGTCATCTGTGCCTTCACAAATTTCTCTCATTTCACAATCTTCCACGTCGCTTTCACTACTTGAAACTTCTTCAATTAATATCTTCTTTTTCTTGCAAGCTTTTTGTTTCCTAGTGAATTCAATTTCGGCAACTTTGTTTGTAGCTTCTTTTGGTGTTCTCACTTCCGCACCAGGTGCGACCCGTGTTTTCTTCTGTGGAGCATTCTTGGCATGTTGTTCAACAGTCTCTAATAGAAGATCTTGGAAAGAAGTATTACTCGGCCCAGCTTCCAGCATGTCTGCATCTTCGAGTTCGACTAGTTCAGAAGTATTATTTTCAGCTGTAGGGATAAATATCTTTTGAATGTAATCCAAAAATATATCAGCTTCCATCCATTCATTAGTGCTTGCTGCATACACAAGCTCTCCACCGTCATCACTATTCGTCATCCACTGATCCCAGATATATTTTCCTTTTAAAATAATGAGTGGTGGGGCTTTAGTCCCTGCGGCGCTGACTGCTGACAGAATTGGCACATTCTCTCTTCCCGGGCCACTTGTTACTCGTGAACAGACTGCACCTATTCCTCCTACTACTCTCGTTCTTAAGGGATCCATGCACAGGCTTGTCCAAGTTCCAAATTTGGTCAGGTAAGTTGTGCAGTTGCAATTCATCTAAGAGTGCCTTTAGCAATTTGAAGTAGTCTCCAATGACAAACCGATCGGTCATTTTTTAGCGAGCAAATTCTACTGCCTGTGGAATTTTTATAGATAAATTATGATGCACTTTGAAAGAAGTAAACCAATCAGACCCTGGAGTATTATTTTTGAATGGCGTTTTTATTTTGTTCTGGATAACAAACTGAGAAACCAAATAAATAAATTCTTTGCGCGAAAGTCCAAAGCCGCATCGCTCTAATGTTCGGAGACCATCTGCTAGTATAACTTTTCGCTCCAATGGTATGGCAAGGCTTCGACCAAGCGATTTACTTTTTGACCAGTTTTGCCATATTTGTGATCAAGCAGTGTACTTTTAGGAATGTTATATTTCCGTGAAGCGCCATGAAGAGTGATCACACCACTCTTTACTTCATCAATTGCTGCATTTAGATCGTCCTTGGTGTATTTTTTAGCCCTTTCCGTTTTTCTACTATAATTTCTGACCATTCTGGATATCTTCGAATTAAAAGAACATAATTATTAGACTTCGTGCTTTAACACTATTTGAAACAAACATCCATGGGGCAAGATCGAACCCATAACATTTTCGTATCCTTAAAACAGGTTCGATCTTTCCCTGTGTGGGGGTAAGATCGGACACTTGTGAAACGCGTGGTCTATTATGAGGTTATGTTTTCTCGTAAATGTAAGACAGCAAATGATTAACAAAGTATTAACTGCAGTGTCTAAAGTATGTGTACTTACCTTAATTTTCAGATTAAATTTTACGGGGTAACACCGGATATCTCAATTTAGTCTTGAATATGCACTTATTGAAGGTCGTACCGATGACGTAACGGCGCTTACACAATGCTGCGTTTCAACTGTTTTATCGCCAAGCAGAGGAGCTTGGCGGGATATTGCACTACCGGCAGCACCATCTCAAGGGGGTTTAAGAGAACTACGAGGTTCGTTCGGTCTTGCCCCGGATACGATCTTGCCCCGACGCACCTTACATAATTATTTTGAGCTTTCATAGAGTAAAGTTTTTTCTATAATTTGCTAAAAAATCACTTAAAATCATGATTGTTGAACATAATTCAGAGTTCGGATCGATGCAATTAAGGCTCAAATCTGTTTCACAATTGTTTTCATCTATGCAGTGAATTTGGTCACAAGTGTATACATATAACGTTTAATGCAACCGAAAGTCATGTGAGGTCCATTGCGAGAACCGCTCCACAGAAACTCAATTTTCTATCCCAAAACATAAGCTGGGGCGTAGGAAAATGAGCCATCCTTCCCTTTTCCATAGATATGTTCTTTGTAAATGTTCATCGAAAATCTCGTCTATTATTTCTCCACGAGAGATTACAGGTAGACGGACTAGACAAGATGAAACTACTCATCCCTTCATTGTCAAGGTCGGACCCTGTCGAACTCCTTCCTACCAGAATTAATTTTTCTATCGAACAGCGAAGTTGTGGAGGTCCTTCCTTATGCGAATAACTTCCAAACTTTCAAGAGGAATTGGTCGGCCAATCTCCACCTCTGGCTCACATGACGTTCTTTGAACATGATAGGTGTTCCTCTCGTATTGTCAAATATAAAAGAAAAAAACTGAAAAACTATATTATAAATTTTCCAGTTTTTCAAAAAATGCAACAGCTCACAAAAGATTTAAAATATAGATATGCAAAAATAATCATGTTGCATATAATCCGAGCTCTAATTATTATGTAACACAAAGTAGGAATAAGCGAAATAATTCGCAACAGAAAAATCCATTAAGAGAGCAATACTTCCAAACCGCATACCCATGTTCCTTCTATTTAGAGTCATTCCGATTCACCGACATTCATATAATTTCGTGAGGTGGTAGCAATTTAGTGGGTTTCCATCATATTACAGTCAACAAGAGAATATTTAAGGCACCCCACATAGTACTAAATGGATGTTCACTGATTCATTCCCAGCGGCGTGCATTTCCGCATAGAGAGCGTGATCGTCATCTGCGAGCTATTCCTCTTCCTTGCAGCTATTTCGTTCTCCTTGTACAGGTGTTTGATAGGTTTCCAGTCGTTCGAACGTGCATATCGGCATGCTCGATTTAAAATGGTAATTTAAAAGCTGCTCTGCTATCGCCTTTAGCTATGTCGGATTGAGCGACAATCCGCGCCTCGTTTTTCATACACTTTGTTGTCAATATGCAACATTTGCATATGCTTTCATGTTAAAATTGAAGCGTAATAAAGATATCAAAATTGCTTCCGTTGGGTGGAACATCTGAAAGGACAGCGTTCAGTCAAGATGGGTAAAATTATTTGACTTTCGATAGGCTATTCAGATTTAAGTTTTATATCAGATTTGATCCTTTGAAAATGTACCTCCAGTGAAACCAGGATATGTCCCCTCTAAAAAGGTTCCATATATGATTCTGTGACTTTATTAACAAGTAAAAATTTTCCACAAGATGAACTTTCTTCAAATTTGGATGATAAGAGCCCTTTTTCAATTGAATGGTGAATGAACATTTCATAATAAAATTTGATAAGCAGTACTTAACGTTCCTTGCCTTCATTCATCTCTTCGAAGGGGCAACCAATGAAACCGACATTCATGCCGCCATGACGATAGATATTAATTTTTACACTAGCTGTCAATTTCGTGACCACAGAGAGCCGTTGAAAAATTTCAAGATCGACCAACAAAGAACACTAATGTATAGTTCTGAAATAACCTATCCATCCTAAAATGTCTTTGTGTGAAATTTTATCAGATATAACCCTTTTATAAGGATGTGCTTCCAGTTCTTCATGATTGCTCGTCAACAGACGAGATTTCAGGTATCTAGTTGATCAATTGTACTTTCCACTCATAATATGGTCTTCATTTGACGCAAAATATGAGTTCTGAGTTATTTTATTCCCATCATTTGATGATAAATAGTACACTGAATTAATGAAATCGAGAAGGTTAAAATGAAAAAGTAGTGAGTCCTTCCTCGATTTGAAGGAGGATAACGCAGACTACATCAAACGAATTAAACGATTCAATAACTATATCTTACACAGTAGAAAATTTCGATTCTTGAATTGCAATTTGTTGTGTATTATAAATTTGATATAAATATCTAAAGTATTTTCGAGAAGGCGACGAAAAATAAATAAGGAAGATAGAGTTTTCAAGAACATTGACATTTTTACTATAGTTTATGTCTGCATCTAATTATAGTTCGCAATAAACGAATATAAAAAGTTCTAAATTATGTGCGCATCACTATGTGTAACCGTGGAGGCGATTGCGACGTTCCTATTAGCTGGATGGAATTGAAATTCTGCAGATCACTTTAATGTGATGAAAATAGGAACTGTATTGGTTTTGGGTACGGTATCCCCGCTTCAAGTGGTATCTCTTTGAAATTTCGAATGAAACATTAGAATCAATCAGAGCTTAATATATGGTATACATTTGTTTCATGCAGGGAAAATTACTGTTTGGCCAAAATAACAGGAATCTCATTTCTTACATGAAAGCTTATGATCTACTAATTCAGCAAATGTCTTCATTAATGAATGCAATATTCAAGTCATGACGTTTCAAAATGTTTCTGATTTTTCCACTGATTTTTCTGAAGTAAACTATACTAACAAATTCCTCTTCTTGAGGTATGTTTTCTGAAAAATTATGTAATATGGTGAAACATTATGACCTACATATTTGTCATAGTAGTTACTTGAACCAGAAAAATCTCTTTACTGAACTAAGAGGCAACGTACTTCTCAAAAAGATAACCCATTCTGTTCATTCCATCCCTTGTAAATATTGCGAAACGGTATACATCGGCCAATTTTCCCAATACCTCGAAAATAGATTGAATGGGCACAAATATACCAAAAATTCATTCGCTGCACTTAGTAAACTTATAAAAGAGACTGACCATTCATTTGACTACAACAATACAAAAATTTCAGATATTGAAACGAATAACAGCAAGCGTTTGATATTAGAAAGTATACAAATTGAAAAAGGCATTTGTGTTGATAACAAAATAGATTCCAGTCTTTCAAAACTTTACAATAATCTAATTCAGACTCAACAAAATTCTGTTGTTTTGAAGTACCTTTTTCTTTTGTCTATTTAAAATTCAACATAAAAAAGATAACGTATTATCTAACATATGAGTAACAGTTTTGAGGTTGAATTCCATAGAATTATCATAAACTTGATTAGTTGCTAACACGTTCGTACATACAGCAGGTCTGGGGACTCGTATATTTAACTAGGGTCTCTTACGCGTCGCCAAACTCGTAGTCCCTCGGTCACCCACTAGCTAGCGCTTGGATCTCAAAGCGGTAAAACGATTTCTTTCCGGAATCGCAAGCAGTGCTACTAAGTATTCTGATTTGAGGGAGGAATAGAACTGTTACTCTTCTCAAAATGTATTACTCACCTCAAAAATATTTCCCCTTTTTCGTTATACATGCTCGCACACATAAAAGACTTCGTAAAAACCATTTCTATCCGGAATCGCAAGCATCCACTTTTTTCGCATTTCCGCATCTTTCGGCTTTAAAAACAGAAGTTTTTTGCTTTACACTTTTGTACCACGTTTTGCATTTCGGCACAATGCACAGTTTCGTAATTTGTTTCTAAAAACGCAGGTATTCCTTGTGTTCACAACTTAAGAATGACAGTTGTCAGAGAATACTCTCACGTCACGTCTTTTGGTACTATGCAACAGTCGACGCTTAGCGGTCCCACGTCTCACATAGGAAACAGCCCCGAGTTTCCAGACCTGTATGTACGACCGTGGTTGCTAATAACAGAAACGGAATATTGATCATAGAATAACTAATTCATAAAATAATCATAGATATTTTGAATTGTATGATCTTAAAATAATGTCTTATGTTTCAACTGAATTCAGTCCATTTCAAGTTAATAATTAGTCATACATTACTCTTCTACACACAACCGATCCAATGTTTTCTGCAGTTTTAATTGGATCTTGAAAACACAAGTCGGCTGCAGACGCATTTCATTAATCGAAATCATCTATTCTTTTCTAAATTACATGGAAACACTAATTGACAATTTATGATAAAGATAATGAAGTGTTATCGAATAGAAAAGTGAATGCTATTTCGATTTTTTGGAAACAGCTAATTCCCCTGGATTAAATCTATCTTAAATTTATAAACAATTGAATATCATAGAAATCGCAGCTGTTATATTTCGAATATTAGAAATACTTATAACACGGAGAACTGGGAAAACTGAATTATATGTTGATCAATGATTATTGGCCGCAAATATGATGTTTGTAAATACGATGCTCCGAAACAAAAAAACGCACCTCACAGTATTCAGAAACACCTTCCAAGCGTTATGTAGTGGTTGGAAACATGGACATTTCCAACGTGTTCAGGGATTTACGACGAACACAACGTTCCATTAATACTAGAAACGTGTCAACCAGATAAAAATCACTGATGACATGACTACGCACCTAGTTCATAATAACCATTTCAAAAATATTCCTCTTCCAGCACTTTTAAGAGCCCTCATTTCATTCACGTGAATAGCTACGATGTTCTAATAACATTCTTCCGAAAGCGTTTGATTAAGGAATTCAGCGAGCGAATCAATGTGCGGTAGGGGAACAATATTCATGTTGGAGGAATGACGCCAGAGGGGTGTTGACATCTGTTTTCCCATAACATCACATCATCTCACAGCCTAGAGAATTTTAATTCTCAAGGAGAAATTTATGGAAATCAAATCATGTCGAGACACCGAAATGATGAAAATACTGTTTCACATCCAATATGCCGCCAACATTTTCAGTTGTATCCATCATAAGAACTCTCAAAATGATCATTATTTCAATAATACTATTTCTTTTGATTGATAAAACATACATCTTGAGCTACATTGTGAAAATCTTGTAATTTGAAATTAATCAGAATATGATTTGTTGAGCTTCATAATTAAACTAAAAGGGAAAGTCGATGTTTTAAATCCATAAGTCTAAAATAAATATTTCCGACGACCACATTCGAAAATGACAAAGAGAACACTATCCTAGTTACTTCGTTAGGCAGTCCACAATACAACTATAAGTATTGCATATGGAATTTTTCAAAGTGAACTTTGAAATTAATATTGCGGAAACGTTCATCAACTTTTGAATTGTCTGTTCTACATATTGAACTTATTATATGAAAGATCTTAAAAATATTATCTAAAATTCCCTAAGACATGGATATAGAGATTTGACAGTGATGAACAATGTACTCTACCTGAAACTGAAGAGGCTATGAAATTAGCATCACTGAAATCACTGGCTGGAGAGTCCTGAAGGGGGTACGAATACGCTTACAAACAATTTCTTTCGTGGCGAAAAAATTAGAAAATAAAAAGCTCCTTTTTCGAAAATGTTTTGCTTGCATATATGGTTGAGTTTTCCAAAAGAATTCAATGCTCAACATTCCAATTTTCTATTGGTTGATAATGGCACTTCTTTGTTGAAACTATAGCTACGTCTTCACGTTATTATTAATAAAAGTGGTATAAAAACAAAGTAGTTATTCTTTCATATAATCAATATTCTATGTTGCATACCATTTTATCCATTCACCATAATGTAGGTATCTCCAGATATAGTAAACTTGAGGCGTTTTGAAAGAGGAAAAGTGACAGATATAGACCGATAAAATACAAAATTTTCACGCAACAAGTAGTTTATGAGTTCGTAAATGAAGCTTCTGATGAGATTCACTTACTCACAAAAGTAAGTCATCCGTATTCAACTTAAGTTTATCAATTTTTTCAATTATAACTTTTCTGAGGTTATGTTGGTTATCGGTACATGAGGTGCAGCTCGCAATCTAGAGCTTACCCAGTTATATCTAAATAACATTGAAGATTTAGGGACTGTGGCTATCATTGAATGCCAATCTAAAACCACCAACTACCGGAACACGTTTTTTTTCTTGATTATACACACCAAAAATGCACAAGACAAGTGGTGAGCAATAACAAAACTGGGAATATACCTAGGGTAGCGGCTAAATTTTTAAATCTGAACGATCCTGAAGAACACACTGGGCATGTATTTCGCCGTTCATCTGATACGATATAGGTTGATGCAGGAGGAGATATGACCTCTCTGAAAAGACATGTGGGTTGGAAATCGTCCACAATTGCAGAAGAATATATTGAAATATTGCCAATAAAATCATGAGTGCCTTCTGCAGTACTTCGAAGAACGTCACTCTTTCAAAAACTGATATCGAGTCTGGTTCTGTATATAATGTACAAATGAAGAAGAATTTCTCTAACTCTTCATTGAACACTCCATTACAATTCACGAATTGTTAAAATAATAATGCTTTCAATTTCTACAATTCCAAGTAGTCCTAATTTTAATTTTTTCTTATTAAATCATCAGATTTCTTTGTAAAGTCGGAAAAATATATATAGTTTTGAGATTGTGCATCAATCTGTGGTCGTCGGAGAAATAATGTTTATTATTCGTAGGATTCTCCCACTCGTGGGAAATACACACTTCCCACTCTAGTAATGTAATATTTTGTTCTGTGATCAACAGAAGTTTGTATATTTCCACTTTTTTCATGAAATAGTCGAGAATAAGAATTAATTAATTGCTAATATCAACTTATTAATTCAAGAATAAATGATTGAATCATCAAATATTTATCAGTCAAATGGTACAGTGCGTATTCATCGATTATGTAGAAAAACAAATAATCGTTGTTAATTCCCAACCTATGTTTGTTAGTCATTATTTTATCTTTCTCCATGTATGTAATAAATGATGTAAGAATTTTTATTCAGCTCATTTATTTCCCAATAATTGAGGATAGCTGAAAAAATAAGATTTCAACGTTTTCAATCTTCCCATGATTCCAGGAAAATATTCTCAAAAGTTGTTTTTGTTCGATTGAGCTCTATTTAATTACTTACAACGTCTACGTCTGGTACAGAGACAGTATGTTATATTCACTAGATGGTAATGATAAACTCGACAGTAAGTACCTTAGCGTTCTAGAACGGTAAGAAAATTTATTCAAAATGAACCAATTATTGATTTTATCAAAACCAAAAATTTTTTTTTGACAGTTTTCAACAATTACTAAGGTTGGAAATCGTTCCGACAGTACTCATTCAATGACAACATCCTGGTTCTTATATATTTCAATAGAACTTACTCGAAATTGTGACCAATTAAGCAAAGAAACCTTAAACTTGTTTGTACTTACCCAGAACATCTCTCAGTCAGTTCAATTGAAATACATAAGAACCGAGATGCTATCATCGAATGAGTACTGTCAGAGTGATTGACAACAATAGTGATACTCATACCAGCATTCCTCAATTTGAAACGATTGAATTTTAGATGAATGTGCGAGAATAGTTGATTTACAGTAGAACATCGAATCGCTTTTTGTTCATCAATGATCTATTAGCCGGTTAGAGGTTTATATTTACAAAAATATAGGACTCTGACGAAACGAAACACGCTGCACTAGACATCCAGGAATGTGGGTTCGAATTCGCTTATGGTTCAATGTTGTTTATTTATCTTTACAATACTATATTAAAGTATCAAAGTTATCTTCATATTTCATAAAATTTAATTCTATATCTATTAATGTACTCAAAATTGTGGCCACTTAGGCAGAGAAATCTGGAACTTGCTTATGCTTACCCGGAACATTTCTCAGTCAGTTCTATCGAAATATATAAGAACCGGGATGCTGTCATTGAATGAGTACTGTCAGAATATTCACCAACCATAGTGATACTCATACCTACACTCCTCAATTCAAAACGATTGAACTTTAGATCAATGTGTGTGAATAATTGATCTATAGCGGAGCATTGAATCGCATTGTGTTCATCAATGATCTACCATCCTTTCAGAGGTTTATATTTACCAAAATATAAGATCCTAACGGGACCAAATGGATGAAATGATAATAGGCTGAAGAAGATATCCAGGAACGTGAGTTCGAATCCCGCCTATGGATCAATGTTTTACGTTTATTAATTTTTATAATCCCATGTTAAATTATCAAAGTTATCTTCATAATTGAGGGATTATGAGTCGATACTTCCTTGACCTTGACACAATATACTATGTATAGTAACGGAAGTAAAAAGAATCAAATAATCACATGATTACCCCCACTCGTAGGAACCGAAAATATACTGGAAATGATTAGAAACAGATAAAGATGTGCAAAGACGTTAAATTGTGATCTGTCATTGCATCGAAAGCTCATACGAATCGATAATATATGTGTTTTATAAGCTGAAATTCTTGGTGTTGACCGGAATAGGTATTGCGTAGTTATTTCGAAATCTCAAGTAGGAAGTGACTTTCCTCTTGTTTTGAAGGTCTACAAAATTTCATCAAGATCAATACTAATCTGCTTTAAAAGGTGATCAATCGAAATAAGGGGTATTTTCGAAATCTCATGTAGTCAGTGACTTTCTTCTTATTTCGGAGGTTAATTGTGCAAAATTTCATCAAGATCGGTACTTGTCTGTTTTAAGGGGAGGAAAAGGGGTTTGTGGAATATTCTCATCTGAATGGTTACTTTTCCCTGATATTGAGAGTCAAGCGTGCAGACTTGAGCAAAAACCTGCTTTCAACAAGATGTTTCCTCCTATTTTTTATCTCCTTTTGTTTTCAAAGTCGTGTGAATTTCGTCTTGTTTTGAAGGTCGAGTGTACAAAATTTGATCAAGATCGGTACTTGTCGTTTGAGGGATGGGTAATGGATTAAGGGTCGTTCATACTAAGTCTCTCGTGAACATTGTCGACTCACTGACTTCACATGAGACTTATTTTGAAGGTTAATTGTCAGATTTTTATCAAAATTGGTATTCGTCTGCTTCAAAGTGTGATGAAAGTGGTTGAGGTCGTTTTTTCTGGAATCTCGTGCAGACTTCCTCTTGCTTTGAAGGTTAACAGTACAGAATTTCATCAAGATTGGCACATACCTGTTTCAAGGGGTAGGAAATTAGTAAGCTGTTCGTTTCAATCAATGATAATAATCTCAATCATTCAACTGAATATATTGTTTTGAATGATCTAATAAATATGTAGATAATTGATGACAGAATGGCAAGAAATGCTGGGTAAATGTCAAATACCGATCCCGAAACCTGTCGCACATAAGGCGAGTGGTTTACCTTCTACCGATGCCTTTTATTTTATAATAAACTGTAACGTCTTATAAATTTATAGTATTCCATCACTGGCTCACAGGAACTTTTTCGATCATTATAGGTTTCCGTCTCATGTAGTCAAATAAAAATTGTAAGCACCTCCAAGCAATAATACCGGGATATCAAAAATCATCTTGGTCAAGGGTGGTTGTGGAATCTAAAACGTGTGTCTTACTTTACGTTTGAAATAATTATGTCACTGTCACACTGACATCATCAATAACCTACAAATTTCATACTTATTTATTTCAGTTTGTTGTAAAACAATAATGAACTATAAATAAAAAATTATCTTGGTCAAGGGTGGTTGTGGAATGTGAAACGAAATGTTAACTTTGAACCTTTTACAAGGTCGCAATAGCCACAAACGGGGTCGAAAACTGTTTGAAATTGATTAATTTTCGATAAATCGAATGACGTTCACGTGAGGAGCGCGTAGCTTGCGACTTAGAAAAGTGCAAACTTCCGGAACATAGAACGTCTTTACGAGGACTTTTCGTATGCGGTTTACGCCCCATGTCGTTAGTTACAACTAGCGCCAGCCACGGCCCCGAATTAACAAGATCGAGGTAAAAAGTATAGTAGCAGTTCCTCGAGGCATATGTCAAAATGATTACGTTCGTAGCTAATTACATAGGACGTCTGGCGTTCATGCAATTGTGTTTTTATACAATTCGAACCTTCTAATTTCTATAGGCCACGTGAAAATCCCGAAGTCTAAATCGCTAGAGACTTCTGAGTGTTATAACATAACATTCGTATAAAATTGCGAAATTTCTCACTTTTAGGAACTTCAAATTAATTAATTTGACACAAGTTTTGATAACGTGAAGTAAGACACACTTTTTAGATTCCACAACCACCCTTGAACAAGATAATTTTTGATATTCCGGTACCATATCGTTATTGAGATTTCACAAGGGCCTATTCATTTGTATTCATGATAACAGTTTCATCACACTTATCTGCTTCCAATATATTTAATTTGTTATTTTTAACTTTTTGTTCGAAATTATTTATTGCGTTGATACATTTCTATCTTATTCCAATTGCTTGTCGAGTAGGTGTTATTGTAATTCCAGTTTCAATTGAAGAAAATGTTTTAATTGGGATTTGTTTCCTCACCTACAGCAAAAAATTCAATTACATTTCCTGGAAGTTGGTTTGAGATGAAATCATCACCCAATTATTATTCTGTTTTTCAATACCTGTTATCTAATTCTGAATATGTATTGCAGATTTGTATTGAAACAATATTTCTTATTGTAGATTTCATTCTGGTTAAGTTATTTCCAGTGTTTTACATTTTTTCAAGTATCAGATATTGGAAGATCTTACATTTTTAATTCAAAATCTTCTCTGAATTGAAGATATGTATTACCTATGCACTCACTCACAGTGTGATTATCCTAGATTTATTGGTCGCAATCAGTATATTTTCTTGTTTTCTGATTGGCGAAAGTATTCATCACTTTTGGGTAGCAAGCTATCGTCAAGCAAGACCTGAAGATGGCAGATGTGATTCTGCCGCAACGTCGTCGGAACCGTATCTACTAGTAAACAGCAAATGTTAGGACATATTAGTAGAATCTAAGCGAATTGAGTCATATATCACTTCATATTACTTATTAATTTCGAATATTTGGGATTACCTCATTCAATACTGCGGTAATAATGTTGGTTTCGTCTCATATTACGATTAATTTGCGCACATAATTGGAGATGGCTAGTTACGTTTCCTCAAGAATTGGTTTGGAAATAGTTCAATGAGAAAATACAATTTCATTCTGACGTCTTCTGGTTCAACAAGTGCAGTTTGAAACATTTACGTGAATTAACTGAGATCCGAGATAATTGACGCTGAGGATTTCTCTGATACTATCAACATCAGAAGGCAACAAGGGCTTTGGAAGTTGCAATGTAACTGGCCTAATTAATATTAAACTTTAATTAGCGCTTAACCTAGTTGGGCAGAAACTTTAAATGGAAGCAGAGCATTCCTCTTACAACTTGGCTAGTGCCCTTTAATTGTGAGGTGACATTCATTTGTTGCTTGGTCGACAGACCGTGCATAGAAAATGCTAGCGTGACTCGAAGCAATTAAGAGCGTTGTAACAGTACTCTCTCTAGATGCCTGTGTAGTATTGTAGGAATAGACATTTTACATCATCATACTGTAATTGAAGCTGAAAGCACTAATATCATTTTCTGAAAGTCAGTAGTTTATTCACAAATATTATGAGACCAGTAATTCTACGATGAAAATCAACAATAAATGAAGAATTAATTTATGAAAATTCTGAAATAGTAATATTGTATAAACTAGATGAGTTGAAGTCTAATTATTGAACTTGTAAAAAATTTATTTCTATCTGTTAATCAAATATAATGTACAAATACTTAATAAGTTTGCCAATGTCACAAGTAGCGTGTTCGCGATTATTTTCTAAATTAACATATATTCTGAACATATTACGATATTGCTCGTCTCAAGATCACCTAGAGGCATTAACGTCGATGGCTTTTGAAAAAAATACTTTAAAAAGATTGGCTAATGAAGATATCGTTAAATATCTTACAAATCGATGTAAAGGGCCTAAGGATGTGTTATGTTTTTAATTAGGAATCACCGCCGATTTTACTTATTTGTAGCAATTGTTACAATAATAATTTCACGAGTGTTGAAAACCAAGCTTAACTCAAATCGTGCACCATAAAAATCATCAAAATCGAAGGACGCTCTCGGATTTATTTATAGTGAGTACTACATCAACACCAAGAAACAGAGAGTCCGTTAGAATGAAGAATTATCTTATGAGAGTCCAGTATGGACTAACACAAGGATCTGTATTAGGTTAAATACTTATTATTCATACGTAAATGACCTAAATATCAAAAACAATGTGTTAACATTTCAATACTGCCACGATATATCTGCTTCATACAATGGAAAAAATCAAGAAGTGAAAACCAAAATAAATAATATTATCCTAGGAGCTAAGATATGGTTTGATACTGATAAATTAGAATTGAATGGAAACAAAACATCATATCTTACTTTTGGTTACAAATATATTCCACAAAATATTGAATTCCTGGGCTTAGATATTGATAGCAGACCCCATTGGGCAACTCACATAGAAGCAATCTGTAAGAAAATATCAGATTCTATTTATTTGATGAGAGAATTGGGAACATTGACTATGCATGAAGTTATGGAAACAGCGTATTTCACATTCATTATTGTCTTATGGTATTCTCATATCGCGTACGTCAGGAAATGCAGATAAACTTTTCATCCAACAGAAAAAGGCACTTGAGATAATGTGTAACATTGGACAGAAACATTCGTGTAGAGACTTTTTCAAATCTGAAAAGATACTTACCTTACCTTGTATACATATTCTAGAATGCTTAAAGTATACTCATAATAATTTGATTAATTGTTAAACTAATGGTGTCATAACTTCAATACTCGCAATCGAAATGCTTTACAAACACCTCTACATATAAAGGAAGTCTCCAAACAATTCATTAAATATTGGGGAACTAAGTTATACAATAAGTAACCAAATTATTTTAAAGAGAAGCCAATAAACAAATTTAATGTGTGTGTCAAGGAAGCTCTTATCGAGAAAGCCTTTTACTGTATTGAAGAATATCTGAAGTGCGAGTGTTTATCATTTGTGTAATCTTGAATTTTAATTATTGTGAATATATCTCTCGTTTATCGTTTAACTTTTTTTTTATTATTACGTATCAATTTAGACTCAACAAATGTGAAGTGTGAATTTTATGAATCCTTCAATTTAAATTTCAATTGTGAACGTGTCACTACTTTTCATTATGTATATTTGGACTAGTCATGTAACTAACTTGATGACTTAATAAGTTTGATATTATTATTATTATCGTAATTTTTTTTTCAATCTCAAATGTTATTCTCTCTATAACGTTTATTCAATCAAGAGCTTAGCGTTCAGTTTTCTATTTTTAATAATTCGGTTTATATTTAGTTTGAGCTTATATGTTCATATAAACAACTTGAGCACCAAGAACTCAGAAGGTTGGACTTGGACATGTCCATCTGCAAAGCGCTCACGTTCGCGATGAATGAGAATTTATGCCAGTTGTAAAAGTAGTAGTAGTTGTGAATGTAGTTGATCAAATATTCCAAATTCTGTTGTGGTTGAACATCTGAATATTTCTGTATCTTAAACTTAACCTATATGTCTGGACAATTCGACTGAGACGTTCGCACCTCACGTATTAACTCTATTATGGAGTAATAACGTACGGTTTATGTATACTTATATCTTGAATATTTTATTCCTTATTTGATATTATTATTATTATTTTTCACTTTGGATACATAATTATTATTTTTGTCGCACCAGGGGAGTTTGATTTTTAAAAAGCAATGTCCTTTCAAATGTAATTTTTATCTAAATTACAATGAAAATTTATGATCAAAGAAAAATCATCTTTCATTATATTATTATAAGCATGTATGAGTGTGTAATGTACACATAATCATGAATGTCCGGTCCGGTCACAATATAGAGAAATGTTAAAAATGTGTTGTTTTTAGACAAACAGGTAACTATTTACTATGAAATGCAAGAACTATTGTGAAGTTCTTATGGACACATTAAATTCAAACGCATTATAACTGATGAAAGTATTCATTGGTCACCTTTTTTGATTCTCATACAACAATTTGGACTTCGTAACCGGCTTTTTCACTCCATATAACTGTTAAGTTTGAATTTATTCCAATGGCAGGATCGCCATGTGACATATTATGGTCACACTTAATTCGAACGAGTTATAAGTCAGGAATTATTTGTTGGTCAACTTTCTTGATTCTCATACAAAAACCTCCTCCTATTCTATTAAGTGATTTCCCACATCAATGCCATTCATTTTACAAAATCGGCAACCTTCTTATGAGGAAGTGCACTGAACTTATTTTTTTCAACATAGATATTCCAGACGCTACTGCTTATTCACCGTTAGCTCAATTGCCAAATACTGATTTATAAAATAAGTTCATTCGAGTCGTTTATTCATCACACTATCTTACAGAAGAAGAATTATTTCTATGGCGTTTTCAAACAATCTAATTCATGGCTTAATTGATTGTTCATATCTTTCAACGGATGTCAATTTCCATATCCCGACTGGTTCCACTCGATATTATCCCGTTCTACATGAGATTTGCAGCACTAACTTACTCCACAAATCACAATTCAATGTAATGGGTAGTAATTGTAATGTCATTCCCAGAATGTGTGTTATCAACTTTGATTCGCTACCTAACATTACTCGTATATCGAAAATTGCCAAAATTTCAAGATAATTTAACTCATTTTCGTATAGTTTCATACATACATATATGCATCATTAGTATTTTATGAATGTTCTATTCATTACTATAAATTTATTTTTTTAATTTACATCATAAAATATATTCAATTTCAAGCATATTATTCTGTTTACTGCATTTTCATGTAACTGGATGTTATTCTGTTGGAAATTATCATTATCACTAACATGTCTGCATTTAATGTTAATGAAAATTGAAATTCCATTCTTAACAACTGATTATTCGAAACAACTTCCAGCACCCAGTAAAGCGAAGAAGAAAACTGTAAGTAATATTGAGTAGTTGATATTGAGTTTCTACCAGTATCAGTTGGCTGAGGTCCTTGTTCGAATTATATGCCCATTGAAGAATGATTGTGAGATTTGATTTCCTGGAGATACAAGCTTGAGTTTAGGTTGCATTAAATTCAACTAGATCATCATATTCTCATTTCGAAAATTGCCAACTCTTCTTTTATTGAGTTGACATGTCTCTGTGTCCTTCTCGGACTTCATTGGGAGATATAAGGTATTTAGATGAAAAAGTGGTATTGTATTCATCCGCAAATCTGTGCACGGGACATGCGTTTCCTTCCAATAGGTCGTTGATATGGAGCAGAAACAAAGTTGGTGCAAAGACAGGTCCCTGTGAAACACCAGTTTCAATAGAGATTGTATCGGAAGAGATTCCATCAATCACATTAAGGAGTGATCTGTCTGATAGAAAACTCGATTCTGAACGACGAAGTTGGGGCGGTAAACTATATGACGGAAGTTTCCCAAGAAGCCTTTGATTGCAGACACGGTCAAATGTTTGGGATATATCCAATGGCTTAAGATTTTCCATATTTTCCAATCGGAATATATGTTACAAGGCTAGCAAGCCTCCTATCGATCGCTGCTGACGGATGACCTATTGCAGGTCATTCTTTGTGGAGTTCTCTAGGTATTGAATGAGTGCGATTTTGATTGAGCCTTCCATTGCTTCATAGATCACAGATAGTCGTACAATGGTTCTATAATTATTAGCAATTTCAGCTGGAAGGAAACACTCAAAGCTTGTACGTGAAGGTAAATAACCTGCAAAAAACAGGTGCTAATTCTAGGGCGCATTCTTTGAGAACAAGTATTCCCATCTGGTTTCATAGCCTTTTTGGTATTTGAGCCAGTTAGAATGTGCCTAATTGTGCGTTGACGAAAGACAGCTTCCGGCATATCGCTATCGATGGCAGCGATAATAGGAGGGTCTCCCCTTCGTGGATCCAAAGTGGAATTTGCTACAAACATTAAAGAGGTTGATTTTTGTTTGTGGTGTAGTAATCATGGAGCCATCATCTTTGGTTAAGGGAGGAAATGAGCTGTAAGTTAAATTCACTCGATTGCTCTGGCGATAGCCCAAAATGAACTGGAGCCAGTTTCATGTAACTGGATGTTATTTTGTTGGAAATTATTATCAATAATTAATGTTGATGAAAATCAAAATTCCGTTCTTAACAACTGATTATTCGAAACAACTTCCACCACCCAGCGAAAGAGAAAACTGAAATATTAAAACCGAAAATTTCTCTGATGGCGTTGAGTAGTTGATATTGAGTTTCTACTAGTATCAGTTATTTATTCCAATTATATTCCCGTTGTAGAATGATTCTGACATTCGCTTTCCTGAAGAATTTACGATCTTGAGTTTTGGTGACATTAAATTTCACTAGATCATCAGATTCTCGTTTCGGAAGTTGCCAGGTCTTCCTTAATTGGGTCGACCTGTCTCTGTCTTTCTGTCTGCCTCCGGATAGCTGTACACGGGACATGAGTTGTATTCCAACAGGTCGTTCATATGGAACAGAAACAAAGTTGGTACCAAGACAAGTCCCTGTGGAACACCAGTTTCATCGTATCAGATGACTAGAGAGTGATCTATCTGAGAGAAAACTCGATTCTGAACCACAAAGTTGAGGCGGCAAACTGTTTGACGGAAGTTTCCCAAGAAGCCCTTGGTTGCAGACTCGGTCAAAGGCTTTGGATATATGCAATGCTACAGCTTAAGATTTCCCATATTTTCCATTCGAAATATAAATGTCACAAAGACAAGTAAGTCTCCTATCGATCTGTGCTGACGGAAGTCCTATTGCCGGTCATTGGGGAGCTCTCTAGATATTAGATGAGCGCGAGTTTGATTGATTCCTCCATTGCTTCATAGCTCACAAATAGTAGTGCAATAGGTCTATAATTATTAGAAATTTCGTGGAATTCGTTGAACTCTAGCTATCATCCAGCTGAAGGGAAACACAAAGCTTGTACGTGAAGGTAAATAACCTGCAAAAACTGGTGTTAATTTTGGCTGGTTTCATAGCATTTCTGGTATGCTGGTATTTGAGCCACGATAATAGCTGTGGTAGATTTTACTCCCCCTGTCCGCCTGACTAGTGCAGTCACGTACTAGCCCTCGTCTCCTTTCAACAGCACGCCACTGCCCGGCAGAGACTAACACCTTGTTTGGAGAGGAGACGGTCTTTTGAACCATCTGAGCTCGTCTCCTCCTGCCCACTAGTGTTCAGTGTTGAACAGCTACCTTTGACGAATATCCTTCGGCCTCATATCATCGGCTCATCACATATAATTGCACTGGCCGCGGATTCATTACCCAGAGACCAGGGACATGGAGCACAGACATCGGACTTTAGCAGTGAAGCCATGTGGTGTAGCATTTACCCACGCAGAGGCAGCTGTTTTATTCGCCCCGTCGGGACTACATTAGGCGGACCCACTACGGGCACTGCTTGCTAGACTGTACTATTGCCCCTTCTAGGCTATAGTCAACCCTCACCTCCTCATATTACCTATTTTACCAAGAACGTGACGAGTAACCGTTCGGCATCGTTCAAGTAGCTACCGCATATGTCTACCACGGCCGTGAATCCGTTCCGACCAGAACTCTGGGAAAAGAAGGCACGTTACCGTGGTTTTAGTGGTGAAATATATATGGTGCCCAATTCACAGGATCTTTTGCAGTGAAAAGTATTAGTTTCGCTCCAAGGGGTTACCTATCTCGAGACCCGTAAAAAGGACGTTGCTTGCTGAAGCTACTCCCGGGGTCATCCGGACCATGTAGTTTTCTCTCGAATGGTATTTGAGCCAGTCAGAATTGCCTAATTGTGCGCTTACGAAAGACGACTTCCGGTATATAGCTATCGATGGCAGAAATATTAGGAGGGTCTTCCCCTTGTGGATCCAAAGTGGAATTTGTTGCAAAAAATTGAAAAGCTTGATTATTCTGTGGTGTAGTAGCCAGTGTACCATCATCTTTTGTTCAGGGAAAGAATGAGCTGTAAGTGATATTCTTTCGATTGCCCAAAACGAACGGGAGCTATTTATGTATTCGATAAGTTTGATCTTATTTTCTAGCTATATACCCCTTTCGATGTGCGTCTATCGTGGGATTGCAGATACTCATGGCTTCAATATATTCTGTACTGGTCTCCAGACATAGGTTGCCGCTCCAATAGCGATATGCTGTCTATTATGAAGAGACTGCTCTGTAACAGATTTTATTGAACCATTGTTCTCCAGATGAGTGTATAGCCAACGTGTAAGAGGAAACTTCGTCAACCAACACATGGAGTGAATAACATAAAATGTTCTTCATTAAGGGTTCATACTACATTCTAGATTTTAAATTCACATTCTCATGAAAATCATTCCAAGACTAATTTATCTCTCAAATAAATGAGGCCTCATCGCACTACTTTCAGATTTTGGAATCGAAGTTCACGAAATGTCTTGGTAAAGTGAAAATTAAGTACACTGCTCTACTGGTGAAATCATCTTTGATATGAGTTATTACAAGACGGTTACCCCATTCAGCACTTTTGAGTTGGTGGTTGAGATGAGGGTGTTTATTTTATATTATTGAGTAATTTTCTATTTTACACAAAGTTTTTGAGATGTCCCGGGGGTCCTTTTGAAATAATCACCTTGTATAATAATAATATTGAATGTTATAATAATTTTACCCCTTACTTGTTTATGAAGTCGTTTCAAGAGAATGTTATCTCGTACATTATTTACATAATATGACAGGAAATTATCCTGTACATGTGGTTCAAACAATTCCTATTATTAGGTACATCAACTACACTTTGTGTCCTGGAATGCAATAACATAAAACTGGTGAGGGCATCATAGCAAGCAGAAAATTGTAATTTTAATTTTGGGCGTATGGAAGTATAATATACTGAAATATGAAATCTAATTATACCGCCTCGTCTCGTTTATAACTGAGTTTGGAATCATCAAGTGCGGATAAGGAAGTGAATTAGGAAGACTGGATTTCCGGGATGATGTGAAATCGCCCGGACCCGTTTTCAATTTACTACACATTCGCATTTTAAATTTAATAAAACTGCATCGTTATCCTTCCGTATTCAGTGGAAACTAGATGACAAAGATTGTCGGAAATTCTGAGAATGTTAGGAGGCAATATATTTGAAACTGCTTGTATAGGAAGGTATTGATGGGATGGGATATATGAAAAATCATATTTGAACATGACTCATTTCGATATCCGGGATGAATATGAATACATTCAATGAGTAGTTACTTCATATTCAAATCAACACCTCTACTAGAAAAGCAAATAACGCGGAGACATGTGTATAGACCATGTCTATATCAAAATAACCCGGATTTTTCCAATCGTTTTCAAGCGGGTATCTCAATACAAATTTTGATAATGGCATTCAATGTAAATAATAATACCAAGCTGTGATCGATTGATCACATGACTTCCCTCATGTTTATGTTTCATTAACTGAGAATTTGTTATTTTCAATTCTGAAGATTATAATGATTATTACTTGAATGTGATTAATACATAATAAGAAAAGAAAAATTTTTTTTGCTGGCAATCAAACTACATAACATAACTAACTACATAAGGAAATGGTGGCTTTTTGATTTTGAAGTTGGGATATCTGCATGGATACCGCAAAATGAAAGATGAAATTGTGGTGAGGTGGTTAATTCACTGGTACATAATTGGAAACATCACTATGTCAATACAGAGGCATTTAGTACCCGTGACAGGAATGTACCATGTCGTTCTCGGTTGAATATCGAGACATCTATTTTCTAAACAATTCGAGGGTTACCTCAAAGGTAACGTTCGCATCTCTTGTCTTGGGTGACGTACCTCTTAGTGTACCAATAATAATTGTTCTAAATAATGCCACATATTCAGCATGAATATAATAACTAAAATATTCGGCTATATTCATATACAGAGGAATATTGATTTTCAGATTGCAATGGAATTAGACATAAAAATTACCTGAAACGAAAAATTTTGAGCAACATAAAAAATATAAAAAAAGTACAATGTTTTGTAAAAATATGATTATCTAATATGCTAATAAAAAATTATTATTTTCGTTGAGAAAAAATTATTTTCTGATTTACACTGGAAACATTCGTGCTGTATGCTTTCTTGTATCTTTCGCAAAAATTGATAATTAATACTCAGAATGAAAAAAAAGAAAAAAAAATTATATAAACGGTAGAATATGTATGATCCTATATCTTATTGGCGCCTCTAGCGGCAAAAATAAGTAATTTGAAATAGTTGCAAATTTTCCGTTTTCCAACTTTGCTCTCTTGACAATTTTCATCATAATTATTATTTGGTACTTGAAATATGAAAAATCTCTTCAAAAGGCTCGTAGTGATGCGCGTCCTTAGATTCTTGATTGATCGGATTACCCTGAGCGCCAACTGCTTCAGCAAAAAAAGGTAAGATAGAACCATTAATCAAGAATCTTCTGCACTACGGGGTGGATAAATGTTGATGATCATATCAGAGAAATGAAGACAAGTTTCAACTTAACAATTTTGTTTTAATTCTATAAGCAATAATAATTTAAACAAAATTAGTTTGATTATTAACAGATTTATTTTCTAAATTAGCAAAGTTCAATACTGGAACAATAAATTGGAAGTGAATTGAAATTATCAATGTTATAAGAAATATAATTTTTGAACTTTAATTGTAGATGCAAACAAATTCAGTTAGAGAATATAAACAACTGATCACGAAAATTTGGTTATTCCAACTAACAAAAATGTTACCGTCCTTGAAACTTGGATGAGCTTGGAAGGAGTGCTCTGCCAGGAATTCCCATCTACAAATTCTGGCGCGGGAAAAAGGAAACGTCTCGATTGTTTGAACCCTTTAATACAGACAATACGAGCAATGCCTTGGCCACAAGTTCGAGGGACACATAACTAAATCAGCAGGAATGATCAATATAATTCCACAACTGATTATGCTATCTTCCCAAATTGTTTATTCAAAATTATTGAAAGATTTGAAATCTTGAAGAGAACTAGTCAAATATAATATTAAAAAATTGGAGAGAATATTTGGATACTAATTTATTTATTGAAGCAATTTATACTACAAATTATATTTAAAAAATGGTAGTCTCAAAAAATATGAGGGAGTTAATCTAGAAATTTGCAAGAGAACAATCAGATAATCCTTTACAGAGTATAGTATACTGAAATTTTGCTTGTAGAAGCTAAATCAATAATCTGTTCTAGCAATATCAGATTATTTACTCGGTGATCTCATAAAGCAGCAAATGAGAATTTCGGCTTCATTTAAATCGACCCAGATTAATTGTTATTACGTTATCTCACGACCAAGCCTGAATATCCATCACAAATTCATATGAGGAAGGTCAAAAAAAGGAGATGTGGAATTTCACGCAACCCTGCGGATGATTGCTAGGTTATACAAGCCTTAGAGAACGACATAAACTATTCCGACTACTAACTTGACAAATGAGATCATGAATAAAGACAAGAGAAAGAGTATAGTGAATGATTATCTAATTTAGATTCTAGCAAGCAAAAAGGATCTGGTGTAAACACGTGGATGAGTCTATATTCATATATTATTATATACACATCTACAACTAGGTTTAGATACAATTAGACATCAAATTACTTGTTCGTTCACTGTCGATAATAATCTTCCAATAAAGCCGATTAATAACAGATAAGAGAAGCCATAAGACTACAATTCACCCAGATAGAATTCAAAACCAAGGTGCCATCCGGTTCCTTTCCGTTTTCTAGTCCCTCTCTCATCTCGGGTCACGAGACCTCTCTCGATTTTTCGCGCAAGTTAAATAATCGATTTTCTATTGAAATATAGATGTCGGTAATCATCTCTTTCGAAGTTTAATTATCTATAATTCCTAACGGAAACCGTTATTAACAATATTCAAGCAATTATCAAACATATGTATAACGTTACAATATTTTCTGACCATAATATGAAAATCATTATTTGTGAAGTTATAAACAAGATAAGTCAGGAAGCTCACAGCTAACTGATCCAGTTGAAAGGGCTATAATAATTTTCATTTATTCAAGCACACATTTGGAAAAGCGTGAATCAAATCTCTTCCTTGTATTAGGTTTAGAAGATCGAGTGGATTAGTTCATTCTAAGTTAAGCCTTAATTCTGTAACTGAGATCTTCACGATATTCACTGGCTGGGTTGGCAGCAAATTCAAGTTTTCTAATTCTTTACTCTTCAGAAAATAAAAACAGTTGAGCTTCCCTTTCTATCTTTCAACTGAATCAGTATCATATCGATTATCACTTTTGAGCTATGGTACAAACCTCATTCTCTCATTTCACGCCATCCCACATAGTTCATAGAAATTAGGATTTCTCATTTATAGATAAAAATCCGAAATCGAGTTATTTTATACATGGATATTACGAGATTTTTTTCATGATTTCTTGAAAATTTGGGGAAAATTTGTATGTTTTTAGAGTTTGGTCTCATGTAAAATAGCATTCTAAACATTTTCTCATTTATATTGTACTTTTTTAAAACATCGAATGCACGCATTATATCTAAGATTTTGAGAAAAAAAGTTGGTATTACCATGCATATTTTAACTGTTTTGTTTTCCGGAAAATTCTTGAAGAATTCTATACTGCCATAGATATGTATTGTTTCATTTCTTAACACTTTGTCATTCCTGTGATTTTCGCCAAAACTCAATGGAAACGAAATATTTCGTTATCAGTGATAAAAAGTATGGGAAATGTTCCCCCATCCAACTGGAGGACGCGTTAGGGGCAGTCGATTTCAAATGTCCCATTTTACATTTTTATCAACAAATGCAAAATGTTTCCTCGATTTCTGAAAATTGGCCTTTTTATGTCCAATCTCTGTGGACTACCGTCAAGCGTTTTCTTTTGGGGATTCTACCGGTTTCTAACTAAATTAGTGAACAAAATAAATATCATATGAATATTGCCAGTTGTTCACGTCTGGTAACTGAGCATTATCAGGGACGTGAATAATTCCAGCTATTTGAAAATCGTCAATACTGAAACAACACCTCCTAATGGAAATACGAATGAATCTCGTAAAATGTCAGAATCTGGGAATCCGGAAATGTAAACAAATCATCTCAGCATAACTCCACAAACAGAATAAATCATCCGAGATACGTTTTCAAGTTATGTAAATTCGTTCGGGGTTCCAACAAGTGACTCTAAACAGTGATCCATTTTAATAAGTTTTCGTCGTGACTGATTCTCTGGGAATCGAAAGAAAATTGGAATGGAAAGTTTAAATGAATAGTGACAAGCGTGTGTGAAGTTGAGATGGATGAAACGGGTTTTCTATTCAAACTTTTAATTGTTTATGTTAAATTTTGAACGCCACAGGCGTTTTCTCTAGAATTGGTCTCACTGAGTAGAATTGTTTTCAATTCCTCATTCATTTGATTAATTATTCCAACTCATAAAATCCAGTATTGCACTTCCTTTCTTGAGCTAGAATAATGAATAAATTATATATTCCTGATAAATTTTGAGGGGCAATTAAACAAATTGTTGTGGTCTAATTGATTCCAAATCACAACTTTTGTTTATTTGTTTTATTTTTTATGTTGGTATATACCATTACACATTTTGTTTATTCTTTCTTTAATAATAAGGTTATAAAAAATTGAAGTCATTCACCCAAAAAAAAAAATTTTAACCCCATTAATATAAGAAGAATATACAGAATCTAGAATGGTGCACCATAAATAATCTAAATGGTGAAAAATGTAATTTTATAACATTAACATATGTTCAGGAGACCTCAGAGAAAATTTGGAAATGTTCAAAAAAGTACGATATAAATGTTGCGCATAAACCTACTACCAGTGTTAAATATTTTTCAAATCTAAAACCGTTATAGTCAGAGAAAGAGCGATATTGATGGTCTGGATGGCACTATGGTTTATCGTTAGGGAACAGTTCAATGACCAATTCATTTCACAGACCAAATTTTCACCGGCTGTTAGATCTCGAGATACAGCCTCCGCAAATTGTCAATTTTTTGACTGGAGGTTAACCCTCTTCAAGTTGCGGTTACTTGGAAGGCCATTCTTATATACATCCACCATGTGTCATCATTTTTTATCGTGTCCGTTTATCAAGCTGACCAGTTAAAATTGGACCGAAAATAGACTGCAAGTTAACCCTGTTCCTTGATGTTAGCAATTATTAAGATACCCTATGCCATCAAAAGTTATCGGTCCATTTCCGAGTAATTGGCCATTATTTGGACCAAAAATGGTTTTTGAAGTGGAAACTTCTTTAGGCGCGTTGAGCTATTTCAGATAGGAGATGAAACCAAGAGTCCGTCACAAGCTGTTACGCTGTAGCTATACAGGATATTCCACGAGAGCCATTCGTTAGAAGTTTTCGTGGTTAGTAAAAACATAGAATTCTGAAATTTTGGGTTCCAAGGTTATCCAAGATTGTCTTTCTTTTCAAAACATTTTCAAGATCATACTACTTCCGGTTACACCGGAAGTCGCCATTAACTTCCTTATTTTAAATAGAACACCTGGTATAGTATTTCATTTTTAGATTCCTGAAAAAATTTCATAGTGGATTCCATCAGGTTTCCCAATACCTATTTTCAATTTTTTCTTAGATATCTTGATTTTTTTGAAAATTTTGACAGATGTAGCGCTGTTTTGAGCATTGCGCCCTTTAACCAATTTCGATTAGTGGAAAGCGCTTCTCGGGTAGACGGAAGCACAGGAATGATTCTTCCGAATGCCATATTGACAACTGATTTATCGCATACAGGGTATCCAAAATTTAATGACCAATTATATCATTTTAAAAGTTGAAAAAGTTCGTTTTTTCTGCATCGATTTGCTATAGCATTCTCTATACCTATTTCCAGTGGTTTTCTTGTAAATCCATATTTTTTATTTCAATGTGGTTTTTGGCAGAAACCGAAACATCGCTTGCCTTTCGAAGTCAAATAAACATCAAAGAAACGGTAAAAAATTTACTTTAATTAGAACATGACATTAGTACATAACATTTAGAACGAAATATGAAATAAAAAAAAAAAATTGGAACATAATGACATAAAATAATAAGAGAATGTAAAACTACAATAATTTTTCTATATGACCTCCATTTTGGTTCAAACACTGAATAACTCTGTCTTATACTCCTCGCGAATCAGACCTCCGAAGTTCGTCTGGACTTATATTAGGAAGCGCATGGTGAACACGGTTCAACAATTCCTCTCTAGTTTGTACCGACCTAGAGTACACTAGTTCTTTTATGCGACCCCAGAGGTAAAAATCCAAGATGGTCGAATCGGTTGATCTGGGTGGCCAGTTCCAAGGTCCTCGCGGGCCAATCCACCGATCCTCGAACATCAGTGACAATTGCCGGTGTACAGCTATAGTGGAATGTGCTGGAGCACCATCAAGCTGATACCAACTGTTTGCTCTATCACGTGGAGGTAGGGCATTTAGAAAATCACTAATAAACCCTCTCAGTATCTCCAGATATCTTGCCGCATTTAAATTTTGGTAGAACTTTTGGAGTTTGATCAATGATCACCTTTTGATAAAAATATGTATTAACAAGAAAACCACTGGAAATAGGTATAGAGAATGTTTTAGCAAATCGATGCAGAATCAAATTCTGCATTCGACCATCCAATAAAATACAGAATGTCCCATTTGAAAAAACGAACTTTTTCAACTTTTAGAATGATGTAATTGGTCATTAAATTTTGAATACCCTGTATGCGATAAATCAGTTGTCAATATGGCATTCGGAAGAATCATTCCTGTGCTTCCGGCTACCCCAGAAACGCTTTCTTGAAGGGCGCAATGCTCAAAACAGCGCTAAATCTGTCAACATTTTCCAAAAAATCAAGATATCTAAGAAAAAATTTAAAATAGGTATAGGAAAACCTGATGGTATCCACAATGAAATTTTCTCAGGAATCTAAAAATGAAATAATATATCGGGTGTTCCATTTAAAATAAGGAAGTTAATGGGTCTTCCGGTGTAAACGGAAGTAGTATGATCTTGAAAATATTTTGAAAAGGAAGAAAATCTTGGATAACCCTGGAACCTAAAATTTCAGAATTCTAATTTTTTTCTAACCACGAAAACTTCTAACGAACGGCTCTCGTGGAATATCCTGTATATATTAGGTATGTATACCGCCAGCGCAACTACTTGGTCAGGCATCAGGCTCCATGCTTGGATCTGATCTAATAATTTAACGTCGAAGTAACCGATAATGACGACGCAAATGAAGAAAATGCTGTTTAACATCACCTTCATCTACAATGCTACAATAATTCAAAGATAACATAAAATAAATTGGCTACTTCATAATGTCAGTTTTCACTTCTGTCAGCAGTGCTCGGTGACTGCTCGTATTTTTTTTTTCATTTTCTGGCTAAGCCTTGCGAATTACAAGGTAACATGATGGCACGCACCATGTTAAATAACTTTATTGGAGGTCAAATGAAGATTTAAAATTATCTCCATCACTCCTTGTCTATTTCAACCCACCAAAACCCACCCCGAAAAATGTGAATTATATGGATAATATGACCGATTTTATGATAAATTAGTCAATTATTGACGATTGGGATCGAAATCGAAACGGCCGATTTTATATTTTTTCTTTCAGAAGGATGCTATTAGGGGAATTTGAGGGTTAAAATTGGCAAGGAGTGATGGCACAAATAGTGATGGCACAAATTTAAATCTTTATTTTACCTCCAATAAATGGTGCCATCATGTTACCTTGTAATCCGAAAGGTTTAGCCACAAAATGATAAAAAAACATTTTTTGTCCAAATAATGACCAATTACTCAGAAAACGCTGTTTTCTGTTTCCACATTTATTATTATCTACATTAAATAGTAATTTTAACCGTTCACTTTAAATGATTCATTATGTATTACAAATTAACTATATCTCGCTTACGTGAAACAAGAAACAAATGAATTTTCAAAGGGGGGGGGCGATTACAACACTTGCCACGCGCGCCACTTGACCTAGTTACTCCACTGGTAAATCCAATGTAATCATGGAGTCAAACTTATACAAACTAATTCAATTATATATAAATTCTTGGAGAATGGGTTAAATTAAAATTTATATATATCACATCTGGGTCTTTACGTAAGTTTCGGTCTCACGATCATCATCAGAAGACGTTTGAGAAGTGGTTCACATCAACTAAAGCGCTTAATTTCTGGAAATCATTGTACTAACCACTTAGCATCTCTATCGCATTAATTTCATGCGAAAATGTCTACGTCGCAACAATGAACAAGACACGAATAGTTGAATTTGTAACTCATCAATGTCTCACATCCTTTCCCTTAAAAGCGCTGGAGAGGCTGATCGATATGTATATTAATGCCGGCTCTTTAACGGATTTTACGCTTCACCGTCGACAGTACGCCTATCAGGCGGGCAAATCAACCGAGACGGCCTTTCGTCACCTGGTTACCCAGATCGAAGAAGCTATTAGTTTCGGAAAGTGCGACATAGGCGTTTTCCTGGATATTTAAGGGGCGTTTGACAATACCTCCTTCGAGTGCTGAGGAGGGACGTGGAATCGATCACACCTTGGTCAGGTGGATCAAGTTCATGCTCTCGTTGAGAATGATAACTTCGCATCATGATGGCAGTGTCTCATGTACACACGTCACCAGTGGGTGCCCTCAGGAAGGTACTGTCTCCGCTCCTGTGGTGCCTGGTGGTGGACAGTTTGTTGGTCGAGCTGAATGAGGCTGGGTTTTACGCCCAAGCCTACGCAGACGACTTGACAGCTGTGACCGTCACGAGACACCCGGCTACCTTGTGCCAACTGCAAAATACCGCACTTGCCATCGTTGCTCGCTGGTGCCAGGTCGAGGGACCGAAGTAGTCCTTTCCACATGAAAACGGAAACTGGGACCGCTACCAGACATTCGTCTGTTTGGAAGGTCCCTGCACATGAAAGGCTCAGTGAAGTACCTTGGAGTTACCCTCGATGCTAAACAGAGCTGGAAATGCACCTGGAATCCCGAGTAAAGAAAGCCGTTGATTAATTGACAGGGGCTGAGGGTAAGTTTCATTCTCTTTAAGAATGAGCCTAAAATTCAATGAAGGAATAAACATATATGTTCAATATATTGAGGTTTATTCATCCAACGATATCGCTAATTTTCGGGGATATATTTGTTCGAGTTTCCCCACAACCTGATTGGGTTGTAAACTTCTTGCTATATCCTTGTGTATATACATAGCAAACAAGCCTTTCTGTCGTTCCTCCATCATGGTCGTACGAAGGCCTATCAACGCTGTATGTCGATGGCGAGAAGTTGTAGAACTACCTTCACATTTGGGAAGAACTCATTCGCCTCTGTTTCTGTTTGGGGGTGTTATATTCTGCTATTCCAAAGGTCCTTCCGAAGATTGATATCTCCAGAAAACGAGAACGGATGTAGGTGATTTTTTTATTCAAGTGGCCGCCTAAAAATTCTTTGTCACTCTTAATAATAAATAAAGCTAGAAATTTGGAGGGAAGGAAAGCCATACCTGTTTTTGATCAACTCTGAGCATACAAACATTATAATATCGGGTCCGTTGCAATCTCCCCTGGATTCTAGTTTGTTTGGCCTGTCTAACTGACTATGGTGTCAATCTTTCTGGTATTGCACTTCAATAGGAAACTTTGCGTTAATCGTTTGAACAGGGGCTTCATCCGCTAAGCATCACCCCTTATCACCCACTGGATAATTCCATTCTCATTTTCAAAAAGACCTCAGCGTGTCTTCGTCAATAAGTGTCCCTCCTGGTCAAACACCATTATTTTGAATAAGCAGGAACATTCTTCAAGCAACAGTTGCTTATTACAATTTATCATACATATGTATGTCTGGGTCTACAATTCATTGTTCATTCAATATTGTCAAAATATTGGAAAATTCACTGGAATATAGTTCTGCTTGTGATAGTCGCATTGCAATTATCCATATTTTTTAGGTCAATATGTATATTTCGAAAAGAGGGAGGGGGGGGGAGGTGATGGTTGTTGATCCAAAATGTATGTTCTTTGAACATCGACAATGGAAGGGTACCAATTTCGTACTTTACCTAGTAGTTTATGTGGTCCAAAAGAATTTTGATTACAAGGCCCTCAAAAAAACCATAATAATATTTTTTGCCCAAAAAATGGGGTCCACTCGAAGTAGAAGAAAACTCAGATTATTATAATTTGCAACAAAAAAAAGCATTTCTTCCAGGTCACTTGTGCCTGGCAATAATTTTTGCTAACGGCTATTTCCCACTTAGTTTACTCCCCTAATTCCGATTCTCATCAGATACCGTTTGTCGTGAAAGTTGCTTGAATAATATACTTAGAAAGGATTGGGTACCAGCCAAGACGATCATCCGCCTAGCGATCGTTCGTTAGTCCAGAGCTTGGTAGTGTGAAGATTAGTTGGCCGTAAGTGAAAGTGGTTCTATTTTTATATAGTAATAAAGTTCACTGGTAAATTTAAAATAACAGATGGTTGAAAATATCCTTCTCAATTTTTGTTATTTTCCTACGCTAAACTGTTATTTCTTGTTTAAATTATCACCTATTGTTTTCTTAACCTCATTTTTTTACTTCTCAGCTTGAGTGCAAACGGTTTAATTCCTACGCTCGTAATAAGACATTGAGGTCACTTCGACAACACTCTCGGGGTGAAATTGATACTTCTATCAATCTCGCCCCATTAGGCTATTTCAATTCATATTAGTCAATAATATTGAGTTTTCATTTCATAACAGAACTGATGTTGTTACAATGGGGAGTACCTATCACAGGAAACTTGGTGGAAGGAATTACAGAAACTATAAACACGAAATATTAGGGCAGGCGTTAACAAAAATCACTGAGGAAAGATGAAGCATACGAAATTCCATACAGCATCCTCCATGAGAAATATAAAGGTTTACACTGTAATGCACGCGGTGGATAAACTGTCTTCAAACAGGGAGAAGAAAGGGCAATCATTCAAGTCGTAATAACATGTGGTGATTGGAGATTTTCATTAATTTAGAAGATTTCAGATGGCAACAAAAACATTTCTGGAGAAACAGGGACGGGATGTTAACAAATTCAAGAATAGTGTACCCGCACATAATTGGAGTTTACTCCTTATTAAAGCGTCATTTAACTACGATAAAATCAACATGTCAGATGATACAGGGAAGGAGGGATTCTTGCATAAAAGAGATAATGATACCCTGAAAACATCGTTAATCACACTTAGTCGTCTATCTCCGTGTTATTCTGGGGATCGGCCTCAGGAACCATGCTACCACCAACGTCTTATACAAATCGGAGCACGTGGAATCGCTGGACTGAAAATTGCACGAAGGGAGACCCTTGTTGTGATTACCCCTGTAGCAGTTCCGGGTCCCACTACAATCGCACTAAAAAAGGATGAATAGATGCCAGTTGTTCCACGAATAGGTTTAAAAGCACATTATCACATGCTTTGCGTTTGCCAGGGAGGAAAGTTCTAATTGGCGTTAACCTATCTTCTCATTTGAAGGTGAAGTATCGGAGTTGTGCCAAGACAACGACATCGCATCTGAAGGGGTCAATGCAAGAAGCGCCTATATGTGGTTCTGAGCTATGGCGGTTTGAAGGTTTATTCCTGATTATGAAATATTGCACAAAATGTGTGCTGTATTGTATCCTTTATGAAGAGTGAATTTTACTTCCATGATATGAAAAGAAAAAACATTTTGTTATAGCCAAAAAGGAATAATAATAATTTGGGACTTAAAATTCTTTCATTTTGCAGAAAATTAAGGGAAAATTTTTTTGTATCAAGTAAAAAGGTTTATATTATGTAACGCCGCAAGAAAATACATAATGTGTGAACTTAAGAAACTTAAGACTACATAATCATAGTACCTACTTATGAATGATAAGTGAAACTTAAGAATGGTATACTAAGCTTGCAGCAAAGATTTGTACATGATGAGAACGCAGGCTATTCATAAACAGCGACGGCCTCTTATAACTGATCAACATCTTCATCTATGGGATCATTTTTCTGGATCATACTTCCATTTTCAGATAAAGTTCGAGCAAAAAATTCAGTGTCCAATGATTTAGCGTGCTTTACAAGATGAGTCACGTTGTTGAATTTTAACTGGTTGATTTTTAGATATTCATTATCATAGGCCAGCGTGGGTTCGCCGCGAAGTTCACGGCTCTGATCAACTTTGTGAAGTTTCATTGGTTCCATAGGTCCATAATATGATGCACTGAGCTGGGGCTGCTGATTACGCGGAAATTTGACTCGTATAGCTTCCGAAATCCCCGGCACGATTCCTTTTATGTGAGAGTCTAACCACAATTTATAGCGTTTCACTTTTATTGTACGATCACCTCCTTGCAGACCTTCATTCGATCTCTGCGAATGCTGTACAAAGATGACATTAAATGAGTTTTTATGTTTACACTCTTTTATTAGATCAACATAAACTCCTGGGTTGTCAACCTTGTCATGCTTCAATCTTTGTTTATCAGACACAGCAAAATCTCGATCGACGGGCATCATACCATAGTCAAAGTATAAAGGTCTGTTGGAGCCTCCCTTCTACTCTTTTTAAAATTCGAGTGCAAGCTGTTTGGTCGTTTATTCCGTTCATTCAATGTTATTGACGACGACATAATATGATGTTGTTACGTGCTGGCGATGAGCCGATGAGGGCAAGGCTGTGATTGGAGGAGCTAGGTGAAGTCACTTAGCGCGAGAAACGATGGTAGGGAGGTTCCAACAGACCTTTATACAAAAATCTGTTTTTACATATTGGCTTCTCTTGTTGTTGAGCAATGTATTCCCAAATTGTGAATTGTATTCGTCTCCAATATTCGTCAACGGGACAGGCAGATTTTTCTGAAAATCGAAGCAAATTGATTGGACGTATGAATCATTAGCTTTTGTTGTTTCCGAAATTTTCTCACGGAAACATTCAGCTTTTCTTACGTGTAGCTCCCTCTCCGCCTTGACGGATTGTGCAGATGACATATCATTTGCTATTTCGGCTTGTTATGAGTGTGTCAGGAACATAGTACATTCTTTACAGATGTCTTTTCTTGGGAATCCAAATCAAATGTTATATTCTTCTGTGGAAATTCTTCTTTTGTAGAAAATGTCGGTGAAGCTTTGCGACTGATAAATTAGAATCCAGATACTCATGAAATTTGTTATCAGATCTGCTATAATAAGACTCTAGAGCTGGCAGTTCTTCTATAAATCTTCTAACTGATACTGAAGTATCTGTTTTTAGTTTATACGGCCTGTGGTGAAGAAGACCTCTCGAATCCTTAGGATCTGCATTGTTTTTCTGAATCTTCCGACGCAGTTCTAAGAGAGAACCTTGTTGTAATGACCGCTGTTGCAGTTCCGGGTCCCGCTGCAATCGCACTAAAAAAGGATGGATAGATGCCAGTTGCTTCACAGATTGGTTTAAAAGCACATGACCACATGTTTTTCGGTTTACCAGGTATTGGAGCTATGCCAAGGAAACGACATCACATTTATGTTCATTTAATTCATTTTACTTGAGTTGGTACACTTATTGTTATCGTCCATTTTCATGAATACATTTTTAGTTTTTGTTAAACACTTAAAATAATATGCTAATCGTTCAATATTTTATTCACCCACCGAACTATTATCATAATGAGCATACCTAATCGTTTATTATACAATTCCTCCACATTATAAGCGGGTGACTTTGATAATCATATACACAAATAAACTATGAAAGAGTTCACACTGTGAATATTTTATAACACCATTGATAAGAAATAATCCCTATTATACACTTAAAATACTATCAAGGTACTGAGGACCTTCCGACAACCAAATAGTCATCATCACAGCAAACTAAATTATGAATCAAAATGTGCCTGTTTTATTACAATTTGAGGATAATAATGTAAACAATGGGTTACCCTCAGCTGGAGATAAATCGATATTTGATATATTGCTTTTCCGTTTATACATTTCCATCCACACTACTGCGGGTCAAATGTAATTGTAGAAACAAAAAATATATTGGAAATGATTTTAAAGCCCCTAATGAAAGACGTTGAACGATACTCGTTAATAATAAACTAGTAAAGAGTTCACACTGTGGATATATTAAAACACTATTATTGATGAGAAATAATCACCATTATCCACTAAAAATACTACTGAAATACAGAGGACCTTTCGGCTACCAAGTAGCCATCATTAGAGTAAACTAAATTATAAATCCAAATATGCCTGTTAAATACTATTTGGGGATAATAATGCAAACAAGGGGATACTCTCAGCTGGTGAGATGAATCGGAATTTGATCCCTTCTAAATTACCTAGATATTTCTCTTTACTTTGTTTTAAAATTGATGAACTTTCTTGGGAAATGTATTTATTTATTCACTTATTTATCTATTTATTTATTTATTTATTTATTTATTTATTTATTTATTTATTTATTTATTTATTTATTTATTTATTTATTTATTTATTTATTTATTTATTTATTTATTTATTTATTTATTTATTTATTTATTTATTTATTTATTTATTTATTTATTTATTTATTTATTTATTTATTTATTTATTTATTTATTTATTTATTTATTTATTTATTTATTTATTTATTTATTTATTTATTTATTTATTTATTTATTTATTTATTTATTTATTTATTTATTTATTTATTTATTTATTTATTTATTTATTTATTTATTTATTTATTTATTTATTTATTTATTTATTTATTTATTTATTTATTTATTTATTTATTTATTTATTTATTTATTTATTTATTTATTTATTTATTTATTTATTTATTTATTTATTTATTTATTTATTTATTTATTTATTTATTTATTTATTTATTTATTTATTTATTTATTTATTTATTTATTTATTTATTTATTTATTTATTTATTTATTTATTTATTTATTTATTTATTTATTTATTTATTTATTTATTTATTTATTTATTTATTTATTTATTTATTTATTTATTTATTTATTTATTTATTTATTTATTTATTTATTTATTTATTTATTTATTTATTTATTTATTTATTTATTTATTTATTTATTTATTTATTTATTTATTTATTTATTTATTTATTTATTTATTTATTTATTTATTTATTTATTTATTTATTTATTTATTTATTTATTTATTTATTTATTTATTTATTTATTTATTTATTTATTTATTTATTTATTTATTTATTTATTTATTTATTTATTTATTTATTTATTTATTTATTTATTTATTTATTTATTTATTTATTTATTTATTTATTTATTTATTTATTTATTTATTTATTTATTTATTTATTTATTTATTTATTTATTTATTTATTTATTTATTTATTTATTTATTTATTTATTTATTTATTTATTTATTTATTTATTTATTTATTTATTTATTTATTTATTTATTTATTTATTTATTTATTTATTTATTTATTTATTTATTTATTTATTTATTTATTTATTTATTTATTTATTTATTTATTTATTTATTTATTTATTTATTTATTTATTTATTTATTTATTTATTTATTTATTTATTCATTTATTTATTTATTTATTTATTTATTTATTTATTTATTTATTTATTTATTTATTTATTTATTTATTTATTTATTTATTTATTTATTTATTTATTTATTTATTTATTTATTTATTTATTTATTTACTCATTTATTTATTTATTTATTTATTTATTTATAGTTACACCACCCAACAGCCACAGGCCAATTGAGGATGGGAAGAGCTACAGTTTGATTAAAATTCACAAATATAATATAACAAAACAATGATAATCCATATAAAACAAGAACATAAATACAAAATTAAAAACGAGAAAAAAGTTGATAAACATCAATACTGACATCAACATCGATACAAGGCTGTTCTGCAAGCAAAGCACGCAGGATGTATTGAACAATGTTTTATATTATTGCACTACATCAGCCATATACCCAGTAATAGCTTCTATATGTGCAACGGATGTATTGAATATGTCTAGACTATCTTGAAACATTTTATAATTGTTGTACATCTCATAGATAGGCGATGATTGCAGCATACGTGTGCGAGGCGTGTTCAGATAAAAAGTATTCGGATGTTGCGCTCCCAATCTAGGTACTTCGAAATTCAACTGCTCAAGCAGGTCGGGACAGTCAACGGTGTTGTTGAAGAGTTTAAATAGAAACACTAATGAGCTAGTCCGCCTGCGCCCGACAAGACTAGAAACCCCGAATCGAGCAAGTAGTTCCGATTGAGGGAATCCTTTCGGAGGATAGACGTCATCTATGCGAAAGCTGAGATACTTTAAGAATTTTCGCTGAATACCCTCTAGCAGCTGGATATGAATATGATAGGTAGCAGATCACACGACTGAACTGTATTCAAGGCGAGATCTTATAAATGAATTGTAAACAGCAGTAGTGTTTCAATATTCACGAAGTCTCGCGAGCTTTTGATAATGAAACCCATGAGTCTGGATGCATGAGCCTGGATACTGAATCAACATGAGTGTCGAAAGAAAGACTAGAGGTGAAGTAGACACCCAGATCTCGAATATTTTCACATCGTAGAAGAATTGAATCAGAAATACAATAATCGAAAATTATATGAGTTTTGCTTCTTGTAAATGACATAACTGCACATTTAGACACGTTGAGATCTAAGAACACCAGGAATGAAACAGTTTGAGATCGTTTTGCAGTTGAAGAGCGTCCCTAGAAGATTTGATCGGAAGGAACAACTTCAGATCATCTGCATATAGTAGATACATGACAATAAGAATGGAGGCAACATCATTGATGAAGATATCAGATAGCAGTGGACCAAGGACCGAGCCGTGTGGAACACCACTCGGAATGCTGAAATCATCAGATCTGAAACCAGAAAACTCCACACAGTGACATCGCCCAGTCAAGTAATTCTCAAACAGTTCCACCAGCCGGATGGACACACCAAAATCAGCTAATCTAGAGAGGAGGATGCTATGATTCAAACGATCGGAAGCTTTGCTAAAATCGGTGAAGACTACATCAACCTGAGTACCAACATCCAGACACTCTGCTACAAACCGATGGAAAACAGTCAAGTTGGTCACAGTCGATCTGCCCCTGACGAAACCATGTTGGCGAGTCGTCAGTCGCCGAGTGACACTCTCTGATATAGCGTTATGTAAGCAAAACTCAAATAACTTCGTGAAATTATTTAAGAGAGCAATGGGGCGGTAGTTAGAGATATCAGCCCTCTCCCCTTTTTTGAAAATATTAACAATTTTCGAAACCTTCCATATTTCTGGAAAAGACTGGGTCGAGAGAATCCGGTTGAATATATGGAGAAGGGGGCAGATCAAGACACGGAGACAGTCCTTCAGAAAAAATGCAGCCTGCTGTCATAGCGTACTTCATCCTCCTTCTGGCAGCCAGCACATCGGTCTCCGAAAAGCAAGATGACATCGGCACTGAAGAACATCCATTTGTATGGAACTCGGGAATATAGTGAGAAATGGTGTTACCTGTTTCCGAAATATGTTCGGCTACCGCTGATTTTTCATCATTATTTTTCTTTATATGGGCAAAATGTTCCTTATAACGAGTTATAATGTTCCTTCTAGTTTGAACCACATAGCATTTTAAGCACGACTCAATTGATTTTGTAAATCCCGGATTTGTCGAAATAGGGAACTTTATCAAAGGTATTGCCTAAACGATGTTTTAGCTTGTTCTTACATTTATAAACTGGTTGTATTACAAATTGAGAGAACAAACTATGGAATTTATTAATTACTGAAGAATGGTAAGTGAAACCGTTGAATTTGATTTAAGTATTTGAAGGTAATTTGGTTAGTTGACTACGTTCCAATATCCTGTTTTATTTCGAAATTAAATTATTGATCAAAGCTTTTAGGTAACCATTGTCCAACGCAATTTGCTGAAGTTTCCCAACTTCGTTGTTTTAATTTTTCTGGCTCAAAGGGAGTTTCAAAAATGTATGAATTAGACTAGAGTCATTCCACGTCAGAACAGCAACGCTTAATGGGTCAACATCTCCGATTTCGTTCAAATTTTAGGGATAGGTTCTCATTACCGAAAAAATAAGATCCTGGAAATTTCAGGTCGATAGGAGATGAAATTTTGGATATATAGGCCAATATAAAAATTTGGCCAATATTAACTTCAAAAAATTCAAAATCAAATTTCTTCGCTATAAATGAGCTTTTAGGACCAAAAAATATTTGGAAAAGCCTAAATCGATAGGAAATTTTCCCAGGAATCCAATTAAATCAGAATATCTACCGTATTTAGCTGACGCATGCGCAAAAAACTCGAAAAACTCGAAAATATCATTTTTTCTTTAAAAATTCATAACTCAGCTGCTGCAACTTCGATTTTCGCAAAATTTTCAGGGAAGGTAGCTGAAGCCATGTACTTTCATGTAAAATATGCGAATCCATGCTCTTCATATGAAAATTTTCGTCAAAAGACCGAAAATTCGGAAATTTGATATTTTTTATTTCTTTCGTCACATTTTGGTACGATGAGCATTGTAGAATTCAACCATAATTCAATAGAATTAAAAAAATAGGTTAATAAAATTTGAAATTAATTTTATTTAATTAATTCAATTTAGCAGAACGTGAAAAAAATATTGAAATCCAAAAAAGTTGCAATCACAGGTCTATAGATTTGATGTTTTTAAACTTTTCTGAATAATTTTCATATTTTTTTATTCGGTTTAATTTCCCACAGGAAAATTCATTCAACAATGTTGTGTGACATTATGAATACCTACATTCAAAAATTCAATATCAATTTTTATAAATAATCAAATGAGCCTTTTTTAAATTAACAATATCCTAATGCAAGTGAGAAACAGTTGTGAGAATAGTAACTTAAGTATCCATGCTCTTCATATGAAAATTTTCGTCAAAAGACCGAAAATACGGAAATTTTGATATTTTTATTTTGTTCGTTATATTTTGGTACGATGAGCATTGGAGAATCCGTTCTGTCCATGCGCTTGGACTTTAAATAAGTAACCATGTAAATCTTCTGATTTATCAAACAAAAATGTATATATCCAAGAAGTAATTAATTTCTCATTCCTCAAAATAACGTAAAAGAGACGAAGGTATAATAATTAATTTCTTTGAAATTATTGTAAGTATATTACTTTCTTGTATATCAAATGTGGATTAAAATCCAAAATTTCCTTATGTGTAATTATATTAAATAATATAATTGATGACACCATATACATTTTCGTTTATAATGCATTTTCAAGAATATCCATGGAAAATACAAATCTCTTTGTTTTCTCATAGAAGATTTGAAGCATGACAATGCAATGGTGCAAACTTTTACTAAATACGTGACTGATTATATCAAAAACCATTTTCCAAAAATTACTCAATTTGAATATTTCACGGATGGATGTGCCTAACAAGTAAAAAAAAACATGGTCTGACAGGAATTTGGAACTTTTTTGCCACATCGCATATGGTAAATCTGCTTGTGATGGTATTGGTGGCAGTTTAAAAAGACAAGCAGCAAGTGAAAACTTGCGACGTCCGAAGACGAATCAAATCCTCACAGCAAGCGATTTGTATGATTTTTGTAAAAATGATATGAAATCAATAGAACCGTTCTTGATTGACAGAACAGAAATCCACCTCATCCGGAATTCAGAAATCAGTGAAGCACAAACAATACCTAGTACCAGAAGCTTTCACAGATTCATTCCAAAGTCAGATGGAATAATTGCTTGTAAAATTATTGGAAATGACGAGAAGAATGAACTGATTTTTGATTTGTTAAATAAAAACGTTTACAATTGGGTATCCAATACATATGTTAGTTTTATAGTTGACAAAACATGGAACCTTGGTTTCGTTATCAAAACGAACGATGATATGCTTGAAGCTGAAATATCAATCATGGACCAAATAGGTAAAAATAAATACGTGTACTCCGATAGAAATTTAAATATTGGTTATAATTTCATACTGCCATACAGTGGAAACTGTGAAGAATTATGTTAAAATAAAATTATACGGACAAACAAAAAGTAAATTTGAACAGTTTTTCAAAAAATAAATTATGTGACCAATATGATTATTATATTTTACTGTACTTAAGTTGGGTATTACTACTCTCACAATTGTTTCTCACTTGCATTAGGATATTGTTAATTTAAAAAAGGCTCATTTGATCATTTACAAAAATTGATATTGAATTTTCAAATGTAGGTATCCATAATATCACACAACATTGTTGAATAAATTTTCCTGTGGGAAATTGAACCGAATAAAAAAATATGAAAATTATTTAGAAAAGTTTAAAAACATCAAATCTGTGGTTGCAACTTTTTTGGATTTCAATATTTTTTTCACGTTCTGCTAAATCGAATTATTAAATAAAATTTATTTCAAATTTTAATAACCTATTTTTTTAATTCTATTGAATTATGGTTGAATTCTACAATGCTCATCGTACCAAAATATAACGAAAAAAATATCAAATTTCCGTATTTTCGGTCTTTTGACGAAAATTGTCATATGAAGAGCATGGATCCGCATATTTTACATGAAAGTACATGGTTTCAGCTACCTTCCTTGAAAACTTTGAAAAAATGGAAGTGGCAGCAGCTGAGTTATGAATTTTTAAAGAAAAAGTTACATTTTTGAGTTTTTCGAGTTTTTTGCGCATGCGTCAGCTAAATACGCTAGATGTTGTGATTTAATCGGATTCCTGGGAAAATTTCCTATCAATTTGGACTTTTCCAAATATTTTTTGGTCCTAAAAGTTCATTTTTACCGAAGAAAATGGATTTTGAATTTTTTTCACGTTAAAATTGGCCAAATTTTGTATTGCCCGATATATCGAAAATTATATTTCCTATCGACCTGAAATTTTCAAGATCTTATTTTTTCGGTAATGAGAACCTATCCCCAAAATTTGAACGAAATCGGAGATGTTGACCCATTGAGCGTTGCTGTTCTGGAATGACTCACTACTAAACGGAGCTATTTTATAACTAAATAGTGTAGCTGAGTTCGTCGGGGTACACCTATTTGTTTGAGTATGTTTCCTGTATATGTCGAAATTCAAGTGATCACCATGTTTTATAATGTTAATTTTAAGGAAAGAAAGCAGATTGTCTGTTTCTATTCCGACAGTGAATCTCAGTAAATCAAATTGGCTATTAAGCGTGTTCAAAAGCCATGTAAATCAAAATATTTACTTGTAATCGCGAAAATGTTGTCAACTTATCTATACCAAACTTTTGGAAACTGATTCAATTTTGATTTCAAGTTCAATTAGAAGAATATTGGCCAAAAAAAGAGAGTGGATTGTCCATTGCACATCCGCTCGTTTGTTTACAGTAATTTTTGTTAAAACTGAAATAATTCTGCTCCATGAATGAGGATGTAAGGATCACGTCTTCTATGCAGTTTCTATCCGGAATGTTATAATTTGAAAGCCATTTTTTCAGAATATATATAGACCACGGTCGTATAGACAGGTCTGGAAACTCGAGGCTGTTTCCTATCTGAGCAGTGAGTCGCTTATGCGTCCAAGTTCGCGTAGTACCAAAAGTCGTCACGTAGGGATGTACGACCGTGGGCGTCACGTAAGAGTATCATTTTGATCTCTATGGAGAGTATTCTGTGACATTTGACAGTTAACTTGTAAACAGAAGGAATACCTGCGTTTTTAGCAAAAATGAAACCGTGCATTGTGCCGAAATGCAAAACGGGGTACAAAAGTGCAAAACAAAAAACTTCTGTTTTTAAAGTGCCGAAAGATGCAGAAATGCGAAAAAAGTGGATGCCTGCGATTCCGGGAAGAAATCGTTTCAACTCGTTATAAGGAACATTTTGCCTATATAAAGAAAAATAATAGTGAGAAATAAGCGATAGCCGAACATATTTTAAATACAGGTCACACCATTTCTCAAGAAAGTTTATCACTTTTAAAACACAGTACAGACAAATTTGTAGGTAATTTAGAAGGGATGGAAATGTATAAACAAAAAAGCAATTTACTAAATTTCGATTTATCTCCAGCTGACGGTAACCCTTTGTTTACATTATTATCCCCAAATAGTATTTAAATAGGCACATTTTGATTTATAATTTAGTTTACTTTGATGATGGCTACTTGGTAGCCGAAAGGTCCTCAGTACTTTACCAGTATTTTTAGTGGATAAGGGTGATTATTTCTTATTTATAGTGTTATAATATATCCACAGTGTGAACTCTTTTATAGTTTATTATTATACATGTATTTTGATTGTTATCCTAATTTAATTAAAAAAATGTTTATATGCGATCGATTATTTTTATACATTTCCTTTTTAAATTACTACCAAAAAAAGCCTCAGATAATAAGTACATACTCCGGAAAGAAATCGTTTTAACGAGGTCTTTTATGTGTACGAAAAAGGGGAAGTTATTTTCAAGGTGAGTAATACATTTTGACAAGAGTAACAGTTCTATTCCTCTCTCAAATTAGAATAATAAATACAAGAACACATTTAATTGATAATTATTTTAATAATTCATAAAAATATAAGAATCTACACATCAGTTAGGTTGAATTTTATAAAAAATTCACTAGTGGCAATGAGAACAAGTCATAAATTTAAAAAATGCAGTGATCCAAAACACCTATGAAATAACAAATATATATATATTACAAATCAACACTACATTGTAGTGTTGATTTGTAACATAATGGATTTCCATTCCAACAAGTAAAGATCCTTTACAATCTAAAAAAAAATATATAGTAATAGAGGAAAAACATTGACAAATTACATAGATTCACTACTTCTAATTAAAAATTATAAAATTACTGTTTTGCTTTCAAATTAACAAGTGTTTGTTCCTTTATCTCTAATTCAGCAGGGCTTCCCTCACGAAGTCTAGCTGTTCAAGCTGCCATTTCACATCATTTTGACCTTTTTTTTAATTCTATGTCTGCAATGGCCAATCTTTTGTTGAGGATGTCAATTCCCGAGAAACTAAAGGTCTTCTCCTACTGGAAGGTGCATTTGCCAAGATAGTTGGCTTTCGAGTTCTCAACATGCTGCTCTTGAATTCGCTCAGTCCCCAGCCTAATGTTGGTTGATTCTGTCATGAAAAATATTATGTTCCTACGATATATTTATGTTTTCCAAAATACTTTACCATATCAGTAGTTTTGATTTCATCGTTAGAATTACCAGGTTCGTCACAATTATCAGGTTCCATTGGCACATTGATTGAATCCTGTGAATAACAGATTTTTAATGAAGAAAATAAATTGAGCTACAACTTTCCGCACATCCATGTTTCTGTTGCTGTAAAATTTTTCAAGTGCACCTCTCTATACCTCGATTCTGAACATGAAGAATTGAATTCATTGGCTACAGCTTTCCAGGCCTTGTTCTTCTCATTAACACTGACACCGTCAGTTTTCTTGCATTCAATAATGTGCTTATATTTATGCACAAGGCTTAAAAGCAGTTGCTTCTAAGTTTCCGAAAAATTAGGGATACGGGTCTTCTTTGCAATAGTTCTCTACGAAAATAACAGTCTTCAGTAGAATTCACTACGATAATTGTATATTATATTACCTTATTACTTTCCATTTCAACGGTGCAAATGGGCATTAGTAACACTGCTTGTGATACCGGGAAGAAATCGTTTTACCCATAGATAACTCTACTACCGTACTACCTAGTAGAGTTATCTATGGTTTTACATCCCTCGTGATCCAAGCGCTAGCTAGTGGCTGAGCGAGGGACTACGACCGTGGGGACCCTTAAGCGACTCAACTCAACCATAGAGTTTCCGGACCTGTGTATACGACCGTGATATAGACTCAGGGATTGGAGTATTTGTAAATAGTGGAAAAACATCAACTGAAACGAGAGTACCACCAGGTTCAAATTTGGAATCCTTCAATTTTGCAATAATTTCCAAAGAAATTTTCACAGACAAACTTGATGCGGCTTGAAAGTTGCCAAATTCCTTCTCTAACCATTTTGCTTTGGTATACGTGGAACAATTAATGTTTGGAATGATTGATGTCATGGAATTACCCGGTTTATGAATCTTAGGTAAGCAATACAGTTTAGGAAGATTAGGATTTGAAAGTCTAAGTTTGTATTTTAAATTGTCGGATATTACAGCTGTACACGATTTTATTAAATTATTGACTAGTTTAACGCATTTTATTGAAGGATTCCTGGTAGTCTGTTCATAGGGATCATCATTTAATAAAGTATTTACTGAATTGTGATAATCCTCTTCGCCCATAATTACGGAGGAATTACCCTTATCTGCTTTGAAAATAATAAAAGTCTTTTTCTTTCAATGATTTACAGATATCATTGAATTCAATGGAAGAACTCTTATATGATTCTTTGAAAAAAATTTGATCTATAATTTAGTTCACTATGATGATGTCCACTTGGTAGCCGGAAGGTTCTCAATACTTTAATAGTATTTTTAGTGGATAAGGAGATATTATCTTATCAATAATAATGGCCAAAATTGATAAAAAAAACATTATCAAACATAAAATGGACCGAATTGATGCTGTCTATGACCAACACACGGAAGAAAATACAAATATAGATAAGTTATCAAAGTGACCCCGAACCCAGTATAACTTTGATAGGCCCTTTAATATATTTTTTCACTCTCATTTAAATCTTTTGGAGGCTACAACAGAGCAGCCCTTAGGTTTTTATGTTCATTTGCCCGAAAAAAAATATGTTATTACTTAAAATTGGAAAAAAAAACTGTCATAGTCACCACATTTCACGCGGTATTTGAAACAGTTTACTACTTCTTTCAGAACATATGGTATCTTCTTACAGGTAGATTTCATACTTTCATATAGACTATTTTTCAATAACGAATACATACTATAGGCCAGTACTAATAGGAGCAAATATTAGAAATAAAAAAAATAATTCGTTACAGCAATCTGACAGCGGGATATTGTAGAACAAGATATTGTAAAAGAGGGAAAAATGAATCGAACCGACAGCTGCTATCTGGGGCGGAATGGGGTGTGTTTTTAGGGGTTGAAAACTGTTTTTCGTGATTTCTGGCTGAACCATGCATTCTATCAAAAAAGGTTCAATATAAAAGTTGTAGGGAATAGATCTACAACTTTTTGTCCACCGTTTTTACCCTAACCTCAAAATTATTCGACAAAAATGCAAAAAACCAATTTTTCGGTTTTTAATTTTTTTCTTCGACAAATTAAACTTTATGAAGCTCTAACTTTGACAAAAGACACCTCTATTTATTGCAAAAAGGCAGTAATTTTTTTGGAAGGAAATATATAATTTTAACTGCGATGCCTCTTAAAACTACGCATCCTACAGAGTTCTGTTTTGGCTCACTTACTCACTATTACGTCTACTTTCGATAAGTGGTAAAAAAAGATATACTGCAATGGAAAAAATGGCGGGAAAATTGGAAAAAATCGAAAAATCGGTTCTTTAGTGGTAATTTGCATATTTATCGTTGAATAATTGTTATTAATTAATAAAATCATTTTAATTTTTTTGTGTTTATGGAAACTATAATATTATTTCTTTAATTATTGTATATATCGAGTTTTGATAAGATGTCATGCATGTCTAAGACAGCAAATTATATCTACTATATTTGTATCTTCGTAATCGCAGGATACGAATATATTACTTCTACGATCATCGTACATGGGATTGTTACTATCAAACAAAACATAAGAAATGCACATTCCCAATATGCATTTAAGAACAATTTTAGTTTTTTACTCGAAATCAATTGGTTTACTAAACAAAATATAATCATACAATAGGTAATGTAGTAGATCTACAATGATATATACGGGTTTTGTAGAGTGGTTTTCAATTATTAAGACAGTATTTGCATGTTGCACTAAACAAGTTTATATTGCAAGTTGTTGAGGACAGCATTAAAATATAGAACGTTCAATCACGCGACAAATGGGAGGCGTTAAAAATAGTATTACTTCCATCAAGCAATAATTGTTTTTTTGTTTTTGAAATTAAATAAACTACTGTCATAACAACTGTCAATAAGTTAAGATTCGTATTTTAGAAGTTCACGTATTATCATCATTACCGAATTGTAATATTCAATAAAAACATATTATACCTACAGTCCATCTATACATATTCAACATGGTCCTACGAGCCGAATGTAGAAATATCAGCATGGTACTACGAGCGAATGTAGAAATTTGAAGCAAAAAAGGAAGCATTAGCAGTGGTCACAAGCCAAGGTGAAAAAGTTGACGGAGGGTATCAGCAAACAAGGTCTGTTAGCATCCAGTAATTGAGTTTCATTTCTTCTTCACCATTTTTTGATAAGCAAATTTGGATTTGTCATTTGTCTGAACAAGTTATGGCAATGAATGAGTTAAATGCGCTTTTTAAAAAATGAGGTTCAATAAAATGCAAAGTAACTCATTTTAATAAGTATTTGACAAAGTTTGAATCGTCCGAAGATACAAAAAATGTCATTCAACTAGAGCAAAGAGTTGAAAGATTTGATTTAATTCTGGGAGAATTTGATGAGATTCAAATGGCAATAGAAGCTCTATCATTAGATGTAGAGGCGGAATTCAACGAACGTGAACAGTTCGAAATTCAATTTTATGAAAATCAGGCAACAGCCAAGGCGTTAATTAAAGAATTAACAGCAATCAATAAAGGCGAATCAGTCGCTTGTAGTGAATCAGGGTCGGTTCCAAATTTGGGTTTGGGTGTTCAATATTTACCCACAAATTCGGTGAAACTGCCTACTATTCAATTACCAAGTTTTGAGGGTGAATTTGAAAACTGGTTGGAATTCAAAAACACATATGAAAGTTTGATTCATAATAACCCGCAAATCAACGAAATACAAAAGTTTCATTATTTAAGAGCGGCGTTAAAAGGAACAGCTGCTCAGGTAATAAAATCCATTGAATTTTCAGAAGCAAATTACTCAGCTGCCTGGGAAATACTGAACAAACGATTTAGCAATAATAAATTATTGATCGAAAATCATTTGAAGGCGCTGTTTAATATTCAACCAATTTATAGAGAATCTGCGGATAAATTTCGAGATTTGATAGACACGGTTTCAAAGCACTTAAAATCATTGAACTCATTGAAGCAAGAAACTGAGCATTGGGATTCTTTGATAATATACATGATGAAATCAAAATTAGATTCTGATTCTAGTCGAAAATGGGGAGAGCATGTGTCGAAAATAGATGACCCAACTTTAGATAATTTTTATGATTTCTTGAGGGACAGGGCAAATGTGCTAGAAACGACAGCTCCTAGAGTAGAAAAAAGGCTACAAAAACATGATGGTCAATACAAAACAAGAGGGTCTCTAACAACCAAACCGGAAAAGGTAATTTGTGTGATTTGCCAAGGCGAACACAAAATCTACTCATGCGTTAAATTCAAAGAAATGGGTTTAAGTGAAAAATATGAAAAACTTAAAGTAAATAAATGTTGTTTCAATTGCTTACGAATCGGGCATAATGTGAAAAATTGTAAGTTTGCTCATGTACAAAATGCAACAAAAGACACAATACTTTGTTACATGTAGAAGAAAATACAAATGATCAGACTAATACCAAAATTAGTTTATCTTCTTCGAATATTATTGAACATGTTCTGTTATCGACAGCAGTCGTTCGGATTTTTGACAGCAATGATTGTTCTTACAATGTCAGACTATTACTTGATTCAGGTTCTCAGTCCAGTTTTATTTCAGAAAATGCATGCAAAAAATTGAAATTGAAATCCAGAAATGTTTCAGTTAAGATTTCAGGTCTAAACAATACAATTTCGAATTCCTATAAAGAATGTGATGTAACTATTCATTCAATTGTTTGTAAATTTAGTATTACAGTCAAATGTCTCATGCTATCAGAAATTACTACTATATTGCCAAATACGAAATTAAATATTACTGAGTTGAATATTCCAAGGAATATAAGTTTAGCTGATCCACCATTTAACAAACCTCAAAAAATTGATATGTTGTTGGGAGCTAATGTTTTTTGGGAAATCATTTCTTCAGGACAATTTAAATTGGGATCTAATAAGCCGATTTTACAAGAATCAAAATTGGGATGGTTAATTTCAGGTCCGATTGGAAATTTAACATCACAGCATACACATTGCAATTTTAGTCATAATACTGAATTACAAGACCAATTGGCTCGTTTCTGGGAATTGGAAGAGGTGAACATTAAATCGATTATGTCGGTTGATGAAAATAATTGTGAAAATCATTTTAAGAATACAACCAGAAGATTAGAAAATGGTCAATTTTTAGTTTCTATTCCTATTAAAGAATCTACAGATACTTTAGGTGATTCGTTTGAAATGACAAACAGTAAATTTCTATCTCTAGAGCGAAGGCTCCAGAAAAATCCTATTCTTAAAGATTTATATGTAACATTCTTGACCGAATATGAACAGTTTAATCATATGACAATATGTGACACAAAGGAACTAACTAATACAATTTCATATTTCATGCCTCATCACAGTGTTTTACGTGAGGAAAGTTCCACAACAAAATTAAGAGTTGTTTTTAAAGCATCTGCACAAACAACCACCGGAATTTCATTCAATGATATTCGAATGGTGGGACCAGTTGTACAAGATGATCTTTTAGCTATAATACTGCGGTTTCGACAACATAAATTTGTAGTCAATGCCGATGTAGCCAAGATGTATAGGCAAATAATTGTTGATCCAGAACAACGTAATTTGCAGAAGATTTTATGGAGGAAAAATCCAGATGAGTTGATTAAAGCTTATTAATTAAATACGGTAACATATGGGACTGCTTCTGCTCCTTATTTGGCAACTCGATGTATAGTTCAATTGGGAATAGAATGCGAAATTCAAAATATATCCGAAATCATTCAAAGGGACTTCTACGTTGATGATCTTTTGACAGGAGCAGATTCCTTAGAAGATGTTCAATTTATTTGCTCAGAAGTAACTGCAATTCTGAAATCAGGGGGTTTCGAATTAAGAAAATGGAAGTCGAACAATAAAAATACTCTTACTAATGTATTAGCAGATTTAGAACGTGATGCTAGTAAACTAGAATTTTCAGAAAGTCAAACAGACAAAACATTGGATTTAACGTGGTGTTCACTTTCAGATTCTTTATTGTTCAACATAAATATTCAAAACCCAAAGGTAATGTCAAAAAGACAAGTTTTATCGACAATAGCAAAATTATTCGACCCGTTAGGTCTGTTGAGTGCGAGCACGATTATTGCAAAAATGATAATGCAAATGATATGGATTGAAAAATTGAACTGGGATGATACTTTATCATCTCATATAAAATCAGAATGGGTGAAATTCATTACTGAATTGCCAAAATTAAATGAATTAAGTATCAACAGACATGTCATATGCGATAATTATCAATCCTTAGAATTGCATGGGTTTTGTGACAGTTCTGAAAAAGCATATGGGGGTTGTTTATATGTTCGATCAATTGATGAAAACGGACAAATATTTACTAACTTATTGTGGTCAAAGGCAAAAGTTGCGCCATTGAAAGTTTAAACAATTCCTAGGTTAGAATTGTGTGGAGCGCTTGTTCTTTCACGATTAGTACACAAAACAATTAATTCATTACGATTAAAATTTAATAGAATTATTTTGTGGACAGATTCAACTATTGTTTTGGGGTGGCTCAAAAAACATCCTAGTACTCTTAAAACATTTGTGAGCCATAGAGTTTCCGAAATTCAGGAACTTACAAGTTTATACGAATGGTTTCATGTTGAAACTAATTCAAATCCAGCGGATTTACTTACTCGAGGTGTGTGTCCAGGTTTATTAATGACCTCGAAATTATGGTTTCATGGACCAGAGTGGTTATCTTTCGATGACACTTCTTGGCCTATGTCAAAATACAATTCAGAAAATTTGCCTGACATTAAGATTAACGTTAATTCGTTACTATCGACTCAATTATCAGTAAGTTTTCCTTTCACACGGTTTTCGAAACTAACAAGACTTAATCGAGTCATGGCATATATTTTAAGGTTCAAATTCAATAGCACCTCCAATATGAACCACAAGAGAATTGTTGGTGAACTTACTTTAAGCGAAATGGATAATGCTCTAAAATTACTAATAAAATTGGCTCAAATCGAATCATTCCCAACTGAATATTTGATATTACTAAATGTGAAACCAATTAATAAAAAAAGTAAGATTCTAAGCTTAAATCCTTTTATGGATACGGAAGGGTTACTCAGAGTAGGGGGACGATTGTCAAATTCACAATTTGATTATAATAAGAAACATCCTTATCTTATTTCGTCAAGTCATCATTTAACGAAACTGATATTCGAACATGGTGGTCCTCAATTATTACTCAGTACTATTAGAGAAAAGTTTTGGCCTGTCTCTGGAAGAAATCTCGCTAAGCATACTGTTCACAAGTGTGTGACATGCTATCGATTCAAAACAAATGGAGTTGTTCCAACAATGGGAGATTTACCTGAGCATCGGTTTCAATTCGGTTCAATATTCCAAATAACAGGTTTAGACTACGCGGGCCCAATAATGATAAGAGATAAAAAGGGTCTAGGAGGGAAACTGATTAAAAGCTACATTTGTGTTTTCGCCAGTAAAGCTTTACACCTGGAGTTAGTGTGTGATCTGTCTACCGAGGCTTTTTCATCTGCGCTGAAAAGATTTATTGGTAGGAGAGGGAAACCTAGCCATATTCACTCAGATAATGGGAAAAATTTTATAGGCGCTGACGCGGAATTGAAAAAACTCCAAACTATTTTTTCTAATGAAAATAAAAATATTAACAATTTTTTTAATACTGAAGGAATTACTTGGCATTTCATTCCGGCATACGCTCCTCATTTTGGGGGTTTATGGGAGGCAGGAGTGAAGTCGGTTAAATTTCATTTAAAACGAACTTTAGGGAGTGCTCATTTGACATATGAGTTCTTTAACACTGTTCTTGTTCAGATAGAGGCAATTCTTAATTCGCGTCCTTTATTTCCGTCATCGTCCGATCCGCAAGACCTTACACCAATTACCCCAGCTCACTTTATCATCGGAAAGCCGTTAACTGCATTACCAGAGCCTGACGTGACATACTTAACTGATTCGAGACTGTCGCATTATCAGTATTTTGAAAAATTACGACAAAATTTCTGGAAAAGCTGGAGCCGTGACTATCTTGCAGAACTTCAACAGAGAAAGAAGTGGTTACAATCGACAGGAAAGTTAGAAGCAGGAGACCTGGTGCTGTTGAAAGAAGACAACCTACCTCCATTGAACTGGCAGCTTGGGCGAATTCATGAAATTATACTGGGCCCTGATGGAATTGGTAGAGTTGCAACTGTTTTTACATCAAAAGGTTTAATCAAGAGAGCTTTTTCAAAAATATGTCCACTACCAAAGAATGATGTTGAAAGCCAAAGCTTCCAAGGCCGGGGGTATGTTGAGGACAGCATTAAAATATAGAACGTTCAATCACGCGACAAATGGGAGGCGTTAAAAATAGTATTACTTCCATCAAGCAATAATTGTTTTTTTGTTTTTGAAATTAAATAAACTACTGTCATAACAACTGTCAATAAGTTAAGATTCGTATTTTAGAAGTTCACGAATTATCATCATTACCGAATTGTAATATTCAATAAAAACATATTATACCTACAGTCCATCTATACATATTCAACACAAGTATTTATATAAAGAATAATTATATATAAATTCTCGGGAAATAGGTCACATTAACACTTATACTATTATATTTTCTCGTCTTTACGTACGTTTCGGTCTCACGACCATCATCAGAAGACTTATTATGTCTAAAATTGAGTTACTTGAAACTAATTGTATTAACACATTGTGTTACAATTTCGATTTCGTGTTTCTGTTCGTTTCGGCGACGTTGGCATTTTAAATGAAATTGGTGCTATAAGGACGCTTTGTGTTAATACAATTAGTTTCAAGTAATCAGGTTATTGAAATAATAAGTCGTCTGATGATGGTCGTGAGACCGAAACGTACGTAAAGACGAAAATATAAAGCATAAGTGTTAATGTGACCTATTTCCCGAGAATTTATATATATTTCATATCTGGGTCAAGAATCTTTATTATAAAAAATAATACATTGTGAAAAAATTGAAGCAGATCCCTCATGTATTTATGTAGTAAATATTAACAACATGAAATTCATAAATGCGGTAAAAAAAATGTAACATTATTTTGAACATGCTTAAAAAAGTATGCATTCCCATAGATGTATTTTTCTCTAATCTTGCTTTCTTCGCAGAGCGTAGTACTACTTCGCCGTCCAATTCAACAAAACTGAACGATTCTCCAGTGTTTTCGAAAGTTTCATTGAGTACTGTTTCAGTTATAGTACATTGATCTGTTTCCATTTCTTTCGAGTCAGTTTCGTGTATGGAAATTTGTGGAAGTTCAGCATTTGAGCAAGTTTCTAAATTAAAACAATTTAAACATAAGTTAGAAGGTCTCTGGTTGCTTTCGCATGCTGTCTTTAGTTTCGAAAACAGCTCCTTAAGTTTCTCATATTCGCATCCTGCGATTACGAATATAAGAATATAGCAGATATAATTTGCTGTCTTAGACATGCATGACATCATATCAAAACTCGATCTATACAATAATTAAAGGAATGATATTATAGTTTCCATAAACATAAAAAAGTTAAATGATTTCATTAATTAATAACAATTAATCAACGATAAATATGCAAATTACCACGAAAGAACCGATTTTTCGGTTTTTTCAATTTTCCCGCAATTTTTTTCATTGCAATATACTTTTTTTACCACTTATCGAAAGTAGACGTAATAGTGAGTAAGTGAGCCAGAACAGAACTCTGTAGGATGCTCAGTTTTATATATAACTATTTTTCATAGAATTTTTTATATAATTACTTGCAATATAAACTTGTTTAGTGCAACATGCAAATGCTTCCTTAATAATTGAAAACCACTCTACAGAACCCGTATATATCATTGTAGATTTACTACATTACATATTGTATGATTATATTTTGTTTAGTAAACCAATTGATTTCGAGTAAAAAACTAAAATTATTCTTAAATGCATATTGGGAATGAGCATTTCTAATGTTTTGTTTGATAGTAACAATCCCATGTACGATGATCGTAGAAGTAATATATTCGTATCCTGCGATTACGAAGATACAAATATAGTAGATATAATTTGCTGTCTTAGACATGCATGACATCTTATCAAAACTCGATATATACAATAATTGAAGAAATAATATTACAGTTTCCATAAACATAAAAAAATAAAATGTTGATAGTAACAATCCCATGTACGATGATCGTAGAAGTAATATATTCGTATCCTGCGATTACGAAGATACAAATATAGTAGATATAATTTGCTGTCTTAGACATGCATGACATCTTATCAAAACTCGATATATACAATAATTGAAGAAATAATATTACAGTTTCCATGAACATAAAAAAATAAAATGTTGATAGTAACAATCCCATGTACGATGATCGTAGAAGTAATATATTCGGATCCTGCGATTACGAAGATACAAATATAGTAGATATAATTTGCTGTCTTAGACATGCATGACATCTTATCAAAACTCGATATATACAATAATTGAAGAAATAATATTACAGTTTCCATAAACATAAAAAAATAAAATGTTGATAGTAACAATCCCATGTACGATGATCGTAGAAGTAATATATTCGTATCCTGCGATTACGAAGATACAAATATAGTAGATATAATTTGCTGTCTTAGACATGCATGACATCTTATTAAAACTCGATATATACAATAATTGAAGAAATAATATTACAGTTTCCATAAACATAAAAAAATAAAATGTTGATAGTAACAATCTCATGTACGATGATCGTAGAAGTAATATATTCGTATCCTGCGATTACGAAGATTCAAATATAGTAGATATAATTTGCTGTCTTAGACATGCATGACATCTTATCAAAACTCGATATATACAATAATTGAAGAAATAATATTAGTTTCCATAAACATAAAAAAATAAAATGATTTTATTAATTAATAACAATTATTCAACGATAAATATGCAAATTACCACTAAAGAACCGATTTTTGTTTTTTTCAATTTTCCCGCCATTTTTTCCATTGCAGTATATCTTTTTTTTACCACTTATCGAAAGTAGACGTAATAGTGAGTAAGTGAGCCAAAACAGAACTTTGTAGGATGTGTAGTTTTGAAAGGAATCGCAGTTGAAAATTTGGTTTTTTTTTTCGTTAAATTAAATTTAACAACAACCTCCAAATATTTCCTTCCAAAAAAATTACTGCCTCTTTGCAATAAATAGAGGTATCTTTTGTCAAAGTCAGAGCTTCATAAAGTTCAATTTGTCGAAGAAAAAAATTAAAAACCGAAAAATTGGTTTTTCAAATTTTTGTCGTATAATTTTGAGGTAAGGGTAAAAACGGTGGACAAAAAGTAGTGTAGATCTTTTTATTCCCTACAACTTTTATATATAACTTTTTTTGATAGAATGCACGGTTTAGCCAGAAATCACGAAAAACGGTTTTCAACCCCTAAAAACACACCTCATTCCGCCCCGGATAGCAGCTGTCGGTTCGATTTATTTTTCCCTCTTTTACAATATCTTGTTCTACAATATCCCGCTGTCAGATTGCTGTAACGAATTTTTTTGTTGTTCAAATACTATTTGTACTGGCCTACTAGTCAAAACGGAAATAATGAAAGTTGTACTGTTCTACTCGTCCTCGTAAAATCGCTAGCAAAAACTGCAACCACCAGTTGCTGTCTCCCGTTTTCTTTGCTTCTGTGAGATACACCTGACCAACAATATTCGTGAGCGATACCGCTGTATCGAAAGTAGACGTAATAGTGAGTAAGTGGGCCAAAACAGAAATCTGTAGGATGCGTAGTTTTAAGAGGAATCGCAGTTAAAATTTGTTTTTTTTTTCGTTAAATTAAATTTAACAACAACCTCCAAATATTTCCTTCCAAAAAAATTATTGCCTCTTTGCAATAAATAGAGGTATCTTTTGTCAAAGTCAGAGCTTCATAAAGTTCAATTTGTCAAAGAAAAAAATTAAAAACCGAAAAATTGGTTTTTCAAATTTTTGTCGTATAATTTTGAGGTAAGGGTAAAAACGGTGGACAAAAAGTAGTGTAGATCTTTTTATTCCCTACAACTTTTATATATAACTTTTTTTGATAGAATGCACGGTTTAGCCAGAAATCACGAAAAACTGTTTTCAACCCCTACAAACACACCTCATTCCGCCCCGGATAGCAGCTGTCGGTTCGATTTATTTTTCCCTCTTTTACAATATCTTGTTCTACAATATCCCGCTGTCAGATTGCTGTAACGAATTTTTTTGTTGTTCAAATACTATTTGTACTGGCCTACTAGTCAAAACGGAAATAATGAAAGTTGTACTGTTCTACTCGTCCTCGTAAAATCGCTAGCAAAAACTGCAACCACCAGTTGCTGTCTCCCGTTTCTTTGCTTCTGTGAGATACACCTGACCTACAATATTCGTGAGCGATACCGCTGTATCCATGAATGTTTCATCCAATGTGGGATCATGCTAAAAACTAATGAATATGTAAAACAACGGCCCAGTAGGGAGCTACCTGACTGGTGGTCCTAGATTTCTTTCCGGAAAACATACCGTACTTTATGAATTATTTATAATGCCGAACAAGAATTTCCACGTAACGGGGAATGCACAATACCAGGTCTTTACTTACTAAATTGTATGTTTGCATCACATTCGGTAAAGTGGTTGGTAAATATGCAGTTCTCAACTCTGGCGTTAAGGTTTACATTGTGAGAGAGGAAATGAGATTTAGCTTTTTATTGAACGAAGATTCAGGCAGTAAAAGCTCATTTTCAGTTTAACGCACACTCAGTTTCTGCAATTTGTTTTATGCAAACACTACATATAAATTTATGTTACGATGCCCAGTTCTTTGTTTCATTTTAATGTCAACTCTCTTTTTTTACTCAATTGTGGACTGAGTTTGTTTACTTTCAGACGTCTACAAAAATGAATGTCGATGATCTGTATCAACAGAATATTTATTATGTCGTGAAATGAGAGCGACAACTTTCCTAATTGATAACCAGTGACAGCTCGTGAGTTATGAAAGAGGATGTGCACAAAAAAAAATTTACCCATCGCCAATGCGTTAAGTCTATCTTCTGACATTGTGTTTCTCAGTGAAGTTTTAATGCGTCTGAGGGTGGAAAAACATCGTTAACATTCTGCTGTCGACATGAGCGTTGTACAAATAATATACAACAGTTTGTAAGTTTCCGTCAAAACCTTTTTCAAGTTGTTGTCTGTTATGAACACTAAAAGTGACACTTTTTAATTTTACTCTGTCGAATATGGGATAAGATTTCAGTTTCATCAAAATGCTTTTGTGGAAATCGAATGACGTTCACGTGAGGAGCGCGTAGCTTTCGAGTTAGAAAAGTGCAAACTGGTTGTACTTTTCGCGTGCCGTTTTCGCTCCATGTAGTAGATAAAGTATCGGACAGTGCCCGACGGCCCTTCTTTTTTCGATAAATGTTCATTAAATAGGAAACTTTGATTAAAATGGAAACAGATACTCTCAGGTCTCAGCTACGCGCGTCTAACGTGCGACGTACCAAAGGGAATTTTCTAGCTACTAAAATATACTCGAAGCGGATGAAAGCTACCGGCTCACAGCCGAAAATACTTTATTACAACTGGCGCCGCCCGCACGGGGCACGAAACGGCCCCAACATAACAAGACCGAGGTAAAATGTATAAACTCTAACTGACCCGTAGCGAGCTTCTCGAGGGAAATGACAAAATGATTACGTTCGTAGCTAATTACATAGGACGTCTGGCGTTCATGCAATTGTGTTTTTATACAATTTGAACCTTCTAATTTCGAAAGGTCACGTGAAAATTCCGGAGCCTAAAGCGCTATCAACTTTTGAGTCTCACAATATCCGTATAAAATTGCGAAATTTCGCACTTTTAGAGACTTCATATTAATTAATTTGACACAAGTTTTGGGGATATTAATACCGAAAATAAAATGGCCAATATAGGTCGGAAAAGAAATAAATAAAAAATGAGTTCCTTGACATAAAACTATATGCGTATACCTACATTTTCCCGCAAAGCAGATCCAGATCGGATGTAAATGACATGAGATATCTTAATTTGAAAAATAACAATAAAAGAGTTCTACTTTGGTTTCTTGATTTTCAATGCAACCAGAGATATTAATTTTTTTTGCTAAACTGCTCTTATCAATGTCAAAAAAAACCTTTTTGGCCAAAAAAAGGGGGTTGCACCCACTTTGAGAAATAGAAATTTCATTGGGTTGTTATTGGTACCCTAACCAACACTTTCCACCAGGTCGCTAAGCATCGTAAGATTTTCGCCAACCTTGCCTTTTTTCTCGCCAGATTAACTCCACTACTTGGAATAGGTGCGCTTCAAAACGTTCCCCGGAACATAGTTGTGAGCGTTACCAATGCATGTGTCTGACGTGCTGAATAAAATAATGCTCTGAATAACATGCGAATTTATTTTCTGTGTTCAACTTAGTGGCTGGGTGAGCAGTTTAGTACCAGCCATCACTGCTGATAACTCGACTCATATCGAATTAAGAACATTACATTCGTCAAAACTTTGGGGCAACTATGCACCTATCCATCCATCATTAACAAAAACATGTGTTTATCAGTGTATCAAACGAAGTGATCTCTGGAATTATGTTATATGACACAATGTATGTTCTCGTAAATCGAGCTTGCGTAGCTAGACAGACTGTGGCTCGCGCTCTTCATCGGTATTAGCTTAAGACGTAGTGAGCGTAGTGTACGTAGCCTTCCTTTTTTCCGCTGACTCAAGCACCACGTGTTCATCAACTGAACATATGAGCAGAGCACTGACCGATATCCTAGTAAACTTATATTTCAACATAAGTGAGTTTCAAAGTTCTGGATTTCAATATGCAACCAAATAAACATATAAGGAGTGGTGCAATCCTTTTAACAGATCGGAGTTTGAACACCTCCTTTTTTGATCCTGCTGGAGTCCTTTTCAAACAATAGGACAACTAACTATTCTTGGTTGAATAGCTCCAATTGTTTCGACATAGTCTCCATTTTGCTCAATACACTGCCACAGCTTTCCTGTAAAAAATGAGAGGCATATGTTTAATCGATAATTTTCTCATCCGACGTGTGTTTTTTTCTCGGCGATCCAATACTCTATGTTTGAGAACAGGGAAAAGGCGCAGACAAGGCAGGGGACCAAATATCATTTTAATTGAAAACAAATACTCATATTCTACCAGGAACAACACAAACAGTAACATTCACACCCCTATTGTTAAAAAACTAGGTCAACGATGCTACAACTATTTGGGCCCTCGTTTTCCAACAACCATTTACAAGAATAACTTGATTGCAGAACAAGATGACAGTCGAACAAAAAAATTATTCTATTGAACCACGACTTATTGTTATTAACACAATATTTATAACATTACCTAATTGATCAAACAAGTCCAAAAGCAACTTTTAGAATCAGTTTTCTATTAAATCCTAATATATGTATTATCTCTGTCAAGAAATAATTGATGCTGATATAACAACGAAGTTATCATTATACTGAACATTAAATTCTAATTGCCATCACAACAGCATGCATGCACAAGAATTGAATTTAAGTTTGAAACATTAAAAGATGGAAGAATCAACTCTTCAGACCTATCACTAATACTTGATCATAATAGAATAAATTTCAATATTTACAAAAAACGCACGCTTACAGATACCACTATTTCTAATTCATCGTTAACCCATAAATTAGCAGCATAATCACTCAATGATGCATACAGCATTTTCAATGCCATTGTCAAAAGAACACCACACTATTGAATTGGACACAATAAAACGAATAGCAGTCAATAATGGTTTTTCTGTAGATCAAATAACAAAATTAATTAACCACAAACAACCACAATTAACTTATAACAATGTTCATCCATACATAAAACACATAAAAATATCAACAAAATTGATTTTTCTGACGTATTTTAGTCCCGTAAGCGAAAACATTACTAACATTTTATCCTGCTATAATGTTAGAATCAGTTTTAAGCCAAAAACTAAACTCTGCCATCTTATATATAATGCTGAAGACAAAACCGATAACTATAGTAAACCTGGAGTTAATAAATTAATTTGCCCGGACTGTGATATTTTTTATATAGGTAGAACTTGTCATAATTCCAACCTTAGGTACTAAGAACATTTTCATTCTTTCAGACTTAACCTAACAGATACAACCTTTGCTAAGCATTTTTTACATACCTTATCAAATTCAGATTGTCCGAGCATTTTACGTTATCAAACCAAAGATTCCAAATTAAATAGATTAGAATCAATAGAGATTTATAAAGTAGTCAAAAACTCCTATAAAAATGTCCTGAATGATCAGTAAGCACACTATGAGAATAATTCTAGAAACTTAATCCTAAATTGTTACCTTAATTGGTCGTACGTAACTTTTTTTCCCCGACTTCAATTTTTGAGAAATTAAAAAAATCTCCACTCTGCGCTGAGTTTTCTTTTAATTTGCTTCAATAATATATCAAGGTTGAAGATTGAAATCATTCATTTTTTACATTTTGGTGAGTGTACTGCAAAAACTTACAAACTCGAGTCGAGTAATTTTTATTCATGGTCTTTGAATTGTTTTTGCAAAATATTGTGACGTTGCTGACTTGATGAACTTCCCACACGTTTCTCTTCAAAAATACTATTTATTCTTACATTTGCTCGTGTTTGGAACAAACTCAACACATCCAAAAAAGTACATATATTTGGATGAGGCTCATAAAATTGTTTAGAATTGTTGCTGGTATTTTTGGCAAAAGTTTTCGCCAAGTGTTATAGAAATTCCTACGAATATTTTTCGTAGAATTTTCAGTTAAATAATCTCTCGTTTCAATTTTTTCTTCTATGACACTATTCATAATTTTCAACGTTCGTTCAGATATATCATCTGTAGCTTTTCTTTAATAGGCACTATTCACAACTATTTCGCACAACTTTTTGATGTTGATAACACCATGAGTATGTTTATTACACATTTTTAATATTGAATCATCAATGGCAGACGTACGTGCGTTAGCTTGGCAGTTGATGATTGTACATCTCCAAAATTTGCGACCATCTTTCAGGATTTTAACAAAACGATAAGAATAGCCGTCCGTTAATGATAAAAGTTTTCCTTTAGTGAATTTTCGAAAAGAAACATCCATTTTGGATATAAAAATACACTTCATCTTTCATAAACAGATAAAAAAACACTTTACTTTTCACAAAAAAATAGGTTGACGAAGTCAAGACTAAATAAAGGTCAATCAAAACTGTAATTGAAAAAATCCTGTTAGCGAGTTACCTAATCTACATCCTATCTGCGACCTCAATCCCTTGACCCTCTGTAGCCGGTACGCAAGTTACATATAATAAACGCGTTCCCTATCATACAGTGCGTAACTTACACACTCCCCCTTGATTCACGCTTTACTTTCCCGGGATTCACCTGTCTCGGTATTTCCCTTACTCGTAACTGTAATTTCATTCTCCCTATTGTACTTTAGTTCCTATTTATACTTGAAATGCTTATTGTTTATTTATTATGTATCTGTTTGATAATGACACTCCGGTGTTGTAACTATAGTAACGTTTTCATTATTAATAGTGGTATAAAAACAGAGTAATTGTTCTTTCTTTCAATCATAATGATAAACTACCATGAGGAAGCAAGCTACCGTCGACTTTTTGAATGACCAGTTCCCTATACTGCAATGTAATCCTGAAAATTAGAGTCATAGCGATACCTTCCGTGTTAATCTTCATATGAAGTTGAACTTTAAACTTGCAGCGTCCTGTACGTTGGCGTTGGTTATGAAGGACCATAGACCTATTATCCTAAGGAGACAGAATTGTTCACATTTGAACACGATCAGACATTGCGAAAATTTCGGACCCCTTAGACTGCTGTATATTACAAGTATGGCCGTATGGAATGTGCTATTGTCGGATTAGTTGTTTTGTGTGCCGGATTGAGATTTATAATTATAAAAAAACGTCCATAGCATTAGTCATTGGTTATATTAGAAGCGATACAATAAATGTCGTTTTCTCTGAAAAATATTCCATAACTTATGATAACCTGGAATATACAATCCAATTATAGAATATTAAAATTTTTGAATATAGAACCATTCCATTCTATTGCATCATTTGTTCAGACGGCGACAAAGCCGCAATCCTTTTATGAATGGGGACTTCGTTCTGTACTACGCAATTTGACAGCTTCCGTATTTCTCGTAGTTATTTCGAAGCGGTGTTGCCTTAGAAGTGGTACAAGGTTTTAAATCATAGTTACAGCGTTGTCAATAAGAAGTAATTATGACTCGACTACAAAGAAGTTGATTTTCCTTGTCATACTTCATGTAATCATTGCGACAAGTCAAATGGAGTTTTATGAATGAGATGTTTCGTCCCCTCAGGATAATAGGTCTATGTGTAGGATGCATCGCCCTGATGCCACTGACAGGATGATAAGTCAGTTGATCTGACCATCCTCTACAATTATTGTTTAATGTCATTGGGCACATCCCAGAAATGAACGTTCATGGTCATACTGCCGTGCATACCTATGATATATATGTGGCGTGCTCGCAGAGATGTTCCATTTATTGTATCCTTTTATCCTGTGTTATTTTATTTATTATTTGATCTGTGATTGCTTTATACCTTAAATTATTCTATAAATACCATTTTCAATTCAGTCTTTGAAATTGTTCTAATAAGAGCATTATTATTAATTATCAATCGTTAATTCCACTTCATACCCAATTTTAATAAAACTAATACTGGACACAATCTAATTTATTACCGAAGTCACACATCAAGAATGTAAGGGTCAATTTAGGTAGAACATGAGACAGTCTTAACAACAACTTTGTGAGATGTAAAATTTGAAAATGTGAAAGATATCTCGTTCTAGTATCTGGTTAGAGTCTGTTTCTTCATGCAGTTATTTGTTGTATGTTTTTCCACAATCACTCCTCTCTATTATTTCAAAGAATTACCTTTTGCATTCTAATAGTGATGATTATCTTGGTCATAGCGGAGTGTAGAAGTTAATCAGAACAATAATTCATGGAATAATAACATTTAATAGCTTCAAACGATGGCGAATATATTAGGTATGTCTTGTCATTAAGAAGTAGTACACTGTTTTTATGTTTGTAAATTTGATGAAATTCCAGCAAGTTTAATTTCAAGCCTCTATCAGCTCTACGTAAAACATATAAACTGTCTATTCCAGGGAAGGAATGATTCTTATCGGATCTGCAAATGTGAAACCTGTTTTTGAAAGTCTGAAGCCTCTTTCATGTTCATTAAACCTAATAGAAAATGCTCGCCCCGTTTGGCCTACGTGGCATCGCATTTTGTGACATCAACATAGTAGTGTTAAATTTTACAGTATGGATATATTTCATCGTGAAATGTGAAACGATACAATTTCTTTCTGGAAATTACTACATGTAGGTGCTGTTGTTTAGTACAAGAACAATCATCATTAGCCTTTACATTATTGCAGAGGAAACATTCTGAAACTTATTTATTCAGATTTCTGCGAAACCATCCTAGTACAGTTGACCTAACTTTACAACCCATAGAGTTTATAGTCGGGGAGGTGAGCGACAAAAAATCCAACCAATTTAGAAGAGCAGATTTCCTCATATTACGTCACGTTTGGTGTGTATATGGATAGCCTGTCGTCAGTCAGCGAGTTTTCCCTACAGCTTGCGTGGGGGCAGCTTCAAACTTGTGAAATATATGTCGCAGCTGTTTTTTAAAATCTGAAAATAGATTTGCGAACTATAAATTGGTAAGCTCGTATGAATAATTAGCATCGTGAAATTGCTTTGTAAAATCTGAAATTTGGTCTATAAATAATAAATATTATTAAAAATTAAAAAACTTAGTCAGCCCGAATTATTGTGTAACAAACACCACAAATCAATAAGCGTACAATGCGTTTGAATAATACATCATTGAAAAAGTTAGATTTACGTCCTTGGCATGAACAATTTCTTACCTGAAGCATCGTTCAGCTGAATCACGACATCTTTGACAAATATAGGAATTTGCTGTCCTTCGAACCAGTCGAACTCAAAGCGCCCTTTCGATTCCTGCCAACCATTTTCACAGCTTTCCACGGGAGATCAAAAAATAGACCAACTACAATGATAGCTGTAGAAAATGGTTGAGAAGAATGAGAAGGGCGCTTTGAGTTCGACTGGTTCGAAGGGCAGCATATTCCTACATTTCTTAAAGATGTCTTGATTCAAGGTGAGAAATAGTCTATGCCAAGGACGTTTATCTGACTGTTTCAATGATATACTGATTAAACGCATTGTACTTTTATTTATTTACAGATATTGAATCCGATATAACTGACAACACAGAAAATTACGATGAGGCTGACAATATTTAAAATTTATGTAGCGTTTCAAATTGAAAATTTCTAACATGATTTCTATTTTTTTTTAAAATAGTATATGCTTGAATATAATATGCCTGCTCTACTGAACACGTTATATAAAGGAGAGGCGCAGCGCGCTCTTTTATCGGCTGCTGACGGCGTTTGCTGTACATAAATTCGGACTGACTACTTTTTTACATTTTTAATAATATTTATCGTTATTAGACCAAATTTCAGATTTTACAAAGTAATTTCACGATACTAATTGCTTATACGAGTTTAACGCTGACTTGACTGGTCCCGTTGTGAAACTTTTGGGGCTGACTATAATCACACCTTTTTTAGTTAATTTACGATTCGCAAATCAATTTTCAGATTTTACAAAACAGTTGCAACATATACAGTTATTTGACAAGTTTGAAGCCGCCTTCGCGCCAACTCTCGTTCAGCTGTCGGACTATTATTAGGGATTTCGAAAAAGGATATATGATAGCGTTAGAAAGTTTAGCCGGACATTAACTTTGTTTGTTTCACTTTTTTCATTATCATTAACAGGTCCTTAATTTCAATATTATCAATCGAGTAGCACTTCAAGGGAAACCTACGTAGACTATAATTACACTAAGATGGTATCTTATTTAAAGACCCTGATTAATTATAACAGAGAGAATGAAAATTTAATTTTTATTCAACTATAAATGGAAAATAATAGAATACACCATGAAATTTCACGCGATGAACAATCGTAGCGATGACAAGTCGGGCGATGAAATGTCGCACAATGAATTGAGGGGATACCAAAGTCACCATTGTTGTTTGTCATTTTCATTACAGTATCACACACTTTCAGGAAAAATATCATTCTTCTACATAAGAATTATTTTTTAATGGGTCCACAACATGTGTGATATCGAGATTTTACGCTATTTAACGGCTTGATAGCTAGAGATTTTCCTCAACAGATAACTATATCAATGTATTCATATCATCATTCTACCATTGAGGATTCCGCGTTTTACGTTCAGAGGGCCAAATATTACAGTATTGATTATTATACATCAGGCTACGGATTCCGATATTGGATGACAATTTTCAAAAGCGATAATAAATAGATTATTATCAATTTCCTGACATTTTCACCGTTTATAATTCCATTATTCTTATCTTCTCTTCTGGTTCTAGCACCATGTTGAAAAGATTATTTATGCTTTCACAAGCGCTTCAAGTGAAATGAATAATTGAACGCGTCGTCTAATTATCGCTAGAAAGGTACTGACGACAGGTGCGATATAGATCCATATACATTTTTGTAAATCATTCATTAAGTACCATTTAAATCTAACCTAGCAGTAGACCTGCCACTCAAAAATCTACTACTACTACTTGAGAATCAGATGGGACTCAATTCTTACCATGGTTCAGTGTCGCCATCTGTCACTGAAATAGTCTAACATTCTCCGTAATTTTCCTACAGGTCAGTGTTCTACATTGCTTAGATCTGTTAGTGGAACATCTGTCCTCATGTAGATAGTGTAAGATAAAGCATTATATCATTCGGAATAATTATATTCTCCACAGAATTATTGGTCAGTAATATTGTGAAGTTGTCCAGAACTGGTTTGTAAATTTACCGTTCGATATAGACTACAAAAATATTACCATTTTTATCTGGCAGAATCCTAGAAGAAATATCCAATTGTTTCTTAATTGAATTTCAATTCAGTCCTCTAATGATCATCATCATCACCATCATCATTGAAGGGCAGACATCTTGAACCCCATATGATCTTGAGCCTCAGGATTGGGCCCATTGTTCGCCTTATGATTACAAACACCGACTGACGATGATGCTGGCTTCGACCATTTCCTCCGGAAGGAGTTCTGCTACACCAAAGTATCGTGGCCTGAGAAATGTCAAATCTGGTCATTCCAATATGATATGAGAGATAGTTTCCTCCCTCTCTATACATTTCCTACATATAGCGATATCTGCGATGCCCATGTTATGAAGGTGTTTGTTAAGACGACGGTGACTCGTGAGGATTTCAGTCATCTCTCTAATGTGCCATGCACTAAGTGCACTTGCCTGGCCAGGGTGGCTGCCAGTTCATTCTCTCCTACTTCACTGTGTCCTGGTTTTTTGACAAGCCTTGATGCGACTCTAAGAGACTTGAGAGCTACCAGAGCCCACCGGCTGTCTGTGTGCCTATTTACATAGTTTCTTCGCTGAATTTCCAAGCCGCAAGTCAATGTTGCGACTTCCGACCTATGGCCACTGGTACAGTGACCTTTCGCCTTTTAAGCTACTTCGTCCTGACTCACCTTGTACCCGTCTGTAAACCGTAAGAGCTCACCTGGTGACAGTAGGGCGAAAGTTTCGTTGCTTCAATCTTCTCTATAAGAGATGAGGATTTTGAGAAAAGTGGGAAAGAAAGCCGGAATTTATCTTGCCTCATTTTTAGTATGGGGAGGGGGCAGTTAGAGGCGGCCTCACATCGGATAACTGGGTGACCACGAGAGTCGTACGTTTTAGTTCAGTCACCTAGGCTTCTCAACCTATACGCCGTTCTCGTGGCTTCAGTTCTTATGTATAGGCAGAAAGGGGGTATTTTGGCGATAGCTTCTTGTTGAAGGCGACTTCATACAACTCAAGATACCTACGCATGCAAGTCACTGCAGTCGATCTAAGGAAAGCTGAGACATAACAGTCACTGAACATGGCCCCACGACTGCGGCATAGGTGAGCATGAGACTGATCATGGGCATACAGATACGATGGAGGATCAGTTACTGTATTTCCCATGTGCTGTTGGTGGCTCTGCTGCATGCCTGAATGAACGCAGAGACCTTCCTGAATCGAGTGATTTATACAATGCGAACCCGGAAATGACCCCCTTCACCTTATCATAATGGACAATGTCGCAGGACGGTCAAAAGTCTCCATTACGATTTTCACCATATCCATCTTGTCAGGTCAGGTCATCTCCAGAGTGAGGGAAATGAACCGACACTAAGTATCCTAGGGTCTCTTCCAGAGACGTAATATTCGCAATTTGGAACTATCACTCACAGATCAAGGCTCTGTTATCTTTTGAGAGAACCTTTCAGAGTCTTGCTGCAGAGGGCATGTTGTTGATATTCCTCCAGAAGGTTCTCAAAGTCTCTACTTTTGAGGTTCTCAACGCTTTTTCATAGCCTCATTGAGCTGCTTCATAACTTTCCCAATCAGTCACTACCAGGGTTCTCTTAGCTCCAATAAAGGGTTTCCGATGTTCCTACACCTTAGTGGTATACCATGGCGTTTAATCTACATTGCTCCTCTGCATAAGGTCGCAGCTGGCTTCATACGCAGAGAGGATGGTGGAGCTAAGCAGATATTGCAACCTATGTCTCCACCATTCCTTTTGCGTGATAGGTCACAATAATAAGATGCCTACCACTTAGCTTCTTTTTATAGAGGTCTCAATTGGTAGTCCTTGGATTCATGTAACTTTGAGTCTCAGGTAATGGATTCAACATCAAATAGAATGTATCTGTGTTCTGACAGGGACACTACAGAAAACACTTTTCATTACTAAACTTGAGTCTCCATTGTCCTAGAGCTCTCCCATACATTGTGATGTGGTCATTTGCGCCACACCTCAAGAGAAGCTGAATCCCCCGCTCCTCACAATATCAACCCAATTCGATCACCGCGACTGGAAGGATATGTGGGAAAGAGGCAGAATAAGCTACCATTTCCCTTCAAAGCTCTTAGAGTTATACCTCAACCTGACCACTACCAGGTTAAAAAGGCTGAAGGAATCCTGGCATAGAAATCACATTCGCGGGGAATATTCAGACTCAAAGTCGGTGTAAAGTTGTACAATGGTGTAATGTAACTCTGGTTTGGTTCGTGCCCATGACTTGACCTTGGTAGGCCCATGGTTCCTGATTCAGTGGAACACCAATTTTTTGTTCAATGAGCTTTGCACATCACGCCAGTTGAAGACATGTGAAAACGTGCTGAGAGTTGATTTGTGAAAATTGCACTATCATGATGGCAGCAAACGTTTACAAGCCTGTGTTATGGAGAAAGCAGCAGCAGTGTCGCTAGGTGGTCTCATTTCAACTGCCGGTTCCACCAGTGGTCCGGCTTCAAGCTTCGTTCCAGGACCCAGAAGAGTTATCTGAGCTCTGGTATCCTTGGCTGAAAGTGCCTCTTTCCAGGTACCCATATCGTAGCCTTTCTCCGTTTGGATAGAGCTGAGGGTTCTACTGCTCGGAGTCTGACCAGCATCCCCCAGAGTCTTATAGCGAACGCTTTACTTAGCAGCCACTCTTTGAAAGCGGCATTCGCCGCTGTTATCAACAGACACCTATTCCAAATCCTTCTGGAACGGTATCGTGGAGGAATAATCTCCTCCGAAATGACAAATATTACGTCCTCCACGGTGTCGTTGATCTCCATGAGCACGCTTGAAGTGAACCCTGCCTCCAGGTGGCCCTTTTTAAAGATGAAAACCTGCAGAGCCTTTTCCATTGAGGTTAAAGCACTCAGCTACTAGCCCTATCCCTAGAGGAATTCGGACATTTGCGTATGCGTTTTTGGTCCTGCGGGGTAGAATCAGAGGAGCTGGTGCGTTCTGAAGCCTTTTATAATGCTATACCAATAAGATCCAAAAATATGTAGTAGAGAAGAGTGTTCCGATTTTACTATCATTCTGTATAACATAAGTTATTGATGTCACGTTCATGATGAACATTTAATGACATTCTGGTTTGATTGAATGATACACCATATATCTCCCTTCCTCTATTGTCCCGTGATGGTTCTTATCAAACATTTCCACATATCCTTCTGCATATGACATTATTATATTGCGCCTATGTGTTACAGAATTACAATAAATTCGAATCAAATGAACTGATATATCTAAATCGATCAAAGGCTGAAAGGTTCCATGATTGATAGAAAGGATAGCATATTTAACGATAATATAATAGTTCATCGGAACCTCAATTATATTTTCAAATACATATTTAGACATAATAGAAACATCAAAAGAATATTTGATCGAATAAATTATATGTAGGATGCTGAAATGTTATTTCAGACCACGATATATCATTAGTTGCTTCTAAACTAACCTGTAATAGGTAATGGACAAGATTATGGATATTCTACGAATAAATTCGATATTCCTGGAAAATCGTTGACCTTTTTATTTCACAGATTCCGAATAATGAGAATTTCTTGTAATAATCAGGATTTTTTTCTAATATTTTGAATCTACGAGAGAAAAACCTAATGTTCAAATAACGTCGTTTGAGCCAGCGAAATTGAGAGAGAAGATTGAAATTCATCTTTGAAGCTTGTAGTTTATGGGCATAATGAGATACCTTACTACCTTGATACGCAGAGAGTTTCACAACTTTGTCGTTCGATTGGGCACTGAAGGAATAAGTTAGGCAGGTTTCGAGCTTGACAATGAACGAGTCTACCTGGAATTTTCATGGTGGAATAACAGACGAGATTTTTTATGAACAATGATCTTGGAGATATCTATAGAAAAAGGAGAAATCGCATATCTTCCTACGATGTCCTAAAGAGTTCAATGAATCCGTGAGTGTGACTTCACAATAGACAAATAGCTCTCTTCCAAACCAGACAATCCTTCAAGATCTATCAATTGTTCATCACGTTCGTCACAGTGAAGAAAGTGCGAGGTAGATTCCACAAACATGGGAATAAATGAGAGTTCTCTTCATAGAGCACCTATTAGCTAGTCATGAGATATTAGGAATTCCCAAATAATTATAACACCGTACTTCTATCGTGAGTGACTGCCCTGAATGAAGCGAGTCAGTCGGTTTGCGCGCTACGCATATTGTCTAATACAAGCCACTGTAGCACTTTGCTCTGTCTCTGTCTCTCTTAAAAACAATACAATGCGTCTGGCTCGTTCTGACTCACATGACTATCTTATACACCGCTGATTTGAACTCAATCGGTATTGGAAAATAGGTAGAAAACTAGCGAATCTCAGGATTTGATTCATATTGTAAAAAATATCATGGCTGAAATTGTGTAATATCATTCTAAGGAATAGGAAGATAGCATATAATTGACAATAGATTCAAGAAACACGAACAGTTTAATCATCATCATTTTTTTTCGAGTAACTACTCCAGTAGTAAGATAGAATGTTTTACAAACTGGCGGATGCGCCCGATCAGTTTTATACTAGTTAATTCGATACAAAATTGAGAACGTTCAGCACGTTCCGCGTTTCTAGAGTTACTGTTGTGCAGAGTATCAACATGATTTGAGTAAGCTTGGATAATATGAGGTAGTCTCTGATGGATTTAAATAGATAATCTCATCAATATAAACCATTATGTGAAGAACCACTCACTTATTTTGTGATAGTGTTTGTGTTATTTCAACTATTGCTGACGGTTTTTGTAGTTATAACTCTACAAATGATGATTAGTCATATCATGGTTTGGAAACATATCGCAAATAGCTACAACCTGATGTTGTGGTTACAGGTGGTGATCAGAAAGCTTAATTATGCGAAGCAAATTGCTGTATCATGAACTTCACAATTATCTAATGATTATATTTCAGCTCAGCATTTAGAAGCTGAACATTACTTCACAATTTTGTTTTTAAAATATAATTGCACTAAAAACACAATGAAAATCAGGAGCTACTTGTTGTATCAAATTGAAAGTATAAATGAATCTTCCACACACATATTTGAGAATTGATAGCATTTGAAGGGAAGGTGGAGCGCAACCTCTTCTGAAATCAATTGGATATCATTCAATATATCTGATGCTGTCCAGATGAGCACATCTGACTTTTGTTAATTTCATTGCCAGCTATTTCAAAGAATTGCAACGACATTCGATTCCATTTTTTTACTATCCTCACTACACTATACGTAGTTTTATAGTGGAAAGTATTGTAATCGCTCAAAAAAAATGTTAAATGATATTCGATTCTATGCGTTTACTCTGTGATGAATTTCGATAGTTCATGTGACAACAGGTGTCAGTATAAGACAATGTAATATTATAGTGTAAACAATTCGAAAGTCAATCTGGCAGCAGGTGTCAATATAAAACAGAGTAGTAATAGTTATTTATGTATCAAGGGAATTATAAGGGCCTCAATTACCGATGGCAAATTTTGCGTCCCGAGGGCCTCTGGCCCGAGGGACAGCAACTGCCTGAGGTTATTAAGGCTCATCAATTCCAGTGGTACATAGATAATTTTATTTCTGACCGATTTCAATAAAATTTTGTTCATTTTTAAAACGGAACAAATGCACCAATTTATTACCTTCCCGCTCTATTTGAATCAGGTACCGTTGATTATAAGAGTTTTGTTATTGCTAGGTTGTTGCTATGTTACTTGTTTACAAACAAAGCTTCATTATCAAGCTGTATTTGCGTTAAAAACGTGTTTTCTACCCCAAATATAATGGAGGATATTTTGAAAAATGTAACGTTCAGCCGAGCGTATTGTTTTTATAATAATAAATAATAAATCTGAACTGAAATTACTCTAGATTTGATATTTCCGAATAAGTGAATAGGCTTGAAAGTCTATCTCACTGCTTGTAACAGTCGGCTGGGTATTATTCCAGGTAGCGTTAATACCTCATCGACGTTATATGAATTAAGATTTGTTTGTTGGGACCTGCTCGGGTATCGAAGATCTTAGTTGATCCGTGCACCCTTAAGGTTCTTTTAAGCTGCCACCACTAGGTGAATTTTTCAGCCCACCTGGAAGCTGTTTTCGACTATGAGGCCGCAATCCCTTCCAAGGGACCCCCTCGTACAATTACCTATACATATATCTGGAGTGGCTGACACGGAAAAATGTTATGCCAAAAGATGCCACTGAAACTGTATTTCTGGCATATTTTCAAGAACTGGTAAGGAATTTTCTATGTTTTTCGGTAGATTTGGTAGTAATTGTGTTTATTCGTTGGTCAGAAACGTATAGCTAATTCTTTATGCAACGAATAAACACAATTACTACCAAATCTACCGAAAAACATAGAAAATGGAAATATGTCAGAAATACAGTTTCAGTGGAATCTTTTGGCATAACATTTTTCCGTGTCAGCCACTCCAGATGTATTTTATATTCTCTTTTGTGTACGGCTTCACTTTCCGATGGAAATGACGATTCTCTTGCTTTTTCGGCATTTTTCAAAATATCCTCCATGATATTTGAGGTAGAAGACACGTTTTCAACGGAAACACAGCTTGACAATGAAGCTTTGTTTGTAAAAAAGTAACATAGCAACAAGCTAGCAACAACAAAACTCCTATAATCAACGGTACCTGATTCAAATCTAGCGGTAATGAATTGGTGCATTTATTCCGTCTTAAAAATGAACAAAATTTTATTGAAATCGGTCAGAAATAAAATTATCTATGTATTGATGAGTTTTAATAACCTCAGGCAGTTGCTGTCCCTCGGGCCAGAGGCAAACTCGCAAACTTTGCCATCGGTAATCAAGGCCCTTATAATTCCCTTGATACATGAATAACTATTATATAGACTATTCGAATAAAATTTCAATGTCACGTAAAGTATATCTTCACGTCTTTGATTAGACATTTTCAAACCATTTGCAATATACTTTCTGTTCCTACAATCATACATTTGACCTTCAGAAGTGTCTGAAACCTATTTGGCCTACAAAAGTGAAAAAAGTCAAGTGATCAATTGGCAACGGTTCATTGATCTATTTTGTCTCGTTACTCATCTATTCATGGGGATTGTATATCTTAAAAGAAACTTCAAATGTACCGGTGAGTATTCTTTATTATGGTTCCCTTCCCCAACGATTAACTTTCTGATTTGAGTTTTCTCCATATTTTACCTGCTATTTGAAGACAATATTCCATAACGCCAGTTTCCAAACAGTAACAGAGAATGTTCTACTTCGATTCGATTCACATCTTTCATTTCATGGGAACATAATGGATATTTTGTTATTTTGTTAACCCCTAGGCTTGTTGATAGACAGTATAGGAAACTCGAGTGAAAGAATGGAGCTATCAGATGTAGACAATGATGTCAGATCGGATTCTTGCACACCTCGCTTACTTGTTTACACCTTTCAAGAGGCCAGAAAATCTGTAGAAGAATTATTCCTTCTTTTTTAGCATTGTCGACGTATACCGACTCACTGGGTCTATAGTGTGTGATAAGCTGTCTACTTCTCCAGTCAATCTAGTATCCATGGTTAGGCTGAAACATCGTAGAGAGGAGGGAGATCTGTGCTTTTTCTATAGATATGTCCATGATCGGTGTTCATCAGAAATCCCGTCTATAGTTCCACCACGAGAGATTTCAGATAGGTGTACTAGACTAGCTCAAACGTCGAGACCTGGCGATCTTCTTCTTACCAGACTTCATTATTCTTTTGAACAGCAATTACGTATGACTTTTGACCCTGTGACGACTTTCCCTTTGTCTTCTACCTCCAAACCTTCATGAAAAATTCGAAAGCATATCTCCTCTACTAACATTCTAGCGCTGGCTCACACGATTATACTAGTAGCAAAATAAAAAAAATTAGTAAAAAATGGTGGATGCGCCCGTTCAGTTTTATACTTGTTAATTCTAGAAATTGAGAATGTATAGCACTTTCCGCGTTTGTAGAGTTGCTTTTGGGTAACGCATCTTGATGATTTGAGAAGCTCGGGTAACGCCGGGTAGTTGTTCTTATGAGTGAATGTAATGGCAATAGGCCGTATGGCGTCGAGCCGCCATTTCGCTCAGATGCTTATAGGTAATTAAGTTCCTGGATCGAAATATAATATTCTCGAATATAGGAAGCCACAAGAACAATAATTTGCACTCTTATAACAATATATCAACAATCGAGAATTTGGTTCCACCCAAGTGTGAAATTCATATTGATATTAATGTTGTAATGTTTATTTCTCATAATCCATTTTTTTTGTTTCAGGTCACTTATTACACCTGATCTTCAGGTATATATAAAGAATGTCTGTGATAAAGAAAAATGTATCAATATTTGCTAAACAGTTGTAAAAATCTTCTTATTTCAAAATTTTTTTCAAAATAGTATATCTTAATCAACTATTCAAAATTGTTGATTTGTTGTAAAGAATTTTTTCTAGAATTTGCCTATATTCAATATGTAAATTTATTCAGAAATCATACAGTTCCATTTAGCGATAATGAAATTATATACATCAAAAATAAAATTTTACGTATAAGCTTTAAGTATCAATAAATGAAACCATATGATGTATTAATAAATGTACACATTGAAAATGCGTAACTTTAGAAAGAATTCCTCAATATAAACTGTTAAATGACTATGACAACCACATGACCATCACGATTCGATTGAATTATTACAAATGATGAATCGCAGAACTGAAGGTAAGAGAATGAGCACAATGATAACTATTTCTATAACTTACATTTGTTTCGGTGTGATTTTAATTTTATGTTATATTATGAATATATTGTTTTTCAGAGTTTGAAGAATCTTGAATTAGATCAAGCTATAATGTTATGCAAAAGAATATACATTTCGGGTTTCTACAGATTCTATGAGTTCAAACTAACTACCGTCAAAGGAACGTCTCTGTAAATAATGAGATAAAATAATTTATTGGTCCGTAAAATTGTACAAATAACATAAATTTCGAGTGCAAAATTATGAGACAAGTCATAGTTAGGGAGATATATCATAATAAAACTTAATCTGAGACACAACTACAAATATAAAGAATAGCATAATTAATACAACATGTATAATACAAATATAGAACAAAATACATACAGACGTTTACATATTGTAAAATTCTTTCATTGTGTAGAAACATTTTTAATTCCTTGCGAGATTTTGAAAATGTGTATGTTTCAAAATATTGATACCTACTTATAAATCTATTATGAACTATTACTCCTAGGTAGCACGAGTTTTGTTGGCAAACTGTTAATCTAGCCATCGGTTGATGGAGAAAATTTTTTTTGTTAGGTGTTATGATTATGTATATCAGAGCATTTTTCCCACCAATTATTGGTTTTAACATATAGAATTAGCGAATATATGTAGAGTGATGATAGAGTCATTATACCCCAATCTATAAATATATTCCACCCGATCCTTTATCCATATATCGTAGAGCCCTTTTTTGCGCAATGAAAACCCTCTCAACATTATGAGCGGAGCCCCAAAACATTAGTCCATAGGCGATTGTGGATTGAAAGAGAACATAATAGAGCAGTTTTAGTACATTGATCGAAATGGTATCTCTAATATTGTGGATCAAAAAACAATAGCTGCTGAGTTTTGGTAAGAGTTGCTCTATATGCGACGCCCACGTTAATTTTTTGATCAATGTATAGGCCTAGAGATTCAGTAGCAGCATGGACATTTTCAACCGAATTTTCATCCACCCTAGCTGACACCCTGACCTTGTTTTTACGGCAAAATTCAACAACTACTGTTTTGTTGCAGTTTAATTTAAGGTTGTTGTTTCTACACCACTTTGATACACCGTTTGTTGTTAAGTTACTTTCCTTAATCGTTTCTACTAGATTATTGCCAACTATTATCGCGTCCAGATCATATGCATATAATATAGGTTTACATACCTTACTGGTAAGTAGTTGATAAAACAATTGAATAATGTAGGAGGAATAACGATCCCTTGTGACCTTCCTCTTGTTGTAACTTCAGATCGTATATCTTTTATTTCGACCTGCTGTTCTCTATTGCTGAGATAATATTTTATCCAGTCGTTACTTGGACCCCGAACTCCGAGTGCATATAATTTATTACTCAATAAATTATGATCAATAGTATCAAATGCTTGACTTAGATCGAAAAAAATCCCTAGTATGAATGATTTGTCATTTAGGGCGTAGTGCATAGTGAATTACCAAGACATCTCGTGTTAGAAGTCATTAGACAAAGTCTCGCTCCTCCAGAATGAACAGTGACAACACGTCTCTTAGACTGTTTCGCTCTTGTCATGAGCCCATCAGTGGAATTCAAATTGTTTCCCGTCTATTCTTTGAGTCACGAGAAATGTACGATCAATGCGTGAAATTGTTATTTTAATTCTCAGTAGGACATCTAGGTTCGCCAAAACATTTTCGAATCTGTAAATTATATCACTTTCGAAGATAATTGATCAGTGACATCAATGTTTGCCACGTTACATTGATGAGTCTGGGACCAATAGACGTGTTATCACTGTTCAACCAGGAGAACCCAAACTTTGTCTATTGACTTCATGGATATGTATGGCACAGTTTAAATCCGAGGTCTATTAAGAATTATTATTAATTCAGGGTTTTTCAGTCGCTCATCCACGTTATTTGAAACTTATCCTTTATTATAGAATTCCTGGTTCCAACATATTTCTATTTGGGGCTTATATGAAAGTATATTCGATTTTTGAAATCGTGAATATCTGTGATGTTTACTATGAATGTGTTCTCATTAACTTTCGAAATATGATGTATTAAGTAGATTTCTACCACAAAATAAGTCGGCATCTTACCAAAATTTGTCGTTGGTAAAGCTCTGTCGTACAATTTAATTAATATAATTCTAAGGTCGTCCATAAATGCCAACCTCTGCTCCATCTTAGCCTAATTTGAATTTACCCCGAAGAAGCTCTCTTGAAGCGACTGGGACGCTGAAATGCATTAATAAACTGCTTGTTTCATAATTCATGGCTTTAAAAGCGGATCGGAGTAGCAGTTGAAAAACTTCATTTCGTGTCTATTTATTTTATTTTAACATATTTATGACTACACCGTTATGATTTATATAAGAATTTAATGTATTACTACTTGGAAGGAGAGTATATAAGCTGGGTTATTAGATTGGGATGTAATGAAATTTTATTGATCATTCCATTCACAACGAACCAGATCACGAATAAAATTAATTTAGTGTGCGACTCAGCGAACAAAGTGCGAAATATCATTGAACTTATAATAACATAATAATGATTCTTGAACCAGACTTGAATTATACAAGGGCGAGGTGAAAAGTTCCGGGAAATTCTAACAAGAAATGATTTATTTGGTCAAAACGTATTTTATTTCTCAACATAATCTGCTTGTAGCACTTCGTCCAATGTTTCTTTTTCGATCCCTTCAAAATAAGCGTTCAGCGATGGCCTCATCGTTGGAGCCCAATCTCTTTTAGCCAAGCCATTTTTTCAAGTTTGAAAATATTGATAGGAATCGCAGTAATCTGGAGAATACGGTGGATGACGAACCAATTCGTAGTGCAATTCATGCAATTTTAGCATTGCGACGGCGGAACTGTCGCCATGACTTTGTTGGTCGATAGATAGCTTCGATTCGCCAGGACAAGTTCACTGTTTCGACTGTTCTTTGGTCTCTGGGTGTGTTGTGATGGATCCATGTTCCGTCCACGGTTACGAAACGGCACAACAAGTCCTTCAAATCGCGCTTGAACATTGCCAACCACTGCTTTGAAGTTGTCACACGATCGCGCTTGTTGTCAATACAGGGCAAATACGGCATCCATCTGACAGATAGCTTTCTCATGTTCAAGAATTTATGCAAAATGTTACGTATCCGTTGGATTGAGATGTCCACAGCCTCAGCAATCTCGTGGACTTTAACTCACAGATCGTCCAATATCATGCAATCTATCTTGACGACGATTTCTTGCGTTGAAATCTCAATTGGACTACTAGAATGTTTGACGTCCTTTGTGATCATACTACCACAATGAAAATCTGTAAACCACTTGTGAATCACTCCAATCGATGGTGAGGAGTCCCCATAATGTTTAACAAGCGATGCTTTGGTTTGCGTTTTTCCCACGCAAGAAATAATGTTTAATCAAGACGAGGAATTCACTTTTTTCAATGTTTACAAAAATCTTCAAGTTTGCTTGCTTTCGATGAGGTCACACTAACAAGCATGTACACTACATTTAAATCTTTACGTACATTTAGGTCTCACGACCATCATCAGGAGACGTTCGAAAGCTATTCCACATCAACTTAAGTTCGAGTGTTCTTGAACTGATTGTACTAAGCAATAAACGTCTCCCTCGTATGAATTTCAATTAAAAATGTTCACATTGCAACAACGAACAAAACATGAATACTTGTAATTGTAAAACACTACAGACCAAAATATGTGAATATATTTTAAAAACCACTATAGTTATAAACCTGATATCTCGTTGACGGGGATAAATAGTCTGGCACCAAATTCCTCCGAACTGAAGTATCTACCAGTGGCGGCTCGTGAACTTTTTAAGAGAGGAGGCTGGACATAAAACGTTCTTGTAAAAATATACTCTATTCAGCCAATTAATTTAACTTTTGCACAGCGACCGTACCAGCTACTTCAATGACAAAATTAATTGTTGCCAAGCAAGAACCAACGTGGAGGGGTAGAGTCTCTTGGCAAAAAAATTTTTTGTTCGTTTTTTTCTCTTTAGATTTTTGATATTTTTTTTTTTTTTTTTAATTTTTCATATTTTGTTTTTTTTATCATTTTTATTAACTTTTTTTATATATTAACGGAATTCTACGGTCTTTAGTTTGCGAAAAATGATCAATAATATTATCATAAAATGTATCATTTTGTTTTAAGTGTTTTACTAAATCTTTTTCAATAGATATCAAACTAACATTGTATAAACGATTTTGGTCCATTGTATTTCGCATGTAAGTTTTAATTCGTTTGAGAGTAGAAAATGATCTCTCCACCGATGCCGACGTGACAGAAATGGTGACTGTCAAACAAAGTAGTTTATAAAACTGAGGTAAAACTTGTTGCAAATCATTGTCTATCATATATTTCATCATATCGGCGTGAATGTCGTACTGGCCTAAGATATCTTTATCCGAGTAGGTATATAACCCATAATTAATTGTGCAGTGCTATTTTATCAAAAAATTCATATTTTAGAACTAAGTTATCTAAAAGTGTATTGGGAAACTCTTTTGAAAAAGATTCGAAAAATCTTCTATTCGTCAAGTCGAAAAACTTCAATTCATGTAAATCGGAAAATCGAATCTCAATTTGACCTTTAATAGTATCTAAAATTTCATAAAAAATGTAGTTTCTTGTCTACCAAATCATATGTTTTCCTCCTTTAACAATATTCTGTTTACCGGTTAATTTAAACTTAATACTCGATGTAATATGTTCCTGCGATTTTTCATGTCTATCTATACCACGAGCTAAATTTTTCAAATCATCATAACCCGAGTGCCCCCAACATGAAGTTGTATCAGATGTAAATAGCAAGCAATATAATTTATTGTGTATTTCGATTTTGAAACATACCTGTCATCGTCACCACTAATCCTTTCAAATCCGGTAAAGGCCGTTTATTTTTAACAAAACACTTTTCTATCATATGTTAATCCACTAAATGGATTTTCTAAGAACCCAGCAATTAAGTCACTCATCATTTTAACGTTCACCGATTAGATAAATTATAACTTAACTACTTAACCTTACTTCGCCTCGCGGTACAAAAACAAGAACTAACGGAACAAGACACGTGTCGCATTCTTCTAGCGGAAGGGCGGTAGCAAGTAATCGTATTTCATTCGACCGACGATTCCGTACGAGAAGCTAGCCTACATAGGGTGTTGCCATATTCGCTCTTTTACCCTATCTAGCAATTGAACTGCTTGGAAAACGGCAACTGTGTTGATCACACGTATTTAGCGTTTGAGATATATAGAGAATCTAGCCTCTGGCCACTGTTGCCAGATTAAAAATAACTATTGAGAACGGGGAATTGATTGTAAAATTTAAAGAATCAGAGAAAGAGGAAATAGAATGGAGAATGATCATTAAGATAAATTGTAAATTGGTGAGGAGGCTGAGCCTCCTTAGCCTCCTTCGAGGAGCCGCCACTGGTACCTACAATCTCAAACAGTTGTTCAAAATGTGTAACGATGATAGTAAAGGTATGTGCTATACCAATATTACTGACTTGCTCCACTTTCTACATATACACAATTTCGAACACTATGCAGAAATACGTAGATTTGACTCAACGATTGTACATCGGTTTTACTATTTACCGACTTAGCATCACGTATTATGCGAATCATCTTCAGGAGAGATCTTTCCTAATAATTGGTTTCTTCAACTAAATATTAACATTTTGATAACCAATGGCTATATTCCTAACAATGTTCAGCAAGGACGGTGAAATTATTGTTTTCCAAAATTTCAAGATTGCACATGAATTAATACAGATGTTTCATGGAAAATTTCAAATCAGTTCCAGTATTCCAGCGTTTACGACGTGTTAATATATTACTCTTTAATTAATACATTGAGAATAGAACCGGGATCTGTAATTTCATAAGTGTACTTATAGTTGATCCATTACACAGTGAAATCATTAAATGGATTATAGCCCCTCCGAAACAGACTTGTTCACCCCCTGTAAGGGTTCAAAACGTTGGGCGTTACTCTTACTGAAGGATGAACTAATAAGTTCTATTTTATCACTTGGTTGCCGACAGCTTCAGTGGAGATGGTCGTAGGTTATATTTTAGATATTAAAAATTGGGGCGCCAGAGTATTTTAACCAACCAATGAATTGGTCTATAACTAGGGGATGCAAATACTCAATACCCCAGATTAAAATTACCCTGAAAGAAAGAAAATAAAAGACTTGTGCCCAGAATGATTGAAATTTACTTGACACACTAATACTGATACGATTTTCTAACAGGTCTTATACTAATGAGGTATGAAGCGAGTGACACAAATATGAATGGAATTAGTTACTTTAAATCATTCAACACAAGCGAACAGTTGATTGAATTGACATAATATATAATCTTCAGTATTATTTAAAATTGTTACACCAACTCGATTCGATAATCTGACCTGGTGAGGGTTGATATTACTAAAATTGTTATACAAAACACAATCGATAATCTGACCTGATGAGAGTTGATGTTATTGTTTGGTTGCGTGGGGTCCCTGACACACTTATGATACCGTTTCCACGATTGTATAGCACAGACAAACAGCGACTCCTAGTGATCTTTCCACAGTAGAAGAAAATTCGCATATAAAATACTTAATGGCTCAATAAACTCCCCACAACTATTAAATCTGTTCAACTCGAAATTACTTCCTACAGATTACTTCGCATCGCACTGAATATGGATGCCATACACCTATAAACCAAATTCCCAGAGCAGTAAATGGAACCAATAATGACTTATTCAACTATTCTCTTGCCTGTCTATTATCTTCACCAGGATAACTCTTCTGCATTTGTCTACTTATCTCTATTTCTTCTTTTTCCCTTTTAAGCTATTGCATATAGCTTTTATCGCGGGCTTTGAGCGTGGCGACCGAATCAAGAAATTCCGTAACGAAAAATAATGTAAGACCTAAACACCTAACATGTGTCAATGTGTCAAATTAATTAATTAATTTAAGTTTCTAAAAGTGAGAAATTTCGCTATTTTATACGAATGTTATAACACTCTAGCGCTTTAGACTCCAGGATTTTCACGTGGCCTATCGAAATAAGTAGGTTCGAATTATCTAAACACATAATTGCATGAACTCCAGACGTCCTCTGTAATTAGCTACGAACGAAATCATTTTGACATATACCTCTAGGAGCTCGCTACGCGTCAGTTAGAGTTTATACGTTAGACGCGCGTAGCAGAGACCTGAGAGTAGGTACCTGTTTCTATTAAGCTATTGCATATATTGCATACAGCTTTTATCGCGGGCTTTGATCGCGGCGAGCGAATCAAGAAATTCCGTAACGAAAAATAACAGGAACTCGTTTATGTTGCGCTCTCTCGGGTGACTAATATTGAAAAATTGTATATCACGACAAAAATCGATAATTCTACATTCAAGTTTTATAATAATCGAAGGCAAGCTGCATCGACTGCATCCTTGTTTGCAAAAATTCAAAAGACTGCCTTTAAATAGTGTTCAGACGACAGCTCAAAGTGTTTTAGATTTCATTAGTAATAGAAATGGCATTTCAATAATGACTTTCAATTGCCAAAGTCTAAATAGTCACAAAAACGATTTACAAGATTCAGTTACGAGACAAACAAATGTGTTACTTCTTACCGAAACTTGCATAGCGCATGATAATCCGATTGAAATACCTAATTTCAATTGTATTGTTCAATTCAAACGAGATACTGTTCCAAAAGGTGGGGTAGCTATTCACCAAAATAATAATAATAATGTTACTAATATTATGACTCCGAATATTGAAATACATATTGCACACGTTAGCGATGTTAATGTTAGGCGCTCATTTGTTGGAAATATTTGTGCGTGCTTATGCAAACTTAGAAATGGCCTACACATAGTCATGGTAGCAATTTACATTTCTCCGAATCCAAAATTGGACGAGGTAGAGCATTTTATTCATCGCACTTTACTGGAGTACACTGAAGAAGGGTACTTGGTACAAATGGTAATAAATTTCCACTTATCTTGGCTGGCGATTTCAACATCAACTTCGCTCGTACTCAACAACAACAATGAAATGTAATAATAAACATGACAATTAAATGATAATGATAATGATAAAAAGAATGTGTATGATAATTATAGATAATAAAAATGAATATCATAATTAACTTTATTACTAATAAAAATGAAAAATAAGATCAAAATGTAAACTCAAATAAAACAAATTTAGATAGTCCAAATTTACTAAAAAAGACAAACAAAATTAAGTTTATTAAATTGATACCCAATCAGGATGTATCTAGGGTTTTGAAACTGAATGAACTGATGATTTGAATGTATTATCGAATTTGAGCTTGAATAAAAATTGAGAACAACAAAATTTGATTGATTGAAAATCTAAAACAATTGTGATTGAGCGAAATTCGCCCTTCTTACCAAAAACACTCTGAAGAAACTATTAAGTTAAATTAATTGAAATTGATTAAGTGTAAATTAAGTATTTTTCAAGATAACAATTCAAGCTATAATATATAACTGGAGGTTTTAGGCATTGCCCCTGGTATTTGTAATGTGTAATTTTTTTCAAGAACCAATCTATCATTCGGCAAAGGATCCCTGAACTGTTCAACCAATGAGTAGTAAGATTCCTCTCTTGAGGTCTCTAGTTCAGAATGTTAAAAACATTCAAGCATTGTTTGGGAGATAAATAAAAAAGCCTCGGCACAAAATAAGGAATTGGTGCTACGAACTTGACCAGAACCTCGAAAACATATAAAAGGCAGTGACACACAAAAGATCGGGATTATTTACTATAAATTCAGAGTGAATTATTATTATCATTCCGAATCCGAGTCAGTCAGATTTGAAATTTGAATTGTATAAAATGTTCCGTGTTAGTGAATTTTTCATGAGGTAAATGATAGCTTAATAGTTTATTTTCTGGCATTGCGATATATTGATTTTCGTAGTTTGTGATTGGTAACGTTTGTATGATATCTGAGATCCGTTGCTTTCGGTAATTCAAATTGTTATATTTGAGTTTATCCCGTCATAGGTCGGACCGCCCACGATTTGAATCCGCACGTGGATTGGAATATTGAAGTAATTGTATGGTGTGTACAGAGTGTGTTTGTTTGAACAAGAGGGCGTCTTTGATATATTTGTGCACGCTGTGTCAATCCCGAAAGTATAAGTTCATCCTAGACGACCAAATCGCCAACGGCTTGTGCACGCTGTGTCAATCCCGGAAGTATAAGCTGGGGTGATTGGTAATCGTAATAACCCCTTATCCGAATGAGAAGCCCCGGCCGTGGGTGTAGGGTGTATTGTAGATACGATAGTTAGGGTTTTGTGCACGCTGTGTCAATCCCGGAAGTATAAGCCCTAATTGTCTAGAATCTGAATCTGCAAAGTGCATGAGATCTAACACTGTCATACAATTACCGGGCACTCCGTTGATAGCTAGTACAATGGTTGGTGACGTGACAGAATAAACTCAATCAAAGTAATTATCCGGAAGTACCGTAAAATCTGATATCGTACAATCGCAAACCTAGTGCAGGCCAATATTTTCCGATCCGACTGAATTTTAACCGTTTAATATATCGTAGTGTGTTATGAACATTTTAAGTGATACTGCTATCTGAATGATTACCGTACCCCGCTTATTACTCTAGGACCTGCTTGATTTCTGTGTTTCCGTAAATTGATAAATGTAGATCATTTATCACTTTAGCTACCTTAGGGACAAGGCTATCTATATATAGCATAGTGACAAACCTTGTGGTGAGGACCCTAGCAGAATTCCTCAAAAAGGAGTAAACCTTTAGAAAAATCTGGCGGCCGAGGATTTGAAGTTTACCGCAGTAAGCAGATTACTGAAAAGTGACAAGGTACACGTCATACCTTTAGAACTATGAACTTTTATGAACTTATTGAAACCCTCTTGACCATGTTAGCTATGGTATCATATCACCCTCCTTGAAGCGAGTGTGAAATGATTTGTGTTTATTTTAGAAAGTCATTTACTATTTTCAAGCTACATTTGTTATTGATATTAAACAGAAGATATCTGGCAACCCCTAGATGATCATCGCTTCTAGATATTTCAATTTTACATGAAATTTCGATTTCCCTTATTACAAATAGTATTCATTGACTTTTTCTCTTCCGACTTTTACTTTTCGAGAGATATCGATCGATGCAGTTCGTGGTGAGACATCCTGTATAGTACCTGAAGATATAGACCGTAACTGGTAGTATATATCAGATATATGAATTAACCATTTTGAAATTCATACTATTTTAATGAATTAACATTGCATTGAGTAAAGTATTGATAATTATAATGAATATATTATTCTCATTCAATATTTCACATTACTCAGAATCCTGTTAAGATCAATTAATATCAAATGACGATATATTGTCAAAATCTGCACTAAACTGATAAAATTGAATTTATTATGTAGCTCAAAGGATAAACTAATATGTTCCTCATTTTCACTTTGAGCCATATTTTCACCTTCAACCTAGGACGTGATACGAGTATTACGGAGACCGTACTAACTTACTATTGGAGTCACGTAATTTATTAACTAGGATGCCGTGCTTAACTTTTATATAGGTACGTCAAAGTTTAATAGAAATGATGCACATATAATAACAATAATATTTCACTTGCCGTCATCCTGCTCACGAGGGAACGAAATATATATATAGATCACTATGTCTTATATATTTAATGTTCCCTAGAGTGTGTTTATATTTTTACCGATGAAATACCGCTTGAGCTCTATATTCATTACATTGACTGATACAACAAGAACCACGTAGAAAAGTAGATTATATCAAAATGGAATAAAATTGAAATGAAATATGAAAGGCAGTGGTACTTCGCCTTCGCTGAGTTCTACCTCACAGTTTGTCATAGAATGTTCATATTTAATATTTTCTTATTAGGATTTCAAATGGGTCTCCAGCTTATTTATAATAAATTGATCCATTGATATTTAGATGTATTAATTTTCAAGTACAAGGGAAGTAGTAAGTAATAAGGTTTGCCCACATTGGGCCAATGTTTGTAATGCCCAATTGTGTTTATTTGACTGATTATCCAACTGTATCAATCTATTAAAACATAAACTACTCTTTAATGATATCGTTTATAATAATCCGAACCCAAAAGTTGCGCATAAATAATGAATGCAGCGAAGACTTAAAAGTGGAATTTGGTGTACCACAGGATTCGCTACTTCGCCCGATTTCATTAATTATTTATGTGAATGATTTATTATCACTTAACACTTAGGCCCAAAATCATATGCTTCGCAGGTGACACAGTATTGTTAATGAAGGGTGATAGTTGGAATAATACAAATGAAACTGCGGAAAAAGATTTAACAATTATCGAAAAATGGTTTGAAAAACACCTCCTTACACTAAACGACTCCAACATTTAAGATAATCAACTCAAACTTAACCACACGCAATTCTTCAAAAATTAATAAATCGAATTGCCAACAGAATATCAACTCTTTAAACTGTCAAATATTCAGGCATTTTTATAGATGAACCTGTAAATTGGAACGTACATACTACGTTGAAACAAAATACGAAAATGTATCTTCGAATTAAACAACTCAGAGAAATTGAATAGTTTCGGCAATACAAATGTATAAATTTATTTTTAACTTATAAAGTTATGGAAGTAAAACCACTAATTTACACTCAATACAGGGTCGGCTTTAGGAGTCTGTGGAGTGAGAAGCCATCCCCAGGCACCCACCAAGAAGGGGCCGAATCTATAATATTTTGGAAAAAATGTTGGCACTCAACAGAAATGATGAGATGATTCTGTTATTATCATAATAAATTCATAATTTTTGCGTAATTTGATGCAGAATTTGTATTCACATATTTTAATCATTTATTTTACATTACAAAAGCAGGGCATATTGTATATTCAATATTTATGTAATGGCAGGTAGAAATTGAAATAAGTTATTTCTGATGTCACATTGCTTTGAAACACAACATAATAAATAGTGAATTGGAATTAGTTATTTGAATTTTCCCGCGTGTTTAGTATGTGGCGCCGTATTACAGATAAGTTTCTAGTTTTTAGTCAATTTGCAGAGTTTTACAAACAGTTTCAGCAGAAAAAGAAATACTTCAGCCATGAACATTTCATGTACGCGTTGATAATCAAAAAACAGGTGCAGGATGCTTTTCCCAATGTTCCGATAATTTAAAGAATTTATCTTGTTCTGATGATCACTAACTGTAAGGCTAAAAGATCTTTTTCCAAGTTAAGATTACTAAAAAAACAGATTGCGACGGCAATGAGCCAAACTTGTGCCCACAGGCCCCCACCACTCTAAATCCACCTGACTAAATATACATTGAATGTTTTTATTATCCACCATTGCTTACATATGTCTCAACACACAGTATTATCATCTGAGCTGAGTTATAAACTAAAGGTACATTGACAGAGAACGGCTTCGTACTATAATGACTATACCTAAGTGGAGAAGAATACCATTAGTTACAGAACATTTGAAGACCACTACGGAGATGATTAATAATTGGTGAATGATAAATGTTTAATTAACCATTTAAAACTACATTATTTTTGAGTTTAACATATTTGACAATTTCCAATGATTCCAAAATATTCATTTCAAGCCCTTCCGTTTGATATGTAAAATTTCAGGATCGTGAGTGAAATTATGTTCGATTAGATGATAGCATAGGTTGAATCGTTCTTTTTCATCTGTGGCTCGTCATATGTTCTTGAAATCTGTGGTAAGAGGTGCGACCTGTTTGGCCAATATACAGACCATTACAATCATCATAACATAACTTATAAACTCCAGATTTTTTGAATTTATCTTCATTTGTTTCAGAATTATTTGTGAATTTGTGCAAATTGTTGGACGTTTTATATGCGACTGTTTTATTATGTTTCGATAGGAATTCTGAAATATTGTTTGTTGGTTTCCCGAAATATGTTAAACTAACATTCCGAAGCTCAGAGATTTTCTTGAATTTAAGGATTTAAAAGCAATCTATTATTCTCTAATTGAATCAATAATAATATATGGTGTAACTGTCTATGGACAGCTCATACAACAATAAATTCACTAAACATCGTACAAAAGTATTTAATTGAAGTTATCATGCCCAAAACAAGGACCCCACTAATCGTCTCTTTTCTGAAAGTAAATTACTGGAAATAAGACTTTTATTTACTAAAGCAGCCATTAAGTATATGCATAAAAATAAAAAGTATAGAACACTCTCAGCTGATGGCATTAATAAAAGATTTCAAACAAATAAGCTATTAATCACCCCTAAGACCTACAAGACTTTCAGTCAAAGACATATAAGTTTCATGGGTTCTAGACTATAACATTTTCTACAAACAAACTACAAATCAAAAACAACAGGTCAATTGAATAATAAAATGAACACTTTAATAAATCAATCAATCAAAACGGAGCCGAACGATTCCGAAGCATTTGGATCGCTTGATTGGGTTCATTGTGCTCCCTTTGATATAATAATTAGTCCAGCAGGCCTGAGGCAGTGCCAAAGGTTAAGATTTTGCATGGACTGATATCTCTCATGGCTTTAAGAGGCGTATGTGTACTGCCGAGGTATTGTAGTCTGATAAAAGCCAGTGCTGGACATTCTGCTAGGATTTGAGAAACTGTTTCATCCGCCTTTCCAGATCTACTACAAGCTGGGTCTTTGCCTGCCTCATGCCGGGGGAATCACGCCAGACCAAGAGCCACTGTCTATCCAGTAGCTCCTTGAGATCGTAAAGCCTAGTGGCCGGTGGAATTCCGATCGTGGAGTCAGGGCCAGGGGAGCTTTAGGAACACCGTTTGGCCAATTCATCGGCCACTTCGTTTCCCTTCACACTAGAATAGGCAGGTACTCACACTAACTGGAGTTTGTTCTTTCTGTCTAATTCAACCAGAGTTTCTCTGCACTTCAAGACAAGTCCAGAACTCATTCAGTGGGCGCGAAGTGCGCCCAGGGTCGCGCCCAGGGCCGCTCGGCTGTCTGTGCAGATGTAAATCCGCCTACCTCGGTAGTTTAATCTAAGGTTCCCCAGGGCACATGTCCGTATTGCACAGACCTCAGGCTGTGAAGCGGTTGCGTGGCCACCTAGGGAAACTAAAATCTCCCTTCTGGGTGTACACGAGTAGACTCCGGCTCCGCTAGACTTGCCAGTCTTAGACCCGTCCGTGAACCCAGAGTCCTTGTTCTTCCAGTCCGTCCTCTGGGTTATGAGGATGTCTGACTTTTGAAACCTGACAGCAGGCGCTATCGCATCCTGCGTCAGTCGGAGGATCGGGCAGTTCTCGGCTGCTCAATCACAGCTTTTGCTATGACCGCGAGGCACATACGCACCGACCCACTAGCCCAGACCAGCCAACCGATACGCCGTATCCGGGGTCACTGCTTTATGTGGAGTTGTAGAGGAACGATCCCCACCAGAAGCAACAGTTGCCCTGGTGAGGGCGTCCCTGTAGCATCCGTTATCCCCAAGCAGGTAAGTCGTTGAGCCTTGTCCAGCGCCAGACGGGTCGAAGCCGTTCCTGTCACCGGCCACCACAAAACGAATGTGTAGGTTATGATTGGGCGGATCATGGCCGTGTAGATCCAGTGCAGAACCTGTAGCCGTAGACCCCATGTGTTCGAGAAGGCTCTCCTGCATGCCCATAAGCAAGCAACGGCCTTCTTTACCCGGGTTTCCAGGTGCATTCTCCAGCTCAATTTAGCATCGAAGATTACTCCATGGTTCTTCACTGAGCCTTTCATGTGCAGGGATCTTCCAAACCGACGATTGTCTGGTAGGGGTTCCAGTTTCCGTTTCTTCGTGAAAGGAACCATTTTGGTCTTTTCAGGATTCGTCCTCAGTCCCTCGACCTGCACCAGGGAGCAACGATGCCAAGTGCGGTGTTCTACAGCTCGCACAAGGTAGCCGGGTGTCTTCCGAGGGCCACTTCCGCAGGTGGAGGGTTGTTGAAGAAGTGGGGAAAGTATGCAGAGCAAACTACCATCTCCGTTCGAACTCCTCCCACGAGGTGCCATATCCTAACCGCAATCAGATCCCTGTGATAGCATTCCGGCATAAGGAAGGCATCGACACCCTTTGTGAAGATGCAGGCTATCGGCCTGAGAGGTACACTAATGTGGCGTGCTTCCTCTTTGGCGTAGGCCTTTTACACGGACGTGGTAGACCCATGGCTCTGGTATCAAGCACACGTTTATTTTGAGTTCAGAGAGCCTTTTCATCAGCACCGCAGTCGAAGACTTGCCATGCTGAAGGTTAGCCTGCAAAACTTTTATTTTGCTCGCCATTCTTGCGTGTCGCTGGTATGAACCGAGGAGAGGCCTACCTACGAGAAGGAGGAAGGCATCGTTAGGGAGCATTTCGAGGATTGGGAGGAGAAAGGCGCCAGTGAGGAGCCTTCCGAGAGTTGGGAGGAGGAAGGCACCTCTGAAATGCCTTCTATCAGGGTTTTGGGTTTCATATTGATTTCCACGAGTATTTGGGAAATGCTGGTCGCCATCCGCAGAGCTCCATATAGATGGCAGGTCTGCATACTGCTGAGATTCGACCCGGTTTCCCAGAGGAACCGTTCGCGACACTGTACTTCAGTGCCATTCAGCCCTCGACATGGTAGTCTCATACCTTGGCTTGGGTTTGTGGGGCATCTATCCCGAGACCCCTTATTCTATGTTTTCGGGGTTATCCAGGTACAGACAAGTCTGTTCCTGGACGTTCGGCTATCCGCCACCTGCCGACCCTCCTGGTAGCTGACACCCCGAAGCCTCAGGAAATAAACACTTACAAAACAAAATAATGGTTGGAACGTGTTTCAAAATATGAAGGAAATTGAGTTGCAGGTTCCAGAAAAAACGGTAATGCTGGATTGAGTGTAATTATTCAAATGACATGTTAAACACAAATATTTTGAAATTACTGGACACTCAAGAATCTTTTAATCATATATAATACCACTCACTATATGATTCTTAGTTTAAATTTAATTTCGTTTTCTCATTAAATTTTAATTTTCATTTATTTATTTAACTTTTTCCCTTTATAACTCATTCAATACATAATTACGTCTTCCTGCAAACATGGGCCCATAATAACCTGTTGAGGATTTGAAGAAGTTGGAAGAAAAAATGACAGCACATACAACTATTTATTGGACAAGCTATCAGCACTACATATTTCACGTCATGTTTCTCCATGAACTGAACAATACTCTGATTTCAGCAGCGTGAAGACTGCTTCAGTCCATAGATACTTCGATTTAATTTACACATACGAGAACTGCCATCATTAAAATCAATGGACTGATGTATGTATTTCAGACAATGTTTCATAGAAGAAAATCGTTTGGACATCGAATTGTCCAAAATCGCATTTCTCAGCTTAAGCTACAATAAGAAGCGCCCTCACAATTTCAAAACGAGTCACAGGGCTGAACGTTTGATTAAAAGTCACACCTGGCTGCTGGGTATAGCCTCGTGCTACTAAACGAGCTTTATATTTATCAATTTCTCTATTGTGCTTCTTCTTTATTTTGAGAACCCAGCTATTAGATACCACTTTCTTGTCCTTGGGAAGTCCAGGTGTCATTCCCAGCTAACGAGTTCAGCTCATTTTGCATAGGTTGTCGCCAAAGATGCTTTTCATTCGATTTGACTGCTTCAGTAAGAGACAAATTTGTTTCAGCAATACACATGTAGTTTCCACATAGATAGTCTAGTGCGACCACTTCTTCGAAAAACATTGGAAGCAACTCCTTCAAGGAACTCTACTTTTAATTGAGGCAAGACAGGTTGAGCATTTTCGGAAGGGTAAATTACAATTATAGATGGACTTGTTCCCTTCGGATACTTGAAAGTACTTCACACATGAATTTCTTTTCCTCCTACCAGACGTTTGGCAATTGAAGTATCCATAAGTCTCTGAATGAAATATTCTCTGGCAATGATGACATCTCGCCACAAAATTATCGAGTTACTGGCAATATTCCATAATCGGTATCTACTATGATCTCCAGAACAACCAACAAAAAGACAAGGGATAGTCGTTTTGTCTAACATATGTCTTCGACTCTTAGGAACATGGACAAAACATGTCGTTCCGAACATCTTCAAGTAATCAATCTTTGGAAATTCACAGCTCAACCACAGTTCAGTTGGCGATTTTGTTCTTTTTCTGGTAGGTCCAGTACGATTCAAAACGAAGGCTGCAGTATTTATTAGCTCTGCCCAAAAATTTTATTGATAACCCTTCGGAATGAATCATAGGCCTGGCAGCCCCAACAAGTATCATATTTTCTCTCTCTGAAGCACCATTCTGTTGAGAAGAATGATGCATTGTCTTACGACGTATAGCTTGTGAAGTTCTTAGGAGTTTTGACCCCTTCTGTGCCTTATCGAAAGTCACGAACTAGCCAGAGTGGGGCATTTATCATTGAGGCAGCACAAAGAGCTGTGGAAAAACTTGGTCTAGAGTTAAACATCAGTCGAGAATACCAACTAGAGGGCAATTCGAGTTTCAACTTTCTCGCCTGAAAGCACAGATAAATGCCACGGAGGAAGATCTTATGCTCAGGCGGCATATTGACAAGCCAATACATGTTTTTTTTTGTACCGAAACATCGAAACGGCTTATCAACCAAGCTGACCTTCGGTTACCTAGCTTCAGCGGGGCCTACATCCAAGAACGAGAGCTGTAAGATGGCGTAATCAACATCTTGGAATATCGCTTCAACGATATCATGTGTGCAGGTTCCTGATGTCAGCTGCAGGGCCTGTCGAAAGGCACCTGAGAAGCTTTTCCACCTACATGTCCGTCAAAAGCGGCCTCGGCGATTAATTAGCATCTTGGATCCAAGAGTAATTCTTTTATTATCATCAGATACTTGTGAGAGGAACCTGTTTCAAGTCGAACTACATAGTCGGGGGAATTTGTAAGTAGCAGCAATAATCTTTTGAAAAAGTTGACCTGTGCGTGTTCTATAAATTTGAGTAGCGCAGACCTCAAACTGAGGTATAGTCATGATGGGTATTTGTGACTGATATAGATGCATTCTAGAATCTCATACTTTCAATTTAGATTTAGTCATTATCTCCATTCTGAAACATATTGCTAGTTTAGTCTTGCAGACAGTATCTTTATCCATGTTCAGGCAAAAGATAGAGGAAACAGGAGGTAGGTATACCTGCATGGTAATATTTATTTACTTCCTCAATCTGGATATTTTTGTAACTAGACTGAAAATCATCCTTATTACCACCACCTTCTAAGGAGTACATAACTTTGGCCTTTTCAATATTTATACTAACTTTCTTTGAACCCGAGTTAGACTTCCAACATTTTAAGTATTTTTCTGGGGTCAACTGGAGAGGCACATAGAAACACCAAATCGTCGGCATATAACAGTTGTGATGTAGTATTTCGAAACTTCTGGAATCAAATATCAAGTCTCAAGCGCCGGAGCCAACTGTAATAAGTCCTAACTTGGCTAATTGGGTTGTTTCGAATTATTAACTGGATAGAAATATTTAATGACCACTAGGAAACGCCAAATGGAGTGAGTTGCTGGAAATATTCATAAGAATCGATTTGAATGTAACTATGCGAGGATAGTTCTGTACACTTATGCTCACTTATCCACACGAGAGTGGATGTATATCAGTTCGTAGGAAAGCAACACGTGTAGTGTCACTATAATAATGCTGTATATTGAAGCCCCTTTGACCTGTTGCTGTTGTTAGTCGAAGTGAGTAGTTGTTGCTACCGCCACCTCCCGACTCTTAAGCATATGGAGTGTGGGTTAAAAGTATAACGCTGGGATCGAAATAACGAATTTATTGGAATTCAAGTAAGTAGGTAGAGAGCCAACATGGTCGTATACTTTAGTTGGGACAGAAGTCCCTACCTTCAGGGCTCTCTAAATTCACTTCAGTAAATTATACTTTTCCTGATCTTCTTTTAGGTTATCATTGTGGGTGGTACTTGAAAAGATGACAATACGAACAATTCAAGTTATATATTGAATTGATAGAAAGATTACAGCAACCCATAACAATGAAGAACAATTATAACAAGAGAAACCTATTGAGTTTCAGTAAATTTTGTGATTAGTTTCAAGTCTTACTAGTTCACTTTAGTATATTATACTTTTCTTCCCCTTCGTTTATTTCTCGATTCCCTATTTATCGAACGGCCTCCACTTTTGCAAGTGCTTTGAAGGTGTCCGGTTCTTCCATAGTTGAAACATCGTCTACTTTCATTTTGGGGGTTTCGTAGTTCATAAAGCATAGATTGTAGGTTGCTAGTGGAAGTTACCTCTTCGTTTTCTTGAAATCTTATTTCTCTCAATCTTGGGCGAAAAGATTTTGATACACTTTTTGCTGCTTCAAATTCCTGAGCTGCAATCAGAGTTTCATTTAACATTTTGTGATGCCTTAACCGAAGAGCTTGTTGCCTTTCCACATCCTGTAGTCCATCAACGAATGCCTGTGTGCCGAATTGTTCTAGGAAATCTTAGGGGGCCTGGAAATACGCCAGGTACAACAATCTTTTTATATCGGCCTCGAATTCCTGTAGGCTCTCATTAGATTTCTGACTGCGAACTTTTAACTGACTTTGGAATACCTGTTTTGAGTGCTGTTGACCATACCTTGTCTCTAAAGCTTGTACCAGAGACGCATAATTAGGCGCTTCTTGTGGAAGAAACTGCAAAACGGTTGCTGCCTGCCCCCGAAGCGACACTATTAATGAAGCCGCCATCTGTGTCTCGATCCAGCCATTGGCTCTGGCCGCAGCTTCAATTCGGAGTCGATATGTTTCCCATGCCATTTGTCTGTCAAACGTGGGTGGCTTTAGGGTCTTATTAGTTTGGCTTCGAGAAACTGTACTTTGAATGGGGCCTGGTTCGGTTATATAAGTAGACGAGGTCGTACCGTCAACTTTAATACTAGTTACTGAAGCTTGAGTTTGGATTTTTCTTTCTAAATTAACTATTTCAGTGATTTGTTTTTCTAAATCTACGACCTTTCGTACAAAATTAGTTTTCAAATTTTCTCATTGCTGCTCTAAGTGATCTACTCTAATATTAAGTTGTCCTACCTCTAGCTTTAATATTTCCTGAATTTGTGTTAGACCATTCATAATTTCTACATCTGCTTGTCTACGCCTCTCTTCCCTACGTCGTTTTTCTCCTCTACTTCTTCCTTCCTACATCGTTCCTTCTCCTCTTCTTCCTTCCTACGTCGTTCCTTCTTCTCATCTTCTTCCTTCCTACATCGTTCCTTCTCCTTTTCTTCCTCCTTCCTACGTCGTTCATCCTCCTGTTGGCGTCTTTCCTTCTCCTCTTCCATCCTCAAGAGCCATGCTGGGGGTCCAAAAGTATCCATGTCTGTGTCATATACGGTGGATGTGGTATTTACCATAAACTGATGAGAACAAATACTTTTTGTATCCCACCGCTGTCACCAATGTTACACTTTTACTGGTTTAACCTTCTTTATTAATTCCGATTCAACTATTACAATATTTTCATAACACACCAGTATCAAATATCTTCTAAAACTTCTTAATTCAATTCCTCCCGTCAACCAACTAACTAAATCATTCCCCATCTCCTGAACATAGATTATTATTTATTCACAGAATGTCCTACTATATTCAGTGCTTCGGATACTTTTCTTCTTCTTTTTTTTTATGAACCTTCACCTACTCGCCAGTACAGGTTCGACGTAACAATATTATAAATTGTTCCCGTTGTTCGCATAACAATCAGCATCGCGGATCTCGGAAGTTGGTACAGACAGAGAGAGTATTTGGGCCTCGACAATACGAATATCCTGAAAGGTGAAGAATGGAAATAAATCAAGTACGGTCTGTGGGGCCGACTCTACGAACTCCAAATTTAGTAATGAAACCAATCTAATTAGTATCTCGAATCCCCCGACTCCCAAATTTGCTTGTAATAGGTTGAAATATTTGAATTCGGAACAATAATAACCACAATCTCTGTACCTAGGGTAATTTAGTGCAACGTAAAATAATCACTGAACAAGATTCCCCCTGAATACATCTTTGATGCTCCCTCTTGACTCTGACTCTTGGTGAGAGAGCTATTTTATATGATACGTTAATCTCAATACGTCTAAAACCTGATAGCGCACTTTTGATAAGGTCGTAAATCTCTTACCCTTAACTGTGCATAGCCCACTATTACAATGCCATAGATAGGGCAAGCTAATCTTAGATTCAGTTCAAGCCTCAAGCCTGCTCTGAAGATGCAACCTATAGAGGTTGGCGAAACGTCGGCATCAAGTCGTGCTATTGTGACGCGAAATCAATCCGGAAGCCAAGATTTTTCAAGATTAGTTATTCGCGGGAATCTACTATTGAAGCAATCTTTAGATTGATCGGACAAGTACTTTACTCACATTTTTGGTCACCAATCGGACATTCATCATTATACAATGGAAAAATTATATGTATGGAGTTGGAAACTAGAATTATCGGCAAGCTCGGGCATAAATTCGGCTCGACACTCACCAAGGCATCTCCAAAAAGGAAGTCACCAAAAATTCCACAGGTAGTCACTCACTCGCACTGGAACTTTTTATTTTCAATTCATTACTAAGAACCCGACCGTTGGTATTCTATGTGTAGACGGAATACGGTTACATGAACGTTGTTGGGCACAGGAATATATTTTCTCCTCAAATTTCATCCTTAGGGAATAAGGATATATGACTTCAGTCAAGGAAATAAAGCGGAAAAGGTGGAAAAAAAAATCTGCAAAGCCGATTTTGATGATTTTTTTAGAATAATCCTAGAAGTCATTAAAAGAAAATTTACCAGTTAATTCTGCCATGATACGCATTTTAGCATTTCTATAGAGGAAAATGCATTTTTTTTCAATGCATTTTCAGGAGATAAAATTGAAATATTCGAAAAAAAAATGGCCAAATATAGCCAAAATAGGCCAGAATTCCCTACTCTGAGATTTTTAGGGTTGCTGATCACGATTCCGGTGTCAGATTACCACGCACCTGGGGCTCGGCAACCTGGTACTATCGCCGTCTCCAGGGAATTTGTAAAATTTTTGGAATGAGATGAAACTTGTGAGGAAGGTTCTGTTGGGGTTGCCGGTTGTGATCATGACCCTCAATAGTCACCTACTAGTCAGGTACCCTGATGACTTGGGTCATCCTCATGGATTGGTTTTCAATATGTTCTGAAATGCAACCAAATTCGTATCTCGGGGTTTTTTTTGGGGCGCTGATCGCGATTCTGGAGTCGGAATCAATCGACGATGCTTCTTATGAACCGATCTATCATGTCAGCAACAAACAATCCAAAAAATGTCTTTTGCACAGGAATCAAACTTGTTTGAATTTTCCAAGTGCGAAAAACATAATAATGAAATATTTTTTATTTTAAATCATGATAATTTTGATAATTGAGTTTGTTTTTCCAAGAATCAATCTACAAGAAAAAACAATATCGTAAATCACGAACTTCAACTTCAAGGTTTTGAATTATTTATTAAAAATATTATGTAAGTGAAAGTCACGTAGTTTCTATTGTTATCAATATTTTCATTATTTTTGATTCCGACTCCAGAATCGTGATCAGCGCCCCAACAAAATTCCCGAGAGACAAATTTGGTTTCATATCAGAGCATATTAAAGAACAATCCATGAAGATGACCTAGGTCATCAGAGTATCCTGACCACCAGGTTATTATTGAGTGTCATGGTCACGAACGGTAACCTCATGAGAACCGCCCAATAAGTTTCACTTCATTGCAAAAGATATTTTCTCAAATTTCCTGGAGACGACGATAGTACCGGGATGTCCTGAGCGTCAAACAGGTCGTAGTCCGAATCTGACACCGTAATTTTAATCAGCAACCCCAAAAACCTAAGAGTAAGTTCTGGTCTATTTTGGCTATATTTGGCAATGTTTTCAACATTTTTGATATTATCTTCTGGAAATGCATTCTAAAAGATGCATTTCACTCTGTAGAAATGATGAAATAAATATCATGAAAGAAAAACTGGTAATCATCAAAATCGGTTCAGCCGATTTTTTTTCACTCCCTTTCGCTTCATTCCCTCAACTACTTTCGAATAATGCTCAACGAAAAGTAGCATATTTTGGTCAAGTTCTATATAGACAGAATTTGATGTGCGGAGGGCATTTCCCCGATTGAACACAACATGAGTTTCTTCTCAACTTGTTCAATAGCATATCTCGTTTTTCAGCAATTATCACCCTGTTTGATGTAGAATTTAACACTTTTTTAGACAAAATTTTGAATCTGTATCACTCCCTACTCGCGTACGCGTAGGTATATGGTCGAATTTTGAATTTTGGTCACAACACCTTTCTCACTTTATAGCTATAGTAAAACAAAAATGTACAGGGGTGTAATATTACAAAATATATGGAAAACGGGTCCTAGTTATTATTTTAAATTTCATTCGCCTGTAGTACGATTCTGAGTATTATCTCTGAAAGAAAAATAACATGAATTACTGTCTGGAAGAGTACAGTAAATCTCCAACAATTCTGACGTCGTTCCTATTGCTCATTAAAATTCATATAAACTAAATGACGCAAAATTATATCCATGTTTTCACTGTAGGCTAGAACTTCATCTTTGGATTTCAATCCAATGGTATAACCATTGAAACCACCCCGATAAAAACATTTTAATACAGAAACTTATTTCTACTATATTTTGATATTCATCTCAGAGTGAATTTGCAAGCTTCAACTGTGAATACATCTTTAACTGAACAATGCAATTCTCAAATACTTTTGTGTTACACAACTTTAATGACCAAAAGCGTTTAAGCGAGAGACATTATTGAAATCTAAAATCTAATTGTTATTTAGAGGAATAAATTAATTTAAATATAAAAATTAATTGGGACTAAGACTCTCCATTCTCTTTCCAGTGATTTGAAACAAATACTTCTCTAATTAGTAAAGTATATTTATGTTTTATGAATGAATTGAGAAAAGTTTATTAGTCATATATGAATTTTGAATAGCTAAACAAATATGACTGAAGAGAGTGACAGGAATATCTCGTAGTGAAACAACAGACGAGATTTCTGAAGAACACCGACCATGGAAATATCTATGAAAAAGAAGAGATCTGCCACTTCTCTACGATGTTCTAGAGAGGTCAATGAACTCGTAAGTGTGACGTGTAATCAGATGAATAGCTCTCTTCTGGATAGAATCTTAGACCTTCATCGTATGTTTCTGAGTCGAACTCCAAACACGTGAACAGTACTCCAAGACGTGTCGAATATGTGCTTTGTAGATTATAAGGAGCTGTAGGGATGTAAAGTAACTCTAGGCACGGAATGTAAAACCTAGTTTTTGGTGGTTCAAACTACAAATAACATTTTAACTTGATATAGAGAACATTTTGCCCACATAAAGATGAATGAAGGTGAAAATCAGCGTTAGATGAACATGCTTTAAGCACAGGTTACACCATTCCTCAAAAAAGTTCAACATTTTTGGAACACAGTATAGACAAATATCTAGGTAATTCAGAAGGGATGGTATAAACGAAAAAGCAACCTAATGAATTCAGATTTATCTCCAGCTGCGGGTAGCCCCTTATTTAAATTATTATCCCCCAACTAGATTTTGAACAGGAACATTTTTCATCACTTTCTGAAAATACCTGTCATATCATAGAACCTGGTTCTCACACGTACAATTTGCCGTTTGAGAAACTTGCTTCGAAGTCCTAAGAGAAAGGGCTCCGTTTTTTCCGGAGTAAAAAGTAGGAGATATTTTATTCTGACTATAAAAACTGACAGATAGACCTGTAAATATGAATACGTATTACGTCAAATATAATTCACAAAAAATGTAAACTTCAAAATTTCTCAAATATAGCTCCTCCTGAGACTGCTTGATGTAGTTTAGCAGTTCCAATTAGGAAAACTCGCATATAATGTGTGAATTGCCACCATGTAGTTGATTTTTTTTCTTGCTTGTCTCCGACGGGAATCATGGCGTCTCATATAACAGTTACTTATGACTCATAGCACATTGAAAATCTTACAATGGAATTCGACTGAGACCACATTCCGTTATAATTATCATCTGAATAGTTATTATTCCAAAAACGAATGAGACACTATTGATTAAATTTGTATTTTTCATTCATTTTCAGGAATATCAATGTTCCGTTCTCAGGAACGAATGTATTGAGGGTACAATTTCAGTCATCATCGGTCGGCCCACGATTTCTCTTCATCTTCAGTCGCACATGACCCATTTGAAATATGTAGCGTTTTAGGATGGAATCGTGTAATTTGATAAATTTTTTTTCCAACTGATTCAATCAAAAATGTGGAATCCAGTTTCGAAATTTTGAATTGAATGTATCATATGTTCATGTTTGAATCATATTATAGAATTATAAGATGTAAGAAGATTGAAACATGATTCATGACTTCAAGAATGCAGAGATTTTCACAAGGATGTCGGTTAATCTAGAAGGTTTTGGTTGTGATGTAAAATAGAAAATCCTCTGCTAAATTGCCACGTGACATGATTGGAGCGTTGATAATTAAACACTGTATTCGTTAAAATTGGATTTCATTACTAAAGCACTTTCAGCTACGATATAGCTGTCATCAAAATTTCCGAATTAAATATCAAGTTTTCCAATTTGTACCTTCAAATAGTTTCAAGGAAGGGTTAGTATAGCAGGGGAGGAATAATTGTACAATAAGCGATTCTCAAGATTATACATTCTTATAATGCTTCATTCTATCCATGGCATGAATGAACTATTTTAGTATAGTAATTTGATCATTTGAAATAATTTCTTTTTCTATATTACAAGACTTTCATGGTTTTAACCCTCTTCCTACAGTCACGTTTTCGTTTTTACCGAATTCAATTATAATCAATACATATTTTTCTTCAATATTATAAATCATTCTTATTCCTATTATAATCTTTCAGATATTTCATTTCATTTCATTTTGTTATCTGATTACAAAACTCACTTCAAACCACTTCCTGTCAGTCGGTGTTAATTTCATTCTCAGATACATTGCAAATATGAAGTAAAACTGTGATGTTAGCATCAGGGGTCATTATTCTGGAGCACAAGTTCATTTACCGTGTGAATCTCAAATTGCTAGATTTCATCAATAAAGTTCATATAAGTCACCCACAGAAGAAAAGTGAGAAATTCCAAGTTTATCCTCGGGTGTGCACGCCACGATCTGGATAATGTGAGCAATGTTTTTTCATTCACATATAATGAAGAATTAATGATTTAATTGAACTGATTTAAAAAGTATTTTTCATCATGTCTTTTAAATCGACTGAACTCATTTTGAAATTATTCATCATTGTGCTTTGATAATCGATTTCTGTATTACCAAATTTGACGTACTCATTTCAAATAGCGTACTTCATTTATATTTGTTAATTTGTTTTGATAAATTTTATTGAGCTAGTTTTACCAATAATATTGTTTCTTTCAAATTACATTGAACTTACCTCAAACAAGAATCCTCAGGGATACGCTATGCCTCTCGTCCTCAAACCAATATTCACTTAAAAACATTCAGCTCTACCAAAAACTGGCGCGTATCATTTGGTGGATGCGCCGTTTTTTTAGCTATTTAGATATGTTGAGGAAAACGATCCCTGAATAATTTCAATTTGAATTACACATAATACACATAATTCATCAATCTAAAATTGCGTAATACATATTTTCATTATTTATTATCATCATCCCTGGGATGTGATTCTTGTATAATACAAAATTACAATTAATTCTCCATTCATTTGCTTCTATTTTATATATATTCTGTCACTTTTTCATTATCTACTTACATAATATACAGTGCAATATGTCCTTCTATCATCGTTGTTTCACATAAGTGAAACATTAGTGTTTCAAATAATATGCGGGCTTTGAGCGCGGCGACCGAATCAAGAAATTCCCTAACGAAAATAAAACCTAACACTCCCCACTCCGCCTACCATGTAGCTCGGCCGAACATTCACTTAACGTGTATGTATCATAGAGATAGAGAATAGAGGACTAGAGAATTCTAAAGCGTGGCTCCCGTTTACTTTTGTGCGGTTTTAACTCCGCCCACTTCGAACGGCGCGGCATATTTTGAAATTATCTATTAAAAATAACACACATTTAGTTATTATTTTTGTTCATTGTCCTGCAAATATCACCATTTTATTGTTAAACATTCTTACACGTTTTTTATCTATATCACTTTCCGTCTCTTTTCGGGAAAAATGATTTAGACGCATGTTTATATAAAACTCTAAAATAGCCCGAATGATAATAAATTTATGATTTTTGTCCTATATGGGTGTTCTGGGCTTGCAATTTTCTTGAATACTATGCACATATTCACCATCTTTCTCAAGAAGAATAATGAAAAAAGTAAACAAAAACCACACGTGACGCGTATACTGCTAGAGTATAAACAGTACAAATTTCTCTACTTTTAGTTTAAATGGAGCACAACTTCGCGCATGTGTAATGCCTTACCGCACAAAAATAAACGGGAGCCGTTCAGTTTACATTGAGTATATAGGCCTCTGGTCCTCTATTCTCTATCTCTATGGTATGTATATGGTACGACTGTACGAAGCTCGCACGAATCGAGACGAGCTGCTCCGAAATCGGACGAATACGTAAGCAGCTGTTTGTGAGTAAGTATATAGGTGTATAGGTATCTATCACATCTTTATAATGCCACACTCACCGCATGTGCGCCCCGTAAGTATACATGTAGGTATATATACTGTTGTAGATACTGTTCCAAAAGGTGGGGTAGCTATTTACCAAAATAATAATAATGTTACTAATATTATGACTCCGAATATTGAAATGAATATTGCACACGTTAGCGATGTTAATGGCGCTCATTTGTTGGAGATATTTGTGCGTGCTTATGCAAACTTAGAAATGGCCTACACATAGTCATCGTAGCAATTTACATTTCTCCGAATCCAAAATTGGACGAGGTAGAGCATTTTATTCATCGCACTCTACTGGAGTACACTGAAGAAGGGTCGAAAATACTTGGTACAAATGGTAATAAATTTCCACTTATCTTGGCTGGCGATTCCAACATCAACTTCGCTGATAAAAAATCAGAGCGGTTGACAACTTTTCTTTCGGAAAAATTGAATTTGAAAATGAATAATGATCCACAAGAATCCACAACAAAATATGGGACCACCATTGACGCGGTATTTTCCAGATATTTAGTGGATATCAAGTCTCAAACTTATGTTTCTTATTTCAGTTACCATAAACCTATAGTTTCAATGATGAAAATTCTTGAATAACCTACATGTATTGTAAGATAATAAAAATATGTTAAACGATAGTCTTGATAGTCATGAATGGTAGGTGATGATCCTTTCCAATAACCTATAAATTTGTGCTGCAAAAGTCTACATTAATAAGTTGGGAAAAAGTGAGTTTTAAAATTTTGTTATAATCCTAATATACTTATAAAACCGGGCGGTTTCACACCTGAGTATTAGTTGTAAATTACTGTAACCATTTCACAAGTTTCCTTCGCCGAGACAGCTGATACTGATAACAATATTTACATCGCAACCGGTGAAACGTAATTTGCACTGCAACTGCTTATAAAATTAACTCCATATTTTTATGATGCAAAATAATAGTCAAACTGATGTTCTGAAAGCAATTGCAGAATTGAAAAAGCAACTGGAGAATACGGAAAAAAGTTTAATTTCGAAATTAAATGAACATATACGGAAAGTTGAACTGCTTGAAAAACAAAACGAGTATTTAACGAGCAAAATTAATGTCTTTGAGAAATTAGAAAAGAAAAATAATATAATAATCTTTGGTATTGAAACGCATGAGCATAATTCTAGTTCTTTAGCGAGTTTTACTATTGGGAAACTTAATGAGTTACTGGAAATTAATCTAGAAATCAGAGATTTAAATAATGTGTACTATGTTGGAAGAGGAAACACTAAGCCAATAATAGTGGAATTTGTTTCATTCTTAACGAAACTTGATGTGCTGAAGAAAATTTTATGCTAAAAGGTAAAGGAATATTTATCAATAAAGATTTAACTAAAGAAGAACAAAGAGAAAATAGTATTCTCAGAAAACATCTCAGATATGCAAAGTCCAAGCAGTTGAATGCTTATATTAAAAATAACAAATTCTTTGTCAACAATTAGGTGTATTTAGCAAAAGACCTAGATGACATTGATGAAAAATTGAATGAAAGTTCTAACTGGATAGAACCAGATTATGTTAAAAAGTTCAGTAGTGCTCCTGCGACTCCGACACCTAGAAAGCTATCATCAGGTGAAGTATTTCTACCTAAAGAATCTATAGACGCTGAGTTAAGTCCTAGTAAAGCATTGGGCAAAAATTACTTAATGAAAAAAAGTTTAAGAAGTAACTCAAGTTCATCCAGAGTGGAAACTCGAACCGAAAGAAGACCCACACCAGTGACTTCAAGAAAGTAAACTAAAGGTGATTAAAATAGAAAACATTAACTTCCAATTAATTATTTATCCGATTTTATTGATCAAAATCATTGTGTTCCTTATACATCAATATCTCTGTGATAATAATACAATTTGATCTTATTGATAATTTATAATTCTTAATTTTCATCTTTCTTATAATTATAATTAGTATAAATGGACAGTATTTTTAACTCTATTTTGGCTTAATAATATAGTACCTATCCTTACTATATTCTTGCCAACTGGAATAATAATACTGTTTAATTTTATTGATATTATATTATAATTAATACTTATTGATAATTTATACAATTTAGTTCATCCTTGGTACATAATTATTAAACTTAACCTTTAATTAATACATTGAAAAATAATAACAGAGTAGTTAAAAAAAAAGAATATACAGTAATTAACACAAATCATTTGCTTTAAAATTGTTATAGGGCATAATGTTCTGTGTGTGATTACAAAATACTAATAAGTTTTGCTGACAATTTTAATACCCTAATTCTAGTGTTAAATAAGTCTTAAGCTATTGTTTGTTTGTTGAGTACTTAATTATTTAATTTCCAAACTCTTTCTAACCTGGTTTTATATATACATCATTTTATGACATATTTCTAAAGTGGTAGTGTAACATAAAATAATGGATCCATACATAAGAGAATTAGATCACATTGCCACAGATACATATTCAGTTAGTGATATCCAAACCTACAATAAATTGTATGCTCCCATACTATTAGGGATTAATATATTTCATTGCAATATAAGAAGTTTAAACAAAAATTTTAACGAACTTTTACTTTTACTCGAAAAAATAGAAAACACATTTGATGTAATAATTTTAACAGAAAGCTGGAAAATTGATGATATTAATTTATATCGGTTAGAAGGATATACAACACTTTATAATAACAGTAGTATAAACCAAAATGATGATGTAGTTGTATTTGTAAAATCAATATTCAAATTCAAACATAATATAGTTAGGACTAAAAAATATGCATTTCTTGAAATTTCGATCTCCAGCGTGGAAAAAACAATTCTCATTACAGGTATCTATCGACCACCGAGAAAATTAAAAGAGGAGATTAACGAATTCAATGAGGAATTGGAAATATATTTACAGTCAGTTAATTCGGAAACAGCAGACTTCCACATTTTAATAGGAGATATAAATATAAATTTATACTCCACAAATGAGACAACTCAGAATTATTTAAATATTTTAAATGAAAATGGTTTTAATTCTTATATAAATAAACCAACACGTGTTGAAAATAATATAGCGACTATCATTGATCATATCTTTATTAAACAAAATTACATAACCCGTGCAGAAGAAATATTCCATCCAATAATTTTAGAATATCCACTCACTGATCATTACCCCATAATTTTGGGTATTAACATAAACACTCTTGAGAATAGTTCTCCAAAAAAATTAAATACAAGAACATTTATAAATTATAAAAAAGTGAATGAAATATTGAATCTAGAAAATTGGGACTCATTCTATAATACGAATAACATTGACCAAATGGCAAATATTCTTATTGCTAAAATACAGAAATGTATATCTAACTGCACCAAAACTATAAAAATAAAAAACTCTCAGTATAAAATAAAACCATGGATTACAAAGGGACTTCTAAGATCTATTGTTATAAAAAATAGTTTATATAAAGATATTCGAAAAAATCCCAATAATTTACAAATTAAACAAATATACAATAATTACAAAAATAGACTTAATGTTTTGATCCGACAAGCAAAAAACGATTATTACAGAAAAGAAATAGAAAAAAATTAAAATATCACAAAAAACCTGTGGAATATAGCTAAAAAGATCACTAATACCCAAACAGCAACTGAAACTATAGAGAAAATAAAAAACAAAAACGGAGTAATTATATCAAATAAATATGAAATAGCAAAACACTTTAACAATTATTATGCTGTAGTAGGTAAATTGTTAGCTGAGAAAATTAAAAACAAAAATAGAAACAAAGTCAATACAACGCTTTCAAAATATATTAATAAAACATTCTATTTATTTCCTACTGATGAAAGTGAAGTTAAGAATACTATAAAAACTTTAAAAAACGGAAAATGTCCAGAAATTGACAAAATTACTAGTGAAATGCTAAAAAATACTTCTACTTCTATAGCTAAACCAATCACCTTTCTAGTGAATAAAATTTTTGAACTTGGTACTTGTCCTGAAGCATTTAAAATTGGAGTAATCAAGCCATTATTTAAAAAAGGATCTGAATTGGATATAATAAACTATCGCCCTGTTAGTTTAATATCAAGTATCGGTAAAGTATTTGAAAAATTATTAAAGGTTAGAATGGACAGTTATTTAAATAAATATGAAATAATGTCACCTAAACAATTTGGATTTCGTCAAAAAAAATCTACTCAAGATGCAATTACGTGTTTAATAAAACAAATATATGAATCACTAGATAGTAAAACACCATCTCTATCTGTTTTTATAGACCTTGAAAAAGCTTTCGACTCCGTTAGCCATGAACTACTACTCAAAAAATTAGAACGACTAGGCTTTAGAGGTTTATCTCTACAACTGTTTGATTCCTACTTGAAAGATCGACGTCAATGTGTGCAAATAGAAAACATTTACAGTTCTGAAAAGAGCACTGACTATGGAATTCCTCAAGGAACAGTCATTGGACCTGTTCTCTTTACTGTATATGTGAATGATCTTCTACTCTTGAACTCATGCGAAAATATTGTAAGTTTTGCTGATGACTTGGCTATATTTTTTACAGCGGAAACATGGGATTATCTCAAATTAAAATGTGGAGATGCTTTAAAAATCATGATCAACTGGTTCGATGACAATTTGCTAACAGTTAATTTCTCCAAAACTCAATACTTACCTTTTACCTCATATGTGAACAAACTTCCTAACATTGGTTCATTATCCATAAGTGAAGACATTAGAATTAAGGAGACATCAACAGTGAGATACTTGGGTATAACAATTGATCGGCACTTACGATGGGATGTACATGTAAATGATATAATAAAAAAAGTTCGACCCATTTTATTTAAATTTAAATATCTTAGAGACTTTTTAGATATTAAATATTTAAAAACCTTATATTATTCACTGGTGCAATCACGCTTAAGTTATGGAATAATTGGATGGGGTGGGATAAGTGATAAACATTTAAATAACTTAAACATACTACAAAAACGATTTTTAAAGCTAATTTTAGCTAGAAGCCAATTATATTCAAGTAATCAATTATATATAGACGCTAAAATTTTAGATATGCGTCAACTATTTGCTTTCTCTATTTTAACAGAAACATTTAAAAACAAAAATAGCGTCATCAGGCACTTAGAACATAAATACGGAACGCGCCATAAAAATAAAAATTCAGTTATAGTAAAATGTAATAAATTGATTGGCCAAAAGAGCTTTACTCACCTGAGCGGAAAATTCTACGATTTACTACCTGTTGAAATTAAAAATATAGTATCCATAACAATGTTCAAACGAAGGGTAAAGCAATGGATATTATTAAAACCAAGAGATCTCTTTAAGAGATTATTAAACAAAATTACATAACCCGTGCAGAAGAAATATTCCATCCAATAATTTTAGAATATCCACTCACTGATCATTACCCCATAATTTTGGGTATTAACATAAACACTCTTGAGAATAGTTCTCCAAAAAAATTAAATACAAGAACATTTATAAATTATAAAAAAGTGAATGAAATATTGAGTCTAGAAAATTGGGACTCATTCTATAATACGAATAACATTGACCAAATGGCAAATATTCTTATAGCTAAAATACAGAAATGTATATCTAACTGCACCAAAACTATAAAAATAAAAAACTCTCAGTATAAAATAAAACCATGGATTACAAAGGGACTTCTAAGATCTATTGTTATAAAAAATAGTTTATATAAAGATATTCGAAAAAATCCCAATAATTTACAAATTAAACAAATATACAATAATTACAAAAATAGACTTAATGTTTTGATCCGACAAGCAAAAAACGATTATTACAGAAAAGAAATAGAAAAAAATTAAAATATCACAAAAAACCTGTGGAATATAGCTAAAAAGATCACTAATACCCAAACAGCAACTGAAACTATAGAGAAAATAAAAAACAAAAACGGAGTAATTATATCAAATAAATATGAAATAGCAAAACACTTTAACAATTATTATGCTGTAGTAGGTAAATTGTTAGCTGAGAAAATTAAAAACAAAAATAGAAACAAAGTCAATACAACGCTTTCAAAATATATTAATAAAACATTCTATTTATTTCCTACTGATGAAAGTGAAGTTAAGAATACTATAAAAACTTTAAAAAACGGAAAATGTCCAGAAATTGACAAAATTACTAGTGAAATGCTAAAAAATACTTCTACTTCTATAGCTAAACCAATCACCTTTCTAGTGAATAAAATTTTTGAACTTGGTACTTGTCCTGAAGCATTTAAAATTGGAGTAATCAAGCCATTATTTAAAAAAGGATCTGAATTGGATATAAGAAACTATCGCCCTGTTAGTTTAATATCAAGTATCGGTAAAGTATTTGAAAAATTATTAAAGGTTAGAATGGACAGTTATTTAAATAAATATGAAATAATGTCACCTAAACAATTTGGATTTCGTCAAAAAAAATCTACTCAAGATGCAATTACGTGTTTAATAAAACAAATATATGAATCACTAGATAGTAAAACACCATCTCTATCTGTTTTTATAGACCTTGAAAAAGCTTTCGACTCCGTTAGCCATGAACTACTACTCAAAAAATTAGAACGACTAGGCTTTAGAGGTTTATCTCTACAACTGTTTGATTCCTACTTGAAAGATCGACGTCAATGTGTGCAAATAGAAAACATTTACAGTTCTGAAAAGAGCACTGACTATGGAATTCCTCAAGGAACAGTCATTGGACCTGTTCTCTTTACTGTATATGTGAATGATCTTCTACTCTTGAACTCATGCGAAAATATTGTAAGTTTTGCTGATGACTTGGCTATATTTTTTACAGCGGAAACATGGGATTATCTCAAATTAAAATGTGAAGATGCTTTAAAAATCATGATCAACTGGTTCGATGACAATTTGCTAACAGTTAATTTCTCCAAAACTCAATACTTACCTTTTACCTCATATGTGAACAAACTTCCTAACATTGGTTCATTATCCATAAGTGAAGACATTAGAATTAAGGAGACATCAACAGTGAGATACTTGGGTATAACAATTGATCGGCACTTACGATGGGATGTACATGTAAATGATATAATAAAAAAAGTTCGACCCATTTTATTTAAATTTAAATATCTTAGAGACTTTTTAGATATTAAATATTTAAAAACCTTATATTATTCACTGGTGCAATCACGCTTAAGTTATGGAATAATTGGATGGGGTGGGATAAGTGATAAACATTTAAATAACTTAAACATACTACAAAAACGATTTTTAAAGCTAATTTTAGCTAGAAGCCAATTATATTCAAGTAATCAATTATATATAGACGCTAAAATTTTAGATATGCGTCAACTATTTGCTTTCTCTATTTTAACAGAAACATTTAAAAACAAAAATAGCGTCATCAGGCACTTAGAACATAAATACGGAACGCGCCATAAAAATAAAAATTCAGTTATAGTAAAATGTAATAAATTGATTGGCCAAAAGAGCTTTACTCACCTGAGCGGAAAATTCTACGATTTACTACCTGTTGAAATCAAAAATATAGTATCCATAACAATGTTCAAACGAAGGGTAAAGCAATGGATATTATTAAAACCAAGAGATCTCTTTAAGATATAATCCTGTCTACTTGGCACATTCCAAGCTGTTTTTTATGATTTCATCTATATAAAAATGCTTCCTACAACTTATTATTTTATGATATACACTATTAATTTGGAAATTTGATGATTCTCACAAACAAGAACTCTAAACAGTTCTTCGTGAGTTTTCTGTTTATTCGAATTTATCTGTGTAAATGTGTGTCGATATTTGTTACATACCTACATTCCCATATATTTTATATACTATTGTTGCTGATATACTTGTATCATGAATGTAGTTTGATGATGTATTCTTTTTGAATAAACTTATTATTATTATTATTATTAACTTCTCATTTATTCAATAAAAGAAAAAAAATTGTTTTCTGATCGGTCACCACGCTCAAAAAGTGTAACTTGTATTAATGTCAAAGAAAAAAAATACTGCATAAATAAAAAATAAATAAATAATTATAATTGCATAAGTTGATAAAAAATGCTATGCAATAGCTTTACCGCGGCAGTGCCCGAGTGCCACACGTATTTTTTTGCATATATTTTCAACAAGTCTATGACTACTGATTGTTTGATATGTTGAATGACAGACTATTGGCAAGAGCTAAAACATAACAGACATTAGATTAAAGTTTCCTGTCGAAGATTATACAGAAACAGATTTCGAACCTAACTTTTCGTAGCACAGAAATACTTGGAAGTGCCTTCATAACACACATAAACCCTACTAAATCAACATAATTTACTCCAACCGTCTCAATTAGCAACTTAGGCGACTCAGGCATAATTGACCTTGATTTTGCCTAACATAGTACTCCTTGGCAAGAAGAAGCTGAATTACAAACAATAGTTAGATGATTGTCACAAATTAGTGATTATTTCCTAAATACCTCACAAGCACCTACTGGAACCACAAGGCAACAATTACTTTTCAAATCATCGATACGCAGAATGGAACACAACATAACACTCGCAGATGCAACATCTGCTGGTACCTACATTTTTGTCACCACCTTCATTCAACCTATGCAAAAGCAACCCCACAACTTTTATTAGAAGTTATGAACCCTCAGCTTCAGCAAATGGCTGGAATGATGCATATTAAATATTTTATTCAAGCAGCTTTTTAGAAGGAGCAGCTATTACCTAGTATGCTAGACATATAGCAAGCAGAACCAGCTAACAATTCACAAAATTTGGGTGCAGATGTCAGGACTATTCCGTGAAGAATTCGGTGGCAAACACCCTTAAAAAAGTCAAATTACCTTTGAATACGAGAAAACAACAAGATAATGAGGACATAAAACATTGTCACATGAAGTCGATCCAAATATGGTATTTGATATATTCAATGATCACTTCAAAAATGGCTTACACACGACTTATTATGAAAGTAATTTTATGTTAAGTTCCTCCGGAATGGATATGAACCAACTTAAAGACTTAGTTTTAAAACTCAGCGACACTGAAGAATTTGCTCACATGACTATTCACGCTTTTCTTGCTCTGAGTCAGACACACTCGCAACAGAGTTCCAAAAACTGTATGCACAATCTATTTCTTGGTAATTAATATCAAAGACGATATCTCCAAAATTTTCAAAATATCCAAAAATCCACATATTACGCAAATACAAACTACAACAAACCTCGATACGATGGACATAATAAGAATCTCGAATATGGCAAACCTAAATATAATAATACAAACAAATACAGACTTACTACATATAATCCCAAAAAGACTTACCAACCTATCGTTCGTTTTCAAAATCAAAACAGAAACGATAGCGAAAGGGGACAGCACTAAAGTAGACCTGACCTTCATAATGTAAATGGTTTAGTATCAAATGATATTCTAATCAGTGAGGGTAATATAACTAATTCAGAAATTGTCGAAATAGTCTTAGATACTGGATGTAGCCAAAATATTGTTTAATGAGATTTAGTAAGGCATTTACCGATTTCACAGTTCCAATAGGTATTATAACTTTGAAGCTTCCGTTCGAAACTCCATTACTGAATGTTCAATAAGAAAGTGTAGATGAATTTCAATTCAATATACAGATGTTTATCACATAACTAAATGCTATTATACATACAGGTCATCCAATCGCCCCAAAGTGTCTAAATTGCTATATTAACATTTTTCTATTCGGAGAATAATATTCCATCTTCTATCTTCTTTATCGACGATTCTTCAGACATAGCGTGATATATGTTAGCAGCTTTGAATTGCTGGTTTGATTCCAATCAATACCAATAGTATTGAGATGTTGAAAATTCGATTCAATAAGGTATAACATATTTAGTATCGAAACATGTATTGACCAGGAGCAGTTCATGATCAAATAGTAGTTGATATGTTGATATTCGGTCTACCACACTATGTCATCATATATTATTGATAACGTTGGATGACCCTACTGGTAGTGCTATTGAACTATTGATTCGACCACTTCAATATACAGTGTATACGAAATAAGAATGTCCATCATGGGAAAATTGGAAACGATAATAGGTACAGTTTTGGTTAAATGGAGAAAAGTTGCCTAGTCCTTCATATTATGCTGGTATGAAATCGCAAACTCTGCCTTAATGATTGAATATTTGTTCTATGATTCACAGATTTGGAGTCACGTTTTATGTGAATCATTTCCAGCATAGATCTTTTATAATAATTGGTTTCCTCAGTTGAAATAATAACATGTTTGTAATCGAATTGATGGTTATAATCAAAGCAGTGTTTAGCGAGGGCGGTGGAATTTTCTAAATTTTTGTTTTTCTTACTATACTCATGTCCATTCATTCTTTTTTGAAAATATTGTTCAGAGATTCCGTCCATCACAACCTAAACAATTTAATTTGTATACTGTGTGGGTTTGTTTATCTTTACGTATTGAAGGTTTTAGATTTGAAAAATACTTACAACACAGTTAGTAGGTTTGTACGCAACATTTATATCATACTTTTTGAATATTCCTTAATTTTCTCTGAGGTCTTCGGAATGTATATATATATGTATGTTATAGAATTATCTGTATTACCGTTCAAGTTATTTATATATGACGTTCCATTATAGATTTTGTTGGTGCAAGAAAATTGAAGTGAAGATAACGTTGAGATCAAACTTCTTTAGTAAAGAACGAAGTTTTTTTTCCATCTGTATCATGCCTGATGTTTATATTTAGGAATTCCATGTTTTTGTTAACTTCTATTTCACAAGTTAATTGAAGTTTACAGCACAAATTGTTGAATTTATTAATCACGTATTGAATTTCATCATTTAGAACACACATTACGAAATCGTCCACATACCGTTTGAAGAGTACGGGTTGAAAAACCCTAATTAATTTATCAGAAATTCCTCTAGGCATTCTAGCTGGAATTGGAGATCCCATTGCTCACCGTATTGAAAATAGGTGCATTCTAAACAAAACCTTACTACATTCATGAATTCAAATTTATCTAGAGGTGTGTGATTTTTAATCTCTTAGCAACGTTTTTTAATGCTATTCAATGTCGAAGCGACTGGTATATTTGTAAAAGAAGTACGGATTGATTTTTTATAAGTCCATTAAAATTCCACGAGTCTTTCACATAAAATTAATTTTTTCCAATCATATTGTTGATAGATTTTGATAAACATGTTGATAAATAGTGTAGGTAAGCGCTCCAGTATTACTTACAAGGTATATTACTTTAATATAGCTTTGGAAGTCCATAGATATAAGGTTGCCCATTATGGCAAATTAATTTACTTTTCAATTCAATAGGGATTATCTTATTTTGTATCATTTATTCATTAGTCTATTCATATCACTGATAATGTAGAGTCAGATTTTAATTTCTTGTTAGTTGTTTCATCTTTTAATAGATTTCCTATTTTGTTTTGTTAGAAATGACTCTATGCATTATGACAGTTTTATTACATTTCTGCGCGTTTAAAACTAAAATTTGAGAGTTAGCATCTAAGAACTCTTTTGTCTTCTTTGTGTGATAGTTAAAACTATTTCTGCTTTCTGTTTATTCTTTTTATTTGTCAAGATGGTTCAAATTTTATTTTTATTCAATTTTTTTCCTCTAAATTTTTATTTCGAATTCTGCATTATAAATAAGCGATTATATTGCTAATTACCTAAAGATAAACAAACCCACAGATTATACAGATTAAATTGTTCATATTTCGATGGGTCTTGTACAGGAATCTCTAAACAATATCTACAAAAAAGAATGTATGGCCATAAGTATAGTACCCGCAACAAAAATTTTGAGAAACCTGCTTTGATTATAACCATCAATTCGATTACGAAAATGTTAATATTTCAACTAAGGAAACCAATTATTGTAAGAGATCTATCCTGGTGATTATTCACATAAAACGTGACTCCAAGTCTATAAATCATAGAACAGATATTCTATTATTAAGTCAGAGTTATACTAATTTAATTAATTAAAACCCTTGCAAATTAATGCATGCGTCTTTATAATAGTAAAAGTATATTTTAGGTAGAATGCTCAAAAGCAATAGTTCTAATAAGGTCTGACAACCTTTTTCTATTACCTCATAAATCTTCAATATTTGGTACAAAAGTGGATCCTCGAACGTTATATTTTCAGTTCAGTTATTTAGTCGTATTACATACTGTGATTCGATATGTTTATAAAGCTTATAAGAATATTGTTTAGCAGCGGATTCTCAATTTATATACTCAGAACATTAATTGTGTTGTGTTTCTGTTCGTTACATTTCTTTTGGAAACAAATCAATAACTTACAATTTCTCAATCTTATGTCTGCCAAAGTTGAACTCACTCACTCTAATGTAAATTCAAATAGAATCAGAAATGCCCAACACGGCTGAAGCCCCAGAAAATTGTCCAGTTATATTATATCTCTCTAATACTACTCACATAATAGTTTTGTGCACCATAGATTAGCATTCGGCAAATGTAGCGATTTCTTGATGAATTTTCTATGTCCGCTAATCTGTACGTTACAACATTGTCTGGGATAGACTGAGGCGCCCTATGTTTTCCATTATGGAACCCTCCATAATAGGATCCAACATAACGAAAATAAGCTTCAAAAGGAATTAACAATGGAAACTAATAAACGCTGTGATAAAAAATTGTAATGGTACGAAATAGTAGGAGGAATAATAATTTAAACATGGTTTTAATTGATATAAAATTAAAATTCGACAGTGCAGCTACGATTATAATTGAAATATGCGCTTTGCATTTGAAATTCATTGAAATGCTAGAATATTTAGGAATATACGTGTAATAGTTCAAATGTACTTTACATGACCAGAAATTAACAAAATGTTTCAAAGCATCATTAAATTTAACTTCATTCCAAGCAAACTCAATATTTCAAACCGCAATCTCATAGAATATTGTAACGAATGGAAAAATAAACAAGAAATTTGTTCTAAAATGCTTATCAAAAAAAATTCGCATGGCGACTTTACAGAGATTGAGAATAAAAATTTGAATCCATCTTCAAAATCGTATCAAAATCAAGAGCAATGAAATAAACAAAGGAATGAAATTTAAAGTCTACCAAGTTTTCAAAATGTGTAACTGATGAACTGTGAAAACACTTTTATTCTGAATTAAAAACAACCCATCGTCTGCATATAAAGATTGACACGGATTTCAAATGTTTGGTTTTTACATTTAAAAGTATCATTTAAATCAACAGACATGCAATTTACATTTTATTCGTTTCTATAAAATTACTATTGTAGGGTATTATCCCTCAGTAATAATATGGTCAGTAACTACTTCTTTATTCTTCTATATCAAAACATATATTATTCACCATGACACACTAACTCTTCTTCTCCCTCTGTCCTCAACCACAGACCCTAACGTACGGTCACAGACAAAGAGGTATAGAACTCTTTGGTCACAGACGGACACTACAGTTCGGCCAGCCTGACAATTTGATTGTCCTCAATCATTCGAAATAAATTACATAATTTTCCTTACTGGAGCTAAACAATAAGTCATAAAAATTTACCTAAATCTTAATACATAAATCAACATAATTCTACATCATCTTATATACTAATAATCATAAAAGCAACATAAGCTACGCCATAATTGGACAGAGGACCTAATTTACTAAACAATCGTGAATAACATAATTTAAAAATGAAGTGTATTACAAACATAGATTGAACTAAAATTCAGGTTCGGAATCTTCTTCGACATAATCATCCCGATGCCAAGGTTTCATTCTGGCAGGGGCCACTATACCTGTGTAAGGTATGCGAGTCAATTGGAAGCCCTCGATATCTCCGATGACATATCTATCATAATCTAAAACTGTAGGGTATTATCCCTCAATAATAATATGGTCAGTAACTACTTCTTTATTCTTCTATATCAAAACGTACATTATTCACCATGACATACTAACTAACTAACTAACTCTTCTCCTCCCTTTGTCCTCAACCACAGACCCTAACGTACGGTCACAGACAAAGAGGTATAGAACTCTTTGGTCACAGACGGACACTACACTATATTTTTTACTATGATTCTAACGCTCCTCAAACAAAAAGCCACATTCATGAGTAAATTCCAGTTAAGCATGTTATTTTTGGAATAAAAGATTGATGTTTTAATTGCTGAATTAGAAGATAATTTCAATAAAGAAACATGCTTATTTGCTTAAACCATTTGAGACGATTGCTCCTTTCTTAGATGTCGTACAAATTCGAACATTTGCGAATTAAAGTTGTAAAAATAGGGACAGTATTGTTTTTAGGTGCGGTAGCACCCCTACAAGTCGTCCTTTTGACATCCATCTTTAGTCATTCAAATGCAATCATCTACAGTACTTGTATATCATTATGACAAGTGTTTCATTAGTCATAATATATATGTATATCACAATCATACATTTACCCAAAATTATTATTTTAAAAGTGACGTCATCGAAATAGTGACTACATCTTCTTCTGTATCTCTTGAATCCTATAGACCAGGGACCATAGTTATTTCATAAGGAAGTAACATTAGCATGAAAGTTAGGTTGACTAGTCCTCTATGACGAAGATATTGACAGTTCATCTCACAATAAAATATTATAATAATACATAGTGTTATGAAACACTTGATATCTTATCAATTCAAATGAAATTGGCATAGAATATAATCTTTTAGCTTTACTTAATTATGTTAATTATCAAGAAAGCTGATTAATTTGATTCAGTCAGCAAAAATGACCGAAAGCGGAAAATTGATAATAAGGAAGGAAAGAAAAGTTAGTAACCTACGGATTAATTAATATCAAAATTATTTGAAGAAAAACAATTAAAAAAAATTAATCATAAATTGCACATTTATCCAAATAATGCCTACAAAAGAATCACAGGGAATGACATCATGATGATTTTGAAAGCTCCAAGTACTATTTCTCGTAATTTTCCGTTGCATTCTATAATAACAGTTTATGTAGAATATGTATATTCTGATTCAATAAGAATTGGATGTTACATGATGATACTTCCCTCAAATGTCATTCAGTTTGTATTTCGACTCCTAATTATTGCTGATTTTGTAGGTTTATTTGGATTAATTTGTGATTTATTGTTCGCTATTTTTTCTTTTTGTTTCACAAATTTTTCTCCAATTCAAGGTTGTACTTAAAACTGTTCTCAAAGAATTTTGATGCGGAGAAACTGATCTGAAACCTAATTGAAACATAAAATGTGATATATTATAGAGATAGAAACGTAGTTGTAATTGATTAAACCTGACTTTGGTTATTATTTGATTATTTATTTGTTAAATAATGGCATGCATAGTACATTACAGTATAATTAAGAGATAAACTTGAACGATATCTATATTTAATGATCGATTGAACCTATTATTTAGGCGGCATCACAACATTAATGAATGTAGAATGGAAAATATCTCCAAAAAAAAGTTGATCATGGTTGATTTAAAACGAAACGTCAGATAGTGAAACTGACATCAACACAAGATAAGTTATAAAATTTTGCTTCCATGTGTTCTTCATTTAGTTCAATCTCTGAACGTGGCACTAGGAAAAATTAAATTGGAAATCAAAATATTCGGTTTTTACAAAATTACTTGATATTGAAAATTTTATACTTCCATCTGAAAGGCCCATCAGTTACGCAACTTTTCCCTGATTTCACTTTGTTACCTTTTCCGATATCTCATAATGGACATCTTTATCTTAGTCATAATGTATATACCATAATATATTTTCTCTGAGGATCTATGTGCAACAAACATAATCAACAACATTGGAGCAGAGACAATCCTTTTACTACGAATCGACGTTATCTCTAGGACCGCTTCAGTCTAAATTTTTGGGCCCGTTTTCTATCATGGCACTTTAAAAGAACAACGATATGTGGCATTTTTAGCACCAATTATTTTCCTAATCAATGGATACGATTCGTTGGCTTGCACGATCGCCTGATCTAACGTCCCTAGATCTTCATCTTTGGAACAAATTCCAAAAGATTATACGATCCGTTACAGGTAGAGCTCAAAAATGTATTAAACAACTAAGCAATGTCTTTGAACCTTTATTGTGGTAGCAAAATAACTATTAGTTTTTCGTTCTTCATTATTTTGAATGATTTCATTCATTTGACAGTACCATCAGGCATTGCTCACTTCAACTTTATTTCAACGACCATCAGAGATTTCAGATGTTATAAGTTACATATTTTTGAGTTTAGGGTAATTATGCAGAATTAATTTTTTGTTTTAAATTGGGTTTTATTTCGAAATATGTAAAAACAAACAGAGTGTATCATTTGGAAAAATGATATTTTTGGGAATATTTCAATAATTCGACGTTCAATTTAAAAATATGAATTAATTGAAAAGAAAGATAGGTAGATTGCAAATACATAGGTTGATAGTTCAGCAACATCGAACACATCTGAAAAAATAAATAAAATATCATGTAAAATAAAAAAATTGTCATGAGAACGAATGTGCCTGCTGTGATATTGCGAGAGTCAACCCGGTGAATATCCTCATTTTCTTCTGCCGAATCTTCTACCATCAGCCTATATTTCATCATCTACGAGTTGTAGGTCGTCCTTCACTTCTTTTTTCCCGCTTTGATTCTATTCCTCCACTTCAGATTCAGACGCAGAACACGTTGAGGCCTCCAAAGCCTCTTCTTCGTCATTAAAAGAGACGCTTCTCCCAGCGACAACATTCAAACGCTTTATCATTTTAGGTTGTCCCTGAATAGGTGTATCAGGGTAACATTTCTCTTTTAGAAATTTGACAAGGGCGTTTCCGAAATTATTTTCAGGATTTTCATCTGCTTCATCCTCTGCATTGGTATTTTGTTTAATACTTTTTGCGGTTCCAAGGGAAACATGCTGGCCGCTTGAAAACCACTTATCAGATCGCGTCTGATTGCATATTGATTTGGAACCGCACAGTTCATTCTTTCCAGCGTCGTTTTCATTAAATTGTAAAATTCGTCTTTCTTTAAACAAGCCACTTTTGAGTTCTGCTGTTTCCAATTCAATAAAACTGTTCTCCAGGCTGTTGCCAAAGGCCTAAAAAAAGCAAACGTCGAGAGGCTGTGTCAGATGAGTGAAGATGCGTTTGCGTTTTCTTTGCCAGAACTCCTATAGCTCATCTGTAAAATGAGAAGATAGGTTGTCGCCGATTAGAACTTTTCTCCTCGGCCAAAAGCAAAGCATATGGTCTGGCATCTATTCCTCCATTTTTAGTATTTTAGCGAGATCCGAAACTGCAACATCGGTCATTATAACAAGTTTCTCCTTTTCGGTCCAGCGATCCCATATTTGTTCCTATTTGTTAATGGCGTAGGGTGGTAGCATAGTTCGTGAGGCCGATCCAGAGAACACGACGGAGATAGCCGAGTTAGTGTGATTAACAATGTTTTCAGAATATTTTTTACCCCTTTTATACAAGAATGACTTCTTTCTTGGGTCATCTGACATCGTAGATAATGAAAGTTGGATGCTGGTATGTCATCAATGGTTGACTTTAAATGGACATAACAATCCTTCATCGCTTCACTTGAGACTGAAGATCGAGCGCCCTTTATATCACTTGCAAGACGTGGCGTGTGGTGGTAATTATGACGATTTAATAGAGGATAAATCCAGTCCTTTCCGGGTGCATTATTCTTGAATTTGTTAACATCCCGTCTCTCCAGAAATGTTTTTGTCGTCATCTGAAAATCTTCTAAGTTTATGGGAAATCTCCAACCACCACATGTTATTGAGCCTCGAATGATTGCCCTCCCTTTTTCCGGTTTGTCCACCGTATACATTCCGGTGTAAACCCTCATATTTATTATCGAGAGTGCCGTATGGATTTCCGTATCTTCTGAACGTCTTTAGTATGCTCTATCCTTTCTCTTCTTGACTCGTTGATCGTTGTACACTACAATTGATAATGATTATTATTATAATATTAATTGGAGAATATCTGCATGATTTTTAAAAGAGCTAATATTATGTCTTTATGCTTCAATATCCAGTGAAGAAGGGAATAGCTTAATTGGCGAAACTGATATTCAGATTTAGAAATATTATTTTCCAACGAAATAATAAATAAAACTACTTTGTTTTACTATCACTGATATTTAATATAGTCGTTACTATAGTTTCAACACTAAACGTGTCATCTTCAGACGAAAAATGAATTTAACAAATATTAAATCTACTATATATAGGTTGAAGAAGGATTTCAAACAAATTTTATGGCTATAGGAAATAGTTCTAGGAAAAACCAGAGAGGGGTAAGGTGATTAAGTAATTCCGTGAGGACATTAGTGGTGCGGGTATATTTACTTACAGACTTCAAATACTAAAATCAGGTTATTAATACATTGAAGAGATTACTGTAATATAAATCTAGTTGATCGTTTAGGATCTCATCATCATACATCTTCATTCCTTTCAAAATTTCCATTGACTCTAATATATTTAGTTTTGAAGTTTTATCTTGACTATGTAAAATTTGAACATTATTCAAATTAGGAACGGTATGGCCTGTTTCTAAAATATGATTTGCAAATGAAGAATCGGTTCCATTATTTTTAAAGGAACGAAAATGTTCTTTATATCTAACTGCTATGTTACGGCAAGATCTACCTATGTAAAAACTATCACACTCAGAACAAGTTAGTTTATAAACTCCGGGTCTTTTAAATTTGTCAGTTTTATCTTTCGCATTGAACAGAATATGAAATAATTTATTTGGGGGTTTGAAGCTGATGGACAGGTTATGATGGGATAAGATGTTTGCATCATAACCCGACCATCAGCTTCAAACCCCCCAAACAAATTATCTCATATTCTGTTCAATGCGAAAGATAAAACTGACAAATTTAAAAGACCCGGAGTTTATAAACTAACTTGTTCAGAGTGTGATAGTTTTTACATAGGTAGATCTTGCCGTAACATAGCAGTTAGATATAAAGAACATTTTCGTTCCTTTAAAAATAATAAAACCTATTCTTCATTTGAAAATCATATTTTAGAAACAGGCCATACCTTTCTTTATTTGAATAATGTCCAAATTTTATATAGTCAAAATAAAACTTCAAAACTAAATATATTAGAGTCAATGGAAATTTTCAAAGGAATGAAGATATATGACAATAAGATCCTAAACGATCAACTAGATTCATATTACAGTAATCTCTTCAATGTATTAATAACCTGATTTTAGTATTTAAAGTCTGTTAGTAAATATAACCGCTCCACTAATGTCCTCACGGAATTACCTAATCACCTTACCCCTCTCTGGTTTTTCCTAGAATTATTTCCTATAGCCATAAAATTTGTTTGAAATCCTTCTTTAACCTATATATAGTAGATTTAATATTTGTTGAATTCGTTTTTCGTCTGAAGATGACACGTTTAGTGTTGAAACTATAGTAACGACTATATTAAATATCAGTGATAGTAAAACAAAGTAGTTTTATTTATTATTTCGTTAAAATGATGAACTATCACAAAGTAACGGCTTCCACAATTGGATATTATTTTCGTTTTTGGGTACATTATTGTGTTGACAGACATGACCTAATTAACTGAAAATACGCATAGCTGCACAATTCTCTCGATTCTGAAATTCTTTCATGAGCCGAACTACTTTCTGTGCTGTAATAATTGTCACTGATGGGTCATATTAATATTTATGAAAGGTATATACCGAGGATAAGATTTTTGTTTATGTTTCAATAAGAGCGGATTTATTTGCTTCCGGATGAAAGTAACTTTTTCATATTCAAAAGTATAAAGTTTGCCAAGGATGAAGCTAATATATAATCTTTGCGGCATAATATTCTACTGAAGATTATTTGTACAGTTTTTCATTAGGGATACATCTCAAACTGATGTTATTGACATCATACGCAAATACTTGATCTTGAAGAAACATCCGACAAAGTTTGGGTTGTGTACTGTATTCGGTATGTCAATATCAATTGTGTAAAGTTGCTTCCTATATTGAAGAATTACTTTCTGGTTTTCTTTCATTGCGAAATTTGTAACATATATTCAACTGATCATGAGTAGGTCTATGAGATATTGTTGAGTTTTTGCAGGATGCGGCATTAGTATGTAGAAGTTCGATATATCCGTTATTATAGAAGATATCAAATAAAGTTATGTACGAAAATTGTGAACACCTGTGAACTTGACATTTTAGAATTATTCTCATATGAACACAGTGTTCCATATTTTTGCAAAACTGCATATTAATTATCAATTACATTTCATTTAGAAGTCAAACAAGTTGCTAAGATTCAATAACACGACAGTCCGTTATAAATCGTTCTTTGTATCTGTGGGACGGAATCGAGATGTATAGTCTCTGAATCCTCGTCAAGGAAGAGTCATTATATTTTGTAAAATATCGAGAAACTCGAATAAGTTCCTCACACTTTCAATAGGAAATCATAAATTACGTACTTAACAGTAAAGGGTCTAAAGAGAGCAAGGACTTTTCAGAATACTGTTAGTTAAGATTTATTTTATGATCAAATTCGAAACGGCAAGTTGATCATTAGCTGTGGCTTAAACAAAGGTTTTTCACCCTGTCTTTTTCTTTGAAGCTACAAACTACTCACGTGACCATAACGTAAGACGTGCAGGATGGGGTCGTTTCTTATCAAACATGTAATAATAATAATAACTTGATATAATTTTCAGTCCAAATGAGGTCATGAAATTAAGGTCCTTTCAACAAAAATAGTATAGTTCGTCTATATCCAGCTCACTAGATGGCAGCAAGCCTCTCTCTCATTTTCAGCAACTTAATCGACATCTTTGTCTGTCACCTAAGTTTGGATACTTGTAATCTTTCCACTCATTTGTGAATATATCCTTCATTATTCAATATTCATTAGGATATTATAGAGTTTTCAAATTTATCATGTTTTCCCCAATTTGAGGATATACTCATTGTTATTCAATATCCGTCAGGGCATTAGAGTATTGAAATTTATGATATCTTCCATAATTTGTGAATATATTCTTAGTTATTCAATATTTCGTTAAGGTATCAGAGTTTTGATACTTGTGATACTTTCCTCAATTTGTGGATAGATTGTTTGTTATTCAATATCCATCAGGATATTAGAGTTTAGATTACTGTAATATTTTCCTCAATTTGTGGATAAATTGTTTGTAATTAAATATTCATCAGGATATCAGAGTTTTGATTTTTGTAATATTTCCTTCAATTTCGGAATATATTTTTATTATTAAATATTCATCAGTACGTCAGACTTTTGATATTTGTATTATTCTCCTCAATTTTTGAATATATTCCTCTTTATTCAATATTCATCAGGAAAATAGAGTTTTGATATTTATAATATTTTCTTAAATTTATGAGTATATTTTTGTTATTCAATATCCATCAGGATGTTAGTTTTGATATTTGTAATATTTTCCCCAGTTTCTGAATATATTCTTTATTATTCAATATTTATCAGGGTATTAGAGTTTGATATTTGTAATATTTCCTTAATTTTCTGATTATATTTTTGTTATTCAATATTCATCAGGTTGTTAGAGTTTTGATGTTTGTAATATTTTCCTCAATTTGTGAATATATTCTTTGTTATCCAATATTCATCAGGGTGTAAGAGTATTGATAATTGTAATGTTCTCCTCAATTTGTGAATATATTCAGTGTTATTCAATATGTATGAGGGTATTCGATTTTTATGTTTGTAATATTCATCTCAATTTGTGAATATATTCTTTGTTACTCATTATCAGGGTATTAGAGTTATTTGATATTTGTAATATTCTCCTCAATTTGTGAATATATTCTATATTATTCAATATCCATCAGTATATTAGCTACGGAGGTAGTTGTTTGTGAATTTTCACACATTTTCATATTATAGGTAGGTATAGATTGTTATAGTATTGCTACAATTATCAAATACACATTATATTATATTGGTATTATCATCATCTCTAGAAAGTTGGTTGAAAAGTTTATCAATCTTCGGGAAAACAATATGTGTACTTAATTTTCCCTCTAATTCAATATCTGATAGATAAGAAAAAAAATCAAGTTACGTATTTATTTTTATATATATTCATTATCAGTTCACTACGTCCAGTTTAGTTTTCAACTGTATGTTGATGAAAATTCAAATCGGAACGAACTAAGACTGTCAGAGTAGTCTATATAACCTACTTGAAACGAAATAGAAATGTTTACACGGAGATTCTGACTGGAAGCTCGCTCTTTCATTAAAATTGAGCGAAGCTCCCGTTTAATAAAAATATTCAGTAGATATAAGAGAAGAAATAAATATTCAACACTCTCTTTGGAGCACGTTGAAATTATTTTTTGCGCCAAATTAATAATGCGTTATAAACTTCTCGAAAGGTTTGACGCATCTGGTGAAGAATATTTGATTGAGGCAAAGTTGATTCAATAGATTTTTTACAATATGGAGTGTAAATAAGTTTCAAATAGAATTGAGAAACAGTATCAGAATGTTCACAAACTTTGCTGAAGTTTCAACAGTCAGTTGAAGTGAGACCAGAAAGGTATCATATATTGTAATAAGGTCATAAGAAGAATGAATGGACTACAGACCAGGGTGAAATATAGAAAGACCACCTTACTCTACTTCGGCGGCCATATAGAGGGGTACTTAATGATATATGTGACGTGCTAAGTATAAAGCCATAGGTTCCTCAGATTGGGGTTCTCTACGTTAACTAAGTATGAATACAAGAAAATTTGTCTTCGACGTTTCTACAGTTTATTTCTATCTGTCTCAAAACTTGTTTTATTCATTAGTATGACCATGTAATTTAGAATATGATTGATGAGTATGTTCAAAGAAATGTGTCCGGAGCTACTAATAGAAACGAAATCTGAAATGTACAACTGATCTACGTGTTTCCCATTAAATAATTATCCAATATTTCAGAGCTTCGTTACAGTCACATACGAGATTTTGCGGGATATGATTTTGGACAGAAAAATAGGTATGAACTAACTTTTAATGAAACTTTATTGATGGTAATATACTACAAAAAAAATTATACAGGTTTTCTCTTGAAACTAAACATGTAGTGACAGTACAAACCTGGTAACAAATGATTGCACATCAATAGTTATTATGCGAATATCAGGTAAGACTTGAATATAACGAAATAAATCAACAATGGTAATCTACCCAACAAAAAATTCCAATTCTTATTGTGCAAAATTTGATCCTGAAAACTACAAAAATCTTTGGGAATTAGTGACTTTATATCCTGCAGATCTTTGGATTTCCGATCTTTCATTAGGAGTGGGCCTGAAAACAACTTATGAAAAGTCACTGTAGGAAAGTTAGTTACGTTTTTTTTTCCCCGCGAAATTTCTTGAAATTCAGCATAAAAATCTAGTTTATGAAAAGTCTTCCTTCGTTATATTGCAAAACCCGCAAATCAGTTACTACTGGGTCATGAGCCCCTTTATCGGGACGAATTGAGTCGTATCTAAAGAGAGGTTTGTAGCCATAATTGAGAAATAAATCAGAAGGTGGCTTTTTAGCTACTAAAGGATTGCTTCTTCGTACTTGAGTGGTAACTCTTAAGTGATCATGGAACATAAGTTTCCCTATTTTTCAAGACTTTCTCTACCGAGCTATGAACAGAATCGCACTTTATCTCCGTGTGTCCCTTGATTAAAAATTTTTGTGTAATTCAGATGGAGAACTTCTCACTCCAGATTAGCAAAGCGTTTGCTAGCACACAGTTCCTTTTTTGTGCTGTACACACATCGGAGTATATAACAATGGTTTTTTTTTCACTGCCTGTAGATAAATATTTATCTTTTAAAAAGATCATTAGACAGGAGGCATAAACCGAAGCTTGACCATCGGCGGTTAACTCATCATGCTAATATCATGTGCACTCATGTGAAGCAACATCGAATACTGCAAAATTATGACAGTTCAATTTAGTTTTATCATAAAGCACATTAGCAGGTCCACTGGGGCAAAGCTTAACTGCTCGAACTTCCATGGTGACAGTTATACATTCTCCTGATATAGCTGAATCCTTATCTCTATTCGATTCCACTCTTGCCCTGTTTTTTTAGATTTACGTGTTTATTAAATTCTTCTTGATTCAAGTTGCAGTTTTCAAATTTAAAACAGTGATTACATTCATCTTTCCTTGGGTGTAATACAGAAATATTCATAGAGTTAACTGATTGCATTGACATAGTTTTTGATAACGGCTTCATAGAGTTTTCGCGGCAATATCTTACGTAGGTACTCATTATACAATTGTTCATAAGATTGAAATGATTGTTCTAAATACTGCTCAGAGATATCCTTGCTACAATAATGGGGGGGGGGGGTGACTCATTACATTGTTCTAGAAATTGTTTCATTGACAATTTATCTTCCTCAAAATTGTCACATCCATTAGATCGTTCCACGCCATAATTACTTGTTCCAACCCAATTTTTTACCGACCACTCACCTAAGGATGATGTGTTTAAATACATAGTTTTATAAACAGGCACTGTTAAGTTTTGTAGTAGGAAATGGTATTATAATGTGGTTGTATGGCGAGAAGTATCGATGGTGTTTCGAAATTTTGGTCGTTTTACATCAACTGCTTTTCTGGTGCTGCCAACATACTGTTTACGTTGGTCTCTGTTAGTTTTATCCCAAAAATTTTGAATATCCTTTTCCTGTCTTCTTCTGCGATAGTTGAATAATTCTTTGTATTCGTTTTTCGTATACATTTTTATCTGCCTTTGAGAATTCTCTCTATCCTTGGTATGTTACGAAGAGTCTTCCTCTGACCAGCAGGTCAGGTATTTCTGACCAAGCATCCTTGTTTTTTGTTCAAAGCTCGTTTATCCATTCGTTTCCTTTTCCTACCATTGCATTCTTCTGATTCTATCTCAGGTGGTTCGGTGACATCGATTCCATAGTCACTATCATTCTGATTATCACTCCTTCATCTTCTTCTACTTTGATCTCATAATCTTCTTAATCAACTTCTTTTATTGAAATATCGCCACTCCACTTATCAGTTCATAACCGAGAATATTTACAATGGCCTGAGTAATGTCTTGATCACTCAGAATAGTGGGAATATCCCTCCACAAATTTCTGTAATGATTAAATCGTCTTCAAATATAATTTCAGTCTCTTGAATAATGTCAAAGTAACTGCCATCACTGGAGATTGCATGCGTGAAATGAGAAACATTTTCACCAGATTTAATATTAACGGGAAAGCTTTGAGACCATGTTTCACGAAGGTTGATACTATTGCCATTATCCCTCTCTTTACTGTCTGTATGAAGCTCCTCTTGTATTATGATTTCAGAAGCACCGGAGTCTCCATTTGGCAATCTATTCTCTTTCCCAGAATGGTTATGAGACTTATTTTTCAAGTCAATTACTAAACTAGACAATTTTAGTTACTAAAATACTACAATAAACCTATACACTTACCTCAATGTGATGCAAGATGATGAAACACCCTGCAAGTTACGAGATTTTGCATGAAATAAACTGCAATATTTACTGTTGGATTATTTTCCTCTAGTTCAAAATAATATCAACTATATGGCACTTCTTCTTGCCTATTAATTCATATATCAACGACCGCAATGCTTGTTATGAAGTCCTGCCGTACAGCACTCGATTATATTGATGCATATTACATATTTTAACAGCATATTCTCGTATTCTTTTTGGGTATATTGCACGAATATTTTGAAATAATTTCAGTACATATAATCCAGTTTCTATAAATTGTACAGTAATAAACACTATAACTCTATGAATAACAATCACCGTTATCCACCAAAAATACTATTAAAGTACTGAGGATCTTTCGAATTACACTCTGATGATGGCTTCGACGTAGCTGAAAGGTCGTCAGTACTTTAATAGTATTTTTATGCGATAAGGATGATTGTTTCTCATTTATAACAATGTTCTTACCTAATCAAGGGTAAATACAATATGGGGATTGTTGATTATGTTATGGTGAGGTTATCAATTACTAGAGCAATATATAGTAATGTAATAATCAAATACAATCTCTAGTCATCGATCCAGTGCAATAGGGTTGGAATTTCCATTTCGTAATCATCATAAAAACAAAAATCACACTTGGAATCTTAACACAATAATCTGATTTCTCTTTACCTTTCACAAACAGGATCACAAATTTAACGATATATAGCAGGAGCTTCCAATTAGATCTTAGTTGATATAAAAACAACATAAGTTCTTTCCAGTTTTACGATACATTCGAGAAATCACCGTGTAGCATATTAACTTCGCTTATAGCAGTTTTCTAATTCGAAGTAATGAGCTTTGAGTTTATAAGTTCAAATCATGTTTAACAACCAGATTTACTCGATTTACTCAAGCATTTCAGAATGTTAAATGCAACGGAGATTGTTACCAATTCACCAGCATGTATGTGGCTAGCGAGTAAGAGCTTTATGATTCTATTATGAATCAGTTTCGTGTTTAAGGAGAATTTGTTAGTGCATTAGATATGAACTGTGAAATAAATATTGTATTGTACTGTGCATGTTGGGGTTATCTACTCACTGCTACCTTAATAGGTATATTCTGTCCCCTGTTGTTGTGCCATTCAGGGTGGCTCAACACCTAATGCAGTTCCTCTTAGTCAAAAGCCGCAATGTTGAAGTAGCCAAACTGTGGATTCACAATCTATCGACCTCGAATAGACATCACCCTCAATATCACGATTATTGATAGACTCAAACAGATTCTACAGGGGTTGTTATGGACAGAAACGGGAAAATATTGTCAGTTTTTTGAAAACTGACTCAATATGGCCACCAAATGTTGATAACCAAGAAATCCTACTGGCATATACATTTGTGAGAGTCCGGAAAACACCCCCCGAAACATTTTTTTTCCACTACCGGCCATCACTTGGGGCTATTAAGTATCAGATTCAGGTAAAATATGAAGTTTTGGAAAAGAGGAATAATTTGACATGAAGGTTTTTCTTGGGTCACTTATTACATCATCATCAGTCATTGGAATTTGGATTCCATGTCTGCAATCTATCGACACTGTCAAGTACCTGCCGATATTTATGAGAATTCGAATAAATCTAAGTTTCAATGACAAATCTGGACTTTAAATCCCTAAATAAGGGTTAGTAGTGAATTAAAAACGTCATTCATATGGAAGTATGAAATTCCAATATCATTTTCGTTACGGTAAAACCGTATTTCTTGATTTCTTATTTCATTTTTTTCTACTGTTACCGTCAGAGATAGATCAAAATAAACACTCATTTTCGGCGCAACTTTCGATAAGCTTTCTTTCGGTTATGTCAACTATGATATCCGCCACTTGTTTTTGATCAATCGTCATCTTTCTTGATTCAAATTTTTTAGCTGTTTTCCATTCTACAATCATTGTTGTATCGCATATGATGGTTCGACCACGTTTCAAATCAGTCTTAGCACTCATCAAGAGCTGCCCACATTTGTGAGAGTTCGGATAATTGGCAGCTAATCGAGTGTTTCGATAGTTGGAAAGCATAAAATCGGAATTTCAATGATAGATTCGTTATCAATGACCCAACAAACCACTAAGTATCAAATTAATCCACTTTTCAAAAACTTCATATCTCCTTCCCAAATCCTAACCTCAAAAGCCCCAAATAGGTAGTTGGCAAAAAAAGAAACCTTTCGGAGTGTGGGTTCTTCTCTTTTATTAACTTTTGGCCATATTGGATTAGTTCAAGAAAGAACGTCATATTTTGCCCATAAACTACTGTTAAACTACGTCTGCTTTTTCAGTCATCTCCACTACGATATATAGTGGAGCCCATTGGAGAGTAACCGCATTATTCTTGCGTAGTTCATTCAATTTCTTCAAGCATTCCCAGACCATCTTGGCTATATGACATGATGATTTCTTGTCTACATACATTTTTTGTATTATTTCAACAGAGATCGTAACGGTGTATATATTAGAACATTAATCAGTTACAAATAATCAATATTATCCACTAAAAATAAATACTGATAATGGTACTGAGAACCCTTCAGCTACAAAGTCGCCATCAATAGAGTGAACTAAATAACAGAGCATGTGCCAGTTTGAATACTATTTGGGAGTGTCCTATATTCAAAATGTGTTCTGCTAATGCCTATTTTTTTCGTTGATATTGACAAACTGTGCCTCATACTGAGCTGTATTCAGCTACAAAGTCGCCATCAATAGAGTGAACTAAATAACAGAGCATGTGCCAGTTTGAATACTATTTGGGAGTGTCCTATATTCAAAATGTGTTCTGCTAATGCCTATTTTTTTCGTTGATATGGACAAACTGTGCCTCATACTGAGCTGTATTCAGCTACAAAGTCGCCATCAATAGAGTGAACTAAATAACAGAGCATGTGCCAGTTTGAATACTATTTGGGAGTGTCCTATATTCAAAATGTGTTCTGCTAATGCCTATTTTTTTCGTTGATATGGACAAACTGTGCCTCATACTGAGCTGTATTCAGCTACAAAGTCGCCATCAATAGAGTGAACTAAATAACAGAGCATGTGCCAGTTTGAATACTATTTGGGAGTGTCCTATATTCAAAATGTGTTCTGCTAATGCCTATTTTTTTCGTTGATATGGACAAACTGTGCCTCATACTGAGCTGTATTCAGCTACAAAGTCGCCATCAATAGAGTGAACTAAATAACAGAGCATGTGCCAGTTTGAATACTATTTGGGAGTGTCCTATATTCAAAATGTGTTCTGCTAATGCCTATTTTTTTCGTTGATATGGACAAACTGTGCCTCATACTGAGCTGTATTCAGCTACAAAGTCGCCATCAATAGAGTGAACTAAATAACAGAGCATGTGCCAGTTTGAATACTATTTGGGAGTGTCCTATATTCAAAATGTGTTCTGCTAATGCCTATTTTTTTCGTTGATATGGACAAACTGTGCCTCATACTGAGCTGTAATATTCCATCTAGTATGACTCACATATCATTTGAAAGATGCTAATCTGAATCAATTTTGTAGGTTCCAGATTCAATGTTGGCTTTTTAGCTTGTTCTTTCTTCTATAAACTCGTTGTATTGCAAATTTAGGAATGTAATTATGACATTAATTGATTATTGAAGGAAAATAAGTGAAAGTTTCGAATGTCATTGTATATTTGTCTTTTTATGTATGTAGCAAAGTTATTTCACTTTCATGAAAAAATATTATAAATAATCAAGCGGATGTGCTAGCATTCCACTATCCTCTTCCTTGGTGTTTATTTTCCTTAGCGAACTTGAAACTTCTTCTAAATTTAAAATTTAATCAGTTTTCAAAAGTTTGGCACATATGTGTCGCTAATATTTTCGCCCTTATAAGTAGAGATTATAATTCATATAGTTTTTTAAGGACGCCTAATAACCAATTTTATCCCCCCAAATTCATTGTAGAAATGGAAAGAAATAACAAACCTGTATTCGCCATTTGGAATTCGACATTGAGCAGGAAATCTACTGTCAAAATGAATATATTCAAGCGGATTTACGTACACCAATTGATTATAAAATAGCTCCATCCAATAGCCCCGTTCATAGATTATTTAACGGGCTTTTGAGCCAGAAAAATGACGGACAATGGTGACGACAAATAGTCCAGGCAATAAGCACGGAAAAATACCATAATAAAAAAATATGTATAGTAAGCTGGAATTTAAATTTTTTTTTGCATTCCGAGACCGCGGAGGCCGACCTTCCTAGCCCCTCAATACGGGGTTTCAAACCCTCAGAGGAGCATTAATATAGAAACAGTCCAAAATTAATGAATTAAGAGCCGAAAATGACCCCAAGTATGTTTTTTGGGTCGCTGATCACGATTCCGCAGTTAGTTTTCTCGGAAAACTCCCTCCAGATGAGAAATTTGGAAAATTTATATATAATATTTAACTTATAATTTTGTTGTAAAAATGACCTCTAGTAGATTTTTTGGGTCGCTGATCACGATTCCGCTGTAATTTTTCTCAAGAAAGTCTCTCCAGATGAAAAATTCGGGAAATTTGAGATTTTCCTGAGACGTTTGTAAATAATAAAGTATAATTTTGTTGCAAAAATTACCTCTAGAAGGTTTTTTGGGTCGCTGATCACGATTCCGTTCTAATTTTTCCCAAAAAAGTCTCTCCAGATGGAAACTTTGGGAAATTTGAGATTTTCCTGAGACGTTTGTGAATGATAAAGTATAATTTTGTTGCAAAAATTACCCCTGGTAGGTTTTTTGGGTCGCTGATCACGACTCCGCTGTGATTTTCCCTAAAAAGTCTCTCAGATGGAAAATTCGGGAAATTTGAGATTTTCCTGAGACGGTTATGAAGAATAAAGTATAACGTTGTTGCAAGAATGACCTCTAGTCATGACCTCCAATCATTTTTGCGACAAAATTATACTTTAGTATCCATAACCGTCTCAGGAAAATCTCAAATTTCTCGAATTTTCCATCTGGAGAGATTTTTTGGAAAAATAACAGCGAAATCGTGATCAGCAACGCAAGAAACCTGCTAGAGGTCATTTTTGCAACAAAATTATACTTTATCATTCACAAACGTCTCAGGAAAATCTCAAATTCCCCGAATTTTCCATCTGGAGAGTTTTTTCGGTGAAATAACAGCGGAATCGTGATCAGCAACCCAAAAAACCTACTGGAGGTCATTTTTGCAACAAAATTATGCTTTATTATTCACAAACGTCTCAGGAAAGTCTCAAATTTCACAAATTTTCCATGTGGAGAGAGTTTTTTGAGAAAAACAACAGCGGAATCGTGATCAGCGACCCAAAAAACCTACCTTACGTCATTTTTGCAACAAAATTATACTTTATTATTCACAACCGTCTCAGGAAAATCTCAAATTTCCCTAATTTTCCATCTGGAGAGAGTTTTTTGGGAAAAATAACAGCGGAATCGTGATCAGCGACCCAAAAAACCTACTGGAGGTCATTTTTGCAACAAAATTATAAATTACGTATTATATAGATTTTCCAAATTTCCCATCTGGAGGGAGTTTTCCGAGAAAACTAACTGCTGAGTCGTGATCATCGACCCAAAAAACATACTAGGTGTCATTTTCGGCTCTTAATTCATTAATTCTGCACTGTTTTTATAAGAATGCTCCTCTGAGGGGTTGAAACACCGTTTTGAGGGGGTAGAAAGGTCGAACCCCGCGGTCTTGATAGTCATGAATGATCTATGGGGTATTAGGAACAAAATGCAGAAAAAATTTTGGGATTCTAGCTCACCATATTTTTTTTCCTTGTTCGTTGCCTGGACTAAAATCTTTCATAGATAAATTGATTTCTAAACAAGCTGGAAAATAGAACGGAATCAATTGACCAAATTAGAGCCATTACTTTCGAATGAATCAATGAAATCCAAAAGTATCACTTATCATCCTTCAGTTATTAATAAATTTCATAATTTGTTTTCTGAAGTTGTAATAAAACCATCAGTTGACCGATGCAAGTACAAGCTAAAAAACCGTCCAGGTAATACCTCTGATAAAGTATTCGACATATTTACGAAATCGATGTTGAATTCTGTTGGAAATGCTATGAGGATCGAACATCCTTGTTTATTTATATTAACTCAATTAAAGTGTGACACTTGAATGTTAGTCTTCGAGCGACTAACCGTATCGAGATATTCTGATATTAATCGATCCATATCTACTTCAAGTTCAACGATGCTTGGCCACAATGCACATCAAGTTTCACCAAGTACTATAATATATATCTTTCATTACGCCTGAGCCCGGAAGAAGTGAAAAATGTATTAACAGTTTACTCAAATTGGCTGATTTCCAGGGAGAAGAGATGCGAAGTGCACAGTTGAGAATCTGATTACTAACAACAGTAAATTTTGACCATAGGAATTTATTATTATTCTAGAGTGTGTTCAAGTTGAGGATGTCTATAATGGGGAAACTGGTAATACAGTTTTGGATAAATGGGAAGAAAGTTACCAAGGAGTCGTTCTTATAGAAGAAAAAAATTCACAAAATAATTTTTGATTTTCAAGTAATTTTGGAAAACCTGATTTCCTTATTTCCTATTTTATTCGTTTATAGTAATAATAATAATAATTATTATTTTCATTGTTCATAAGACCAATGATATAACATAGTATAAGACACTTCAAGAATATACAGGTATGTAAGTGAACAATTAATTAAATAGATAAATGAACACGTATTTTGGTACGACAAATAAGACAGAAAAGAAAAACGAAAAAGAAAAAATTATGCAGAAATACAAAGATAATACTTCCTTTGGAAAGCTTTATTATATTAAGTTCGAAAAGTAACAAATGATGATTAAGATTACAGCCCAGATCCACTATACTTATTTATGAATATTGAATTAGGGACTTAAAGGTAATGAATGAGCAAAACTTTATGGATCATCTGTTATTATAGATGCCAAGTACTCAGAAGCACTGTAAAATACATGCTCTTGCAAAAGTTCATAAACTACCCTTCTTAAACTTCTGATTTAGGTCAGCAGGTTAGCATTATCTCTCAGCGACTGCGAAAGTTTGTTAAACATCTTTATTCCAATATATCGTGGACTTTCTTCATACAGAGACATCTTATGCTGAGGTCAGTGGCGGCTCGTGAACTTTTTGAGAGAGGAGGCTGGACATAAAACGTTTTTGTAAAAATATACTCTATTCAGCCAATTAATTTAACCTTCAGTGACAAAATTTTTTTTTGTTCGTTTTTTGTTTTTTATTTTTTTTTGGATTTTTAATTTTTTTTCTTTTTTTTTGGAATTTTTCATATTTTGTTTTTTGTTATTAATTTTATCAACTTTTCTATATATTAACGAAATTCTACGGTCTTTAATTTACGAAAAATGATCAATAATATTATCATAAAATGTATCATTATGTTTTAAGTGTTTTACTAAATCTTTTTCAATAGATATTAAACTGACATTGTATAAACGATTTTGGCCCATTGTATTTCGCATGTATGTTTTAATTCGTTTGAGAGTAGAAAATGATCTTACCACCGATGCCGACGTGACAGGAATGGTGACTGTCAAACAAAGTAGTTTATAAAACTGAGGTAAGACTTGTTGCAAATCATTATCTATCATATATTTTATCATATTGGCGTGACTGTCGTACTGGCCTAAAATATCTTTATCCCAGTATACAACGCATAATTCATTGTGCAGCGCTATTTTATCAAAAAAATTATATTTTAGAACTAAGTTATCTGAAAGTGTATTGAGAAACCCTTTTGAAAAATATATCTATGGTTTCGGCGTTTACGTAGTGTAAATTCATAATACTTCAGAAGTTGGAGAATAAAACTCAAATTTTACACAAAAAGTTTTGTGTAAAATTTGAGTTTTATTCTCCAACTTCTGAAGTCATTCGAAAAATCTTCTATTCGTCAAATTGAAAAACTTCAATTCATGTAAATAGGAAAATCGAATCTCAATATTTGACCTTTAATAGTATCTAAAATTTCATAAAAAAGTTGTTTATAATGTAGTTTCTTGTCTACCAAATTATATGTTTTCCTCCTTTTCACGGGAAAAGCCTCATCAGTTGAATAATTTCCAAATAAAATATTAAAATGAAATTCTGTATAACGGAAACTTGAATTTTATCAATGAGATGTGTTAAACGATCTCTTGAATGAATTATATTAGTGAATTTATGTTGTAAAATTCGAAAAATAAGATCAGTTTGTTCAAATATTAATTTAAAAGTATCAAGAAATAATTCTTCATTTTCTAAATAAGATTTTAAACCAACAGCAGCATTCAATGAAACCTGATCTGTTGAAAAGTCATCACTGTTTAATATAAAATCAAATATTTCAATTAATTTGTCTTTATTTTTATGGATGGTAAACTAAACATTGCATGTGATGTAAAATTCCATCGAGTTCGAGCATTACAGGGAATTCTGTTTCCTACTATGTTATTTAAAACTTACGTTTGTTTGAAGACCGTTTAAATGTCCCGCCATTACAGATGCCGTCGTAAGTCTGATTTATTCGCAAAGTCGAATCGTTGAAATGTTTCCATTGAAAAATTGAATAAATTGACCGCTGTTCTTCCCGAACTAACATCGTAGAACCCTAAAAATCTTTCCACTAGTTGTCGATTTTTACAATTAATAATTTACCGAACAGACGAATTCTAATCTAACCTTATTTCGCGTGGTGTCACTCAACCATTATACCCGCATAAAACAAAACAAATGCCTGCAAATACTGACGCGTTAGTCATAAAATCGCCAAGCTTACTGTCGTATTTACAAAACAAATCTAACAATTCCCTAAACTTACCTTTATTAACTGAATTTTCAGTTTCATCATGCCCTCTAAAAGCCAAATCTTGAAATGATAAATACAATAAGAAATCAATGATTTTTTTTTTAAACTTCGCGGTTTTCTTCAACTGTATTATTATGATTTTCGATTTCGCGTGTTCGTGTAGAATCAATCGCATTAACAATATTCTGTTTACCGGTTAATTTAAACTTAATACACGATGTAGATGTAATATGTTCCTGCGATTTTTCATGTCTTTCTAGGCCACGAGCTTAATTTTTCAAATCATTATAACCCAAGTGCCCCCAACATGAAGTTGTATCTGATGTGAATAGCAAGCAATACCAGCAGTATAATTTATTGTGTACATCAGATCCCGTTAACCATACATATTTTCTATAATTATCAGTATTAAACGATCGATTTTGATACTTCCCTGCCATCACTAATCCTTTCAAATCCGGTAAAGGCCGTTTGTTTTTGAAGAACACTTTTCTATCATATGTTAATCCACTAAATGGATTTTCTAAGAACTCTGCAACTAAGTCACTCATAATTTTAACGTTCACCGATTCCGATTAGATAAATTATAACTTAAAAATTAACTACCTAACCTTACTACGCCTCGTGGAATAAAAACAACAACTAACCGCATTCTTCTAGCAGCGGGAGGCGGGAGCAAGTAATCGTATTTCATTCGACCGACGAATGGGTACGAAAAGCTAGCCTCCCTACCCTGTTGCCGTTTTCGCCGTTTCACGCTATTTGGCGATTGACTGGTCGGAAAAACGGCAACTGTGTTGAATAACACATGCTCAGCGTTTGAGATATATAGAGAATCTAGCCTCTGACCACTGTTGCCGGATTGAAAATAACTACTGAGAACGGGGAATTAATTGTAAAATTTGAAGAATTATCAGAGAAACAGGAAATAAAATGGAGAATGATCATTAAGATAAATTGGTGAGGAGGCTGAGCCTCCTTAGCCTCCTTCGAGGAGCCGCCACTGGCTGAGGTATCAACAGGTCTGCTCGGTCTCTAGTAGGATAAGTATGATTGAAATCATTGCGGGGAAAAGAATCAACATTTATTTTGACATATATCAAAAGGTGAGGCTCTTCTATTTGCTCGTACCATACTTCTAACTGCAAGCTTCGGCATTAGGAAGACTCGATCCGATTTAGATGCAGATCCCCAGAATATAATTCCATAAGAACATCTTGAATAGAACTTGCATAATAATAGGATAGTAGTATGCATCTACTTATAAGATTGTGCAACCTCCTCGAAGCATATCACATAGTTGATAATTTGCTACATAACATGTCAATGTGAGCATCCCCGTTCGAAGCGTTATCTATACATAGCCCCAGAAAACATACATTCTGAACTTGCCTCAAAGAATGTCCGAAAATTTTTTAGAGGCAACTCTCATTGAAGTTTATTGCACGAGATGTAACATAAATTAAAACGGCTTCTGAGGTATTCAGAATGAGTTGATTCGCAGCAAACCATTCTACACAGGTATGAAGACTATTTTGGGTATTTTTCACTAGCACGCGTGTCAGATGCGGTGCCTAACATTGAATTATCATCCGCAAACATCGTTAGAATCCCTTGCTTCAGTACCATTGGCAAATCATTAACAAATATTAAAAAAAGGGTCCAAGTACAGACCCTTGAGGTACACCATTCACAACCTTCAATCAGTTAGATTTTATATCATCAGTATCAACAACCTGATAACGATCAGACAAATATAATGATATCCACTCATACAACTTCCCCCTAAATCCATATCCAGACAATATAGTAAGGAGTAGATTGTGATCAACAAGGTCAGATGTCTTGCTTAGATCCATAATAACTTTTCCAAAAAATTCATTATGGCGGACTGCGTAGATCTATTCTTCCGAAAACCGTGTTGAAAACATGACATTATTTCATAATGATCTATGAATGTCAATAATCTAGAAGCTATAATTGTTCCTAGTATCTTGGACAAAGTAGATAACAGTGAGATGAAACGGCATTTTTCAACTTGTTTCATACTTCCCCTTTTGAATAATGGTATGACTTTTGTCGTTTTTAAAACATCTGGAAAAATTCCTTCTCGCATGGATACGTTTACCAGATAAGTAATGGGCACAACTATGAACTTGACCACACAGTTTAACATATTTCTGCTGATGTTATCGAGACCTGCTGAATTCGAGTTTCTCAGACTCATAATTATTGTGTTGAATATTTCACTCTCACATACTGGACTATGACATATTGTTGAATAATTTTTGAGCAATCCATCAGTGTAAGAGCAACCATCAGTCTGTTCAGCAATTTGAATAAAGTTGGATTCATCCTTAGCTGTTTGAGGTACATTGACAAAGTAGCTGTTAAAGTAATCGCAACTTTTCTGTTGATAGGTCTCTGAAAGACCATGCACTTTCAGTTCATTTATTGCCTTAGGTTTTTTCCTACTACTCTGCAAACCACTGTTAATAATACACCAAGCTTCTGAATCGCATCCGAAGCTTTTTGCTCTCTTGCGCAGTTTTGACTTTATCACAACCACTTCACAACTTACCTTAGCATACGATCTAGCTTGTAAACATTCCGAATTTGAAACTTCCAACTTGTAGGACTACAATATAGTCAGAACCGTCAGCCATAGAACAATATGAAAGAACTGTTTCGGAGCAACGTTTCGTCTCCGATCAATCTCTTGTTTTTTGAAAACGGTCCTTCCTTTTTTGATACAAAGTATTGAGGTATTCTTCATTCTACACTCATTGATGCATTACATGTGATGGTTCAACTACGTTCCAAATCAGTTTGAAAATTTTGAAAAAAATTGTAACAACATAAGAGAAGAACTTGTGAAATTGGGCAGTCTAATGGTTGAGGAGTTAACGAGTTTTCAGTAATAATTGTTGAAAGTGAGAGAAAATAAAAGTTGTATATCCAGCTTCCTTGAGAGATACTTTCCCGAGCTGAAACTGGAGGGCGTATTTATGTGAAATCATTCACATTGTAACATGTAAAAGATTCCTCCACACTTCAAATTTGATAAATCAAGTAGCTCATTTTTTTGAAAATGAAATTGTGGAGAATGTTTCAGTTTCTCACATTTCATTCAAAGCTTGTAAATGATACCATGATACCATGATTACTTGAAGCTGAGATATAATCATTAGGTGAGTATGGAGTTCATGATGAGAGGCAAGGTGGAGAGTCCCTGAAAAATGAAACAGATGGCGCCACAATCGAAAATCCCATGTGACATTTGTGATGTACCATCTTCAACTAAAACGCATTCAGATTTTCAAACTGATATGACATTTAATTCTGTTTTGTCACTCATCGAAAGCAAGCAACCTTAAAGATTTCTGTAAACATGGAAAAAAGTGAATTTCGCGTTTTGATTAAACATTATTTGTTGCGTGTAAAAAACATAACACAAACCAAAGCATCGCTTGTTAAACATTATGGGTTCTTTTCACAATCGATTGAAACGATTCACGAGTGGTTTACTGGTTTTCGTTGCTGTAGTATGACCATAAAGCTCGCCGAACGTTCTGATCATCCAATTGAGGTTACAACACCAGGAATCGTCGATATAATTTATGGTATGATATTGGACGATAGGCGAATCAAAGTGCACGAGATCGCTGAGATTATGGGCATCTCAACCGAATGGGTACGGAACATTTTGCATACATTTTTCAATATGGGAAAGATATTTGACAGATGGGTGCCGCGTTTGCTCTCTGTTGATAACAAGCGCGGCCGTGTGACAACTTCAAAGGAGTGTTTTTTGCGACATTTCGGGAAAAAATTCAGTTTTGACCTAATAAATCATTTCTTGTTTAATTTTTCATAGAATTTTCACCTTTCCTTCGTACAGTAGATACAGCAACATGCTCCGAAGAATTGAGCCTTTTGATCACCACCTGTAAGCACATCATCAAGTTTTCACTATTTGTGATATGTTTGCACACCATGATATAATTAATCATTATTTGCAAAGTTATAACTACAAAAACGGTCAGCAGAAGTTGGAATAAAGTTTTAATATCGCATAATTCACATTTATTTTCTCGTGATGCAGAATTTCTTAAACGAACCCTGAAGATCAAATTGTATCATTGTTATTGTTCAGTTGAATTATTTACATCATCCCTCCACAGAGTGAACACAGAAAAAAGACTTCATCTTCGCAGGCACCTGAAATTTTAAATGAGATTTCGGCAATTTCTGCAAGTTCAATATATGCGTTTTATATACAGAATGTTCCATCTCAGACGAGCCACCCCGTATATTTCTGATCCCATAGTGACTGGAAAATCTCCCGAAACACATCGAATAATTTTGTTTGGGGGACATCTTTTGACGTATATTTGAGACGTGAACGAGCAATCCCCTAATAGGGGGCGCTTCAACCTCTCAAAATTGAATAGGGGAGAGGGGTTGAGTGATACGTCATTTGAAAGGTCTTAGAAGCCTCCTTACAACGGTGTATGAAAAACGTAAATTTAATGAACCGTTTTTGCCAAAAATTAATTTTGTTGCTCGAATGCGCCACCTTGAATATTTTGGTTATTTGTACAAACTTAAACAATATTCAAAAAATCACATTCGTAAAAAATTGAATTGTGTTGTCATGGTTACTATGAAAAAAATTGAATCTGCGTGTTCGAATCAAATGTTCAAATTGTTCTCCATTGATTTCCATACAATAATACATTGTCTCAAACTAATAAATGAAAAAACAGCAAAACATTTCCTTATGTTGCCTTCATTGTTTGTTCTTAGAAGGTGTTCAGGCATAACTGTAGAATTTGGAGCCATACAAATCCTCATGTATTTCGAGAAGCTCACACTCAACATCGGGAAAAGCTAAACGTTTGGGTAGGAATTTTGGGAGATCACCTAATTGAACCTCTGTTTATTCCTGGTAATTTAAATGGCGAAATTTATCTTGAAATGTTGGAAAATGCGATTGATCCGTTAATAACTGAACAATTAGAAAACGATCCTCTACTACTTGACCAACAATTGCATTTCCAACAAGACGGAGCTCCTCCTCAGCCTCACTACGCCGCACAAGTTCGCCAATACCTCAATTTGCAATACCCCGGTCGTTGGACGAACTACGCCAACGAATTGTAAATGAGTATCGTCAAATAACTCCAATTATGCTGAACCATGTTAGAGACGGTTTTCAGTCAAGATTGTATTATTGTATGGAAGTCAACGTAGGACAATTTGAACATTTGATTTAAACACGCAGATTTAATTTTTTTCATTGTAAGCATGACAACTCAATTCAATTTTTTAACGAATGTGATTTTTGGAAGATTGCTCAAGTTTGTGAAAAGGGCTTAATAAAAATGAGCTTGTACATTGTAAAAATAACCAAAATATTCAAGGTGGCGCATTCGAGCAACAAAATTAATTTTTGGCGAAAATATTTCATCAAATTTACGATTTTCGTACATCGTTGTAAAGAGGCTTCCAAGACCTTCCAAATGACGTATCACTCAACCCCTCTCTCCTATCAAATTTTGAGGGGTTGAAGCGCCCCCTATTAGGGGGTTGCTCGTTCAAGCCTCAAATATACGTCAAAAGATGTCCCCCATACAAAATCATTCGACGTGTTTCGAGAGATTTTTCCACTCACTATGGGATAAGAAATATACGGGGTGGCTCGTCAAAGATGGAACAGCCTGTATACTTATAACAAGAAAACACGGTTGGAAAACCGAAGATGTATATCAAAAATACCACTCAAAACGGGGCTACCCACCTAAACAGTACAATAATACAATTCCTATTTTGAACACTTCAAACCGATCTGCAAAATTTCATATCCAATAGCAACGGCGCATTAGGTTAAGCACACACAGACACCATGTCAAAAATGGCCTCGGTCTATTCAGAAAAACTCAAAACTTATGTATGCGTGAAAATTCCCCACCTGTAATTTTTAACCAATCAAAATACGTTATTTTGACAGATCACCATGGCAACGGAAGTATTTTAGTGGAAATTTTTTCCTCGTGGGATACCCAAGAGCGAATTATACTGGAAATTTTTTGACGTTTACAGTAACAGACCATTTTTGACAGACTGGTTTTTATTTGTTCACATAATATTTAGTTCTGATACATTTTAATTACAAAGCTAAGATGTCTATATTCTTCGGACAACTCCTTTCTTCTTAATGGCGAAAATGCAGGACTTTGAATGTTTTCAATTATGTGTCTATGTCTAATAAAATATATACATTCTCTAGACACAAATTTATTTACCTTTTTCTCATTCAGTACTTTCAATTTTGCGTAGTTTAGATGCAAATATTCGTGGACAATTCGGAACAAATCTTCCTTCTTCAAGTTGGAGCCACAATCCTCTATTAATGCGAATAAATAAGTCATGGTACGATGATTGATCATTACATCAGAGAATTTCACATATATTTTGCATATAGTATGATTTTCAAATCGATTCATTTTTTAAACGAAGAATTTTATTTGTTTTACCGGCTGTGCAATATTCTTTATTGCAACAAAACGCGAGTTTTTTTGATGTTTTGAAGTGTCAAAATACAATGATAACAGCCTCCTATGATTGATGCTTGCTGACGCTGGTTATGAATTCCATACCATTAAAGCGCGCATAACGCACGTTAATGAAAACGCGAAAAAAAACAATTTTCTACCACTTGTAGTTACTCAAACCTTATGTAAAATTGAAGAATATACTATTTTCTATCTTGAAATGGTATTCCCATGCAACTACAATGAGTAGAAATTACCAATTTGAAGGCCTAAATAATTGCTGACAAAGCTATGACGCGCTATGAATCTGTTCATGCAGCTTCCCGAAAAATCTCTGAAATTATAATTTTCTACTACTTGTAGTAGGCTCAAGTAACTATAAAATAGAAGAATATTATATTGTTTGTCCCTAAATGGCCCTTTTGAGCTACTACAATCAGTAGTAATCAACAGTTTATAGGCTAAGAGTCCATTGGTGTGAAGACAAACTGAATATTATTATGTAATCTGTTCCTGTGAGTATTTATCTATAAAACTAGTATTTTTTTCATTTTCTACCACTTGTAGTAGCCTGAAGTAAATAAAAAAATTAAAGAATGTGATATATTCCATTACAAAACTGCATTACCGTGTAACTACAATGAGTAGAAAACAATATCTTAAAGGACAGACTGAGAAGCCATTACATGGCCATTACCGAAACTGCAAAGCACATTAAATTTTATAAAATTATAACTTTCTACCACTTGTAGTAATCCAAAATAGATATAAAATAGAAGAATATTATGTTACGCTTTAGGTTGCCATTTTCATGCAACTACAATGAGTGAAAATTTCAGAATTATCGCAGGCTTGTAACCCATACCTACCTAGAGGATGGTATCGAAACTTCGACGCAACGTAAATTTGTTATATTTGCCTAGCTAGGTTTCCAGCAGTTGAAAAATAACATAAAAAAATAGATGAGTTTTTAGTTTTTCATTTTATATGAATGGTTACAAGTGATAATAAATTTAATTATTTATATTATTTTGACTATTGTAAATATTGTTTATATGGAAAACGCAATTATTATACACTATGGCAGGTTGATTGGAAGTAGTTGCTTGTTCTTGATTCAGAGATTCTCAAATCGTCTTTGCCGAAGTTGAAGCAGACCTCATTGCGTCAATTATTTCCTGATGATGACCCAAGTCTATTTGCAGATATGGTTTTATTGATGGGCTGCTACCATGACCGGTTATTTTAATCAATTGCTTTTCTCCAATTCCCGTTTTGGATAAAGTTGAACAGCAGTGGCCCTAGCAGAATGAATTGTTATTTTGATCTTTTTGACGTCAATTCGAATCAATGATGCAGCGGATTTGAACCAGGAAGATATTGTATTCTGTTCAACTGGACTGTTCTTGCACCAGCCTTTGGAACTGGGATTCTTCCAGTTTGGATTTGGCGTCAAAAATGTACGCTTCGTTTTGATGGGGCCTCGCTTGCTTGTTGATTTTTTGAACAGTCTCACTGGGCATATTTCTTCGTTGAGTGTATTCGGTACTAGCCACTTACTGTCAGCCATTTTCTTTGAACCGCCTTGGGTGGTCTTGGAAAAAACCGGGTTATACTCAATGCGGCCTGTTGGTTCCCCTCTATTTTCAATTTCCTCCACAAAATATTCGAGTTGTGTTGCCGCTCCTTCATTTTCTCTCCAGGCCAATTCATGACCTGCAACGTGGAAAAGCTTTTTCTGCAGTCCATCCGGAGTGTGTTCGTCCCAAAGCTCAATAATTTTTCTCAGCTCGTCGCTGGTGCAGATGAACTTTCCTTTCTCTTGGTTGACTCCATTTGTAGCTTCCGGCGCTCAGCATTTTTTGTAGCTCTTGCCTTCAAAAATTGTATGTCAGAGAATGGATTGAATTTGCGATTATACTTTTCTTTTCCTCGGAGTTCTTTTTTTTGCATGTTGAACACATAGTCTTCAAGAATAAGCGACAGTTCTTCCACAGGTATATCCGCTCTATCGAAATTATACGATTTTTCTGCGCAAAAGTTTGTAAACTGCCTCCATACGCTTGATTTCGATTTTCTGGTATTCGCGGGTGTATTTTTATTAGCAAGACGTTGTTCTATTTGCATTTCTCGGAAGTGTCAGTGAGTACGGCAGTTTTTCCCTTTTGTCTTCCAACTTGTTTTGGCTTACTAAAGTCTGCTTTCGGTAAAGGCCTTATTTGTTCAGGAGTGAAATCTTTCTTACTAGGTGGGGAAACATGTTCTTCTTTAGATTTTGGTGGAGAAGGTGGAGTTGACTGCTCCATATTTTTTGATGCTAAGCTTGTTTGTTTTGAGGTAGATGGTGCAAAAGATACCTGTGTAGCGGAGCTTGTTGATGGACACTGATTTCCATTTGGTTCTTTTGGACGATTATTAGTGTGATAGTTGGCATTATTATTTTCTTCAAGAGGCCTATCGGTTACAGTGCTAGGCGCAAAATCTTCGTCTCCAAATATTTCTCTATTAAATGGCCATATTCCCGTACATCTGAGGCCAGACATTAAGTTAGTTATGAGGGGTAATGGCTTGAGGTAAAGCATTTCGAATTATACCTGGAATGTTATAAATAGTCATTCGTTTCCCGGGGTTGTTTCTCATCCAATTGTCACACTCGTTATTATAAGCTCTTTTAAATGGCCCAAATACGGTACGGTCAAGCGGTTGAAACTTGTGGGAAGTGTGGGGAGGGAAGGAGAGCAGTGTTATGAAATTATCTCTGCAAAAATGTATCACTGGAAGGGATAGGTGAGAAGAATGATTATCCAGAATTATCAAAACTCTACTGTTCTCCGAGGGCTTAGCATAATTTGCGAAATGCCTAATAAATACGAAAAATTCCTCCTCCTTCATCCAGCCGCTTTTGTTAGCTGCTCCGTGGCATCCGGGTGGCCCATCTCTGATGAAATGGTCGTGATATCTAGCCAAAGGAAATATCAACATAGGTGGGACACTGTTTCCTATTGCACTAACAGCTAAACACATCGTTACCAAAGTACCCCTTTCTTGAGAAGTTATAGAGCCTACTTGCTTAACTCCTTTTTTAGCTAAAACTTTGGTTGGCTTCTGTACAGTGGTGCAGCCTGTTTCGTCTACATTATAAATATTTTGTGGTTCGAAATGATGCCGATCGAACACATCAGCCAGGTTGTCAAAAAAACGTTTAACATTTTCTTTATTAAAATTTATTGCTCGGGCCAAGCTTGTAGATTCAGCCGTTCTGATTGACAAATAATGATTTCGTTTGAGAAATGCTGTTAACCAATCTATACTAGCCATTTCAAATTCATCCCAGTTTTTTGGGTATTTTAATTGATTTACACAGGCAAACTGATATGCCAGTTTTCTCATGTCTCTCGTGGAAAGACCGAAATACATCTTGGCTGCATCATGTACGTACCTTCCTAACTCTTCTTCCTGTTCCACGGTAAACACCTTGTTATGGGCCCTGTATCCAACACGTGGCTGCTCATTATTTCTCAAAGATTTAAGGAACCGGTGCAATGATACGTGACAAATCCCATATTGCCTTGAAGCAGCTCTTACAGAAAAATCATCATTCACAACCTTATTTGCAGCCTCTCCATATGTATCTTTCGGTATATTGCCCCTATTTGTTTTTCTCCTCCTTGGTTTCATTTTGCCTAGGGAATGAAAAAAACTGTCAGAATTTATATGGAATTTTTATTGGTGTCGGTTGTACAGGTTACAACCGCCACCCGTGGTAATGTTACAACGGCACCAACAGACACATCAACTTAATGTTCACCAAACAAACTATCTAACCATAAAATTTAAATTCACTTAATTGTTGATTTCATACACAAATATGAGCTGATTCAAATGGTCTAAATAAAGTAGACATAAAACATATGTTGAGGAAGATATTCACGAAAGAATCTAAAAATTAATACTTACTTGATGTAGCAAAAACAATATTTTCTTGAATTACGCCTACTCTTATTCGTGTTTCGCAAATTACTACCCGGCAATACGTCGGGTATCGAAACATGTTAAATGTGACCAAGTTGCTCGCGCTCACGATCATAGATGGCGGCTGTAGATAAAATGGTACAAACGACACCCGTTACAACCGTCACCGATCTCCCCTATTACTAGTGAAAACACGGAAAACATTTTTGAGGCGATTAAAATACTCCCCTTACAGTCCTTACACTTATACTACGTATAGTGTGGGAGGTAAAAATCACCGAGAAACATCTCAATAATGAACAAGAGCTAGTGTTGGGAATTCGGACGAAATTATCAAGCTGGCAACACTGATAATCAACGTCGGGAAACTTGTTCCCTTGATGTTTCCGAGCGAATCGCTTTACCACAACGGTCGCATCTCCACGAACTCATATAAACAAGAGAATCAAATTAAGCCCAACTAACAAGTTTTTATGAGAGCTAGAACACGAGGAGACTCCTCTGTGAGTTAAGTGAATGATGAACGGTTGGCGGTCTAAGTAATCGCACGGTCCGGAAATTCCGGTCACTGATCTGGACAGGCGAAGCACAGTGTAAATTTTAAAGCATGGAAAAACTGACAAATTCTAACATGAACTCTAGAGTTATGTCCTTTACATGTAATTACAAAGCCGTGAGGCGATTAGTTACCTTTTCTGGGAAATTAAAAAGCAGAAAGAGATGTTCGCTCGGAGTCAGAGCGATTTATTTATTTATGAAATAACTTCTTTATTCGTTATTCGAGAATTCTGCCCTTTATTATTGAACCGTTGGAAGCAGAGATGATTCCATTCATCTTCATAAGGTCCATATTTATGTGAAGTTTTCTGTCTCAATATCGTTTCCGTTCTTTTTATTGCATCGTTTTATAATTGAGATATCTTGAGGCAGACACAATTTTCCGTTCTCGGCTCCCACGAATAACATGCGAATTTAGAGAGAGAAATAGAATTCGATACTTCAACATGATTCACAACTCCAGGGAAGCATTTGAAGATCTTCCGGGTTATCAGAAAATATGTTTGTTTATGTGGAAAAAGCTAGCTGCTTGTATTTATGAAGAAAAGTGAAAATATGATACCATTGAATTAAGATATTATTGACTGAAGATTCTCTCCCCAGTATTCTGGTACAGAAAAAAATAATAAATTCTGAATGAGAATCACACTTGGAAAATATTATGTTGACAATGATCATGAAGTAAATGATAGTTTTGATTTATTACACTCAATTTTGAATGTTTGTGAATGTAGAGCTGTTTTTCCTCCTCAACACCTAGTTCAGCCTTCTTATTAAGGCTGTATTAAGGAAAGAATCAACTCATAATCTTCAATTTTCTTCTCATCTGTTTCAGGTAATGGAATTCAATATCAGAAGATCTTGAGCTGTGATTGTAATTAAGGTTTGTCTTGATATACAACGATGTTGATTAAAGTGAGTAATTCCTTCATATCTTTGTCAAGAATAACAGGTTCATTGGCATTTGTATCTATAATTTTTCAAAATTGTAGGCTGCACGTTCGGTTGAGGTGAGGTGCCATTCAGTATCAATGAGTGAGACACATCACATCATCATTATGCAAGGTTACATTGACCACACATACAATTTTTTCTACCGAATTTCAGGTAACCACATACTACGACCTTGACTACGAAATAGAATTCTCACCGTCCGGAAATACATAGTTGCAAAATTAATCAAAATTACTAGGGCACTACTAGAGGTCAGATTGATTATATATATATACGTACTTTTTCTTACAATAATACCTGGTCGGGGCATCTGTGCCCTCCGACGAAATCGCAGGAATCGCGCCAGAAAAACCGGAACTACTCATGCCCTATGGTCGGTAAGTAGCTTCTGGTTCGTGAATCGTGTTCCTTAAGTAGTCTTATTGAACCCAGAATGACTGCCGTCTGCATCCGTTCTATCAAGATCTGCGAGTTTTTACAGGCCGGAATGATCTTCTTGTTCAAACGCAGCGAAGACCGAATTCCGTCTAAAACACCGATGATCAGAAACACTTATACAACCTTGTGGCCTGGGTATAGAGTGCGTAGCTTGAACAGGAGATCTTGACACTGTCCATTTTTCCTCCTCTTTCCATACTATGTTCTTCTCTGCCGGAGCAGAGGATTCAATGACATATGTTATAAGGGTTTGGTACAGGTTATCTCCAATATTAAAAAACGAAATCATTTTAGAAAATTTAAATTTCATGTAAAATTTAAATATCTCAAAGAAAAGTGAAGAACATGGGTTGCCAAATGTTGCCAAATGTTTTCTGTATAGTATCAGTTATAAATGTTAGCGTGAAAAAAATTAGATGAATTTCTAAAATAATCACAAGTCAGTTCACACTCGCTTCAAAGAGGGTGATATGATACCATAGCTGACATGGTCAAGAGGGTTTCAGAAGTTTATAGTTCCAAAGGAAATCATAAACCTGTCAATACGAATAACCAATATAGGACGGTAAGCGAATGCTAGCTGAATTGTTAATGGTAACCATCTGGAGATGTTTTATGTACACAAATCAGTTAGTGATATAGGACAGATATATTCAGAAATCCCTACAGAAAACATTCTGAACGGGAGACCTCAAGAAAGGGATCTTTCTGCTCATTTATTAAACAATTCAGGGATCCTTTTCCGAATTGTGAATTGATTTTCGAAGAAAAGGACGCATAAAAATACCAGGGGCATTGCCTAAAGCCTTCAGTTATATTTTATAGCTGGAATTGTTCTCTTGAGAAATCACGTGTAAACTTCAATTCAACTTAATAGTTTCTTCAGAATGTTTTTGGTAAGAATGGTGGATTTCGCTAAATCAGAGTTCAATAAAACATTTAAATCAGTTCATTCGGTGTCGACCCCCTTGGTTCATCCTGGTTGGGTATCAGTTTAATAATCTTGATTTTATTTCCCTAGATTATCTAGGTTTGTATTATTTGAGTCGAGATTTTGATCCTATACTTGTTATTCTTATAAGTTTATAAGTAATAAACTTAATTATAATATTCATTTTTATTACCTTCTATTATCATAGACATTATTTTATTATTATCATCATTAATTTAATTATTATTAAATTTTATTGTTGTTGTTGAGCACGAGTTCATCTGATTTTATATTAACGTTCACCTTTCCACTTACCTTTCAGGGTGGAATCTTAAGTGTCTTGTGAAATAATAGTCAATGATATTTCCCAGGTTTGTTCTGACTAATCAATGATTGGGATCAAACTCCGACGTGTAACGGTTCTCTTAATCTAATGGCCACACTGTCAATAAATAAATAGAATGAGGATTAGGAATAACATAAATTCCTCAAATAAAGTTTTATAGAGATTCATCAAGAGTCACGTTACACATTCATAGTCTTGGTTTGTTGATTGTCAGGCCTATTTGCTTGTATGGACCTGAAGGTCGGAAACTGGTAATTCCAGTAGATCTGGCATTTTTCATTTCCGACGGACTCAATATCTCCTGGCATGTAACTCTGCACCGGCGCTTGGTCTATTCCGTACGAATGCCTTAGATGGTTATTTATGTATTGTCACTGTCTAATCAAGTTAATGTGCTGCAGCAATCAAATATTGATATGGTAAGATTATTATCGAAACAAAATAATAATTATCCCGATAGCAAGTCTTGTAAGTCAAGTGAATTTATTAGTCAACAGAAACTCGACACATCGTTATCAAGCGTATCAGATGTTTCTGTAACAACTGTAATCTCTCCAGCAAAAAAGGGGATTCCTTATAATAAGAAAGTGGTATATAAACCCTCTGAAAACAAGAAACAAAGCAATAAAACATGTGTTCATGTTTACAAAAACATAAATGTAAACAATATACCTAACAAGGAGCTAACGGGTTTGACGTTACAAAGTAACGATGAATCAAAAGAACCCTGGAATGAAGTATTAAAAAGACAACCCAAGAAAATAAGCAAGACCGCAATTGTTGGAACATTTGAAAACAGCGTGAAGCAGATGGTGGTACCTAGGAAATCGTACATTTTTGCTTCAAGATTTAGGCCTGATACTACATGTGAGGATGTTATTAGCTTTCTCAAAAATGATTTTCTAGAAATAGACCGTGAACAACTTGAATCTAAATTTCCTCAGTCTTATGCTTTCTTTAAGATTTCTGTGAATTCCAACAACCTTCAGATAGCGATGGAGCCTGAAAGATAGCCTGAAGGTGCTTTCGTAAATAGGTTTTTTCAACGGCACCGAGTCACCCTTAGCTAGAGCATACAAGGAATGCAATCTTGAGTACGCAAAAGACCAAAATGATTCGAATATTAGACCAGAAAGTCTCCAATTTGTCCAGGTAAATACCCAATCACTCAGAAATAAACTAACACAAATGGGAGTTTTTTTTTGAAAATCGAAAAACCTGATATTTTATGTGTCCAAGAACATTGGGCTAATAAAGAGCCTACTAGAATATGTACAAATAGTAATGAACTATACAAATTGTAGTAATAATGTAAAAGCTAAAATAATCCAACCAAACTTGAGTGACTATCTTGCTATTTCTGCAGAGGTAGAAAGCAACACAATAATAAATTCAACTAGCACAGAAAAATTTCGCAATTGCAGAGAAACATCAGAAAAAAATTTAAATATTTCAAAACATATTCTTGAACATTCCAAAATTTCGGAGTTCTCAAGTCATGTAGATATTGAATGTGCTTATAATACATTTGTAGAGAAGCTGACCGGGCAATTAATATAAGCTGTCTAATTGAGTATATCAAAAACGATAAGGATAATAAGTCTCAACATTGAATCGATAGTGAAATAAGGAGTGAAAGTAAACAACTGAAAGACTTATATTGGCTTACAAAAATCGATCATACTTTGATACTAAGATACAAACAAACAAAAAGAGAATTTGGAAAAAAAATTAAAATGAAAAAAAGGAATACCACAGTAAACTTATAGAGAAATCCAGTAATGCACAAAAAAAATCTTGGCAATTAATTAGACAACAGCTAGAAAAATCAAAACAAAATGTAAAATATGATGTAAAACAAAACAATATTCTAATTTCCCAACCGAAACAAGTGGCGGAATCATTTGGAAAATACTTTTCAACTCTTACTGAAAACAACTTGAAGAAACACTTTGGTTCAAACATATCTCGATCATATACAACAACTGACTGTATTAATAAAACCTTCTTCTATGTACCCACAAGTTGTGCTGATGTACACATTGCTATGAGACAACTAAATAATACAAACAGCACTGGTGTTGACAGTATTTCAACACTGATAATAAAAAACATCAGTAATTACATTGTAGAGCCTCTTGCTGGTCTTATTGATTTATCGATCACCATAGGCAATTTCCCTTCAGCTCTCAAAATCGCGTCCATTATACATATATACAAAGAACTAGATCCGATGAATATGGCAAGTTACCGCTCAGTATCTATTTTAAATGTCTTATCGAAAATAGTTGAAAGAGTTGTAGCAAATAAAATATTTACATTTTTAAATGAATATGGCATAATTAATGAATCGCAACATGGTTTTCGTACAGGCAGATCAACAGAGAGCGCTGCATATGCCTTCACAGAGTATGTTTATGAACACCTAGATAAGAGCAACAAGGTAGCAGGTCTCTTTTTTGATCTGTCCCGTGCTTTTGATAGCTTAAACATTGAATTCACATGTACGAAACTCTACTCGCTGGGAATACGAGGACCCATGTTAGATTGGTTTAGATCTTACTTAACAGCTCGTGAAATAAGTGTGAAATTGAACGACGTTTCGTCAACCGAGTTCGAGATGAGTGTAGGGATTCCCCAGGGATCAGGGTTGGGACCACTCATATTTTGCTATTTGTCAATGATCTGCCAGAACATGTTATTTTAGGACTGATAATAATGTTTGCAGATGATACATCATTAGCAATTTCAGCAAGGACTTTTGAAGAGCTGAGCGTTATCGCAAATACGGTTGCTGTTCAGTTTCACACTTGGTGTAAGGCGAATAGTCTAATATTGAATGAGGAAAAAACCAAAATTATGAACTTCTCTTTCTGTTCAAACAATGAGAATTGTAACTTTCTTATAAATAATGTTATCTTGAAGCCACAAAAGTGTTCGAGATTTCTAGGCTTATATTTTGATAATACACTCTCATGGTGTGAACATGTTGAGAAAGTTTTCAAAAAGAATAATAAAAGCTTCTATGCCATATCTCAATTAAAATCAATATTAGACCAAAAATGTCTCATAAATGTTTATTATGCAATGGTATATTGTCATCTCTCTAACAATTTCACTTTGTGGGGGAACTCAATAAACCACCAGCGAGTTTTCATCGCTCAAAAGCGAGTGATTAGACTAATGTTCAGCATGGGAAGAAGGGATTCCTGTCGACCTACTTTCGTATAAACAAATTGATGACATTCCCCAGCATCTATATAAAACATAATTCGGACAACTACAAAACAAATGCCAACTATCATTCTTACGAGACTAGACAGAAGTCAGTATTAGCCATCAAAATACATAATACTTGTAAATACGAAAAAGCCACTTCCTATATAGGCATCAAACAATTTAATTATTTGCCCGAAAATATAAGAACTCTGGAATTGCGAAAGTTCAAGTCATCAGTTAAAAGCTTCTCAAGCATGCGTTTTATACTGTAGATGAATACATGAACCAAAAAAAATTAATTTTTGATGTGTCTACATTGTCCTCAAAATTTTATTGTGTCTTTATTGTAGTATCATTGTTATAATGCCTTTATTTTATCAATTCTAGTTTTATACCTCATTTTAACTTTATTATCTAATTTTATGATTGTGAATGCCAGGTTTTTATTATTCAACATGACGTGTCCTATCCATTTATGTAAATTGGCTTCTGGATAAATAAAATATTCTATTCTATTCTATTCTATTTTATTCTATGGTTATTTTTCCCATTCTTCAACTATGCGGGAGGAAAACCCTTAATTCGAAGAACATCTTGTGAGCCAGCGGTGGAATGTTGAGATAGGAGATAGGCATTCGAAATTTTATTGAAGGTTTGGAGGTTACATGCATAAGTAAGGGCTCCACAACTTCACCGTTCGATTGAAAAATGAATTCTAGTAGGAAAAAGTTGGGCAGGTGTCGAACTTGACAATGAAGGGGTAACTAGCTTGAGCTCGTCTAGTCCGCCTTCCTGGAATATCTCGTGTTGGTATAGCAGACAAGATTTCCGATGAACAACGACCAAGGAAATATCTATAGAGGAGGTTGAGATCGTCCACCTTTCTATAATGTTCTAGAGTGGTCAATGAATTTGTAATTGTCACATCATCAATCAAATGTATAGCTCTTCTGGATAGAATACAAGAGCTTCAGCGTATGTTTGGGAGCCGAGTACAAACATATGGATAGTACTTCTCTACTAGATTATCAGATCCCCATTCCAAAATCGTTGCCAGATCGCAATTAATTGCGCCAACCTGTCTCTGCCTCGCTCCTCTGGCTTCATTGGATGATAAAAGGGCTGTAGATGATAAAGTGGTATGAAGTGTAACATAATTTGCAAAGTTGTCACACTGTGACAATTTCGAAGCCAGGAGTTATCAACTAAAGCTGAGTCCTATAATCATGTGCTCAAATGTTATAAACCAGTCGGAATGTGGTACAAATTGAGGGACGAGGCTAAACCATGGTTTGGTTGGGAGTTTATTTACAAAAATGTTGGATTATAAGTGTCGATTTGGTGTTTCAATATTATGTGACTATTGTTTTCTGAACGTTTTAAAATTTCTATGGATTCTAGAATAATGAGTTTATGTCCCTTTTCTTGAATATGTAAGATATTGGGATCAACGATACGTCATAATTTAAATTCCTGGCGTTCAAAGAGCAACTGGATAAGGAAGAACGTTTCTGAATGCGGTGTGAAACACGAGAATTCCAACTGCAAATTATTAGAATACATTAGAAATTCCTTGGCTTGGTGATAATGTATGTACTAATGAAGGTAGTTCATTGATGCCACAAATAACTCTCGATGTGCCGCAGCATAGTGTATAACCAGGCAAACTCTGTTATTAATTATTAGTGTGTTCCAATTATTCCGTTTCTAGGGTTCGGTACATATGAAGTGATAATTACTAGACCCCAAACATCTCCCAATTATGAGTCGTGAATATTTTCATTCTTCATAAAATGATGTTCGTTATCTTATATAAAATGTTAATATCTGAATTAAACACAAAAGTATATTTCGATAACAATATATTAGTCATTGTTTCACCACCTAGTGGCATCCTTTAGGATTACACATGTTTCATTAAATCCGATCGTGCTGGTTCACCGGAATTCACATTCACTTTCATTACGAAAACCAACTGTACATGACTATAATAAATAGCTGTATCACATCAAAAAAGCAATGGGAAATAGTAGTTTGAAAAATATTACATGGGTACGAACTATTCTATATTAATCAATCTCGAATACCTATTCACTTCATTGTAGCAGACGTAGGCGCTAATAATAATAATAATTTCGGTGAAAGTATAAAATGTGAGTATAGACGACAAAAAAATTTGCTTTCGTCTTTTGTTTCCGAGTTATAAACAACAGTTCGATTCTTCTATTTTTGAACACATGACAATATCTTGTTTGATTGTAAGACTAAAGAAACGGCATTCACATTCATTTACAGACACTTTTTTCTGTATAATACAGTAGCGTAGAAAATGAAAAAAAGTGTGATTTCGAGTTATGGCATAATGTTGTAATATTTTAAATAGAAATCATAATTGGCTATGGTTTAGTCAATAAGAATTTTTATTTTTTCTCTGAACTGTGTATCATACGTGAGATGTCTCTTGATGCGTGAGTCTTCCATGACAGTGCTCATTTGTTTATCAGTAAATTGCATATTTATAATTTTCACCATCGTACTTACACCTCATTCAATCTTACAAGTTATATCTCACAAAAGTTACCAAAAATTCGATTTGTTAGAAAGCTTTATTCAGTGTAAGTAATAACAATAAATTGTCACATTGCATCCGAAATATAGTCCAATCGCTCACCAGAAAGAAGACAACGTAATAAGGGTATAATTTTCCAGAGGTTAGAAAAAATTCTCATCAACTGCTGGTCCTTCAATAAGCCACTACCAGAAAATGAGATATTTATATCTAATTATATAATACATTACAATTACAAAATAAAAATTCAAATTGAATTGAAAGTTATTTCCGAAACTTAAATTACAACTCTACAAAATCCTCTGAACTGCATTAGATATATGAAAATTTAAAATGGAATTCACACAGAGTATAACATTTTGTGTTATCGAACTTGAACTCGAACAAAAACTGAAAGCAACAAGCATTCATCAAGAATCTAAAACAATTCTGACTTAGCGAAATCCTCCCTTCCTGCCGACAACACTCTGAAGGAACTATTAAGCTAAATTATTTGGAAATGACGTGCCACGTGATTCTTCAAGAGAATACTTCAAGTTACAAAATATAACTGAAGGTTTTTGGCATCGCTCCTGTTATTTAGAATGCGTCCTTTTTCTCAAAAAAAAAACAATCTGCAATTAGGGGAAGGATCCCCGAATGGCTTAACCAATAAGCTGTAGGATAGTTAATAATTCTTTCCCTCTCTTACGGTCTCTAACTCAGATTGTTTTCGGTGGGGATTTCTTAGCATATCTGTCCTTTTCTAAATAATACTGATTCCTTCTTTACTAATTATTTCGACTATAATCAAGACTATATTTAATTACAATTTTTATGATAAGATACTACGATACGTCCAGATTTACGTTTGATACACTTTGATTAATTATGTAACATATGAAATAAAGACATTTAAAACTTCCATATTAAGATCCACAACGGATCTGAAATAACTCGCTACCTAAGCATCTCCAGATGATTGACATTAACATTTATTATAGCCTAGCATTCGTTTTCCGTCCTGTATTGATTTATAATTTCCTTTAGAACAAGAAACTTGTATGAAATTATTGGAACCATCTCGACCATGCCAGTTATGGTTATCACCCTTCCTGAAGCGTCTTGTATTTAATTTAGAAATCCTTTCACTTTTCTCATGCTTCATTTGTTATTGATACTAAACAGGAGACATCATGCAACCTCTTGATGTTCTCCTCATTTTGCTTTTAGATATTTTAATTTTACGTGAAATTTTAATTTCAATTTTAAAAATGATTTTGTTTTGAATATTGGAAACGACCTCTACGTAAGTAGCCCTTATTACAGCATCCTCATTTCAATTTTATGATATAAACAAGATTATTAATATGCAATTTACTGAGAAACGGATGAACATTATCATACATTACACACATCTCATTGGAATAAATATTTAAAAAAACGCAAATGATCTACTAAAGGATAATTTGCGCTATTAGATACTTACACATAACAATCGCCGCCACATATGATATCAGTATAGTTCGAAATGGAGAATAATTTTCTTTTTAACCAAATCATAGCCAACTACGGAAAATAGAACTTTATGCCATAATCAAAATTACACCATCTTCTTAATTTTCTCAACGCTACCTAACTACAAAAAAGTGCCTCAATATTGTAAAATTTGTTTTCTCCTGTCTATACACCCAACGAAGATATTGACATGTGTCTAAAAGCCGAAAAATCGAAATTTTGTTTATAACTTGAAAACAAAAGTGAATTTGTCTCATAAAAACATATCATAAATGTATATTTTAATGTATCTCTTACACTTACCGAGTTACCCTATGCACTCATCGAAATTTGCCCATCCTGTACAAGTAGGTACAGCTTACGGATGCGAAACATAGAAAATCTAATAACTTTCCAGAAAATATAAAATTCATCCACTTTATGTGCCGCTATTTATTCATGTTTCCAAACCCCTGGCTCCAAAATGCAACCAATGCAGGCAATATACTATAAAATCGTAACAATTACAGTGAATACAAAAACGGTAGATCATCAAAAAAATTCGGTGAGCGATCTAGAAACGATAGATTTGGCAGCACTGTGCACATCTAGTTACCTAACCTAGTAACCTAGTATTTTGAAAATCACTTGATTCGATCAACAGAATCGGATTCGATTCAATAACGTTCGACTCAGACATTTTGCCAAAGAAGCAGCTGGTATGCCTTTGTGCATCACCATTATTATTATTATTTATTAAGGATAGAGTTGAGGATGAAATTCTGAATGAATCATTGATACATAGCATTCAAAGTAGCTAAATAACAGTTATTGAATCAAATACTAAATAGTATCAATATTACAATGCATAAAATATAATATTGATTGAAATATAATAATAGAAAAATTGATTTATAATATTACCTGCATTGAACTATATCAATTGTGAAATAGCAATGAGTCAACATGATTTTTAAATGAGCTAACGGAAGATGCTCCAACAGTGTCAGGTTCAATGCATCTCATACTCTATTACAAATGAAATTTTGCGTACAGGTTGTTTTATAATTTCCAAGCCTTGATTTGAAAGAATGACCATGTAAAGGCTGGCCCGCATTCACGGCAAATATTTCACAGAGATTTACAGAAAACGTATTGTGACGGATTCTATATATTGTGATTTGCTCTTTACGCCTAAGCCTATCTTACGCTTTAGGAATTTCAATCAAACCCAATTGTTACGGGTAATCAGGACGAATTGCCTCATATGACATCCTCGTTGCCTTGCTTCGAGCTGATTGGATTGAATTTACATCTCTCACAAGCACAGGGCACCACACAGAACAACCTAATTCTATCATAGGTGGCACATGGGTTCTAGAAAGAAAGTATGGTGTTTGCACTGGTAGATTAGAGAAAACTTCATCAAACAAAAATACAGGAGTATTTGCGTTCTTGCATTCTTCCTCGATGTGACGCAAACACGTGAGGACAGCAGAGATAGTGATAACTAAGTCTTTCAGTGTAGTTACTATACTTAACTGCAATCCATTTAGATGGTGGGAAAGATATTTAATGTTTTTCTCAATGTGGAGTATTGTGCATTCACTCGAGTTTAAGTAATTATTCAATGATATCAGCCATGACTTAAACCATTCAGAAATCCTATCCAAATCATGTTGAAACGAGTGACGGTGTGAAAGAGAGTATACAACTTGATATCGTCTGTATATTGCAAACAGTTAGAAGAGACTTGTCCTGGAATATCGGAATTATAAATTAAAAATAATAATGGAACAATCAAAGCCCCTGAGGTACTCCGCTAGATACATCTACATATCGTGCAAAACATGAATCAAATTTTACTCTGAATTAACGGGACCCCGATCGAAGACTTTACTTTTACTAGATATATTACGCCTATTGGTATGTTATTATTTGTAACCAATGTCCAATCATTCTCACATGAAAGTAAGTTAATAGTTATAGACCAGGTACCCGTTCTGGTTTTCCGGAATAATATTATGCTGAAACGCAAACGTTAACATACACTACTAAGATTCGTTCCATCAGTTTACCTCCGATGATCGTGAGACTTATCAAACGATAGTTTTCAGCTAATATTTTCCCTATTTTTTTGTGTACACCAATAACAACTGTTGAGATCCAATACATGGGTAGCATGGTTGATTTGAATGACCTTCCGATAACCAAAGCAAGTGGTTTACTTATTGTAAGTGCGCAGGTTTTCAGTAACGTAGTAGAAAACCATTAGCGTTTTCTTAAGATTTTGGGAAGTATGTCACGTTTATTTCACAAGACACTCAAGATTCAATACACTGGAACGTAAGTGTCAGAGTAAACGCTAATATTAATCAGATAAACTCGTCCTCAACAACAATATTGAAATTTTATAATGAAAATAACTATTAAATTAATAATAAAACAATGATTATGACAATTGACAATGAAAGAATATTATAATTAACTTTATAACTAATAAGAATGAAGAATAAGATCAAACACGAAACTCAAATCAAACAAAGCTAGCTTATCTGAACTAACTAAGAGACAGAAATAAAACTGAGTATTAAATAGATTTCCCAACCAGGATGAACCTATGGGATCGCAACTAAATGAACTGATTTGAATGTATTTTCGAACTTGAACTTGCATAAAATCTGGAAACAACAAGCTTTGATTGAAAATCTAAAACAAGTCTCATTTAGTGGATCCACCCTTCTCACAAAAAACTCTCTGAAGGAACTATTAAGTTAAATTAATTGGTAATGACAAAGTGCCACGTGATTTCTCAAGAGAATACTTTAAGTTAAAAAATACAACTGAAGGTTTTTGGCATTGCTCCTGCTATTTATGATGCTCTTTCTCAAAAATCAAATCCAATTAGGACAAGGATCCCCGAATTGTTTAACCAATAAGCAGTAAGATAGTTAATAATTATTTCCCTCTCTCTAACTCAGAATGTTTTTGAAGTTGAACCTATCTGTTCTTTTCTAAATATTACTTACTTCCTTCTTAATCATTATTTCAACTATAATCAAGATTGAAAATATATTCTGAGAGATTTTTTTACAAAATATTAAGGTTCCTAACAGTTTTTCGAAAAATAACTCGTAGTTACCATCGCATGGTCTATATACGCTCACAATACAGCAATTAAAGTCGCCCTTCACTATTCTAATCGCACAACATTCGTAGATCATTTTTTCTGATAACGTCTCCCCACAATTCAATTTTCGTACACTGTATGATGTGGATGTAGTGCTTTTCATGTACATTATTGTTCCACCGTGGATATGATTTTGGTGGTATAATTTGGTTTTTATATCGTATCCTTCAAGCACTAACAAATTGATGCTGTCTTTATTAGCCCAATATTCTTGGACACATAAAATATCAGGTTGTTCGATTTTCAAAAAACTTCCATTTGTGTAAGTTTCGGTGCTGTTGGTCTCCTTTGAAAAAAACTATTTACGAAAGCACCTTCAGGCTATCTTTCAGGCCCCATCGCTTTCTAAAGGTTGTTGGAATTCACAGAAATCTTAAAGAAAGCATAAGACTGAGGAAATTTAGATTCAAGTTGTTCACAGTCTATTTCTAGAAAACCATTTTTGAGAAAGCTAATAACATCCTCACATGTATTATGAGGCCTAAATCTTGAAGTAAAAATGTACGAATTCCTAGGTACCACCATCTGCTTCACGCTATTTTTAAATGTTCCAACAATTGCTGTCTTGCTTATTCTCTTGGGTTGTCTTTTTAATACTTCATTCCAGAGTTCTTGAATTCATCATTACTTTGTAACGTCAAACCCGTTAGCTCATTGTTAGGTATATTGTTTACATTTATATTTTTGTAAACATGATCAGATGTTTTATTGCTTTGTTTCTTGTTTTCAGAGGGTTTATATACCGCTTTCTTATTATAAGGAATCCCCTTTTTTGCTGGAAAGATTACAGTTGTTACAGAAACATTTTTTTTTTTTTTAATCTGGAGGAGAGGAAATCTTGCATAAGACACCGGTCTTTCCGGGAGTGTCGGATTCTTACCAACTAAAATCTCTCCTCCTCGTCTCACCCCTCTCACTGGAACCGCTTTCGCATTACTCCGGCGAGTGGGGCCGTCTGGGTTTCATCTTGGTGGTCGTCTCTGGTTTTCCTTTTCAAATTCTAGATTCTATTTCTTTGTTCTCTATTATGCCTCTGATTGCCCTATATGAGCATTTAACCTTTCCTCACTTGACATAAGATTCCTCATCATATTCCTAGTTGTGAATTCCCTTCCCGTTGAATCGTAGAAGTCTTCTCTAATATTTTCCCATCTAGGACATGCAAAGAGAGTGTGCTCCGCGTCATCTTGTCTTCCACAATATGAGCATGCTTCAGATTCTACTTTCCTGCGGTCGTATATGTATTTCCTGAAACATCCATGCCCAGAAATAGCTTGTGTGATAAAATAGTCGACCTCGCCGTAAGGCCTTCCAATCCATTCTTGGATATCTGGTATCAGTTTATGCGTCCATCTGCCATATTTGCCGTTGTTCCACTTATCTTGCCAACTGGAAATCAAGTGTGCTCCAGCTGTGATTCCATCCACGCCACTATATTTGCCTTGCCTTCCTTGGATCAAGAGTTCTATTGGTGGAACTCCAGCTATCACGCCCGCTCCCTCTGCCGAAATTGTCCTGTAGGCGCAGCAAATTCTTATCGTCATCTTCCTTTGTATCCTCGTAAGCTTAGCAACTAATTTTTGGTTTTTGATGACCGAATGCCAGGCAGATGCTGCGTACAACATTTGTGACTGGGCAACACTTAATAAAATTCTTCTTTTAGACGATCGAGGTCCACCGACATTTGGCAAAAGCCCCGACAGAGCTGTCACTGTTTTCTCAACTTTAATGGTGATCTGGTTTGTGTGTTCAACAAACGTGAGTTTGGTGTCCAACCAGACTCCAAGATATTTGACAGCCTTTTTTGGTGATACTATCACACCCTGCACTTCGAATTGAATTGGACCAATTTTTCGTTTCGTCGTTAGGAGGGCAGCTTCCGTCTTCTCGGGTGCTAGTTTCAGCTTCTTTTGATCCAACCAGTTTGAAACACATTGTAGTGCAATGTTTGCTGTGTTCATCAGGATATTTTCTCCTTTAGCAACCACTACCATCGTAATGTCGTCTGCAAACCCTAAAAGCCTAACCCCAGCAGGTAGTTCTATCCTTGAAAGTCCGTCGTACAGTATATTCCATAGGGTTGGACCCAAGACTGACCCTTGTGGCACCCCGCTGGAGATTTCTCCTGTTTTAGAAACGTTTTCTGCTTCAAGGATTATGTGTCTATCAGCAAGATACGACGCTATCACACTAATTAGGCTTTCGTCTATCTTCCTTCGTCTGAGTTCTTCGAGTATCAACTGCCAGCTGGCACTGTTTGAGGCGTTCTTAACATCTAGGGTTACGACTGCGCACAGCCTTCGGTGTGCACTGCTATACTCTGTCTCAGTTTTTCTCGCGATTTTTATCACTTCATTTATGGCATCTACTGTTTGTTACCCTTCTCTAAATCCATATTGCCTCTTTGATAGTTCCCCCGTACGAAGTAGCTCTCCCTTCAATCTGATAAGGAAAAGTTTCTCTTATAGTTTACCTTCTACGTCGAGCAAGCATATCGGTCTATATGCTGCCGAGTTTTCAGTTTATCACCTTTCTTCAGCAGCAGCAGTCTTGCACGTTTCCATTCTATTGGAAACTTTGCTTGTCTCGCCAAGTTATTATAAAGCGCCAGGACATACTCGGCTCTATTGGTCGCAAGTGTTTTAATTATTTCTGGTGGGATATATCCCGGTCCAGGGGCTTTATTTGGCTTTAGTTTATCACTTGCCATGCGCAGTTCATCTATACTAAAATTTTTAAATATCACAGTCTTATCACAGTTGAAGGTCGCTTGCTCATGCACCGGGAAGAGGTTGTCCACCACTTTTTCCGTGGTATGCATAGCAATTTGTTGTCTGGGTGGGTAGCCGATCGTACTCCTCATTACAATCTTGTAGCCGGCCCCCCATATATCACAGTCTATACTATCACAGATACGTTTCCAGTGTTCACACTTCGATTTTTTTATACTTATTTGAAGTATTTTCTTGCTTGCTTTGTAGTCCTCCCATAGGCGCTGGCTTTCTTCTGATAGGTTCCTCCTCATATTTCTTGTGTATAATTGTCTCTTCCTATAACAATCCTTACGTTTCTGGGCAATATCATTATTCCACCAGTAGATGGGCATTTGTTTCTTCATGTTGCTTCTCTAAGGCATTGTTAGGTCACAGATATCAGTCAGTGTCTGAGTGAGGGCTGCTGCAGATGGAATGATGTCCTCCTCTCGAGCTAAGACAGTCAGGTTTTGTAATTTTTGCTTGTCTAGTTTTTTGGTCTGCCAGCCTTTGCTACCGTGTGTTTTCTGCTGCGGTATTGGATTGTCTGCGACTTCAAAAACGATGTAGTTGTGGTCGCTCAAGGATTCCAGGTCACTCACTTCCCAATTTGTGATTCTCTTCTTAATATCGGTAGTAGCTATCGTTAGATCTAGAATAGAGGTATAGTTTCCTCTCTGGAATGTGGGTCTGTTCCCTTCATTCACTACCACGAGGTCATTTTCAGCCAGCCATTCCGTTACTATTTGCCCTCTCCTGTCTGTTATATCCAGGCCCCATTGCGGAGATTTTGCATTGAAGTCTCCCACTATGATTGCTTCCACTTTACTTAGTCTTATAAGTCTAGCGATATCCCAGAGAATGTCTTCCAGATCTTCGGGTTCATCATTTGGAGATGCGTAGCAGTTATAGAGTGTGAAGTCTGGCATAACTATATATGTGAAACTGCGCCCTTTGCGGTATTTATTTATAATGACATCACTATTATTTATTTTGTTGGCTGTATCTAAGTTTGCATCATACGTCCAATCTTTCCTACTTCTGATAGCATTACGGTTTGGTTCAACCATTAGGGTGATTTGAGCACCAATTTCCCTTGCCGTGGCCAATGCTAAGTCCTGGCATGGACGTCTTCTGAAGGTGTTGATTTGAAGAAACTTTATATTTGAATTATGTTTTCAGTCTGTTGGAGCACCTCCCGTTGTTTCCTTTCATCCTCAATACTTGAGCACTTCGAACTCGAGGATTGGTGTCCTTCCAGTTTGCAATGCATGCAAAAGGGGTTGTTCGTGCAGTCCACTGCCTTGTGTCTCTGCTGGGTGCATTTGAGGCATAGATTTTCCCTGTCTGGTCCCTTACATTCAGCTTTTGTATGACCGTATATCCAGCATCTGAAACATTTGAGCTCCTTCTTCGTTTCTAAGATCCTACATGGTTTCCACCGAATTCTTATCTTTCCCATATCTAACAGTTTTTTCGCTTCTGCTTGGTTGAGAACAACAGTCACATTTTGATTATTCGCGGAAGCAGGCCGGAGGGCTTTCACCTCTAGGTCTCCTGGCTTCACCGATATAGCGTTTATGATGGCATCTCTAACTTCCTCGATGGAAGTCACCTCATCCAGGTCCTTTATGTGAAGTACAGTTTTACTCACAAGAAGTCATGTCAATATATCAGGTACGGTTTGCTGGAGTTTTTCCTTTAAAATTCTTAGCTTATTACCTCCATCTCTCACAGTGAGGAGTAGGTCTCCACTTTTGGTCTTCTTGAGGTCCTTTATCTCGACCCCGAGCTCGCTGGGATTTACTTTTTGTCTCACTGTTTTGAGCAGGTCTGCATAGCTGACATTGGGGATTTTCACGAGTAGCGCATCCTGTTTCGTTTTCCTCAGTTTTGCAGGAGTGTCAGTTACAGTGGCCTTAGCAGCTTTTTGTTTTGACCTTGGTGGCTGGTTGTCATCGAGTTCCTTCACTAGTGTCATTTCTATTGCCGAGTCTGCAAACTGAAATTCCAATAGCCTAATCATCATTAGTCCATTTATTCCCTCCATTTCAGGAATAACTAATTTGGTTCTTCCCAGGCGTATCATAAAAGCTTTAACACTTTTCATTGCTTGCAATATGCTCTCGTCGTCTGCCTCTTGATAACGCCCACCATCTGATATAATTGGATAGAGTATCACCATGGACTTGTGGGTAAGGTTTCCTTCTTCATCGGGAAAGCCCAGCGAGTGAATCATCATTGCTACTTCACCCCTCGATTTACCTTGCTTTTCGAGATCCTCCTTGCCGCCAAGTTTGTCCATCACCCTACTTACTAACTTGTGGGTGGTTGTAAAGTCTTTGTTACAAGGAAGGAACATTACCTGATCGCTTGCTATCTCCCATATATTTCCGCGATAGATTTGGATTTTTGAAAAGATCTCATCCCGCCAGTCTTCTTCAGAGATTTGTTTGAAGCTCTCACAGCTATCATCTGGTCTCAGCAGCTGCCTCCTGGTACATTTGAGTTGTTCTTCTTTACAGCTCGCACATTGTACCTTATGGGAGGTGATGTTTTCTATTTCATTTTTGTGCAGATCTTTCATCTGTTTCATTTGCATGCGTAGGTTTGATGCTTCAGTTCTCCACTCTTTTTCTTTTTCCTCTGTTCCAGATGAGACCTCGTGTAACCATTTCTCCATTTCGTCACTCTGGAGTTTTTCCAGTTGGAAAAGTAGGTTTCCAGATACATCCGTTATTTCCTTCTTTGGCTCATACATATCTTTGACAACTTTATCTAGCTGCCTGATGTGTCGGGACAAACTTTCCATTATATTTTTTAATTCCATCCGATTTTCCGGTTACCTGGTTATTCTCATGATTACTCACCTTATCTTTCTTAGAGTCTATTCTGTTTCTCTTGTATGATTGGCTTGTTTCAGGGGTCTCACGTCTTTCCCCATCTGGGAATCCTTGTTTGTCTCCACCAGTGACAGGAAAAACTCCCATCCTGACTGGTGACCTATGAATTGAGTCCCTTCTTAGAAAAGGATTCGGTATCTCATTATCTGCTTCTTTTAAATTAAGTTTCAAATCTGTCATTTTGCTACCATGAGAAGGGTCGAAAAAAATGTCACCCCCTGGCAGTGCGCCCATACCAGGAGGAAGGCTATATACTGCGGAGGCCGCCCGGTTTCCGCAGGTTTTAACGACTTCGCTGTCGGGTGTTTTATAGAGGTTCTCTCCTCGCGAGCCGGTCGATTAAAACAAGCCCCCCGTTTTTAGATCCCACAGAACACCCCTCTCAGACTCGCCTCTCTGCGGTTCGAACTGTGGTCTGAATTTACGGTATTAGCGAGCGATTGGCGATTACCCGCCCGTGGCAAAGGCCCTCGGGTTGCCAATCCCGAAGTGCTTTTACATCGCTTTGCCCTAGGTCGAGTGCTATAATCATGTGCTCAAATGTTATAAACCAGTCGGAATGTGGTACAAATTGAGGGACGAGGCTAAACCATGGTTTGGTTGGGAGTTTATTTACAAAAATGTTGGATTATAAGTGTCGATTTGGTGTTTCAATATTATGTGACTATTGTTTTCTGAACGTTTTAAAATTTCTATGGATTCTAGAATAATGAGTTTATGTCCCTTTTCTTGAATATGTAAGATATTGGGATCAACGATACGTCATAATTTAAATTCCTGGCGTTCAAAGAGCAACTGGATAAGGAAGAACGTTTCTGAATGCGGTGTGAAACACGAGAATTCCAACTGCAAATTATTAGAATACATTAGAAATTCCTTGGCTTGGTGATAATGTATGTACTAATGAAGGTAGTTCATTGATGCCACAAATAACTCTCGATGTGCCGCAGCATAGTGTATAACCAGGCAAACTCTGTTATTAATTATTAGTGTGTTCCAATTATTCCGTTTCTAGGGTTCGGTACATATGAAGTGATAATTACTAGACCCCAAACATCTCCCAATTATGAGTCGTGAATATTTTCATTCTTCATAAAATGATGTTCGTTATCTTATATAAAATGTTAATATCTGAATTAAACACAAAAGTATATTTCGATAACAATATATTAGTCATTGTTTCACCACCTAGTGGCATCCTTTAGGATTACACATGTTTCATTAAATCCGATCGTGCTGGTTCACCGGAATTCACATTCACTTTCATTACGAAAACCAACTGTACATGACTATAATAAATAGCTGTATCACATCAAAAAAGCAATGGGAAATAGTAGTTTGAAAAATATTACATGGGTACGAACTATTCTATATTAATCAATCTCGAATACCTATTCACTTCATTGTAGCAGACGTAGGCGCTAATAATAATAATAATTTCGGTGAAAGTATAAAATGTGAGTATAGACGACAAAAAAATTTGCTTTCGTCTTTTGTTTCCGAGTTATAAACAACAGTTCGATTCTTCTATTTTTGAACACATGACAATATCTTGTTTGATTGTAAGACTAAAGAAACGGCATTCACATTCATTTACAGACACTTTTTTCTGTATAATACAGTAGCGTAGAAAATGAAAAAAAGTGTGATTTCGAGTTATGGCATAATGTTGTAATATTTTAAATAGAAATCATAATTGGCTATGGTTTAGTCAATAAGAATTTTTATTTTTTCTCTGAACTGTGTATCATACGTGAGATGTCTCTTGATGCGTGAGTCTTCCATGACAGTGCTCATTTGTTTATCAGTAAATTGCATATTTATAATTTTCACCATCGTACTTACACCTCATTCAATCTTACAAGTTATATCTCACAAAAGTTACCAAAAATTCGATTTGTTAGAAAGCTTTATTCAGTGTAAGTAATAACAATAAATTGTCACATTGCATCCGAAATATAGTTCAATCGCTCACCAGAAAGAAGACAACGTAATAAGGGTATAATTTTCCAGAGGTTAGAAAAAATTCTCATCAACTGCTGGTCCTTCAATAAGCCACTACCAGAAAATGAGATATTTATATCTAATTATATAATACATTACAATTACAAAATAAAAATTCAAATTGAATTGAAAGTTATTTCCGAAACTTAAATTACAACTCTACAAAATCCTCTGAACTGCATTAGATATATGAAAATTTAAAATGGAATTCACACAGAGTATAACATTTTGTGTTATCGAACTTGAACTCGAACAAAAACTGAAAGCAACAAGCATTCATCAAGAATCTAAAACAATTCTGACTTAGCGAAATCCTCCCTTCCTGCCGACAACACTCTGAAGGAACTATTAAGCTAAATTATTTGGAAATGACGTGCCACGTGATTCTTCAAGAGAATACTTCAAGTTACAAAATATAACTGAAGGTTTTTGGCATCGCTCCTGTTATTTAGAATGCGTCCTTTTTCTCAAAAAAAAAACAATCTGCAATTAGGGGAAGGATCCCCGAATGGCTTAACCAATAAGCTGTAGGATAGTTAATAATTCTTTCCCTCTCTTACGGTCTCTAACTCAGATTGTTTTCGGTGGGGATTTCTTAGCATATCTGTCCTTTTCTAAATAATACTGATTCCTTCTTTACTAATTATTTCGACTATAATCAAGACTATATTTAATTACAATTTTTATGATAAGATACTACGATACGTCCAGATTTACGTTTGATACACTTTGATTAATTATGTAACATATGAAATAAAGACATTTAAAACTTCCATATTAAGATCCACAACGGATCTGAAATAACTCGCTACCTAAGCATCTCCAGATGATTGACATTAACATTTATTATAGCCTAGCATTCGTTTTCCGTCCTGTATTGATTTATAATTTCCTTTAGAACAAGAAACTTGTATGAAATTATTGGAACCATCTCGACCATGCCAGTTATGGTTATCACCCTTCCTGAAGCGTCTTGTATTTAATTTAGAAATCCTTTCACTTTTCTCATGCTTCATTTGTTATTGATACTAAACAGGAGACATCATGCAACCTCTTGATGTTCTCCTCATTTTGCTTTTAGATATTTTAATTTTACGTGAAATTTTAATTTCAATTTTAAAAATGATTTTGTTTTGAATATTGGAAACGACCTCTACGTAAGTAGCCCTTATTACAGCATCCTCATTTCAATTTTATGATATAAACAAGATTATTAATATGCAATTTACTGAGAAACGGATGAACATTATCATACATTACACACATCTCATTGGAATAAATATTTAAAAAAACGCAAATGATCTACTAAAGGATAATTTGCGCTATTAGATACTTACACATAACAATCGCCGCCACATATGATATCAGTATAGTTCGAAATGGAGAATAATTTTCTTTTTAACCAAATCATAGCCAACTACGGAAAATAGAACTTTATGCCATAATCAAAATTACACCATCTTCTTAATTTTCTCAACGCTACCTAACTACAAAAAAGTGCCTCAATATTGTAAAATTTGTTTTCTCCTGTCTATACACCCAACGAAGATATTGACATGTGTCTAAAAGCCGAAAAATCGAAATTTTGTTTATAACTTGAAAACAAAAGTGAATTTGTCTCATAAAAACATATCATAAATGTATATTTTAATGTATCTCTTACACTTACCGAGTTACCCTATGCACTCATCGAAATTTGCCCATCCTGTACAAGTAGGTACAGCTTACGGATGCGAAACATAGAAAATCAAATAACTTTCCAGAAAATATAAAATTCATCCACTTTATGTGCCGCTATTTATTCATGTTTCCAAACCCCTGGCTCCAAAATGCAACCAATGCAGGCAATATACTATAAAATCGTAACAATTACAGTGAATACAAAAACGGTAGATCATCAAAAAAATTCGGTGAGCGATCTAGAAACGATAGATTTGGCAGCACTGTGCACATCTAGTTACCTAACCTAGTAACCTAGTATTTTGAAAATCACTTGATTCGATCAACAGAATCGGATTCGATTCAATAACGTTCGACTCAGACATTTTGCCAAAGAAGCAGCTGGTATGCCTTTGTGCATCACCATTATTATTATTATTTATTAAGGATAGAGTTGAGGATGAAATTCTGAATGAATCATTGATACATAGCATTCAAAGTAGCTAAATAACAGTTATTGAATCAAATACTAAATAGTATCAATATTACAATGCATAAAATATAATATTGATTGAAATATAATAATAGAAAAATTGATTTATAATATTACCTGCATTGAACTATATCAATTGTGAAATAGCAATGAGTCAACATGATTTTTAAATGAGCTAACGGAAGATGCTCCAACAGTGTCAGGTTCAATGCATCTCATACTCTATTACAAATGAAATTTTGCGTACAGGTTGTTTTATAATTTCCAAGCCTTGATTTGAAAGAATGACCATGTAAAGGCTGGCCCGCATTCACGGCAAATATTTCACAGAGATTTACAGAAAACGTATTGTGACGGATTCTATATATTGTGATTTGCTCTTTACGCCTAAGCCTATCTTACGCTTTAGGAATTTCAATCAAACCCAATTGTTACGGGTAATCAGGACGAATTGCCTCATATGACATCCTCGTTGCCTTGCTTCGAGCTGATTGGATTGAATTTACATCTCTCACAAGCACAGGGCACCACACAGAACAACCTAATTCTATCATAGGTGGCACATGGGTTCTAGAAAGAAAGTATGGTGTTTGCACTGGTAGATTAGAGAAAACTTCATCAAACAAAAATACAGGAGTATTTGCGTTCTTGCATTCTTCCTCGATGTGACGCAAACACGTGAGGACAGCAGAGATAGTGATAACTAAGTCTTTCAGTGTAGTTACTATACTTAACTGCAATCCATTTAGATGGTGGGAAAGATATTTAATGTTTTTCTCAATGTGGAGTATTGTGCATTCACTCGAGTTTAAGTAATTATTCAATGATATCAGCCATGACTTAAACCATTCAGAAATCCTATCCAAATCATGTTGAAACGAGTGACGGTGTGAAAGAGAGTATACAACTTGATATCGTCTGTATATTGCAAACAGTTAGAAGAGACTTGTCCTGGAATATCGGAATTATAAATTAAAAATAATAATGGAACAATCAAAGCCCCTGAGGTACTCCGCTAGATACATCTACATATCGTGCAAAACATGAATCAAATTTTACTCTGAATTAACGGGACCCCGATCGAAGACTTTACTTTTACTAGATATATTACGCCTATTGGTATGTTATTATTTGTAACCAATGTCCAATCATTCTCACATGAAAGTAAGTTAATAGTTATAGACCAGGTACCCGTTCTGGTTTTCCGGAATAATATTATGCTGAAACGCAAACGTTAACATACACTACTAAGATTCGTTCCATCAGTTTACCTCCGATGATCGTGAGACTTATCAAACGATAGTTTTCAGCTAATATTTTCCCTATTTTTTTGTGTACACCAATAACAACTGTTGAGATCCAATACATGGGTAGCATGGTTGATTTGAATGACCTTCCGATAACCAAAGCAAGTGGTTTACTTATTGTAAGTGCGCAGGTTTTCAGTAACGTAGTAGAAAACCATTAGCGTTTTCTTAAGATTTTGGGAAGTATGTCACGTTTATTTCACAAGACACTCAAGATTCAATACACTGGAACGTAAGTGTCAGAGTAAACGCTAATATTAATCAGATAAACTCGTCCTCAACAACAATATTGAAATTTTATAATGAAAATAACTATTAAATTAATAATAAAACAATGATTATGACAATTGACAATGAAAGAATATTATAATTAACTTTATAACTAATAAGAATGAAGAATAAGATCAAACACGAAACTCAAATCAAACAAAGCTAGCTTATCTGAACTAACTAAGAGACAGAAATAAAACTGAGTATTAAATAGATTTCCCAACCAGGATGAACCTATGGGATCGCAACTAAATGAACTGATTTGAATGTATTTTCGAACTTGAACTTGCATAAAATCTGGAAACAACAAGCTTTGATTGAAAATCTAAAACAAGTCTCATTTAGTGGATCCACCCTTCTCACAAAAAACTCTCTGAAGGAACTATTAAGTTAAATTAATTGGTAATGACAAAGTGCCACGTGATTTCTCAAGAGAATACTTTAAGTTAAAAAATACAACTGAAGGTTTTTGGCATTGCTCCTGCTATTTATGATGCTCTTTCTCAAAAATCAAATCCAATTAGGACAAGGATCCCCGAATTGTTTAACCAATAAGCAGTAAGATAGTTAATAATTATTTCCCTCTCTCTAACTCAGAATGTTTTTGAAGTTGAACCTATCTGTTCTTTTCTAAATATTACTTACTTCCTTCTTAATTATTATTTCAACTATAATCAAGATTGAAAATATATTCTGAGAGATTTTTTTACAAAATATTAAGGTTCCTAACAGTTTTTCGAAAAATAACTCGTAGTTACCATCGCATGGTCTATATACGCTCACAATACAGCAATTAAAGTCGCCCTTCACTATTCTAATCGCACAACATTCGTAGATCATTTTTTCTGATAACGTCTCCCCACAATTCAATTTTCGTACACTGTATGATGTGGATGTAGTGCTTTTCATGTACATTATTGTTCCACCGTGGATATGATTTTGGTGGTATAATTTGGTTTTTATATCGTATCCTTCAAGCACTAACAAATTGATGCTGTCTTTATTAGCCCAATATTCTTGGACACATAAAATATCAGGTTGTTCGATTTTCAAAAAACTTCCATTTGTGTAAGTTTCGGTGCTGTTGGTCTCCTTTGAAAAAAACTATTTACGAAAGCACCTTCAGGCTATCTTTCAGGCCCCATCGCTTTCTAAAGGTTGTTGGAATTCACAGAAATCTTAAAGAAAGCATAAGACTGAGGAAATTTAGATTCAAGTTGTTCACAGTCTATTTCTAGAAAACCATTTTTGAGAAAGCTAATAACATCCTCACATGTATTATGAGGCCTAAATCTTGAAGTAAAAATGTACGAATTCCTAGGTATCACCATCTGCTTCACGCTATTTTTAAATGTTCCAACAATTGCTGTCTTGCTTATTCTCTTGGGTTGTCTTTTTAATACTTCATTCCAGAGTTCTTGAATTCATCATTACTTTGTAACGTCAAACCCGTTAGCTCATTGTTAGGTATATTGTTTACATTTATATTTTTGTAAACATGATCAGATGTTTTATTGCTTTGTTTCTTGTTTTCAGAGGGTTTATATACCGCTTTCTTATTATAAGGAATCCCCTTTTTTGCTGGAAAGATTACAGTTGTTACAGAAACATTTTTTTTTTTTAATCTGGAGGAGAGGAAATCTTGCATAAGACACCGGTCTTTCCGGGAGTGTCGGATTCTTACCAACTAAAATCTCTCCTCCTCGTCTCACCCCTCTCACTGGAACCGCTTTCGCATTACTTCGGCGAGTGGGGCCGTCTGGGTTTCATCTTGGTGGTCGTCTCTGGTTTTCCTTTTCAAATTCTAGATTCTATTTCTTTGTTCTCTATTATGCCTCTGATTGCCCTATATGAGCATTTAACCTTTCCTCACTTGACATAAGATTCCTCATCATATTCCTAGTTGTGAATTCCCTTCCCGTTGAATCGTAGAAGTCTTCTCTAATATTTTCCCATCTAGGACATGCAAAGAGAGTGTGCTCCGCGTCATCTTGTCTTCCACAATATGAGCATGCTTCAGATTCTACTTTCCTGCGGTCGTATATGTATTTCCTGAAACATCCATGCCCAGAAATAGCTTGTGTGATAAAATAGTCGACCTCGCCGTAAGGCCTTCCAATCCATTCTTGGATATCTGGTATCAGTTTATGCGTCCATCTGCCATATTTGCCGTTGTTCCACTTATCTTGCCAACTGGAAATCAAGTGTGCTCCAGCTGTGATTCCATCCACGCCACTATATTTGCCTTGCCTTCCTTGGATCAAGAGTTCTATTGGTGGAACTCCAGCTATCACGTCCGCTCCCTCTGCCGAAATTGTCCTGTAGGCGCAGCAAATTCTTATCGTCATCTTCCTTTGTATCCTCGTAAGCTTAGCAACTAATTTTTGGTTTTTGATGACCGAATGCCAGGCAGATGCTGCGTACAACATTTGTGACTGGGCAACACTTAATAAAATTCTTCTTTTAGACGATCGAGGTCCACCGACATTTGGCAAAAGCCCCGACAGAGCTGTCACTGTTTTCTCAACTTTAATGGTGATCTGGTTTGTGTGTTCAACAAACGTGAGTTTGGTGTCCAACCAGACTCCAAGATATTTGACAGCCTTTTTTGGTGATACTATCACACCCTGCACTTCGAATTGAATTGGACCAATTTTTCGTTTCGTCGTTAGGAGGGCAGCTTCCGTCTTCTCGGGTGCTAGTTTCAGCTTCTTTTGATCCAACCAGTTTGAAACACATTGTAGTGCAATGTTTGCTGTGTTCATCAGGATATTTTCTCCTTTAGCAACCACTACCATCGTAATGTCGTCTGCAAACCCTAAAAGCGTAACCCCAGCAGGTAGTTCTATCCTTGAAAGTCCGTCGTACAGTATATTCCATAGGGTTGGACCCAAGACTGACCCTTGTGGCACCCCGCTGGAGATTTCTCCTGTTTTAGAAACGTTTTCTGCTTCAAGGATTATGTGTCTATCAGCAAGATACGACGCTATCACACTAATTAGGCTTTCGTCTATCTTCCTTCGTCTGAGTTCTTCGAGTATCAACTGCCAGCTGGCACTGTTTGAGGCGTTCTTAACATCTAGGGTTACGACTGCGCACAGCCTTCGGTGTGCACTGCTATACTCTGTCTCAGTTTTTCTCGCGATTTTTATCACTTCATTTATGGCATCTACTGTTTGTTACCCTTCTCTGAATCCATATTGCCTCTTTGATAGTTCCCCCGTACGAAGTAGCTCTCCCTTCAATCTGATAAGGAAAAGTTTCTCTTATAGTTTACCTTCTACGTCGAGCAAGCATATCGGTCTATATGCTGCCGAGTTTTCAGTTTATCACCTTTCTTCAGCAGCAGCAGTCTTGCACGTTTCCATTCTATTGGAAACTTTGCTTGTCTCGCCAAGTTATTATAAACCGCCAGGACATACTCGGCTCTATTGGTCGCAAGTGTTTTAATTATTTCTGGTGGGATATATCCCGGTCCAGGGGCTTTATTTGGCTTTAGTTTATCACTTGCCATGCGCAGTTCATCTATACTAAAATTTTTAAATATCACAGTCTTATCACAGTTGAAGGTCGCTTGCTCATGCACCGGGAAGAGGTTGTCCACCACTTTTTCCGTGGTATGCATAGCAATTTGTTGTCTGGGTGGGTAGCCGATCGTACTCCTCATTACAATCTTGTAGCCGGCCCCCCATATATCACAGTCTATACTATCACAGATACGTTTCCAGTGTTCACACTTCGATTTTTTTATACTTATTTGAAGTATTTTCTTGCTTGCTTTGTAGTCCTCCCATAGGCGCTGGCTTTCTTCTGATAGGTTCCTCCTCATATTTCTTGTGTATAATTGTCTCTTCCTATAACAATCCTTACGTTTCTGGGCAATATCATTATTCCACCAGTAGATGGGCATTTGTTTCTTCATGTTGCTTCTCTAAGGCATTGTTAGGTCACAGATATCAGTCAGTGTCTGAGTGAGGGCTGCTGCAGATGGAATGATGTCCTCCTCTCGAGCTAAGACAGTCAGGTTTTGTAATTTTTGCTTGTCTAGTTTTTTGGTCTGCCAGCCTTTGCTACCGTGTGTTTTCTGCTGCGGTATTGGATTGTCTGCGACTTCAAAAACGATGTAGTTGTGGTCGCTCAAGGATTCCAGGTCACTCACTTCCCAATTTGTGATTCTCTTCTTAATATCGGTAGTAGCTATCGTTAGATCTAGAATAGAGGTATAGTTTCCTCTCTGGAATGTGGGTCTGTTCCCTTCATTCACTACCACGAGGTCATTTTCAGCCAGCCATTCCGTTACTATTTGCCCTCTCCTGTCTGTTATATCCAGGCCCCATTGCGGAGATTTTGCATTGAAGTCTCCCACTATGATTGCTTCCACTTTACTTAGTCTTATAAGTCTAGCGATATCCCAGAGAATGTCTTCCAGATCTTCGGGTTCATCATTTGGAGATGCGTAGCAGTTATAGAGTGTGAAGTCTGGCATAACTATATATGTGAAACTGCGCCCTTTGCGGTATTTATTTATAATGACATCACTATTATTTATTTTGTTGGCTGTATCTAAGTTTGCATCATACGTCCAATCTTTCCTACTTCTGATAGCATTACGGTTTGGTTCAACCATTAGGGTGATTTGAGCACCAATTTCCCTTGCCGTGGCCAATGCTAAGTCCTGGCATGGACGTCTTCTGAAGGTGTTGATTTGAAGAAACTTTATATTTGAATTATGTTTTCAGTCTGTTGGAGCACCTCCCGTTGTTTCCTTTCATCCTCAATACTTGAGCACTTCGAACTCGAGGATTGGTGTCCTTCCAGTTTGCAATGCATGCAAAAGGGGTTGTTCGTGCAGTCCACTGCCTTGTGTCTCTGCTGGGTGCATTTGAGGCATAGATTTTCCCTGTCTGGTCCCTTACATTCAGCTTTTGTATGACCGTATATCCAGCATCTGAAACATTTGAGCTCCTTCTTCGTTTCTAAGATCCTACATGGTTTCCACCGAATTCTTATCTTTCCCATATCTAACAGTTTTTTCGCTTCTGCTTGGTTGAGAACAACAGTCACATTTTGATTATTCGCGGAAGCAGGCCGGAGGGCTTTCACCTCTAGGTCTCCTGGCTTCACCGATATAGCGTTTATGATGGCATCTCTAACTTCCTCGATGGAAGTCACCTCATCCAGGTCCTTTATGTGAAGTACAGTTTTACTCACAAGAAGTCATGTCAATATATCAGGTACGGTTTGCTGGAGTTTTTCCTTTAAAATTCTTAGCTTATTACCTCCATCTCTCACAGTGAGGAGTAGGTCTCCACTTTTGGTCTTCTTGAGGTCCTTTATCTCGACCCCGAGCTCGCTGGGATTTACTTTTTGTCTCACTGTTTTGAGCAGGTCTGCATAGCTGACATTGGGGATTTTCACGAGTAGCGCATCCTGTTTCGTTTTCCTCAGTTTTGCAGGAGTGTCAGTTACAGTGGCCTTAGCAGCTTTTTGTTTTGACCTTGGTGGCTGGTTGTCATCGGGTTCCTTCACTAGTGTCATTTCTATTGCCGAGTCTGCAAACTGAAATTCCAATAGCCTAATCATCATTAGTCCATTTATTCCCTCCATTTCAGGAATAACTAATTTGGTTCTTCCCAGGCGTATCATAAAAGCTTTAACACTTTTCATTGCTTGCAATATGCTCTCGTCGTCTGCCTCTTGATAACGCCCACCATCTGATATAATTGGATAGAGTATCACCATGGACTTGTGGGTAAGGTTTCCTTCTTCATCGGGAAAGCCCAGCGAGTGAATCATCATTGCTACTTCACCCCTCGATTTACCTTGCTTTTCGAGATCCTCCTTGCCGCCAAGTTTGTCCATCACCCTACTTACTAACTTGTGGGTGGTTGTAAAGTCTTTGTTACAAGGAAGGAACATTACCTGATCGCTTGCTATCTCCCATATATTTCCGCGATAGATTTGGATTTTTGAAAAGATCTCATCCCGCCAGTCTTCTTCAGAGATTTGTTTGAAGCTCTCACAGCTATCATCTGGTCTCAGCAGCTGCCTCCTGGTACATTTGAGTTGTTCTTCTTTACAGCTCGCACATTGTACCTTATGGGAGGTGATGTTTTCTATTTCATTTTTGTGCAGATCTTTCATCTGTTTCATTTGCATGCGTAGGTTTGATGCTTCAGTTCTCCACTCTTTTTCTTTTTCCTCTGTTCCAGATGAGACCTCGTGTAACCATTTCTCCATTTCGTCACTCTGGAGTTTTTCCAGTTGGAAAAGTAGGTTTCCAGATACATCCGTTATTTCCTTCTTTGGCTCATACATATCTTTGACAACTTTATCTAGCTGCCTGATGTGTCGGGACAAACTTTCCATTATATTTTTTAATTCCATCCGATTTTCCGGTTACCTGGTTATTCTCATGATTACTCACCTTATCTTTCTTAGAGTCTATTCTGTTTCTCTTGTATGATTGGCTTGTTTCAGGGGTCTCACGTCTTTCCCCATCTGGGAATCCTTGTTTGTCTCCACCAGTGACAGGAAAAACTCCCATCCTGACTGGTGACCTATGAATTGAGTCCCTTCTTAGAAAAGGATTCGGTATCTCATTATCTGCTTCTTTTAAATTAAGTTTCAAATCTGTCATTTTGCTACCATGAGAAGGGTCGAAAAAAATGTCACCCCCTGGCAGTGCGCCCATACCAGGAGGAAGGCTATATACTGCGGAGGCCGCCCGGTTTCCGCAGGTTTTAACGACTTCGCTGTCGGGTGTTTTATAGAGGTTCTCTCCTCGCGAGCCGGTCGATTAAAACAAGCCCCCCGTTTTTAGATCCCACAGAACACCCCTCTCAGACTCGCCTCTCTGCGGTTCGAACTGTGGTCTGAATTTACGGTATTAGCGAGCGATTGGCGATTACCCGCCCGTGGCAAAGGCCCTCGGGTTGCCAATCCCGAAGTGCTTTTACATCGCTTTGCCCTAGGTCGAGTCATTTCTTAGTTTTCGCTGCTCTCCCTTGACCTGTCCGGCTTGGGAGACCCTACCAGGAGTCACTTGCGAGACTCCAGCCGGCATAGCTCTCGGGTTCACTGCAGTTACTTAAGCTCCTCCACCGACATCAAGGTGATGTGACTCCTAGGAGGAGTTACAGAAACATCTGATATGCTTGATAACAATGTGTCTAGTTTCTGTTCACTAATAAATTCACTTGACTTACAAGACTTGTTATCGGGATAATTATTATTTTGTTTCGATAATAATCTTACCATATCAATATTTGATTGCTGCAGCACATTAACTTGATTAGACAGTGATAATATTTGAGAGTTCAAGACGCTTATCTGATTAAGTAACGTTTCAGTATGTCCACTCATTATCTTGGTAATTGTTTCTGCCAAGAAGTTCTTAAGTTTCACTTTCTGTTCCATCATTATTTTGCGCGTTTCTATTAGAACGTGTATTAAGACCCATTATTACTCTTTGCACAACATTTACTTGTGTAATTTACAAATTAACATTCAATTTACGGAGCTCTCACAAAACACGTCTGATAAACTCGGATATCACATATGAATTAAGATCCTTGATTTTCATAAGTAGGTACTTGTTCTTTATAAAAAGTGACAGCTTCAAACGCAAAGTTATTTCCCCCAAGATTAGAGTTGGTATGGCTTTTAGTTTCTCGCGAATACGTTGAAGTGAAATAATTCGAAAATGTTCCAGCGGTTTCTCCATCGCTGTCACAAATTTCCCCGTTTTGATTTCCAACTTTTGGTAAACCCACATTGGAGCTAGTGTGTTGTCTTACATATTTGTACAATTCATTTTATTGGAGTGAAGTTTCGATTTGATTTTCCTAAAAGGACTTCGCTCATTGTATCTGTTTAATACTAAAATTAGTACCCACGGGTATATTTTCGCCAAAGATATTTTGATATTTGATATTATTTAGTAGATCATGAGCTAACCAAGGCCCTATAGTATTGCACCTATATTTAAGAACTCTTATATTATTATCAACATCATCAAGAACGGATTTTCGCAATTGCATCCATTGATATTCACCTGATTTTATTCTAACAGAAGATTCCAATCTATATATAGCAGGTCACCATTTACAGCTCGTAAATAATTTTAGTTCATATCTGTCAGTATACCCTGTGATGTATATTTCTATACCTGATAGAAGAAATTTACATCATTTGGTAGAGAACTTTACAGAGAGGGTGGTATACCTATAAAGACCTAATAAACTATAGAAGAATTCACACTATGAATAGACTATAACACTATAAACGAGAAACAATCACCTTCATCTACTAAAAATGAATAAAAGTACTGAAGACCTTTCAGCTACCAAGTAGCCATCATCAAGGGGTTGTTCTATATGCCAGCAAAATTACAACGACGAAGTTGAGAAACTTCAGCAAATAGCGTTGTACAATGGTTCCGACAAATCTTTGATCAATAAGCTAATTTCTAAACCAAAAAGGAAATTAGAACGCAATTAACTAACCAAATTAGAGCCATTACTTACAACTACTTCAATAATATTCAAAAGTTTAACCTATCATCATCCTTCAGTAATTAATAGATTCCATGATTTGTTTCCCAAATTTGCAATACAAACAGTTCACAGATGTAAGAAGAAGCTAAAAAACCGTTAAGGTTGATCAAGGTTTTGACAAATCCGGGATTTAAGAAATCGGTTGCGAGTTGTGCTCAAAATGATATGTTGGTCAAACTAAAAGGAACATTTTAACTCGGATTGTAAAAATATAAAGAGAAAACCGCGTTAGCCAAACATATTTTGAATACAGGTCACACAATTTCTCAAGAAAGTTTATCACTATTAAAACACAGTACGGACAAATATCTAGATAATTTAGAAGAGATGAAAATGTATAAAAGCATTTTAACAAATTCCGACTCATCTGCTGCTAGGGGTAACCCTTTGTTTGCATTATTAATTCCAAACAGTATTTAAACAGGTACATTTAGTTTTCTAATTTAGTTTACTCTGATGATGGCTTCTCGGTTGCTGAAAGGTCCTTAGTACTTTTAGTGGATAAAGGTGATTATTTCTTATTTATAATGTTATAGTGTATTCACAGTGTGAATTCTTCCATAGTTCATAAGTTTTACGATGACTCCCCGATCAGGTGAGTTCAATTAATTTATTAGATTAAAAACCAAAATTTCCAGTTTAAGAGTAATTTACGTTTCCATAAATAACGTTTTTAAAAAAAATTATCAAAATATATACATGTAAGAATGCGAAAATAGATAAAATCATTTTCTATGCAAAGCAAAGATTGTTAAAATCAGAAATCAGTAACAGCCATCATAAACTAGATCATTTACAACTTTTGGCTTATAACTTACATTTGAAAGTTGCTTTCGGAACAACATCATATGAATTCGAGTCCTTTTATTCTAAAATATCAAACACAGTTTCTACAAAAACCAATAGAAAAATTAAATCTATCAACAATAAATTTCAAAAATTGTTACCAAAGACTCCTAGAGAAGGAAATAACAATATAAACATTATAAACAATAAAACCGATATTAATTCCAATGGAACGGAAATGAGTATGTTAAATGAAGATTCAAATTTTGCTATTGATGCTAATAAATTATCTATGGAGGATTTAGTTAATTTTGGTCTCTCAACTTTCAAGATAAAGCCATTATTCGTAACAAGTGCAGGAAAATTCTTGAACATTCGAATGATTCATACAAAAAATCATCCAATAACAATGATATTATAACGTGCCCTTGTCGCTTTTCGGTATATTGCTTACTGCGTAAGCTTCGAATCCTCGGGCGCCAGATTTTTCCCAAAGGTTTACTCCTTTTTGAGGACTTCTGCTAGGGTCCTCTCCACAAGGCTCGTCACTATGCTATCTAAAGATAGCCTTGTCCCTAGGGTAGCTACAGTGAAGTATAACCAGAGTCCAATGGGCAGAAAACAGTATCGAAATTGTAGGCTTTAATTACAATTGATACCTGGTTATAACTTAGCTCGTTGAAGATGGAGCAGAAATAATTTAATAAAACAGGGAATTCCAAATATTAAAATATATAATGATTTTAACAAGTACACTTTCAGAATAATCAATTCAAATGCAATTGAACGGTATTATTTCACAAAATTACACCCAGACGGAAAATGTAATGAAGCTCAAACGGTAAATGAAAACTCTTTCAAGATATCAACTCTACGATAAGTTCGGTAACTAAGTTCAATTCTGCGGTACGGAATCGGTTGACAAATGATTCAGGAATCATCAATTTGCGGAAAAGTACGAATCAAACAGGTCCTATCGTAATAGCTGTATTCGGTAAATATTCAGATAGCCATATTACTTGAAATGTTGTTAAAACGCACTACGATATATTACACGGTTTAAATACGGTCGTTTCGGATTCGGAAGATATATCGGAATGCCCGAATATAAAATATTAAGCCATTTACCTTATACGAAATTTCACTTAAACGGAACACTATTGTTAATTCACATTTTCAAATCTGACTTGAACTCGGATAATAATTATTTCACTTTGATCCTAATATGATAATCACACTTTAACGGTACGGATTGAAAATAGAAATCACAAAAGAGCTACTTCACTGATCAAAATCAAAAACACACAAGAGAGTAACTGCACTGATCGAAATTCAAAAACACAAGAGAGCTACTTTCCTAATCAAAATTCAAAAACACAAGAGAGTAACTGCACCGATCGAAATTCAAAAACACAAGAGAGCGATCTTTCGGCTGTCACGGCTTTTATATGTTTTCCGAGGTTCTGGACAGGTCTGCTCCACCAAATCCTTATTTTTGTGCCAATAGTTTTTACTTATGCCCCGAACAATGGTTAAAAGTGACGCTACTTTTTAGATCTAAAATTCGCGCTCATGATATCACACCAGTTCTTCCCAGCGGAGTAAGCAAGTGTTATCGGAGTTTTTAGGTTGTTCGCCCTTTTTATACATAAGGCTGCAAAAAGTTTGGTGTCTTAACTGGCCAGCCCCTGTTTTTGCAACATATTTTATCGGAATGAAATGCAATTTTGAACGGGCATGAATTAGATTCATCTATTTGAATAATTATACTTATTTGAAATTACGGAGATTCAGAAAAGTGACAATCACGGAATACACATTCGGAATTCATTCATATCTATTGAAATAATGAACTGTTCAAACTGAAATTACCTGTGAAATCCGTATTTATTGCCTGATCTAAATTAAATAATCTTTCAAAATTTAAGCTTCGTTACAATATCTGTAAATCGTTGGAAGCAAAATACTGTTATTACTTGAAATCAGATAAGGAAAATTTCCTGGTAATTATGGGCAAAGAGGATTATCACATTCCGATGTATACCTTGTTGAATGATGATCCCTACGAACAGATCTCCAGGAATACTGTCAAAATGCCCTGAACTAGTCCATAATTCATTAAAATTGTGTACAGCACTAATCTCCGATAATTTGAAATACAAACTTAGATTTCCGAATCCTAATCTTCCTAAATTATATTACTTACCTTGGATTCATAAACCGGGTAATTCCCTGAGAACAATACATAATTTCAACCGTTTGGGAGTAATGACTCTTATTTGTTAGTTGTATACATTCCAATTTCTAAACAAAAAAAGAAAAACAAAAATTAGAACGTACTCAACTGACCAAATTAGAGCCATTCATAACCTTAAATACTTCAATAAAATTCAAAAGTTTCACTTACCATCCTTTAGTAATTATTAAATTCCATAATTCGTTTTCTAAATTTGCAAAACAACCAGTTTATAGATGGAAGAATAAACTAAGAAAACCTTTGATAAAGTTCCCGAATCCGCCAAATATGGGATTTACAAAATGCTATGTGTGTCAAACTAGAAGGAACATTTTAACTTGGTATAAGGAACCCCATATAAAGAAACGTAATGATGAAAAATCAGCGTTAGCCGAACATATTTTGAATACATGTCACACCATTTCTCAAGAAAGCTTTAAAACACAGTACAGATATCTTTTAAATACAGTACAACTATCTAGGTAATTTAGAAGGGATGGAAATGCATGAGCGAAAAATTTATTAAATTCCGATTTATCTCCAGCTGAGGGTAACGATAAGGGCAATATTTCTTGTTTAGAGTTATAGTGTATCCAGTGTGAACTCTTTTATAGGTCATTTGGAATCAGCTGTAAAACGAGAACAAAATAATATAACCGCATCGTTGTCTCCCACTGATGCAAATATAACACTCCTTAGGAGCATTCAGAAGAAAGATATGAAAATAAAAAATTATGGTAGATGCTGTGCTGAAACCAGCATTTTGTAAGCTATTCTAGATTTTTTTTACTCAATAATGGCTATGTAACCCACTATACATCATATAGTATTCAGGGTTGCATGCTTCAAGTCTGAAAAGCGGTAAATGAGACCATTGAATAATATAAACAAGATTGGTACCGCTTATGAGCCTACGATGACGCTTTATAGGGTGCCCACTTGGAGCGCCACTTGAAATTGAGGAAATTTACAGAGTGCTTCTATTTGAAAGTTGGATAGTTCGCATTACCAAAATGTACTTAATAAAATCGCCGTCTGACGGTAGATGACGCTTCGTTCCAAGTGTCCGTCTGCGGCCAAACAATTAAACTAATTTTAAAGTGAAAATCTGATAATGGTGTAAGGAATCGATTACTTATTTCTATTTTACGTTTCGCTTCCGAATTTTCATAAAAGTGCTTTCATAAGTTCGATAATTAATGGTTTGTTATTTATTAGTTTTTTATAAGCTAATAACTGTTATCAGTGTTAAATATTGTTTAAAAGTTATTTGTTATAAGTGATTTTATAGTTTGTAGTTCGGTTTTTTTAATTAGTGTTATCATAGATTTTAATTGATAGGGTTATTAACCATGAATTCGTTAATGAATTCCAAAACTAAAAATGAAACAAAAATGCAGGGAAATAAATACCAAGACATTTATTGTGGGAAAAGTAACAGATTGGTTTCCGATTTGAAAATGTATCATTTTCCAAAGAAGCAAATGTTAACCCGGAAATGGATATTGCATTCAGGTTAATAGGTACTGTTATCATCATATTATTATCATATTGATTAATAGTAAAACATAGGAAAATGGTTAGTTAAGAAATTGAGCAGCTTCCAAGCTTGAACCTGATGATACTTCCGTTTCATCTGATGTTGTTTCACTATTTACAAATGCCCCAATCTCTGAGTCGATAAATATTCTGAAAAATGACTTACAAATATTAATGTCCCTGATAGAAATTGCACAGGATATGTGATCCTTACATTTTTATGTATGGGGCAAAAAACGTCTTTTGAGCGAACTTGAAACCTCCTTAAAATCAAGATTGAATCAGTTCCTAAAAGTTTCGTATAGATATGTCGACGATATTTTTGCGATTATAAATGGAGATGTTGATTTACATAGCTATTTGAACACGCTAATAGCCAATTTGATTCCCTTGAATTCATTGTCGAAATAGAAACAGATAATCAGCTTCCTTTCCTGTATATTATAAGAAATTAATGGTAAATGCTTGGATTTTGACATATACAGAAAACCCACTCAAACAAATAGGAATACTTTGCCGGATTCAGCTACACCATTTGAGTATAAAAGATCTCCATTTGATAGTCTTGTTCATAGATTATTGAACGTATCCTTGAACCAGCAAAATTACAACAACGAAGTTGGGAAACTCCAGCAAATAGCGTTGGACATTGGTTACGACAAATCTTTGAATTTTTGGAGTGAAAATGAGCAATCGAAATGTCGAGAGAGGTTATATTTTAATAAATACATAGAGGGAACTAGAAAAAGGATGAGTGCTTATGCACTTAGTCTATATAATGAAGCACAATATTTAGAACCTAAAATGAGAGGAAGAGATAGTATTATACATTTCAAGACAATATAAAAATCAAATATCTGAGGCTAAAGCCATCTCTAATCTTAAAAATATGAATCAACTACTATCGTACTTAAACAGAATTGATAACAAAAGTAACATAGGAACTAGGCAACAAAATGGAAATAATGATAATAGGAATAATTATAGGGGAAATAACAATTATAACGAAAGAAGACAGGAAAATAGTAACAACAATAATAGATTCCAAAATAATAATAGTTATCAAAATAAATTTAGAAATAGGGATAATAGAAACCAAAATTATTATAATAATAGGGAAAATAGATATAATAGGAATAATGCTAATAGAAATAGATATAGGTATGAAAGAAGTCAAAATAATAATAATAGAAATGAAGATAATAGAAATCAAAATAATCAAAGGGGAATAAACTGAAGTAGAATTGAAAGTGAAAGGGAAAGAGAAGACTCTTCAAGGCATTATTAGCCACAAATAGTATTTAAACAAGCACATTTTGATTTATAATTTAGTTTACTCTGATAATGGTTACTTGGTATTTCAAGAATATTTTTAGTGAATGAGGGTGATTATTTTTCATTTATATGTTTCTTCTTAGGTTCTCGCGGACGTAATGTATAGAACTGGATTTTCGGGTATTGATCCGCGTTGTGTGGTTTCGGTCCTCAAAAGGACCAATTTCACGACGTTTCGGCAAAGTCGCATTTGCCATCTTCAGGTGATTCGACCGTAGAGTCTGGAAAATCTAGGCGAACTGACACTTACTTGGAGGGACAGGTATTTATATCCCCCGTTATGCTTGACCTTTGGACTTTCGAACTATTTCACGCTTGGTTGATTTCTACGTGTTTGGCTCCGAGTGACACGTTTGGATGACGTCATTGCGACGCTGGAATCAGCCGGAAAGTTTCCGTGACCTGTTGCACGTGCACTGGATACCACGTTCTCTCTTGTTTTTGGTTGTATCTTCCGACTTTCTAAAGCGGGTTTCCATGTTGCTGGTAATCTTAGTCCGTCATCTCGTTTGTTAAGACTATATGGACGTTTCTCGATCTCTATTGCCTCTCTGGTTATTCTGGTGTAGAAGTGTTCAATGTTGGCTAGAGTCTTTGTGCCGCTAAAGTTGATCATATGGCCCGTACTTCTTACATGTTCAGCTAGTGAAGACGTGGTTTCGTTTTTCGACACAGCGTTTGCATGTTCAGTCTTTCGCACATCAATGCGTCTATTGGTCTGTCCGATGTATGTCTTTTCACAATTACCACATGGCACCTCGTACACTCCTTGGCATTCTAGAGGAATTCTGTCTTTTGGATTCCGAAGAACATTTTTGATTTTCCTATCTGTTGTGAAGGTTGTTTTGATATCATGACGGCTCAGTATTTTGCAGTTGTGCCTTTTATGTAAGGTAGAAAAGCGTTTCCCACTGGTTGATCTTCATTGTTGACATCCTTCTCATTTTTGCGTTGAGAGTTATGAATCTGTTTTCTTGAATAGCCATTCATCTTAAGGGCTGCTCGGATGGTTTCCATTTCTCCATCGAAGTTCTCCGCATCAGCGAGACGTAGCTGGGATGGATGGTGATGCGAGTTACTATTCAAATATCGGTTCGTGTGGGTCTTTTTTCTGAATACTGTATGTCCCTAACTGCCGTCAGTTTTCTTTGTTACCAAAACATCTAGAAATGGTAATTGGTTGTTCTCTTCGGCTTCTATTGTGAATTTTATCCGATCATGGATTCCATTCAGGTGATCGAGGAACCCTCTTAGTTGTCCTTCTCCATGTGGCCAAATAACGAAAATATCATCTACATATCTGAGCCAAAGTTTGGGTTTTAGTTGCGCTGTTTTAAGAGCTTTAATTTCAAAATCCTCCATGGAAAGATTTGCGATCACTGGTGACATTGGTGATCCCATCGGTGCTCCTTCGATTTGCCTATATCGCTGTCCCTCGTACATAAAGTAAGTATTGGCTACACAGTGTTTGGCCAAGTCAATAATGTATCCTTTCGGTTTGTATTTATGTTGGATGATCTCTAGGGCTTCGTTCATGGGTACTTGTGTGAACAAGGATGCTACGTCGAAGCTTACTAATATGTCGTCAGGTCCTACTATTTGCATATCTAGAAGTTCGATAAAGTGTTCCGCGTTCCTCACATATGATGATGCTGTCTCAACGTGCGGTTGTAACTTCATGGCTAGGAATCTTGCTAATGCATGTGATGGTGAGCCGATAGAGCTTACTATTAGTTTCAGAGGTACTGCTCTGAAATACCTGTCCCTCCAAGTAAGCGTCAGTTCGCCTAGATTTTCCACTCTACGGTCGAATCACCTGAAGATGGCAAATGCGACTTTGCCGAAACGTCGTGAAATTGGTCCTTTTGAGGACCGAAACCACACAACGCGGATCAATACCCGAGAATCCAGTTCTATATATATATATATATATATATATATATATATATGTTTCTTCTTAGGTTCTCGCGGACGTAATGTGTAGAACTGGATTCTCGGGTATTGATCCGCGTTGTGTGGTTTCGGTCCTCAAAAGGACCAATTTCACGACGTTTCGGCAAAGTCGCATTTGCCATCTTCAGGTGATTCGACCGTAGAGTCTGGAAAATCTAGGCGAACAGTTCGCGGATCAATACCCGAGAATCCAGTTCTACATATATATATATATATATATTCTTTTGTTGATATTCTTGAACCATTTGTAATATTTGTATGTTTTCTTGGTATATTGGTTCGTATATATACTGATAATGAAATAAAAATTCTGTTTTGACGTTTCGACAACGTTTATTGCCTTTATCAAAATTGTTGATTGAAATTAGTGTTTCCATGTAATTTAGAAAAGAATAGATGATTTCGATTAATGAAATGCGTCTGCAGCCGACTTGTGTTTTAAGATCCAATTAAAACTGCAGAAAACATTGGATCGGTTGTGTGTGAAAGAGTAATGTATGGCTAACTACAATTTGAAATAGATTGAATTTGATTAAATACAAGACATTCCAATATTGTACAATTATAAATATCTATGAATTATTGTATGAATTAGTTACTCTATGATGAGTATTTCTATCATAACTATTCAAGTTTAAGATAATTCTATGGAATTTAACCTCAAAATTGTTATTCTATAGTGTCATAGTTAAATAATACTTTATCTTTTTTAGGTTGAATTTTAAATAGACAATGGAAAGTGGCACTTCAAATTAATAAAATTTTCTTAAGTTTGAATTAGATTATTGTACAGTTTCGAAAGATTGGAATCTATTTTGTCATTTACACAATTGTTCTTTTTAATTTGAATAGATTCTAATATCAAACGTTTGTTGTCGTTTGTTTCAATATTTAAAATTTTTGTATTGTTGTAGTCGAAAGTATGGTTAGTGTCTTTCACATGTTTATTGAGCGCAGTTGATGAATTTTTGGTATATTTGTGGCCATTTAATCTTTTTTCGAGGTATTGTGAAGATTGGTCAATATATACCTTTTCGCAATCTTTGCAAGGGATGGAATAAACAGTATGGGTTATTTTTTTGAAAGGTACGCTGCTTTTTAATTTTGTAAAGAGACTTTTCTGATTCAAATAAATAAATAAATAAGAAAAATGTTATTATAAATCTAATAGATAGAGCTATTCGACTAAGTTCTCCTGAACTGAGAACTATATCTATTACAAAAACAAAAGAAACTTTAATAAGAAATGGTTATCCCATTGATTTAGTAAATTCGATAACTAAAGACAAAATTCATAAATTTTATAACTCTTTTGGTGGAATCAATACCAATAATGAGAAAACTAATGATAGGCATTACATATCACTACCATATATCGGTGGACTTTCAGAGAAAATTTGTAATATAGTGAAACCTTATGACCTACATATATGTCATAAGAGTTATTTGAATCAGAAAAGTCTCTTTACAAAATTAAAAAGCAGCGTACCTTTCAAAAAAATAACCCATACTGTTTATTCCATCCCTTGCAAAGATTGCGAAAAGGTATATATTGGCCAATCTTCACAATACCTCGAAAAAAGATTAAATGGCCACAAATATACCAAAAATTCATCAACTGCGCTCAATAAACATGTGAAAGACACTAACCATACTTTCGACTACAACAATACAAAAATTTTAAATATTGAAACAAACGACAACAAACGTTTGATATTAGAATCTATTCAAATTAAAAAGAACAATTGTGTAAATGACAAAATAGATTCCAATCTTTCGAAACTGTACAATAATCTAATTCAAACTTAAGAAAATTTTATTAATTTGAAGTGCCACTTTCCATTGTCTATTTAAAATTCAACCTAAAAAAGATAAAGTATTATTTAACTATGACACTATAGAATAACAATTTTGAGGTTAAATTCCATAGAATTATCTTAAACTTGAATAGTTATGATAGAAATACTCATCATAGAGTAACTAATTCATACAATAATTCATAGATATTTATAATTGTACAATATTGGAATGTCTTGTATTTAATCAAATTCAATCTATTTCAAATTGTAGTTAGCCATACATTACTCTTTCACACACAACCGATCCAATGTTTTCTGCAGTTTTAATTGGATCTTAAAACACAAGTCGGCTGCAGACGCATTTCATTAATCGAAATCATCTATTCTTTTCTAAATTACATGGAAACACTAATTTCAATCAACAATTTTGATAAAGGCAATAAACGTTGTCGAAACGTCAAAACAGAATTTTTATTTCATTATCAGTATATATACGAACCAATATACCAAGAAAACATACAAATATATATATATATATATATATATATATATATATATATATATATATATATATATATATATATATATATATATATATATATCCACTTATCATCTGAAATGACATCCGACATTTTTCTTTATATATATATATATATATATATATAATTAGAAAAAGAAAAATGTCGGATGTCAATTTTAAGGCATTTACGCTCGTTGCTTGGCTAAAAACAGCTTCGCTAGTGTAAATTCAGGTACCACCTATACGAGTTTATCTATCGTTGCAGCCAGAGTGTAACCAGGAATATTTGCGAACGAATCTGTCATTTCAGATGATAAGTGGATTTCGGATGAACACACAATGGGAGGATTGTGACTTTTAATTGAAAAACATAAATCAAGAAATTTAGCATTATAATGAGACAATATTGGTATAATATAATGAATAGGTAAGTTAAACGAGTTGGTGAATTTCGTTTTTGGTCGAGATAATACCACAAACTCCTCTAATATACTTAACAGTGCGGTCCTTTTTACTATTATCATTTCGGTGCTTTAATTCTTCGTGAATTTGTTATAAAAATTCGGCCTCGCGCTTGGTTATTTCGTTTTTAATGAAGAGGAAAACTCGGGAGAATTAGGTGAATTCTTTGTCAGCTTTAGAACAGCTTTGGAAGATTCTTCGTTCTTTATTATTATTTTAATGAACCAAGGTTTTTGTACTTTGTGGGTACACTAATTGTTTCCATAACACTCGTACGTAAGTTAACTTTACCTCCCTTAGGGACGCAAAATCTCCAACAAATTATCAAGTTTAGATTTTCCTCTAGGGATTTTTTGAAAAGTTCTTACTCTTTCTTGTAACTTTCACTAGATTTGATTGACAGAAGATTTAAAGATACCAACTTGGCAGATTCTAAAATGTCTTGAGGAATACTATCCTCAGCTTCATATTTCATTTTTATTATTATTTTTATGATTGAAATAGAGAAAATTAATCACCATGTTGTAAACAACGCCTTGGCAACGCCAGCCTCTGTGTACTAATAGTCCAGTAGCACTAACTTTTGGTCAGGAAATTTCATATATAATTTTTCTAAGGTGGCTATTATCATGTAAATTGGCCATCTAAGAACGATGGTGAAATTATTTTTGGGCCAAACTCTGTGCTCCATGCCATAAACTCACTTTCTGTGTTTAAAAAAATATATTATGGGGTCTCAAGCCGACGCCGTTGAAGATATCGACTTCAAATTTTTGATGGTGGTAGACAACACTAAAACAAAGAAAATTATAGACCGAAATTACTCCTACCACACGTCAAGGACTACATTTTAGTTCTAGAATATACCCTAATTTTTCAAATTTGATATCTTCAATAGGTGGCGCGCAAATCGCACTTTAATTTTTTTACTTCAGAACCTTCTGCAGTCTGTCAGGTTTGTCTAAACAACTTCTAATTGGGCTCATTCTCTCTAGGTGACATCATTCTATATTATTAATATGATGTAGGACAAGTTGTTTCAATATTTTTGCTCCGAGCAGCCATTATAGGTTAGGGTCGTAATTTGAACTCGAATTTCTCGATTCTCGAAAGTCAAATCTAGTCGCGGTTTGGACCATTCGAAATCATTTATTTTTCCCTTTAATTTAATTGAAGTTCAAGCAGACAATTTTTCAGTTTGAAACATAAATGAGAGGAAAGGCCCACAGGACCTCAAGTTTCAACGTCAGTGTCACTTCTCTCATAAGAAGTGGGTGTTTTTCCGATTTGGCCGGAATATCCACCACAATTCGTGAAGAAATATTAGGAAAAGAGTGTGGGTAAGTTAATTACCAAAATTGAATTTTAATTATATATAAATTCTTGGGAAATAGGTCACACTAACACATATGTTTATTATTTCCGTCTTCACCTAAGTTTCGGTCTAATAACCAGATGACTTATTAAGTCTAAAACGGGATTACTTAAAACTAATTGTATCAGCACAAGACATCCTTATCACACTAATTTCAATTAAAAGACATTAAGTCAGATTTAAAGTAACTTAATTGATTAAAACTCTTGCAAATTCCTAGATGCGTCTTTATAATGTTGAAAGTATATTTTAGGTAGAATGTCAAAAGTATATTTCCAATAAGACCTGACAAACCTTTTTCTATTACCTCATAGATCTGGTTCGAAAGTAGATTCTTGTACGTAATGTTCTTGTTTTTTAGTCGTTCATAGACTTTGTTCTGGAACTAAAGTGTAGTTCTTGACGTGCTGAAGAAGTGATTTCGGTTCATAATTTTCCCCAAAAAAAAATTTAAAAAAAATGTCCTTCCGCCTATACCACTTGACTGGAGAGAGGTGGTTTTTTTTTTCAATCGGTTTCGTAATTTAGTGTTGTCTAGTACCACCAACAATTTGATGTCGATATCTTCAAAAAATACGATTTTGGACCCCTTATTTCGTTTTTTTTCATACAAAAAGTGGGGTTATGGCATGAAGCACAGAGTTTGACCCAAAAATGATGCCATCATTCTTTTTAGGAGGTCGATTTGCATAATAATAGCCACCTAAGGAAAATTATTTATGAATTTTCCAAAATCATCGATTTTGAAAATAGTGACTGTTGAACTATAACTGATTTCAATTGTAATATTTCAACAGAAAAAAGAATATAAGGATCAATATTGAAAATGGCCATGAAAGGTTGTAGGAAAAATTATAAGTAAGTATAGAGTAAAGTGTATTTCCTTCCTTTGATTTTTAACTATCCACGGAAGGAAAAGAGTCACTTTCCTCCATTCATACATGAATAATAACAATTACTCGATACAGACTTCAGAAAGTCCGTGATTTAGACGATATTTCAATAATAGATTGCAATTGCATCATATACTGTCACTATTTACTCTTGTTTTATGAACAGCTCAAGTAGTTTTGTCAAGTTTTTGTAAAGAAAAGAAGATTTATAATGTCGTGTTGAATTGATCAGCCACTTCTTGTGTTAGCCGCTATTATAAAATCCCTTTGTTCATTTGATATCACAGTTTCTCATCAAATATGTATGGACTTGTTGCTGAGTTCCTATATATGACACATTTACTAATACTTTTATTGCAGTAATTTATTTTTATTTATACTGTTTCGTTTTCTTCATGTGTTTCCGTTTTTAATTCTATGTTTAAGCTTTTTTCAATATATACTATTACATCATCGGCTTCATTTAAATTTCCTCCAATATATACGAAAGAAAGGTGAAAAATTCCTGAAAAATGTAACAAAGAATAACTTATTTCATTTCGCAACATAATCTCCTCGTAGCCCGATACGCCCAATGTTTTTCCAATTTTCAGATCCCTTCCAAATATGACGATTTCGGCAATCCTTCAAATTAGGCGTTTGTTTCAGCAATGACCTCATCGTTGGAGCCAAATCTCTTTTCACCGAGCCATTTCTTCAAGTTTGGAAATAGATAAAAATCGCAGCGGTGGAATCTGGAGAATATAGTGAATGAGGAATTCATGCAATTTCTCCATTGCGACTACGGACCTGAGCGCCGGTGGGTTATCCTGGTGGTAGAGAACTTTTCCTATCCCAGATGCAGCCGCTTTCGTTTCAAATGGGCTTCGAATCTATCCAACAGCTGTACATAATATTATTACCTTCAAGCTAATCGATATGGACGATACCGTGACCATCTCAAAAAACCGTCTCCATGACTTTTGGCCCATAAACCCACTTTGCCTTTTTTCGGCTTCGGTTCGCCAGTACAAGTCTACTGTTTCGACTGTTCTTTGATCTTTGGTGTGTTGTGATGGATCTATGTTTCGTCCACGCTTACGAAACGACTCAAAAAGTCCGTCTTTTCGCGCTTGAACATCGCCAAACGCTCAACAGAGAGCAAATACGGCACCCATATGGTAGATAGCTTACCCATATTCTAAAATGTATGCAAAATGTTCCGTATCCGTTCGGTTGAGATGCCCGTAGCCTCAGTAATCTCGTGCACTTTAACTCGCCGATCATCCAATATCATACCATGGATTTTATCGATGATTTCTGGCATTGTAACCTCAATTGGACGAGCACAACGTTCGGCTTCCTTTGTGATCATACTACCACAACAAAAATCAAGCGACGCTCTTGTTCGCGTGATGTGTTTTCCACGCAAGAAGTAATGTTTAATCAAGGCACGGAATTCAGTTATTTGAATGTTTATAAAAATCTTCAAGGTTTCGATGGGTGTCAAAACTGTATAACATATCAGTCTGTAAATTTTAATGCGTTCTAGTTAAAGATGGTACATCACAAATGTCACATCGGATTTTCGATTGTGGCACCATCTGTTCTATTTTCCAGGGACTTTTCACCTTGCCCTCGTATGGTGCTCTATTCTTTCATATTGTAGATATCAAAATTACACATTATCCAGGTTTCAGTCAAGATTATACATTCAAAATCCATATCAAATTTACTTCGAAATATTTTGAACTCATCAATATTTGTTGCTACACTTTCGATCTATTAGTGTTGTATTTTGAATTATGAATTATGTGAATTTACATTTTGTATTTGACTCAATTTTTCAACGGTAAAACGGTTTCTATCGAATCTTATTTAAAGTCTCTTATACACTTATACGGATCCTAATTGTATTATTTTATTTCATTATGATATGCATTATTAGAAAAATACTAGGCCACTCTTCACGTCGTGGTAATGATCACGACTACATAGATATATAACAAGAAGGCAACAGAAGGGTTTACAGTAGGGTACAATGAATAGTGGATAAAGAGTATTCTTGAATGAATTTTACTATTTTGAGGTTAAGGTATCTTGTTTTCATTTCATATCTAAGGTCAGTATCATTTTTCATTCTTCTTCTATTTTTCTTAATCAAGACGATGTCACTTTTTCTCTTGCATTTTGTGGGAGGGAGGGTGAAGCATTTTCTGGTTTTTCTCCTTCATCTAGTTCATCTGTAGTATGATCATTAATTATTAATTTCCCATTTTTTATGTATGCAGTAATATTCTTGGATCTAGATAACTTAAGATGTTTATATAATATTCTATCTATTATCCTGTCCTCGAAGTATTGTTGTGTATATAATTCGTACCTTTTGATTTCTTTGTTTTATCTGATACTCAATTTTTTCTGGTATAATCTGAGTTTTACTATTATATGGCATTAATGTTTCTACTCGTTTTGTATGCTACACTTACATCAGTTTCATCCAAGTTAGTTTCCAGTATTAGGTTCACTTTTATGAGAAATAACTCAAAACGCTAATATCCTCTTCAACTTCTAGTTCAAAGGTAATGATATTGTACGTGATCATTTATATTCCAAAAATTACCTGATTATTGTAGAGTAGAAACATTGATTAATATACATATATGTATATTAAGGAATGGTCTAAGTCTTGATAAACAATATAAGAGTTCACACTGTAGATTTATTATAACACTATTGATAAGAAATAATCACCCTTATCACACTATTAAAGTACTGAGAACTTTTCGGCTACCAAGTAGACATCATCAGAGTAAACTAAATTATAAATCAAAATGTGCCTGTTTGAATACTATTTGGGAATAATAATGTAAACAATGGAATTTGGTTACCCTCAGCTGGAAATAAATCGGAATTTTATAAATTGCTTTTCCGTTGATACATTTGTATCCCTCCCAAATTATCTAGATATTTTTCTGTACTGTGCTTCAAAAGTGATAAACTTTCTTTAGAAATGGTGTGATCTGTGTTCAAAATATGTTCGGCTACATCTGATTTTTCACCATTAGTTTTCTTTATATGAGCAAAATGTTCCTTATGACGAGTTAAAATGTTCCTTCTAGTTTTACCCACATAGCATTTTGAACAAGACTCACAATTGATTATGTAAATTACGGATTTGTCAAAATCGGAAACTTCATAAAAGGTGTTGCCTAAACGGTGTGTTAGCTTGTTCTTACATCTATAAACTGGTTGTTCTGCAAATTTATTAAATAAACTATTGAATTTATTAATAACCGAAGAATGATAAGTGAACGTAATTGCTCTAATTTGGTTAGTTGGCTACGTTTCAATTCCCTTTTTTCTTTAGAAATTGAATTATCGATTCATGGTTATCATTGTCCAACACAATTTGCTGAAGTTACTCAACTTCCTTGTTATAATTTTGCTGGCTCAAAGGGACGTTCAATAATATATGAACTAGACTATTGAACGGAGCTATTTTATTCCTAAACTTTGTAGCTAATTCATATTACTATTAAAATACAGTACAGACAAATATCTAAGTAATGTAGTAGGGATGGATATGTATAAGCGAAAAAGCAATTCATTAAATTCTGATTTATCTGCAACTGACGGTAACTCATTGTTTATATTATTATCCTCAAATATTATTTCAGCAGGCGCATTTTGATTAATGATTTAGTTTACTCTGATGATGGCTACTTGGTAGTAATTTTAATAGTATTTTCAGTAGATGAGGATGATTATTTCTCACCAATAGTGGTATAAGTCTTGTTTAATTTATTCACTCTACTATCAAGTAATTATTTCAACAATATTATAATGGTCTCATCAGTATACTTACTTTATTTAGGATTTCAATGTGCACAGGATCATATCATTTTCATTGCATTCCTTACACTTTTTGCAACGCATTTTATTTGTTTTCATTGGAATCAAATATTCCACAACCGTTCGGTCTATCGGCTAGTTACTATGAGATTGCAGTTACACAGTTACACACTTACAATTATTACGAATTTATACTTATTAAACGCTGAAACTACAGGAGTTCTATAAATTTTCCAACATTCGAGAAAATATTCTCCTCGTAACATAATAATCTGCAGAAATTAGTTTTCTTCTTGACGGGTTTAAATTAAATTTAATTAACCCATATTTCCATAGAACTTCTCGAATGTTTATTAACTTTTTCAAGAACACTTAATTTTAAATTAGGTGCAATTCCTGTTCCAGTCACTTCAAATTTATTGTCAGGCAAATTGATGATCGCAAAGTTCGTGCTTTTCATTTCTATCAATTACGTGAAAATCACTCCGTTTTCATCCTAATCCTTAATTGCATCCTTCAAAGCTAAAACTCCTCAATCTAAGCGTATCAAGATGTAATTTTAATTGCATTCGGAACAAAGTCAGAATTTGATGTTTTCAATCCGATTGTACAAACTTAACTTCAGTTTCTAGAACTTGTCTCCTTAACTGTAATGATGACAATGAATAATGTTAGCACCAAATTAATGTACCCAAACATGACAACAATATTTAGAAATATAAATACGTATTTCGGGAAGCTTATTACTATTTTAGCTAGATAACAACTTAGTTTTCTAAATAGATATTCAAAAACGGAAGTGGAGTTTTGAGATATCTGGGCATGAGCGAGAACTACCAGTTAGGCGGTTAACCCGTCCTGCTTGTTCGTTCGTTGTTCACTTTTGTTTTCGTTTCAGTTTTCAAAGATGTAGGAATTAATGCTTTCTGGAAAATTCCAGAAAGAGCAAGCAGCACTTCAAGAGTGCTGCCTAATCGACTGTAATGTGAAATACGGAGTTACCTTTTCTCTCTCTTGTTCTTTCGTCTTTTCCAGTTTTTATGCTCCTTAGCAATATATCTTTTTGTTTCAAACTCGTTTACGAGTGTGCTCTGTTTTGTTTTGCCCCCAGATAAACATTTATGCACAAGAAGAATGGGAAGGGGTGAGATAAATGGTGGCTCCATATTTCACATTACAGCATTTCAGCCGATTATGTGGTTAGAAAGATGTTTGTGTGGTCTTAGATGAGTGAAAAAAATCAGTTATACCATTTAATATTAACAGAAAATTAATCTTGTAAGAAATAATAATGTGTTATATATTAAAAATTATTGAATCTACTGGCCAATTTTGTATAATTATAAAAAATTCAGATTATGATCAATATGCTTTGGAATGATGATAATCATTTAACTTTTCAAAATATATTAAGTGGCTAAGGGTGATAGCAACCCTCAAGGCAACCCCGCCTTAAGGCGGACCTGCTAAGTTATTGAAGCCAGATTTCGCTAGGGATCAAGGTAGATCAGGTTTGTCCATATATTACCTACGGGCATATCAATCCAATAGAGATGTATAGGTAGTGATAGTAACAATCGTACTAGGTTTATTTTAACATTAATAGTATAATACAATGAGATGTTTACTACTTGGAGTGGAACTCTCTTGAAAGGCACGTTTACATTGCATTTTGTGCAAAATACTTGAGTCCCTTTTTTACAGCCATTATTCTTGCACACTCTTTTGCCCGATCTATGGAGAGTATCTGGCGTATAATTGATTCCATCGAATCTTAATCGGGTTCGGGTACATGGGTCTTCTCAGTTCGTGTTCTTTCGTGATCATTCTTTTTGCTTTAAGTAGACATATTATCTTCAAAATCCGTATTATCTGATAAGATTTCATCTTTCATTTGACGTGAACCGGCGGTAGGACCGCCTTTTGGCATGTCGTGGTTATTTCCATTAACTCTAGATATACAAACAATCGAGACTATTCGTATATGGAATATTAGTTGTAATAAGTGTTCTAAATGTACTTATAAATTTTGTAGTATTTTTAAACGAGAAAATGGTAACTGTTCACTACGTCAAAACCGGTCATTGCGCGGTGCTGAATTTTCTACGCGTTTTGGCGCGTTCTGAGGGATCAACTTAGCGCAACGCGACCCGAAGTGGCGTAGTGTAATTAGTGTTGCCTATAATGCATTCATTCGAGTATCTTGTTTGGATCGTTTTCATTTTCTTTGTGACAGCAAATGTGTCTAGAACGATGACCGCCTTAAAGCGTTAGTGCCTGTTAGAGGGTTAGGGGGTAGGACACTCACAGGTCCAGGAGACACAAGGGTCAATGCAGCACTGCGTTCAACACCTTTCATGGAGCTCAAGCTAATTATTTTTCAATATCATAGAAGACACAATATTACACATAAATATCATAAATTAATATTATTAAAGAATCGGAAACCTACAGGTAAATGTATTTTAAAATGAACATTCTTAAATGTTAATGTTCTGACCATAGATTAGATATTATATATGGGAGATCTGACTTTTATGGAGAAGGTTATGGAGCTATACGACGATCATAGATAAAAGAAGCTATGTTCAATTCGGAAAGCAAACCAAAAATGACCGGACTGTTTTTCCAAAATATCAGTCACTTCAACCAATAACAGCAACCCTTTGCTTGTTTACTCCACAAGTACAAGCACTGCTTCCTTTCTCATGGTTGATTGTTCTTAAACTTCGGTTGAATCTGAAGTTTGGTGAAACTCAAGATGATCATTATAGAATAGTATAGTATTTATTAACCATTCCTATAATCTATCTAATCTAAACTTTCAAAATAAAAGAACACACTACATATGTTCCACCACACAGTAGCTTTTCCAGGTGGACAAATTCTTTCCGTAAGTTTAAGTACCATTTGTTCCCCTGTAGATGCTTTTGTGTGTCGAAACATGTCGTCATTTCTTCCATTACTCCCCTCACTATATATGATTTTAGCGTTTATATCCGTTTTTCGCATTTTAAAATCGATGCGTGCGTATGTGAATGTGCTCGTGTGTGTGTATGTGTGTGGTGAAAATAGGAACTGTATTGTTTTTGGGCGCAGTAGTCCCCGTTTTGAGTGATATTCCTTACATCCATTTTACTTTTTTCAAATGGAATTACTTTATTGAGCCGTGAGGACAACCAAGTTTTTCTGATTATAAGTATATATCACACCCATATATCTAACCTGCATAAGTGGCCAAAATTCCCATTTTAAGATTCAAGTGACGTCATAGATGTGACGTCACGATCTATTTTATGTCTTTATTCTGTGCAAGAAGTCGTAGACTTCTTGATTCAGCAATACACTTTGATAGCTCATGTGACAGCAAGTGTTAGTATAAAAGAAGATTATATTCTAGTGTGAACAATAGCGGGAGTCAATCTGAGAGCGGTGTCACTATGAAATCTAGAGTTGTGAAATACATTATGTAGACCATATGGATAAAATTTCAAAATAAGATTGAGTTTTATTTAACGTTTTCTATTAGCGGTTTCTGAACACTTCCAATATATTTTCTGTTCCTACAATCGTTTAAATTCAACCCGCAGGACTGCCCGAAAGCTATTTTGCTAACAAAAGTGATCAAATGATCACCAAAGTTTTATTTTTCTACAGTGTGTATATATTATTCAGTGTGATGTTCAATATTTTGAACCTTGAATCGAACTGCTTTGAATATGACACCATGAGACTTGTTCCTATTTTATGTTACTGACTGAGAATGCTCACGATATAATACCATGTAGGTATCTGATGAATTCTGATATTAACATCGAATACTAGTCTTGTTTTCGTGAAGATCAAAAGCCTTTAAAATCGATTTTTATTCCGTTTATCAATAAATGAATACAATATTAAAGTATAGAGAGCTCGAATTGAACGTGCGCAGCAACTTCTTTCATAGTCTAGCTTTCCTTCCTTCTAAATATTCTAAAACTATGATCTCATCTCAGGCAGTTGACGAAATGATGCAATAACAAGCCAGATTGTTACAATTTACTGGTGTAGGTGACACCTGATGACTATGTTATAGAACATTCTGGATTATTATAGTGAGTCATATGTAACATGCGTTTCATAGCTGGAATTGGTGGAAATCGTTAAGTTAGTTAGTCATCGATGCAGTGCCACGTGTCACGTAATCAGCTGTTTTTTCGCCAGTGAAGATGGGATTTCGAGGGAAGCTGATGTGTAGCCGAATTTCATTGCATGGTTTGATTTATAGTATCTAAGCCAACATATTCTCAGGTGAGTCTTTATCAGAATTTTCGCAATGATTATTCTGTTCAAATAAACGTTGGGATAAGAACGTACCCGCAAAAATTTGACGCGGGACTATTTTTTCCCATTAGTAATGAAACTTGGTAATGATTAATGAAGCTCGGCTATTTTACATCATAAACAGACCGATTCGACACGAATAATAAGAATTAGCTGACAACCTGGTTGATATCGAGTACGACCCGTATCATGAAAGCTATGATAGCAGGGTCTTTGATTACGTCTCACAACCCATAAATCTGCTTCAAATGGAAGGCAAGGTTCAGAGAGTTCATAGTTTTCGACATAATTGTCTACAGTTGAGCAGAAAGATGAGCCAGATGACAACAAAATCCAAATAAAGTGATTGTGCCAGCGATTTGGAAACATACGATGACAGGATGACACTGGGAGTACATCTGATACAGCATTATTATTTGAATGGACTCGAAGGACATACAATTTTACATCAAAAAATCTCCTTTCCGTTGAAGTCCTCATCTTCCAAATTAAACATTACACCAATTTACGACATGCAATTCTTGAAAGAGAGAAGTGTAAACCTCACATAAAAACGGATACTGGAGAACAACATTTTTGTGGTGCACATTGGTCATGTCTTACAATCAAGTTCAGGCCATTCATATGTATTGGTCTCGCAATAAATTGCGTTTCTTTTCATGTTTTGTTTTACTTTGAATAAAAAAAAGGTTTATGTGTTCCAAATATTTCTTTTCTTTTCTGACCCTTACCCAAGAATAGTTTTGTTTCATCTTCAATTTCTGATTTTTCACAAACAGAGAAACAACAAAATTCACCTTCAGTCAATTAACCATAAATAGACTAAAGATCAGATGCACTCAAAAAAAAAGTTGAAACTCAATCTATAGAGGTTTCAACAACCTATACATGATTTAGAGTCCTGTTATTACTTAACAAACCAGTAGCAACCCTAATGAAGCTATCCCAGAGGCAGAGGTGGCAAGGAAGATCTGTAAACCCACATTGAAAGTAACCTATGACCTTGCAATGCGGAACACACCTTTGATAAATACCTATGTCATTATTATATCTTGGGGCTAATACACCTAATAAAATTAATCTAAGCCCGCTAAGCCGGGGCGGCAGCGGCCCAACCCCAAACCTCAATAACTGATCTAAGTAGCCGTGAATCATTGTGTTGCACCGTTCAAAGGTTCGGCGGCCGTTATGCGGCGCTTTGTAATTTTTATCGGTGATTTGCTGCGCAATCCCAGGCTGTGATGAAGGTGAGTCATCTCCAAATGCGCGTAGAATTTCCCCTTAAAATTTGAAAATAAATAACAGATAAAGCTTGAACAAGTTGTCAGTTTTTTTTTAATCATATTGAATTTTTGGCTATAGCATTTTGCCATGAGGCCATTGTTAACTAATAATTTATTTAGAGTTTACGCAACCTAGGGGAAAACAGGGATACATCGCCTAAGGGTCTATCATTTAATCAATCTTAATTCTTCATACACATACAAAATAGGGATCGGATAATTAGAGTTGATAAATAAAAAAATTATTTGAATTGTCTTGTTTTAAACAGATTTTAAATACTTAAAATACCAAAATTACTTTAAGTTATTACTTCAAGTAATTTACTTAAGGTGTTTTGGTAAATATACTTCAAGATATGCCGCACTTTACTTGAAGTACTTGATTTTTACTCGAAGTAAATTTCAAGTTTAGTTGATAATTGATGTATAGTTTGAAAAACTTCTACTTATACTTCAAGTAATTTATTTAAATATATTTACTTGAAACTAGTATTTCAAGTATTTCCGTAGTTTACTTGTTACAGCTCTGCAACCCAAGAAAAAAGTGTCAATTACATGGTGTATTCTTTATGCGGAGTTCTTCAGCTTAGTCCGATTGATTCAATTAAATCGCCTAAACAGCTGATTATAGAGATCGTTTTTAAGTTTCGCGCGAAAATGTGATTTGTTCATTCATTACAGTAATATCATCGACATATACATATGGACTGCGCGTGGCAATGATAAGCGCGGCTAGTGCAGGCGAGAGAGAGGGAAAACGAAAAGGCCGGCTCGGGACGTAAACATTCTAGCTACAGTCAAAGAGTTCTATATCTATAGAAGACAAGTTGTATCGTTTGTATATAAAGAGAAGGTATTTTGGGAGTCCAGCGCGGTTACCCTCCATAGATAACTCTACGGTTACCCTCTCTCCGCGTCCCAAGCGATCGAGTCGACTAGTTTTTGCAAGTGAACTTGCAACATTGTTTCACACCACAATTTCCGTCGTTCAAGATTTTCAGGAAAGCTGTAAAATAAATAGATAATAATACATAAATAACAAACAAATTGAGGTTGAATCCCCCAAAAACAATAATATAAACAAAACGAAATAACGGAAATAACTTTATTCTGCTGCAATAGCGTCATAAATGAATAGTCGTCAGCCTCGATCATGCGTAAAGAACGAAAAAAGGGAGACTCCCAAAATACGGTATAAATCCGACTTGTCTTCTCTATATATAGAACTCTTTGGCTACAGTACGCAGCGGCCAATAGAAACGCGATAGAGCCGGCCTCCTCGTTTTCCCTCTCTCTTGCCTGCACTAGCCGCGCTTATCATTGCCACGCGCAGTCCATATCTATATGTCGATGAGTAATACAGTGAATAAATGTAGACACCATAGAGATATGTATGACAGACACCCTTCATAAGATTTTATAATCAGATTTCTGTTTAAATTTCTTAATAATGAGTTGCACTCGTTATCATTGGTCTTTGGTGCCGAATTGCAAAATTACAAGTAATAAGTAAAATCTACTTAAATCTTACTATTATTACTTGAAGAAAGTAGATTACTATTTGTGCATCATTCTGTGGTTTTCGATACTAAACAGACACATAGGTCTTGTAGTTGTTCTATGATCATGAGCACCGAACAAGATTACATTACGATTACGAAGCCGTATGCGCATCTAACTGAATCTAAACTAACGTTTTTCTTCGCAATCGTAAGTTGTGTACTACTTATTTGCTAATAGCGATAAATAATAATAATTATAATCGAAATCGAGTTATAGCCGTCATAAAAGTAAGTGAAGTGTTCTGGAAAACGTTATCAAGTGAAATAATACTTACTTGTGATAATGCCGCCAAAACGAGTAACCCGGTCATCTGCGTCTGTCACAGCAAACAAACAAGAAACTGTAGATGAAGAAGTAAAATTATCGCCTGAAGTTAAAAAAAAGTCAAAGCCCGCAAAAAAGCAACCACCACCTACAGTTACAAGCAGTAGCAGTTCGATATATGAATTCACTGCTAAAGATATAAATGGCGAAGATATATCGCTAGATAAATATAAAGATCATGTTTGCATTATTGTAAATGTTGCTTCTAAATGTGGACATACTAAAAGTAATTACGAGCAATTAGTTGAATTGCATGAGAAGTATGCTGAAGAGAAGGGGTTGAGGATACTTGCTTTCCCATGTAATCAGTTTGGAGGTCAGGAATCTGGAGATGGAGAAAAAATCAAAGCCTTTGTCAAAAATAAAGGGGTTGAGTTTGATGTGTTCGAGAAAATAAGTGTGAATGGAAAGGATGCCCATCCACTGTGGAACTACTTGAAGGAGCAAATTGCAGGCCCTAAAGGTAAAGATATTAAATGGAATTTTACAAAGTTTATTATAAACAATGAAGGAATACCTGTTGAGCGACATCAACCTGCAGTGAAGCCATTAACTCTTGTAGAAAATTTGGAGAAACTGTGGTGAACTGTTCCTGATGTACCTAATTGAATAAAATAATTATTTTCTTATGTTGATAAAATTTTGATTAGATGGTTTCATTTCCAACCCATCCAATAGAAGAACAATTGTTATTTTCTAGTAAGTATGGAAATGATTGATTACGTTATTTATTCATTGGGGAAATCATAATTTCACTGTATGCATTCTTTGAAATTAAACTTCAGCATTATGCATTATAAATACTAAGCAATATGCTCTACTTTTGTACAAAATGTTGGGAAATTTCATTATACAAACAGGTACTACCAAAATTCAGACTATAGTGATATGTTGCCAAAGCACCTTCGAACTTGTCAGGTTTGTGTTATGTGGACATGATTTGGTAATTACCTAATGAATGAAAGTATTTTTTAGTGGCCATACAAACAAAAAGGTCGAGAATTTGTGTTGATCTCTTTAACCTCGATTTCATAGCCAGATCTTAGCTGATTTAAATGAGCCCAAGATGGTAATAGCCTAGTTTAGAATACTTGGAATCCAAAATTTTAAATAGCTAAGTTGTTGCTAGATAATTCTTTTTGTTGGGAAGTATTTGTTATCACTATTGGTAAGTATTTCATGATCAAGTAAATCAAATTAGTGTTTTCTGAGTGGCTTTAGGGGGTCTAGATATGTCATAAAAAATGACAGCAGTTATATAATGTCACTAATCGCTTCTATTAAAAGATTGAATCTGTATCAGGAAGTGTTTTGAATGGTCTTATTGTTCATTGAACTTAAGAATTATATTATGAAAATTGCTTCCATCAATTCCCATTTTAATCACTGCACTTCATGAGACATTACAAAAATAAGCATTCATTACCCCATTACCACAAGCATTGATTATTAATCAATGCCACAATTAACAACTATTTCAGTAACCAAACCTTAACAATCAAAAATAGTGTATAAAAAACGCCGGAAAAAATATGGTATATGGGACAGTGTAAATTTGCGTTTTTAATTTTTTTTGCGAACTAGGGCATTTGCTATACACAGTTAGAATACTTTTTGACTGCGGAAAGGCATATTTGATAAAAATAATTTGCCAAAAAATTTAATGAAACACTATCAATTGCAAATGCTTATGTAGCATCAGTTACCCATATTTTACAAACTAACCTGCGATGACGTTGCCGCTTGGAATAGCGACAATTTAGTCATAAACTGTATTCCAAAGACAATTTAGTCGTAAACGGTATTCCAAAATTTAGTCGTAATGGAATTACCAAATATAATAGCGTCAGTATTTATAATAATCATTTTTCATCTAATGGTGAACTCTGAAAATGCTTTTTCGCGCTTCCATATCGAATTTACTCTGTAATTCATTTAGTAGAGTATGTGAAACATTTTGATCGAAAATTTTTTATGATTTAACGCGACCTCACGGAAAATGTTCGTTTTGGTGTATAAAACAAAAGTATAAAATTTCTACCTCCTAAATTGACCGCAACCCCTTTTTTTCCGCCATTTTGTGGTATTTTGGATATTTTTAGGGGAAGTTAGTCAAAAAAAAATTTCTATCTCGAGTTGTATTGAGAATTAAGGAACCAAACTGGAACCCTTTTATTGTCAATGTTTAAGAAACTCTCAGTTCAAATTTCAAAATGATCCGACCTCCCCCTTCCTCGCAATATGTATATACATATATATATACATATATGCATGGGAACTTGCGTGACGGCTAACTCAGGCAGTTTTCAACCGATTCAACTGTAATTTGAATTATAGGTATGTTTTATGCCCTCAAAACTGCCTTTCAATTTTCAAGTCAAAATATTAAATAATTTCTGAGAAATTCGAGTTTAAGTCAATTTTTTAGCTAATTTACCAATTGAAATATCTCATGTCCTTTTCATCCGATTGACATTTGCTTAGCGTCAAAATGTAGGTATTTGCATATATTTTCACGTAGTAATCATCGTTTTTATACTGCATTAGCAATATAATACTATTTTAGGTGATAAAGGTATATACATTTTTTTTAACATAAAAAAATCATAAAATGTGCCTATGAATGCAAATACGCATGTGTAAATACGTGTTAATGTGTTTATATGTGTGTATGTAAGTGAGTGTACGTGTATGTAAGTGTGTGTGTATGTGTGGATGTGCGCGCGTGTGCCTTATTACGCGTACGTTAAGAAATCACAGAATGGTCTATATAATATACTTGAACACGCCCAATATCCATCTTATAATAATAATAATAACAGAACACACATACCTACATGTAAATGCACGTGTATAATAATTATAGAATACTATAATAAATGTGAGAGGTACATATCTATCTCAGGTATACGACAGATTCATCGTATTGTAAAGATGAGAGACCCGTTTTTACTACATTGTATTATGTATAGTTTACACCTACACATATAATGATAAGTATGTGTAAAATGATGATGATGAGGATGAGATCATAGTCTAAGAAGATCTTCTCATCACGACATGAGATCACTAAGACCACACGTGTTCTTACAAAAAAAGACAGCTGTTGTACCAAAAACTTGAATCAGCCTTACAAAGTAGTTCTCATCCATAAGATGAGAAGATCTCCTTAGACTATGTTCGCATCCGTTATTCATGTACAAATTCTTTACACATACTTATTATTATAGGTATGTGTAGGTATAAACTATGTATTATACAATGTAGTAAAAACGGGTCTCTCATCTTTACAATACGATGAATCTGTCGTATACCTCAGACAGATATGTACCCCTCATATTTATTATAGTATTCTATAATTATTATACACGTGCATTTACATGTAGGTATGTGTGTTTTGTTATTATTATTATAAGATGGATATTGGGCGTGTTCAAGTATATTATATAGACCATTCTGTGATTTTTTAACGTACGCGTAATAAGGCACGCGCGCGCACATACATACATACATACACACACACTTACATACACGTACACTTACTTACATACACACATACAAACACATTAACACGTATTTACACATGCATATTTGCATTCTCAGGCACATTTTATGATTTTTTTTTGTTAAAAAAAATGTATATACCTTTATCACCTAAAATAGTATCATATTGCTAATGTAATATAAAAACGATGATCACTACGTAAAAATATATGCAAATGCCTATATTTTGACGCTAAGCAAATGTCAATCGGATGAAAAGGACATGAAATATTTCAATTGGGAAATTTGCTAAAAAATTGACTTAAGCTCGAATTTCTCGGAAACAATTTGATATTTTGACTTGAAAATCGGAAGTCAGTTTTGAGGGCACAAAACCTACCTACAGTTCAAATTTCAGTTGAATCGGTTGAAAACTGCTCGAGTTAGCCGTCACGCAACTTCCCATGCATATATGTATATACATATAGATATTGCGAGGAAGGGGGAGGTCGGATCAACTTGAAATTTGAACTGGGAGTTCCTTAAACATTGACAATAAAAGGGTACCAGTTTGGTTTCCTCATTCCCAATACAACTGGAGATATAAATTTTTTTTTTACAAACTTCCCCTAAAAATGTCCAAAATACCACAAAATGGCGGAAAAAAAGGGGTTGCGGTCAATTTAGGAGGTGGAAATTTTATACTTTTGTTTTATACACCAAAACGAAAATTTTTCGTGGGGTCGCGTTGAATCATAAAAATTTTTCGATATCACTTATTTTTTGGTTTCACATACTCTACTAATTGATCATTTCAACTATAACTATTCAATTTTTGTCTTTTCAGATTGTCCCATATATCATACTTTACCCAAAACGCCTACCATTGTTGTAATTCAAACCACTTAGAAATTAAAAAAAAATTTTCAATCTAAGTAATTATTTAATTCCATATTACTTGATGAGATGACACATTGTAAAAATAGGTACTGATAGAGAATAATTCTTTCAGATCTCAAATAATGTGTGTAATGTGTGGTACAAAATGATCTTTGAAAACAAGATACCAAGTCTTAGACAAACATGATTGTGAAGAAACTATTGACTTTAGGCACTAAACTAAAATTTCCTCCTACATGATTGTATAGAAATAGAATATTTTCCAAAAACAATCAACTTACATGTCATATGTTTTTGAATGTCTCTGAAATGATGATTGAAGAATATTTACTCATTTAAAAAAAATTGACTTGAAATTAGGTCTTGCAATTAGTATGCGAGAGAAGTGATGGGTCCTGAGTACAAGCCAATGTAGTGGATAGGGTCCTAGCATTACCAGAGAACTTCTAGGTGTAAAAAGGTAGTTATTTGTGTTATAATTGAATGGGTATCGTTATTCAAAGACAACTTGAAACAGTTGTAAATAAAGTTTCTTTGTTGGTAATATGTATGTTATTAGGTACCTATTATGTTTGCAACATGTGACTAGAATGTAGTCCCAATTTGTTTCAGTATTATTTGAGTGAATTTAGAATGGAACAATAATGTTGTGCTTGCATGGTCACATTTTTTTGATGGTTTTATGTTTGTCAAGTCTCTGTATTGAGGCCTAAATATATGTTTTTTCAAGCTTGGCAATGCTCGCTCTTGTGCTACACATTATTTAGCGTGAATTTGACAGCTTGAAATGGAGGGATTCACAACAATCATAGCAATAACATTTATAGAAACTCTTTAACATCTTCAATGTCATATTTCTCAGGTCTTGGTTTATGGAATGATCCATAATTAATAAGATTCTTAAGATTTTCCTTCAATCTTCTAAAAATGGTTATGTTAGATTGCCTTCTTTCTGGGTATCGATTAAAGTATAAATCACTTACAGCATCAGAGTTATTGTTAGATTTAAAAAAACCATCACTTCAGATTTTTCAAAAGCTATTTTGCACTGAGAAATAATAAATTATAGAAACTAAGTATTTAGTTTGACTATCAACAGTGATTATTATATAATAATAATGATAAAATAAATTCTGTAAAATTTTAGAACAACGCAATGTTAGATTGTTCAATTAGGCATTTTTCAAATGGCATAAGCCTACTATTTGGAGTGAAGAAATTATAAGTATTATTCAATATATACAATTTTCCACCATTATATACAATATGTCTCACTAAGTTGGAACCATATGGAAATCTTTTTTATTATTAATTTTGGGAAATAAGGTATTCCTCATGAAAAGTTCTGCATGATCTAAAATACAATCATCAGATATTAAATTTTTTCAGTCGTATACGGTTTGTCAAAACCTATGAATTTTACTCAAGAGTAAAGTACCTTTATATTTGACAATATCGAAAATTGTTATGAAGAAAAGTTGATCAGAACTAAAAACTGCGTTCAAAGATGCAATTACATCCATTTAAATTGAAAAATTAGGTTTTGTTATTTTTTACCAATCTTTATATTTTGAATGAACATTTATCTCTTGTGATTATGAAACACATGATAACTAACTAGAAATAAATAGAAATTCATTTTTCACTCATTCCATTAATGCCTCGACATTTATGCACCCTCTCGTTCAATACATAAATCATTTTATGTCAATGCATCCTGGATTACATGTAACTACAGTTAAACTTTCATTAATATTGTAGACAAAAAAGAAAACATAATTGTTTCAGTGTAAACGGATGTAAATGCATATTTGAACGCAGTTTTTAGTTCTGATCAATTTTACTTCATAACAATTTTCGATATTGTCAAATATAAAGTTACTCTTAAGTAAAATTCATATTTTTTGATAAAGCTCGTATACGACTGAAAAAGAAATTATATCTGATTGTATTTTAAATTTTAGAACATACAGAACTTTTTACTTCAGTTTTGGGCTGTAATCATGGTCAGCCACCACCAATTTTATGGGCTTAAATTTAAGAAAGTATTATTAGGGATTTTTTATAGAAAAACGGATGACGGATTCTCATTTAGGATAACGTTAAACTTACTTGTACCGATTTTCAGTGTTCTAAAACACAGGGGCCCAAGAAAAGAAAATTTACTTTTATTGACACTAATACAAATTATTAAACAATTTTATCGTAAAATTAACAAAAGAGAATTTTTTAAATTCCACTAATCCAACGAATTCACCTATACACTTGTCAATTCGTCGCCTGTTATTACATTTCTTAATTGCAGTCGAGTTATACAGTGACAAGCTTCTCTGATGGTATTACAAAGTTCTTCTCGGGTCTGGGGCCTTGTAGCATACATTTTATTTTTTATTGTCCCCCAAAGAGAAATCAAGAATGTCTGGAGATCTCGGTGGCCAACGAATAAGAGGACTACCTCGTCCCATCCAACCATTAGGAAAATAAGCATTTAACGACGTAAACGTTAGTGTAGACTGTAGCGGTAATCAAGAGGAATATCATCAAGTGCATAGGTAAACTCATTTTGTAGAAATGAAAGCTAGCAACATTTAAATTTTCATAAAAAAAGTAAGGTCCAATAATACTTTCATTAAAATGCCACAGAAAACATTTACCTTTGAGAAGTATTGTCTCTTACACTTAATTACCCAATTTGGAATATGTTCGCTCCACATTCTGATATTTTGTGATGATACAATCCCGTTGGTCGTAAATGTAGCCTCATCCGTGTACAAACTATTTTCTTGAAATTCAGGATTTTCCAGGTACATACCTTGCACCCATAATCAGAATTCCATTCTTGATTCAGCATCTCCAGCTTCAAGTGTGAAGAAATGTTGTCTTCAAAGCTTTCTTACGGCTTTTTTTTAAACATTTTCAGATATATCTTTTAGAAATATTACATTTTCTACGAGCATCCTTGAGAATTGAATGTGGATTATCATTAAAATAATTGAGAATCATTTGATATCTTCTTATCTCCAGTTCACGATGCTGGTTTGGAACTCTCTCAACTATTCTATGTTGGCCAAAACATTTTTAAATATTTGCAACGGCCACATGGTTAATACTACGTTCTTGATGTCTTTGGTTAAACTCAATAGCTGCTTCACGAAAAGGACGTGTTCCGTCACCAAGTAATCTTATTATTTCCACTTTTTCTAGTACAGAATAACACATTCTTCATGCTTATTTAGAACAATAATAACAATACTACAAACTACTTCATTATTGACGACAGCTTTCAACTAAGATAACATTTTTGGTTTTCACAGCACACTAAGCTTTTTTACCGAACTGTAATCATGTTATAACGCAAGGAACTTTAAATCATACTAAGTGTAATAAAAAATCAAATTAATATTATTATTTAAATGATAATTCATATTCAAGCAATAGGGATGCTAGTAGGAATTTATAATGTATTTCTAAAATTCAAATAATACCTACATTTTCTTTTCTTGGACATCCTGCATTTTAGAACACAGAACATCGGTACATCGGTAAGTTTTACGTTATCATAAATATGAATCTGCCGTCTATTTTTCTCTTGAAAAAATCCCTAAGAATACTTTCTCAAATTTAAGCCAATAAAAGTGGTCGTAAATGGAAATGAATACAGTCAAAACTAAAAGTATCCACTAGTTTAATGCACATTTTGCATACCAATCTAACAAAAAATTGTATATCAAAATACGCCCAGAAATACACAAGTAACAAGGGTGGTAAGTCCTCGAAAAATCGAGTTTGCTCACATAACTCGAAAACATAAGACGATAGCCAATTTTTGATTTCCCCATTGACATATCCCAAAAATAGAGATCGAGGATGGACGTTTTTTGGTATCTCTTATACTCATCAAGATTCCCTATTAAAACATTGAAATTTAGCTACCCTGTACAGTGTCTACCTAATTGGAATATACAATTCAAAAAGCTGAAACTAACTGCAAATTGAACACTTAAGAAAGTATCAAACTATGGAAGCTAGTGGCGTACAGAATTATTCAATTCCTTCAATTATCATTGATAATAGAACCTATATATAAGTGTATCGAAGAAAATATGTATTAAGTAATATTTTTTTTTGTTTGCTGTACTTAATTCATTCGTAAAACTTGAAAAAAGTTGTCAACTAAGGGAGGTACGGATTTTCCTCTCTCATAGGAAAATAGAGAATAGAAAAATGGGGAGCACAGGGAATGTAGAATGATATGTTCGTGGATATTATGTTTACTATCAGCGTCGTTGTACTTCAAGTAATTGATTGTTGAAGCCCTTATACTTTATGGTAATTTATTATATTGATAAACGAAATAAACAACTCAGAGTTTTCACTACGTGTTTTACCACTAATGTAACGTTTCAAAATCGTAAATGCAGTTTCGACAGTCATTTATCAAACGAAAACAGTAAGTTCATACTTCCACAAACAGTACTTGTTTGTATATTAATTACATATTATTGAAACAATAGGTTTCCATATCACTCATCGAAGTAGTAATAAAGAATAAAAATAAATAATGAATAATAATTACTGCGCAACCACATTAAATAATAAATATCACTGCTTTACACACTACAGTTCCCTCGATAGTTCCTTTAAATATTGCACATTAACCAATAACACAAAATTATTCACTTTATTAGAATGTCGAATAGTATATTTCTGGCGTTTCTTTTCCCACAGACTCTTTCCACATAACCACTGATATTTCCGCCGAACTAACAACTGTACCAACATTATCCCCATTGTAGAATTTTATTTAGTGTTCAATGGGGTTAAAAATGCAAATGTAATGGTATACACGAAACAGGATGCCCATATGTTCCAACTAACATATCAGTTACATATACCGGTTGTGGTTCTTCCATTTTAACCAAGCCCAAAACCTGTGTTTTCAATTATTGTATTTCTTGGCACTTCACTCATACCAGTATTCTGATAACTCATTATCCATAACGATGCTGGAGTGTTCTTCTAAATTCACTAAAAGTTGAAATTCAACCTAATGTAGGAAGTTTTTTTGATCCATTTCACTAAGTTAATCTACAGGCTTTGTTTTAGAAGACAATATTAGTTCTGCAGCACGAATGAATCCTGCAGAACGAACCTTTTTTACATTCCGGAAGTTTTCCTTCTAGTGTGTTTGAAGTTATATTTTCCTTGTTTCTGTACATACCAAAAATTACATTCCGAATAGCACTGTTTAAAATCATCACATTTACAACTCACTTTGGCTGTTGCTGTTGCAGTTATCATCTTGAAGTTGCAAGTGCTTCACACCCTTTCTTCGCTTCACTGTGTTTTTATGTAGTGTTGATACACTCGGTTATAAAGCCGCATCAAATTTGTCTACCGGCAGTGCTGGGAACATATGACCCCCGATTTCCACATCCCTATTAGGGTAATTTCGAAATTTATTGTTGAAGAAACCATTTGTTGAATGAATGTTAATAGTGGTTTCGATATTTTCTCTCTTATTATATTTAAATTAAGATTCACAACGAATATATGAACTACTATCAATATCAAGTCAATTGAATAAACTTGAATAAAATAACTATTAAAAGTTCCGAACAAATATTACAAAGTACTTCGTTATATTTAGTTGAAGAAATTATGTCATTATTCAAATAATAATTGATTATCATCAATTCTATCCTTACATCAATAATTGTTCATCGTTGTAAAGCAGGGCCCGCTCTAGCAATATCGCCGCCCTGGGCAAACAAAGAATTACCGCCTATTTCGTAATGACAATTGATCGGAAGAGAGTGGAGTGGAATAATTCTGTTTCATATTTTTGTTTAGCGTCTTCAATAGAATTATCTTTATTTTCATATGAAAAGTGTGTTTGCCTTTTTCTGATTCTGTGACGCGATAATGACAAAATTTGCTTCTATATGTCATTAGCCAATTCTTTTGCTCACTGACAATGTGATTAAATGTACCATTTGACTTCAATTTTTCGAAATAAGATTTACAATAATTTTCTAGAAGCTCAGTGACTAAGAAAAGTTCATAACCTTCAGAGTTCTTGAGTTTGCTCACAGGATTAATATGATTTAGAATTTAATAAATTACAATTTAAGATAAAAATTTTAATTGCTTGATACAAATTAACAACCTAGACGGTTCGACTTTTACAGCGTTATCAATAAGTATTTGAATTTAAATAAATACATGAAACAAATAAAGAAACTTATTGAAGTTTTATTTACAGATAATTACAAAACAATAAGAAGCATCAGAAAATCGATGTTAAAAGCCGTCACTCTTGGTAATTTATTACTATGATTGAATGAAAGAAGCAGTAGATACTTCATTAATATACCACTTTTGATAATAACATGAAAACGTTGTTATAGTTTCAAAGTGCCATTATCAAACATACAAAAGTATGAAGTAAAGAATAAACAGTTCAAGTATAAATAGGAATTAAAGTACAATATGGTTAATGAGATTTATACAATAAGAGTAAGGGATCATCAGAAATTACAAAATATGTATATCTCTAGCTTATTGTTTACTCCATACATTTGTATCTATTTTTAATGGCACTTCTGTGTTGAAACTACAGTAATGTTTTCATGTTATTATTGAAAGTGGTATAAAATCAAAGTAATTCAATTAATTATAATAAAAAACTTGTAATTAAGTTCCAAAAAGCATTTAAAATAAAAAATTAAACAAAATCTTAAGTGTCGTATTATTCTGAAACCAAAGAAAATCAAAATATCCAGTGTCATTTTCGTTTTGAAAATGATCTTGGTTATGTTCATTTTTGTTATATGTACTTGTAGCGGTTTGATGTAGGTGCTTATTGGCTTACAAGCAAACTGCCAGTTTTGGAGATAAACTCTCAAAGTAAAGAAATATTTTTTTAATAACCGCGTTGTTTGAATCAAATTTCAGATTCGAAACAAGCAGTCTTGAAAGATTCTGATGAAAAAAAATTAGTTTTGGTTATTTTTGTGATTAGAGACTTTCGAAAATAGGAGTCTCAAATATGGAATAAGCAAATATCTAGAACACTCAAAATTATTCCCTGACTTAGTATCAGGCATTAATTTAGGTAGGTACCTACCTACGAGGGCTATGTGAAAAGTTCCTGAAAAATGAAACAGAAATGATATATTTCGTGAAAACTTATTTTATTCCTCAACGTAATCTCCTTGTAGCCCGATACACCTCGTCCAACGTTTTTCTAATATTTCGAACTCTTCCAGATAATACGATTTCGGCAATCCTTCAAAATAGGCTTGTTCCAGCCTAAATCTCTTTCTGCCGAGCCATTTCTTTAAGTTTGGAAACAGATAAAAATCGCAGGGGGCACATCTGGAGAATATGGTGGATGACGCACCAAATCGTAGCGCCGTTTGGCCATTGCGACTGCAGACCGGTGCCTTGTCTTGGTGGAAGAGCCCTTTTTTATTTGCCAAATGCGTCCGATTTCGCTTCAAATCGGCGTCGAATCGATCCAACAGTTCTGCATAATATATGCCGGTGATCGTTTTGCCCTTGTCAAGGTAATCCCAGAACTCAGCGGCCTCAGGACTGGTATGAAATGGATACGCTTGAATCGTCACATTAAAAAAATAACAGATAGTATGTCTGAAATAAGACGGTAAAAGTCAAAGAAATAGGAAATGACTGCTTTTGCAATTAATATTATTTCATTTGAGAAAATTTTGATACGTACCCTAGAGCAGGAATTGTGTAATGTTAAGGCAATGTGATTAGTATATGCTCTCGATTCTTTGAAGCACAATACCTATATCGTGAACGGTGTCTACTGAAAAAAAACTGTATAGATTTTTTTGTAGCAAATTATCTGCTACAATTTGTAAAATAAAATACATGATAAGTTATATTATAACTTCTTATAGATAGATAGATAGATAGATAGATAGATAGATTTATTTGATCATGTTATGCAATGGATTACATTTATGACAAGTCATAGGAATTAATGGGTACAGAGTACTACATAGTAAATAATTGTAAAAATTTAAAACTTACATCAATAGTCAACACAAATGGGTTTCGAATGAATATCTAAAAACACTTATTTGTTAAAATAAATTTTAAAATAAATTTAAATTTAAAATCATTTTGTTAATGTACAATTCATAAAATCTTGGATAGAGTAAAAACAATTCTCAAGAAGATATTTTTTCACCCTCCTTCTGAACACATTTATGCTTGAAAGCGTCAGATCAAAAGGTAGGTGGTTATATAATTTGAAATCCAGCGAGTTACGCCTCGACATTTCGAGCCTAACCTTTGGTTGACGGAGTTTTCCTGCATTTCTAGTGGGGTAATCATGGAGGTCTGAGTGAGTGGAGTATGAATTTTTATTCTTGTGAATGTGGAGTAAAGTGTGAAATATATAGATGCAGGGCAAAGGCATTATCTTCAATTTATTGAAGAGTGGTTGGCAGTGTTCATTCAAAGGAACACCAGCTATAATTCTGACAGCTTTTTTTTGCATACGGAATGCTCTTAGGGCATTAGTAGACTTTCCCCAAAGCAGTATCCCATATATTAAGTGAGTGTGAAATAATGCGTGGTACGTGGTTAGTAGTGTTTGGGGGCTTAAAACTTTCTTCATCTGACGGAGTAGAAATAATTGAGTGGATAGTTTTTTGCAGAGTTGATCGATGTGATTTTCCCATTTGAGTGAATCGTTAATGGTTATACCAAGCAGTTTAACGTGTTCATTACTAGTAAGTCTGTTATTTGAAGAGATTAGGAGATTCTGGGTTTTATCCCTATTCAATTTTAATTTGTTACAGGCAAACCAGTTTTCTGCTTTTTCTTCGATTTCTTCAGTCTTTTCTAGTAGTTTATCAATATCAGAATTTGATTCTAACATTGTGGTATCATCTGCAAAACAGATAATTGTGCTGGGTAGTAACTGATAAAAAATGTCATTTATATAAACAATGAAAACTGTCGGTCCCAGAATAGAGCCTTGGGGTATACCATGGAACATATTTTTTTCATTTGACAAAACACCATCCACACTGACGGCTTGTTTTCTTGAGTGCAGATAAGATTGAAAAAAGTTTGAAGCTGTTCCTCGGATTCCGTAATATGAAAGTTTTTCTATTAGGATATTGTGGTTGATGCAATCAAATGCTTTGCTTAGATCCCACAAAGTCAAGGAAGTGTGTTTACCATTTTCTACATTATCGATTACATTGTGTATTACTTCGACTACTGCATCTGATGTTGATCTTTTTTTTATGAAGCCATATTGATGTTCATGTAGTAAATTGTATTTATTGATAAAAGTCATTAGCCGCTCTTTAACTATTATCTCTATTATCTTCCCCAAAATAGGTATAATAGAAATTGGCCTGTAGTTGTCAGGTGAATCCGGATCCCCTTTCTTGAAGATAGGTATCACTTTGCTCACCTTGAAAATATCTGGGAAAACCCCTTCAGAGAAACAACGGTTAATAATAATGGTTAATGGTTCAATTATATATTTAACTGTTTCTTCGATAATTTGGCTGTTTAGATGATATATATCACGGGAAGAGGATTTTTTTAGTTTTTTGATAACAAGTGCTACATCTTCATGTGTCACCGGGAGCATGAAAAAAGAATCTCTTGGTGTTGGGAGGCTTGGGATGGAATTTAATGTGTTGATATTGCTAGTTGGCAGATCTTTGATGATGTTTTCTGCTATGTTGGAGAAAAATGTGTTGAATTCATTAGGGCTGATGTTTCCGATAACATTTAACTTACTAGCAGAATTTCGCTCATAATTAACTAACTTCCAGATGTCTTTGGATTTTTTGTTGGAATTTTCTATGAATTTATTGTATGATTCTCGTTTAGCCAGTGTTATAGCTGTTTCATAACTGAGTTTGTATTTTTTATAGACTTCTCTATCATCAGGATTTTTTGAGGAGATATTGACTGTTTGTAATGCTTGTAGGGTGCTTCTCATCTGGCGTAATTCATTATTGAAGAAAACGGTGGGTCTCTTATCCAGTTTTTTGTTTTTCATTTGCCTCAGAGGGAAATGTTGACAGACAAGAGAGCTATAAGTATTATTCAAGAACTCTGCTAGTGAGTCCAATGAAATATGATCATCATGAAACATCTGCCAACCCATTAGTTCAAGAGATTGTTTCATAGCATCCAATCCTCTCTTGTTGTTTATTCTATTAAATTTTTGTTCATGGGTATCTGATGGATAATTAGAGATTGTTATGAATTGTGCATTGTGGTCAGAAATACAAGGATCAGAGGTTCCAATATAGCATTCGTTATCATTTAAATTTGTCATTATATTATCTATGCAACTGGAGGATGTAGGACTTACTCTAGTGGGGATAGTTATTTTGGGTTTAAGACCAAAAGATTCGATTATATTCAACCAGGATTTGGAGATATGATCTTTTTTGTTTATGTCAATGTTAAAATCCCCAAGCAAGATAATGTTTTTATATTTTGCTGTCAACATTGTTAAAAGTTCTTCAGTTTTGTCGAAGAACAGGTCGTGTTCTCTGGATAAAGAAGATCTGTATGACGTTATCAATGCGGTTTTCGTTTTCGATAATTCAATTCCACAAAATTCTGCATGTTGTTCAATGCAAAATGCATCCAGAAGGAGTGGTTTACATGATATATTTTTGCGAACATGAATGGAAACGCCACCATGTTGCATGTTTTGTCTACAAAAGCAACTAATTAGTGTGAAATTGTTCATATTAACGGTTTTCAAACAGTTCATGTTGAGCCAATGTTCAGTCAAACATATGACATCACATAATTCATCTTCGAGATAACACTGTAACTGTTCGATTTTATTTGTTAGGCACTGTATATTGAGATGATAAATCTTCACTGAATTTTTCTGAAGATTTGCTTTAGTAGTTCTTACATTAAAAAAGATGTAAATTGAGATGTGCTAACTGCTGATGGTTTTTTGCTTGAGTCTAAAAATGTCTTACCTTTTCGAAAATCGAACCTTTCAAAAACTATTTTCCTAGGCCAAAAGTTTGGGTCATAGACTGATTGTAGTTTATCAGTGTTCACTCCAATCATAAAGGATTGGTTCTCTGGGCGGGAGTTTGGAAATTCCAACTTTTTCACGCTGACATCTTGAGTATTCAGTTTAGTTTGTAGGTATTGGCTGATGTTATCTTGAGATGTGTGGTCCGGGACTCTTGTAATGTATAACCAGATCTTTTTATTTTCAACCTTTCCTTGGAAATTTTGGTCACCTTCGCCTGTCCCATAAGTAACCTTTTTCTGTTTTCTATGCCTCCTTTTGGGTTTCATGAAGCCTTCGTTATTATGGTTATCATGTTCTTCGGAATCCAAATTTATAATATTGTTCATTATTTTTGTTTGATCCTGTTCTAATTCAGAAATTATTTCTGTTGTTTTGTAGGCTCCAGCCTGTATTGGCTTCCGTGTTCCATTTCCACTATCTAAGAGTGGAATTTCATTCATCTTGTGTTCTGTCTTTTTATGACTCATGTGGGAAGTTTCTTCTTTTGTTTGTTTATCTTTGGAAGAGAGTTGTTTTTTTTGGTCAGTGTCAGGACAGGGTTTTTTGGTAACAACCTTATCACTTTTTTGCCCCAGGTCTTTATTGGCATGTTTTGTTGTAGTTATTTTCTTTCATGAATTCAATTTGAATATTCAGTAAACTGATTTTTTCCTGTAGTTGTTGGATTATGATATCTTTTTGTTTGAGAATATATTTGATGAAAACATAATCAGATTTAGACTCACTGTTGCAAGTTTCGTCAATAGCACTATAGAAATCAGCGTCTTCACATTCAGCACTTGTTATCTCCATCACGGGGTCATGAATACACACTGGGTTTTTTAGTTGAAGTGATTGTCTCCAGCATCCTGGATGAAAATTATGTTTGCACTTATTACAAAATGATTTATCTTTGATAACATTTTTATTGCAGTGTTTGCAAATCGTTTGATATTTGTTTTCTAAGAGCAGATCTGCACACGCACTCGACCCGGCGACCATCTCGAATCGTACTAAGCATATCTAATATCATTAAAACCTGCTATATCCATTGTTAGAATGTTATCAAAACCGGGCTCAGTATAGTCTAGTCAATAAGCTGGGGAATATAAAAAAGCAAGAGGTCGTATCAAAAAAATTCTTTTTGCATAATGTTCTGTGGTCGATTTGAATCATTCCTAAGGATTCAGCTAAGTGGACACGGCCTCCCATTCACCCCTAAGCGCTATTTTCATCCCCCCTTTTTTAAGATGATTCTGAATTTATGAAAAAAAAATGAAATTAAGCCTCCAAAATGAGTTCTAGGTGTTTTTTGGGTTGCTGAACATTTTATCATATCATTTTCCAGAAAATCTAAGAAAATGATATTTTTTAATTTTTTAATTATCTCAATTCGTAATCAGCGACCACAAAAACCCGTATAATAACTTATCACACGATAATTACAATGACGTGGAAAGATTTTCTTTTCAGGTTTTCCGCAGTTTTCCGAAAATTTTTAGTCTACTTTGGATCGAAATACGCGACTGCCAACATCTTTCATGTATAAAACGGTAATCGTGTGAAAAATAAGCAATTTTGTATGAAAATGACGAAATTTCTCTGATTTTCCGCACATTGAATGAGTTTTCCTCGGATTCGTGTTCATTCGCCTCATTTTGGAGGCCTAATTAAAATTTTTTTGTAAATTTCAAGTTTTCTTCAAAAAGGGGGTGAATAGGGTTAATTTAACGTTTAGGGTTGAATGGGAGGCCTTGTCAACTTAGCTCAACCCTAACGAATGATTCAAATCGGCCACAGAACATTATGCAAGAAGAATTTTTTTTACTCTTCCTTTTTTTTTAAAAAGCCTAGTAATAAGTTTAAAATTTTTCTTCAATTCCCACAACTGCTCTTAACTGTAAGGAATTTTAATTTTCACTTGAATTCGTCTTTTTTTATCTTAGTGACATCTAGGAACTTGCATAGTAATTTATTGAAATCGGTCTATATAGAATGTTCCTTAATGCATTTTTTAAGGGGTGACTCCTGAGTCAATTTCAATTAAAGAAGTTCGTCCTAACACGCTCTGTTTTCGATATACAGGGGGACAAATTTTTATTTGTTTAAGTTTTTTTTTCGAAAATGTAGAAAATGGTTTGAGATATTGTGCTTAGTTTTGGGGCAGATTAATGTGATCTGGAACACGTTTTTTCACTTGATAAATTGTTTTAAAATTTGATCAGTGTCGTAGTTATGGGTTAGTCTTACAGCAATTTTAACAAAAAAAGTGGTACGCCACTGAGCTTCTTCGATCTAGATATTTTTTTAGATAGCCTGGTTCAATCTGTATGAAAAGGCTCTCCTGTGATTTTTTCGCCAGAGGCGCCGTTTTTGAGTAAAAAAAAATGAAAACCGTTGTATTGACCGAAAAAATTTATGGGATTATTGATGAATAGAATTTTGAAATATATCTAATTGGCCGCTGTCACTTGAGTTTGACATCCCACATTCTCAAGTAAGTCTGTGTCGTTCCAATCTGTTCGCTGCAAGTATCTTATTATTACAATTTTGTTAACAAAGGTGAATTATTCAAAAGTGGAAAGGGTACAAATGAATTACGTGTGTGGCCTTGCCGACGGTAATGCAGAGAAAGCCAGACGTATTCATTATCAGAGGTATCCAAATCTTTGCCAGAGATTTTCCAAAGCGTGTGAAATACCAAAAACTAAAAAAAAAAGAGAAATGAAAATACTATCTTTTCACCGAAAGAAAATATGAAAGAAACAAAAACTCTGACATATACTCAATTTTTCAATGTGCAAAAAACACACTAAATGTGTCCTATCTTAGGCCCACGACCTCGAATCAACTTCGGACCGGAGCCAAAATCGCGTATTAATTTTTCCAACAACTTTTGGTTTAAACATTTTTTCATACAACTAATAGTTTTATCTCAAAAAGCAAAAAATCGGAAAAATCGCCATTTTTGGGTCCAAAAAATGGCCATAGTTTTTCGAGCACATGGTAAATGCAAATTTGAACTACACCATCGTGTTCAGCGCATCAAAATACATGAGAATAGACCAAAATTAGAACTAACCGAAATTCGGACAAAAAAAATCCTTAAATGCCTGGACAACAAGTGTTTAGCTTAACTGAATCATTGATAATATTATCTAAACAATGATTGAATCTTATATCTGTAATCTATAACTTTGTATGTGCCCTTGAAACCGGAGTATGCGGTTCCAAGGACACACTCACAATTGTCTATAGATTGTTATTCAAGTCAAATTTATATTTTCTCTACAAATTAATTTTCAGTAAACCTGATAATTGTTTCTTACCTACAGGTAGTGAATATGCATCATAATTTAATGAAGAACCAGTATGGACTGGAATTTGATTTAATTTTCTCATAACATGAAATCTGAAATGTTCCCAATTATGTTTTCATTTTGCTTCCAATTATTAAATTAGTGCAAAGTGTTATTGTCCAATATAAATATGGAATTTTCTGCCTGAACTAATACCTGACTAATTGGCATTGAACGACGTCGTAATACACAGCACAGCGAGTAGTCAAGATCTTTCTTGCCGAAAGATAAATCTCCGAAGTGAAGCTCCCAACGGATAAAGTGAGTTTTCATCTCGGGCGCCCTGCTGATGCAATTAGGGTGAATTTTGCCAAAATTAAACTCAAGATTACTCGTCTTGATTAAAACCAAACAAAAAAATTCTTGGTCTTGTAATCAAAGCAACAGTTGATAATAAATTTGATAATGTGTAAATGTTATACGTTAGCGACAATTATGAAAAGTTGTATCAGAATGTTCGAACAAGAAAAACTAAAATAATCAATTAAGAATTGCCTAGAACATGTTTAACTTATGAAATGAGGATTTGAATAAGTTTGACATACCTAAATAGAAATGATTGATTATTTGAAAATATAATCCTAATTATTACCTATAATACAGATAAGTAAGTAGAAACAAAAGGAAAGTTAGGATCAGTTGAAATTTTGAACGATATTAAACATAATAGTAACCTGATAATTTCTTAGTTTGGAATGATCAAATAGATATTCATAATTCAATAAGGTAGCCAGTGGCCAGTGGCGGCTCGTGAGTTATTAAAGAGGGTGGGCACAAGAAAAAAACATATTTGTTGTACATATAATTCATTCATTTTTCGTGCTGGGAAAACCGTTTACGACTTTGTTTTTTCTTTCACTTCTTTTATATTGATAGGACCACCAATGCAATGTTCAGTCGATCTTCTGACACTGTGCTTCTCAGAAAAGTTTTAATGCGTTTGAGAGTGGAAAAACATCGTTCACATTCTGCTGTCGACATAGGCGTTATACAAATAATATCCAACAGCTTGTATGTTTCCGTCAAAACCTTTTTTAGCTTGTCTGCTATGAACACTAAAAGTGACGAAATACCACCCACGTCAGACATGTCATCGCGCTCATAAATTGCTGAAAGTTCACTTTTCAATTTTACACTGTCCAACATAGGATAAGATTTCAGTTTCGTCAAAATATTTTTGTGGAAATGCATATGTTTTAAAATGTTGAGAATCAAATAATGTTGCTGCACTTAAGTGATCCCTAAAATCAAATCGTTCGCTAATTTGGCTTAAAATAGGGTTACATACTTCCTTTGCAATAATTGCTCTGTTATCTCCAGCTGTCGTTTCTTGTCTTTTTCTAGCAGGTTCTTCTTTATTGAGTTATCGATTGTCATTGTCACTAGAATTTCTAAATCGAATAATTTACTGTTGGAAATGTTCAATTGCATTTTGCAGTTGAGCACTGTCAATTCCACTCATTTGAGTCTGATTAAATAATATTTCAACATGTGGCATAATGAAATGAAATATTTCCAACCAGTAGAGAAATTCCGGACCGCTCGAATGTTTCAATAAACCACTTGCTTCACTAATAGTAAGTGAATCCATCTCATCTTCGTCAATAGTTTTATCTAAACATTGTTGGAAAGAATCCCGGTGTTCAAATAACGTGTTCACAGTTCGACTTTTGAAAGTCCAGTGAGTAGGAACAGCGCGTGGTAATCTACGTTTGACTATTTCATCAAGAATTACCGTTCGTTTTGGCAAGTGTACTTTTGCACTGCAATGTGCCGCTCCGCCCGTTCAATAATTAAATTAAATTGATGCGCGTAAAAGTGAATATAATGTGCATGTGGAAAAATGTTTATTTGTTACTGGACATCCGCACATTCACTCGTGTTTTTGTAGATATTCAATTGTAAGTTCGGGCTTTACATGTAGAAGTGTAGTTTATTCGAAAATCAGGAATAGGCCTTCCTTTCTTTTTATTTAAAAGTTTTTCTCAAATGATAGCGGTTTTTTTGAAATTTTGCACACAATTAACTTCCATCATTCATAATAAAGGTGAGTGCAGACTTCACGTCTCCCAATTGAATTCACACACTGTACTGTATGAAGGCAAGGCATTTACTGGAGATACGCCGCTTTCTGCCCCAAACCGAAGATAACCGTAGTCAGCCGAATCACACTTGAAATAGGTACACTTTATAACTCCTTATTACCGGAACATGGTTTTGAGCGTTAGCATTACATTCGCTTGACATGCAGAATAAAATAATGCACTGCATGCGAATTTCTTTCTGTGTTTATCTTGGTGGTTGGGTGAACACGTTAGATCGTTATAAATTAGATAAATAATAATTTTCAAATGAAATGGCTGTATTTATAGTTATTATATAAACAGCTTGAGAGAATAAAATTAGAAATATTTGAAAAAATTTAATATTGTTTCGAATTCACAAAGGAAATAATTTAAATTCGAGAGAAATTGACCCATGTATATTTGAAATGTACCTAAAGATCACATATTTGTTCCTAGCTGAATATAGTCCAATAGATTCATCCTAAATACTTAAAACTATTTATCTTAGGTAATTAGTAGTTAATCGATTTTGTACTGCACGTCCAAGGTAATATAGTTTTCACTAGTAATACCACTAGAGGTCAAATTATTTCCGGATATTAATTTGACTTCGCGTGGTATTCGGTAAGTAAATTCCATACCGAATTGTGGTGGAAAATCAAATATTATTAAAATTTATTTTTCGATTCTCAACAATGCAAATTATTTTCTTCATCAAGTCACCAGCGAAACATAAAATGTGTGGTCGACTTGATGTTGAGTTGCCACGGTAACTAAGTGAGACCCTAACCTCGAAATTATTATTTCACTTTTGAAGCTGTCAAGTGGCACGACGTAAAAAAACGTTTCGCTTCGGTCAAGAAAGTAAAGAAAATATTCGCCAGGAGATTGAGCAGTTGAAACCCCCGAATACCAGGAAATCGAAGTCCAGCGTATCGAGGCAGTTTACAAACTTTTGGAAACTTGTGGAAGAACTGGCGCTTATTCTTGAAGACTATGGGTTCAACATGCGAAAAAAGAACTCCGAAGACTACAAGGAGAGTGTTATCAAAGTTTTATGGAATTCCACAGCCAAGCAGTTGCAGGAATATTTTTATGAAAAGTATAATCGCAAATTTATTCCATTCTCTGACATACAATTTTTGAACGCAAGAGCTGCAAAAAATGCTAAGCGCCGGAAGCTACAAATGGATCCAACCAAGAGAAAGGAAAGTTCATCTGCACTATCAGCAGACGAGCTGAGAAAAATTATTGAGCTTTGGGACGAAAACACTCCGGAAGGACTGCAGAAAAAGCTTTTCCACGTTGCTGGTCATGAATTGGCCTGGAGAGGAAAATGAAGGAGCGGCAGCACAACTCGAATATTTTGTGGAGGAAATTGACAATAGAGAGGAACCAACAGGCCGCATTGAGTATAACCCGGTTTTTCCAAGACCACCCAAAGCGGTTCGAAGAAAATGGCTGACAGTAAGTGGCTAGTACCGAATACACTCAACGAAGAAATATGCCCAGTGAGACTGTTCAAAAAAATAACAAGCAAGCAAGGCCCCATCAAAACGAATCGTTTATTTTTGACGCCAAATTCAAACTGGAAGAATCCCAGTTCCAAAGACTGGTACAAGAACAGTCCAGTTGGACAGAATACAATATCTGCATCATTGATTGGAATTGATGTCAAAAAGATCAAAATAACAAATCATTCTGCAAGGGCCACAGCTGTTTCAACTTTAGCCAAAACGGGAACTGGAGAACAGCAATTGATTAAAATAACCGGTCATGGTAGCAGCCACTCAATAAAACCATATCTGCAAATAGACTCGGGCCATCATCAGGAAATAATTGACGCAATGAGGTCTGCTTCATCTTCGGCAAAGACGATTCGAGAATCTCTGAATCAAGAACAAGCAACTACTTCGAATCAATCTGCCATAGTTTATAATGATTGCGTTTTCCATATAAACAATAATTACAATAGTGAAAATAATATAAATAATTAGATTTATTATCACTTGTAACCTTTCATATAAAATAAAAAACTAAAAACTCATCTATTTTTTTATGTTATTTTTCAACTGCTGGAAACCTAGCTAGGCAAATATAACAAATTTACATTGCGTCGAAGTTTCGATACCATCCTCTAGGTATGGGTTACAGGCCTGAGATAATTCTGAAATTTTTACTCAATGTAGTTGCATAAAAATTGCAACCTAAAGCGTAACATGATATGTTCTTCTATTTTATATCAATTTTGCATTACTACAAGTGGTAGAAAGTTATAATTTTATAAAATTTAATGTGCTTTGCAGTTTCGGTAATGGCCATGTAATGGCTTCTCAGCCTGCCCTTTAAGATATTGTTTTCTACTCATTGTAGTTACACAGTAATGCAGTTTTATAATGAAATATATTATATCCTTTGATTTTTTCATTTATTTCGGGCTACTACAAGTGGTAGAAAATGGAAAAATATTAGTTTTATAGATACATACCTACAGGAACAGATTACATAATAATATTCAGTTTGTCTTCACACCAATGGACTCTTAGCCTATAAACTGTTGATTACTACTGATTGTAGTAGCTCAAAAGTGCCATTTAGAGACAAAAAATATAATATTTTTTTATTTTATAGTTAGTTGAGCTTACTACAAGTGGTAGAAAATTATAATTTTAGAGATTTTTCGGAAAGCTGCATGAACAGATTCATAGCGCGTCAGCTTTGTCAGCAATTATTTAGGCCTTCAAATTGGTAAATTATACTCATTGTAGTTGCATGCGAATACCATTTTAAGATAGAAGATAGCATATTCTTTAATTTTACATAAGTTTTGAGTAACTACAAGTGGTAGAAAATTGTTTTTTTTTGCGTTTTTATTAACGTGCGTTATGCGCGCTTTAATGGTATGGAATTTATAACCAGCGTCAGCAAGCATCAATCATAGGAGGCTGTGATCATTGTATTTTGACACTTCAAAACATCAAAAAAACTCGCGTTTTGTTGCAATAAGAATATTGCACAGCCGGTAAAACCAATAAAATTCTTTGTTTAAAAAATGAATCGATTTGAAAATGATACTATATGCAAAATATGCGTGAAATTGTCTGATGTAATGATCAATCATCGTACCATGACTTATTTATTCACATTAATAGAGGATTGTGGCTCCAACTTGAAGAAAGAAAATTTGTTCCGAATTGTCCACGAATATTTGCATCTAAACTACGCAAAATTGAAAGTACTGAATGGGAAAAAGGTAAATAAATTAGTGTCTAAATATTATATATATATATATATTTTATTAGACATAGACACTTAATTGAAAACATTCAAAGTCCTGCATTTTCGCCATTAAGAAGAGAGGAGGTTCTTCCGTGTTGGATATGTTCTTAGTTGATACATTGCTATTTCCCAACTCAGAGCTTGGTGAACTTGATTTAGGATGAATTATTTTTATATCCAAAATTATTATTTTGTTCATGATATGACCACTAGTGTCACCACCCACTTTTTCAGGTAAACCTAGCTAGCGGTCCGTAGACTTGTCGACCACACAACCACCAGCATTGTCATCACCCAGATTCTCAAACAAATCTTGCGGGTGGTCCATAAGGTTTTGGTCTTCAAAAACAATTATGGCTTCATTCATTACGTTATCAACATTTGATGGAGTAAGATCATCCATAAGGTTTTCCGGAGTAGCATCCCTAAGATTTAAAATGAAACATTTTTGCTGAAATTGTTGAAGAGTATCTTGGTTCATGAATGATTAAAAAAGGTGGGCTTATCTTCATTCGAAAGGGACTTATTCTCGTAGTTCGGTTTTATGAAAACCTCTATGTTCTCCTGATTGTTGTCTGGGAAAAAATCGGCGACCGCTTGAGAATTCCGTGAATAGATACCGCATTTTCGAAACCCATTTTGTAGAACTCTTCTTGTCACCCGATCTTTTATTACGATGTCTAACAAGGGAGAAAAATCACCTTTTCAAGTTTGGTGTTGGTTTTCAGTTCTCCATGAGTTGACTTGTTCCTTCCATTCCGATTTGAAGAAACGGAATACGGCCACATCCGTTGGTTGTAGCAAGTGAGTGGTGTTAGAATATAATGCCACTAAAACTATGCCCTTCTCCGAACAAAACCTACTTAAATGGAATGACAGATGGGATACGTGACCGTCAACGGAAGAACTATTGGGAATCTCACATTTTCTTCAGCCCCTGGATAAAACACATTTGCTATATAGCTGTAAAGCGTATCTGATGACATCCATCCGCTCTCTGAGACACCAAAACCTCAATGCTTTGGAACACTAGTAGAATGTTCTGATGGAATTCTTTTATAACGAAAAATTATCATAGGTGGGGCCAAAGTACCAGAGGCTTGCCATTTATCAGTACAGTTTTTTCACCTCCCCGGGCTAAAACTTCGCTGCCTTTGGGATTGAGAAAAAACGTCGATTCATCAGCATTAAAAATGCGACTTGGTTCCTGGAGGATGTGTGTGTGTGTTATTAGTTTCTTCTAAATATCTGGTGACTTACAAAGACCAGTTTCGAATTTGAGTTCTAGTCGCTGATTGACCTGCTCATGGTAAGGTTTTGAGGTGTTCGAATGTCTGCGAAGGAAACTCTCATACAATGTATGAGTGTAATTTTTAAACATTTTGTTCAATTTTCGGCTTCGACTCGCCTGGGCAAGTCAACTGTTCCGACTGTTCTTTGGTCTCTGGTGTAATGTGATGGATCCATGTTTCGTCCACGATTACGAAACGGCGCAAAAAGTCCTTCTCATCGCGCTTGAACATCGTCAAATACACTTTTGAAGCTGTCACGCGGTCGCGCTTGTTGTCAACAGAGAGCAAATGTGGCACCCATCTGACAGATAGCTTTCTCATATCCAAAAATATATGAAATGTTCCGCACCCGTTCGATTGAGATGCACATAGTCTCAGCAATCTCGTGCACTTTAACTCGCCGATCGTCCAATATCATACCATGGATTTTATCTACGATTTCTGGCGTTGTAACTTCAATTGGACGACCAGAAGTTTCGGCGTCATAAAACACTTGTGAATCGTTCCAATCGATGGTAAAAAGTCCCCATAATGTTCGAAAAGCGATGCTTTGGTTTTCGTAAGGTTTTTTCACACAAGAAATAAAGTTTAATCAAGACGCGAAATTCACTTTTTTCCATTTTTACAAAAATTTTCCAGGTTGCTTGCTTTCGATGGTTGTAAAACAGAACTGAATAACACATCAGTCTGAAAATTTTAATGCGTTCTAGTTAAAGATGGTGCATCACAAATGTCACATCGGACTTTTGATTGTGGCTTCATCTGTTGTATTTTTTAGGGACATTTCACCTCGCCTTCGTATATCATCGAATTCTCTGTTCCTCCATCAATTCAAACGAACTTTCACATGAAATAAAGTTTAAATTATATGTCTTTCCGCGCCTTTAGCTGTTTCTACTCATTGCAAATAATTTTATTAACCACTGAAACTTGAGCAAAGCAACGCGGCTACGCAGCCGACGTTTTCTTCTGACGATATTAGCTGCTTCACGAGCACAGACCGCGGATTATGATCACAGCCACAAGATTAATGATTCTATAGCCGGTATGACTTGATAATTGGTGCTTTTTGTTCCCGTTGGTAACCTAACTACTATAGGATCAATTAAATCATAAACGGGTTTTACATATTGTTCAACACTTGGTAGTCTAACAACTTGTTACCTTACAGATTCACTCCCAAAATCGACTAACAGCGTCCTCTGTGGTGTCCCATGAAAAGTTCCATGATAATAAATTAACTAGGCATTAGAATAAAATTTCAAAGTTATATAGAGTGAAATTTAACGCTTCGCATTAGCTGTTTCTATATTATTCCCAACATATTCTCTCTCCCTACAATCACATTTGACCCGCAGACGTGTCCGATAGTGAAAAATTGTGTTAACAAAAGTGAGAAATCACAGCTATTTTTGGGGGTGATGTCTGTGTTTGCGTAAACCACTGTGAAGATGATTGCGTCGATCCTATTAATCGTACGGATTTGAAAATTTGCAAACCGTTACATGAAAATAGGAACTGTATTGTTTTGAGGCGTGCTAGTGGTACTTTTGACATCCATCTTCAGTTTTTCAAATGGAACTGTGATACTTTATTGAACCATTGTGACAACAGTGTTTTTGTGGTTAAAAAAATATATCATATACATTTAACCCGCAGAGGTATCCAAAATTACATTTTAAGAATTGAATGACGTCACATAGTTACATTGAATTGATTACTTTCTGTTATCATCAAAGTAAGATTGATTGTGTCAATTCTTTTGACAGCACCTAATTTTAATATTATGGTTTAATTAATTTTGATGTGGTGTCAATAAAAACAAGGTATGAACATGATCATTAAACATGACGCTGCAGGGTTTACAAGAAGAATTACGTGGATTCAATTTATCTTAAGGGCCAAAGAAAAATGTTATGTTACAATGCTTTCCAGTGCAAAAAGACGATCTTATCAAATATAATATATCCAAAGTGTCTTGTTCTAGATTTAGCTTGGATATTCAAAAATTATAAATGAATTTCTATTTTGTGATGGTGGTGAAATAATAATGTTATGACAGATTCATACAGTGTTGCATGCTGGTAATCAACAAGCTCAGATTATCATGGCGAAATAAAATGAGCTTTAATAAATGGTTTGAAGAGCAATTGCTTACAAATTTAGAAAGGCCGTTCTCTAATGGATGATGCTATCGTAGCAAAGTAGTGAGAAAGTCACTCAATACCTTGGTTTTGAGATTACATCCATATGGAGATGGAAAATCTATTAAACACTGCTTAAATATCTTGAAGGCTTCAAGTACTGTTACATTGCAGTTTTGGAATAACTGCGTTCGTCATGTCAAAGGAGATATATCGAGATGCTTTGAACGAAAAATCAAATTTGACTTCCAAGTATAAAACATAGACTTGTGAATCACATATGTTGTCAATTCGAATAAACTTCCAATGACGTATAGTATAATTTGACGTTTTTAGGTATCATAAATTGTCAACAGCTAGTATAAGATATATACCACAATCATACGTTCAAACAACAGAAGTGTTCGAAAGTGAAAGTTTGTGTTCACATATGATGTAATAATAGTAGTAAGAGTATAGACAATTCATTCGTATGTACCTATAATAATACAAATATCGACCTTTGTGAAAAACATATGTTGTCAATCCGAATAAACATTCAATGCAATGACATCGAATATAATTTGACATCTTTCCATGTCTTCATCGGCTTCTAATCATATGCAAATATTCTCTGTTCTTACGAGTAAAGGAAGTTTGTGATCTATGGATCCAGGCGCGGATTCAAGGGGGGGGGGGAGGGGATTTTGCCCAAAGCAATGAAAAAAAAAATTAATTACAGCTCTATTGTTAAGGTAACGAATTTGAGGAACAAACGTTATTCAAATCTACTCAAAAAAATAAATTATTCCAGATTCGGAAAATAAACAAAAATTATCAATTCAAAACCATCAGTTGGTTCGTGACTCTAAATATTTCTGATTTAAATTAAAACTATGTACAATAGAATAAACAAAACGGTTTATTCAAGTACATCACAACTTGAAGGATTACTTTCTACCACAACTAAAGAATCAAACCGTTCTAATAATAACCATTCAATTAGGTATATAATAATATAAATTGAAAAGACACAAACTCCGCCGTTTCCTTCAAACATCGTCTTTGAACCTAAAAAGAGCAACGGATGCCTTGAAGGATACCATGCTGGTTCTCGAACAAAAAATGCTGGAGGCTGGCTTTTCAGCAGTTGATTTCTAAAGCGCAGACGATAGCTCAACAGATATACGTGGAGCTGCCAATAACGAGGATCTCTAGTCGACAAAGGCATCGGGGCAACCACCCAGCTAACACCGTTGAGGAGTACTACCGAAGGACTGGGTACATTCCCTTATTGAACAGAATCATTTTCGACTTGGGAGACAGGCTTTCCCCAGATGTTATGGATCTGTTCGACTTCAATGTGCTCTTGTCACGTACATCATATGTTGAGGAAGATCTGCGCTGTGTGTCACAACGGTACTCATAGGTGTCACTGCGTCTGTCGTCATTGTCGAGTTTCGAATGTGGGTAGCTCGTTGGAAAGGCGTCGTTGAAGAAGGCCTGAAGATTCCCGATTCTTTGGTAGAGATCAAGAGATCATCCTGAGTTGCGATGTGGACCTCTATCCGTGCATCAAGATGCTGCTGAAGATTCTGGCAACTCTACCTGTAAGCGCAGCAATCGCTGAGCGGAGTTTTTCTACTCTACGGCGACTCAAAACTTGGCTGTGAGCAACCATGGAGGAGGAAAAGCTCACAGTCTAGCCTTAATGCACATTCAGCGCCAGATTCAGCTTGACGTGTATAAAATTATCACAGATTTCGCGGAAAGATCCAAAAGACGAGTTGATTTTGTAATCTAAATAGTATATAAATCATTTGTTGTAAGATTGCAAGATGTCAAAATGTAGAAGCTCAAATATATAATATGTAATATAAAATTGGATAGATATTAAAAAACAACAAATAAAAATATGTAATACCCCCCGTTTTAAGAAAAACATCGTGTCCACCCCCCACCCCTCACCAGAATGGATCACAATCAATTAATAATAATATGTAGAAGTCTTCAAATTTGTTGCAATGTTGAAAGTATGTATATTAAATCAGAAGAAAAAATACCATTGTATCGCTTATTTCTAACTAGTAACTGCGATTTTATATTTAGCTATTTTTCATTATTGTCCCCACTGTGGTCTCTACTATTAAGCAAAAAATCCGTTCCTTCGTGATTCCATCATACATGTCTGAACGAATTTTTCAATAGTATCCGTCAACAGGAAATAACAGGAACGCCAAACCATCGAACCGACCATTAACGGCTTCATAAGCCCCCTAGAATCAACAAATATATGTTATTGTAAATATTCATCACTTGAATCTGATATTGTTCAACAATAATTATTGTTTCGATTAGTTTTAGTCACAGCTCAGCCATAGTTCATTATATAAAAAGATAAATACGTTCACATATTCATGTTGATCATGTTCTAAATTTCTATTATACAGGGTGAGTCAGTTTTTTGTAGACAAACTTCAACAGGAGATAGAAGAAGTGTTTTTAAGAAGAAAAGTTCCTACAAACATATGTCGTAGAAGGCTTCGTTTTCGAGATACAGGGTTTGAAATTGAAAAAAAAAATTCATTTTTTGCGAATATCTCCGGAACCGTTTATCGTACAGAAAACAGCTTTGTAAGCATTTTCTACTCATAGTAAGCTATGTTTTGAGCGATAAAAAAAATTTTTTACTCTTAATTGGTGAAGATTTTGAAGGGGTAGTCAGTGTTTTTCTCCCCAACTTCTACGCCACTAGAAAAAGTACGGTTTTGAGACAAACATTTGAGCCGCAAATGTTTTCTACACAAAAATGGTACTCTTGGTCATAAGCTCTAAAGTTGACCGTTTTCGAGAAAAATCAACTTTTATGTTGAAAAACATGGTCAATTCTTACTAATTAAACAAAATTTATTCAAACGTTAGAACAAGTAACAAAACCAAAGGAATGTTTTTTTACTTTGTTCCATCGTGAAAAATCAAATTTTAATTTAAACAATTTAATATCAAAAACGAAGTTGTTAGAATCAAATTGTTTTTCTTCGTGACAAAATTAACTAAAAAAACGAATCCTAAAAAACATAAGAATTGATCTGTCACACGCCATAATCAAAAAAAAAAAAGTTTCCCATTCCCCGAATGTACGTTTTCAATGACTTTTTACGACAAAATGAACTGAAAAATCGTTATCAGAGCTCTATAAAACCTAAAAATCGACATATCATACTGTAGCATTCCGCCGAGCGTATGTGTTTTTGTAATAACAAATCTGAACTTAAATTAAAGTAGATTTAATATTCCCAGATAAGTGAATAGGTTCGGAATCCTATCTCACTGCTTGTAACACTTGAACTTGTAACAGTCGGCTGGGCATTATTTCAGGTAGCGTTAATACCTCATCGACGTGTCATATGAATTTTAAAATTGTTTGTTGGAACCTGTTCGGGTATCAGAGATCTTAGTTGATCCGTGTACCCTTAAGGTTCTTTTAAGCTGCCACCACTAGGCGTATATTTAAGCCCACCTAGAAGCTGTTTTTAACTACTTTGATCCCTTGATCTCTTTCAAGGGACCGCCTCGTACAATTACTTATACTTATATCTTCATATCTATTCAAGTGTAAATTCTGAAGGACGTATTCGCTGAGAGGTGGTTGGGATTTCCAGTTAAACTCGTAAATCAAATCAAATAATAAATGTGTATTGAATAAAACAAAATTAACATACAAAAAATGATACATTAACCAACAACGAACGTTTATAAAATTAATCCAAAATTTGGTTATAGGAATGATAGCATAGATTTAAAAAAATGTAAAGTTCAGGTTGACCCCAATTGAGAACCTGAGAAAATATCAATGTCGCTAGTACTACCCCCTTCGGCAGCGAGCGAGTTCTTGTCCATGTTCTCTTTAGAGAGTTAAAACGAATGAAGGCCTAATTAGCACAACCCCGAACAGTGATCGGTTTTGCGCTCGATCACGCCGATGATTGATAAATGATGTTCAAAATCAAAGGATTCCTCCCTTTCTGGTAAGCTGGGATAAGCCTAACGACATGATACTCTATTATCTCCCCTAAGTAATCTCCGATAAGCAGAATTACAATTGATCACTACTTAGCTGAATGGCAGGACAAAAATATATTAACAAATAAAACAGTGGCGGGCGTAACATGATCTGAATGGTAAATAACCACATTATATTATATTACCGATTCCGAGGTTGAAGACAATATAACAGTTGTTCTTTGGCAATCAAAATGCACTTACCCTGTTGGTCTAATAACACCATTTCATCTCGCCCCTTGTAGAAATACGCACAAAGGATTCAAACACTCGATTTCTACATCGGATTAAATTTAGCATGATAGAAAATTGTCACAAAACGATTTTTTTTAAATAAGGGTACCAACACTTTACGCGTGACGAGAAAGACGCGAACAAGTCCAGCACTGCTTTAGCCCCTCAGGAATGTATAACCCTTGTTGCATTGTTAATTTAATATCTATAAATTTCTTGAACTTGATTTGTATATTCTGGACAAACATTATATTAATTGATTTGATTTAATGCAACAATGAGCATCCCTGTGGACATAAAGCAAGCTGGCCTTACCGACAAGTACCTGGTGGAGAACTAACTGAGAAGGTGGTTGAGAACTGCCTTTTTTCCTCAAAGCAATTAGTTTTTATGAAATCATTGAAGCGGGAAGCCACCCCACGCTCAATCTTAGAAAATATGTTCAATTTCGAATTCTGGGATCAGTACACGCCCATGAAATATAACAACAGCCAATAGGAATCTAACTAGGCGAAAGAATTGCTCTGTTCAACTCCACGTAAACTTTTCCTGACTCAGGGAAAAAAGTACCATTGACCTCGCGCCGTGCTTACGTTTGTAAAACATGGTTCATGGCTGACCGGCCAATGTTACAGGAAAGTGGACTCAGATTACAGTCGCTAGGTCTGTCTTGTATATCGTGTTCAAGATATAATAATTTATAAAATTTTCAATTTGAATTTAAATCAATATTATTCAAAGGCCCCAAAACAAAAAGTAATAATCCGTCGGATTATTACATAACCCCTTCTTCTAAGAAAGAGTGCGGTTCTGAAAGAACCCACTCCTTTCTCCACCTCAGGTTTATTGTTTTTAAAACCCTTCAGATCATTTCCGCCTACCTAGATACGCGCAGGCATCTCTACCGGAGCGCGCTTCAGCAGCTCCGCTCATGTAAACTTCATAATTTGCATTCTACAGCGATTAACGCTGTTCCCACAAAACAGCCAGAAAAAAAATAAACCCTATATAACTACATAATATAACCTCGCAATACGTACAATGGATACCATTAACAATCTCAGTCATCACTTGTGCGCTATGATTAAGTCCGAACAGTTCCGCTACCTACGCCACTGATCGAACGGAGAGCGAACCAATAACCCGCACTTACACTAGGTGTTCGAATTCAGGATGTCGCTGGATACGGGGGTTCGTTGCTTCCTACCAAACGGTCAAATGTGTATGACTCGTCGGCAGTAGTCAAGTGTAACTAGCATTCTCGGTCATTTTGCATACGAGGGGAGGCATGAGGTTCTCCATCGGTATACGTGGCGGCTTCAACCATATGAGCGGCAGGTAGTCGACTGGAGCTGGTCCAAGGGTGTTCCATTGCAGGCGGCCAAATAAACCATAACACATATCAACATTCCATTCAACACACGGGTCCAATCCATCCTCCGTGGTTACTGGCCTGCATTCCATTCCTCTTGGAATCCTCTTCTCCTGGTCTTCTCCTGGACTTCTCCATTTCCATACCATAACATAAGTATCCCAGGTTGGTACTCCCCCTACGGAAATCTTAAGCCTTGCATCGCCTAAATTATAATGCCCTCACTAAGTTCTGACTACTACCGATGTCCACACTTAACCATCTTTGGTGAAACTAGTACCCGTAATTTACCTAGATCTAGACTCGTTCGTGGTAATCTGTGTCGATCGATTCAAAAAAAAAAACTTCACTGCGGACCGGGTTTTCCGTAACATGCTGATGGGCCCCGGCGTTAACTTCCATGGACCCATAATATCGCACAACCAAAAAGAAAATTGTTCCGTTTGAAACCCTAAGCGATGACATGTCTATGTACGTAGAAGGAAAGCTACTACCAGCTAGCACATTGTTGCGGCCGTAATACTCCCGAACAAAAGAAGCTAAGTTTTCTAATCACAAAAAAAAATTTAAAATAACTGTTCCCTTCATTATGGGAGGCTTCCTCGTAACATAGAAGCGAGGTTACTCTAAAGTTACTTAATATCTAACATGTTACCCTAACACATATTTCGCTCATAAAAAAAAAGATAATAAATTCAAGCAGGTAAATACAAGCTGCCACACTAGAAATAAAAATGCAACATTACACAAAAAAAGACATTAGGTATAATCAGGCTGCTGCTCTCTGCATGAATGAATTTCCTTGAAAAATTCTAAAATGTCGTACTCGGACATAACAACACTGGAAAAAAAAACTCTACCAGAGCTACATGGTTATCCAGATCACCTCCCCTTCTCTTTGCGCTAACTATATTCGTTATCGATGGCATAGGTTACCATAAAAAGAACAGGGGGGTGTCGAACATAATCAAACAAAAACATCTCCGGACCAAGTGCTCGAGGGCACCGTTCATTCTCTTAAGTGCCTCTACTATCTCGCCTCCTGGGGGTGAAACGTCTCTCTCGTTCTGGACTGCCATCCGCGTGTCCTTACATACTCACCCCAGCGTCTTTCTACATTCGTGACTCGAGGGTCAGAGCTATTGTTCACTGAATTTACTTAACCTGAGCTCGAGGGCTCTTCTTTTCAACAAAATAAAAATAATTTAAACGGAACGCGGTGACTTGAAGAGTCAGAGGTCCCGAATTTACTGACTCTACTTTGTTCATAGGGAACCAAGGCCAAGACTCACAAAAGAGAACTAACTTGACACTGCATATAAGCTACTTGGTTACGCTATGACGTCACTCGATCTATCGACTCATTCATTCTCTGGGCGGTATTCTCTCACCCGCCCCGCGCACTTCCTCCCACCAATTTCCCAGCCTTACTGACGACTACGCGTCTTGCTGCTCATGCAGGATGCCTATCTGCCCACATCACTCATGGGTCTTACCAAACAATCATACCCTGTACCTGCGCTTGGTACGTCACATTTTGGTATCGACCCCAAAATCCTGGTCGACTACCCCTACTGGCGAATTCTACCTGCCAGATTCACAATTGGTCTGCCTGGCCTTCCTGTCCATCCTGGACCCAAAACTCACTTCCAAAACTCCGGACTTATTTCCCGTCCTTCTACAGTGGCACAACTGGCCCATCAGTCCAACCAGGACTTTCTTCCAAAAGCAAAACTTTTCTGGCCTCCCTGGCCTAACCACTTCCAGTTTGCCCTCCTCATGCCAGACCCCTAACTAACCAATCTGGCCTCTTTGTCCCTACTGGACTATCTTGTGCTAACAGTCCTCTTGGGTATGACCTTTACTGACCTTGTGGACCTTTGTCCACAGCATCGGACGCATATTACGATTCAGCCCAATACCTCCTTGAAGATTTATGCTCTACAACCAGTTTTGAGATGCTGGGTAGAGATCTTCCACAACGACCGGCTGTCGCCAGGATTCGCGTTGTTCGAAGTATGGGACATCTCGATATCGATATGCTTAGGCCAGTCGGAGCCGATCCTTGCTTCTTCATTACCAGATAAGGTCTACACATTGCTCCGCGTCATACCCAATGTCCTTGGCACTCGATGCTTCTCCTGGCATCTCGATGAAGTGCGCGAATACCTCTAACACCTCCATTCGCACACCATCCACACACTGGAATGAGAATTCACTGTACTGGACCACTCCGGTGCAGGAATATAAATTCCCTTAGGCTACCTTTCCATCTCTATCAGGATTTGAGACAGTCCAATACAGTGACCTCATTCCCACTACGGGGTACAACTACCCTTCCAACCTGGACAATAGGGATATCCGGTCACTATTCTAACTAGAGACAGCATACACCCATTGGCCCAGTCGCTCCTTTTTGGGGGGTTCTTACCCCTCAGCCATGGATTCGGCTACCATCCACTTCTACTATCAGTTGCCCGGGAATGGTACGGGGGTGAGTTCTACGATCTCACATACCACTTTCTCTATTCGGTTAGTTATTTGCTAATATTTTGCGTAGATTAATTAATCTCTTGAAGACTAGATAAGCTTGAACATTCACTGATTTGCAGACATAAATAAAACTATACTTATATAGTTGAACATTTAAAATTCAGGGACTGGTTGCCCACTGTATAGGCGTGTAAAGGTTTACTAATATCTCAATATTATCCGACATCCCATGATTCCATTCCTATCTATCTCTAGTAGGTGAACACAATGATAATCCATTGATGGCAATACACAAAAAACAAAAGTCCGTTCAAATACCTTGGACCTCACCTACTGGCACTAACCTTTCCAACATTGAATCACGAATTACTGCTTTATTTTAGATTCTAATAAGATAGAAGCGAAAAAAAATAGTAGCGGCACACGCCATCTGAATCTCATCAGCCTGTTAGGTAATTGACCTCATACAATGTCATGGCGCGCTAAACCGCCAGACCTGAATCTACTTGAATCCTGTATTTCAATTTGAAGGGACCCCACGTGACTTCATCAATTATCTAAGCAGGGGAGAGCTTCGTGCGTTATAACGGCCCTAACCTCTGTTTCGCGCTGCTGCGGCAGATTCCCGCGAACTACCCCCTAGATGGATAGCGTTACACAAATTTTTTCCCTCTGGGCCAACTTGCGAATACTATGCGAGGAAGAGATCAAGCCTGGACTATCGTCGGGATGCTTGCTCTTCCTGGTCATCGACCTTCCAAATCGGGGTGTTCCATAGAGTTTCCCTTCCATCTCAGGGATTATCCACTCTAAATCCGTATACCAGGATAACAATTCCATATCCCTCACTAAACACAGTGTACTCACAAATCCATGCACATACACGCCCCTCGTGTCTGCTGTGCCTATATCTCCCTTAATACCTCAGCCGACCGCTCGCTCGTCCCCACCCTGACCATGGGTTTTGAATTGAAAATAATGGGTACAGTCCGTTTAAATTAAAACCAGTTCCAGTTCAAAAGCAGTAATAAAACATGAACATATAAACATAAAATTTCAAAATCTACTATAAATGACAACCTTTTGCTATATCAGTGTTTCCTAACATGCCCTGTTTCTTAGATATGCTTTACTTCGTTTCTACCTAGGGCCAACATAATTCGTATCAACTGGATACTATACGCGAATGTTTTTAACACAAAACTCGTACTCCAGTCCTGGCTGTAACTATACTAGCAAAAACAAAAAATTACATAAGCAAACTTCAATAACACAATTATTCTCCTGGTCCTAGAACAGCTGGTTCCGATGTTTCCGCCTGAATCGTTAGTTCAGTTCAATATACAACAAAAAAAATAAAAATAATTCCTGGGAAGCGAAAACATCATCAAGCAGAACTAAAGCACCTATCTTTGACTTCAACTCGGAATGGTTATTTATTTCACAATTGCAAAGTATAGATTATACAATTCAGATTTACTACGATCTATATGCTGACTGCGAAAATTCCTTTCGTGCGTAAATACTTAAGATGTTCATGTATGCAACTGATTCCGCGTATGTAACCCGACTCTTGGGTTCAACAATGCCAGTTAATTGTCCTACATCACCTTTCAACTTAGTTCCATTACACTGTAATCATTATTTTACGCTTGAATAACACACTTATTTTAATAACTTCTATTTCTTTAAAACGGCGTGAATTCTTTTTTTGTAGAATTCGATGTGTGGATCCACAAATTTCTGGATTTTTTTACTTCAATTTACAATCCCTTAGCTGCCATCATATGTAGCATTCCGCCGAGCGTATGTGTTTTTGTAATAATAAATCTGAACTTAAATCAAATTAGATTTAATATTCCCAGATAAGTGAATAGGTTCGGAATCCTATCTCACTGCTTGTAACACTTGACCTTGTAACAGTCGGCTGGGTATTGTTTCAGGTAGCGTTAATACCTCATCGACGTGTCATATGAATTTTAAAATTGTTTGTTGGAACCTGTTCGGGTATCAGAGATCTTAGTTGATCCGTGTACCCTTAAGGTTCTTTTAAGCTGCCACCACTAGGCGTATATTTAAGCCCACCTAGAAGCTGTTTTTAACTACTTTGATCCCTTGATCTCTTTCAAGGGACTGCCTCGTACAATTACTTATACTTATATCTTCATATCTATTCAAGCGTAAATTCTGAAGGACGTATTCGCTGAGAGGTGATTAGGGATTTCCAGTTAAACTCGTAAATCAAATTAAATAATAAATGTATATTGAATAAAACAAAATTAACACACAAAAGTGATACATTAACCAACAACGAACGTTTATAAAATTAAGGACTAATTAGCACAACCTCGAACAGTGATCGGTTTTGCGCTCGATCACGCCGATGATTGATAAATGATGTTCAAAATCAAAGGATTCCTCCCTTTCTGGTAAGCTGGGATAAGCCTAACGACATGATACTCTATTATCTCCCCTAAGTAATCTCCGATAAGCAGAATTACAATTGATCACTACTTAGCCTGAATGGCAGGACAAAAATATATTAACAAATAAAACAGTGGCGGGCGTAACATGATCTGAATGGTAAATAACCACATTATATTATATTACCGATTCCGAGGTTGAAGACAATATAACAGTTGTTCTTTGGCAATCAAAATGCACTTACTCTGTTGGTCTAATAACACCATTTCATCTCGCCCCTTGTAGAAATACGCACAAAGGATTTAAACACTCGATATCTACATCGGATTAAATTTAGCATGATAGAAAATTGTCACAAAATGATTTTTTTAAATAAGGGTACCAACACTTTACGCGTGACGCGAAAGACGCGAACAAGTCCAGCACTGTTTTAGCCCCTCAGGAATGTATAACCCTTAATGCATTGTTAATTTAATATCTATAAATTTCTTGAACTTGATTTGTATATTCTGGACAAACATTATATTAATTGATTTGATTTAATGCAACAATGAGCATCCCTGTGGACATAAAGCAAGCTGGCCTTACCGACAAGTACCTGGTGGAGAACTAACTGAGAAGGTGGTTGAGAACTGTTTTTTTTCCTCAAAGTAATTAGTTTTTATGAAATCATTGAAGCGGGGGGCCACCCCACGCTCAATCTTAGAAAATATGTTCAATTTCGAATTCCGGGATCAGAACACGCCCATGAAATGTAACAACAGCCAATAGGAATCTAACTAGGCGAAAGAATTGCTCTGTTCAACTCCACGTAAACTTTTCCTGACTCAGGGAAAAAAGTACCATTGACCTCGCGCCGTGCTTACGTTTGTAAAACATGGTTCATGGCTGACCGGCCAATGATACAGGAAAGTGGACTCAGATTACCGTCGCTAGGTCTGTCTGGTATATCGTGATCAAGATATAATAATTCAAAAATTTTCAATTTGAATTTAAATCAATATTATTCAAAGGCCCCAAAACAAAAAGTAATAATCCGTCGGATTATTACAATACACTAAGTTTGAAAAAATAAATAAAAAATTCCCTAACTCGGAAAATTAGGGCAAATATTGGGAAATTCTCAATTATAATCATTTACAGTAACGATGTATACCCCAATATAAAATTATCATACCATATTTACAAGCCAAATGCAATTTTTTCTCATATATATTTCTTATTCGAAAATATTTTGTTTTCCCATCCAATGCTTTGAAAATTCGATGGGAATTAAATTCAGAATAGTCAATTCCTATGTAAAATTTAATGTTGAAAAACTTTTGTTGGAAACTTTTCCTTCTAAAATGCTTATTTTCGAAGATATAAGTGTTCTTTCCCGGAAAAACACGGAAAATCGTATATATATAAATTAAGACATTTTCCTTCATTGGACGTTTTCAGCCACTATTTTTTTCGTAGTCTACGGAAAATTTTCTGTATTTTCAAACCTTAAGTCGGAAAAAAAAGTACCAAATCTCAAAAAAATTCATAAAATGACTGTACTATCAAGGCAAACGCCACTTTTGTAAAAACGAGTTAATGATCTCTGATTTGAAGTAGCAGTTGAAGTTTTCCAAGTAATATAACATTTTTATAAAAGAAATCAATCATAAGTTTGAACCACAAGTGTTCAAAATTAAACAAATTTCAATCTAATGAAGTTCACCGCATAATTCAAACGAGTGAAATTTAATAAACGGCACGTAGAAAAATTCTGTCTAGAAAAATAATTACTGTAACTAGAGTTGGTAAGCCACAGCAACAATAATTCAAGGATTCAATTCAAAAGATAAACAGTGACTAAGTGAACTGTTATATTTTCATACTATCAAAGATATATTCCATAAATGAGGAATACCTAACCTCATAATTGAGCATTGTTGTATTTTCGAGAAAATAAAAGTTACATGTCAATCAGTGTATAAGAGAACTAGGGAAGTAAACATATTGGATGTATGATAAATCGTAAAATTTGTAACAGAATTTTTGGAGTCATTGTCATTGTAACAGAAGTAAATGTGCTTGATTAAAGTAATTGTGAAGTCAACAGCAATGTATCACTTTTCTTCTATTATCGTTTCTGCAGCATTTCATATTTTATGAAATTTAACAGGATACTGGGGTATGGAGCCTTAAAGAACAGTTTGGAGTCATGTACATTCAACCATTTTAACTTGTTGGTTTTCATTGAATAAATTTGTTGTGTTGTTTGAAAGGTAGTTCTTTTCGATCTTGTGAATTATGACCATTAATTCAGAATAGATGTATCTAGATTGAATCCTAGGAAGGGAAAGTGTGCAAGAAGGATAATACATAGCGGGAGGTACACTTCCCTAGGGAGTTTCATAATCAAAGGCAACAATATCACAGCAGTTCAAATTTGAATTTTTACGATCAACCTCATAATCATATAGCTAGCCAGAATAACAATCATTATATTAAATTCGAAATCTCACAATCAATTCACAATAATATGCAACCCTGTTTAATTAAGACTTATAGTAAATTGGTAAGCAGCTTTAGGGAAAGTTTCGCAATGAAGTGGCTTCACCAACGTGAGGCTACACAATAACAGTAACCACTCCACATTGAACATTCATAATAAATGACACTAACGTGTAGTTAAACAGTCTCACAATTATAATTTATAATAAATGGCGATCAAACGTTGAGGCCCTTTGAAAATCGAAAAATTGGGAATAAATTTGATAATCAACATTACCTCGATTTCAGAATTGAACTACGTTACCGAGATAATAATAAATTAGTTTGAAAGTAGATGAAGTAAAATTAAAAATGATAACAAAGGGTAGTACAAGAAAAGATAAAGATCAAGGGGGGGGATAGAGAATAAATTCCCAAATTATTAGGATTTGAAAGTGGAAGGGAAATAAGTGTAGAGGGATCAGTTGAAAATAAAAGTTGAGTGTGCTTGAAATAATAATGAGTAGAATGGAATAATCCAGGGAAATTATGGAATGTATGAATGAGAATAATAAGACGAATACAAATTGAAGTGGAAAATTAGAATCAAATAATAAGATAGAAGAGAACTAGAAGAAAGCAGTAAAAAGATTGATGTAAATAAGCGTGTATGAATGAATAAAGTGCGTTGCATAATGGCTCCCTGAATGATTATTTATGTTGGTTCTTCTGGCGTTTTGTTTCGTACATATAGTTTTCTGACATTTGCTAGTTAATTATGCCGAATAGAAGTTATGCTCCTGCCTGCAAGGGAAATTACAAAATTGAACCGAAAGTAATATTTAGTTTTCATGAAGATGATGAATATCGGTTGTCCCTCTGTCTATTTGCACCATTTTTTTAGACCGTATATCGACAAGTTTCTTATTTGATTTTTTGTTGTACTTTTAATGTCTCAGCTAATATGGACAATGAAAAACCAGTTACTCTGCATACCTACGAGTGGTTAGGAATTCTACCCAGCAATTTGAATGTAATCATTTGTATTAGATTACTTAGATACGTATCACCTAACTCAAATTCAGTTATAACTGTAGGTGTAGTAGGTCAGCTCCAAATTCAAGGAACGCTTGACATAATGTAATGGAAAGTGATGTGGATTAATGTGTTGTTGTTTCAGTAACACGAGCAATTAAGGTGAAAACGTGAACGGACTAATAAACAGATTAAACTATTACCGTACTCTCATGAAATTAATGAGAATTTTTGTTGATTCCGATGATTTATTATTTGCTCATAAATAATGACTGTAGCAATCAGTTATTTCCAGGAGTACAACCAAAGCTCTATAGAATTTGTAATGGTTAATATATAGTAAATATTCGTTATTAGTCACTTAGGAAATATAATAGTAATTTTGACAATAAAAATATTAACAATATCTTAACTGAGATGTTTTTTAATATTGACGAATAAAAATGTTGGAAACTGCATAGAGCCAATATTAGCTGTTTTATTTGAAATTGGAAATTGATTTCGGATATTGGAAAGCCTTATGTAAGACGCAAAGTTTTTTAAGAATATTCCTTTTTTGATCACACCAACTAGAATTGCTTTTGATGTTTATACCTAGATCCACATCTCGAGGTCGCATCTAGGGAGTTCCCTACCTCCCGGTGACGTGGAGATAAATGCGGAAAACGGACACACTAGGATGCAAACTGTGGAATATGCACCATTTTCGGGTGTCTTTGTTGAGTCTATGCAGCTCATCGACCGTTCACTTTACCATTCCAAAAAAGTAGAGCAGGACTGGAACGGCAAGCATGTTTGTTTGCAGAGACCTTCTTCTCACTCGAAAGTTGGGATGACCAAAATTCTTCCGAACAAGGTTTCTGTACTTACCGTGGAGAGCCACCTTCACCGTTACAGTTAGGATACTGTTCAATTCTCAGGTATCGATAGGTCTCTCCAGCTTCAAAGTGTTCAAAGTTGCTTCTATCGGCAAGCTGCATATTCTCCTGTCACTGTCCGCTTGTCCAATCCCAACTCCATGTCTATACGGCTTATGTATATTCTTGAGCCGTTGATAGACTGATGGAGGTTTTTCTCCCCAGAGGCATTCAGTTTTAGATCATTCATGTAAAATAAATGGGTGATCTGATGCCGCCGGTCTAATTCAAAAGCTTTTGAAAAGTCCAGATAGAATCCGCGTCAGTTGATTTGAGCATCTAACCTGAGAAATCTCATTAGTTTCAAGGCAAACGCCATTTTTGTAAAAACGAGTTAATGACCTTTGATCTCAAGTATATGAGTTGGAGTTTTCCAAGTAATATAACCTTTTTATAAAGGAAATCAATCATAACCACAAGTGTTCAAAATTAAACAAATTTCAATCTAACGGAGTTCACCGTATATTTCAAACCAGTGAAATTTAATGAATGCACGTAGGAAAATTCTTTCTAGAAAAGTAATTACTATAACTAGAGTTGGTAAGCCACAGCATTAATGACTTAAGGATTCAATTCAAAGGATAAACCGTGACTAACTGGACTATTATATTTTCAAACTATCAAAGACATATTCCATAAATGAGGAATACCTAACCTCAAAATTGAGGATTCTTGTATTTTGGAGAAAATAAAAGTTTCATGTCAATCAGTGTATAAAAGAACTAGTGAAGTAAACATATTGGATGTATGATAAAGCGTAAAATTTTTAACATAGAATTTTTGGAGTCATTGTCATTGTAACAAGAGTAATTTTGCTTGATCAAAGTAATTGTGAAGTCAACAGCAATGTATCACTTTTCTTCTATTATCGTTTCTGCAGCATTTCATATTTTATAAAATTTAACATGATACCGGAGTATCGAGCCTTAAAGAACAGTTTGGACTCATTGTTCAAGCTGCATATCCTCCTGGACTCCTGGAGACCTTCCTCTCCTCAAATGAAACACTGCTCACTTGTCCAATCCCAACTCCATGTCTATACGGCTTGAACCGTTTATAGGCTGATGGAGGTTTTTCTCCCCAGAGGCATACAGTTTCAGATCATGTAAAGTCCAGATAAATCGTATCCACAGGACACTTTTCATCAACACTACAGTCCAATCGTTGAGGCATTTTAACAGGTTTGTCGCTATTATGAATGAGTTCGATTTGAATTTCATAGTGTTTGAGGTCGCAGTGATGAATACATAGTGATGCCGTATGACTCGAACCCAGGGTACTAGGGGTCGGGTGGTAAGGTGTTGAAAATGTTTTTCGGCTCTGGTGGTGTCATGTTGGTCTTATCGACGTTTCGGCAGTATGATACCTACCATCTTCAAGTCTTGATTGTTACTTGAACTTCAGCCAAACTTCAGGCCAAAAGTTAGGTTTTTCTGAGATTCAAAGTTAAATTCTGTTTTCGGTGTTTGTTAACATCTTCGCTAAAAATTAAGGTAGGTAGGAAATTTACTGTATCCGTGATTAGTTTTCATCTGGATTGTAGAGTACTTAGAGCAATTTTCTGGTATTTAATCGTAACTGTATTGCACTTTTATACGTGTCTTGTGAGAAAATGTTCTTCCCTCTATCATTTCTAAGAGAGACAGGCACACCTGTCAAATGACACTAAATCTGATTGCTTTATACATATTGGTACAAATATTAAAATTTGTTTGGCGAAGCTACGGTGTTTCAATGTGAGGTTTCACCAACATTTGAGTTACTACCGCCCCAAAAAAGAGGAGTCTAATTACGCGAATCAACTATTGGAACGTATTCATAATTTTACCCTTAATCCCGATATTTCACATATGATGTGATCTTCATATTCCAGAATTGATAGAAATTTTAAGACATTCAAGAAACAATAGAAGCATATTATTAAATGACCAAATCGATATTTACTATTCACGACTTGTCAACAATTTTGTGAGTAAATTCCCACCCAAACCATTGTCTACTCATCTCTGATTCAGATTGATTGCAGATAGCAGGATGTGATTTTAGATTAAGCTTTAGTTGATAACTCCTAGTTTTGAGAATGCCAGGGTGAGGTGAAATAATTTGTCAGCATTAATTCTAAATCACATGTTACAAGTTTTGTAAATTTGAGTTTAATTCTCCAACTTCCGATAGTCTATATGATTTTACACTACGTCAACGTTGTTCTGTTGATATTATTCCCCTAACAATAGAATACTCACACATAATATTATTAAAGGGTAATCAGTACTTACTGATGGAGGTGTGAGCACATCTTCGAAGACGTGGTAAGTGAAATTCATAACCAGCTTTCTTCCTTCTGTAGTCAAGTTATGAACTACAAAAGTCATTTTGACGTCTTTGTTCTCTTTACATTCACCATCGAATCTTTCAAAAATAGTTTTCCTACTCTAGAAAAAGGGTGATAATACTGTAATTATTTTCATAATGCACTTGATGATTTGTACCTAACAATTATACGTTTCAGTTCAGCCATATCTATTTGAAACATAATATTCTTACCTCCCCTGAATGACAAATATCTTTCATACTTTTAACAAAAAAAATCACCAATATTCCGTTTGGAGAATTGCTGACAATTATGGTTTTGTCACAAAGGGAAAATATCAAATATAAATGGAATTTTTAAATAAGCTGCAATATTATAAATATATAGAGGGTTGGACTATAGGCTATGGAGGGGAAGGATATATACATAATAATTAGTCATTGGTGTGTTATAAATATCATGTAAGTCATCTAATATTGAATAACTATGGTCTTTAGTATGTTTTGAAATTTCCAATTAATTTCAAAATATTTAGTTTTTGATCTTTCCTGAATATGTAAAATGTCCGGACTAATTAAACAATTTCAATCTTGAAATAAACCGGATATCGCTAAAAATAATTAACGGTTATAATATCAATGTACCAAATAAAATATTGAAACCTCATTTACCCCCACATAAGAAAAACCGAGAACGAATTTTCTGAGTTTAACCTATCCCGAAAATTCATATTCTTGTATACCTAAATAGCTCAAAATCAAAAGTCATAAAATCTGACATTTATAAGTAAAATGTTTGTTCTTGCATCTTCAAACGGATATTATTTCAAATTTAGATAATGAATTATGAAATTTATCGATTACTGAACGATGATAAGTGAATTTCGTTGAATCAATTGAAAGTAGTGACTCCAATTTGGTAAGTTGATTGCGTTCCATTTTCCGAATTTGGTTAAAAAAAATATATATATAAATATATATATATAATATAACAAAACTTATTTGTTAAAGATTTGTCGTAACCATTGCCCATCACAATTTGTTTCACATCTTCGTTGATAAAATTTTTCTGACTCAAAGGAACGTTCAATAATCTATTAACAATACTATTGAATGGTGCTATTTTATGACAACGAAGATGAGAAAGTTTATCAAATAGCGACGGACAATGGTTACGACAAATATTTGATAAATAGGTTAATTTCTAACGAAAAACGGAAAAAGGAACGCAATCAACTAACTAAATTGAAACCATTTCTTCAAGGGGACGTTCAATAGTATATATCCTGAAGCCAGCAAAGTTACAACAAAGAAGTTGAGAAACTTCAACAAATAGCGTAGTTTTCGGAAAATCTTTGATCAATTGTTTAATTCCCAAACAATAAAGGAAATTATAACGCAACCAACTAACCAAATTAGAGACATTACCTTCAAATACCTCAATAAAGTTCAATAGTTTCATTTATCATCCTTCAATAATCGTTAAATTCCATAATTTGTTCTACAATTTTGCAATAAAACTCATTCATAGATGCAATATAAACCTGGGGAACCATTTAGGCAATACCTTTGATGAAATTCCCGATTCCTACAGATCAGGAATTTGCAAAATTGATTGCAAATCGCTTTCTTCATATTTTTGGGTCAAACTAGAAGGAACGATTTCACCTGTTATAAAGACATTTCGCCCACGTGAGGAAGAGTAGTGAAGAATCAGCAGAACATATCTTCAATATAGGTCATACCATTTCTCAAGAAAGTTTATCACTCTCAAAACTCAGTACGGACAAATATAAGGGTGTCCCACGATGTTTTGACAGTCCAATTTCTCGAAAACTGTTGATATGACATATGAAATTTGGAAGATATAAGCAGTCGTTGATGCTTATATTTATTATAAAATGACTTCCATCATTTCGGGTCACGTGACCCCAACATAATTTTTTTAATGGGAAAACCGGTATATTATTACAATTCTGGATATGTCATTCAAAAACAAATCCAACGATACCACACTTGTCATCCATCATTGTATTGTGCAGTAATGATAATAAGGGCTACTTATTTTTACTTCATTCATTAAAGCAATAATTTGCACTCAAAAATTTAGGTGGCTATGAAACAAATAACTATTGCAGCAACAACATAGGTTGTCATTCAGTATTGTTAGGTGAAGTTTATCCAAGAACTGTCATTAATTATTAGTAATAATCTTGGGAAGACACTGTAATAATAAGTAAATAATGCCTTCAATTTTTACTTACTATGAAGATGTTGACATGCTACTTATTTATGGAGAATGTGGAAAAAACTGAACTCATGCTCAAGGTTTCTACTGAAATCGTTTTCCTCATAGAATAACTCCAAGCAAAAATAATTTTGCCTATGTCGAACGAAAGCTAAGAACTGGTTCTTTTCGAAGCGGTAAAAATCAAGTTTCTCGTCAAAAGACCGTTCAGACAGATGTTAATGTGATAAATATTCTGGCTTATCTTCAGGTAAATCCACACACCTCAATACGATTTCTTGAACAAGAATTACAAATAAGTAGAAGTTCTATACAAATAGTATTGAAAAATCACAAATACCATCCTTATAAAATACATTTAACACAATGTTAAGTTCCTGCAGATCCTGAAAAGAGATTAAATTTTATTGCTGAAATGTTAGTACAAAGTAACGATGACCCTTCCTTTTTAGAAAAAATAATATGGAGTGATGAAAGTAGATTTCATAACAATGGTATTGTTAATCGCCACAATTGTCATTATTGGTCGCAGGAGAATCCAAAGTGGATGCGCGAAACCAATTTTCAAACAATATGGAGAATCAATGTTTGGTGCGGTATATTTAACGGTCGGTTGATTGGACCCTATTTTTATGAAGGAACATTAACGGGGTAAGGATACTTACTTACTTGATGACAAGTGTAGTATCGTTGAATTTGTTTTTGAATGACATATCCAAAATTGTAATATTATACCGGTTGTCCGATTTAAAAAAAATATGTTGGGGGCACGTGACCCGAAATGACAGGAAAAACGGAAGTCATTTTATATTAAATATAGGCATCAGTTTCGACTGTTTATATCTTCTAAATTTCATATATGTCATATTAACAGTTTTCGAGAAATTGACCAACTCAAAATATCAACAAGACAAAAGAACACTTTGTACTGAGGAGTGCAATGGACAACAACGCGAGGTCCCCTCCAGACACAAAGCCTTGTTGAATACTTTAAAGAGCCGTGCAATGGTCCCAGACCAGCTCAAAATATCAACAAGAAACAACAATAACACATAACATGAGATTGATACTGCAACCTCCGATCTAGATCAGTTAGTAAAAACCCTTTGTACTGAGGAGTGCAATGGATACTAAAACGCGTGAGTCCCCCCCAGACACAAAGCCTTGTTAAATACTTTATAGAGTCGTGCAATGGTCCCAGACCAACTCAAAATATTAACAAGTGAAAAGAACGCTTTGTACTGAGGAGTGCAATGGACACCAACGCGAGGTCCCCTCCAGACACAAAGCCTTGTTGAATACTTTAAAGAGCCGTGCAATGGTCCCAGACCAGCTCAAAATATCAACAAGAAACAACAATAACACATAACATGAGATTGATACTGCAACCTCCGATCTAGATCAGTTAGTAAAAACCCTTTGTACTGAGGAGTGCAATGGATACTAAAACGCGTGAGTCCCCCCCAGACACAAAGCCTTGTTAAATACTTTATAGAGTCGTGCAATGGTCCCAGACCAACTCAAAATATTAACAAGTGAAAAGAACGCTTTGTACTGAGGAGTGCAATGGACACCAACGCGAGGTCCCCTCCAGACACAAAGCCTTGTTGAATACTTTAAAGAGCCGTGCAATGGTCCCAGACCAGCTCAAAATATCAACAAGAAACAACAATAACACATAACATGAGATTGATACTGCAACCTCCGATCTAGATCAGTTAGTAAAAACCCTTTGTACTGAGGAGTGCAATGGATACTAAAACGCGTGAGTCCCCCCCAGACACAAAGCCTTGTTAAATACTTTATAGAGTCGTGCAATGGTCCCAGACCAACTCAAAATATTAACAAGTGAAAAGAACGCTTTGTACTGAGGAGTGCAATGGACACCAACGCGAGGTCCCCTCCAGACACAAAGCCTTATTGAATACTTTAAAGAGCCGTGCAATGGTCCCAGACCAGCTCAAAATATTAACAAGAAACAACAATAACACATAACATGAGATTGATACTGCAACCTCCGATCTAGATCAGTTAGTAAAAACCCTTTGTACTGAGGAGTGCAATGGATACTAAAACGCGTGAGTCCCCCCCAGACACAAAGCCTTGTTAAATACTTTATAGAGTCGTGCAATGGTCCCAGACCAACTCAAAATATTAACAAGTGAAAAGAACGCTTTGTACTGAGGAGTGCAATGGACACCAACGCGAGGTCCCCTCCAGACACAAAGCCTTATTGAATACTTTAAAGAGCCGTGCAATGGTCCCAGACCAGCTCAAAATATCAACAAGAAACAACAATAACACATAACATGAGATTGATACTGCAACCTCCGATCTAGATCAGTTAGTAAAAACCCTTTGTACTGAGGAGTGCAATGGATACTAAAACGCGTGAGTCCCCCCCAGACACAAAGCCTTGTTAAATACTTTATAGAGTCGTGCAATGGTCCCAGACCAACTCAAAATATTAACAAGTGAAAAGAACGCTTTGTACTGAGGAGTGCAATGGACACCAACGCGAGGTCCCCTCCAGACACAAAGCCTTATTGAATACTTTAAAGAGCCGTGCAATGGTCCCAGACCAGCTCAAAATATTAACAAGAAACAACAATAACACATAACATGAGATTGATACTGCAACCTCCGATCTAGATCAGTTAGTAAAAACCCTTTGTACTGAGGAGTGCAATGGATACTAAAACGCGTGAGTCCCCCCCAGACACAAAGCCTTGTTAAATACTTTATAGAGTCGTGCAATGGTCCCAGACCAACTCAAAATATTAACAAGTGAAAAGAACGCTTTGTACTGAGGAGTGCAATGGACACCAACGCGAGGTCCCCTCCAGACACAAAGCCTTATTGAATACTTTAAAGAGCCGTGCAATGGTCCCAGACCAGCTCAAAATATCAACAAGAAACAACAATAACACATAACATGAGATTGATACTGCAACCTCCGATCTAGATCAGTTAGTAAAAACCCTTTGTACTGAGGAGTGCAATGGATACTAAAACGCGTGAGTCCCCCCCAGACACAAAGCCTTGTTAAATACTTTATAGAGTCGTGCAATGGTCCCAGACCAACTCAAAATATTAACAAGTGAAAAGAACGCTTTGTACTGAGGAGTGCAATGGACACCAACGCGAGGTCCCCTCCAGACACAAAGCCTTATTGAATACTTTAAAGAGCCGTGCAATGGTCCCAGACCAGCTCAAAATATTAACAAGAAACAACAATAACACATAACATGAGATTGATACTGCAACCTCCGATCTAGATCAGTTAGTAAAAACCCTTTGTACTGAGGAGTGCAATGGATACTAAAACGCGTGAGTCCCCCCCAGACACAAAGCCTTGTTAAATACTTTATAGAGTCGTGCAATGGTCCCAGACCAACTCAAAATATTAACAAGTGAAAAGAACGCTTTGTACTGAGGAGTGCAATGGACACCAACGCGAGGTCCCCTCCAGACACAAAGCCTTATTGAATACTTTAAAGAGCCGTGCAATGGTCCCAGACCAGCTCAAAATATCAACAAGAAACAACAATAACACATAACATGAGATTGATACTGCAACCTCCGATCTAGATCAGTTAGTAAAAACCCTTTGTACTGAGGAGTGCAATGGATACTAAAACGCGTGAGTCCCCCCCAGACACAAAGCCTTGTTAAATACTTTATAGAGTCGTGCAATGGTCCCAGACCAACTCAAAATATTAACAAGTGAAAAGAACGCTTTGTACTGAGGAGTGCAATGGACACCAACGCGAGGTCCCCTCCAGACACAAAGCCTTATTGAATACTTTAAAGAGCCGTGCAATGGTCCCAGACCAGCTCAAAATATTAACAAGAAACAACAATAACACATAACATGAGATTGATACTGCAACCTCCGATCTAGATCAGTTAGTAAAAACCCTTTGTACTGAGGAGTGCAATGGATACTAAAACGCGTGAGTCCCCCCCAGACACAAAGCCTTGTTAAATACTTTATAGAGTCGTGCAATGGTCCCAGACCAACTCAAAATATTAACAAGTGAAAAGAACGCTTTGTACTGAGGAGTGCAATGGACACCAACGCGAGGTCCCCTCCAGACACAAAGCCTTATTGAATACTTTAAAGAGCCGTGCAATGGTCCCAGACCAGCTCAAAATATCAACAAGAAACAACAATAACACATAACATGAGATTGATACTGCAACCTCCGATCTAGATCAGTTAGTAAAAACCCTTTGTACTGAGGAGTGCAATGGATACTAAAACGCGTGAGTCCCCCCCAGACACAAAGCCTTGTTAAATACTTTATAGAGTCGTGCAATGGTCCCAGACCAACTCAAAATATTAACAAGTGAAAAGAACGCTTTGTACTGAGGAGTGCAATGGACACCAACGCGAGGTCCCCTCCAGACACAAAGCCTTATTGAATACTTTAAAGAGCCGTGCAATGGTCCCAGACCAGCTCAAAATATTAACAAGAAACAATATTACAATTGTCAATACTCTACAGGCAAAACAGTTAACAAGCGGTAATCAAAATATCTTTCAAAGTGGATTATTTGAATAATATTAAAACATCAATTCAAACGAATAAACTTAAGTATGCTCTGTGAGAAAACTCACCCTTTCTTGTAATTTGACACTATCACAATGTTAGCACAATTTAGGTAAGCGTATTTTCTTCAATATACTGCCTTAAAGAGAAACAAAACTCGAATGAATTCAATAGCTATTCAAATTTAACTCTAAGCTTTCTTCGATAGTGTAAGTGTGTTTTAAAAACACCCCTGCATCGCATAGTCAGAGATAAGTTTGTCAACAGTCTCCAATATAAACAAAACAGTGTAGGTAGTTAGCTCGTCTCAATTGCCCGTCAACACACGAATGATATTATTTTACGGTTATTTATATGTAGGTTAAAGACGTTTATAAACATATCAATATAGAGGGTCTTACACAATATTAAATGACTTACTCGATATGTATAGCCCACTGATTATCTCACTACCCAGCCCATAATTCAACCCTCCGTATATTATACTATTATTGGTAATATATTTAAGAATGACTTCAGTTTAACACAGTTTTATAATATCCCTGTGTGACGAAACGATTGTTATCAAGTAAACTTCACAGTTCAAGTAAATTTAAATTTGTGTTTCATTTCACTACAAATTTCTGAACAAATTTACACGCCTAATACAATAGAGGTACTTCATTCCAACGACTAAGACCTAAAACGTTTGAAGAAATATTTTTCTCTATAGTTTGTATTCGTTTTCAATATTGAAAAATAAAAAAAGTAAAATCAAACTTTACCCCAATACGAAGTTCCCACCCTCCTGATTGATTCGACACATCAATCAGTACCAAAACATATATTGGTATTAATATGTTCATGTTTAGTAATATGAGAACTACAGTTCAATGATTTTTAAATGGAAAGGATGTACCTTTATTGTGGTCATAACCAAAATTGTTATTCAATTAGTCTACCTATTGTGAGTCAAGATTCATATCAAGTAAGCATTTAATTTACCTTTTTATTATATTTCAATAGACGTATTCAATAATATGCCACTTTACGATGAATGATAACAATGTTATTAAAAGAAGATTTGATTAAGGTTAATGGACTAAGGTATAGAATTTGTTGATCTCTTTAACATCGATTTCATTGCCAGATCTTAGCTGATGTACATGAGCTCAAGGTGGTTGTTAGATTTCACTGTATTTATCCTGTATATGGAATCTACTCATTGCATTTTCCTGATTGAGTTTGAAGGATGAGTTTTTGTTTTTGTTGAAAATATATTATGACAGAAGTCAAGTGACAATTTTGATATTACGAAATATATTTAAAGTTATGCTGTTGTACAAGTTTGTATTGGACCTATTTGCCTTATTCTTTCTCCCCGATTGATCCCAGTTCCTTTTTGAACGTTTCCATTCACCGGGTAGGTGATTGAAACGCAACAGTGGTAATAGCCTAGTTTAGAACACTTCGAATCCAAAATTTTAAATAGCTAAGTTGCTGCTAGATAATTCTCTTTGTTGGGAAGTATTTGTTATCACCATTAGTAAGTATTTCATGATAGAGTTTTTTTAGTGGCTTTAAGGGGTGTAGATATGTCATATAAAATGACAGCAGTTATATAATGTCACTAATCGCTTCTATTGAAAGATTGAATCTGTTAGTGATTCCATGGGAATGATATCAGAAAGTGTTTTGAATGTATCTTATTGTTCATTGACCTTAAGAATTGTATTATGAAAATTGTTTCCATCAATTCCCATTTTAATCACCGCACTTACATGAGACCTTACAAAAAAAAGCGTTTATTACCACATTACCACAAGCATTGATTATTATAGTCCAGGCTGCTAACCGGGATTTTAGCTAAAATAAAAATAAAAAACGTGTGAGTTCGAATCAAAACATTTTTTTGCTTCAGCTTCAGGAGGTTCTCAGGATCATTCATACAATTCAAAACCTCTTGAGAACCCCAACCCCACCCATTGGGGGCGAAAATGGCCCGAAATCTCCCAAGTCTTGAATTGTATTTTCTACAAAACAAAGGTATTTTGGCATTTCGAGTGCACCTAGGGGGTTTTTTGGGTCGCCGAATACGAATCCAGATTTACTTGCAATCCATCGCAGGGGTGGGCAAATCGACAAAATTGGTCAATTTTGCACCGCTATATGTTATTTTGCAATTGACTTCAAAAACAACTTGAAACAGTTGTAAATGAAGTTTCTTTGTTGGTAATATGTATGTAGGTACCTATTATGTTTGTAACATGTGACTAGAATGTAGTCCCAATTTGTTTCAGTATTATTTGAGTGAATTTAGAATGAAACAATAATGTTGTACTTGCATGGCCACATTTATTTGATGGTTTTATGTTTGTCAAGTCTCTGTATTGAGGCCTAAATTTATGTTTTTCAAGCCTGGCAATGTTCGCTCTTGTGCTACACATTATTCAGCGTGAATTTGACAGCTTGAAATAGAGGGATTCAGAACAATCATAGCAATAAAATTTATAGAAACTCTTTAACATCGTCAATGTTATATTTCTCAGTTCTTGGTTTGTTGAATGATCCATAATTAATAAGATTTTCAAGATTTTCCTTCAATCTTCTAAAAATGGTTCTGTTAGGTTGCCTTCTTTCTGGGTATCGATTAAAGTATAAATCACTTGCAGCATCAGAGTTATTGTTAGATTAAAAAACACCATCACTTCAGATTTTTCAAAAGCTATTTTACTCTGAGAAATAATAAATAATAGAAACTAAATATTTAGTAGTATCAACAGTGATTATCATATAATAATAATAACATAAATTCTGTGAAATTTTAGAACAACGCAATGTTAGAATGTTCAATTAGGCATTTTTCAAATGACATAAGCCTACTATTTGGAGTGAAGAAATTCTAAGTATTATTCAATATATACAATTTTCCACCATTATATACAATATGTCTCACTAAGTTGGAACCATATGGAAATCTTTTTTATTATTAATTTTGGGAAATAAGTTATTCCTCATAAAAAAGTTCTGCATGATCTAAAATACAATCATCAGATATTACATTTTTTCAGTCATATACGCTTTTTTTCAAAAAATTTGAATTTTACTCAAGAGTAAAGTATCTTTATATTTGACCTTATCGGAAATTGTTATAGACAAAAGTTGATCAGAACTAAAAACCGCGTTCAAATATGGAATTACATCCATTTACATCGAAAAATTAGGTTTTGTTATTTTTTGCTCATATTTTTATTTTGAATGAACATTTATCTCTTGTGATTATGGAGCACATGATAACTAATACTAGAAATAAATAGAAATTTATTATCATTCCACTAATGCCTCTACATATCCACCCTCTCGTTCAATACATAAATCATTTGTATGTCAGTGCATCCTAGATTACTTGTAACTACAGTTAAATTTGCATTGATATTGTAGACAAAAAAAAATTTAATTTTTTCAGTGTAAACGGATGTAATTGCATATTTGAACGCAGCTTTTAGTTCTGATCAACTTTTCTTCATAACAATTTCCGATATTGTCAAATGTGAAGGTAATTTACTCCTGAGAAAAATTCATATTTTTTGACAAACCGCGTATACGACTGAAAAAAAAATTACATCTGATTGTATTTTAGATTTTAGAACATACAGAACTTTTTACTTCAGTTTTGGTCTGTAATCATGGTCAGCTACCACCAATTTTATGGGCTTAAATTTCAGAAAGTATTATTAGGGATTTTTTCGAGAAAAACGGATGACGGATTCCTATTTAGGATAACGTTGAACTTACCTGTACCGATTTCGGTGTTCTAAAATACAGGGGGCCAAGAAAAGAAAATTTACTTTTATTGACACTAATACATGTTATTACACAATTTTATAGTAAAATTAACAAAAAGAATTTCTTAAATTCCACTAATCCAACGAATTCCGCTATACACTTGTCAATTCGTCGTCTATTATCCCTTATTACATTTCTTAACTGCAGTCGAGTTATACTGTGACAAGCTTCTCTGATGGTATTACAAAGCTCTTCTCGGGTCTGGGGCCTTGTAGCATACATTCTATTTTTTTATTGTCCCTTCAAAGAGAATTCAAGCATCGTCCCATCCAACGATTAGGAAAATAATCATTCAACGACGTAAACGTTGTTGTAAGTGTAAATTGTAGCGATAATCAAGAGGAATATCAACAAGTGCATAGGTAAACTCATTTTGTAGAAATCAAAGCTAGCAACATTTAAATTTTCATTATAAAAGTCAGGCCCAATAATACTTTCATTAAAATGCCACAGAAAACATTTACCTTTGACGAGTATTGTCTCTTTTAATTTGGAATATGTTCGCTCCACATTCTGATATTACAATCCCGTTGGTCGTAAATGTAGCCTCATCCGTGTTAAAAATATTTACTTCAAATTCAGGATTTTCTAAGTACATATCTTGCACCCATAATCAGAAATCCATTCTTGATTCAGCATCTCCATCTTCAAGAGTTAAGAAATTTTGTCTTCAAAGGCTTCTTACCGCATCTTTTCAAACATTTTCAGATTTATCTTTTAGAAATATTTATTTTTCTACGAGCATCCTTAAGAATTGAATGTGGATCATCATTAAAATAATTGAGAATCATTTGATTTCCTCTTCGCTCCAGTTCACGATGCTGGTTTGGAACTCTCTCAACTATTCTATGTTGGCCAAAACATTTTTAAATATTTGCAGCGGCCACATGGTTAATACTACGTTCTGGATGTCGTTGGTTAAACTCAATGGCTGCTTCACGAATAGGACGTGTTCCGTCAGCAAGTAATCTTATTATTTCCAATTTTTCTTGTTACAGAATAACACATTCTTTATGCTTATTTAGAACAATAATAACAATACTACAAACTAATTCATTATTGATGATAGCTTTCAACTAAGATAACATTTTTTGTTTTCACAGCACACTAAGCTTTATCACCGAACTGTAACCATGTTATAATGCAAGGAAAAGTGGAAATCGTTCGATTCGTCAACGTTTTATTTCTTTTAATAATACTTTTATTCATTCTAAGTGTAATAAAATATCAAATTAATATTATTATTCAAATGATAATTCATATTCAAGCTTTAGCGATGCTAGTAGGAATTTATATTACGTATTTCTAAAATTCAAATAATACGTACATTTTCTTTTCTTGGACATCCTGTATTTTAGAACACAGAACATGTAAGTTTTACGTTATCCTTACTAAGAATCTGCCGTGTATCTTTCTCTAAAAAAAATCCCTAAGAATACATTCGGAAATTTAAGTCAATAAAAGTGGTCGTAAATGGAAATGAGTACAGCCCAAAACTAAAATTATTCACTAGTTTAATGCAACCTAACAAAAATTTTTATATCATAATACGCCTAGAAATACACAAGTAGCAAGGGTGGTAAGTCTTCGAAAAATCGAGTTTTCTCACATAAACAAGGTAGGTACGGTTTTTCTCTCTAATAGGAAAATAGAGAATAGGAAAATGGGGAGCTCAGGGGATGTAGAATGATATGTTCGTGGATATTATGTTTACTATCAGCGTCGTTGTACTTCAAGTAATTGATTGTTGAAGCCCTTATACTTTATGGTAATTTATTATATTGATAAACGAAATAAACAACTCAGTTTTTACTACGTGTTTTACCACTAATGTGATGTTTCAAAATCGTAAATGCAGTTTCGACAGTCATTTATCAAACGAAAACAGTAAGTTCATGTCTTACAGTTATCGTTTGTAATGATAGTGTAACTATCGAAACTACAGTTCAAAATGAGGTAACTACTTACTGTTCATACTTCCACAAACAGTACTTGTTTGTATATTGATTATATATTATTGAAACAATATGTTTCCATATCACTCACCGAAGTAGTAATAAAGAATAAAAATAAATAATGAATAATAATTACTGTGCAACCACATTAAATAATAAATATCACTGCTTTACACACTATAGTTCCTTTGAATATTGCGCATTAACCAATAACACAAAATTATTCACTTTATTAGAATGTCGAATAGTATATTTGGCCATATTTCTGGCTTTTCTTTTCCCATAGGCCACAGACTCTTTCCACTCAACCACTGATATTTCCGCCGAACTAACAACTGTACCAACATTATCCCCATTGTAGAATTTTGTTTAGTGTTCAATGGGGTTAAAAATGCAAATGTAATGGTATACACGAAACACGATGCCCATATGTTTCAGCTAACATCAGTTACATATACTGGTTATGGTTCTTCCATTTTAACCAAGCCCAAAACCTGTCTTTTCAAGAATGTGTTATAATGTATTTTATTGCATTTGTTGGCACTTCACTCATACCAGTATTGTGATAACTCATTATCCATAAATACGGTAGAGTGTTAAATTCACTGAAATTTTAAATTCGACCTAATCTAAGAAGTTTTTTTGATCCATTTCACCAAGGTAATTTACAGCCTTTGTTTTAGAAGAAAATATTTTTCACATTTCGGAAGGTTTTCTTTTAGTGTGTTTAAAGTTATACATACCAAAAATAACATTCCCAATTGCACTCTATTCAAAATCATCACATTTACAACTACTTTGGCACGTTGCTGTTATCTTCTTGAACTTGCAAGTGCTCCACACCCTTTCTTCTTCACTGTGTTTTTATGTAGTGTTGATACACTCGATCATAAAGCTGCAGCAAATTTGTCTACCGGCAGTACTGGGAACATGTGACCCCCGACTTTCACGTCCCTATTAGGGTAATTTCGAAATTTATTGTTGAAGAAACCATTTGTTGAATGAATGTTAATAGTGGCTTCGATATTTTCGCAGTTTAGGGAGTACACGACGTAATTGTAGGTATAATTAAAGTTTTGAGAAGAACTCTCTTATTATATTTAAATTTAGATTCACAACGAATATATGAACTATCAAGGCAATGAATAAACTTGAATAAAATAACTATTAAAAGTTCAAACAAATATTACAAAGTACTTTGTAATATTTATTTGAAGAAATTATGTCATTATTCAAATAATAATTGATTATCATCAATTCTGTCGTTACATCAATAATTATTCATCGTTGTAGAGCAGGGCCCGCTCTAGCAATATCGCCGCCCTGGGCACACAAAGAATTACCGCCTATTTCGTAATGACAATTAATCGGAAGAGGGTGGAGTGGAATAATTCTGTTTTATATTTTTGTTTAGCCTCTTCAATAGAATTATCTCTATTTTCATATAAAAAGTGTGTTTGCCTTTTTCTAATTCTGTGACGCGATAATGACAAAATTTGCTTTTATGTCATTTGCCAAGTCTTTTGCTCAATGACAATCTGATTAAATGAATCACCTGACTTCAATTTTTCGAAATAAGATTTACAATAATTTTCTAGAAGCTCAGTGGTTAAGAAAAGTTCATAACCTTCAGACTTCTTAAGTTTGCTTACAGTATTGATATGATTTAGAATTTAATAAATTACAATTTAAGATAAAAATTGTAATTGTTTGATACAAGTTAACAACCTAGACGCTTCGAATTTTACAACTCTATCAATAAGTATCCGAAATTTCATGAATACATGAAACAAATAAAGAAACTTATTAAGTTTTACTTACAGATAATTACAAAACAATAAGGAGCATCAGAAAATCGATGTTAGAAGCCTCCACTCTTGGTAATTTATTACTATGATTAAATGAAAGACTCAGTATATACTTCATTATTATTCCACTTATAATAATAACATGAAAACGTTGTTGTAGTTTCAAAAGTGCCATTATCAAACATACAAAAGTATGAAGGAAGGAATAAACAGTTCAAGTAGAAATAGGAATTAAAGTACAATACGGTTAATGAGATTTATACAATAAGAGTCAGGGATCATCAGAAATTACAAAATATGTATATTCCGGGCTTTTTGTTTACTCCATACTTTGTATCTGTTTTTAATGACACTTCGGTATTGAAACTACAGTAATGTTTTCATGTTATTATTAAAAGTGGTATAAAATCAAAGTAATTCAATTAATTATAATGAAAAACTTGTAATTAAGTTCCAAAAATCATCTGAAATAAAAAATTGAACAAAATCCCAAGTGTCGTATTAGTCTGAAATCAAAGAAAATCAAAATATTGAATGAATGAATGCAGTGTCATTTTCGTTTTGAAAATAATCTTGGTTATGTTCTTTTTTGTTAAATGTTCTTGTAGCAGTTTGATATAGGTGCTTATTGGCTGACAAGCAAACCGCCAGTTTTGGAGATAAACGCTCAAAGTAAAGAAATATTCTTTTGATAACCGCTTTGTTTGAATCAAATTTCAGATACGAAACAAGCAGTATTGAAAGATTCTGACGGAAAAAATTAGTTTTGGTTATTTTTTCGAGAGACTTTCAAAAATAAGGGTCTCAAATATGGAATAAACAATTCATAGAACACTCAAAATTATTCACTGACTTAGTATCAGGCATTAATTTGGGTAGGTACCTACCTACGAGGGCTATGTGAAAAGTTCCTGAAAAATGAAACATGAAATGATTTATTTGGTGAAAATTTATTTTATTTCTCAACATAATTTCCTTGTAGCCCCAACCTTTTTTCTGATATTTCGAACCCTTCCAAATAATACTATTTCGGCAATCCTTCTAAATAGGCTTGTTTCACCGATGACCTCACTGTTGGAGCCAAATCTCTTTCTACCGAGCCATTTCTTCAAGTTTGGAAATAGATACAATACAAATCGCAGGGGGGAAATATCTTGAGAATATGGTGGATGACGAACCAAATCGTAGCGCAATTTTGCCATTGCGACTGCGGCTCAGTGCGTTGTCCTGGTGGAAGAGCCCTTTTTTCTTGGCCAAATGCTGCCAATTTCGCTTCAAATCGGCGTCGAATAGATCCAACAGTTCTGCATTATATATGCTGCTGGTTGTTTTGCCCTTGTTAAGGTAATCCCAGAACTCAGCGGCCTCTGGATTGATATGAAATGGAACGCTTGAATCGTCACATTAAAAAAAATAACCGATAGAATGATAAATAGATAGATAGATCATTTTATTCATGTTATATACAAAATATGTTTACACTCGTCATCATAAAATATAAATAAGATTACAATATTAAATTTAATATATTATTTAAAAGAATATTTTCAAAATCTGTAAGACGCAATACACATTATACAGAAGTGTGTTTTATGGAGGTTAATATTAAATACCTACATTTTCAATAAAAAAATACTGGGATTTGTTTCATTGATTCATAGTATTAGAAATTGAGTAACAAAGCTAAGCGTGCGCGGCTGCCGGAGCGTGAGGCGGAGTGGGGGAAGCATTGCGCTCGTACTGAAAACTGATTTAGTGCGTTCAAAGTGGCTTGTGGTTGCAAAATCTCAATACCTCAACTTTTTTGCTCAGGGAATCATACTGACGTTATGCTTGCGGATCTCGTTAACAGTTATTTAATTATTGCAGTAAATATGTTTTTATGATACAAAATTAAATAAATACAACATGTTAAGATAAGTTCGAAATTTCATTTATTTACAAAATTATTATGAAATATTTATGCAATCTTTACAATCAAAGTAGCAGTATACAGCTTATACGCTTTATAATAATAAAATGTATTCAAATTTTTCTCTTCTTTATTGGAGAATTGCCTCCTGATTCCTTTTCTTCTTCTTCTTCCACTTCGATGTTTTGGTTAAGAAGATTGTCGAAAGCGTCAAGAGATTCTTAATTTATTTCGATGTTAGCAGGAGTTTCGAAGTTTTCACATTGTGCTGAGTCACAATGTGTGCAAATACTCGTACATTTAAGAAAATTTTGTTTACAGCCACGCACTTTCGTTTTGCAACCAGTCGCACCGGTACATGATATTTTTTTCATTATTTCCTCCGGTATCAACGGTTTCTCAGTATAAACTGGTATCGATACATTATCTGCAACTTTCCATCCCCAGTGAGTAATGTCTTTATCGTTGCCCAACCATTTTTGCAATTGCATGTAGACTCCGAAGGCATGTTGTCTGGTGGCTCCTTCAGTAGGAGGAAGATTTTCTAATTGGAATGAAGCTCGAGCTGTTGATCGTTTAAAAGATTCAAAGCCATCTTTCTTATTGTAATATAGCAAAGAAATTATTTGGCACATATTCGTAGCAATTCCTTCACGAAGAGCATTATCTTTATAGAAAACATCTAGTAATTGGAGGTAATCCGGATTAGAATTCAATACTTTCAATAATTTGTTCTTCCTTGCTTGTACATCGAAGAAACTGTATCACAGCCCGATACGGCGTGAAGAAATGCTACATATTTTGATAATGCTGGATATTTAGAGCTGGTGTTAGAGTACCATCGATCTACTTCTCGTCCTTTTCCTTCTTTCAAAAAGAAATCCTTCTTGTACTGGGAACCAACTGAGTTAAAAGTACAATCAAATCTACATCTTCTCCAAGTACGATAATGTTATTTACTGCACTCAAATTCGCCGCAGTTTCAATAATTAGTGAATCAGCATCCTCTTCTGCTATTTTATTTTCAAATCCAGCATTTTGTAATTCAACAGAAAGCATATTATTAAGCCTTTTCTTATTTTTATTGTTCGTCAAAAAAGTTGCTTGCTTGTCGGAGATTTTTGTATTTTTATCAATATAATATTCTTGAGATACATTGTCACTTTGCCGCCTCATTCTTTCCTATGTTTTTAAATTACTGCTTGTGTCCTCGGGATATCCATCGAATACTATTGTTGCTTTTCTATATTTATCTACATATTGTACATATTTATTAAGTATGATTCTCTGAGCAAAAAAGTTGAGGTATTACATGGAAAATACTGTTTTGAAAATAAATCGTAATTTGAATGAGATAAAAAGTAAAACAAATTAGAAATGTAAAAAATAAATATTTCCGAGTCTATTTTAATTCTAAGGCAAGAATAAATACGATATTCGTGTTTATCTCGTCGAGCTACCCCAGATTAAGTACAAAACGATTCTTGTACGTTATCTATAAGCTGAAATATTGAAGATTTTGCAACCACAAGCCACTTTGAACGCACTAAATCAGTTTTCAGTAGGAGCGCAATGCTTTCCCCACTCCGCCTCACGCTCCGGCAGCTGCGCACGCTTAGCTTTGTTACTCAATTTCTAATACTATGGATCAATGAAACATAACCCAGTATTTTTTTATTGAACATGTAGGTATTCAATATTAACCTCCATAAAACACACTTCAGTATAATGTGTATTGCGTCTTACAGATTTTTTTGAAATAAAAAAATTATCGCTGGCCAGAAGATCGTAGGTGGAAAATTTTTTTTTGCCAATTCGTAAAAAAATTTTACAAGTCGATTTCCGTCAAAGACATTTTTCTAAAATGAAAATTGTAAAACTAATCTGAAAAAAACACGTTAAAAAAAAATTTTTAGAAGTAATTTTTCACCCTAAAAATTGAAAAAATCGCTACGTTTCTTCAATAAAATTATAACACAACTCTTCATAAAGAAAATAAACCCAAAATTGTTACTCCAGGATCATTTCCTGAGAAGATCTAGCCAATTTATGAGAGCCTCTTTTCTTAGAAAAATCGATATATTATGGAAACGTAATAGTTAACGACTTCTCGATACCCCGATTTTAATGGTTTTTTCAATATAACTCGAAAAGTATGGATATTTCAATTATTATGGGACCAATCGATAGATCTTTTTGATACCTACAACTTTCCCTTTTAACTTTTTCCGATCCGAGCTATAGTTTTTTAATTATTTGAGAAAAACCACTTTTTGCAACTTTGCCAATTTTTTAGGTTATGTTCGCCATTTCAGATCGAGTTGCATTTACCAGAAACTCACCTTTAAATTCAATTTCCTATACGCTCATATTTTTTTTTCCAGGTATTAATTTCTGCACGCATTTCTGTCTATTGCTTGGACTATCATACAACTGCTCTTAACTGTAAGGAATTTTATTTTTTACCTAAATTCGTCTTTTTTATTAACATCTTCGCGTTTTTGTTTTCCCTTCATTAATAAAATTGAAATTCCTAGCATAGCCACGCGGTTTTTTTCAGTAGACGCCATTTTTAAATTCAGTTTGATTGCAAAGGAACCTGAATATAATGTAAATAAAACTTGTACTCCTATGATTCGAGTACTCGTATGCGAGTGAATTTAAATGCCGCTTAAACCAGAATAACATCTCATTTTACAGAGCACAAATCGCCAGCGCGCCGTTTCTCACATTTACGAGCAACATATATATTTTAGTGACATCTAGGAACTTGCATAGTAATTTATTGAAATGAGTCTATTCAGGATTTTCCTTAACAAATTTTGTAAGGGGTGATTCCTGGGTCAATTTTAATTAAAGAAGTTCGTATGAACCTGTCCTAACACGCTCCTGTTTTCGATATACAGGGGAGAAAATTTTTATTTGTTTAAGGTTTTTTTCGAAAATGTAGAAAATGGTTTGAGATGTTGTGCTGAGTTTTGGGGCAGATTAATGTGATTTGGAACACGCTTTTTCACTTAATAAATTGTTTCAAAAATTAATCAGTGGCTTAGTTATGGGTTAGCCTTACAACAATTTTAACAAAAAAGTGGTACGTCACTGAGCTTCTTCGATCTAGATATTTTTCATGGATAGCCTGGTTCAATCTGTGTTGAAAACCTCTATTGTGATAGAGCCGTTTTGGAGTAAAAAGAAGTAAAAACCGTTGTATTGACCGAAAAAATTTATGGAATTATTGAGGGATACAATTTTGCAATACATCCAATTGGCCGCTGTCACTTGAGTTTGACATTCCAGATTTTCAAGTAAGTCCGTGTCGTTCCAATTTGTTCACTGTAAGTATCTTATTATTACAATTTTGTGAAAAAAAAAGGTGAATTATTCAAATGTGGAAAGGGCAGAAATGCATTACGTGTGTGGCCTTGCTGACGGTAATTCAGAGAAAGCCAGACGTATTTATCATCGTATCCAAATTCCAAATTGTGCTTTGCCAGATAGTCGAACCTTTTCTAATATTTATCACTGTCTTGTAGAAACTGTCGATTTCCACAAAGGTACATCTGAATGTAAGAGCACCAGAAATTGAAGAAGCGGTGCTGCACGAAGTCGATGAACATTCTGAAACCAGTACGAGGAAGATCGCTAGAAACTTGAACATATGCCACCAAATTGTTTGGAGAATTTTAATGCATTATTTGTCATATCCGTCCCATATTTTAAGAGTACAGGCATTACTTTCCAGAGATTTTCAAAAGCGTGTGAACTTTTGTCAGTGGTATTCTCATAATGTTGCTCGAAATCTGCGAATTGAATCACACATTATGTTTACGGATGAAGCTAATTTTTCAAGAAATGCAAATGAGAATTTCCACAAGAATCATTTGTGGACGGATAAAAATCCTCACGACACAACGGAAACTCATTTCCAGCACCAATTCTCGGTGAACGTATGGGCAGGAATCATTGGTAACTACTTTATTGGTCCATTCTTTCGGAAGGGACGACTTGATGAACAATCTTACTGCAATATCCTTAAAGAACAACTCCCTTTGCTGCTTGAGGATATTCCGTTAGCAACATGGAACCTAAAGTGGTATATGTACGATGCCGCAACCAGCTCATTTCAGTGTACGAACTGTTTATCCAAAGCGTTGGATTAGCTGCTGTGGGGCACAAGAATGCCCACCAAGGTCTCCAGACCTCAATAGTTCAGACTCCTTTTGTGGGGCCACCTTAAGACACTAGTATACACAACTGGTAGCCCGTATACTCAATACTGTAGATGAATCAAAAGAAAGAATAGTTGCAGCAGGTGATATATAAAAAATATTCCTAGAATATTTCAACGAGTGCCCAATTCTATGAAAAGGAGAGCGGAAGTGTGCATATTACCCGGACGGAGCCATCTTCTGCAACTTTTGTAATAATAGTTAAGTTATAATATCACGTTAATATTAATGTTAATGTGTATGCTGTTAGATTTTGTTGACATTATCCCAGGCCGACTAGATTTTCGCAAAATTGTATGTATTCGTCTTTAAAATTCATTTCATTATTTTTTTCGGTCAATACAACGATTTTTATTTTTTTATTCAATAAACGGCGAAAAATCTCGAGAGATTTTTCATACAGAATTGACCAGATTATCCAAAAAAAACATATCTAGATCAAAAAAGTTTAACCAATTTTTTTGTTCAAATTACCGTCTAATCAATATGTACGACGCTGATTAAATTTTAAAACAACTTATCAAGTGAAAAAGCACGTTCCTAAATCACATTAATGTGTTCCAAAACTCAGCTCAATATCTCAAACCATTTTCTAGATTTTTGAAAAAACCTAAAAAAATACAACTTTGCGATCCTGTATATCGGAAACAGATCGTTTTATTAAACATTTATAGGAACTTTTATACTTGAAATTAACCTAGGAATCACCCCTTAAATTATTCGCATATCATTAAGGAACATCCTGTATAGTATAAAATGCCACCTTTGCAGTTCCGGTGAAACTTCTCATAACATTAATAGATGTCGATATCTCTTTTTCAAGATGGCGATTCGAAGTTACCCCTGTAGGTACTTGATTATTAAGATTTTGTTTGTTTATTATTTTTACGCTCTACCAATAGTTCAGGCATTTAAGGCGGAGAATCGACGACTTTTGTCCGAATTTCGGCGAGTTCTAATTTTGGTCTATTTCTATGTATTTTTTGTTTTTTAATTGCGCTGAACACGATGGTGTAGTTTGAATTTGGATCAACCATGTGCTCCAAAAACTGAACATTTTTTGGACCCACAAATGGCAAGTTTTCAATTTTTTGCGTTTTGAGGCAAAACTGTGGGCTGTATGAAATAATGTTTTAAATCAAATATTGTTTGAAAACTTGATACGCGACTTTTGGGTCGATTCGAGGTCGTGTTTCATTGTGTTTTTAGCACATTGAAAAATTGAGTATATGTCGAAGAGTTTTTACTTTTTTCATATTCTCTTTTGGTGAAAAGATGGTATTTTCATTTTTCTTTGTTTTTGTTTATGGCATTCCTATCTACCTCATTTTTTGGCGCCAAAATCGGTCATTTAAAAAAATCCATATTTTGCAAATTTCAGGCGAAATACTTATGTTATCGATCTAGAATCCTTCGAAATATTTCATTATTCTGCACCTAATGTACAAAATTCAAGCATTTTGGTTCAAAGACATAGCTTTGGTGCCAATTTGATTATTTTGAACCACCGAAAAATCCCAATTTTTGGAGGTTAGAAATTTTTCACGGAATCCTAATTATTATGGGTCTTATTAGATAATTCCATGACGAGTATTTTTAGTCCAATCAAATCGATTTGGGTTGAGTAGAAGTGGAGGGAGCTATCCTAATAAATGTGTTTGGTCCAATATGTAAAAAACTATAATTTCGCGCGTGGAATCTATTGTATCGACGCTCGCTTATTGCCGCTAAATGAAATTCCGCGCTATTGTTTTATATTGAAATTCGTTATAACTTGGAATTGTGAACGAATCGCCGTACGCTGTTTCAAACTTGAATAGCCGATGTATTTCTCTGTAATTTGATCCAATGTTTTGTCGATACACCTAAAATTGAGCTCTCTAGAGGCCCAAACATATTTATTAGGATAGCTCTATTTCTACTCAACCCAAATCGATCTGCTTTAAATACTCGTTACAAAAATCTCTAATAGAACATAGAATTTGGATTGAGTAAAAAATTTCTAACCTAAAAATTTGATTTTTTCGGGGGTCCAAAATTTTCAAAATGGCGCCAAAGTTACTTCCTTGGATTAAAATGCTTGAATTTTGGATATCAGGTGCCGAATAATGAAATCTTTTGAATGATTTTGATTTTAGACCGTAATTCGTCTGAAATTCGCAAAATACGGATTTTCCAAAATGGCTGATATTGACTCCAAAACACAAAGTATCTTTTCACCAGAAGAGAATATGAAAAAAAAACGAAAACTCTAACATTTTTCAATGTGCTGAAAAACACACTAAATGGGCCCTATCTTAGGGCCACGATCTCGAATCGACTTTGGACCGGAGCCAAAATCGCGTATTAATTTTTCCAGCAACTCCAAAACGCAAAAAATTGAAATAACGCCATTTTTGGGTACAAAAAATTGCCATCCTTTTTCGAACACAGGGTTAGTCCAAATTTAAACTACACCATCGTGTTCAGCGCGTCAAAATACATAAGAATATACCAAAATTAGAACTCACCGAACTTCGAAGAAATTTCTTAAATGCCTGGACTACAAGTGTAGCCTAATTGAATCATTGATAATATTACCTAATCAATGATTGAATCTTATATCAGTAATCTATAACTTTTATGTGTCCTTGGAACCGGATTATGCGGTTCCAAGGACACGACACACTCACAATTGCCGATGGATTGTTATTCAAGTTAAATTGCAATTTCTCTAAATTTAATTTTCAGTATACCTAATAATTGTTTTTCACCTATAGGTAGTTAATATAGATTATAATGTAATGAAGATCCAGTATGGACTGGAATTTGATTCAATTTTCTCATAACATGAAATCTGAAATGCCCCAATTATGTTTTCATTTTGCTTCCAATTGAAGCACTGATTGCAAAAACACCGTAAGTGACAAATGACTAGTTCAGAGATAACTAAAGAAAACTACTTAACTTTCTTAAATATTTTCCGGCGAATTCTGAAATTTGCCACGACATGCAAGAGCAAAATAACTAATAAGATATAATGAAACAAGTGACTGTTGACCATATCAAAAGAGGTCAGAGGGTTAAATGTCACATGGACTTAGGGTGTTTCTGCATTAAATCAAATACGACTATCCTATTTTCTGAAATTTCATTACTGAAACAACAAGTATGAAAAAAGCATATATAATAAACAAAAGGGATATGATGTGAACTAAAATACTAACTTTATTAAGTGAACAAAAAAATAGAAAATTAAGTGTCTACATCCTTTTCAACGGTTGGCCAATCTAAAATGTCCCGCCAAAAGTTCTGAGATTCTTCATTTTGATCCACAAACTTATGAGCCTTTTTGATATGCTCCATTTTCTTCGATGAAATTGGAACTTTTCCGTCGGGGATCGCAGATTCTACTGGAAAATCAGTCGTCATCACTCCTGGCAGCAGCAGTGAAAAAGTATTGGTGAAAAGTCCTCCAATATATTCTTTGGCTACAATAACACCTTTGCCACTTTCCGCATTGAACAAGAAGTAATGAAATCTTGAGATATTAAAGCGTTCTTTTGCACTTCTAGGTACTCATCTGGCAGATGTTTCCACTGAAATTACATCTTTCTTAAAGTATTTGCTCCACCAATTCCGGAAGGCTTTGATTTCTGAGGAGTCTACCAGATGAACTGTGAAGTTCCGTTTGACGGAAGAGCTTACTATCATCTCCACATATTCCATTAGAGTATACACTCTGTCTGTTTTCTTTAACTTCCGTTTTATCAGACCAAAGTCCCTGTTGGAGGGTAAGAATGAATGACCACGAATAGGGAAAAAAAGTTCACTTTTCTGAAAACGGCCCGAGATTAGAAGGGCTGAGCAAAAACGGAGAACCACATGATTTTTATTTTTCCCGAGGCAATTATTACAAAATAGCTGTAAATCTGTAATATTATCATCAACGTAGCTGTTGATGTACTGCAACAGGAATGAACAAACTTTATTTGGGCTTTTCTTTGCTTGGCCTTCATGGTACATGAAGAAAACTGCATTATCTGTTTTCATATTATGCACACCAAACACGCTAACAATTAGTTGAGATAAATAAAATAAGTCTTGGGCAGGACATCTGGGCAATTGCAAATTTTCAATGTAGTCAAACGAAATAGCAAGCATGTTCAGACTAGTCAGTCTTACTGTGAGTTTCTTTCCTCTAGTTTAAAGTCGAAATAAACAGAGAAATTATAATCTTAATGAATCTTTTTATATTTTACTTTTGACAATACAAGTCAATGTCAAAGTTATCTTATATTTATATCTGTCATAACAAGTGCATCTTGTAACAAGTAAATTGTATAAAAGTTACAAGAACATTCTCCCCCGCGTGATGAAATCACAAACTTATTTTATTTTCATATTCCGTCGCTGCTCAATAATTTACAAATTTTAGTAACTGGGCGTTAGTAAATTCCAGCTTTTGTCTTTACTTCAACCACTCGAACTTTTACATCCTTTCCTTTATATACCTTTTGTATTTTCTCAAGCGGCCACATGTTCCTTTGAAGATTGTCATCTATAACAAGTACTACATCGTTCTCTGAGATATAGTCTTTCTTGGTATACCATTTCGTCTGTTTGTTCAGGTTTAGTCAATATTTTTTTTCCATCTTCTCCTAAATATGTCTGCTTGAGATGCTCTCCATTGTTTCCTTAAGTTCACTTCGACTTCCTCGAATTTTCCAGTAGGTGAGTCATAAACATAATGTTTTTCAATTATTGCCCTGGCTGCTACAGGATACTTTTGATAGTATTCTTCAGCATTTCTATTTTTGACGAACTGGGCCATTGAAGGTGAGCGTAACGTTAGCTTCTAGGTAGATTTCTTCGGCCCATTTCAGACGAAAAAAAGGTGGTAATTTGATAACAATTTCATTCAATATCGATGGGTTTGTCATATGCCCAGTATAATTGAAAAGTTCCATTGTAGTCACTAAATTTACAACAACATTAGAGAAAGGTAAATATGTTTCAAATCTTCCTTCTTTTGGAGGAGTAGCTCGCCGAACTTTGTCTATTAAATTGGAAATTATGAATTCAGGCCTTCCAAATGTTATTTCCAGAGTTTCTAGGATTTTTTTTTCTGGTGCAATAAGAAGAGGTTGTACTGCATCCCTAGCTCTTCCTTTCGAACACTTTTGAAGTCGTATTATATTTTCTTCATGACATATATTGAATGTTTTGGTAGAACGTTCAAATTGACTTTGAAATATGGGCCAATCATCTGGATTTCCATCAAAAATTGGTAATTTGTATTTGAAACTTTCCGTTTTGTCAATATATTTTTCGTTATTAGGGTTCCCTTCCAAAGTATTACAAATTTGACTAAGATTTTCAGCAGTCATTGTAATGAAATTATTTGTTGGTACATGATTATTCTCCGTTTCTTCGGTTTTCCAGTTACCAAGTTTTCCTCATTCATTTCATTCAAGTCAAAGATACTCTCAGCGCCAGAGATTGTAGATTTTCTAGATGAACCTTCATAAATCAATTCACGCTGCAATTGGGCTTCCTTTTTTATCATTTCAGCATCTATTTCAGCTTTCCTTCTTTCAATCTCTGCTAGCTTTTTTGCTTCTTCCAGTTCTATTTCCAAAAGCTTCCTTCTCGAACTTGACGATTTTGTCCGTTTGGATTCAACTTTAGAGTTTGTGTTTTCGTAGTCAGTCTTACTGTGAGTTTCTTTTCTCTAGTTTAAAGTCGAAATAAATAGAGAAATTATAATCTTAATGAATCTCTTTATATTTTACTTTTGACAATACAAGTCAATGTCAAAGTTATCTTATTTTTATAACTGTCATAACAAGTGAATCTTGTAACAAGTTAATTGTATAAAAGTTACAAGAACAAAGCATATTTATTATCTTGGGTGCTACAAAGCTCTTTAGAATCTTTTAATGCATTATAAAACTTCTTAGATCGTCTGAACTAACAGTTCTGCTGCAGCAACTCTTTTTGCCGTATCGTTGAGAGATTTATTTTTTAGTTTTAGAGAGAGGGTTTCACACTCATTACATACATCCACCTGTTGTCTTCCGAATGATAAGTTGAAATTTTCTCTGAAAGCCTTGTTATAATACTCATACTTCAATTTTGAGGTTGGATACTTTTCCAAAAATAGAGAAAGCGTTTTCTTAAAATTTAATTCTGCATCCAGGTACTTACGTTCGCGAGTGCCATAATGAGTTTCTTTAGTCGGAAATGAAGAAATAGGTTCCATCACTGAAATACTTTCTGAAGGATTTAAAGCATTACCACGTTTTATTAGCTTTCCTCTCTTGTCATCCGGAGTACGTCCCGCTTGCAATAAAAGTCTGATTCGTTTTACACGTTCATTTGAAACTCCATACAAACCACAGAATGCATTCCTGCAAACCTCTCTTCTAGCATTCCCAACTAGAACGTTTTAAGAAAAAGAGTTGCTTCTGTTCATTGCAACTTCTTTACGTGGTCGTTTACGCTTAATTTCTTTACAAAGTACTAAACCTTGTAGAAACACATCTTGTTCATTTTTAGACGGAATCTCATAGACATTTTTTAAAATATCTTCTTTTTCCACATGGAGTAGTTTGTCGGTGCATTTGTTTTTGCACTGGCAGGGTGCCAATTTCTTTGCAGGGACTACCACATTTTTATAGTTTCTGTAGGATTCACCTTTCACACGAGCTTTCTTGATTATATTCCTTTTATACGATTCCTCCTTCCTTACCCGTTTCTTAGACGCCGTTGTTTCTGGTATTTGTTCAGAATCACTCATTACTTTAAAAAAGTTACATCGTAAAAGCATGATTTTAACAAGAAACTTCCTACTTACTCCTTTATTTCACTTTCAAAACATTAAAAACATCAATTATTTAGAATAAACACAACAATACCACCATCACTGCTTCCGTACAGTAATAATATATTCTGATTTGATATTAAAAACAGCTGAAGTGTGATGAGTGGCAGGCCTCTAGTGGCTGGTTGTAGAACCCACCTCTAAGCGATTGAGTGCAGAAACAACCTAAGTCATGGACTAAGGTTAGTTCTGCACTCAGTTGATATTTTCTGGCCGTGTAATGTACCTTTAAGATATGTGACTGAGGTTGTTTTTGCGTTCAATCGATAGGCCTACGTCTTTTACGTATTATCCAATGTGTAACTCAAATATGCCAAAAAGTGAACTTAGGGTGTTTTTGCAATCAGTGCTTCAATTATTAAATTAGTGCAAAGTGTTATTGTCCAATATAAATAACGAATTTTCAGCCTGAACTAATAGCTGACTAATTGGCATTTAACGACGTCGTTATACACAGCACAGCAAGTAGTCAAGATCTTTCTTGCCGTAAAATAAATCTCCGAAAGAAGCTCCCAACGGATGAAGAGAGTTTTCATCTCGGGCGCCCTGCTGATGCAATTAGGGTGAATTTTGCCAAAATTAAACTCAAGATTACTCGTCTTGATTAAAACCAAACAAAAAAATTCTTGGTCTTATAATCAAAGCTACAGTTGATAATAAATTTGATATTGTGTAAATGTTTTACGTTAGCGACAATTATGAAAAGTTGTATCTGAATGTTCGAACGAGAAAAACTAAGATAATAATCAATTAAGAATTACAATGCCTAGAACTTTACATGTTTAACTTATCAAATGAGGATTTGAATAGGTTTGAGAAACCAAAATAGGAATGATTGATTATTTGAAAATATAATTCTAATTATTATCTATAACTCAGATAAGTACGTAGAAAGAAAAGGAAAGTTAGGATCAGTTGAAATTTTGGACGATATTAAACATAATAGTAACCTCCTAATAATTTCTTAGTTTGGAATGATCAAATAGATATTAATAATTCAATAAGGTAGTCAGTGGCCAGTGGTGGCTCGTGAGTTATGAAAGAGGGTGGGTACAAGAAAAAACATATTTTTTGTACATAAAATCCATTCTCCTATTTTTCGTGCTGGGAAAACCGTCTACGACTTTGTTTTCTCTTTTACTCCTTTTATATGGATAAGACCATCAATGCAATGTTCAGTCGATCTTCTGACATTGTGCTTCACAGGAAAGTTTTAATGCGTTTGAGAGTGGAAAACATCGTTCACATTTTGCTGTCGACATAGGCGTTGTACAAATAATATCCAACAGTTTGTATGTTTCCGTCGGAACCTTTTTTAGCTTGTCTGCTATGAACACTAAAAGTGGCGAAATACCACCTATGTCACACATGTCATCGCGCTCATAAATTGCTGAAAGTTCACTTTGATTTTTACACTGTCTAACATAGGATAAGATTTCAGTCAAAAAATTTTTGTGGGAATGCATTTCTATATATTTTAAAATTTATAGAATCAAATAATGTTGCTGAACTTAAGTGATCCCTGAAATTAAATCGGTCGCTAATTTTGCTTAAGATAGGGTCACATACTTCCTTTGCAATAATAGCTCTGTTATCTCCAACTGTCGTTTCTTGTCTTTTTCTAGCAGGTTCATCATTATTGGATTCTTTATTGTCACTGTCAGTAGAATTTCCAAATCCAATAATTTACTGTTTGAATTATTCAATTGCCTTTTGCAATTGAGCACTGTCAATCCCGCTCATTTGAGTCTGATTAGATAATATTTCAACATGTGGCATGATGAAATGAAATATTTTAACCAGTAGAGAAATTCCGGACAACTCCAATGTTCCAATAAACCACTTGCTTCACTAATAGTAACTGAATCCATCCGATCTTCGTCAATAATTTTGTCTGAACATTCTTTGAAAGAATGTCAAATAACGTGTTCACATTTCGACTTTTGAAAATCCAGTGTGTAGGAACAGCGCGTTGTAATCTGTGTTTGACTATTTCATCAAGGATTACCGTTCGTTTTGGCGATCGAGAGAAAAGCTAGAAAATTTTTACTTTTTTACTGCAATGTGCCGCTCCGCTCGTTCAAACAATAAATCAAATTGATGCGCGTAACAGTGAATATAATGTGCATGTGGAAAAATGTTTATTTGTTACTGGACATTCGCACATCCACTGGTATTTTCATAGATATTCTATTGTAAGTTCGGGCTTTACATGTAGAAGTGTAGTATATTCGAAAATCAGGAATAAGCCTTCCTTTCTTTCTATATAAAAGTTTTCCCCAAATGATAGCGGTTTCACTTTAGATTTCGCACACAATTAACTCCCATCATTGATAATAAAGGTGAGAGTGCAGACTTCACGTCTTCCAATTGAATTCACACACTGTACAGTATGAAGGCAAGACTTTTACTGGAGATACGCCGCTTTGTGCTTCAAACCGTAGATAACCGTAGTCAGCCGAATCATACTTGAAATAGGTACACTTCATAACGTTACCCGGGACATAGTTTTGAGCGTTAGCATCACATGCGCTTGACGTGCGGAATAAAATAATGCACTGCATGCGAATTTCTTTCTGCATTTATCTTGGTGGTTGAGTGAATACGTTAGATCGTTATAAATTTGATAAATAATGATTTTCAAATGAAATGGCTGTATTTAAAGTTATTGTATAAAGCTTGGGAGATTAAAATTGAAAAAATTCAATATTGTTTCAAATTCAGAAAGGAAGTAATTTAAATTCGAGTGAAATTGACCCATGTATATTTGAAATGTACCTAAATATCACATATTTGTTCCAGTAGCTGACAAATAGTCGAATAGGTTGATCCTAAATACTTAAAACTACTTATTTTAGGTAATTACTAGTTAATCGATTTTGTACTTGACGTCCAAGGTAACATAGTGTTTCAAAAATCTCTCATAGGAAACATTCATATGAGTAGGTTAAAAAAATAATTCTAGTCGGAGTACTTCCTCATTTCTTTTACATTGACAATCCCTCGTGAGTTTATGGCTTTGGATGGTTCTGTAACCTCTACGACGTCTTTTTCGCTGTACCTTGCCTTCGTGATTTTTCTTTCTTTTCCGTTTCCTTTCTACTGAATTCCTGCCACAACTCGCTAGTAATGATACTTGGTATCTTTTCCTTTTATTGTTACCGTTGGTGATAATAAATTCTTGTGGCAAACAAAGAACTCTTTTGAAGGACTTGGCACGTTTGAATTGTGATCCAATTTGCCTTGATTGTTTTCTTCAGCACTTTTATCAGGAGTCTCATCGATAATTTCATAGTCAGTAATTTCCATCACCAAGTTCTGCATGGGTTCAGATTCTCTAGTGGATCGTTTCGCTTCTTCCGTGTTGGATATGTTCTTCGTTAATTCATTGCTATTTCCCAAATCAGACCTTGATGAACTTGATTTAGGATGAATTATCTTTATACCCAAAATTTTTATTTTGTTCATGATGTGACCAACAGTGTCACCAACCATCTTTTCAGGCAAACCTACCGGGTGGTCCGTAGACTTTTCCACCATATAACCACCAGTGTCAGTATTGTCAGCACTAGTGTCATCACCCAGATTCTCAGACAAATCTTGCGGGTGGTCCATAAGGTTTTCGAGTCCAATTAATTCGCCTTCAAAAACAATTACTGCTTCATTAATCACGTTATCAACATTTCCTGGAATAAGATCATCCATAAGGTTTTCTGGAGTAACATCCCTAAGATTTGAAGTGTTTTTAATGTTTTTCCAAACATAAAATTATCGCTTGTTTCACCGATCCAGTGATCATCGAGGAATTGTTTTCTTAATAAAGCTAATTCAACAAATGGTACACAGCCACTGGTACATCTACCTCAACGAACAACTCTACCTTATCTACCTTAACAAACAACAAATCTTTCTATTTTGTGAACACATTTTGAGAAACTCACCTCAATTATACCCAATGCCATCCATCCCAAACTTAATTACTTACTCAATCAATAATTTTTCAGCTTTTTGTTATTCTCTCCACGATTTTAACACTTATTGTTTGATCTAGCAAAACATATTGGATCCAGCCAGAATCCTTAAATGGTTTCTCTATAGACCGTGGTGCATTGCGGCAGTTAATTAACATTTAATAATATAAAATATGGTTCATCAAACATTTTGCTGCAATCATCGTGAACATATCAATTGTTGCTATCAAATTTATCTTTCCTTGGGATAATGCTCCCGCGAAATTTGAAAAGAAGCACTATGAAATTAACTTTAGAGTTACACAAAATATTTCTGGTGGTGAAAAAACTGACTTCATTTATGTGGAATTTGGGCAATTTCTACTAGGTATATTCATTAGAACGTGTAAAATTCATCTCTTTCATTATGACTAACATTCCTGAATAAACCTATTTTACATTTGAAAAAATATCAGAAATACTTCTGACGATTTTACTGTACAACGAAACAAGTAAATGTATCAGAGTTAATAAATGTAACCTTGTTCTTTTTCTTGTTAAAAAGCTTTGATGCTATAATGGATTTACGAGGGCAAGGGGAAAAGTCCCTGAAAAATGAAAAGAGAAATGATTTATTTGGTCAAAATATCTGATTATTCGATCCCTTCCAAATAATAGTATTTCGGCAATCCTCCAAAATAGGCGTTTGTTTCAGCGATTAGAGTCAAATCTCTTTCCGCCGAACCATTTCTTGAAGTTTGGGAACAGATATGAATCGCAGGGGGCCAAATCTGGGGAATATGATGGATGACGAACCAATTCGTAGCGCAACTCATGCAATTTTGCAATTGCGACTGCGGACCTGTGCATCGTTGCGTTGTCCTGGTGGAAGATTACTTTTTTCTCTGCCTAATGCGGCCACTTTAGCCTCCCCCAGTATCTCATCGGATTCTCTGCTCCGACAGAGGAGACAGTTTTGAAAGAGGAGGAAAAATTGACAAAGTATCAGGGTCTCTTGTTCGAGCTCCGCACGCTACACCCAGGTTACAAGCTCCTATTAGTGGATCTGATTATCGGTGTTTTGGGCGGAATTCGGTCTTCGCTGCGTTCCAACTCGGAGATCGTTCCGGCCTGCAAGAACGGTGCATAGATTTCAATAGACCGGATGCAAAAGGCAGTCGTTCTAGGTTCAATAAGGCTACTTAAGCACACGATTAGGGTACCTGAAGCCACTTACCGACCGGTGGGGAGTAGCTTCAGTTAACAGATTAGGTTTTCTGGCGTGGCTGTTGCGATACCACTCACTGTATCACGGAATTCCCGAGCCAGACCGACTTGTAACTTGTAATCTGGCAGATATGTTCCTTATACGAGGTGGACAGCCAGCTAAGAAAGGATTATTCGAAACTCAACCCCAAACGGGTTACTTTTCTGAGTTAATACAATGTGAAATTTACAAGACTGATCTAATGATTAGAGGATCATAATCATAGTTTAGGTTGTCTATGCAATGACAGAGACAGAATCAACAAAACAGGTAACGTTTACATGACAGATAAGTGATTTTTCGACAGTCACATATTTTCCGCGACAGACCATTCCATATTATAGATATCCCTGTCAATTCAAATGAATTTTCACTTGAAATAAAGTCCAATTATATGTCTTACCGCGCCTTCAGCTGTCTCTACTATTATAAATAATTTTATTAACCACTGAAACTTGAGCAAAGACATCGCGGCTACGCAGTATCCTACGGGTGATAGCTTTTTCTACGGGCGCAGGCGCAGACCACAGACAACATCCAGTTATCAATATTGAATTATGTATTACAGTCCCAAGAATAACGATTCTGTAGTCGGCATGACTTGATAGTAGGTGCTTCTTGCTCCCATTGGTAACCTAACTAACTGCATAGGATCACTTAAATCAAAAACAGGATTTTTATATTGCTCGACACTTGGTAGCTTAACAACTTGTTACCTGACAGATTCACTCCCAAAATCGACTAACAGCATCCTCTGTGGTGTCCCATAAAAAGTTTCATAATAATAAATCAATTAGGCATTAGAATGAAATTTCAAGGTTACATAGAGTGAAATTTAACGTTTTGCATTAGCTGATTCTAAATTATTCTGTTCCTACAATCACATTTGACCCGCAGACGTGTCCGATAGTGAAAAATTGTGTTTACAAAAGTGAGGGATCACAGCATTTTTGGGGATGATGTCTGTGTTTGCGTAAACCACTGTGAAAACGATTGCGTCGATCCTATTAATCGTATGGATTTGAAAGCTGTTACATGAAAATAGGAACTATATTGTTTTGGGACGTGGTAGTTGTACTTTTGACATCCATCTGCAGTTTTTCAAATGGAACTGTAGTACTTTATTGAACGATTGTGACAGCAATGTTTTTGCTGTTAAAAATATATATCATATACATTTTTCTTGCCACGTACATCATATGCTGAGGAAGATCTGACAGCTGTGCGAAAAGTGTCACAACGGTGCTCATAAGTGTCACTGCGTCTGTGGTCATTGCCGAGTTCCGAATGTTGCTAGTTTGTTGGAAACGCGTCGTTAAAAAAGAACTGAGTTAAAGAGATCATCCTGAGTTGCGATGTGGACCTCTATCCGTGCATCAAGATGCTGCTGAAGATTCTGGCAACTCTACCTGTCAGCGCAGCAATCGCTGAGTGGAGTTTTTCTACTCTACGGTGGCTCAAAACTTGGCTGTGAGCAACCATGGAGAAGGATAAGCTCACGGTCTAGCCTTGATGCACATTCACCGCCAGAATCAGCTTGAAATGGATAAAATTATCACAGAATTCGCGGAAAGATCCAAAAGACGAGTTGATTTTGTAATCTAAATAGTATATAAATCATTTGTTCTAAGATTGCAAGATGTCAAAATGTAGAAGCACAAATATATAATATATACATATGAATCACTTATTTATGAAAGGGTATAAGTCACCTTTTTTATGAAAATGAGATATTGCCGGGAATCTCTTCTCTAATGGTGTATCTATCGTTTAGTAACGGAAAGATCTAAGTCACGTATACCACTAACTCTTGGTATCGAACGAAACATAGCGTTTAATTTTGAAAGGGTATAAGTCTGAGACTTATATCATTTCATAAATAATTTGCTAGCCGCACTGCAATCGGCGCGTTACTCTATGGTGCACTCGGTCTTACTAAGAAACATGTGTTAACTGTTTCTATTTCAGTCGCTGTTTGAACGTGAACGTGATTGTATTTTCGTTGTTTATATTAAAAATATAATATTATTGTAAATAAATAAACACTACATCATGAGTGATAGCGAAAATTTCACTAAAAAAAGGAAAAAAGGTGTAAGAAACACAGAAGAGTACAAATCTTCCAGAATTAAAAAAAGCAGATTATCTGGAATTCCATACAAAAATTACCGGGGCAATATTGTTCCAGGAAAAGCGATAGGGCAGCCTTGCAAGTAAGTTTTTGTTAAAAGTTTTATTGCGGCCTTAAGATTATAAAATTACTTATTGTAGGTGCAAATTTAAATGCTTCGAAAAGATTTCTGAAGAACAGAGAATTGCTATTATGAACAAGTTCCGTTCCTTCGAAACAAAAAATGAACAGGATATATACCTACAAGGTTTAATGTTATCACAACCTATTAAGAAAAGACGTCCACGTAATGAACAAGCTTCCTTAAGAGCCTCGTCTTTTAAATATTTTGTTAATATTCAAGCAGATCGACGGCAGGTATGTAAAAGTGCCTTTTTAAGCTTGCATAGCGTTTCGTCCAAGGCCGTTCAAAGACTTCAAACTCTTCTTAACCTTGGAAAATCGCCAAGAGACTTAAGAGGTAAGCAAGATAATAGAAAAACCATACCTGGCAACATAATTCAAATTGTTCGAGAGCACATATCTGCTTTTCCTGTCAAACAAAGTCATTATTCTTCTAGGGAATATAATTACCTGGATGCTAGATTAAACGTGAGAATTATGCATAATTTATTTGAAGAAAGACATCCTGGAACAAATAATGTAAAATACTCCACCTATTATAAAATTTTTAAGGAACATTTTGACTACAAGTTTGGAAGACCACAAGTGGATACGTGCTGCCAATGTGAAGAGCTCAATATAAAAGTAACAAGTTCTAGTTTGAATGAAACAGCTAAGCGAGCGGCCCTGGCAGAGCTTATGGTACATAAGAGACGCGCCAAAAAATTTAACAATAGCATTCAGGTCACCGAAAAATTGTGCTCAGAAAATGACTCTGTGCTCGGACTTTGTTTTGACTACATGCAGAACATTCCACTGCCATCAATTCCTGTTCAAGACATTTTTTACTTCCGGCAACTCTCTGTGTTTCCTTTTAGTATACACAACTTAAAGAATAAGTCAGCACAGTTTTTTTTATATCAAGAAGGTATAGCTAAGAAGGGTCCAAATGAGACATGTTCTTTTATCTTAAAATATTTAAAGCAGAATGTACCCTCTTCAGTAAAGGAGCTTCATCTTTATAGTGACGGTTGCGGCGGCCAAAATAAGAACAATGTTATGATCAGGTTTTGTCTTGCCCTTACAGATACCGGAATGTTTGAAAAAATAGTGCACAAATTTCCGATCCGAGGACATTCTTTCTTACCATGTGATCGTGATATTGGTTTAGTTAAACGCAAATTAAATCGTATTGATAGAATCTACACACCCAAAGAAGTTTGCGAAGTTATCTGTAACTCGGCAAAAGGACAAAAATTTACTGTTGAAATGGTCAATGGAAGAGATATTCTAGATTTCAAGAATTGGTGGTGTAAGTACTATAAAAAAACTTGTCTGTCGATAGAAAGTTGTGGTAGATCTATTCCACGTGCTCAAAAGGAATCATTCGCGGTTGCTAGTTTTATGGAGTTTCGATATGACCACACAAGAAAAGGCATTGTTGAGGCGCGTAAGTTTATTGATGGCCTTCAGACAAGCTCCTTTGTTCTAAGAAACACAAACACCGATACGGTAAGCTTACCAATTGAAAAAGCTTATGGAGAAGAAAAAATTCCCATTAATATTAAGAAAATGAACGACATTAAAAAAATTATAAAGTACGTACCTGAGAAGTTTGAAGAATATTATAATACACTACAAGAATGGCCAACCACAGAAGCCGAAGAAGACTAAGGCTATAATATACGTGTACTTTTGCTTAAAATATTTTTAACTGGATACGTAGGTTTTTGTTAAATAAATAACACGTTTTCATCTAAAACTTGGTTTTTGTTACAGCAAATTTAAGGAAATTAATAAATAATAGCTAAAATTAATATTTTAATTTGTGAAAGGATATAAGTCCGATAACTTTATATAACTGAAAAACTAATTTACATTAAAAAAAAAAATTAAAACTGACAAGAATCAAACATATTTAGTAGATGTGCATCATACTTTACAAAAACAAAAAGAAAAAGTTATAACTAATAACTATAGATAGTTTTCCTCAGATATCTTAAAACTAACCTTCAGTGACTTGTATCCTTTCATAAATAAGTGATTATATACTATAAAATTGGATAGATAATAAAAAACAACAAATAAAAATATGTTTGGTATGTAATTATGCATCCCCCTTCTTAAAAAAAACATCGTGTCCCCCTTCCAAAATGAGAGTCTAGATCCGCGCCTGTATGGATCACAATTAATTGATAATTATATGTAGAAGTGTTCGAATTTGTTCCAATGTTGAAAGCATGTCTATTGAATCAGAAGAAAAAATACAATTGTATCGCTTATTTCTAACTAGTAACTGCGATTTTATATTTAGCTATTTTTCCTTATTGTCCCCACTGCGGTCTCTAGTATCAAACAAAAAATTCGTTTCTTCGTGATTCCATCATACATGTCTGAACGAATTTTCCAATACCATCCGTCAATAGGAAATAACAGGAACGCCGAACCATCGAACCGACTATTAACGGCTTCATAAGCCCCCTAGAATGAACAAATATATGTTATTGTAAATATTCATCACTTGAATCTGATATTGTTCAACAATAATTTATGTTTTGATTAGTTTTAGTCACAGCTCAACCATAGTTTATTATGTTTAAATACGTTCATATATTCATGTTGATCATGTACTAAATCTCTATTATATAAGGGGGAATTGAAACCTAGCTCCATAATAAATTTTTGTGAATTAATCAATAAATGCATATATTATACGAATTATTGTAAAAATCACTAATCTATATATTATGATGATTACCAGCTACTGCGTATGTTCCACTTGGACGATTTGACAAAAAGTACGCCATTTTCTCGACGTTTCCGGTGATTCGATGTCTCACAGAACGACCTCGAAATAGAAGCGGTAACTACAGAATCTGACACTGAATAACCATGACTCGGAGTATATATATACGGTCTAGCACAGCTGACGTCACAGGAGTTAACCGATTGTAGTACAGCGGCCATTTCTAAGCCGTTAAGTGGAATCTACACGTTACAAATTCCCCCCTTACTTCCAGAAAATTCCTCAAATTTTCACCAAGACTAAACGTGGAAATTAGATCAGGACACCAATAAACAAATGAAAACCAAGATCGCTATTTCTGGAGGAAGTAGGACCTTAAAACCACCTTTGAAATCCACAAAAACCCTCCCAACCATGGACAACACACCATTCATAATTCTTTTTAGGGAATTATCTGAAACTAATGATATGCGCCTAATTGAGAATCCAGCAGAAGGAACCAAAATCTCGCCCTCCAATACGATTATGATCAGCTCAATGATTGGCCTGGAGTACCGAGCGGCGTAAGATCAAATAAACGCTTCGTGCTCTATAGGTAACTACCGTCGTTGAGTTGCTCATCCCCGCTTAAGGATTGCGTTCTTCCGGAACTAAACTACTAGCAATCAACCAGATTCATAACAGGAGGTAATGAAGTTAAAGTCAAAAATGAAAAAAATAAAAAAATAAAAAAATAGCAAATTCGGTTAAAGATCGGGTACAGGAGGAATCACACAAACGGTATTCTCTCGCTCCCACCAGAACTTCATCCAGGGCAGGTTCTTATTGACGAGTGACCAACCCTAAATATTTCTTTAGAAGACTTCTACTTCAGGCGGAAAATCCGTTGGCCTATTCGCAACCCGGAACCAACACGAGTTAGAGATAACTAATAACACCCAACACAAATAATACCCCAGTCTTCGTCTGGGTGTGCTTTCAAGTCCTTAATGTGCCAAATTCCCTTAACATTCCCCTCATCATCGCGCAACTCGTATGTCCAAGGAGAGATTCTCTTATTTATATAGAACGGACCTACGTATTTGGGAGCAAGTTTGCCAGAAAAATATTTGGGAGCATCAGATAAAACGTAATTTCTCCTCCACACCACATGTTTATTCGTATATACTTCGTATATTTATACAAAATACCATTCGAAACTCTCCAACTCTGATACTTCAGAGGATTTTTCAGAACGGCTGAATACATTTTCAAATACCACTTATCATTGACATTCGGAGTCACAGATACTACGTCAATAACCGGAACTGAGCGTGATGAGGTGTCAGCTACTACATGCTCTTTACCTCTCCGATGAATGATTTTAAAATCATATTGTTGAAGCTTATCACTCCATCTAGCTAAACGACTAGAACGATCTTTCAAGTTCTGCAACCGAACTAAGGAATGATGATCCGTAATAACTGTGAAGGGAATAGCTTCAATATAAGGCCTAAGCTTCTCCACCGCCCAAAGAACCGCTAAACATTCACTCGTATGTATCTTTATAGTTGAAAATGTTTTTAGGTAGAATTCGTAATAGTTATTTCCCAGTACAGGTCTGAAACCGTTCTTAAGTACCTACTCATAAATCCTACACATCTGGTTTCGAAAGTAGATACTTGACAAATAACTTCGTTCTTCTCAGTTGTTGTGAGAATACCGATCAATATGCACTCATATATTTTAGTAATATTACTGAATAGCGGATTCTTACTACAAAAAAAAATTTTTTTTTATACTTTAATACTGAAGATACAATTTCGATTATTCGTAGTTCTGTTCGTTTCGACGGCGTGGGCTCTTTTGATCGAAGTTAAATTGTGCGATTTGGACGCTTTGCTATAATTAGTTTTAATAAACCCCTGTTTTTACATAGTGAGTCTTCTGATGATGGTCGTGAGACCGAAACGTACGTAAAGACGAATATTTAAAACAAAAGTGTTAATGTGACCTATTTCCCGAGAATTTTTATATATAATTCATACTGGGTCAAGAATCTTATTATCAACAGTATACCCAACTTTTTTACATTTGAAACAAGTCTTCCTCCTTGGTGCTAAACAACCTATAGCTCGATGACCTGGTAAACTAAAATTGGAACAGAGTTGATTATTAGTATTTCGAGACGTAGAGGCAGAAGGAATAGCATTATTAGTGACACCGAGCGCATCTAATTGTTCACTTACGTGCACGTAAGCAAGATCTGGCTCCAACATATTTTTAGGTGGTGGTAACGAGAAATTTTCTAAACTCTCTCGATTAGGTTCTAGTTTTTCACCTAATTTCCGCAGTTGTCCAATAGAAATAACGTCAATAAGTACGAGTTGAGATTGATAAAAGGGCGATATGTTTCGCAGTGAAACCTTAAGTCTCATTTCTTCCGTAAGGGTGCATGTTAATCTCCCAAAGAGAGCCGACATGACAGCTAAATATATTCCCATACTTCCGTTCGGACCTTGAGTTCTCTTCTTAATCTCCTCAAAAAGTCTCTCATTATAATCAGGAACTTGAAATTCCTCTCACAGCCGATTAACTAAACCGTCCCAAGTTGTTACATGTTTACGGGCGTCCCTATACCAATATAAAGCTTTCCCCGTGTGAAGATCTATCCCTGAATCATATAAGTCCCTTTTAGTAGCATGACGAGCCACTCTGAGTTCTTCAATTCTCTCCAAGAAACCATTCACTGACATGCCCTTCCTTTCACCGGAAAATTTAATATCCCATTTACTGATCGGATGCAAATAATGGCGGAGCGGTGCGGTACGAGGCGTAGATGTTCTAGCCTCATCTCCCTGATCGCTATCGCTGTCTGAACTCAATACGGTTTTCATTAAACCAACATCTGCTCGAGGGATATCTTCGTCAACGACAGAGGTCTCAACAGCGGAATTCAATGACAATGTTCGCGCAAGCAAAGAAGCCTTTTCAGACATGTCACTATCTCCTGTGGGAGTCATTCGATCTAATCTTCCCAGTACATGATTGATTTGAGTCCTGAACTTCTGCTTAACAGCAGAGTCAGATACATCTGCAGATTCAAGTTCTGCCAGCAAAGCTATCAGTTTAGCATCGCACGCTGTTTGATCCTCATCGAATGTATAAGGATGTGCAGGATAAGTGAAGCTATCTCCTTCCTCCTCCATCCGGAATATTTGGGCTAAATTAGCTCGCATATCCGCTACTGTACCCCCTGCTACACCACGTATCTTCAACTCGTACAAAAGCTCATCCTGACTTAACCGGTTGATTACAATTGGACGTGACATATTGAAAAGCTGAACAAAGTTCTACAATTTATCGACACTAATTAACAAAACTAATAGGAGAACGAATCCCTGCCAAAATTAACTATCGATAACTACATTTGGACAACTCGATGTTCCCTAACCTCCAAATCTGAATGTCACAGTTCGCAGTACACAATCGAGGTATAATTCGAAATTAAGTAGCTTTTGTAGCTATCTCTACTCAATATACAACAAGCAAAGGTCAGGTTACCTGTACATAATAAACATTACTAATCTGAAATACAAAACAAATTAAACAAGTAATTTCAATCACTCTCTGGTATATCAGTCTCAAAATTCAGGCCCCACACTTTGGGATGCCAATTTGTAAGGGTACAAATTACTCTTACTTATATATAAACTATAAGTTCCATTTTATCGCTTGGTTGCCGACAGCTACAGTGAAGACGGCCGTGAGTTATATTTTAGATGTTAAAATTTGGGCACCAGAGTATTTTTGACCAACCAATAAATTATGTATGTAACTAGGGGATTCAAACACTCAAATTCCCCATGTTAAATTACCCTGGAAGTATACAAAAAATAAAAGACCCGTACCCAGAATGATTGAAATTTATTGGCAATTGAAATACTATTGTTGATACAATTTATAACAGAACTTAATATTAATGAGTTATGGAGTGAATGAATCGAAATATAGATGAAGTTGAATTGCTTAAATCAAAGTGAACAGTTGAATTTACACATATACAAGTACTCAAATGATTATTTCAAATGTTACATAAACCAAAAGTTGGGTAGCCTGACCTGGTGACTGCTGGGTAAGATGTTATACTTGCTCGATTATGGATTAGTACTTCCTACTTGATGCATGGATTCCTGTCACAATTCTAATACATTTTCCACAACATAAGCAAAAAACCCTGAAATCACGAAATGTTCAAACCTCTATTGCTCTATTGTCCTCAGAAGGCGATTGTTGAACAAAACTAGGACTAACCTATGTCCTGTCAGATATTACCTGGGAAGGCAAGTTAATTCTTGAAGTCAGTGAATAAATCGAATGGAATTACAAAGATATTTACCTCTATCACGATAGGGTTATGAAACAACTTTACTTCTGCCCAAAACCAGTCACGTTGTAACTAAGTTTTAATGCCCTAAGGTGCACTAATTACACAAATAATTCCAATTATTCCAAACCGAATTGGTAATTGATGCCTTTGCTTCCAACGGGAGAATATTCCCAGAATTTGGTTCCAAACATAAGCTTGGTATCACCTCCCTGTTGAAATAACTTAGCAACACGACCTTCCACTTGGACGATTTAACAAACAGTACGTCATTTTCTCGGCGTTTCCGGTGCTTCGATGTCTCACAGAACGACCTCGAAATAGAAGCGGTAACTACAGAATCTGACACTGGATAACCGTGACTCGGAGTATATACGGTCTAGCATAGCTGACGTCACAGTAGTTAACCGGTTGTAGTACAGCGGCCATTTCTAAGCCGTTAAGTGGAATTTACACGATACAGAATCACAATTGATTCATGAGCCGGGTAATTCCATGAGACCAATCATTTAAACATTGATTGTCCTACGTATAGCATAACAAAATGGTTAGCTGAGGAGTTTTGGAAATTCCAAGCCGCACCTGTGAAAAATTCTTTGTCTGTGAAACTAATTGCCTAATTGGAAGATTTCAAACTTGAACCTGGTGATACTTTGTTTCATTTGATGTTGTTTCACTATTATTTACAAATACCCCAATCCCTGAGTCGATAAAGATTATGAAGAAATGACTTTAAAATATTGATATCCCTGATAGAGACTGCACAGAATAGGTGATCCTTCATGTATGGAGCTTGAAACCTCCACAAAATTGAAATTGAATTAGTTTCCAAAAGTTTGGTATAGATATGTTGGCGATATTTCCATGATTATAAGTAAAAATTTTTATTTACATGGCTATTTGAACTAGCTTAATAGATAATTCGATTCAGTGAAATTCACTGTCGAAATAGGAACATAATCAGCTCCCTTCTTTTGATATTAACATTCTAAAAGATGGCAATCTCTTGGATTTTGGCATATACAGAAAACCCACTCTAACAAAAAGATATACTTCGGCGGATCCGGATACACCATTGAAATATATAATAGTTCCATAGTCTTGTTCATAGATTATTGAATATTCCCTTGAGTCAGCAAAATTACCACAACGAAGTTGAGAAACTGCAGCAAATAGCGTTGGATAATGGTTCCGACAAATCTTTGATCAATAATGTAATTGCTCATTAAAAATGAAATTGGAACGAAATTAACTAACCAAATTGAAGCCATTTCGTTCATATACTTCAATAAAATTCAGAAGTTTCACTTATCATCCTTCAGAAATTGATAACTTCCATAATTTGTTTTCTTAATCTGCAATACAACCAATTTATAGATGTAACAACAAGCAAAAAAATTGTATAGGTAACGCCTTGATTAGGTTTCCGGCTTCAACAAGTCCCGGATCTACAAAATCGATTGTGAATCGAGTTCTAAATGCTATGTTGTCAAACTAAAAGGAACATTTTAACAGTACGGACAAATATCTAGCTAATTCAGAAGATATGGAAATATATAAGCGAAAATGCAGATATGAGTAACCCCTTGTTTGCATCATTATCTCAAAATAGTATCTAAGCAGGCACATTTTGATTTATAATTTAGTTTACTGTGATGATGGCTTGATTTGGTACCCGAAAGGTTCTCAGTACTTTGGGAGTATTTTCAACGGATAAGGGTGATTATTTCTTATGTGTAGAGTTATGGTTTATCCACAGTGTTAGCTCTTTTATAGTTTATTAGAACTTAATATTCGGTGATGGGAACTGTCCCCGCAATTCAACACTCTAGCCGCGGGAATCACAATTTACTTTGTTACTCATTGAGTCAATCTAGCCTGTATAAAATTGTTATCACACAAAAAGTGCCAATAATATTCGTTTCCAGATTAGGCCAAAATTTGCGATGAAATAGGAATTTAAAAAAATATTGTTGGGATTTATTAAGAATTATTTTACTTTGTAATTTGACATCCAATAGCGGCTCCATCGATTCAAATAATAATTGGAATTGGTTCAATACTAACATATTTGTGTCTAGGGCGTGAATTTGAGAAGCTCAAGATGAAATTATGAAAATAATAAATACTTTCAGTTCCAACAATATTTTAAGTGAGTAACTTAAATTTACCTTCATCAAAGGACACCTCCATGGAGGGTGCATCGCATCGAAGAAAGGGCTCCATAATGGGGATCTGCTTGCAATAAACTCACAATATTTGTTTGTTGTGAATTGATGAAATTTCTCACATGTATCTGGATTTTCCTTAGATCTGCATCTGCTAATGACTATCGTCAACTAGAACAGGATAAAGTTATGTTATCATACCGACAAGAACTCCAGGTACAAATCCATGAATTACATCATAGGTGAACTATAGGTTTCACCATATTAGCACAAGCCTCAGATAGACACTATTCTTGGAATAAGAGTTGAAGATGAATTTTACGAGTCACAGTTAGCTGTTAGCTCATCGAAGTAGAGCACTGGAGACCGCCTTCGATGATGTAGTGGTTAGCACGGTTTTCCCTAACTCCGGCGACCCGCTCTAGTACCCGGATGACAGCTGTAATATTTTCAATATATATCGTTAATATCCCAGACAAAAGGCGGTGATATTCATTGGGCGAGATAATATATAACCATGGTTTCCTTCGGGTGAGCCCATACAATTGAGCTTAATATGGACAACTGTTGGAAAAAGAAGGACATATACATCATGTCTGTTAGTCAAGCGCTGAACTCAAACATCAAAGATGGCTCTTAATTGCAAAACTAGGCTGAACATCTTAGGAGTGCAGAACAGAATCACTCTCCAGTGGGTTCCAGGATGGAAAGGAATTGAGGGAAACGGGACACCTCTGATAGGACCGGAATCTTTCTGCTATATAGGCACGGACACTATACAGAATATCCTTAGAACTTGTGAATCATAACTCATTACAAAGTACTGGAGTTCTCTCCCAGGACACAGACAATCCAAATCTCTCACAGATGAATTTAGTGAAAAGGATGTTGTGGAAATTATAAGGCTGAGCATGAACAACCAGGGAATCATAATGAGGCTTATGACGGGGACTGCAAACTCCACGGCCCTATAAGTAAAATTGGTGATGTGTAGATTCTGCACAGAAGCCGACTACAAACTCACCCTGCTCCGCAGGAGGCAACTCTTCGGAATATACAAAACCATAGAGGAAGTTTTGCCACTGGAGCCGAGGAAAACCTCAAATATCCTAAAACTCACCGGTGTACTGTAAATCGGTACTGCGAAGGGGATACAATAGTTACCTGAAGATGCAGTATACTTGGCACACCCGACTAACCTAATTCAAATTCCTCCTTTGGGTAGGAAGTGAACCAGTAGGTACCGTGTGCTGTTCAATCTCACCGCACGTTAAAGATTCCTGTCTGCACTTGGAGATAGTCAGGAAATAGTCGGCGAAATTTCCAGGTTGGACTAAAGTAGCCTCCATACGTCGGTGATTAGCCACAGTAGCAGAAAGAGGCTGACGTCAAATAAATAAATAAAATAGAAAGAACGTAACTGGAGTTAAAAAAAAAACAATATGTGGTTAGCAAATTGGAGACTGAATCCGCTCCTCATTTACAACTATATCGAAATGAAAATAATTCATGTTCGAGTAATATAAATAGCGTTGGTGTAAACTTAGTAATAACATGCAATTTTACTCAGAGATAAAGTTTACCATTTTGAATAAATATGACCTAGTGCAAAGCGTAAAATTATTTCTGAGGCCATCATGTTTTCAATGGTGAATTCAGTTCTCATCTTTCTTTCGTCAAGTTTGGTCAGCTTCCGTCCATCGTGTACTAATTTGAAGCTAAATTTTCACAATAGAATGATACATTCCAAAAGACAATTTGCACTAGATAACAATATCCTGACTTTCATTGTCCACTCGAGGAGAGTACACGGCTCGAGAGACGGTCAAGAGTAGCTTTGGCAATCAACGTCCTTGCCGTGGATCTCTAGATAAGTAACCCCTACGACGCGAAATTAACAATTGCCACTGCAAACAATCCGATGAACTAGGCACCACATAACGTTTCACTACTAAAACCACAGAACCGTGCCTTCTTATCCCAGGTTGCTGGTCGGAATGGATAAGTGACAGTGGTACAAAAATACGGAAGGCCAAACTTGAACGACACCGATGATCGCTCGTAAACGTTGTCTTTAGGTAACAGTAGTAGACGAGACGGACTATGCCTTGGTGCACGGTCAAGTATAGTCAGCAAACATGGTGCCTTGGGGCTTAACTGCACCAAACTTCATGTAAGTTCTCGTTTAAAGTAGTCTTGTCTCCAGGACGGGTCGAAACAAAGGACTGCGAAACGTCATGTAAACAGTGCACCACATAACGTTTACCTATAAACAAGACGGCGCAGTGCCTAGACAATATCATTCAGCGTGTTTCATTACTCAGTGACATTCTCAGAAATAGTTACTGAATACAATAAACGTGACAATTTTTCAAATTGGTCTGAGGTAGGAATGATAGCCTGTAATTCAGTTTCCATAGAAAAATTTCAATACATTGTTGTGATATGGCAGTACCGAGAAAAGTTTCCAAAGGAAGGTGTTGTTGTCTTTTGATAAACACACATGTTGGGGCTTTAAAGCTAGGTGAATTTATGAAAATGCAATCTTCCATATGACAAGACGAATTTTAATATCAATGTCTTCTTCAGTATAAAGGAAAATAGACCCTAATGACTTGGTGTAAATAACGTGAGAATGACCATTATAGAATGGCGAAACTACTAATCCATACGCAGTAAAAGGTAAGTAGAATTAAGTAGGTTTAGGAAGTTGTAAATAGTTTATTCGAGAAATAAGAATTAAAAGGATAGAAGGTATATAAAAAAATATAACTGGTTTGTGAACAAGGGATAATATTGCTGAAAAGTATAAAATAGAGTAAGGAAAGGAATTTAAGAATAATAGAAAGATCAAGACCTAAAAATAAAGTAACTAGAAAGAATTCTGGTAAAGTGAATTCAATTAAAAGTAGTATCAATTCAAATCTTAAAATGTCATCAATGTAATAAGTAAGAATTATAATGAAAATGAATAGGTAAAGAGACAATATATCAAAACGAAGATACAGAAGTGAACAATATGATAAAATCAATTCGAATCGATCAAAGTATATGAAGCTAAAATTAAATAAAGTATCAATTTTAGGAAATGTTCGAATCTCGTTGGTCTAGAATCCAGTGGTTTCTGGGAAAAGTTCCATGGCATGGGTAAAGTTCTTCGGCGTAGTAATTAAAAAAACTGAACACCCTACAAAATGAAATTCAATTCATAATTGGCTAAGAAAAGGATGATATTATGTCCACAAGAAAAGAGTATAAATAGCAATCGATTGAATTTTCTAGGGTTCCAATAACATTCAGCCTAGAATCCGCGTCAGTTGATTTGAACATCTAACCTGACGAAACTCATTAGTTTCAAGGCAAACGCCATTTTTGTAAAAACGAGTTAATGACCTCTGATCTCAAGTAGGAGTTAAAGTTTTCCAAGTAATATAACCTTTTTATAAAGGAAATCGATTATAAGTTTGAACCACAAGTGTTCAAAATTGAACAAATTCCAATCTAATGAAGTTCACCGCATAATTCAAACCAGTGAAATTTAATAAATGGCACGTAGGAAAATTCTTTCTAGAAAAGTATTTACTGTAACTAGAGTTGGTAAGTCACAGCAACAATAACTTGAGGATTCAATTCAAAAGATAAACCGTGACTAACTGAACTGTTATATTTTCAAACTATCAAAGATATATTCCATAAATAAGGAATACCTAACCTCAAAATTGAGGATTGTTGTATTTTGGAGAAAATAAAAGTTTCATGTCAATCAGTGTATAAAAGAACTAGTGAAGTAAATATATTGGATGTATGACAAAGCGTAAAATTTGTAACATAGGATTTTTGGTGTCATTGTCATTGTAACCAAGAGTAAATTTGTTGATCAAAGTAATTGCGGAGTCAACAGCAATGTATCACTTTTCTTCTATTTTCGTTTCTGCAGCGTTTGAAGACATTGTAAATTTGACCATTTTAACTTGTTGGTTTTCATTGAAGTGAATTCAAAATTTTAATAAATCTGTTGTGTTGTTTGAAACGTTCGATCTTGTAAATTATGACCATTTATTCAAAATAGATGTATCTAGATTGAAGCCTAAGAAGGGTAAGTGTGTAAAAAGGATTATACATGTCGGGGTGTATAATTTCCTAGGAATTTTCATAATCAAATGCAACAATATCACAACAGTTCAAATATCAATTTTTACGATCAACCTCATAACATATAGCTAGCTAGAATAACAATCATTATATTAAAATTGAAATGTCACAATCAATTCATAATAATTTGCAACCCTGATTCATTAAGTAAATTGGTAAGCAACATTAGGCCTCTTAAAAAGTTTCACAATAAAGTGGCTTCACCAACGTGAGGTTACACAATAATAGTAACCAACCACATTGAACGTTTATAATAAATGACACCAACGTGCAGTTAAACATTCTCACACTTAAGATTTATAACAAATGGCGACCCAACGTTAAGGCCCTTCGAAAATCGAGAAATTGAGAATAAATTTGATAATCAACATTAGCTCGATTTCAAAATTGAACTACATTACCGAGATAATAATAAATTAGTTTGAAAGTAAATAAAGTAAAATTAAAAATGGAAACAAGGGGTAGTACAAGAAAAGATAAAGATCAAGGGGATAGAAAATAAACTCCTGAATTATTAGGTTTTGAAAGTGAAAAGGAGTGCAGAGAAACCAGTTGGAAAAAAGTCAAGCACCAATGAAGAGTATGCTTGAAATGATAATATAATAGTAGAATGGGAGAATCTACTAAAATTGTGGAATGTATGAATGAGAATAATAAGACGAATAAAATTGAAGTGGAAAATTAGAATCAAATAATAAGATAGAAGAGAACTAGATGAAAGCAGTACAAAGATTGATGTAAATAAGCGTGTATGAATGAATAAAGTGCGTTGTAAAATGACTCCCTAAGTGATTATTTATGTTGGTTCTTCAGGTGTTTTGGGTCGTACGTACAGTTTTCCGACGTTTGTTAGTTAATTATGCCGAATAAAAGTTGTGCTCCTGGCTGCAAGAGAAATTGCAACAATGGGCCAAAAGTTCAAACATTTAGTTTTCCTAAAGATAATGGAATAATAAGATGAATAAAAATTGAAGAAGAAAATTAGAATCAAATAAAAAGATAGAAGAGAACTAGATGAAAGCAGTGAAAAGATTGATATAAATAAGCGTGAATGACTGAATAAAGTGCGTTACAAAATGGATCTCTAAGTGCTTATTCATGTTGGTTCTTTCGGTGTTTTGTACGTATATAATGGATAAATGAGAATCATAAGGCGAATAAAAATTTAAGTAGGAAATTAGATTGAAATAATAAGATAGAAGAAAACTAGCCGAAAGCAGTAAAAAAATTGATGTAAATCAGCGTGTATGAATGAATGAAGTGAGCTGTAAATGGCCCCAGGTCGCTTTTGCCGGACATATCGACAGAAAAGCGTCTCAGGCTCCTTTCGACAGGCCCTGCAGGTAACATCAGCAGCTGCACATCCATAACGTTGTGGCAATAGACCAATGTATTGAGTACGCCATCTGCCTTGTTCACAAGCCGAGCGGTTCGATGTCTCTGGTGATACCGTGTATAGGCTTGTGAACATGCCGCTATACCATAAGATCTTGCCCCGAGGCATTTATCGGGGCTTTAAGCTGAGAAGTTGCAACACGAGGTCGCCTCTATTGATGTGAAATTCGAGACCAAGTTCTTCCGCAGCTTTTTATTCTGCCATCACGATAAATGCCCCCCAGACCGGCCATCGCACACAGGAGCGGGTCCGAACTTCTAAGAAGTTAACAAGTTATAATCAGAACCACACTTCAGACCCTCTAGACTGAGGAGTCCACTATATCTCGGTGACGTGAAGATAAATGCGGTAAACGGACAACCTAGGATGCAAACTGTGTGGGATATGCATCATTTTTCGGGTGTCTTTGTCGAGTCTATGCAGCTCATCGACCATCTATTCCACCATTCCAAAAGAGTAGAGCAAGATTGGAATGGCAAGCATATTTGTTTACAGAGACCTTGTTTTCACTCAAAAGTTAGGATGACCAATTCTCTCATACAGAGTTTCTGTTTTCGCCTCGGAGAGCCACCTTTACCTGGGAAGTGTCATAATTGGGACGCTGTTCAATTCCCAAGTATTGATAGGCCTCTCCAGCACCAAGATGTTTGAAGATGCTTCCGTCGGCAAGCTGCATATTCTCGTGCACTTCCGGAGATCGCCCTCTCCTCAAGTGAAACACTGCGCACTTATCGCTCAAATCCATGCCTACGGTTCGTGTATATTCCTGAACCGGTGAGAGGCTGATGATGGTTCTTCTTCCCATATGCATACAGTTTCAGATCATTCATGTATTATAAATGGGTGAGAATCCGCTCTCTATCAGAGGCTTTCGAAAAGTCTAGATAAATCACATCCACAGGACAAATTTTATTCAACAATGAAGTCCAATCGTTGAGGCATTTCAATAGGTTTGTCGCTACTCTAAATCACCGAGCTCAATTCAAATTTCATAGGGTTTGAGGTCGCAGTAATATACATGGTGTAATTCCTGACGCTGTCTGACTCCAAGTTCGAATCCAGGGTACTAGGGGTCGGGTGAGAAGGTGTTGTGTCGACATTTCGGCAGAATTGTACCTACCCTCTTCAGGTCTTGATTGATACTTGAACTTAAGCCAAACTGCAGACCAAAAGTTAGTATTTTCTAAGATTCAAAATTTTTATTTAAGTTCAGAATGTATTTTCATCACCATGTGGCTGATTCTATCCAATGTTTCCAAATAAATTCGTGTAATGTTCTAGTAGTAGGCTCAGTTAGTAATCCATGGAGACAATGAAAGATGCTTTGGAATTCGTATCTTTCAAACTGGCTTACTTCATATGTTCACATTTAGGTATAAAATGAATTTATAAAATATTCACTAGCGTGAAATGATGTTTTAATTTCCAATATTAGATAGACTATTTATTATACTCTCAGTCTCACTACTGCTCTACTACTGATTGCAATTGATGTTGTCGCTAACTAGAGAATCGTTGGCAAATGATTTTCAGCATGCTTGGATGTTATGACATGTCTAGCGCGTCCAGAGAATGACCAGAAACTTTTTGCCAAGCAAGAGTTACGAGTTCAAAAGCGTAAACTGGCAATTTTTCGCTCTTGTTCTCGTAGTCGAGAACGAGTGTAAGAGCGAGAGTTGTTTATCCGAACCAAGAGCGGGTAAGAGAGCGAATCAACTCTTGCTTTCGCGAAGCAGTAGTCAACTCTCGTGGAGACAAATAAGCCGTTCCTGTTGGTCATATGGATTTGTATTATTCGAAATCGCCTCAAAGTAGTGGAAGTATTGTGTTTTCGGCGCTATAGCTCTATTGAATGTGCTACTTTTAACATCCATTTCCAGTTTTCTGGAAGGAATTATATTATTTTATGGAATCTTTATGACAATAGTGTTTTCTGGTAGTGATACCAAATCGAATTTGGCATGTCTAATACATTTAGGTAAACACCAAAAATATCTCAATCCCTTAAAAACCAGAATAAAAACATCGCCTTCAGAACAATAAATAATCTATACTCATCTACTGATTGAAAATTTGAGAAAATAAATTTGAAGATATCTGGGGTTCACAGGCTGAGATGTGATGACTGTAACGTTTTGTACATAGGACAAACTGAACGCAGTTCCAATGTGAGGTTTCACCATAGACCTATTATCCTAAGGAGACGAAACATCTCATTCATAAAACTCCATTTGACTTGTCGCAATGATTACATGAAGTATGACAAAGAAAATCAACGGACCTCTTCGTAGCTGACTCATAATTACTCCTTATTGGCAACGCTGTAACTATGATTCAAAACTTTGTTCCACTTGTAAGGCAACACTGCTTCGAAATAGCTACGAGAAATACGGAAGCTGTCAAATTGCGTAGTACAGAACAAAGTCCCCATTCATAAAAGTTGCGCGGCGTGGTCGCCTTCTGAACAAATGATGCAATGGAATGGAATAGTTCAATATTTAAAAATTTAAATATTCTAGGTTACCATAAATTATGAAATATTTCTAAGAGTATTGCTCCTAGTATAGCCAATAAATAATGCTATGAACGTTTTTATAATAATTACAAATCTCAATGCGGCACACAGAACAACTAATCCGTTAACAGCACATTCCATACGGCCATACTTGTAATATACAGCGGTCTGACTGGCCCGAAATTTTGGCAATGTTTGATCGTATTTACATGTAAACAATTCTATCTCCTTAGGATAATAGGTCTATGGGTTTCACCAACATTTGAGAAACTACAGCCCCAAAAAAGAGTAGTTTAATTACGCGAGTCAAATATCGGGACATAATCACAATTTGACCCTTTATCCCGATGTTTTACATATTCAAGAAAAATGATATAAGCTCCATATTCCAGAATTAATAGAAATCTCAAAACATTCAAGAAACAAGGGCAGCATATTATTAAATGACCAAATCGATATTCACAATTCACGACTTGTCAACAATTTTGTAAGTAAACTACCATCCAAACCATTGTCTACCCATGTCTCAATCTGTACCGGTTGGTGGTACAGATTGATTGCAGATACCAGGATGTAATTTCAGATTAAGCTTTAGTTGATAACTCCTAGCTTTGAGAATGCCAGGGTGAGGTGAAACAATTTGTCTGCATTAATTCTAAATCACATGTTACAAGTTTTGTAAATTTGAGTTTAATTCTCCAACTTCCAATAGTCTATATGATTTTACACTACGTCAACGTTGATCTGTTGATATTATTCCCCTAACAATAAGATACTACACATACTGTTATTAAGGGTTAATCAGTACTTACTGATGGAGGTGTGAGCACATCTTCGAGGACGTGGTAAGTGGCATTCATAACCAGCTTTCTTCCTTCTGTAGTCAGGTTATGAATTACGAAAGTCATTTTGACGTCCTTGTCCTCTTTACATTCACCATCGAATCTTTCAAAAATAGTTTTCCTACTCTAGAAAAAGGGTGATAATACTGTAATTATTTTCATAATGCATTTGATGATTTGTACTTAACAATTATACGTTTCAGTTCAGCCATATCTATTTGAAACATAATATTCTTACCTCCCCTGAATGACAAATATCTTTCATACTTCTCACAAAAAAATCACCCATATTCCGTTTGGACAGTTGCTGACAATTACTGTTTTGTCACAAAGGGGAAATATCAAATATAAATGGAATTTTTAAAAAAGATGCATTAGTATAAATGTATGAAGGGTTGGACCATGGGTTATGAAGGGGGAGGATACATACATAATAATTAGTCATCGGTGTGTTATAAATATCATGTAAGTCATCTTATATTGAATAACTATGGTCTTCAGTATGTTTTGAAATTTCCAATTAATTTCAAAATATTGAGTTTTTGACCTTTCCTGAATATGTGAAATGTCCAGACTAATTAAACAATTTCAATCTTGAAATAAACCGGATATCGCTGAAAATAATTAACAGTTATAATATCAATGTACTAAATAAGATACTGAAACCTCATTTACCCCCACATAAGAAAAACCGAGAACGAATTTTCTGAGTTTAACCTATCCCAAAAATTCATATTTGTATACCTAACTAGCTCAAAATCAAAAGTCATAAGATCTGGCGTTTATAAGAGTAAAATGTTTGTTCTTGCATCTTTAAACGGATATTATTGCAAATTTAGATAACAAATTATGAAATGTATTGATTTCTGAACGATGATAAGGGAATTTTGCTGAAACAATTGAAAGAATGGCTCCAATTTGGTAATTTGATTGCGTTCCATTTTCCGATTTTGGTTAGTAATGAACTTATTTGTTAAAGATTTGTTGTAACCATTGCCCCTCACAATTTGTTCCACATCTTCGTTGGTAAAATTTTTCGGACTCAAAGAAACGTTCAATAATCTATGAATAATACTATTGAATGGTGCTATTTCATGACAACGAAGATGAGAAACTTTATCTAATAGCGATGGACAATGGTTACGACAAATCTTTGATAAATAGGTTAATTCCTAACGAAAAACGGAAAATGGAACGCAATCAACTAACTAAATTAAAACCATTTCTTCAAGGGAACGTTCAATGGGATATATTTTGAAGTCAGCAAAGTTACAACAACGAAGTAGAAAAATTTCAGCAAATAGCGTAGGAAAATCTTTGATCAATTATTCAATTCCTAAGCAAAAAAGGAAATTATAACGCAACCAACTAACCAAATTAGGGGCATTACCTTCAAATACCTCAATAAAATTCGATAGTTTCACTCATCATCCTTCAATAATCAATAAATTTCATGATTTGTTCTATAATTTTGCAATACAACCTATTTATAGATGCAAGAGAAACCTGTGAATCCATTTAGGCGATACCTTTGATCGAGTTCCCGATTCCTACAAATCTGACATTTGCAAAATTGATTGCGAGTCGCTTTCTAAATCCTATGTGGGTCAAACTAGAAGAAACGTTTTAACCTGTTATGAAGACATTCTGCCCACGTAAGGAAGAACGTATCTTTGATATAGGTCACACCATTTCTCAAGAAAGTTCATCACTTTCAAAACATAGTACGGATAAATATATTGGAAGGTGATGGAAAGGTATCAGCGAAAACGCAATTTATTGAATTCAGATTCATTTCCAGCTACATTTCTAACCACAAATAGTAGTTAAACTGGTACATTTCGTTTCTAATTCAGTTTACTTTGATGATGGCTGCTTGGTAGGTGGAAGGCCCTTATTACTTCAATAATATTTTCAGTGGATAAGGGTGATTATATCGTACTCATTAGTGTTATAGTGTATCAACAGTTTTGAACTCTTTCAGTGCATTATTTTAAAGAACTGAACTATAATTTTACTCTCAATCTGAAATTTTACATATTCAGCAATAGGTCAAAAACCAAATATTGTGAAATCGAGAGAAATTTTGAATGATATTTGAGAACATAATTATGTAATTTTAAATGACTTACTCGATATTTATAGCCCACCGATTATCCCACTACCCAGCCCCTAATTGAACCCTCCGTATATTATACTATTGTTTATTTAAGAATAACTTCAGCTTAACACAGTTGTATAATATCACTGTGTGACGAAACAATTGTTCAAGTGAACTGTACAGCTCAAGTAAATTTAAATTTGTGTTTTATTTCAGTACAAATTTCTGAAATGATTTTACACGCCTAATACGTATTTCATAACAACAACTAAGACCTAAAACGTAGTAGAAACATTTTACTCTACAGTTTGTATTTGGTCCAGTCGTCCTGCAATTAAGCTACACTTAAAATGATATTTTTTCCACATCTCTATTTTATGATTGACATTCACTTTTTTTGGGTTGCTGGTCACGGATATGGGGGTTAAAAATCGTAGATTCAGGGCGTTTCGAGATTTCGTCGAGTTTTCTCGAGTTTTCGTCGTTTTTAGCGATTTAAAGGAAAGCAACACATTTTATCGACTAAATAGTAGTGAGTAAAGTTGTAGAGAAATGAAAAATGCGTCAATTGGCGATAAGTAGAAGCCTCTGAGTTATTTGGGGCCTGATATAAGGCCCATTTTGTGTTTTTCTTTTGGTAACATAAAGATTGAATTTCTTAATACAAATTTTCTTCTGAGAACTTTATTTTCTGCGCAATCTTAGTATTTTATGTGTACTTTCGAACTAATTTTGGTTTTTTGTCTATCTTTTTTTTTGGCGCCAAAATTGGCCCTTTTAAAACAAATTGTTTTTTCATTATACTCGTTAAAAAACTGAAATGTTTGTCCTTCATAACATATTCAAAATTCGAACACTTTGAATGAAAAATGGAGAAATGGGACCGTTTAAAAAATTAAGGTTCCAGAAAAAATTTATAATTTTTAGTTTAGAATACTCGTATGAAATTGAAATTTCACATGCAAATAGAGGACCTTCCTAAGAGTATTTCAAGCTCCTGTAGGTCTTTTTTAGATGAGTAGAACTTGAGATATTTTCCGATGTAGGTTTGGGCCAACAGTGAGCCCAATTTCAACCCTAATCAAAAGAAACAAAAAAATTCTTAGAGAAGAGACTATATACCTCTGAATCGTCGACCTCCCACATATCTTAAAAAAAATTATAGCGCGATTTAACAAAAAAAACCGGAGCAAAAAAAATACAAACGCGCTTGGAATCCGAGCGCCGGTAAGGTTTAAATTTTTAAATTTTAGGATACATTTTCATCAAATGTGAATAATAAAAAACAATTCATAGATTTACTGGTAATTTCTTCAACAGAAAATGGTGATCAGATTTTTATAACTTTGTGTGATGCAGATGCATTAATTGTAAACACGGCTATAGATTTGAGTGAAACAAATCCAAACAAGAATATTGTTATAGTGGCCGAGGATACTGATGTTCTAGTTTTATTTACTCAATTAACAGATTTGAAAAATATGAGGAAACCCATTAATTTTCAAAAATCAGAGACAACCGTTCCTTCATTTAGGTATAGTCATATCAAACCTTTTATTTGTATTTTCCATGCTTTTAGTGGATGCGACACAACATCCGCTTTTTACAGGCAGGGTAAAAAAAATGTTTCAATGTCAATTTTTCACCTAACGATTTAAATGAATTTTATTAAACTGACCCAGATGTTGAGAAATTATTCAGAACTGGTAGTCGTATTTTATATCAGATATATGCTCCTAAATTACAATGAAAACGGTCACCGATCACTGCTGACAGAAATGAAAACTGACATTATGAGGTAACCAATTTATTCTTCAGTTTTCACAACTGTCAGCATTTCAATCAACAATTATATACATTTTTATATTTAATAATGAAACACGTATAATGGGCGGTACAATCCCTGTAAAGAGTATAAATGTAACCCGATAGCCATTATAATAAATACAAATTTATTAGATCAGATCCAAGCATGAAACATACTGTGGTGTGCTCATATAGAAAAACAGGCGGCTACTATTACCGATAACACCTAATTTAATCATTACTTTTTGCTCTGTAATAATTAAAGTATGAGTTGTATTGCAAAAAAAGGTCGCTTTTTTCAGTCAGCATAAAAATATAACTTTTGTCTGCACGAGGACGGAGGATTGAGTAAATGAATAACGTCCAGTATATGCGTGCTGTTGTAGCTGTATACTATGTATTAGGCAGTGCCAAAAAAATCGGTATATTTTTATTTCGCTCTTTTTCGAGTATATCATTCCCCGTTCAAATTCATCCAGGTCCCCCAAATTTGAAAGAAATCGGCTAATATTTAGAGGTGCATCAAGCCCAAAACGTGTGTTTTGAAGTTTTTCCTCAATTTTTGAGAGGTTTCTTGACACTGTTCTACAACAACGGGATATTTGACACTTTGAGACACTATTACATTCAAACACAAAGTATTTAATGCGTTTTATTTGCCACATCCACTTTCCCACAGATACATTGGCGAAAAGAACCATTTTTCTGAGGCCTAAAAACTGTAATTTCAACTTTCAACTTAAATAACTTCATATTTTCAGGTTCGTGATGCGTCATATGCTCTTTTAACGTAGTCTAGTATCACGTAGCATTAATTGAATTGATAATTTCAGAGGAAATCGCCCAGCAGTTATGAATTAAAGCTCGGAAAAAATGCAACCGAAAAAGCCAAAAATATGCGCATTTAAATGCATCAAAAATTGACAAAAAATGCAAGGATTTTAGAAAAAAATGCAAGAATTTCATAAAAAATGCAAGGAAGTTAGAAAAAAATTCAAGAAATTATGTATATTATAATGTTGAATAATACTATTATTTCATTATTTTATTATGGTAGGGAGTGGGGCAGGATATAATTATCATACAACGGAAATTTATATTAAGTATCAGATCTTATTATCAATAATACATACTATTAAAATTATTAATATACCTAAGATAACAATAAAACAAAATAACAATATAGGTATTTAAACAGACATAAGTCATGTCTTACAATTATTATAAAAGCTATTAATAATTAAGTGTTTTCAAAGTTTTCTAGGAGGAAACTTTGTCTCTTGTCAGAAAACATGTGTTTAAAAATTGAAAAACTTCGTTCAACATCAACTGATGTAATGGGAGCATATTTATATTTACAAATGATATTTAATTCTAAGTTAGGTATATTTACATCGTTTTCGCCCACAAAAACTTTCGAAATATTTTTCAAAATTTGAAAGCCTGTATTATTTTGAGCCACAGAATTGAATTTATGTAGAACGACGGTCCCAATTTGTCCAGCGACTTTCTTACAATTTGACTCAAACTGGCTAATTAGAGCTACTGATTCCGTTAATGGAACACACGATTTTTCTAAACTTTTAATAGTTGTAGATACAAACATATAATTGGTTTTTATAAACATTAAACTATTCTTTATTAATGTATTTTTAAAAAGATTTTTTGAGTTTAAAAGAGATGTAGATGAATAGTCATTAAGATCGTCATCACATGTTTAATGGCGTCGTAATTGTCAAAATAAAATATAGCTGCATCCAACCAAGTACCCCAACGAGTTATTACAGGTTGTGGAGGTAAGACAAGATTTGGAAATTTTTCTTTGTAAAATTGAACGCATGTCGAAGCTTTTAAAAATAGTTTTTTTACATTGTTAATTAGGTCATTGACCAAGGAAAATTGCTCTCTTATACATTCCACCACTCTATTAATGCCATGAGCTAGACAGGTTATATGTTGCAGATTAGAATAAAATATTTTTAAATTTTGTCCAGCTTTAGTCATATAAGGTGCTGCATCAGATAAAAATAAAATAAATTTTTCCGTCGGAACAATTTGGTGCAAGAAAAAATTGTTCGATGAATCTTGGACAAATTGTGTAATTGTTAAATTATTAGCATTTTCAAGTTTTTTTGAAGCAAAAAGATAGGATCTGCTGGGATTCGTTCCCCCTAAAACACCTATTAACGCATGTGCGATATATCTACCGCACGAATTGGTGGTTTCGTCTACTACAATATAAAAATAGTTTGAAATGACTTCGTTTTTGATACAAGTTAATGTTTGTTTATGAATTGAGTCGACACGTGCCTTACGTAAGGTCCACTCGTCAGAATATTTAGTTTACAATATTTTCTTAAAAATTCCTTCAGGTTGGGATTATTTAACTTGCTCAACGGTATGTTACTGGCAATCATTGCCTTGCACAAATCCTCATTGAACTCTTTTGGTCGTCTTTTTTTGGCTTCTGTTGTTGGAGGCAACCTCTTAAGGTTTGTTGCGATGATAATTTCAGCATATTGGAAATGTGCTTCGCAGATTTGACGTGTTGATTCACATAAATTCTTTGTGTTTGAATGTAATAATGTCTTTCAAATGTCGAACATCCCGTTATTGTAGAACAGTGTTAAGAAACCTCTCAAAAATTGGGGGAAAACTTCAAACACGTTTTGGGCTTGATGCAGCTCTAAATATTAACCTATTTGATCCAAATTTGGGGGACCTGAATGAATTTGAACGGGGAATGATATACTCGATGAACAGCGAAATGAAAAAATATCGATTTTTTTTGGCACAGCCTACTGTGTATATTGTGTATACGCAGTGTATATGTATACCTGTCTTCTTTACCGTAATCGTGAGCACTAGCTCACACAGGCAGGCTCACAAACACCGACTCAGATATGCACACGTGTTTAAGAGTATAGAGAGACTGCCTGCCGCATGACCCGAGTCCCGCATTGCGCACGCAGCAGTATACATAATACGTAATATATATAGCTACAGCGTGACGTGACGGACTCATGGTTTTACCCCTCACTTCAAAAAATATTGAGAACCTCGGCCACTTACGCTTTATATGTTATACCAATAGAGTTCAAAAGTCGGCATGTGAACTTGAATATTCACCACCAACTGATAATGCAACCAAATTACACATTTTACGTGTTTATTATCAGGTGCAGCTTTGGATAGGCAATGATATACCATTGACCCAACCAAATGGGGTTGAAAAAATACAGAAAATGATCTTGAGCCTATTCAAACATGTAAAGAAGCTGCACCTGAATTTGCAATAAATGACGATGTCGATGTCGATAATGATCATGATGATGATGATGATGATGATCGCAATGATAATGATAACAGTAATGTAATTCCTTCATCAGAAGGAAATGATGATGATCAAGAACCTGAAAGTGATAACGATAATATCAATAATAATCATATCACATCAGCAACTTGCCACGAAAGTGATCAAGAAACTGAGGATATGATATAATCAGACTACGACTGATAATGAAGAGAGCATTGCAACTAAAAATCGTAGAGTTCAAGTATTATATAGTATGATGTTATAGGTGGTTAGTTTATTGATGATAAGAATTAATTTTTATTTATCTCAAATAATAAAATCTGCCATGTACAAATATATTATTGATAACTCCTTTTTTTTTACATACGAAAGAAACAATATAATAATATAATACTCATAATTGAATATATTTTTCAATCTCAAAATTTTTCATCCAAAAAAAATACAGAAATTACTAATATTATAATTATTTTTCAGTTCGTCAATAATAAAATTCATGTCTATTATCAGTGTATCGATTATTTTTAATTTTTTCAATTAAATAGTACCTTAAAAAAACCGTTATCGTCAAAAAAATTATATTATTATTTTAATGATTATGAAAATTATCAATAATAAATCTCAAATTCATTTCATATTGATAGTATTTCATTTTTCCATCTGAACAATACATTCAAAACAAAACAAAAAATTAAAAATGTGATTTTTTTTTTGAAATGTACCTTACCGACGCTCGGATTTCGAGCGCGTTTGTATTTTTTTACTCCGGTTTTTTTTTTAACTCGCGCTATAATTTTATTTAAGAAATGTGGGAAGTCGACAGTTCAGGGTGAGATAGCCAGAAGCCTCTTCTGTAAGAATTTTTTTCATTTTTCCGATTATTTTTTGTAAGATGGCGGGTTTTGGCGCCAAAATAAGTGATAGATAAAAAATCAAAATAGGTCCGAAAATACACATAAAATACTACCATTGATCAGAAAATAAAATTCTCACAGGAAAATTTGTATTACGAAATTTAATTTTTATTGAATTGAAAAGAACACAAAATGGGCCTCATATGAGGCTATGAATAACTTAGAGACTTCTTCGCCTTTCGAACCATTTTTTTCCTTCAAATCGCCAAAACCGACAAAAACTCGAAAAAACTGCCATTTTTGGGTAAAAAATGGCCAATATCTCGGAACGCGATGTGCCTATGGTTTTTGTACCCTCATATTCGTGATCAGCGACACCAAAAACATAAATATCAATCACAAAATAGAGATGTGGAAAAATTTCTAATACAAATTGCAGGAAGACTAGACTAATTCGTATTCATTATGGAAAAATGAAAAAAGTAAAATCAAACCTTACTCCAATACGAATTTCCCACTCTCCTGATTGATTCGACACATCAATCAATACCAAAACATGTATTAGTATTAAAATGTTCATGTTCAGTTATATGCAGACCTACAGTTCAAATATTTTGTAAATGGAATGAACGTACCTTTATTGTGGTCAGAACCAAAATTATTATTCAATTAGTCTACCTATTGTGAGTCAAGATTCATATCAAGTAAGCATTTAATTTACCTTTTTATTATATTTCAATAGATATATTCAATAATATGCCACTTAACGATGAATGATAACAATGTTATTAAAAGTAGATTTGTAATACAAGAGATGCCCTCGAAAACTGTGATTTACTATTAGTTTTCAGATCCGCTTCTCTGTCTGTTATATCTTCTTACGTAAACTTCAAACATTGTATAAAATATTATATACAGCCTATTAGTTTAGTAACTGAAGCATTTTCACTAAGAATCATTAAAATGGATTCGGATTTCCATGAAACTTGGTGAGTAGGTTTTATATGGTGTCGAAGATTCTATGTGGGAGGTACGAAACTGTGCTCTTTGTTCGACGCCAACTTATTGGTTAAAAACCGGTTAACGTCAGAAATTGTATTTTTGGTTTTTTGGTAGTGACTTTGCGAGATGTGACGATATAAATAGTTCAGTCTGTAAGGTGGGGAAAAAGGCCGAATATCTAAATTTTTTGAAGTAAGTCGAATCGCAAAAATTGTTTTTGTATGATGTTCTACGAACCATGAAGGTCATTCGTGACTACTGAGCGACTCTTCAATCTCCTCCAATTCACCCCAATATGATAAATTAACTCTATTTTCAACCCCATTCTTAAGATAATTTTTAATTCATTAAAAAATCAAATTTAAGCCTCCAAAAGGTGTTCAAGTAGGTTTTTTGGGTCGCTGAACCCAAATCCGAGGACATTCTCCTGGAAAATTTATTCAATGAACGGAAAATCGGAAAAATTTGGTAATTTTCACCCAAATTTTCTCATTTTGCACGTAATTATCGCTTCATGCATGATAGATGTTGGCAGTCGCATATTATTAATTAAATAGATTCGGATTTCCATGAAACTCGGTGAGTAGGTCTTATATGGTGTCGAAGATGTGGGAGGTACGAAACTGTACTCTTTGTTTGACGCCAACGTATTGGTTAAAAGCCGGTTAACGTCAGAAAACAGTGAAAACCTGGCAAAATAGAAACGAATTGTATTTTTGTTTTTTTGGTAGTGACTTCCCGAAACGTGACGATTTTTGGTTTTCTGGTAGTGACTTCCCGAGACGTGACGATATAAATAGTCCAGTCTGTAAGGTGGAGAAAAAGGCCGAAATTCTAAATTTTTTGAAGTAAGTCGAATCGCAAAAAATTTTTCTTCATGATGTTCTACGGACCATGAAGGTCATTCGTGAATACTGAGCGACTCTCCAATCTCCTCCAATTCACCCCAATATGATAAATTAACCCTAATTTCAACCCCATTTTTAGAATAATTTTTAAGTCCTCAAAAAATTAAAATTAAGTCTCCAAAATGGGTTCAAGTAGGTTTTTTGGGACGCTGAACCCGAATCCTAGGACATTTTCCTGGAAAATTTATTCAATGAGCGGGAAATCGGAAAAATTTGGTAATTTTCAGGCCGAATCTCCCATTTTGTACGTAATTATCGCTTCATGCATAATAGATGTTGGCAGTAGCGTATTTCGATCCAGAGTAGCAAAGAACAAGGGAAATTTGCGGAAAACCGTGGAGGAACGTAGGAGAAAATATACCCATGTCATCGAAATCATCGTGCGGTAAGTCGCTGTAGGGCTTTTTTTTGGTCGCTGACTACGAATTTGCTAATTAAGAAGTTTAAAAATATTATTTCCCGGAAAAACGGGGAGAATTTGCCAATGAATTCTTCTTTTTTTTTAATAGAATTTCTGTGAGTTGTGTTGAGTTACATTAATGTTTTCGATGTTCTATGTTTAATTATACAAAAACCAAAAGTAATGCCGAATAATATTTGTTCAAAAGTTTCGGAAAAATCAAAGAAAATCACAAGGAAAAACACTTTAACGTCATCGAAATAACCGTGTGATAAGTCACTATAGGGGTAACAGGTGAATAAATCATTTTTTTTGGGGACTGTACTTTTAATTTTTGTAGGAGTGAACTCATAGAGATAGTGAATAATTTATAAATATGCATATTTAAAATTACTTAAAGAATTTATTCCAAAAAAATCTTATTATCAGTACGAATCTTTTAAAGAATAACACATCATACTGCAATATTGCAAGCTTTGAATAAAAAAAGAATGTATGTATGTTGTATGTATCTTATATATTTCCCTTCATTTTCCACAAAATCCTAATGATATTCTCAAACGTTTCTGATGTCAAATTTCTTATCAGCGACCAAAAATACCCCCTAAAGTGGATTATCACACGGTAATTTCGATGACATTAGAGAGTTTTTCCTTGTAATTTTCTTTGATTTTTCCGGAATTTCTAAAGAAAATATTTTAGAACTTTTAATTAACAAATTCGTAATCAGTGACCAAAAAAAAATCCTTTAGTTACCTATCACACGATAATTTCGATGACATGGAAAATTTTTCATTTCTGGTTTCCCACAAATTTCCCTAGTTTTTCGCTACTCTGGATCGAAATACGCGACTGTTAACATCTATCATGCATAATGCGATGATTACGTGCAAAATGAGAAAATTCGCGTGAAAATTACCAAATTTTCCCGATTTTCCGTCCATTGAATGAATTTTCCGGGAAAATGTTCTCGGATTCGTGTTCAGCCACCCAACAAAACCTCCTAGAGCCCATTTTGGAGACTTCCTTATCATTTTTTGATGAATTGAAAATTATCTTAAAAAAATTTATTTATTAATTTATCATATAGGGGTGATTTGGGCGAAATCGAAGATTCGTTGAGTAGTCACGAATGACCTTCATGATCCATAGAACATCATGCAAGAAGAATTTTTCCGATTCGACTTACTGCAAAAAAATTAGATTTAGATATTCCCCCAGCTTACAGACTGGACTAAAAGGGTCTGTGTCGTCTCGATTCCACCCATCTTGACATTTATACCATATTGTGTATGAATAGAAAGTGATCAAAAAAAGCTGAAATCGCTTACGTACCTTATTTTTGCTGATAGAAGCGTTGTTACGATTATAATTACGCTTACACCACTGCATTCTTTGATCATACACAGAACAGTTATTACAACATCTCAGAGACATTAAATCGATTATAACCCATAGTAATTAGGTAACCTCAACTAGCAGATATTTTTTCCAGCATTCTCACTATTCAAGTTACTAGCAATACTGATAGTACCGAATATTTTACTTGTAGCATTTTTACTATTCGGGTTACTTTCACGCAATTTGGGACAATTGAAAAATATTGTGGCATGCAGAGATTTTGAGAGTAGTACGATCCATTTTAAAGGACGATAGTATTACTGAGAGGAAATTTTATTTAATTCAAAAATAAAATTGTACAGCTTGAAGAAAAATACCATAAACTGACTAAATCTTCAATACTTTGCATGTACAACTCATGAATCAATGCAGTATCGCAATATTTTGTATACAATAATTTAATATCCTAATACATGTTTTCTTATTAATAACATGTAACCTGAAGGATCATATTTGGCTCATAAGCGGAGTTCCTACTTTGGTCTCATTCGCTATATTCGGTTTGTTTCCAAATGACATTGTGAAACAAACAAAGATTTGGTTAGATTTTACTACATAATTTCTAAGCTGTTTCTGCAAATTGATAATTGCTTGGCTCCAGGATCAACGTCGACTTAAGAATCATTTTTCTTATTGTTGGAAAATGTACAATATCATATCTAGATATGTTTCACTATAAATGAAAAACAATCACCCTTATCCACTAAAAATACCGATAAAGTACTAAGGACTTTTGAGCTACCAAGTCAAGCCGTCATCAAAATAAACCAAATAATGTGCCTGTCCGTATACTAAATTGTACCGTGCTTTGGCGTACTGCCATTTTCTTATTCCTCTCTCGACGGTATGACAACCCTGAAATTCTGCTCCTTGAACCATAGGGCTTTGATTATGTCCTGCGGCTTTAGTCGCAGAGTTTGAGGCTGTCCTCTAAAAAGATTAGATTGATCTAATCCATGTTAATTGTTCTGAACACTGCTAGGAGGTTATCAGAGCATTTTGGCACCTAGTCTCCAACTATTTTTGCCAGAGTAGTTTCTTATCTAGTATATCCTTCAGATGCTCGATCTTGTACTCTCTGGAGAAGATGATAATGCCCGTTTTCTCCATGTGAATGGAGTGTTGGTTCTCTCTACTCCAGACGAGAGTGGGTAGTTTGATGAAACCTACGGCAGTGATCTCTAACTGCAGGACAAACACACAACGAAACTACACAAGGTGCCAAGTTATATCATCATCTATATTATAGAATTGAGTGACTGCTAGTGGCTTGTATTGCCTCCCCCCTCAGACAAGAGGTTCGAGTACCGACTTAAACGCCGACAAAAAAAGAAGGGTAGAAAGCTTCCCACAATGTTTCAGCAAGCGCAGCATCATTTCAGTTCACATAAGGATAGACGTGGGTTTATTCGTGATAATATAATGCTAGATACGATCGCTAACCTATCATCGAAAGCTGTAATATCACGGGAATCTTTAATATTAGGACCATGTAGCGCATGCATAAGGGCTTCTAGTGAGTAGTTTTAGTGAGTACTTTAACATCGCTATCTCTCTATGAAACTCTAGCCAGAACAAACGTGAAAAATATCGTTACAACTTACCCTTTTATTTCACAAGACACTTAAGATTTAACACACTGGAAGGTGAGTTGGATGATGAATTTAATTGTAAAATTAACAAATAATTGATGTTAATGAAATAATGATAATGGCAATAGATAACGAACAAATATAATTTACTAATAAGAATAAAAATAAATCAGAACCTAGCATCAAATAAACACACCTAGATAATCTAAATTAACTAAAAGACAGAAATAAAACTGAGAATATTCAATTGATTCTCCAACCAGGATGAACCTAGGGATCGAAACTAAAAGAACTGATTTTAATGTATTATTGAACTTGAACTTGAATAAGAACTGAGAACAACAAGCTTTAATTACAAATCTAAAACAACTCGGACTTAGCGATATCCATCCTTTGTAAGGAAGCTTAAATTTTTAAAGATTATTTAATTTAGATCAGGCAATAAGTACGGATGTTACATGTAATTTCAGTTTGAACAGTTCATTATTTCAATAGATATGAATGAATTCCGAGTGTGTATTCCGTGATTGTCACTTTTCTAAATCTCCGTAATTTCAAACAAGTATAATTATTCAAATAGATGAATCTAATTCATGCCAGTTCAAAAATTGTATTTCATTCCGATAAAATATGTTGCAAAAACAGGGGTCTGGCCAGTTAAGACACCAAACTTTGTGCAACCTTATGTATAAAAAGGGCGAACAACCAAAAAACTCCGATAACACTTGCTTACTCCGCCAGGAGGAACTGGTGTGATATCATGAGCGCGAATTTTAGATATAAAAAGTAGCGTCACTTCTAAGCATTGTTCGGGATATAAGTAAAAAACCCTCGGCACAAAATAAGGGATAGGTGGAGCAGACCTTTCCAGAACCTCGGAAAACGTATAAAAGCCGTGACATATAACAGATCGCTCTTTTGTGATTTCAATTTTCAATCAGTGCAGTTGCTCTTTTGTGATTTCGATTTTCAATCCGTACCGTTAAAGTGTGATTATCATATTAGCATCAAAGTGAAATAATTATTATCCGAGTTCAAGTCAGATTTGAAAATGTGAATTAACAATAGTGTTTGTGTTTGTGAATTAAACATAAGGTAATGATAGCTAAATAGTTTATATTTTTGGGCATTACGATATATCTTACGATCCGACCGAAATTTCAACCGTTTAATATATCGTAATGTGATTTGAACATTTCACGTAATAATGCCATCTGAATATTTACCGAATACCGCTCATTATGCTAGGACCTGTTTGATTTGTATTTTCCGAAAATTGACAAATGTGAATCATTTGTCAACCGATTCCGTACCACTGAATTGAATTTAAATACCGAACACATCGTAAAGTAGATATGATGAAAGAGTTTTCATTTACCGTTTGAGCTTCATTACATTTTCCGTCTGGGTATAATTTTGTGAAACAATACCGTTCAATTGCATTTATATTGATTATTCTGAAAGTGTACTTGTTATAATTATTATATATTTTATTATTTGGGATTCTCCGTTTTATTGAATTATTTCTGCTGCTCCATCTTCAAATGAGCTAAGTTTTAACCAGGTATCAATTGTAATTAAAGCCTACAATTTCGATACTGTTTTCTGCCCATTGGACTCTGGTTATACTTCACTGTAGCTACCCTAGGGACAAGGCTATCTATAGATAGCAGAGTGACAAGCCGTGTGGTGAAGACCCTAGCAGAAGTCTTCAAAAAGGAGTTAACCTTTAGAAAAATCTGGCACCCGAGGATTTGAAATAAGCACTTTACCGAAAAGTCGCAAGGTCACGTTATACCTTCTCACCAAAACACTCCTAAGAAACTAATAATCCAAATTAATTGAATTTGACGCAATTTCTCAACAGAATATTCCAAGTTAGGAATTATAACTGAAGGTTTTTGGCATTGTCCCTGTTATTTATAATACGTCCTTCTCCAATCTACAATTAGGGGAAATATTTACGGAATATTGAAAAGTTTTTCAACGGATCGCGAGTACAAAGTCAGTATTGGTGGAGAGTTGAGTGATGGTAGGTACGTGACATACGGAGTTTCACAAGGAACAATACTCGGTCCACTCTTGTTGATATTAAACACCTCACAATATTATACTATGCACTTGTTCAATCACATTTGACTTACGGTATTGTGGGCTGGGGTGGTGTGAATGACACGCACTTGGAAAACTTAAACGTAATCTAGAGATGGATTTTGAGGACTATATGTGGTAAACCACTCAGATTTTCTAATGATAAATTACATGTCGAATCGGGGATACGTGATGTTAGACAACTTTTCTGTGTGAACATATTGGTCAACATCAAGAAAAAAAAAATATTACCCACCCTGTGACACACACCTACAGCACAAGAAATAAGACCAACTCAAGTGTACCTCGCTGCTTCAAAACAATAGGTCAACGCCATTGCGGTTTTCTTGCACCAAAACTCTATAGTTTGATGCCGGACGGAATCAGAAACACACATAGCATCAATATATTCAAGAGAAACACAAAAAACTGGATTTTGAATTATGGAAGGAGCAGGCTGCATGATTTGGTTGATCAAAAGACCCATTGATGATCAGGTTTCCCCCAGTCGGCAAATGATTCACTAAATTAAATCGTGTTCTTTAACCAAAATAGTGAAAGGTGTGCTGATCCTTATTATTGAATGTTGTGTAATGTGTTGTGCTGTTTGTTGTGCGAATCGAGATGTGTCTGTTATATGCAGAAAACATCTGTCAACTCCTAGTTAGTAGTAGTGTCCTTGTTACTTTACTAGTTTATATTTTAATTTTAAAATTCTGAATTCTTCACGTCAATCCCAAATAAAATTGTTTCAGAAGAAAAGGTGAATAAAAAAGTATAAAAAAGAAACAACTTACTCCAAAGGCAACAGTAGTGAAAAGTAAAATATCCGAAAAAAAAATGTTGACCCTGAAGAACAATCAAATTGCATCGTCGGTAGAGGAAAGTGAAAAGTCAACGCGAAGTTGTAAAGCTAAAAGGTATGGAAAGGATGACGATGGAGAAGTTGAAGAACATTTTACTAACAAACAGGAAGAAAAAGAATTCACGGAAAACATTTGTTTATTTGTGGAGATTTCGGTAAAAATCATGAACTTTGGTTAAAGTACAATATATGTAAACAATGGACGCACCCAGAGGGCACAGGTGGAACGAGAAAATCACATATTTGTGATTTCTGCCCATATGATGGCAATAAAAGCCTCGGCCCCTATTCCCCCATTTGATGGGGTACTGCCCGCCAACAACAGTTTAAAAAAAAACAAATATGATGTATTTCAAAATGATTATAATTTGGTAAAATTATTCAATAATAGATATTTACGAAATTTTACTATTCTAAACATGATTTTGTTTTGAATATTGAAAATAACCTGTACTAAACTCTTATTACAGTACATTACATTACAACACAATGTCCGACTCATTATTCCATCTCGTTTTTGTAATTATGATGAATATCGTTATATTATCACGATTCCGTTTTTTACCAAATTCAATTGTTACCTTCCTATATTTCCCTTCATTTTTTTAAAACACTTTTATTTCTATTATAATCTTATAAATTCTGTTATATCTCTAAACCATTCATTGTCAGTCGGTGTTTTTAAATTCATAGATACTTTTAAATTGCAAAGAATAAATAATGCGGTCATGTCAGCATTATCTTTCTTATTCTGTCGGACAAGTTCAATACCGTGTGAACTCTAAGCTGCAATATGTCAATACAAGCGATCAACTGAGGTAAAGTTGCAATTCGAACTTTACTCTCGCGTGTGAACACCTCGATCTGAATTATGTTAGTAATGTTTCCTTCGTTCACATTAAATGGAGCATTAATTGAACTGATTTTCAAATCATTTACCATTATGATCTATTAATCAATTGATGTATGTCCACATTCTGTACTCAGGGTAAGGAACGGGAATACGGCCCCCTAAGCTGTTTCAGTAATTTCGTAGTTTTTTTAATTGAAAAGAAAAAAAAGTCATGTAATAACCAGGATGATGTACCGAAACAAACTTTGCCCACTACCAATATGTAATGTCAAACATTACGACACTGATATGAGTTTCGTAATGAGGTACTTTACCGCACTAGTGCGGTAAAGTAAAATTAATTGGAATGAACGTGTCAAAGTTAATTTTCTCCGATATATCACGGACTTTTTTTGAACTGTCTTCGAATCGCTTATATTCTTTTTCGTATCTATTGCGGGATTTACCGGATACTAGCGTTTGTATTGCGTTATTTGCAGCAAGTTATATATCAGAATCCAACTTTCATAGTCGGAACTCATGTCGATACAATTATACCAAACTGATGTGAACTCGTCAAAATTGACAGTTCGCAAAATAAATCAACAATGAGCGCAACGCTTGCTTGTTACATGATTCTAATATCATTAATTTCAGGAATATTGACTTATTTTGAGTAAATAATCAACATTATTGGTAGTAGGTAAAATAATGTACTATATTCGTATCGTAAATATCTATTATTGAATAATTTTACCAAATTATAATCATTTTGAAATACATCATATTTTTTTTTTTTAAACTGTTGTTGGCGGGCAGTACCCCATCAAATGGGGGAATAGGGGCCGAGGCTTTTATTGCCATCATATGGGCAGAAATCACAAATATGTGATTTTCTCGTTCCACCTGTGCCCTCTGGGTGCGTCCATTGTTTACATATATTGTACTTTAACCAAAGTTCATGATTTTTACCGAAATCTCCACAAATAAACAAATGTTTTCCGTGAATTCTTTTTCTTCCTGTTTGTTAGTAAAATGTTCTTCAACTTCTCCATCGTCATCCTTTCCATACCTTTTAGCTTTACAACTTCGCGTTGACTTTTCACTTTCCTCTACCGACGATGCAATTTGATTGTTCTTCAGGGTCAACATTTTTTTTTCGAATATTTTACTTTTCACTACTGTTGCCTTTGGAGTAAGTTGTTTCTTTTTTATACTTTTTTATTCACCTTTTCTTCTGAAACAATTTTATTTGGGATTGACGTGAAGAATTCAGAATTTTGTTTTCATCGTTTTTTTTTATTTCGCCTGAACTGAACTGATATTAATTTTTGCACTTTCTGCAAGTGGCAGAATTTCCTGAAACCTCATGTTTTCTTTAAGTTGAGTAATATTGTCAACTGACGTGTCAGGTGTTGTTTCATTAACTATCTTTGAAGCATTTTCATGAGTTTTTCCATTCAAACTATCCTTGGAAGCTCCAGGGATTTGGTTCTTCTCTAAAACATTTTCATTTGTTGTCTTGTCATGAAAGTCTGCGGCAGCAAAATCTTCATCAGAAAAGGGGAAATATACCTGTTGTTTCAAAGCCTCTAATGGCCTTTTAAGAGTAGGTACACGGCTGTAAGCTTGATTGAAAAATTCTGTCACTTCGTTTGGTGTTATTTTCTGGACAGCATGACTTTCCAAATATAGTAGCTTTCGAAGATGAATAGCATGTAACATCCAATGGTTGCAAACGATGTGATGCATGCGGAATTGTTACTGAAATAATTTCATGATTTTTACAAAAATTCTAAGCCAACAAAGTGTAGTGAGTCACAGGTCTTTTTTGGATGACTTAACAAATTTTTGGAAATGCTCCAAGCCACGAAGTAAACAAACTTTCATTAATCCATTCATTATCTGAGCAAAATTAAACTTCACCCGGGGGACCATTTTCATAAAGTTGAGATTGCATTCTCTTATGACAATGGATAACATTGGTGGAACATACATTCCAGCAGCAATATATGCACATATATATCAGTTATTGTTTTTCCACGTTCTTAGCTTGCCAAAAAGACAACTCTCTTTTATCCTCTCTGTGCATTTTTTTGGTTTGGCGCCTGAACTGTTATTCATTTGAATAAAACAGTGACATCTCTTCTGTATTGAATGCAGTAATTCGATTCAGGCTGGTTGATCCTAGATTTCGAAGAGCCTACTTTAGATTAGTTATTCATTATGGCTGTATATTTTATGGTTCCGCGAGCAAAAATATCCTAAGGAAGATTGATACCATAGGGGATTTGCTTAGGAGCAATGAAGACTATTCCAATTTTGTCATTATATGCAAAAGCTCAACAACAAATATTGGATCAAACGTAATTCTTCTCCTCTTTGTGAAGCTTTTATAATAGTACTCATTTGATTGAAAATCTGGAGAAGAATAGTAGAAAGAATTTCATTACCTGTGATGTTTAAATTAATTTTCTCCAGCCTGTGATCATTTTTACTGAATGCACAGATATTGCATGTGTGAATAAAGTAATTTTCAATTCTCTCATTCCAAGATACAAAGATCACTTGAAGATTTATACTGATGGATCCAAATCTGAAGAAGGTGTTGGATCAGCTTATTATATTCCTCCGAACACGTTTGGAACTCTAAAACTAAACCCTCACGCATCCATTTTTACTGCGGAAACTTGGGCCATATTCAGGGCTCTAACTTATTGTAATGAAACATCAGATGCAATCCTTAAATAAATACCTATCATATCGGACTTTCAATCATGTTTGCATTATATTTTCAATTTTAATCCGAAATCTCCACAATTGATTAGTAAAATACTAAATATTATCATTGAATTAAAATCCAAGAATTTTAACATTTCCTTCATGTGGGCGAAGGCTCACTGTGTGCTTGCTTTTAATGAGGAAGTTGATTCACTAGCTAGAGCTGCAGCGAAAAATATGGATTTGGATGTTTCAAACTTTTCATTACCTTTCTCAGATTTGATGTCTACGGTTAGAAAGCACATCTTCTCACAATGGAATAGTTAATAATATATCCACATTTAATACCAAGCCAACTAATTACACAATATGTCTCACGGTTACTATGAACAGACCTTACATTATTTTTGGCAGAATTTTCACAACTATGATATTCCGACTTAACACAGCACATTTTTGCTATCCAGCATATCTACATGGAATTGGTATGGCAGAAACACCTCAATGCGAATATTGTGGTGCTGTTGGAGATCTAAATCATATATTTTTCGCCTGCAAGCAATTTGACAATCACCGTGCTCTTCTTCTTTTCTGATCTTTCTAATTTAAATATGTACCTCCCATTGCATCTCAATTTTTTACTGTCTCTGAAACCTTCTGAGGTATATATTATTCTATGCAAATTTCTCGTCAATTGTAAATAACGAATATAACTGTCAAAACTAAAAAAACTTTGCTTCATTAGCTTTATTAGATTAGATTCGTCTAATTATCCAGTTTAAACCTGCACTTTTTTCCTTGGTCTTTTCTGTGTTAGTCACCATGACAGGCCACTTGGTGTAATACATATTTTCCCTTTCTCCTATCCTATTGTTTTTTTTTGTATTTTTTTCCTTTCTATTGTCTCGAACTATGTTTCTTTTTTTATGTGATGGTGATATCTCTACTACCATATACAATTTTGTGACTAAATGTCCAATGCAAAACGAAAAAAAAATAGAACCCCATGTAGGCAGGCTTTTGCAGCATGTTCATGATTTCGCGAAAATGAATTTTTAAGATGGTCGTATATCTCTAGAGATAATGCCATGAAACACTTTGGATAGCTTGATAATCAATAAGCTGTCTTTACAGAAAATAGGTTTTCTCTCAAGCGCTGGATTCGAGATATCACGTAGTTCAAAAATCGGCATTGAACTTTACTTGTTGGAACAGAAAATGCTCCTTATACTTCTGTTGTACTTTGACCGTTACGAATTGCTTCAAGTGATTTCTTCCATTCGTTCTGAAGTCCACCTAGCTTTGTTAGAGGTACGAGAGTAAGTACAAGGCATCTGAAAGTGATAATTACTATTCCCAGTTAATTGATCAATGAATTCAGGGGTAATGGCGGCCAGGCCATCATTACTCCTCACACTGTGGTCGTAATCACCCCAAAATTCATATGTTTATAAGTATTATTTCAACTGTTGATAATTGATTATACGAAAATACGATGATGCTGCAAAGCAACATATTTTCAGGTGTATTACCAAGTTCAGGTTTGTATCAGTAATGAAACCATTGATCCAACCAAATGGGGTTGGAGAAATAGTCCGAATAGACTCACTCCCATACAAACAGTAAAAATGCACGTCCCGAAGAGTTGATCGAAATAAACCCTTGTGATTGTGAAAAAGATTGTACTGGTAAATGTTCGTGCAAAAATTAGGATTACCTTGTAGCTCATATGTGAGCATTGTGAAGGTAAAGGCTAATTGCCCCGAGCCAGAAATCAGTATATTAGATGATGATAATTTTGATATGTAACACCATATAATGATATCATGTGACGGTCACTTATTCACGTTGACACGTCTACATACACTCACACAATCACACAACACGACACTTAGGTGCATTTTAAAACATTCAAAAAACTGAAATTTCGCGCGCGGAATCTATTGTACCGACCCTCGAATATTGCCGCTAAATGAAATTCCGCGTTAGTTTTTTATGATGAAATTCGTTATAACTTGGAATTGTGAACGAATCTCCGTACGCTGTTCCAAACCTGAATAGATGATGTATTTTTCTGTAATTTGCTCAAAGATTTTGTCGATAGGCCCAAAATTGGACCCTCTAGAGACCCAAACACGTTTATTAGGATAGCTCCATTTCTACTGAACCCAAATCAATCTCCTTGGACTTAAGATACTCGCTATGAAAATCTCTAATTGAACGTAGAATTTGGATTCCGTTAAAGATTTCTAACCTCAAAAAATTTGAATTTTTCGATGGTCCAAAATTTCCAAAATGGCGCCAAAGTTATGTCTTTAGACCAAAATGCTTGAATTTTGGATATTAGGTGCAGAATAATAAAATCTTTCGAATCAGTTCAGTTTTAGATCAATAACGTAGGCATTTCGTCCGAAATTCTTAAATACGGATTTTACAAAATAGCCGATTTTGGCGTCGAAAAAGGTAGGTCAAAATACCAAGAATCGAAAGAAGAGAAATAAAAATACTATCTTACCACCAAAACAGAATAAGAAAAAAACCAAAACTCTTTGACATATACTCCATTCTTCAATGTGCTAAAAAACACACTAAATGGGCCCTATCTTAGGCTCACGACCTCGAATCGACTTCGAACCAGAGCCAAAAAAGTGTATTAATTTTTCCAAAAACTTTTGTTCGAAATTTTTGGGTCAAAAAAATGGTCATAGTTTTTCGAGCACAGGGTGAATCCAAATTTAAACTACACCATCGTGTTCAACGTGTCAAAATACATAAGAATAGACAAAAATTAGACCTCGCGGAAATTCGGACAAGAATCGTTGATTTTCCTCCTTAAATGCCTGAACTAACAGGCTAGAACGTTGCCATTACAACGATGAGTTGCGCATGAGATTCCGAGATGGCGTAAATATTCAAAACATCAAAAAACTCTTATTACGACGAAATGAATGCATGGACAGTATTACCCAAGTGACCGCCATTACCCTACTCTACCCTAATTTCAATAGATTCATTCACAATCCACAATTTAAATGGAACTAAATTCCAAATTATTTATTATTATGCTATACTTTATTTGCTATTTTTTCAAATAAATTTCATAAAGTTTTAATTTCACCAATTCTGTTTAACTCATCTCAAACAACGATCCTCAGGGATATGCCTTGTGTCTCGCCCCAAACACATCTTCATTCAAAATCATTCAGCTCTACCAAAAAATTGGCGTTTGGCAATATGTAAAATATCGTTAGATCAATTCATAGCAATCAAGGAAAGTATATATTTAATTACTCAGGATTTACATCGCAATTGAATGTAATATATCATGGTGGAGAAGTCACATTTACATAATAATCGTATATCATCTCTACACGTGCTGTAGCTGTAGAACAAAGCACTTCTTCCTTTGAACTTTTTTCCAATACACGAACTTTTACCTGCCAAATGTATAGTTCAACATCATCTAGCATCCACATCAGAGGGGAAAAATCAAGTGGTCCAGTAGCTTCGTATGTACCCTGAAAAAATTAATTTACATTCCGGTCACCACAAAAAAGAAGTTGTAGTTAACAAAAAAATGTGGGTACCTGGGGAACGCACAAACCTCGCAACATACGAATTGTTATGAAATTGAACCTCAAATATCCGAAGGAATAATCAATCAATAATAAATCAATCACATGTAGCCCAGGAAACAAATTCCTATGAGATTTAACCTTGCAATTGAACTGTGACGCAAGTGGCTACAAAATCAAATCAGAAGATCTATGTTCGAATCCTACCCATGGTTAAATTTTTGCGCTGATTCATATTTATTATCCTATGTTCACTATTCTCAGTGATCCTTATGATCAAGGAATTTCAATTAACGATAATATAAAATAAGATAATATATGAATGAAAGATATAACTCAAAGATTCTGAGTCGTTAACTGGGAATATTAAATTTAAGATAAGTACGAAGATGTGTCTGAATTTGAATCCACAATGAGTTCATTAAGATCCAAAATTTAATTCTTAAATTCATGAAACTAAGGAAACAAACCCCACTATTTCAATATATATATATATATATAACTTTGCCAATTAGGCAAAGAAACTTTAAACTTGTTTATATATATATATATATATATATATATATATATATATATATATATATATATATATATATATATATATATATATATATATATATATATATGTTTCTTCTTAGGTTCTCGCGGACGTAATGTGTAGAACTGGATTCTCGGGTATTGATCCGCGTTGTGTGGTTTCGGTCCTCAAAAAGACCAATTTCACGACGTTTCGGCAAAGTCGCATTTGTCGCATATATATATGTCAAATTTGATTGATGTGGAATTTAATTCTTTTTCATATGATTCAATTGGTTGAGGAGGTATTCTCAACAGTAACTAGGACTAGATGAAACAAATATAGATAAATGTATGATGCTGATATAGATATATGAACGACTACTTCGAAGAATCAAAGAATCGTATGCAACAACTGGTAGAGTCAAAAATAGAGTTAGAGATGAGGATACTGAATTACAGCCTGCTCAGAGTGTCCTCGAACATCCCCATGCAACAAGCAGATAAGAGGAATAACCAAAAATTTCTAACGAAATGAATTTAAGTCATACCAAATGTATTTACTTCACAAAATTGATAACAATGACCGTCAAAACCTACGTTTCTGTCAGTGGTCCGCAAATAAGCAAACAGCAAGAAGAAAATGATTTTTCAATTTAATAACTCTTACAGATTAGGAAACTTTCAACAAAAACAAACTCATCAATCAGCGTTTTCATTATCATGATACTGGAAATCTCTATTTCATGATTGATTGACCATCAATTGATCTTATGAAATGGGGATGGTCAATTTATGTTTTCAAGGTTCTCAATTCAACAGAGTTGAAGTTCTTTTCATAAAAATGATTCTGACTTAATGCCTGCAGTCAAAGTACCCATAATTTATTGAAATTGGTAATAGTCCAAAGATTATGGTTTCAGTATGAAGGAGCACCGCCTCATTATAGTCTCAACTTTTGCAATTTTTGTTATTGAACTGACAGTAGTTTTATACTCAAAATAACGGATTAGCTATGGGTTCTCCATTAAAACATATTCAATTTTGGTACAGATACGTAGACGATATTTTAGCCCTCTAGGTACACCTAGACAATTAGATGTTTTCTTATCATTCATCAATAATATTCATCCCAACATAAAATTCACATTAGAGACAGAAATGGATCACAAAATAAATTTCTTTGACTTAACATTATCACATCATAATAATAGCATCTCATTCGGCATTTACAGAAAACCTACTTTCGCAGATACAGTAATTTGTACCTCTTCACATAGCCCCTATAGTCATAAACTAGCTACTTTTCATTCAATGATACATAGAGCCTTTTCCCTTCCCTTATCTCAAGAAAATCTTAGTAAAGAACTAGATACAATTAAAGTCATTGCCACAAATAATGGTTTCGGTCCTCAAGTAGTTTCTAAATTAATAAATAAAAGACAAAAATTAATTTACAATAGCATTTATCCCTTTATAAAATACAAAGATAACTCATTAAAATATGTTTCTTTAACTTATTTTGGTCCTATGAGCGAAAAAATTGCAAACATCTTATCCCATCATAACCTGACCATCAGCTTCAAACCCCCAAACAAATTATCTCATATTCTGTTCAATGCGAAAGATAAAACTGACAAATTTAAAAGACTCGGAGTTTATAAACTAACTTGTTCAGAGTGTGATAGTTTTTACATAGGTAGATCTTGCCGTAACATAGCAGTTAGATATAAAGAACATTTTCGTTCCTTTAAAAATAATAAAACCGATTCTTCATTTGCAAATCATATTTTAGAAACACGCCATACCTTTCCTAATTTGATTAATGTCCAAATTTTACATTGTCAAGATAAAACTTCAAAACTAAATATATTAGAGTCAACGGAAATTTTCAAAGGAATGAAGATGTAGGATAATAAGATCCTAAACGATCAACTAGATTTATATTACAGTAATCTCTTCAATGTATTAATAACATGATGTTAGTATTTAAAGTCTGTTAGTAAATATACCCGCACCACTAGTGTCCTCACGGAATTACCTAATCACCTTACCCCTCCCTGGTTTTTCCTAGAACTATTTCCTATAGCCATAAAATTTGTTGGAATCCTTCTTTAACCTATATATAGTAAATGTAATATTTGTTAAATTCATTTTTCATCTGAAGATGACACGTTTAGTGTTGAAACTATAGTATAACGACTATATTAAATATCAGTGGTAGTAAAACAAAGTAGTTTTATTTATTATTTCGTTAAAATGGTAAACTATCACAAAGTAACGGCTTCCACAATTGAGTTTTAGGGCATTATTGTTATTAGTTTTTAAAAATCGTTCATTCTTATAAAATTATTTATGAAGCAACTAGAAAGTTTCTGTGATTGCAAATTAAAGGCATTAATCTTCTTGAGTGAGACTATTAATACGTACTAGAGTAATTCTATATAATAGAACAATTTTTTGTCTAATTTCAACAAGAGATTTTATTTTTCAATACACACGACCGGATTTTTACATCATTATCAAGATTAATTATGATTCTTGACCCATCAGGTATGAATTATAAATAAAATTATCGGGAAATAGGTCATACTAACACATATCATTTTCGTCTATACGTACGTTTCGGTCTCACGACCATCATCAGAAATGACTATATGAAAGTAAATTCTTCGTCCTTATCGAACTAATTTCAATTAAAAATGCCCACGTCACCGAAACGAGCAGAAACACGAACAATCAAAACTATAGCACATTAATGTTTTAAGTATATACATTGAGAATCCGCTGCTAAGCAATATTCTTAGAAGCTTTATGAACATATCGAATCAGTCTGTAATACGATTAAAGAGCTGAACTAAAAATATAACGTTCGAGGATCTACTTTCGAACCAGATGTTGGAGATTCATGAGGTAATAGGAAAAGGTTGTCACATATCTTGTTAGGACTATTGCTTTCCAGCATTTTAACTAAAATATACTTTCAACATCATGAAGGCGCATGTAGGAATTAGCGAGGGTTAATTAAATTAGTATAAATCTGACTTAATGACTGAATATCTGTTCTACGATTTACAGACTTGGAGTCAGGTTTTATGTCATCTTTTATAATGATTGGTTTCCTCAGTAGAAATATCGACATTTTTGTAATCGAATTGATGATTATAATGGAAGCAGTGTTTAGGAAGGGCGGTGGAATGTTCAAAATTTTCGTTTCTTGTACTATACTTATGACCATACATTCTTTTTTGTAAATATTGTTCAGAGATTCCTGTATAAGTCCCATCGCAATCTTAACAATTTAATTTGTATACTATGTCGGTTTGTTTACCTTTAGGTATTGGTGTTAGAATTGAAAAATATTTCCCAACACAGTTAGTAGGTTTATGCGTAACATTTATATCATACTATTCTGAAAAAATTCAATTTTTCTCTGAGGTCTCCGGAATGTATGATAATGTTATAAAATTATCTGTATTACCGATTATGTTATTTATGTATGACGTTCCATTTTAGATTTTATTTATTCTTTCTTTAATGATGGGAATGAAAAATGATTTTGAGTAGCCATTCATTTCCAGTGTGTTACGAAAAATTTTCAAATTTTTGGGACGGTCCTCTGGTTGGAACAACATAACCTGTAAGGCTGTTTATAACGTTTTTTTTCTAAGTTGGTACAACGGAATTGAAGTGAAGATAACGTTGAGACCAAACTTTTTTAGTAAACCACGAAGTTTCTATTTTTCCATCTGCATCATGCCCAATGTTCATATCTTCATGTTTTTGTTCACTTCTATTTCACAAGTAAATTAAAGTTTACAGTGGAAATTGTTAAACTTATTAATCACGTCTTTGGTTCACCAGGTTGAACAGTGACAACACGTCCTATAGTCTCAGACAGCGGTTTTGCCCTTCTCATTGGGCTCATCAGTGAGACGAGGCAGACGTGAAGTCACTGGTCAACCAACTTCGGAGTGATTTTAATAAATCACTTTCAAAGTGTTTGGCGAACCAGAAGTTCCAACTCCATCTGCCGGAAAGCAGATGTCCCACTGAGAAAGCAATTCACAATGCTACGCATTGATAAAGAAGAATTCAACAGACAAAGCCTTAACACACGAATTGTGTTAGTAATTCATTATGCATTGTTTGTCACCTCGCGGCAGTATTTCCAACCATTTCCCCGTCGATTCCTTGAATCGCGAGAATTCTTCTTTATCAATGCGTAGCATTGTGAATTGCTTTCTCAGTGGGACATCTGCTTTCCGGTAGATGGAGTTGGAACTTCTGGTTCGCCAAACACTTTGAGAGTGATTCATTAAAATCACTCCGAAGTTGGTTGACCAGTGACTTCACGTTTGCCTCGTCTCTCTGATGAGTCTAATGAGAAGGGCGAAACAGCTGTCTGAGACTATAGGACGTGTTGTCACTGTTCAACCTGGTGAACCAAAAACTTTGTCTGTTGACTTGTAAGACACGAATTGTGTTAGTAATTCACTATGCATTATTAATCACGTATTAAACTTTATCATTAGGAACACACATTAGGCAATCGTCTATATACCGTTTAAAGAAAACGAGTTGTAAATCTAATGAATTTATAACAGATTTACTCTAAGCATTCCATTACTAGGTTGGCAATAGTAGCTGAAATGGGATATCCCATTGCTGTGTCGAATATTTGCCCAAAATATTGCTCACCTAGATGCATCCTAAACAAAACTTCACTGCATTTATAAATTCAGATTGATCGAGAGGTGTGTGGTTTCTTCTAATCTCTGTCCAATGCTTTTCAATGCCAAAACGACGAGTATATTTGTGAATAAAGAAACAATATCCAAAGAAATTAATAGATGATCTACGGGTACGGATTGATTTTTTATAAATTCAATAAAATGCCACAAGTGTTTCACATAAGTTTCATTCAAATTTATATTGTTGATAGATTTTATAAAAATTTTGATAAATTGTAGGTAGGCGCTACAATATTACTTACAATGGGTCTTAAAGGTATATCACTTTTATCTAGTTTTGGAAGCCCATAGAAAATAATAAGCATATGTGTTAGTGTGACCTATTTCCCGAGAATTGTATATACAAATCATTCTCAAGTCGTGTTATTGAAAAATAAAATCTCTTGTGGAAATTAGACAAAAAATTGTTCTGTTTCGTTTTATTAAATGGATTGCCATAAAATAAATAATTAATTACTTTCTCTGATTAATTGTATATATTTTTCAAAGCCAGCTTTGACTGACTCACTTTAAATATTCCAAAATCATTACAGAAAACGTTAACACAAAATCAATTAGATATATTATGCAAAAATAACACATCGTTTAATAGACCATACAGTTTCAAGTCAACTAAAGTAAAAATAAACAAGGGGAGTGCATGAAAAAAAACATAATAATTGAATTCCAAGTTACGCTGATATGAAGGTTAAAACTTATTATATTTAGACACACTGAATAAACTCTTATAAACACAGTTGTGCATCCTTAATCATGAATTGAAATTCCGTAAGATTACCTCATATAGCTTTGCCGTTATCACAGTTTTTCGTTCGAGAGTTTTCATTTTGTAGTTGATTGGGTAAGTCTTATGAAAAGTGTTGATTACTAATAGCTACATACCTTCATCAATGGACATTCCCATTTCGGCTTTATAGTCTTATATATTTGATAGAAAGGACTGGTAACATCCCCCTGGATTGTGGTGCAATAATCCGAAATTGTAATGGATTTGTAAAGTGCACACTTAGGTTTTTCTGAGTTGTCACAACGGGTTATATCTAATTTCAACTAAAAAAAATTACATGCATGTACACATTATATTCATATGGATCATCACTCATTAGATTTAAATTCTACTAATATCGCCTAACATGGAAATTATAAATAATTAATATCATATTAAAGAACTAGTTTCATTAGGCTTAATTTTGGCACACGAGTTTCAGCGGTGAACCTTAACTCAGACGGTCACACAGGTATTTTTTAACTCGACACAAACTCAGATGGTTATTAGCTATAGATCCTGATGTACTTCATACTTAGAGTATATAGAGTGTTTAACAAAATTGTCAAATATTTTTGGTTGTTGATTTAAGATAATAATATAATTATTAAATTTGTTATCAAAACTCTCACACGCATTTGTGGTCCTCTGGAAACTTCCTGTATTTGCAGCCCAAATGTCTGAAGGAAATATTGTGGTGTCTACCATATAGTCGCAAGATTGATGTAATCTGAGATCGGCTGGCATGTCGGCATACAATTCGAAAACAAACACTCCACTTCGATCTTTGGATATAGATATGTTAAAGAAGATCTTTTAACCATTTTCCGATTTCTGTTTTGTCTCTATATTTCAAACAGACCCAAATTTTGAATTTCACGCCACCATGCTTAGGGGAAAGAAGTCGAATATCGATCAGCGTCTAATATCGATCATCTTAATTTTACCCAACCCTACATACCTATCAAATGAAACAATAAGTGCTGCCATCTCTTAAGGTACATGCAAATTACCAACAGCAACAACGGGCAGTTTCATTGCAACGCCGAGTGTGTACGGCCACAAACAGTTTTTGGGCAATTTTTTTGTTATTTTTCCGGTTCATTTAGATCCGAAGCCCGGAACAAGTAGAGATCCAGACCCATCGTGTCCATCAAGCAGACATGATGAAATGGATATGCGACAAGCTACACCGCCACTGGAAGCCTGTAACAAGAAGCCACTTGCGCGAAAGAGACGTCAACGAAGGACATCTTCCAGTAATTCTTTTTCATCAGCAATAACAGAAGTCTTCGACGATAATGCAACCGATGATGGAGACAAGACCGTTCAATTAAAGAGCACATCTTTAGAAGACTTTCATCAGAAACCCCGATTAACAGAAAAACCACGCCCTAAGAGAAAGAAACAATCATCTCAAATACTAACGTCCACTCCGCTGCAGGCATCTTTGGAGGAGAAGGAAGAAAAGAAGGAGAAGAAGAAAGTTGAAGAAGCTTCAAGAAATTTATTTCAAAAAGGAAAATCGGTACGAAGAGCAGGAGCTAAAAAACAAATCAAGAAGTTCAAACCTGAACAACATGATGGGGAGCCTAAGGAAGTGAATGAGTTATGTCCAATATGCGTGGAAACTGGTACAGCAGATGAACTGTGGTGGCGGTGTAGATCATGTGGCAATTGGCTTCATGCTGCCTGTTCTGCAGTATCTCGGCCAGAAGACCTGGATTCGTGTGAAGCATGTCAATAGACGTTGATCGATATTACTCTCATATATGATCGATATTAGCCGACTATAGGATGGATAATATCGATTAGTAATACCTTCGTTTTTTATATTTTTATTTTTTTTCTGATTAAGATACAGAGGATTTGTTTGTGTTATTATGTTCTTGGGATAATAAAGTTTATGTTCAACACATAAAATAACAGAGTTTTGTGAAAGTGTTGTTTTTGTCGTACATTATATCTCAAGTGATCGATATTCGACCCCTTTCCCCTACGCCAAATGAAAACTGCATCCTATGATTTCCGATAATAAAGAAAGTTTCCAAATACCATCACAGTCACACAGATTCAGTCGTTGGTCATTTCTGTATTCATATTTTATTTATTTTCTTTGATATATTTCAACATTTACATTCAACCATCTGAGTTCATGTGCGGGATTAGAACACCCCCACGGTATAATCCTATCAGGTACTTTACCGTCTCATTTCATGTCCGTCCTGTTTGAAACGACCGCGTAGCGGGAGCATAAAATGCCTAACAAAACGATATTTTCTACAGTATTTTTTCGATTCTGCTTATTCTTAATGAAAAAATCAAAAATTTTGAACAAACTTAACGGATCTTTAGTTTGATTTTGTTTTTCTTTGATTATGAACAAACATATTACTTATCCTATTGCCTTTTTTATGGTTATCGAGTACCTGGGTTTATATGTTCATCATCAATCAAATAATTATCCATTATATTCCCAATATTAGACTTCGAAATAACATTTCGAACTTCCTGTAGAACAAAATCTTCGGTAACATTTTCAAAATCGATTTCTGGTAGAATATAATTTTCGATGTTCATAAATGATATATCATTCTCTTTTGATTCATACTGTTTCTTGATACATTTTTTATCAACATAAATCGCGTAAATGATCGTTCGGCGTTGATAAACATACAACAAAATTCCAAGTGTAATCTCAATATTTGGAAACGTCGCATGGAAGTTATTACTGTATTTATTTATCCATGTACATGTAATTAAACTCATTAACTATAATCAATTTCAAAAGTTGATCTATGCATGAGACCCCTAAAAATTCGGATTATAAAAATCCTCATTTTAGGAAATCGCACAGGGTAATTTGGTTCCCTAAACGAGTGCCCTAAATTGTCTTATTGAACCCAGAATGACTGCCTTCTGCATCCGGTCTATCAATATCGGCGTCGAGTTCTTAACGAAATGATATTCAAGTCCGAATGCAGCGAAGACCGAATTCCGCCCAAAACACCGATGATCAGAACTACTAATATGACCTTGTGACCTGGGTATAGTATGCGGAGCTCGAACAGGAGATCTTGATACGTTGTCCAATTTTCCTCCTCTTGTCGAGACCATTTTCTTCGCCGGAGCAGAGAATTCGATGACATAGATAGTTCGTCTTTGTTCATCGAGGAGAACAACGTCAGGCCTATTTGCTTGTAAGGACCTGATGGTCTTAAACGGGTAATTCCAGTAGATCTGGCATTTCTCGTTTCCGACAACGAACTCAATATCTCTAGGCATGTAAGGCGAGTGCCTTAGATGGTAATACACCCCCCGTAGGGCCGTAGTATGACGATGGGTGTACGTCTGGCCGCCTTTGCCGGACATGCCGACAGCAGGTGGAAAAGCGTCTCAGGCGCCTTTCGACAGGCCCTGCAGCTGATATCAGGAACCTTCACACCCATCACGTTGCGGCGATAGATCAAGGTGTTGATTATGCCATCTGGACAAGCTGCGGTAAATCCCTCGGTCTCGTATGTAAGCCCGGCTGACCTTAGCTCAGCCTGGTTGACAAGCCGAGCGTTCCGATCTTTTGGTAGAAAATACCATGTATCGGCTGGTCAACATGCCGCCTGATGATAAGATCTTGCTCCGTGGCGGAGAATGAATCATTTCCGCCTACTACCTTTTGTAATTTTTTTCGGAATCGGTTCATTCGTTAGCGAGAAATTCGAATGTTGAGAAAACTGAATATTCGCTGTCGTTTCCTTGAATCAACAACAAACAATATCGATGAGAATACAATTAATAACAAAATTGCTCAAAATGACTTCTACCTACTTCCATACAATAATACAGTAGACTTTCGAAACCTTTCCTTACATTATTCAAGATGTCCGGGCTCAGCAATCAGCATTCCCGAACAATTCTCTGTTGCAGCTCTGCAAGATTTGGAGGCTCAGTAGCATAAGCTTTGGACTTCAGGTGTCCCCACAGAAAGAAATCCAACAGTGTGAGATCGGGTGATTCAGCTGGCTCACTCCACTGGACCCCTTCTGCCGATTCAACGCATTGGAAAACGTTCGTCCAAAAACTATCTCACGCGAACATCGAAATGTGGGGTGCACCATCCTGCTGGAACGTTATTTCGTTTTCTAATAAATGGTCATCATTTACCGAAATTTGCGTAATCATAGGATCTACACATTCTTGTAATAGATTTAATGAAAGTATGTGTCTCCATTAATATTACCTTCAATGAAGAATGATTCAACAATATAATTATCAGGGATTCCGGCCTCAACATTCAATTTTTGTGGAGTTTGTGAATGTGTTTCCATCACCAAATGAGGATCCACATCGCTACAGTAACGACAATTATGTCCATTTACTTCGCCAGTCAACATGAAAGTACACTTGTCTGAAAAACATGTATTCTATAGTAGGTTTGGATTATTGGTCAATTTCTTGCCGAATTTCTCACAAAGCTGGAGTCGACGATCAGGACCGTCTTTGTTTGATTCGTGAACTAGCGTTATTTTGAACGGATGGAATTTGTGGGTTTTCAAAATCCGAATAACACTAGTAGCTGATGCCCCAGACGCTCGAGCTACTAGTCTGATAGATTGTCGATTATCCAATGGTACATGTCCTAAAACAGCATATTCAACTGCTTCATTTCTGACAGGATGGAATACTTCATGTCTTCTGTTGCGAACAGAACCTGAAGTTCTGAATTTATCCATTAACTGTTCAGCGTATTGATGGCTCACGTTGTGGTCTGGATAATTCGTGTTATGAATTCTTGCAGCAGCTTTAGCACATTCATTATATCGATAGTAAGTTGCAACAATTTCTATTCTTTCTTCAGTAGAAAAAAACATGTTGGAACACGGTAAACAAAGGTGAATAAATAGTAATTCTTGACGAAGTGACAGTGACCAACTATCTTCCTTTTGTTCTGCGATAACTAGCTCCAACCAAAACTACACTTGCAGGAAAAACTAACGGTGTCGTCCATTTCGGAACGTTTACTCGGCCACTCATTAAGTGATTTCAAAGACTGTCTCAGTTTTTCCACGTTGCAAAAAATTTCTTGATTTGCCTAGTTTACATGTTTTTGTGTACATCCTACAAATGTATAAGAGCTGCGACAGAGAATTGTTCGGGAATGTCGATTGCTGACCCCGGACATCTTGAATAATGTAAGGAAAGGTTTTGAAAGTCGACTGTATCATTGTATGGAACTAGGTGGAGTTCACTTTGAGCAAATTATCTATTGATTGTGTTCCCATTGTTCGTTCGATATTGTTCGTTGTTGATTTCCTCAATAAAAGAAACGACAGACGATTTTCAGTTTTTTCTTAAATAAAATGTTGAACATCGAATTTCTCGAAAACGAATGAACTAATTTCGAACAAAATTATAGAGGTAATAGAGTGAGAAGAGACCTTTCAAATGATGTATCGTTATGGGAGGTAGCTGCCGACCGCAAGAGGGTGAAGTTTCGGGTATGAATTTTATATCAAAATTAGACCTCCTAGAAACACAAATTGAGGTATTCTACGAAATTTTCAATCATACGTCCGTTTCTGACTCACAGGGGGGTAAAGTTTTCGTTGAAACGCCCCTTATAGATAGCAATGATGCCTTTCCAATCCAGATCGATCAGTGACGACACAAACTTATTCCAGACCAGGTTCCAGGCAGAACAATCTCTGATGAAGGTTATAATCGGCCAACAACATGTAAAAAAGACCATAATATTTCACGCCATTCATGGAAAGATGTCACACTAAGAAATCAAGTAATGTACTACATTGACTGACAGATTTACCGAACTTCACAAAAGTTACGGGAAAGTGAGACTACTTGAGTGCGACACCAAACCAAACCAATGTAAGAGAATTAGAAACAAATGAAAATGAGATAAATTAGTATATTCATATAATCATTCCTTTATAATTCTCTTACATATATAGACATGTTCTCATCTAATCGTTTCAAAATGGAATGTGAAACCATAGCTAAAATATATACAATTAGCTGCAGAAATCTTAAATTTTTGCTAGAGTCGTTGGTTAATAATCTACATTTATCAATGATACCGTCGCTCATCCCCTTGAATCATGATTAATTCTCTGAAACAAGCTCTAATGATGGAAGAATTTATATAAAACTCATTTCAAAGAAGCATTAATTTTGTAGAGCTCTTTCAATGAAATCCTCTGTGAAATTACCTCGAGAGGTGTAGTTATATCCTCTTTAACTACAATCGTAGCATTCAGGAATCCCTCTTCTAGTTGTTCTTGTTGTTCGATATCGAATCCTGTATATTCAATTGGTAATTTTCTTGATCCTTTACAAATGCCAATAAAGTCGTCAAGTCTAAATTGAAAATGCTGAAAATGTTATAACGTTTTATAGTAACATAACTTTTTCTGTATACAATCAATTATATATTTTCCTATCTTCAATTATGAATTAACTAATGGAACTAAAAAATTCGTGGAAATTTCATCACACGTTCAAAGTGTTATCAAGTCATAAATGTCAAAATATGACTAGTATAACAATGAACAATATAAATTCAAACCCACCCATTTTATAATGCTTTCTAGCATCATCAGTATTATTCATTGAATGAAAAATAATAATAATAATATAAAAAATATGCAGTAGAAGAACGAAGTTATATGATCAAATATTACAAAGAAGAATGCTGATTGAAACAAAAAAATTAATTTCGGATGCATATTATTTTTTGTCAGTTATTGCTATCCCTGTGCCGAACTGAGCAGTCACGGCAAATGTTTGGATCATAGAGATATAAGGCTAGAGTACATGACGGAGTCGGAACAGCGGTAACCAGGTGGAAGACAGAAGACAGAAGAGTCTTGTTCGGCCAGAAAGAGATATCCGAAGAACAAATGACTTGCTGAATCCGAAGCTATCCTCTGTTCTTATGTATCCATAGTTTATGGTTTGGACTTACGTCGTTTATGGTACTTCGCTATTGTTGATAAAGATCTATAACACATCGGACATCGGGTCTTGGCATCCATGCTTATGTACAAATATTGCAAAATTAAACACTGCTGATATCACTTCTATGTGCAACTTCCGTTATTCGAGTTTCAGGGTTATTACACCACCTTCAAAAGATATTCAAATACGAGTAACGGAAGATACAAATAGAAGTGATATCATCATAGTAGTGATTAATTTTACACTATCGATAAAATTTCATATCTGATAGTAAAGGGCGAATAGATACACTTTTTATAATAATATACAAGTTGAATAGGCCAGATACAAATAAACTGTGACGGCCATATGTGTACTCAAGTTCAGATTGTATGTTATTGATCAAACAATGCGAGAAATCGCTGCTGTTTTCCAATCTGTTATTTGCACTTTGTGGAGATTATGCGGGAATTCAGTGGAACGTAAATCTTCGGGTACTAAGACATAAGCGCCGTAATCTATCACTTCAAATATTGATGCTAATGAGCAAGACAGTGAAGCGGACAAGAGCGCTGTATATAATTGTGATAGAGCAAAAGTTTCAGAAAACCAACCATATGCTAAATATGTACATTTCGCGCAGACGCCTCAAATTTAATCATTTCGTTAATGACTGTGAAATCTGTATCAGGAAATAGTTTGTCTCATCTCACCCATCCCTTCGACTGCTTGTTATGCCATTGGGTACAAGCGCACATCTAGTGTCAGCGGTGAATTGTTGGGAAAGACAGGCATTCGAATTTTTTTGAAAGATTTGAAGTCATAAGAACGAGATAAAGTTTCAGAACTTCGCCCTTTTATAGAGTGAAGTCTGATAGGAAGATGTTCGGGAGGTCTCGAGCTTGGCTATTAAGGGGTGACTAGCTTGTGGCCATCTAGTTCTCCCACCTGGCTCCATTGGATGATATAGGAGCTCTATGTGAGAAGGCGGTAAGAAGTGTATCATCATCTGCAAAGTTGTTGACGGGGCAAGAGATTACTCCCAACAGTACGTTAATATGGAGCAAAAACAAAGTTGGTGCCGAAACATATCCCTGTGAAACCATTGCGTTAAGAATCATTGTATCGGAGCAGACTCCATCAACCACTACATGAAGTGATCTAACTGAGGGAGAAATAATGAGGCACAGAGTTGAGACGGTAAACCATGTGACAGAAGCTTCCGAAGAAGGCCTTGGTGCCAGACTAGGTCAAATAGTTTGGAGAGATCCAATGCTACAGTTGAAGATTCTCGATATTTTCCAATGAATTTCTCTCATACATATGTTACGTAGGCAAGCAGATGATGGCAGCAATATCAGGAGATTCCTTCCCTTGTAAATCCAGAGTTCAATTGTCTGCAAAATTGGAAGTGAAATTTCTTCCAGTTGCTTTGGAGACAGTTCAAAACCAACTGGAGCCATTCTAGCATTCGATAAGTTTTCATCTCATTTTGGCATTACATGCCTCTTTCTAAGCGTCTATTGCATGATTGCTAATATTACTGGCATCACCATATTCTGTTCTGGCCTCCAGGCATATGTTCCCGCTTCAACGATATATGTTGTTTGTTTTACGGCTCTAGAACAAATTTTATTGAGTTCACCAGATGATGGTGATTCATGATGATGTGGGGTATGTAAGTTCCCATTCCCAGCTTGATGATATATGAGATCTGTATGGCTTATTGCGTCTCGTCAGATTCAACAGTCATACTTCTCCAAGGAAAATCGGAAAAGAACATGCGAAGACCATCCCAGGCGACTGTGCGTGGAGGTGTTGAATTGGTTTGTTGAGTGATATAAGGATAGATCACACCTTTTTTGTCATTGGCTCGAAATGAGACATGTTGATTGGAGTATAGAGTATTAAGAAAGCTTGTTGAAATTGAATAATCGAACATGGTCGTCTCACAAGATCGGGTTGATATTAAAATTGCTAACTGGATTCTCCATTAGTCGGAATCAACCTTTAAAGTGTCATAATGTCGTGAGGGGTACATACCAATATATCAACGACAAATAAAAAGGTAGAAATACTTGTAGTTATTCAGTTTCTTCAACAATGGAGTGTTCATATGTTTGGTAAGTCTAATTTTACCAGCAGTATACAAATATTAAAAAAAAAGTTTAGAAACTGCACACGATTATTTTATTTCCGTGATTCAATAGATAATCAAGGAGAAAAGCCAGTGCGAATCTACACTTTCAATGGATTTTACAGACGCGGAAGATTTTCATGCCGAAAAAAATCCCAGTATTTTCATTTTGATTGATAATAAGATGTGTTTAGTGCAATTATTTCCGCTCAGATTAAATCCAATTAAAAGCCTTCATTACTGCTTACCTTTTCTTGCTCGGGTGCCAAGCTTCTTATAAAATCAGTTTGAATCGATATTATTAACAGCAATATGTTAAACTTGCTCAATGTTCTAGATTGCATTTTTTGCAGCAGGTAGGTTCTCTGCGTTTTGCAAATATAATACTGAATTTTTATTTTGCTCAAATAATATATGTAAATTATATGATACCGTTCGCTTTTTATAACCTATTGTTGAGATATCAACACATAAACATATAAACGAACAGTTATAATCTCCATATGTAAAATAGATGAATATTATAACCACTTTTAGATGACTATTTGAAAAAACTAGAAGAAAAGGGAAAGCTTTTATTATTCAAAAATCTGAGTGATTCAATTATCTACAGTTCTCATCTTCAAGAGTTGAAGTGATCTATATATGGAGATCTAGAGTAGAACGATTCGGAAAATTCGTAGAGACGGCGGAGGAAACATTGAGAATACACCCAAAATATTTCCGTTGTTGTTATAATTCCGGTTTCTACGGAATTGACCTCACCTTTGTTATTTTCGATGGAACATCCTATTTTACACTCAATTTTTGAATTCCTCTAATGATTCTGATTCATATTCATGTATATCATACTCTATATACCCAAAATTAACCGTTTTTGAGTTATTCGATTTTTTCTACAAAAGTGACAATTGCAGCTTACTTTACATACAGATAAAAAATAACAAAGGTAACGTCACTTCCGAAGAAACTACAATTGCCACAATTACGATCACTATGAATAATTAATTATTGCCATTTGTTTCTATAGCCTCCTAAGTTCAATCATTGTTTTTCCGTATTTCACCACTATAATCAGGGAAAAATTGTAATAATATTCTAATTTGATTAGCTAAATTTCTTAGGCATTGTAGGTTTAATTTTGTATTCCATCACGGTAGATCAGGAATGCATACGAACAGTTTTTCTGTTTACAATACTTGTAAAATCAATTTGATAATTTAAAATTTAATCACATTTGAACTTAATCTGCATTTATATATTCATTGAATAAATCCGCAGTCCTCCTATTCCCTCTGTCTGAGTTCCTGAGACTTCTTGTTGTTGTTCAAAATTACTATCAAGATAAGTCATTTCTAGGGAAATTGAGAACATCCACAAGATCACAACCGACCATCTCACGAACTTTCCAATTCAAGAGTACCAGCATTGTTTTGAACAATTTGTACAGAGTCCCCAGCTATTGTTGCCTCAGGTGTGAACTACGTTGATCGTCTGAATGTTAATTATTCATAAAAGCAGATATTTTCAAAGGCGTATTTAATAGTAAATGTCTAGAACGGTAAAGGAAGTTTTACTCATCGATGACAGATGACCCTGTAGTTGATCACACTTAGTTAATATATGATTCCAATCAATAAGCTTTTTATTATGAAATTATAACAATTAAAAAATAATCGTAATTTTGAAAAAGGTATAAAGGACAAAACTTCATCCTAAAGCCCTTATCATTTCCCAACAACGCTTTCAACTAACTACCACTTCGCAAATACGACATCACAGCTTCTCCCCCGCAAGGTTTGCTCCTGAAATTCCTTGAGAAAGCGAACGTGTCTTCCCGAACAAGTAACTCTTGGAAACAGATCAGATTCCATTGGAGGTACAATAGAATGATCCCTATGACCAGTTGAATTATTGACTTTGTTGGAATCCCTCAATTGACTAAAAAAAGTCTATTTCAACCAATCTATCGAAAAGGCTTTTCTTATTATCACTGCCAAATAGTATATTAGAAAATCTGTTTCATTAGGATGGTTTCGGAAAAACGTCCAATCAAACGAGTTCTATATACTATTTTTTCTATTCCGATTTTTTAAAACGTGTTTTCAATAAGTTTTAAATTAACTCAGTTAATCTTCAGCTTAGGGTTTTTCTCTTCGATTGAAAACAGATTCATTACATTTAAAGTATCCATTTGAAATTCCTATTAATTCGACAGATGTGAAATTTCTTTGCGCTTCTTGGAGTTATTTTAATTTTGATCACAATTTTGTATGAAATTAACGCAGATATTTTGATGGGTGGGGGAATGGGGGATAAAATAGCCACCCTAAGGTTAAATTTTTTTTTTCAATGACAAAATATTGATAAGAACAAAAGAAATTTTGGTATCAGTTAATTTCGTCATTTAGCATTATGCAAATCAATTAACTAGGTTTCACTTCGATTACTTAAAAAAACATAACTTCACCGCAACCCTACCAAGTGGCCACTTTGTTCTATGGGATAGGGCAAAATAGCCTCAGAATGGCTACTATGTCCGACATAAGAAAAAACTATTATTTCGTTTACTTACAGACATCACAAATGAACATTGTCTTCTTCATCGCACAAGCACAAGCCTCGTGTGTCCATCGTAGACAACTGGAGCATTTTATCCACCCTTCGTTTCCTTTTGACTTAGCATAAGAGTTCCCATTGAACAAGCACCCAGTATCAATGACGTCACTGTCATCAGAGTCCTCAAACAAAACAAGCTTAGTAGTTGATTTTGATTTGCGCTTCACCTCAACTTTTTTTTCTCTACTTTCACTTTTTTATGGTTTGGCATACTTCAAAAAGTATTCAAACCACTGTAAAATAACTCAGTTTGCATCAACCCTGAAGAGTGGCAGGAAAAGGCTGTATCAAGTGGAGCACCATCTTTGAGTCCTTCTTTCATACGCTGCCTGGGAAATATGATGAAAGGAGATAAATGGGGCGGAGGTAAGAGAGCCCACTTGCCGTCTACCTTTTAATGCAAACATTTTTGAGGATTCTGACTGGATAGTTAAAAGCCTCGTTTCGACGACATTGTAAATCCTATGTGAAGGATACAAGTAGCTTTTCTGAATGTCTTCCACAATGTCGAAGAATTTTGGGAAATTTGTCACAAAAGATGTTGGGTCTTGCTGCTGAGGTCACTTTGGGTTTTCTCAAAGAAGTTTCAGGATGGCGCTTTCTAAAACCGGTAACCCAATATATACCAACTAATTTATTTTAATGGTTGATGGTGTTAGGAATAGTAGTATTCTTTACTGCCAGTTGGTAAGCAAGGCTACTTAGATCTGCTACTGTAATTCCAAAAAAACGTATTTCCATTTTTAAAATTCAATTTATAAGCTGCTGTTCTTGTTCGTCATTAAAAACAGCACGATAGTGCCCAGGCATTTTTTGTAAAGGCAAGGTTGTTGATTTTTCTTCAGAACACGGTGTTTTAGAGTGTTCTGCGGTTCATTAAATTGCTTAGCCGCCGTTCGCCATGCCGTACCATCTTTTTTCACTGCGTGGATAGCTCGTTGCATCGCTTGACGATCCCAGATCTGCTGTCCACTCTTCCTTTGGTATTTCAACATTATAATTGAGTACGAAATTATGCTAAGAAATACTAATAAAGATTCTTGACCCATGTATGAATTAATACAAAATTCTCGGGAAATAGGTCACACTAACACATATATTTTTACCCTCGTCTTTACGTACGTTTCGGTCTCACGACCATCATCAGAAGACTTATTAATACAATAACCTGATTACTTAGAACTACTGTAATAACACAAAGCGTCCTTATCGCACAAATTTCGTTTAAATGCCAACGTCGCCGAAACGAACGGAAACATGAAATCGGAACTATAACACAGCAATGTTGCAGCGTAAAAATTAAAAATCCACTATTAAGTAGAATTAACAACAAATACGTACACATTTCATAAATGTCTGCGAGAGACTAACAGACAAAGAGTTCTATCCTCTTTGCTAACAGACGAGACCATCTCAAGTGTTCATTTAAGCGCCAGATGTCATAATTTATTAGGTGATAAAAGAAGGTCTCTGGCCTCTGAGAAATACTTTATACAATTCTACCTGAAGTAAACTTTTACATTATAAGGACGTAAGTAGGAATTTGCAAGAATATTAATTAATTAAATTAGTGTAAATATGACTTAGTGTTTGAACGTCACTCCTATGATTTACGGACTTGGAGTCACGTTTTATGTGAATCATCTCCAGAATAGATCTTTTATAATAATTGGTTTCCTTAGTTAAAATATTAACATTCTTGTAATCAAATTGATGGTTATAATCAAAGCAATGTTTAGCAAGCGCGGTGGAATTTTCTAAGTTTTTGTTTCTTGTGCTATACTTATGTCCATACATTCTTTTTTGTAAATATTGTTTAGAGATACCAGTATAGGTCCCATCACAATCTAAACAATTTAATTTGTATACTGTGTGGGTTTGTTTATCTTTAGGAATTACAGGTTCTAGATTTGAGAAATATTTCCCAACACAGTTAGTAGGTTTATGCGCTACATTTATATCATACTTTTTCAAACATTTCTTAATTTTCTTAGGTCTCCGGAATGTATGGTAAAGTTATATAATTGTCTGTATTACCTTTTACGTTATTTTTATATGACGATCCATTATAAATTTTGTTTATTCTCTCTTTAATAATAGGGTTGAAAAAAGTTTTTGAATAGCCATTCAATTCCAGTGTATTACGAACAATTTTTAGATTTTTGGGACGGTCCTCTGGGTGGGACAATTTAACCGCGCGGTCTGTAAGACTGTTTATGACGCTTTTTTTGAAACAAGTTGGTGCAACGGAATTGAAGTGAAGATAGCGTTGAGACCAAACTTCTTTAGTAAACCACGAAGTTTTTATTTCTCCATCTGCATCATGCCTAATGTTCATATTTAAGACATTTATGTTTTTGTTCACTTCTATTTCACAGGTAAATTGAAGTTTACAGTGGAAATTGTTAAATTTATCAATCGCGTACTGAATTTTGTCATTGGGAACACACATAAGGCAATCATCTACATACCGTTCAAAAAATATGGGCTGAAAATCTAATGAACTTATAACAGATTCCTCCAGGCATTCCATAACCAGGTTAGCAATGGTAGCAGAAATAGGAGATCCCATAGCTGTGCCGAATATTTGTCCAAAATATTGTTCACCGTACTGAAAATAAGTGCATTCTAAACAAAATTTCACAGCATTCATAAATTCCGATTGATCTAGAGGTGTGTGGTTTTTAATCACTGCCCAACGTTTTTTGATGCTATTCAATGCCAAATCGACTGGTATATTTGTAAATAAAGAAACAACGTCCAAGGAAATTAGTTGATGGTTTACGGGTACGGATTGATTTTTTATAAATCCATCAAAATGCCATGAGTCTTTCACATGAAATCCACTATTTCCTATTCTATTATTGATCGATTTTGATAAAAATTTTGATAAATTGTAAGTAGGCGCTCCTATATTACTAATAATGGGTCTTAGAGGTATATCAATTTTATGTAGTTTCGGAAGCCCATAGATATAAGGTGCTTACCCATTATGGCAAATTAATTTAATTTTTACGCTGCAACATTGCTGTGTTATAGTTCCGATTTCATGTTTCCGTTCGTTTCGGCGACGTTGGCATTTAAACGAAATTTGTGCCATAAGGACGCTTTGTGTTATTACAGTAGTTCTAAGTAATCAGGTTATTGTATTAATAAGTCTTCTGATGATGGTCGTGAGACCGAAACGTACGTAAAGACGAGGGTAAAAATATATGTGTTAGTGTGACCTATTTCCCGAGAATTTTGTATTAAGAAATACTAATAATATCGAAAGAATGCCTTGGTTCATTGTGTTCAAATAAAACCACATTGTAACGTTTGGATACAACAATATATACCGGTATAAATTTGTATGTATTTATTGATATTGTCCATATAAACTACAATAGATTTTACGTCTCTTTGAAACCATTCCATAAATACGACTCTAAAATTCAAACAGCTAACGCAACCTCCTAGTTTGACACAAACGTTTATTGCTAAAATCAAATTCTTTTGAGGTGTTATCATGAGTTGGATGTATTTGCAACTTGTACTGAGGCATAATAATGACATCAACAAGTTGAAAAGCATAAGAATTTCGAATAAATTCCGAACTACTAATCACAATAGCACCTAACATCGATCTGATGATGAATGTAAACTATTCGAGTATATGGGGCATTTGTCGGTTCGTGACAGCACTGTATGCGTAGCCAGTGACTTTGCGCGCCATGACCACTTTTCCCCCTTCCCCTACTCCTGCCAAATTGAGGAAAATAGTTGGAATATCTGTAGGTAACTTGTTACCAACACAAAATCCCGTACCCCATTCTTTCAGTAATTTGCATAAGGTTATGATGATACTCATGATTGTTCGTCAATACTAACTTCTAAACACTAAAGTGCACTAGAATTGTATGGCTATAACGATACGCATTTGAGTATCGTTATAATGTCATAAGCGTCGCGGGATAGAAAAAAGATATTATAGATCACAAAACTTCATCCCATCATTTCCTAGAAACGCTTTTAGCATAGACATTTGATAAGTATTTGCCACTGTGAAAATACGACACCACACACTCTGTAACACATATATCCCTGTCAATACAAATGGAATTTCTCATGACAGAGTATAATTTCATGTTTCTTCACGCCTTCAGCTGATTCTATTAATTTGAATTATGCATTAAGTCTTGAAACTTGGGGAATGGCATCATGGCGCCGAACTGTTTCTACGCGTATGACGTACGTCTATGGGCGATGCGTGCGAACAGGTAGTCTATCTATGTATATAAAAGAGAAGTACCATCAACTCAATCACCCATCACGATATCTTCTAAATTATAGAGCCGACAGACTTGAAACTTGGCAGGCATGTTCCTTATACGACGTAGGCATCCGCTGAAAACGGCTTTTCCATATTTCAATTCTGAAGGGACATCGACTTCATTTATTGATGGGTGAGACTGTTCGTGAGAGTAAGTGATATATTAATAGTCAGGCAATTTCCGGAACAAACCACGTCATTACAAAGATATCCCTGTTTATTCAAATAAACTGTCATGACATATAGTATAATATGACGTCTTGTCGCGCCTTTAACTGTTTCTAATCATTTCAATTTTGAAACCTGGACCGCCGGCATCATTTGCTCCTGTTTCCTTTGCAAATTTAACCAAACCAACGACATTAAAATCGTACATACTTCAGAATTTATTGAATTATTCGAGGAGTGTGGATTATTTTAACAAATTATCCAATCTAACAATATTCAGACTTTGATAAACCCTTTGTTCAACCGCAGACGCATCAAATGTCGCAGTTGGAGTCGCGTAATCATGATTAAACGAAAGACAAGATGTGTTAAGAACACCATCTGCGAGCACAATGAACAGAATATTAGAATCACCTGATCCAAAGTACTCAGATACTTTATTAGATGATTTAACATTAATAAATTCACATATGTTGGACACCTCATCAAATAGTTTAGATGCAAATGTAAATTTAGTGCCAAAACAAGGAATAAGGAATCCCAATATCTGAAGATGCAATCGAAATGGAACCCAATCAATAATTTATAATAAGTGTTGCAATAAACCCACGATAAGTGAAACACGTTAAAGTAGGAAATCATAATAAATACATTGTACAAATTTCGAAACACATTGATAAACAAATGAGGAAGAAATTATCAATTCCTTCAAAAGTTATACAGCAAGCAGCAAATAAAACAAATTATATCAAATTTGATAGTCAACAAACCTATAAAAACTTCGGCACAGTATGTATAAAAGGTTCAATGACAATTCACCAAAAATTATAAGTTGTACAAAAAACAGAATCCACCTTTTTGAAGTGGGAGATATTGCAAACATTATTAGAAATTATCACGAAGGAAAAACAAATCACCGAGGAATAAACGAAACTAATAACAAATAGTTGCGAAATACTATTTTACAAATAGGAAATATCAAGTCTCAATTTGTTCAGAAAAGAATGCAAAAATTACAATAAGGAAAAATATGATCTTGATCCACCTAAAATTTCTATCATGCAATAGAAAAACGGTGTAGACCATTTCAAATAATTCATGCTGATTCATTTGTACTAGGTATTGCTGTTTCTGCTAGCTTAGCCCACAAAGAACGAGTTACTTATAAATACGTGCTCAAAGACCTGAAAGTCTATTGAAGTACTTGTAATAATGAATTATTTCCAATAGGACATAGAGCAAAATTCATTGAATGATCTCTATGGGTAATTATAGATGTCTATAGCTTCTAATGTCCCTCAATAAGATTCGTCACAGTATTTTAGGAGAGAATGGCACGATTTTTGTTGTGTAATCGGTTTGTAAATCCATTGTCTAGCAATACTTTGTGCGTCTTCCTTTTCGAACAACATTTATATTCTTTCCAACTATCGATTTGACAGTGGAAGTGTCCTAAAGATGTGCGACAGTAATACATTTAACGTCCTAATCCGTTGTACGTAAAATCTGTAAAGCTCTTCCGAAATCGGTTTCTAACTAAACAGAAGACTTTCGAAAGTTCTTATAGTCGGTATTCCTTCCGTTTATACGAGGGCAAGGTGAAAAAGCCCTAAAAAATTGAAAAAAAAATGATTTATTTGGTCGACTTATCTTATTTCTCAACATAATCTCCTTCTAGCCCGATACACTCCATCCAAAGTTTTCAAAATTTCCCGATGCCTTCCAAATAATACGATTTCGGTAATCCTTCAAAATAGGCGTTTCTCTCAATGATGACCTCATCGTTGGAGCCAAATGTCTTTCCGCCGAGCCATTTCTCCAAGTTTGGAAATGGATAATATTCGCAAGGGGCCAAATCTGGAGAATATATGGTGGATGACGAACCAATTTGTAGCACAATACATGCAATTTTGCCATTGCGACTGCGGACCTATTCGCCGATGCGCTGTCCAAGTGAAAGAGCAATCTTTTCTTTGCCAAATGCGGCCACTTTTCCTCCACATTCCGTGGAATCGATCCAACAGCTCTGTATAATATATGTCGGTGATTGTCTTGCTTTTTTAAGTTAATTGATATTGAAGATATCGTGTGCGTCCAATACCATACCATGAATTTTATGGACGATTTCTGGCATTGTAACCTCAATTGGATGACCAGAACGTTCGTCGTCCTTTGTGGTCATACTATCACAACGAAAATCAGTAAACCACTTGTGAATCGTTCCAATCGATGTTGACTAGTCTCCATAATGTTTAACAAGTGATGCTTTGGCTTGCGTAATGTTTTTCTAGGCAAAAAATAATGTTTAACCTAGACGCGAAACCCACTCTTTTCCATGTCTACAAAAATCTTCAAGGTTGCTTGCTTACGATGGGTGTCAAATAAGATCTGAATGACATATCATATTTTAATGCGTTCTAGTTGTAAAATCATGAATGATACGGCACTGTATTGAGTCTTCGAAACATTAATTGTTATTTATTGATATTGATTTCTTCTGTATTCCAGAATTTAGTAATTTTTTCATCAATAGAATTTTCCACATCAATATTAAAATAGCTTGATTATTCAGTTGTACTTGTTGGTAACTTCAAATTTCCAACAATAACCCATCCTAATTTAGTCTCTTGTATTAACGGTAAATTATTGTTTCTAATTATTTGTCTTTTGCCCAATAGAGACCAAAAAACATTTGAACCAAGCAACATATCAATTTCTCTTGATTCATTGAAATGCGGATCGGTTAAATGTGTATCATCTGATATTCAAAATGTTCTTTACCAAACGAAACAAAAGGTGATTTATCTGTTATTACCGGAATAACCAAACAATTTATATTTGTGTTGAATTGAGAATTACAAGACGAAATGTTGACCTTGATTTGAGATTTTATATATTGCAGAGATTGACTCACTCCCTTTATTACATAATTGACCTTGATTGACTGAATTCCTAAAATATTGCTATTTTTTCCGTTATGAAATGACTGCGAGCCACTGTCAAGCAGTACACGACATTTTTGCTTCATATTAGTTTTGTCTTTTACTAAAACTACCGAAGTTGATAACAAAACTTGTCTTGCAATTTTGTGCGTTTCTGATTGCTCTATGGAATGTCGAACAACTGACATCCGTGTTGATTGTGATGTATCCGTCGAAGACGGCGAAACTATTGCTGTTGTTAGCCGAAATCGTTTTCACACTATTAGTCGTTTTCGTTCTTCTGTGCATATTCTGTTCAACGTCGTCAGTGTTAGATTTATTAAAATAATCTTTCTCTAAATGCTAAAGCGTATTGTGTGGTTTGCCACATTTTTTGAATTTTTGCGATTTACATTCCCACGACAAATGTGCCCTGTGTAAACAATTCAAACAAACTTCCAATTTGTTCACTTCTGCAATTCTGTCATCAATATTCAATTTCAAAAATGCTTCACATGCATATATCATGTGAGATTCAAGTTTATTATTCTGACTATTATTAGAAGTATAAAAACTATTTGAATGTTTTCGGATCGTAATGAAATTTTTATTTTTTTCTGATTTATTTATTTCTAGCTTTTCTAGAATGTCACATTTATTTTTTTTAAACTCATTCAAATCATTCATATTTGGCAACTCATCATTGTGTTTGTGCGATTCCCAATCACGGCGTGTGATTCCGTCGAATTTGGTTGTAATTATGTATATAATCAGAGCATCCCAAAAATCTGTTTTCTGACCAAGGGTCTTTAGCGCTCTTGAATGTGTGATAGCACTATCATATAAATTCCTCAATTCTACGTGTGACTCCCTAGTTAATTGTTGAAGCTCAAAAATAGCGCGAATATGATTATGAATTATCATTTTTTTATTTTCGAATCGATCAATTAATAATTGCCATGCTATTGTATAATTTTCAGCCGAAACCTCTAAGGATTTTATCATCTGAGCTGCCTCTTTCTCCAAAGAAGATCTTAAGTAATAGAACTTTTGTACATTTGACAAAGTCGAGTTATTTTCTACCAACGCTTTGAATGAATCACGGAATTCCAACCAACTCGCGTATTAACCATCGAAAGTCGGCAATTTGATAGTAGGCAATTTGATACTATTTTGATTCCCATTACTTCTCGTTCTATCGAATCATTGTCTGATGGCAAGAGCACTTCAATTTCCAACTGAATGTCATTAAATTCGTCAAAAGATGATTCAAATTTATCCATACAAGCATTCAATTCGATTACCATTTGTTCTTTTAAATTAGAAATGTCTAAAGAATTAACGTATGTTAGTAATCGAGTTACTTTACCCTTGATAATACCCGGTTTCACCTTTAATGCATCCGCCATTATGAAATCAATATCAAACTCGCGTATCAATCAATATGATATGTCACATTGAATATTGAATTCTACAATACCACAAATACTGATACGAATATTCAACGAAACTGGCTCAGTATTTTCTAAATCAATTAGGAATGAATAAAGTTATGAGGAATGATTAGGATTAATTAGGACAAAACTCACAATATTGTAGGGAATAGGTACTCAGGACGATACTAGTAATATGTTTATCAGCTGCACTGGAACACTGCTGCTCTGCCCGACTGGCCGGCTTCTTGCTAATTCTTACTTTACTTGATTATTTGTATTCACCATTCATCCCGGTCAAAGTGACCAATGTTTTGATATAATTAAGTGGACTGTATGAAACTAATATATTTAATATTTGATTTTATAATTGTATACAAAATTCGTCTCTCTGAACGTTAGTTCAATTACAATAACAACGAAACTAATAAAAATGTTGTGCAAATCAGTTTTCTTCAACAAGAAGAGCAAAAGATGGACGCTTCATTGTACGCATGCCAATGAACCAAGACTTACTTAGTAAGCTGGGTGATTCTAAACAAATTGCATCAAATCGGTTTCATGCTCTTGAAAGGAAATTTAAAAAATCTAAAGAATTGAAACAACAATATAATGAATTTATTGAAGAATATAAAAATTTGGGTCATATGACAAACATTATGGAAGATAATAAAAATAATAAGACAATAGATCCACAATCCACATCATGCGGTGTTAAAGGATTCTAGTATTACTACTAAATTACGCGTGATGTTTGATGGCAGTGCGAAATCCGATAGTGGAATATCATTGAATGATGCACAATTTGTTGGTCCAACTCTTCAAAGAGATTTATTTTAAATAATATTAACTTTTCGCAAACATAAATATGTAATAACAGCTGACGTGTCTAAAATGTGCAGACAAATTCTTATTGATAAAGATCAGCGTAGTCTACAAAGGATATTTTGGAGATCTGATCCTGAGAGAGAATTAGAATGCTATGAATTAAACACGGTGACTTACGGTACTGCTTCTGCACCGTACTTAGCAGTCAGATGTTTGTTCCAATTGGCATATGAAAATGAAGATTCATTTCCTAATGAATAATAATAATAATAAGTAAGTTTATTTAGCATATAGCTATACAGTTGATTTATAACGTATAAATGACTTATGTTTCCAGGAATACAACATACAATAATAATTACAGTATTATATCGTTTATAAATAATATGAATAGAAGTGGTCCTAATACTGTTCCTTGCGGGATTCCGAATTTTGTTCTTATTTTCTGTGATTTAATATAATTAAATTTAGTTTGTTGCATCCTATTATTTAGATAATTCTTGAACCACTCTAAAACAACACCTTGTACTCCAAAATAGTGTTTTAATTTTTGTAGCAATATTTCACGGTCTACCGTTTCAAATGCTTTTTTCAAGTCTAGGAAAACAGCAATTACTGTTTTGCCACTATCGACAAGGGTCTTGATATCATATATAACTTTTTGTATAGCTGTTTCACACGATTGTCCTTGTCTAAAACCGGAAATGTGAAATTATAAAAAATTGTTTTTATATGGACCTTCTGGCAGGTGCAAACTCAATGTCAGAAATCATAGAAATTCAACGAAATATTCCAGATATACTTAGTCAGGGCAATTTGATTTAAGAAAATGGTTAAGTAATGACCAAAATATAATGAAAAATCTTAAAATAAATTCAGATTTAGAATGTAGTATTTTACAGCTTGGCGAAAATCAAAATGATAAAACACTTGGTATATATTGGAATGCCCATTTAGATATCAATTCTTTCTGCAAAAAAACTCGCAGATGAAACGTTTATCAAGAAAGCTAATAACAAAGGCAAGGCTACTTGGCAGCTTATCGGAAAATATACCAATAAAGCACCCCCAGCCAAAAATGCAATACAAAACTTAACGAACAAATCAAATGATCCACTTGAAATTGTAAATCAAATAAATAACTATTTTATTAACACATGTTCTCAAATATCAAGCAGTAACATAACGCTTGATAACATACAACAGAACGGCAGTACCATATACTTCGAACCGGTAATGCCCACGGAACTGTTTAATATTATTATGAAGTTAAAGAATACTGATGCGGTAGGTGATGATGGAATACCAGTAAAATTAATTAAACATGTTGTTTACTTAATACTAGACCCGTTATGTCACATATTTAACATTAGCATTCAACATGGGATATTTCCTAATGAATTAAAATGTGCTAAAGTTAGAGCAATCTATAAAAAAGGGGACGTTAGTGATATAAACAATTATAGGCCAATAGCAATACTAAATAATTTCAGTAAAATCTTTGAGAAAATTATATGTAATAGACTTATGCAATTCTTGGAACGTCACAATATTCTTTCTGAACAACAAAACGGTTTCCGAAAAGGAAGAAATACAATTCGCGCAATATATATAGCTTTATCTGACGTACTCCAGTTCCTCAATAAAAATGACATCACAGCTGCAGTTTGCTTAGATTTGTCAAAGGCCTTCGACAGCGTAGATCATCAAATATTATTGCGAAAGCTTGAACATTATGGGATCAGGGGTGTGGCATTGAAGCTCATTGAAAGCTATCTGCACAAAAAAGATCAGTATGTCGCGGAAAGTGATCTAGAAGGTAAAATATTCAAATCAAATAAGAACACAATAAAGAGGGGGGTCCCGCAAGGCTCTGTAATCGGTCCTCTTTTATATATTGTCTATACAAATGATTTATCTGGACTTATTGAGAGCATAATCCAATTTGCTGTTGATACTACAGATATCGTAAGCAGTGATAAAGATGTTGATCACTTGAAACAAAATATTAACCAGAACTTGGATGTATTAGAAGATTGGTTCCATAAAAATAATTTACTACTAAATGTGAATAAAACTCAATTATTAAGGTTCTCATTTAGAGAAGTTGAAAACATTACACTTACTAGAAATGGCATAGACATAACATCTGTACCCCATATTCTATTTCTTGGTATATACTTAGATTCTAGGCTAGACTGGACTGAGCACATAGCGAACACTTCCAAGAAAATAGCAAGATATGGGTATGCACTAAGAATACTGAGTAAACATGTCAACACTTCCACAGCACTTACAGCATATTACGCTTACGTCCAATCTAGACTGCGATACGGCGTAATTCTATGGGGTAACTCCGCAAATTATAAACGGATATTTTGCATCCAGAAAAACTGTATCAGAAACATATTCCTTCTTAAATACAGGGAAAGTTGTAAAAAGTATTTTATAGAACACAAAATTCTCACGTTACCTAGCTTGTACATATTTGAATGCGTGATTTTTGTCAAAAATAATTCATCCCTTTTTAAAACAGAATCTCATTTGCACCACACCAGAAATAGGGACAATGTTATATGCAATAAGTACAACTACACCTACCTCCAAAAGAATGCAGAATATATGATAATTAAAATATTCAACAAAGTTCCGCCACATGTAAGAAATAAACCCATGAAGCATCTAAAAAGTCACCTATATCGTCTTCTTATAAACAAAGCTTATTACTCAGTACATGAATTTCTTTTCGATAGTCTTGATAGTGTTTTTCAATAGTTTTTAAGAAATGTATGTGTGAAATATTAATTTGAAATGTATATATATATATATATATATATATATATATGGACGTGTGTACATGTGTCTATATGTATAATCTATATATATATATATATGTATGTGTATATATATATATGTGTGTATATCTGTGTACATGTGTGTATATTTTTAATTGTAATAATGTTTGATTTTAACAAGATTATATATGTATATATGTGCATTTGTATATGTACATGTATATATTTTAAGATTTTATTATTACTTGAGCCATAAGTTCACATATTTATTGAATGCAAAATTTATGAATATTCAATAAATATGGGTATAAGTGTAAAATATTGTACTAATTACCATTTTAAATTTTGTCTACTATTTTAAAATTTTTTTTTTCTTTTTTTTAACAAAATGTATTTTGACATGTTCTACGCCTAAGGGCAATATTTGTAGATAATTTTGTACAAGTGTGAACGAATAATAAAATCTATCTATATCTATCTATATCTCTATCTATCATACAATATTCAATTAAGCAAATTTTGAAACATCTATTCACCTTAAATTCTAACATCCGACTTCGTGGTCACAGTTTGAACTTAGCACGAGAACACATCAAATCCACATCCCGTCATGCATTTTGCATGGTTATTATAAATATATATATTATAAATATATATTACACGGTATAACATGCAGAAGGGTCCGAAATTCTCATTTCAAGATTCAATTTATCATATTGCACCCCGAACATGAAGGAGCTAACTATCTGTCTGCAGCGCAGTTGGTAGAGCACTCGCTTCATGTGCAACAGGTACCAGAATCGATGCCTGGCACGTACGCAATTACTTTCGCTATTTTCCTGTTAACCATATATCTATATTTTGAACATTTGAAATGATATATTCAATTGAGTGATTCATATTGTTATGAATTTGTTCAAAGGAGTTTTCTCTCATTAGAAATTTCATTTTCCCATGGCCATGATACTTATTCACGGAAACAAGTGAATAGAGAAAAAAAATTATCTAATCATTCCTATACCTCAAATGCATAGTTTTTAACCTCCACTCCCTTTCCTATCTCTCAGATGAACAGATACCGATTTTGATGAAATTTTGCCTACTCAACTTTCATAACGGAAGAAAAGGGATTGTCTACATGAGATTTCTAAAAATTTGCCCAACCTCCTTATCACCAAAGCAAACAAGTATAAATTTTGATGAAATTCCGCACACTGTACCTTCAAATTAATGTTATGTCAATGAGTTATGTCACTGTGTACATGAGATTCAGAATTAACTACCTCAAACTCCTTTCGCACCCCTTAAGACAGACAAGTACTGATTTTGCACAGACCTCTACAACAACAAGAAAGTCACTGTCTGCATGAAATTTTGAAAACACGACACCATTCCTCTTTCCTACTCATTGAAGCAGATAATGAGTTGCGAACTTGACGAAATATTGCACACATGACCTCTAAATCAAGAGGAAAATCATCTACATGCTCTCTCGATAAACTAATCCCATCTATCTTTCGCGCCCCGCAATGTAGATGAGTACTCATCATGACGAAATTTTGCACACTTGACCTTCAAAATAAGAGGAAAGTTACTGTCTTCATGACGTTTCGAAATGACTACCCATTTCCCTCGCCGGAAATTTCAGCTAGTAACACGCTGAAGGTCCTAGTATCGACCCTTGTAAAACGCATTAAATTGTCGAATAAATTTATGACAGAGTATAATTTGATGTCTTCCCACATGTTTATCTGTTTCTAATCATTCCCAATATGTATTCGGTTCCTACGAGTGAAGGAAGCTACGTTCACAATATTGATCACAGTTTCTTCATTCATATTCCATCCCTTTCATAGAAAATTGGTTTGTCTATAAATTTTGCAGTACATTTGAAATACTCAGTAGTGAAATGTTCTACTTCTGGAGCATCTTATCCTTCGTGTCTTGGAGAATGATTTCGAATCAAGCAGCCAATTTATCAACCCCATTAGGTCGATAAAAAGACCTAACTAAATGTCCTAATAGTATAGGTGGGTCTACAGGATTTACCAAGCCGATATAAGATAACACTTTTTATTCATTTATTTATTTCTAATACACTCAAAGAATGAGTTCCGCTTAAAACACTCAGGAGAAATAGAATTATACAGTTTGTCCAAAATAAGGATGTCACATAGGAATAACGGAAACGGTACCTAATAGATACTGTTCGGTTAAACGGGGGGAAAAGTTATGCAATAATAAGAACGATTCATATGTAAATATAAAATTATCGATATAATTTTTTTTTCAAGTAATTTGGAAAAAACCAAATCCAATTTGTTTTAAATCTTTTATTTTTTCTGGTGTTCCATCGGAAATGGAACAAACTGAAGAGCACATCTTCATAGCCATTTTAAAAAGTTTCTTGTGTTAAAATCAACTTTGATAACCGACATTTCGTTGTTGATCAACCATAATCATCTTTTTCTTTTTTACATGATCATGTTTTCTTGGATACAATTTTGTGAGCTATCAAAATCTTGATGAGTGCTGAAACTGATCTGAAATGTAATCGGAATATATGGTATTTTGATGCAGATCAGTTTCCCGTCAGGAATTTTGAAAAATTTCCTAGTACCAGCCTGCATTCGAGAGAAATTAGTGAAATTGGGACCTATTGGTTAAGGAGAATCGAAAGTTTCATATTTATTTTAATGATAAATGTTGGAATTTATGAACAATAGGTAGAAAATGAAAATGTATACAAAATATTACCTACAAAACAATTATAGAAAACATCGAAAATAACATAATTTACATCTTTCACCTTTTGGCTGTAAAACTCTACTCAACATCAGTAACACAATGATTTTGAAAGTTCCAAAAACTAGTAAGTTTCATAGTTTTTCTTTGCATTTCATAATTTCAGTTTGTGCAGAATATTCATTCTGAATCTGAAATAGTAGGCGTGGTGGAAATTTTGAATTACGACTTCTAATAATTGCTGATTTTGTTGGTATTATACGAATAAATAATTTTCCGTTTATTTATTGGTTTGGTTTAAGCCATTATTGGCAAAATGTGGTCAACCCTAATTTTCAATTCCCCTTAACAATTAGGATGACCAATTTCACAATTTTGTCTGCAGGTTCGATGGTATTATTCAATTTTCATTTCAATATTTTCACACATGCCCACCTATACGATACACCAGAGGTCTGGTGCTTCCTCTGAACATGTCCCACGTTTCCGTTTTCACCAAATTCAATTATTACCAATCTATATTTCTCTTCATTATTGTAAATCACTTTGTACCTATTATAATCTTTATTTCGATGTATTATCTGATTACAAAACTTACTCCAAACCATTTCCTGTCAGTCGGTGTTAATTTCATCCTCAGATACTTTCATATTGCAAATGATAAATAATACAGTCCAGCATGATGATTCATTATTCTGCCGGACATTTACCATGTGAATTCTTAATTGCAAGATTCCATCAATAAAGTCTACATAAGCAACCGACAGAGGGAAATGGAGATATTCGAATTTTGTCTCGGGTGCGTATGCACCAATATGAATAACTGATATCAGTGATGTTTTTTCATTCACATTTAATGGAGAATCAATGAACAAATTGAACTAATTCCAAGACTATTCATCATCATGTCTTTTAATTAACTGAACTTATTTTGAAATTATTTATCATTGTATTTTATTATTCAATTCATGTATTACCAAATTTGCCGTACTCACTCTTATTAACTTCATTCACAACCACGAATTCAAATTCAAACTAATTTTCATATTATTTGTTTCAAGTTAGTTTTACCAATGTTGTTTTTTTCAAATTACAATTAACTTATCTCAAACAAGAATCCTCAGAGATACGCCATGCATCCCGCCCTCAAACCGATATTCAATTAAAAAACTTTCCGCTCTACAAAAAACTGGCCCTTGACAATATATCTAAATCAAAATTGAGATCTAATGATATAACATCACGTTCAAAAGATCCCATGAAGATGTTAAACAGAACCAAGAAAGCAGCCTCAGAAGGGTGTTCGCAAATTTTATTGTCAATCGGAAAATATGATATGGGTTCAAGATAACATTCAATTATTGCAAGTAGTCCAGAAAAATAAATAATTTGGTATTCCTAGATGTAGTTGGAATTGAAGGAATACGATCTTCGAATAGATGTAATCAGCTAACTCACTAGGATTTGTCATGGTAATTTGTATTATTGACGGAAATGTCCGTTCTAGAAATAGGGAATGGAGTTTATGTGTTGATATTATAGTTTCAATAAAGATTCCAATGGCATAACAATAAACGATACTTTTCGTTGTTTCAGAAAGATTAAATGTGCTGTATGAGAAAAATTGGACGAGACTTGTTACTGAACAATTAAAGAGATTCGAGAGAGCTGTAGTAGAATCTGGAAATATAGATGGAAGTACTGATGCTAGCAATGCTCATTGGACACTAGGTGGAGCACTATTATATACTCTAACATTGCTCACTACTGTCGGTAAGAATTTTCTATACCTTTACCTTATTTTAATTAGATTCAATACGTCCCAATTAGTGAATATTAATCGCTTTGTGTCGGTACATTAACCTCTTGTATGAAAACTATTTTCTATTCAGTTATCATAATTTCTATTGACAAACTGCGTCCAGCGGCACTGGTTGCTTCAAGGAATTCGAACACTAAGGTATTGTTAAGAATATGCGAATTGCCAGATATAGCATATACACATCGTTTATGATGTAATCTGTCAGCAAGTTTAATTTATTATCATTCCAGTAGTCATAATTTCGTAGTCAATGTAATGGGATACAGTTTTCAAAATAAAACTTCCGCATTCAAACACTACCAATGAATTTCTTCTTCTCACCTCATACTAGAGAAGGCAATCTTCAACTATTTGAACCTGATCCTAGAAGAAAATTGGTGCTTCCAGCGTTAGTCCTTATGGTGAAAGAGGCCCAAGCAATATTTGACAGTTTTACACAAAGATTCAACCCGCGACACACGCCCTTAAGTCGCAAGTGGTGATTTCAACAGCATGCTCTTATGCAGTCAACATTACAGTCAAAAAAGATGTTATTGGATGCAAATTTCATGTCAAGGAATGTTCCAAGAAAGATGTACATCTGTTGTTAGGCTTTATATACCTACTAATGAGGTATACTGAAGGGCGCATTTGAAACCCATGTATCGATCAGACAAGAGTATTAATGATACGTTTTGCCGCTCCATAGTCGGTTCTGTAGTGTTTCTTGAAGAGATTGTGTCGTATCATTCAGAGGTTGTGCTCGTAGGAACTGCGCTTGCCCAAAAGTTCTGCTTCGTTTGCTTATATTCACTCGAAGATTTGACTGGAGCCTGTATTGGCTACGAATAATTCTTGGCTGAAAGTCACTAGATTTGTACTTCTCATTGTGAGCTAAGATGTGATATATTAGAGGAGAACTCCGATGAGGGCGGAGCTTAATCCCAACTGCACCGGCTTGGTCAGTTGTGGTAGAGCGCGTGGATTGTTGAATGTATGCGAGGAAAATCTCGTATTCGAAGATCTCGTAGTAAAAGAGGAAATATTTCGTATTCGAAGCGTAGGTTGTTCTTTAGCCTGAGGAAGAGAAATAACCTGTAATGAAAGAAACAGAGGGCAAGCTTACCAAATGAAGTGATGAATGACAGGAGGCTGCTGCGATGATGTTGCACTTCCTACACTTACTTAGCTACACTCACTAGGATAGGAATTGGGTAGGATGTGAAATGAAACAAACGAGCAGTTGAAGTGTTGAAAGCAATGCCAGTCTAGCAAGCGCGTGGGCCTCGAGAGCAGGAGCCTCGACGCGAGCCGGAGTTTCCGTTGACGCACCTCGGTGCTAGTCTCGTATGAGAGGACGTAGGGACGCGGAGGGGACGGAGAACGTGCCGGGACGAAGTGTCCTACTCCTACGATGCGAGGCAGAGTAACTTGGAGTCGGTTATCCGCTCGTTGTAGCGCCACGGGCCGTAGAAGGAAAGCGTGATGTGTGAGGGGCGTTGGCCAAGTCTGAGAAGACAGTAAAGCTCAACGCGCCATGTAGTGGAGAATGTAGATGTATGCTGCGTGATCACTAGCGCTGGTCGGAGTCCGACCGCTGGTCCTATGAAGTAGATGTACTTGCACTAGGCCGGCGCGATCCGCTAGTCAGGCGAAGTGACGTCTGCGTGTGTGTAGAATGATGTGTAAAGATGTCTGGGTTCCTAGCGCTGGAATGGGAGTTGTTCGCAGGTCCGGCGAAGAAGACTAGCAAAGATGTAGAAGATCTAGGCTAGCCGGAGGTCCAGAAAGGTCTCCTTAAGAGCAGCGAAGTTTGCGTGCTTTTATAGGTTTCTGGTAAATTGATGTTAGAATGGCGAGTTCTGAGTGGTGATACCGCTGGGTTTGATCCGTGCTGGGCGGAGCCAAACTGGATATCAGCTGTGGTGGTGATGTAGCTCCGTTGAGATGGTCCTCGTGGAGTTCTTGTGTTGGTCCGGCTAGCTGGTCGGAAACAGGAAGAAAACACAGAAGCGCGGAGCTCTGTTTATTAAATGCAGGTTATAGAACACCGAAATAATAACAAAGCATGGAAATAAATAATGCAAATTAATTATTTCTGGAAAATAAATTGAATGATTAAATATGAGTTATTACAGTGCTGAAATAAAGTATGATTAGAATACAAGCTATAAAGGACTAAAATAATGTTATGATTAAACAATTGTGAAAGCTGAAATAAAGATATGATTAATACGAATATGTAATAAAAATATGAATAGTTTCACTGCTGAAAAATAAATACAATTGATTATTCACTTATGTTGCACAATGGGCCATATACCGGGGGTATATGTAATGTTCGGAGTAAATCAGGGATTCACTGGGAGAAATAAAACAACTTACGTAGTTTGATATCTAAGGCGTGGCTAGGACAAGCAAGTACGTAGCGAAGTTTCGATGTGGACAAGTGCGTTGAGCGGTCGGACTTTGCGGAGCAAGAGGCAGCTGGGGCCAGCAGGTCCGGGGCGACGAGTCGAAGTCAAGCAGCAGGTCGAAGCGCAGAGTTCCGTCCTTAGGTAGGCAGAGCCTCCGGCGTGGAAAGCGTGAAGTGGAACCAGTCCTTTGGCGAGCAGGGCCTCCGGCGTAGGAACGAAGTTGACGTAGTCGTAGAGTTACTTCTCAGCAATCAGGAGCTTTAGCCTTGGTAGGGGGCCCAACAGAAAGCAGTCGAAGAACTTGGTTCAAAGCAGCACAGTAACCAGGGTAGGGTGAAACTGACAATGCACGATGTGGTGAATGACTCGCTGGTATTTATACTGTAAAAAGTGATGTCACGTTGTTTGTGATTGGTTGACTCGAATACATGGAGCTTATGGAAGCTAGGAGGAGCTTTCGAATACTCGGAAGAGCTTCTAGAACATTCGGCGTCTACTGAGGAAAACGCGAGAAATTTCGCGGCGTCGGTGAAGTTTTGTACTCGGTCGGAGGTGATGAACGGGAATGTGCTAGAAGTGGGTGTGGTCAACTTTTCGACGGGCAATGAAGTCAGGCTGTTATGCGAGGAGAAGCGTGCTTTGAAACGATAACTGAAATGTGTGCGGGTATCAGTCGCCTCCTCTGTTGATGACTTGATTGTGGTTGAAAAGTTGAGGTGTGTTTGCTTGTGTCCTTGCTTGCTCTAGCTTTGCCGTGTGTTTATTGAGAGCAAAAAAAAAAGAAAAAAAAAATGACAACCAAAACAGTTGGTTGCGCTCTGCATAGCTTCTATGAACTGTCCACCATTTGGTCTAGGTGCCTAAGAAACTGCAGAAACTCAGGCCGGACAGGATTACAGTGTTACAATGTTTACAATAAATTTTACATATAGGTAAGATACAATAGAGTGTTGGCATCTGCTTGATCCTGGTGGTACCTATATGGAAATAAAGTTATAGAACATGTGTACAGTAATGTGTCTGCTGGTCTGGGTATTACAATGCTGTTGTAAAAGAAAAATATGAACAGATAGCGCATATAATGTACATGGGGGGTGTTCATGTGTTCCACTATATGCACTCACGCACTCACTCGACACGAACACTCCGCGCACAGGTCAGGCGTTGGGCTGATCCTGGGGGTCGTCTTCATGTGGTTGGTGGTGTTGATCGGGATGTTGGTCTTGAGCTGCAACGTTTTGTGGGCCTGGGACTGGGGCATGTCTTCCTGGGTCAGGAGCACGTCGTAGGTCGTTGATGTGGAGTTTGACTGGTCGGCCTTCTCCGGCAGGTAATAATATCGAGTATGGTCCATCCCAGCGTTTTGCTAAACCTGAGCGGCGGCCTCCTCGTACAAGAACCTGTGTTCCGGGTACTAGGTTGAGAAGTGGTTCATCTGGTCCGGCGTATCGTCGTTGATAGCGGGCTTGGTGATGTCGAACTTGGTCGTGGCGATGTTCGGCATTTTGTGGAATATTGTCGGCATGCTGTGGTGTGTCCCATTCTCCGGGTTTTTGTATGTTGTAGCCGAAGAGAGTGAATCCAGGAGTTTGAGCAGTGGCTTCGTTGCGGCGGCTGCGAAGATTGAAGAGTATCTGCGGCAGGGCGATGTCCCATGGTTGATTGGGCAACTCGGCGAGACGTAGTCTGAGTCCTTTTTTCAATTCTTGGTTGCGTCGTTCTGTTGGATTAGCCTGTGGGTGGTAGACGGCTGTGGTCCAGTGTCGGCATTTCCATCGGCGGCAAGCTAGTTTCCAGGTGCGGCTCATGAATTGTGTACCCTGGTCGGATAGAATTGTCCGTGGATATCCAAATCTGGCGAAGATGTCATCCTCCAAGATGCGGATGCTCTCCTGCGTGGTAGCTTGTTGCGTTGGTATGGGCCTCTGTCCATCGTGAAAACAAGTCAGTGATGACGAAGATGTAACGATGTCCTGTGGGTGTGGTGTCGTATGGTCCCATGTAGTCAATCGAGATTGTTTCCCATGGCTTTGTTGGCACGCGTGGTCGGAGTGGTGCGAGCGGCTGTCGTGGTCCGTGCTTGGTGCAAGCGCATAGTAGGCAATTTTTGACGTAACTACGTGTGTCGGGTCGCATTCTTGGCCAGGAAAAATGTTCGCTGATGGCTCGAACTGTTTCATCCGCTCCTGAATGACCGGCAGTGGTGGCATCGTGGTACTCGAACAAGACGCGGGGGACATGAGAAAGTGGGACGACGAGGCGGGCGTCGGGTCCTTGGAACTTGTACAAATGTCCGTCCTGCACGTTGTAGAGCTGCGAGTAGGTGCGTTCTCCGGGTTGTTGAGGTCCATCTTGGCGAATTCTTTGCCAACGTTGAATACTGGTTTGTGTGTCTTGGTCTTGGTCTTGGGCCTGTTTGATTTCCTCGGTCAGCGTCGCGACGTTGAGCACCGAAAGATGGGGTGGTATCATCCGTTCGACGTCGTGGGTGTCGGAGCTTACGGGAGAATCCTCCGGGTTCCTGGATAGAAAGTCCGGGAGCTCATTGATTCGGCCTGGGCAGTGTTCTACTTGAAAGTTGAATTCTTGGAGTAGGAGTGACCATCGGGTGAGTTTCGCTCTTGCATCCTTCATGCTGTTCAGCCATGTAAGTGAGCGGTTGTCCGTACGGAGGGTGAATTTTCTGTCTTCGAAAATGTCGCGGTATCGCTTGATGGCCCATACAACGGCGAGGCATTCTTGTTCGTTGACATGATACTTTTGTTCAGTGGTGTTGAGACGTGAACTTCCGTAGGAAATCACGCGGCGATGTTCTCCATCCTCTTGGTAGAGTACTGCGGCGATTCCAATGCTACTGGCGTCAGTCTGTAGGAAGAATGGTTTGTGTGGATCGGGGCGGCTCAGTTTGAGTGGTTGCTTGAAGGCGTCCCTGATCTTGTCAAAGGCTTCTTGTGATGTCTGCGTCCATGTGAAGCGCTTCTTCGGTGATAGAAGGTCTGTTAATGGTGCAGCGATGTGTGCGAATCGTGGGATGTATTCGCGCAGCCATCCACAAACTCCTAGGAAGCGGCGTAGTTGCTTGCGGGTGGTCGGCGGTTTCGTGTGTTGTAACTGGTCGAGGTGGATCTGCTGGGGCTTGTGTCCAAGTGTGGTGATGGTATGTCCCAAATAAGCAAGCTCGGTGCGGGCGCAGTGGCATTTCTCCGGGGCGCAGCAGAGTTGATATTCTTGCAGTCTCTCGAAGACGAGTCGAAGATGTTGGAGATGTTCCTGATGAGTCCTGGAGAATATGATGATATCGTCCAAGTAAACAATGCAGCATTTCCCTAGAAGTCCGGACAATACTCTGATCATCAGCTTCTGAAAGGTGGCAGGTGCTGTCTTGAAACCGAAAGGCATGACTCGGAATTGGTAGGTAGCTTCATCCGGAGTGGCGAAAGCTGTGAGATGTTTTGACTCGCGTTCCATAGGTATCTGCCAATATCCTGATCGTAGATCCAGTGTGGTGAAGATAGTTGATGTCCCGAATTCTCGGAGTGTCTCGTGAATCCGTGGTAGTGGAGAGGCGGTGTCTCTGGTGTGGGTGTTGAGTCGGCGGTAGTCAAGGGCGAAACGTGGTTTTCCATCCTTGCGTTTGACCAAAACGACTGGTGATGAATAGTCGCTGTCGCTGTGCTCAATGACGCCTTTTGATAGGAGTTCTTCTACTTGTTCATAGATGATCCTCTTGGTGGTGTCGCTACATGGATAGGGTGGAATCTGGAACGGGTTGTTGCAAACGAGGTCGATGCGATGTTCGACTGCACGGGTTGCTCCTACTGCGTGATCTTCGGCGAAGATGTTGCTGAAGTCTTGAAGAAGAGCTTCGAACTGGGCAGCGTGTTCGGAAGGAAATCCGTGGTCGGGCACGATCGCAGGTCCACTTGGAGTATGGAAGCTTTGGGCAGTCCAGTACGTCGTGGTTCGTTTTGTTTTTCCGTGATGTAGGCATCGTCTTGAGAAATCCAAGGTGACTTGTTGGTTGTCGAGCCATGGAAATCCTAGGATGAGATCGTCAAAGAGTTCTGGTAGCACCATAAATTGTCCATCATAATCGTAGTCTTCTCCAACTCGTAGGCTCAGGTGTGTGCGTCCTGCTTGGGCGACATTGGTGTCCTTTGTGGCGAGCTGGATGTCTATTTTCTGGAGGCAAGTTATGTGTGGTACGATCCGGGCAGCTATGAAGTTGTGGGATGCTCCGGTGTCTACTAGTGCTTGTATTGGTCTATCTGCGAGGTGTACAGTGATGTAGATGAGGCGTTGTTGCTCGGCATCTTGCATCTTGGTGTTGTGGTATGTTGCTGTCGGCAGCTTTGGGTCTGGCGGCAGGTGGGTGATGGTCGTCGACGTCGCTATTTGTTTGCGGGCCGAGCGGCGATGAATCCGGCCCTCGGTCCATTTCCCGTCGGGCAGTCGGCATTCCAATGATCCCCGTTGCAGTGGCGGCATGGCGTAGGTGGTGCAGGTCGAGGTGGATTGCGTCCTGTCGAGCTGGTAGTGGGTCCGGGGTGCGGCGGCTTCATCGTCTGGTTGGTGGTTGGGCACCTTGGAGCGGCTCGTGGTGCGGCATTTTGATATGCTGGTTGTGGATGTGTCTCGATTCGTGGTGGGGCAGCTGGCTGATAATACCGGGCGGCAGGTTGTGATTAGACAAATCTGGCGGCAAATCTGGCGGCAGGCTGCGGTGTAGTCCTCTTCTCTAGTGGTGTGGAACGGCGTTGGATCCCTTCCTCCACGCGTCTGGCGGCATTAAGGAAGTCATCGATGGTGGCAAACGTCATCGCATCTAGAGCTTCTTGAATTTGGGGAAGAACCTTCATCGTGAGCAACTCGACAATTGCTTCTTCGGGTTGGTGCGGCAGCAACCTCTGGAACAAGCGGCGTTGTCTTCCAGTGAACTGCTCTACAGTTTCGTCACGTGCCTGGGTGGTGTTGAATAGGGTGTTCATCAGTCGGATCTTTTCTCGTGGGCTGTCAAATCTGGTTAGGAGTCTCTGTGTAAACTCGGTCCATTCGTAGTCCAACTCGATGAGCGGCTTGTACCAGTCGGCGGCGGCATCCTGGAGTTGTCCGGCGGCAATCCTGGTGCGCTGTGTAGCTGGTGTCTGGTGGTGTGAAAACTCCCTCTCGATAGAGTTGATGAAGTCCGTCAGATCCTGGTGTGGGAGACCAGCGAATCTTGGCAGGGCATCGCGGTCCAGCTTTGGGCGTGGTGGTGCAATGGCTGCGATTCCTTGGCTGAGAGCTCGAAGAATCAGGGCGAGGTCTGTCATCGGGATGTTAGAATTGGTTGGAGTTGATGCTGTAGATCTTGTGGGCGCCACTGGAGGTATGTCCTCCTCCAGAAGGATGTGGTAGGCTTCATCGTCTTGCATGATTCTGTTTCTCTGGGACCAGGTGAACATGTGGGTGAAGTTCTCGCTTGAACTTGAAATGGTTTTGATACCGCTGCGTTTGATCCGTGGTGGGCGGAGCCAAACTGGATATCAGCTGTGGTGGTGATGTAGCTCCGTTGAGATGGTCCTCGTGGAGTTCTTGTGTTGGTCCGGCTAGCTGGTCGGAAACAGGAAGAAAACACAGAAGCGCGGAGCTCTGTTTATTAAATGCAGGTTATAGAACACCAAAATAATAACAAAGCATGGAAATAAATAATGCAAATTAATTATTTCTGGAAAATAAATTGAATGATTAAATATGAGTTATTACAGTGCTGAAATAAAGTATGATTAGAATACAAGCTATAAAGAACTAAAATAATGTTATGGTTAAACAATTGTGAAAGCTGAAATAAAGATATGATTAATACGAATATGTAATAAAAATATGAATAGTTTCACTGCTGAAAAATAAATACAATTGATTATTCACTTATGTTGCACAATGGGCCATATACCGGGGGTATATGTAATGTTCGGAGTAAATCAGGGATTCACTGGGAGAAATAAAACAACTTACGTAGTTTGATATCTAAGGCGTGGCTAGGACAAGCAAGTACGTAGCGAAGTTTCGATGTGAACAAGTGCGTTGAGCGGTCGGACTTTGCGGAGCAAGAGGCAGCTGGGGCCAGCAGGTCCGGGGCGACGAGTCGAAGTCAAGCAGCAGGTCGAAGCGCAGAGTTCCGTCCTTAGGTAGGCAGAGCCTCCGGCGTGGAAAGCGTGAAGTGGAACCAGTCCTTTGGCGAGCAGGGCCTCCGGCGTAGGAACGAAGTTGACGTAGTCGTAGAGTTACTTCTCAGCAATCAGGAGCTTTAGCCTTGGTAGGGGGCCCAACAGAAAGCAGTCGAAGAACTTGGTTCAAAGCAGCACAGTAACCAGGGTAGGGTGAAACTGACAATGCACGATGTGGTGAATGACTCGCTGGTATTTATACTGTAAAAAGTGATGTCACGTTGTTTGTGATTGGTTGACTCGAATACATGGAGCTTATGGAAGCTAGGAGGAGCTTTCGAATACTCGGAAGAGCTTCTAGAACATTCGGCGTCTACTGAGAAAAACGCGAGAAATTTCGCGGCGTCGGTGAAGTTTTGTACTCGGTCGGAGGTGATGAACGGGAATGTGCTAGAAGTGGGTGTGGTCAACTTTTCGACGGGCAATGAAGTCAGGCTGTTATGCGAGGAGAAGCGTGCTTTGAAACGATAACTGAAATGTGTGCGGGTATCAGTGGCTGGTGAATTTCGATATATGTGAAATTACTTTTGTATTCGGTCGGAGGTGCCGAACGAGAATATGCTAGAAGCGGGGAAAAGCAACGAAGTCTGAGAGTTGAATTAGCGATGCACGGCAAAGCCAATTCCACGGACGGATATCAGATGTTAGGTCTCTTTATTCAATCTACCACCACCAAAACATCGACGACGCTTAAATCTATCCTTACATACCCAATACCTACCTTCATCTGTGTCCTTCTGGATTCCCAAGGCCACTTCTGCGATTTTGATAAGTTTGAATTGTATCAGTCATCATTTTGTCTGTCTCTTAATCCAGAAGAGCAAATTGAACTCAACCCCGCCTAGCGGACTCTTTTGAACTGTGTTCGGTAACCTCCATACAATGAATGTTACGAGATGTTTATTTTACTGAATGAATGTTGTTCGTAGAGAAACTTCAAATGGAAACATAAAAATACAGGAATGTATGAATAACTTACGAAGAAGAGCTCATTAATTATTGCATTATCAGTGAAGGTGACTTATTTTGTCTGATGAAAATTCTTCGCGCACGTTAGCAGCCAGCAGTTTATATTTATAAACGTCTCCTCAGCTCAGACTCTTATGAATCAACGACACGTTAAAACTAGAATTGTTCCTTCGAAGCAATATTACACTATATAACATGAGAAACAACAACTTATTATACAATACAAAGCTGGCGCGGTGATACTTTTATTGCCTCCAACAATTTTGGAATAAGAGTTCATACAGGTAAGACGTATGCAAATGAAAAATTTGGATAACAATTATCTGCAAAAGTTGAACCAAAGAAAACACCCCAAAGATTAATGTAACAATGTATTGAATACAGCCTAATCTTCAATATAATATCCAAAAGTAAACATAAATAGGTTTTCACCCTCTAAAAGAAATATATCGATATTGTAAAATTGAACACTACTATGTTCATATCACTTTCATTTTACCGTTACTCGACTTCCCCCGTCTTACGCCATTAGTCCAGTTAAAAGTGTGAAAAACATCTAAAATCTTATTGACCGCACGAAAATGCAAAATTCGTTTTGCATCGTGTTCAGGATGGCTTACACATCGTTAGTAAAACAAAAGGGGAGCTCGTGATTATTACTATCAATCAATCAATAAACAATGAAAAATCGTTTTCAATTAACAAATGGAATTGTTGAAAAATCTTGTCTTCCGGATGGATTCCGCGTCACAATAGCTCGACTTGATGCCGACGTTTCGCCAAGTGAAACTGGTTCTACTGGTTTCTGTAGCCGTATTTATTGTAGGAAAATCCTTCACGCTACATAGTTCACTGCCTTTGTTCCGGTGGTTAACTTCGTTCCGGCACCTGACCCTGTCGTTGTGCGATCATGTGAGAAGTGGAATTTTCGAGGATGGGTTTCTAAATGTTGGGAAGGTAATATCCTGAGTCACGGTTCAAATTATTCGGATGTTTTAGGATTTCTATAGCTTCAAGGATTTTTCGCTGATAGAAGTTCGGGGCTCGGGCTAGGATTTTAGTATCTTCAAGAAGGATTTGATGATTTGTGTCAAACTTGTGTTCCGCAAGTGCAGATCTATTGGTGTCACGAAGCCTTGTACAGCGCTCATGTTCTTTCACAAGAGTAGCTACTGTACGACCTGTTTCACCAACGTAGACTTTACCGCAAGAACAGGGAATGCTATAAACACCTTCTAAGTGGAGAAGAGGGAAGGGATCTTTGATAGGTTTGTAAAACTGAGATAATTTCGGAAGTGTGGAAAAACGGGTAGAAAAATTATGTTTTTTGACGATTTTGGAAATTCGATCTGTTATATTTTGAATATATGGAAGATAGGCCGTGGATAAAGCAGGCGGGGGGTTTCTGGCTCAGGTCGATTTGAAATTTTAGGTGAAGTGTATTTCTTTATGGCTTTTTGAATGTTGTAATGGGAGAAATTGTTTGATAATAAGGCAGATGATGAAAGATATTTAATTCTGATCTTAAGGATTGAAGCTGAGATAAGTTGACAGCTCTGTGGACCAGGGAGTTTATGACAGATTGTCTCTCTGGTCCACAGAGCTACCAACCTATCTCAGCCTCAATCCTTAAAATCAGAATTGAAACATCTTTCATCTGCCTTATTATCAAACAATTTCTCCCATTACAACGTTCAAAAAGCCTTAAAGAAATACACTTCACCTAAAATTTCAAATTCACCTGAGCCAGAAACCCCCCCGCCTGCTTTATCCACGGCCTATCATCCATATATTCAAAATATAACAGATAGAATTTCCAAAATCCTCAAAAACATAATATTTCTACCCGATTTTCCACACTTCCAAAATTATCTCAGTTTTACAAACCTATCAAAGATCCCCTTCCTCCTCACCGCTGAGATTGGGGGTTTATAGCATTCTTGCGGTAAAGTCTACATTGGTGAAACAGGTCGTACAGTAGCTACTCGTGTAGAAGAACACGCCGTACGCTAAACGACTGTCACTTAATGTGTTGACATGAGTACGCTTTTATCAAGAAATCTTCTCAACAGTGGATTTTTGATAATTTTACTATAGCATTGAGGTTTACAATTTTATTTAATCGTATTTCTATTCGTTTCGGCGACGGGGTGCATTTTAAGTGAAATTGGTGCGATTTGGACGCTTTGTGTAATACAATTAGTTTTAAGTAATCAAGTTTTAGACGTAATAGGTCTCCTGATGATGGTCATGGGACCGAAACGTACGTAAAGACGAAAATTTAGAACAGTGTGTTAATGTGGCCTATTTCCCGAGAATTTTATAATGGGTGATCCATTTCGAGGTTCCCTACTTTTTTAAAGAAAAAAACACTGAAAGCACATTCTTTGGCATCTATTTTTTGAAGATTATATCTATCAAATGTTGGCCGCGGCTACGTCTCAGATGATCCATCCGTTGAGTCCAATTTTCGATGACTCGTTCGAGCATTTCGACTGGTAACTGGCGAATGACACGCATGATGTTTTGCTCCAAGGCCTGAATCGAAGCGGGATTGTTCGCATAAACTTTAGACTTTACATATCCCCACAGGAAAAAGTCTAACGGTGTGATATCACACGATCTTGGTGGCCAATCGACCGGCTCAAAACGTGAAATTGTGTTCTCACCGAAGTGTTCTCTCAATAAATCTATTGATTGATGCGATGTGTGGGAAGTGGCGCAGTCTTGTTGAAACCAAATGTCGCCGAGATCACGAGCTTCAATTTCAGGCATCAAATAGTCGGTTATTATGACACGATAACGGTCGCCATTGACGGTTACGTTCTCACCGGCATCATTTTTGAAGAAATATGGACCGATGATTCCACCGGCCCACAAACCACACCAAACCGTTGTTTTTTCTGGATGAAGTGGCAGCTCTTGAATCTCTTCAGGTTGCTCTTCTTCCCACATGCGGCAATTTTGCTTGTTTACATACCCATTGAGCCAGAAATGGGTCTCATCGCTGAACAAAATTTGCCTCGAAAACGCCGGATGTTCTTGGAACTTTTCAAGAGCCCATAGAGCGAAGCGATGTCGCCTGGTAAGGTCGAGCGGCTTCAGTTGTTGTACAAGCTGAATTTTGTACGCTTTCAATTTAAGATCTAGACGTAAAATGCGCCAAGTCGTTCCATACGTCAGTCCGAGTTGCTGCGAACGGCGCCGAATCGACTCTCCACGGTCTTCGTGTACACTCTCAGCTACGGCCGCTATATTTACTTCACTGCGTGCTGGACGTGGTCTATTCGGTCGAATATTATCTAATAATGAATGCTGGGTCTCAAAATGGGTGATGGTGTTGCGAATAGTAGGCTCAGTAGGCCGATTATGTTGACCATAAGTTGGGCGAAGTGCACGAAACACATTCTTCACAGAACGTGCATTTTCGTAATAAAGTTGAACGATTTGTAAGCGTTGTTCAGGCGTAAGTCTTTCCATTATGAAATGCCAAACAATACTAAACAAAAATAACATGACAGCATGACACGACTCACACGTGTTCTTTCAAAAAAAGGCTATTGAAAAAGTATCTCTAATTGGATCACCCTTTATATAATTCATACTGGGTCAAGAATCTTCATTGCTATTCCTAACTGAGTGAACTTTCCCCTGTCTACACTATTATTTGTTCCTAGTGTTGGGTTGGAAGATCTGTGCAAACACAAACCCTTAGTGCCATGAAAAACTGGTCTTCTATCTTCAGAAACTCACATTTTTGTACCTCTAAGAAATTTCCCCTTACAAAATATCAACCATAGTATTTTTCGTAGTACTTTATATTACTATATGGCGGGGGTTAGGTCCAGTATGTCCTCTTCAAGCTCGCCTAATTTACTTTGTTCGGTAATTTGTTTGATTCTTTCAATCCCGGTTATTGATCGTAGGTAACGATGTGTTTCGGCACCATGGTGTATATTCAGACCAGTAAGCTAAGTCTTTGATCACCTCCTATCATTGTGTAGGCAATTAGTTCACATATCGCCTCCTTATTTGAATGCTTCTAGTGGGATTTTAGTTCCATTAGATTCAATCTGCTTCATGTGATCTGATTTTACTAGGGGTTATGTCTACTCGATTTGCATAATTTCTTTGGGATTTTAAAGCATTCGCATAAAGTGGTTTCAAATGTTCCTCTAGCGGATAAGAATGTGTCATCTGCATCATATCCTTGGCGACAAATTCGTTTGAGGGTTAATGTCCCCACGACGTTAACGAAGTCATGCTTCCTGATCTTCAGATATTGGTGGAAAACTGTATGCAGAAATGTGACAAATTCGTCCTACTCCTTCAGCTCATCATGAACGAAAAATTTTCATTCACAAGGATCTTTGTACGTTTTTCTTCGAGTTGTTCGTATCAAAAAACCATTGGAGCTTCTATACAAAGAACCTTCCAGGATAGTCAACCGTCTTTCTGACTATTTTTTTACCCTGGATTTGAATGGAATAGAAACAAACCTTAATGTGGATCGGTTAAAATCAGCAATCATTGAAACGGCAGCAAACTTGGAAAATAAGCAAGGGTCTTTTAGTTTGGATACTAAGAATATGGGAACACATCAACTGGCTGCTTTACAAGGAATTCTGATTGATATTCAACCTTTGAAATCGCTGTGTTTATTCTGGTCTCAAAAGAATGAAAAAAAAAGTGTCATTTCCTCAAAATTCACCTTAAAAACAATTTTTATGTATTTTTTTGATAAAAGATATTATTTTTGTTCTTTAACGACTCGGTGTTCGTAATTTTTGAATCATCAAAATTGCTCATGGGAGTAATGTAGCATCCTTGGTTATAATTTGGCCCACCATCGAAGATTATTGGATGTAACACGGAGATATATATGTGAACGCTAAAGAGAAGAATATTTAGGAATAGTTCGAAATAGTGGATGTTGTCTAGGAGATAGGATTAGATATTTTAGTTTGATGTTATCTAGTAGGAATTTGGATTATTAATAAATATTGTCATTACAACTGATTTCATATCAGAACCATATAGATCCCCATACCAGGATCCACAGTAAGGGTGATAATACACCCCCTGCAGGAATTCTCCTGTTTTGCCTCCATACTCCATTTGATATCTCCGATTACTAAACTGGTATATTCAGTTTTGGAATAGATTCTCAATGTTATTAAAAGCATATGATCTAAATATAATTTTTTAGAACAACATGAATGTCGAACTATTATTTTTTCTTCTAAATGAGATAAATCAGCTTTATTGTTCATATTCCAGAAACTCGTCTATGGCATAACGGTAGAAGCACCCTTAGAGGAGATCACGTACCTTTCATAAAATAACATATACCTGACATGAGTTTCTGAATGAACAATGACAGTATAATCTCTCACTAGATTAAAATTAACTTTGGTTCCAGGATACAGTCGACTTTCACCGAGAACAGCAATTGGAAAAGTCGCCGCCATCATGTATGCAATAATTGGTGTTCCTTTAATGTTGGTTCTTCTGTCAGTCCTAGGCAGCATGTTCGCATCGTGTGCTACAAAAGGTTATCTAAAAGTATGTTGCAAAGTTGAGAAGTCAAGATCCAGTAGATCAGCAGTTGGTTATCATAAAGCACCTTCCAGTCCATCAGGAAAACATCACTATCATGCCAATGAAGGTAACTTATTCGTATTACATAAGCTATGTGGCTCATGTACATGTTTTGATTAAAATCAATGAATACGTATAAACTAGAAGACAACATGCATGCTTACGCAGTATAGTTAGTGATATTACAGCTCTGCTTGATAGGTTAGCAAACTTATCATACCTTTTTTGCGTAGAGGGGTGGAAATCATTCCGAATTATCTTTTCAATCAGAGTGAAGTATTGTAGATGTGCGCCTGTATTGTAGACAATGGCCTGTATTCATTAACATGATGTAAACCTGAATATGATGCAATTTTAGAAGGTAAACTTCTAAAATTATTTTTCGTTATTATTATTTCGATATTGTACATCGTTTAACCCGATAAGATACAAAAAATTATGATCAGACACGTTGTGGGGTCGTAATGTTATATAATATCTGATCAACTTTAATGCACACATTTCACTTCCTCCGATAACTAGAAAACTCCTTTGTCCTTTGCCATTAGTATGATTTTAATAATTTCATGAATAGACGAATAAAAACATTCAATGGTGTTTCTATTCTATAATTCATAATAATTTATAATTTTTTAAACTTCCTTGATATCTATTTCACTATTTTGCTTTTGCGCTATAAATATTGAATATTTAGAATATTTCGGAAAAGCTTTCCAAAGATAGGGGGAAAAGTTCACCTCCCCCCTTGCCGTTCCCTTTGGCTTTCCATGGAACAATTGATTCATAAGAAATGCCAAAATATTGCTTATTCTCAAATACCATTCTTGAATCAATTGAAATTGGTACAACGAGCAATAATTGTGTCGGCGATTGTGTAATTATGTCTCATGATAATAGTTTTCGCAATAAAAGAGGAATGAATGACGACAAAATTGAAGAAAAAGATCAAAGAATTTATAAACAGAAATTCGTGTGATATGTCGCTGAAGACTTCAAATTGCCAAGTCGGTAAGCCACGGGGCATAAAAGTTATGAGGTTACTCTACTCTTTTCATCATCGTTGGCTAATACCAAACATTGAAAGTAAGTAATTGAGGTAAATTTTAACGAGACGTCGGCTCTCAATTTAAGATTCCAAAGGACGGATGTGGTGCATAATGTAGTGGAAATAGCTCAAATATTAAGAATTAAATAATTATCGTGAAAGAGAAACAAAAGTCCGGCTGCTAAAAGATGGAGGGTATTAAAAAGAATTAAATGAAACAAGTTACGTGCATTGGAGTTCTGAAAATAAATTGAACGGACTATAATAATACTCATCTGTGTTTTGGTTACAATATGAAAAGTCAATTTCTAAAATATGTTGATAAGATATGATTATCCAATTGAATTATCAGTTACAGTGATATGACAGAATGTAGTTCAGAGTGAGTACTTTAGCTGAAAATATCACTGACACGAAGATCATATTCCTGTTCAGATCCAGAAATACTGTGACGTGCTTTGTCACTTGTACGCCAAAACTACTTCTTATTGCGAAATTCACTTTCATTTCTCGGGCGCCAGATTTTTGCTAAGGTTTACTTCTCTTCGAGAACTTCTGCTAGGGTCCTCACCAGAAAGCGTATTACAGTGCTATCTATGGACAGCCTTGCCCCTAGGGTAGCTACAGTGAAATATAATCAGCGTCCATTGAGCAGAAGAACAGTATCGAAGTTGTAGGCTTCAATTACAACTGATACTTGTTTATAACTTAGCTCATTGAAAGATTGAGCAGAAATAACTAAAGAGAACATGGAATTCCAAATATTAAATATATTCGAAGAAGTAAACTCGGATAATAATTATTCAATACAATTGAACGGTAGTTGACATAAACATTCGACCCAGGTAGAAATACAAACAAACTCAATCGGTAAAAGAAGAACGGTTACAACATATCTATTTTTTGTCATATGGTAGATCTTTAATTACTTTTCAACGGTACGGAATCGGTTGATAAATGATTTACATCCATCATTTAAGGAATATACAAGCCTAGCATTACAAATCACGGAATACAATATTTCGTAATACCGGAAAACAAATACTAAGCTATCATTCACAGTATTTTAATTCACTGAAGCACATTGTTAAAAATTCGCACAATTGCAGTTGTCTTTTACATGTTTTTCGAAGTTCTAATCAAGTCCGTACTAACAAAACCTTATGTTGTGCCGTGTCTTTTTTTCTTATATCCCGAACAATGCTCGACAGTGACTACTTTTTATATTCAAATTTTGCGTTCATGTTGTTCCACCAAGTCCATTGCTGTAAGGCGAGGATTCTTTACGTCGGTTTTTGTACGTAGTTTTTCCACATAAGGCTGTTTGAAAATTTGACGCGTTATTTCGAACGCTATCGGTTTTTTTCGATATACTTGATCAGAATGTCTGCAAATTCTATAACTCTATAACCTTATGAATATACATACTATGCACATTTTTTCATTGAAATAATTTTGTGAGAGGCATATAAAGCCAAAATAAGATGAAAGCTTATCGAGTGCCCGAATGAGTCACGTTCGTTTTGAACTTTCGCCAAAGCAATTGGTAGGAATTTCACTTCCAGTTCATTCCCTCCCCGAACCAAATATGATGGCACACTGGCTACTACACCACAAGAAAAAGTCCACTTTTTTGCTGGAATGTTTGCGTCAAATTCAACTTTGAATACACAAGGGAAGGACCTTCATAATATTGCTACCATCGATATCCATATGCCTGAAATTGTATTTCGCCAACGCACAATTAGACACATTCTGCTTGATCTCAAGAGCAAAAAGTCTATGGGCCATACGGAAATCCACCTGTCGTTCTCCAGGAATGTCCGCTTGAATTAACACTAGTTTCCTACAGGTTTTTTTTATCCTTGCATACAAACTTGGTGTGTTTCCTTCTTAGCTGGAAGACAGTCAGAGTGCAACCAATTCCAAAAAAAAGAAGACCCTCCCTTTTAATTATAGACCCATTGTAGTATTATCTGTGATCTCTGAAGCTATAGAAAAGGCAATCAACATTGAGCTCATCAAATTGCTAGAGAGCTACAAAATTGTGAATGACCGGCAATATGTATTAGGTCAGCAGAGATCAACAGGAGATATGCTTGCCTAAGTAACACAGGTATAGCAGAAATCTAAGAGTAGGAGATGAGTGGGAGTCCTATGGTGTGACCACCTCAACTTCTTGCGTATCTGATCCAACTCGTTTTTTCAGCTATCTGAGTTCTTTCCTCGAGATACAAGAGTACCCATTTTAAGGCTGGGCCTCGTATCCTGACTGTTTTTAGGTTTTGCGTTATGAGTTCACTAAAATCTAATAACAGTAATAATACGTTCTTGTTTGCTGTTACAGAAAATAGCCCTACATCAATTTTCATGACTATGTAAAAATGTCTGATTTATTATCAAAAATGAATTTTCTTGTTGCAACTCACCCTGTATCTCGGAAAGGAGCAGACTTGCAACCGTTATTGTTGAGTGAATTATTAATATTTTTGCCATCTGAAGTAGATATACAATTGAAGGTATTACTAAAGAATCACTCTGTATATGTAGTGGTTGGGTTTTAATAATTTTTCATTTTAATTTTAATAATTAATTTTAAAAAAAATTATTTTATATTCCATTTTAGAAGAAATGAAATATGTTTATTTATTTATTAGTAAATTGAATTTTCTTTAAGTCAAATTTTTTATCTTCATCGTTTTTAGGTGAAATTGTAAAGCTGTATTTTAGAAATTTTCAATTTAATATTATATAAGTACTTAATTATATTTTTAAAGATTCTTATGACTTTTGAATGTAGCAAATTTATTTATATTCATAATTAAGAATTAAATTTTGAAATAATTTGTACGAAACTATTATTAATTTTCATTTTAATAATTATATAAATAAAAAGTATGAATTTATTAATAACGTATTATTGAAATATGAAAAAATATTTAGAAAATTGGTCCCCGTCTTTGCTTACGTTTCGCGACTTCATTGTTCGGATCTTCAGAACTCAGGCGTGATTGATCGTACATAGTACTTGGTCCGTTTCGATGTGCACTGTGGTAATGCATCGTTGAAACGTTTATCACAGTTGACATCAAAACGGACTACGTTAATGTACGAGTCGCGAAACGTAAGCATTTACGTAGAACATTGTTTTTTTTCATGTTCAATACCCAAAAATTTTGTGAAGATAATTCAGAAACAGAAAGTGTACTGATTTGCAGTAGCTTGTTCTATTAATTTTGATGATTATGAACTTAGAATGTGATAAATGATGAGTTATGAGAATGTGTTGGATGTTGGAAGGAAAATTTTCAAAATTTCAACATTAGGTATAAACAATCAGTTGTGAGTAGTATTCCAAAAAGAGAGTTACTGATTTGCAGAATTTCTCTTGCGATCCTTTGACTTTCGGAACTTGAAAAAGTGGAAGTGTACTGATTTGCAGTAGCTAGTCCGACTCGTATTGGAATGTTGTTCGTTGAATATCTCCAAAAAGCGGAAGTGTATTGACATGCACCAGTAGTCCAATTAACCTTGAATATATCATAAAATCTTCGGATTATTCTAAATAACTATTTCAGATAATTATGAAAGAGAATAATTTTGATGAAGAAAGGAAGTATAAATGTATAAATCAGTGGCGGCTCGTGAATTTTTGAGAGAGGAGGCTGGACATAAAACGTTTTTGTAAAAATATACTCTATTCACTGCCTTTTAACCTTTGCACAGCGACCGTACCAGCTACTTCAGTGACAAAATTAATTGTTACCCAGCAAGAACCAGGGTGGAGGTATAGTTTCTCCTGCCAAAAAAATTTTTTGTTCGTTTTTAGTATTTTATTTTTTTTTGGATTTTTAATATTTTTTTTTTTTGGAATTTTCCATATTTTTTTCTTTTTATTAATCCTATTATTTTTTTTTACATATTAACGGAATTCTACGGTCTTTAGTTTGCGAAAAATGATCAATAATATTATCAAAAAATGTATCATTTTGTTTTAAGTGTTTTACTAAATCTTTTTCAATAGATATTAAACTAACATTGTAAAAACGATTTGGCCCATTGTATTTGGCATGTAAGTTTTAATTCGTTTGAGAGTAGAAGATCTCTCCACCGATGCCGACGTGACAGAAATGGTGACTGTCAAACAAAGTAGTTTATAAAACTGAGGTAAAACTTGTTGCAAATTATTGTCTATCATATATTTTATCATATCGGCCGGCATGACTGTCATACTGGCCTAAAATATCTTTATCCGAGTAAATAACGCATAATTCATTGTGCCGTGCTATTTTATCAAAAAATTTATATTTTAGAACTAAGTTATCTTAAAGTGTATTGGGGAACTCTTTTGAAAAAGATTCGAAAAATCTTCTATTCGTCAAGTCAAAAAACTTCAATTCATGTAAATCGGAAAATCGAATCTCAATTTGACCTTTAATAGTATCTAAAATTTCATAAAAAAGTTGTTCATACTTAATGTAGTTTCTTGTCTACCAAATTATGTTTTCCTCCTTTTCGCGGGAGGAGCCTCATCAGTTGAACAAATTTCAAATAAAATATTAATATGAAATTCTGTATTACGGAAACTTGAAATTTTTCCAATGAGATGTTTCAAACGATCTCTTGAATTTATGTTGTAAAATTTGAAAAATAAGATCAGTTTGTTCAAATATTAATTTAAAATTATCAAGAAAAAACAAAAATTCTTCATTTTCTAAATAAGATTTTAAACCAACAGCAGCATTTAATGAAACCTGATCTGTTGGAAAGTCATCACTGTTTAATACAAAATCAAATGTTTCAATTAATTTGTCTTTATTTTTATGGATGGTAAATACTGCACGTGATGTAAAATTCCATCGAGTTGGAGCATTACAGGGAAATCAATGATTTTTTTAAAACTTCGTCTTGTCAATATTACTATTAGTATTAACAATGATCGATTTTGATAGTTACCTGACATTACTAATCCTTTCAAATCCGGTAAAGGCCGTTTATTTAAAAGAAACACTTTTATCATATGTTAATTCACTAAATGGATTTTTTAAAAGGCAGCAACTAACTCACTAACACTCATTTTAAATTTACAACAGACAACAATCTAACCTTACTTGGCGTGACAACACATAAACAAACAAGCACTGACTGACCTACTCAGCAGTCGGCAGAACGCACGTATCGTATGTCATTGATTGCTAGCGGCTGCCGCAGGCTCCACTCCAGAGGGTGTTGCCGTTTTCGCTGATTTACCCAGTTGGCGTTCGGACTGTTCGGAAAAACGACAACTGCGTTGAACAACACATGCTCAGCGTTTGAGATATATAGATAGTCTAGCCTCAGGGCACTGTTGCCAGATTTAAAATAACAACTGAGAACGGGGAATTAATTGTAAAATTTTAAAAATTATCAGAGAATCAGGAAATAAAATGGAGAATGATCATTAAGATAAATTGGTGAGGAGGCTGAGCCTCCTTAGCCTCCTTCGAGGAGCCGCCACTGGTATAAATGTTCGAAATTTTGAAGTAATGTGAGAAGTCCTAGTAGTAATTAGAACTGTTATAGGATTATGAATTTTCTGGAACTCCAAATTTGAATACATGAAAATGCCAGCTTTGATTACTAATTTAGAATGTTCATAGTTGTATTTTTCGAAAAACAATGAAGTATGTATCAAATTATGAACCAGGAAGATGGTAATGTAATTATAACAATAAGATCTCCCTGTTACCATTCGTATTGAATGATGGAAGAAAAAGTAAATGGTTCACTCACAGAAATTAAAATGGTTGTAAAGATAAATTGTTTTTGGGTTTCGAAACTGGCTGATCCGAGCGTCGAGAAGTTCAAATTTGCATAATCTTACAGCGATGAGAAAATCAATTTGGTCGAGGTGTTGAGAAAACCTCACGTCCTCACCAATTGGAGTGGTTGGATACCACTAAATTGATTATGATAAAGTTCTTTTTGTTAATGATAATTCAATTTCAGTTCCAAGATTTATTGATAATAATATTGTTGCTTACAATTTTGTTGATATGATGATAAAATCAGTAATTGTCCTAGTAACCAGGACAATAGTACAATGGCTCACTAAAATAATAAATATAAAACAATAGATCAGAAGTTAAGTATAGTATAAAGTCATAGATAAGATAACTGTGAGTCACCACATATAAGCTAGGTGTCAAATTATACAAGCAATATCGTAACCATATCGTAACATACTCCCACTTTGCAATTGTAATTAAAATGGAATTGCAACAACAATTAACATCTACAACAAGCATCAATATAATCCATCAATTTGAAAATCTATTGGACTTGCTTATATTTCCCCCGTTCATTTTGTGCCGCTTCAATATCTGATACATTCTATTCATCGATTTGGTTTGAGGATTCGTAAACAGTAATCTGTTTGAAATTGACATTTGACAGTTCATCATTTGGTTGTCAATCTATTTCTATTATTATTCCACCGGAATTAGACATAAAAATCTGAAACCTCTGGAACGTAAAATTTTGAGCAGCATGCATAACTGGTTTTTGTGAAGCTTTCGACTTCTACAATATTAATTCCACAAACTGCAGATGAAAGGAGGCATGATTCTTAAGATATACAGGGTGTCCTCGAACTGCGTGACTAAAATAAAACCGATGATTCTTTGATTTGAAAAAAATTTGATGAGCCTTTTCACTTTTGCCTCAAGTGTCTTGTTTAGCCGGTAGAGGGCTTCAAAGTTGCAAAAATTATTTTGTTTTCTCGGTATAACTTGAGAACGTGATGAAGGACTTTTACAATATTTGGCAGGTGAGTTACTGTCAATAATAGCCGTTTTTGAGAGCGGAGCATCGAGCCTTAGAGACCATAGAAATGGCTCAAACTTGAGGATGTAACGGGAAAAGTGTCCAGAACTTTTTTGTTGTAGATGTAATTCACTCTGCATTTTCTATGTAGATAGCTTATCTAATTTGAAAACTTCTCTTACTCTTAGAAAATTTTGATAAAATCAACGGATTAGCTTGAAAAAAATAATTTTCGAGTTTCTGCAATTATGGCTTACTAATTTTACTTGATTAAAATACCTTAGTTGCCTTTGCTTTTCTAATGTCATTCTGGCATTTGGAGAATTTATTCTCAAAACTGTCAGTTTTTACTTTGCTTTCCGTAAAAATTTTATAAAATTATGGCTCAAAATTTCAATAACACTGAAATGGTTAATATCTCGGTAAAACACGAATAATAAAAACAATAAAAATGGGGAAACGATGTGATTATTTAGGAAAAACAAATGCTAAATCAAAAGAAACAACAAAACTTTTAGGGAAATCGCTAAGGCATCAATTGTTCGAAATGTTGCCCATTTTCCTGAATACACAAATTAATTCGTTTCAAGAAATTGGATTGAACTCTGGCTAGTATTTCAGGATCATTCTTCAATAAATCCGCTTCATGATTAATTCGTTGCAACAATTCCTCTCGTGTGTTTACTGGAGCTGCATAAACTTCCGACTTCAAAGCGCCCCATAGTAAGAAGTCGCAGGTCGTCAAATCAGGGGAGCGGGCCGGCCAGTTCACTGGTGCATCGTGTCCTCTACCTATCCAGCGATCTGGATATTCCGCATTCAAATGTCGCCTCACAGCTAATGTGAAATGAGGAGGTGCACCATCATGGATAAACCAGGCCACGACGAATGTGTAAGGGCAAGTCTTCCAACAGTTCAAGTAGCCTTTGTTCCAAAAAGTTCAAGTAGCTCTCCCCGTTCAATCGATCGGGTATAACGGTAGGGCCAATAATAAAGTTATCCACAATTCCAACCCAAACATTGATTTTAGTTTGATTCTGAAAATATGTAACTTCCGTTTCATGAGGATTTTCATCAGCATAGAAAAGTTCATTATGGAGGTTAAAAAGACCACATCTCGTGAAAGAATCTTCGTCCGTGAACAGAATTCTTCTACAAAAATTGGGGTTTGCGTTTTGTCTTTGGACAATAAGCCGACAGAAATGATTTTGAGGCTCCAATACGAAGTCCCAAACGTAGTGTGCTTATCCCAGGTTCAGTTTCAACCGCTTCCAGTATCGCTTCTTCGAGCTCTAACGTCCTTCTTGTCCGTCTGCGTCCAGTTTCTCTGCGATTTGCTTCAGATTTGCCAGTTTCGCGAAGGTTTGCCGATTTGGAATTCTGCGATGCGGATATCTTTCCCTTCTCCGGCCATTGCAACGACAAAGTCCATAAATGAATAACATATCAACCATTTCAGTGTTAGTGAAATTTTGAGCCATAATTTTATAAAATTTTTACGGAAAGCGAAGTAAAAACTGAAAGTTTTGAGAATAAATTCTTCAAACGCCAAAATGACATCAGAAAAGCAAAGGCAACTAAGGTATTTTAATCAAGTAAAATTAGTAAGCCAAAATTGCATAGACTCGAAAACTATTTTTTTCAAGCTAATCCGTTGATTTTATCAAAATTTTCTAAGAGTAAGAAAAGTTTTCAAATCAGATAAGCTATCTACGTAAAAATATCGAGTGAATTACATTGACCACAAAAAAGTTCTGGGCACTTTTCCCGTTACATCCTCAAGTTTGAGCCATTTCTATGGTCTCTAAGGCTCTGTGCTCCACTTTCAAAAATGGCCATTATTGACCGTAACTGAAGCCCTCTACCGGGTAAACAAGACACTTGAAGCAAAAGTAAAAAGGCTCATCAACTTTTTTTCGAATCAAAGAATCTTCGGCTTTATTTTGGCCACGCAGTTCGAGGACAGCCTGTATATACATATATGAATTTTTTTGACTTTTTGGTCCGTTTTCCTCAATTTACGTGAAAAATATGAACTTTAGTGAAAATTGTCATGATCATACAGCTCACTCCGTCAAAACAATACTGGTTAAGTATAAACAAGTTTAAAGTTTTTTTGCCTAATTGGCCAACAATTTCGTGTAGGTACATTAAGACATATAGAATTAAATTTTCTGAATTATGATGATAACTTGGATAATTTAACATAGCATTATATAGATGAATTAACGTAAAACATTGAACCAGAGTAGTATAAGATGGCTACTCCTGTGACAGGATATCCGGTCTACGCATCCGGTCTGTGCTGGCGATTGACATCCGGTGTTTGTAATTAGTGTTATCGAGTAGATAGTGTTATCAATAATTGTGGGTCTGCTTGTTTGAAAGTATATACAGGATATTTGTGAAGAGTGTGTTACAGGTTGTTTGTAAGAAATGTTAAGACATCACAGTCACGTGGAGACAGTGACAGTTCATAGATCCATCATGACAGTTCACGTGACAGACGCTTCGTAGATCCACACGTTACAGCCACCATGACAGGTGGCAGATCATGTGACACTTGTCACAGCCACCATGACAGTTCACGCGATAGCCGCCAAGACACCTCTTTCAAAAACCACGTGACTGTGATGTGATAGCATCTCTTACAAACAACCTGTATATACAACATAGCACACTCTTTACAAACACTCTTTACAAACACCCTGTATATACATTCCAAACAACCAGACTCGCAATCACTGATAACACTATTTACCCGATAACACTTCTCAAGAAAGCTCATAACTCCTGAAATGCTTCTGAGAGTAGTTCCTTGTTTGCATTATTATACGCAAATAGTATTTAAACAGGTACATTTTGTTTTCTAATTCAGTTTACTCTGATGCTCTACTTGGTAGCTGGAAGGTCCTAAGTACTTCAGTAGTATTCTTATTGGATAAGGGAAATTATTTCGTTCTTATTGGTGTTCATTTAATTTGTTTAGAGTGAGATATCATGAAGTAACACAAATCAATTAACTTTTTCATACCTATTTTTCATGAGATCGGGTTTCAGAATTTGAGATGGTCTAAAAAAATAAATGATACCTCAATGAATTTGATAAAGGTTTTCAATTAATTGAATTCAAACTCCGATGACAACAAGAAAAATCAATTGTTAGTAGTATATACCATGTCATAAAAGTTAAATCTCTTAATGAATTTTGCAGATTCTGCTTCAATACAAATGGCGTCTACACATAATACCCCAAATCATGTAAGTTGTAAATCTAATCATCAAGGGCCTACGTTGGATAGACAAGAGATTCCCAAGAGGGCAATACTAGCTACTGTTCGTGCTACACATGCCAGAGGTAGATGTCGACAAGGTCCCGTGCGCCAATTACTAGCTGATCCATCTTTGTGTCCTGCACATTCCCATTACGGTTCACCCATAAAGAATTCCATACTTGTGAGTTCTACCCTATCCTCCGAAATGGAAGAAGCTGAAGATACTGATGAAAATGATCATAGGTGAGGGATTATCTAATTCTAGAATTTTTCCGTACTATATTCATTACGAATTTACGTTTGAATAATAGTATAGTTAGTGAGTTGTTTCAGCACATAGGAGCATCCTCAGAATGAGTAATAAACTGAATACAACATTCTATCAGCCTAAGCTACGTTACTATTTTGTTCCATATGTGACAAAAGTTTCTACTAATTCTCATTTGGTGAAAAATGGTACAAAAATGAGTTGATCCCTATTGAATTGAAAAATAAATTAATTTGCCATAACAGGCAAGCACCTTATATCTATGAACTTTCTAAACTGCATAAAAGTGATATACTTTTAAGACCCACTGTGAATAATATTGGAGCGCCTACCTACAATTTATCGAAATTTTTATCAAAATCTATCAATAATATAATGAGAAAAAATGAATTTTATGTGGAAGACTCATGGCGTTTTAGTGAATTTATAAAAAAATAATCCGTACCCATAGATCATCAGTTAATTTCCTTGGACGTTGTTCCTCAATTTATGAATATACCACTCATTTTAGCATTGAGTAGCATCAAAAAACGGAGCTTCGATTAAAAACACACACCTCTAGATCAATCTGAATTCATAAATTCAGTACAGTTTTGTTTAGAATGTACTTATTTTCAATACGGTGAGCAATATTTTGGACAAATATTCGGCACAGCAATGGGATCTCCTATTTTAGCTACTATTGCTAACCTTGTCATGGAATACCTAGAATAATCTGTAATAAATTCATTAGATTTTCAACCCGAATTCTTCAAACGGTATGTAGATGATTGTGTGTTCCCAATGATAAAATTCTGTACGTGATTAATAAATTTAACAATTTCGACTGTAAACTTCAATTTACTTGTCAAATGGAAGTGAACAAAAACAAAAATTTCCTAGACATGAATATTAGACATGATGCAGATGGAAAAATAAAAACTTCGTGGCTTACTATAAAAGTTTGATCTCAACGTTATCTTCATTTCAATTCCGTCGCACCAACATGTTATAAACAGCCTTACAGATCGCGTGGTTAAATTGTCCCACCCAGAGGACCGTCCGAAAAATTTACAAATTGTTCGTAATACACTGGAAATGAATGGCTACCCAAAAACATTTCTCAATCCCACCATTAAAGAAAGAATGAACAAAATCTATAATAGATCGTCATATATAAATAGCATAAAAGGTTGTACAGAAGATTTTATAACATTACCATACATCCCGGATACCTCAGAGGAAATTAAGAAATGTTTGAAAAATTATGATAAAATGTTGCGTATATACCTACTAACTGTGTTGGGAAATATTTCTTTAATCTAAATCCTTTAATACCTGAAGATGAACAAACCCACACAGTATACAAATTAAATTGTTTAGATTGCGACGGGACTTATACTGGAATCTATAAACAATATAGAAAGAAAAAGAATGTATGGCCATAAGTATAGCACGAGAAACAAAAATTTAGAAAATTCCACCGCCCTTGCTAAACACTGCTTTAATTATAACCATCAATTCGATTACAAAAATGTTAATATCTCAATTCTGTAAAACATAGGACAGATATTCAGACATTAAGTCAGATTTAAACCAACTTAATCAATCTAAACTCTTGCGAACTCCTTCATGCGTCTTTAGTTGGAAGTATGTTTTGGGTAGAATGTCAGAAGTGTATTTCCAATAAGGTCTGACAACCTTTCCTATTACCTCATAAATCTAAACATCTGGTTCGAAAGTGGATACTTGAACGTAATGTTCTTGTTTTTAGTCGCTTATAGACTTCGTTAACATGAGTTCGTATGTTATAAGAATACTACCAAACAGTGGATTCTTGATATAATATACTTATAACATTGATCTGTTACAATTTCGATTATTCGTGTTTCTGTTCGTTTCGACAACGTGGGCATGTTCAATTGAAATTGGTGCGATAAGGTCGATTTGTGCTAATACAATTAGTTTTAAGCAATCCCGTTCCCGTCTTCTGGTGATGGTCGTGAAACCAAAACGTGCGTAAAGACGAAAATAATAAACATATGTGCTAGGGTGACATATTTCCCTAGAATTTATTTATAATTCATACCTGGGTCAAGAATCTTTCTTAAAACAAATCTTAGATATCGGTTTTATTTTAAGTTTATTGTTTCTTCCAAATAAAATTGTTTTGATAAGTTTTGCCTGCTATAAGTGAAGTTCAATTCCATAGAACTAACTTTGCTAGAAAAATTAAATTTGACATACTTTCTCAAACATCTTTCCAAGCCCGCGGCAACTTTCCGTGCAGGGCGTGCTTTGCCAATACAATCTAGATAAACAAGGCCTGAGTGCTCGATCATTGCAAGACAGATGGTCACAAATACGCTATAAATTTTTATATATTTTTTTTACTTACGTAGTGGCCAGACTTGAATTTTCCTTGTACCCTATTTGCTTTCTTTAATGTACAAACCTGTCTTATGATGGATCTGTTTGACATTCCCTTAACAATATGTAATTTAAATTAAGCCCATTAAAACAACACGAAATTATTTCTAAAATAACATGAACTGTGTGTGACCACCAATATGTGTCGGTGTTACCTTTGATAGTGAGTCCACTGTTTCGGCTGTACTTTGGTCTTTGGTGTGTTGCGATGGATCCATGTTTCGTCCACAATTACGAAACGTTATTCTTATCGCACTTGAACATCACCAAACACTCCTCTGGAGTTGTCATACGGTCGCGCTTGTTGAGGAGAGAGCGTATGCGGCACACATCTGGCAGATAGCTTTGTCATATTCAAAAATGTATGCAAAATGTTCCGTACACGTTCGGTTGTTTTGCCCATAGCCTCAGAACTCTAGTGCACTCTAAGTCGCCGATCGTCCAATATCATACTATGAACTTTATCGACGATTTCTGGCGTTGTAACCTCAATTGGACTTGGACGACCAGAACGATCGACTTCCTTTGTGGTCATACTACCACAACAAAAATTAGTAAACCACTTGTGAATCGTTATAATCGATGGTGATGAATCCCTATAATGTTTAACAGACGATGCTTTTGTTTGCGTAATGTTTTTTCCTCACAAGAAATAATATTCAATCAAGACGCAAAATTCACTTTTTCCAATGTTCACAAAAATCTTCTAGGCTGCTTGCCTTTGATGAGTGTCCTTTACATTATATATACAAATGACTTACCCTATTGAGAATAATATCGACCAGTTCGCCGGTGATACCTTGGATATTGTTGAAAGCGAGGTTAATAAAGAACACCTAGAACAAAAAATCAATAACAACTTTGTTAAATTGAAAGATTGGTATCAAGCCAATAATTTATTACTAAATGTCAATAAAACTCAGTCAATACAATTTTCTTATTATAATAAAACCGAAAAATTAAAAACAGTCTAATGAAACAATCAAATGTCTTAGCGTTGCCCTGGATTCTCGACTCGACTGGACTTATCACATAGACTGCCTTGCACCTGAAATTTCAAAATATAGCTACTCCCTCAAAATAATTGCTCAACATGTTAATAATCAAACATCACTTACCGCATATTATGCCTACATTGAGTCGAAACTACGATACGGACTCATATTTTGGGGTATTTCTACAGATTCAATCAGAATATTTAGATTACAAAAAATATGTATTCGGAACATATTTGGTTTAACATATAAAGAAAAGTGTAAACAATATTTTATTAAACATAAAATACTTACTATGTACAGTATTTATATGTATGAATGTATAACTTCAATTGAAAATAATCCCACATTCTTCAAAACGCTAATTGATTCACACAACACCAGATTCAAGGAAAATCTAACCTGCAATGAATTCAATTTCTCCTACCTAAAGAAAAATGTAAAATACATGCTAATAAAAATTCTTAATGAAATTCCAATTCCTATGAAAAATAAGCCATTGAAAATTAAAAAAAAGGAATTAATCAATATTTTAAAAGAGAATGCCTTTTACGCGGTAGAAGAATCCTTAACTGATGATGGTTTTAATAGTATGGTCTAATTTGTTTTCGTTTTTATATGTTAAGAATGCTAGAAAACAAGTTTTTAATTTTTTACTCTTGTTCATTCTATTATGTTTTAAGTCTAGTACCTGTTTGAAAATAAGTTTTATGGTGTGATTTTAATTAATACCTTATTTTTTTCTATTTTAGTTTTGATATGATTTTGTATTTTATACAGTTGGAACAAATAAATGGAATCTATCTATCTAGAACTGGGTGACATATCAGTTTAAAATTTTAATGCGTTCTAGATAAAGATGGTACATCACAAATGTCACAAGGGATATCACTTTTATTTATAACTTCCGTTACTCGAGTTTCAGTGTTATTACGCCATCTTCAGACGGTATACAACAATTAAAATACATAACTTCAACTAGAGTTATACTTATCCGTAGGTAGGAAAGGATTACTGTGGTCGTTCATTCATAAACTTAGAGGATTATTACAATGAGATTAGACGGCGGGTTATTACATTCTGATAATGACGAACGGCTATTAACAGCAGGGTATAGAAGATAATCGAATAAATGCATACTTCAATTGCAATACCTATGATCTATTTATTATGTTTATTACTACTTATACTACATATTTCCCCTAAGGAGAGAAAAAGTCAATTGATGCATGCAATTTGTTGCTTTTGTTCCTGTAACGAATTATGTACTCTCAACTGCTGTTGTATAATTTTAACTTACCTTCATGCACTTCCACAAACTTATTTCCTATTCGCACTAGCACGTTTGAGTCCTTAAGTTCTACCACCACTGGGTATGGTCCTTTCAATAAACACACAGTCTTATTCTTATTACCCGAATCATTTCTAATCATAATCGTATTTGCCTACACTATACAATTTCTGTTTACAATTCTTTCGTCATAATATGTGTTCCTTATTATTTTCCAAGCTGTTTGAATCTGAATTTTGGTTCTTTTGGATAATCATCAAATGTATAAAGCGAATCTAAAGTACAAGCAATACTGCTGGGAATATTGCATGTTTTCCCAAAAGAATAAGTTTCTGTTTACACTGTGTTGTTATGAGAGAAATACCAATAAACTTTAATCATTCTAGGTGTTCCGAAGAATATATTCATATGTACTCACGCAGCTAACAGTTTTCGACAACATCTAAAGCTTGATGATGATATGACGTAGAATTTGCAAATATCCTTGAAAACAGCTGACATACTCTGTACAGCGAAAATTGACTAATAATTATTGCTTGAGGAGGTATATCATATCGCATAATACAATGAGTAACAAAAGTAGTAACAGTTACTATTTCTTTATTTATCAACGGTTAACATTCAATAAATTTACATAGCTCATATTATATTGTTAGAATATATCGGTTATCCTCTTCGTCTGACACTAATGGCCCAACCGAGTGTAAGAAATTTTTTCTGAAAGCTGAATTTGCTGTTATGGTGATCATCATAGATTGTTTCGCAATATTGGATGGAATGTTTATACCTTTGACAATCATCACAATTTTTTCAACATAACTGCGCACACCTTCACAGAACTATTAAATTTTGAGATTGTTATACATTCTATTCTCACCACCATGATCACCAGTCGGTAATATGTGAAAATAGTTTAGAAGTAATTGCCTCGTTTCTCTATTTAGAATATTTTCAATGCACCTGATAATATAAATCTTGATTCCCAACTCTTTTAATTTTCTTGGGAGTCCCTAACGTTTTTCCCAGTACAAATTCATTTTCCTGATTTCTTATAATAACGAGCTCTCATATTCTATACTTTTTTGATAGATAATTCAGCTGAAACATCTCCATTTATTAGTCTTGCTCATAGATTATTGAAGGTCCCCTCGAGCCAGCAAAATTACAACAACGAAGTTGAGAAACTTCAGCAAATAGCGTTGGACAATGGTTTCGACAAATATTTGATCAATTCCGGAACAAAAAAGGAAATTGGAACGCAACTAATTACCCAAATTAGAGCCATTTCCTTTAAATACCGCAATAAAATTCAGAAGTTTCACCTATCATCCTTCAGTAATTAATAAATTCCATAACTTGTTCTCTAAATTTGCAATACTACCAGTTTATAGATGTAAGAACAAGCTGAAAAACCCTTTAGGCAACACCTTTGATGAAGTTTCCGACTTCGAAAAAATTGGGATTTACAAAATCGATTGTGAGTAGTGCTTAAAATGCTATGTGAGTCAAACTAAAAGGAAAATTTTGCCCATATGAAGAAAAACAATGGTGAAAAATCAGCGTTAGGGGAACATATTTTGAATACAGGTCATAACATTTCTCAATAAAGTATTTCACTTTTAAAACATAGTGCAGACAAAGATCTAGGTAATTTAGAAGGGATGAAAATGTATAAGAGAAGGAGCAATTTATTAAATTCAAATTTATCTTCAGCTGAGGGTAACCCTTTGTTTGCATTATCATCCCAGAATAGTATTTAAACAGACACATTCTGATCTATAATTTAGTTAACTATGATGATGGCAACTTGGTAGCCGAAAAGTCCTCAGTACTTTAGTAGTATTTTTAGTGGATAAGGATGATTATTTCATATCTATAGTTATACGAGACGTTAAAATCCGGGATGTATTCCATCGAGAGCGCATGTGCGTCATCCTAATCGAGCAAATAAACTGTTGATATGTCGAATTCAATGTTAATTTTTCATAGCTCAGCCGGTTAGGCTCTGGCCTCAAATTATTCTTTTTCTAGTAGCTTAGGTTCGAAACTCCTAGCGGTACAGTTATCGCAGTTTAGTTGGTTGAATTTTCCGCAGGTTGGTTGTTACATCCTTATATACTCTTGAGAATACTAGGCTAGTAGCTCATTTGAGTACCACAGATAAAGCTTCATAATAATACAAAAATGATACCTCTATTTTATTCAGAAACTGAATCCTTGACTTCAATATTTCTACTATTAATTTCTTTCATCAATTTAACTAACTCTTTTTCTGATATAGACACTCCACCTCAATCCGCGACAATGCGTCAGCAACTTTTTCTGTTTCTAATGTCAGAACTCTTTCAGTCGACATTCACTTTCGGTTGAGGCGCTAACCATTTTGGAAGTTGCTAGAAAAAAGAAAAAAATTTTTTTTTAAATACTGTAGGTACTAGATATTGAAACTGACGCGCAATGATACATTTCCTCTATTGCGCCCATTTCTTTAAATCCTCATTATTGTCCACTACGGACATTTCAATGTTTATTATACAATTCCGCATAGAAATAATGAAAGAGTAATGAGTATTTAAGATTTGCCAACACTTTTAATACTTATTTCATTTAAATTATTAGAGCGGTCGTTTCTGAGGTAATATTCTTCCAAATCTTCATACAGTTTTATATCCCAACATAGTTCTATAAAGTCAATTTAAATGTTTTCCAAAGTCAATTCAATCGAAGTTTCCACAATACCCTACTGATGACGATATGTACCTACTACGACTTCCAATTCTTTAAGCCCAGATAAAAATGTTCTTTGTCATTTTTTCAATATTTTAGAGGATGAGGATTGAATGAAAATATGTTGTTTCAGAAGTAACTATAATTCCAAGAATCCGTAGATTGTAGTGTAATTAATATTCCACTATCGTCTCTTATGATATCGACAAGAAACACTGCATTTTCTCGTCATAAATTCATAATATTTTGTAGTAAATTTTAATGAGTTTGTTAAATCAAGCTCATGCTAATCCTGATTTAAAAATGAGCCCGACATGCAAGATTAATAGGAAACGGTACTTACACCCCCACGAAGGGTTTATCCTACTATGTTTTTAAACTTCACGTATATTATTTGCGGATGTCTGGAACTCGCTATGTGGATTTCATTTTTTACTTTTTCAAGCGTTTAATCTGTCCTTCATGTCTTGCAGTAGACAGTTTTGTATAAAATATCACTGCATTTTAGAGAAATTGTATATAGAATTTTAATCCAGCCATAGTTAGTTTTTCTCAAATATACTTGAGAAATGGAGCATTGTTGAGTAATTTTCGAATTGTTCTATATTTTTTATATACAGGTTACGAGGAAGCTAGATAACTATTTGCAATAACGACTACCGTTTTTTTAAATAATTTTTATCATTTACGTAGTATCGCTATACAGGCTGACGTACCAAACTGATGTTTTTTAAAATACGAACTGAAATATAGGGTATTTCAGCATCATTGGAAAGTCTTTTTGTTTTTGTTCGAAATTGGGTTAATGTTAATAGGCGAATTATGAATCGTATAAATAAGAAATAATCACCCTTATCCACTAAAATATTGTTAAATTAGGTACTGAGGAACTTTCTGCTACCAAGTAGCCATCATCAGAGTAAACAAAATTGGAAATGAAATTGTGCCTGTTTAAAAAAAATGCTGATGATAATGCAAACAAGGGGTTACCCTCAGCTGTAGATTAATCGGAATCTAATGAATTGTTCTTTATGCCGAGTTAAAATGTTCCTCATAGTTTGAGCCACATAGCATTTTGAACACGACTCACAATCAATTCTTCTAAGTCCCGGATTTGTCGAAGTCGGAAACCTTATCAAAGGTGTTGCCTTTAGTTTGTTCATTAGAAATTAAAATATCGATGATAGATATGTCATAACTATTGTCCAACACTATTTACTGACGTTTCTCAACTTCGTTGACTGAATGATACGTTCAATAATCTATGAACAAGGCTATTTTATAATTAAATGGTGTAGCATCCCGATTTATTTTTGTTTTATTAATTACATTATTGATCAAAGGTTTGTCTTAACCATTATCCAACACTATTCACTGAAGTTTCACAACTTCGTTTGCTCAAAATGACGTTCAATAATCTATGAACAAGACTATAGAATGGATATATCTTATAATCAAATGGTGTATCTATAACCTCCAAACATTCAAGAATAATTCCAATGTCTATCTCCTCTTCCAACATCTCACCGCTGGCTCACACGATGTTCTTTGAACAGGTTTTCCTCTCGTGTACTCAAGATACAGGTGATTTATATGCCAAACTTCAGCAGGTGATTAAACATAAAGAATATGCATATCAAGGTAAAGGTCCGGAAAAGCTTCAATGAAGAATTGAGGTGGTTCATCAATCATAAAATGAATATTAAATAAGAAAAATCAACATGTGCCGGAAATGTCCTCCTTTCATGTCAATGCAATTTTCTAGCCGATTTCTCAGGGATTATACTCGTTCAAATAGGCCTTCCTTATTCCGAATTATCTCGCATTGCTCTATCACCCTTTGTTCTATTCATGCCCATACATTTATCGTGAATTTTTTGACAACTTGATTCAAAATATGGGATTTTTCGTCTGCTCAAACGTAACTGTTGTGGAAATTGATCCCGCGTGAATCCGGCTTCATCAGTGAACAAAATATTCCGAATAATATGGTTTTGCTGGTTTTTGAATTGCATCCATTGACAAAACTGTAATCGGAATTGAAAATCATGTGGTTTAAATAGCTTGAAGGTATTGTAAATGATACGGCTTCACTAACTGCTCATACAAAATTGCCACAACACTACCTTTTCCATCAAAGCTAATATCCTGGTTCTAATTTCTGGGAAAGCAAACAATCTATCCAAGACACGTTCTTCTGTATCCGCATTCCTTGTGTTACGCTTTCTGCCACAGTTTTTCTTGATGAACATTTTCTATTTTCTCTTGAACGTTGATGTAATCTAGCGAATAAATTTTTGGATAAATTCGGAAATGCTTCTTGGTAAAGTCACAGCTTCACGACTACAACCGTTTGCCGTGCCATACATGAAATGCGTATCGGTCATTTCATAATGTAATAAGAACCCGAATTTGGAAACACTTGTGTCATTGAATGCTAATGATCGGAATCACTAAATTTTGCTTATAAACCTGTACCAAAACTAAAAGTTAAGTCGACGTGACAGCTATTGACAAAATATTTGATTGTCATCCCGAAGTTTCAAAGCTTCATTTGACTCTTTTATTCTGTTGAGTATTCATTCTTTCCAACCACCGTGACGCTTGACAGTGGTAGTATCGCCCCAGCATTGGCCAATAATGTTACCGAAGAACGCCTCATTCCATGTATGGTAAAACTTTCTGGATCAGAGAGCCCAAGGAATGAAGCCACTTTTGAAAATGATTTCGAAATTGTGTTGATGCCTATATGTTGTGTAGTACTTTTTGCCGCCACATATCGCAAGAAAAATCTCCCAACGGCAGGTCGCAGATTGATGGATTTTCGACACATTTCTACAGCATTGATTAAACAAGCTTCATCCATGATCGTGAAATTTCTTGAAATTTTTGTTTTCGTATCCCGAATAAGTACGTACAGGTAACTGCCTTTGTCTTGGACATGGCTGATATCCAAAAAGGTCAATTCAATGCATCGGCAAGCACCTGCAACTCCCATGATCGTTGCAAGCTGTGAAGATTCCAAAATAAACACCTCAATGTATGAATTGAAATATTAACATCGTGTAAATATTCCTCATCCGGAGCTTTTTTAAACATTCTTCTATTTGGTTTCTCTCCGGTATATTTGCCTTTTTCATTTCATAATTTCTTGATCCGGCTTCCAAATACGAAGTAAGTTTATCATACTTTGAAAAATCGATACCTTTGTGCAGTTTCAATATTGATTATAGCATTGAATACTTTGTCCACATTGAAAAAGTAGGATAGTAGCACCTCTTCTGTAATTGGTTCTTCTACTATATTCCTTTTCTCGTCAGTTTTCGAATTCAACCAATTTTTTCTCGAAAACACTTTTACTTTTTGCTGGTAACAGACGTAATGTTGCTTCTCCAGTTTCTTGCTGGATTTCAGCTGGAATGAAGAAATTCTCAGCATTATCACTCATTTTTCTGTCGATTTCACAAACTGCTTCGGTCTTGTTGGCAAATAAACAAACGCATGCCATAGAAACAATTCTAAGACTTTCTAGTTTTCCGCTCAATATCTATATTCTTCATCAAAATAAATTGTTGACGTTTTTCAAAACTAGAATTGTTCACTTCCTCACACACGGCTTTCACTCTCCTAATGGACCGGCTTTGGCCGTGATCGTGGATGAAACGTTTCATTACATTCGGGGATTAACAGCCTGTAATCCTCTCGAAAAAAGATAACTCTCGGCTGCGCCTCGAGTGCTCATTTTTTCTCGTGGATTAATGACTTGTTATATAATTAATAACTATAAAATAAGAGCTATTGATGATACATAATCACCTTTATTCTCTAAAAATACTATTAAAGTACTGAGGACTTTCCGGCTACCAAGTATCATCAGAGTAAACTAAATTATCAATGATAAAGATTCTTGACCCAGTATGAATTATATATAAAAATCCTCGGGAAATAGGTCACATTAACACTTTGATTCATATTTTCGTCTTAACGTACGTTTCGGTCTCACGACCATCATCAGAAGACTCATTATGTCAACCTAATTGACATTGTCAACATAATTGACATAATAAGTCTTCTGATGATGGTCGTGAGACCGAAACGTACGTAAAGATGAAAATATAAATCAAAGTGTTAATGTGACCTATTTCCCGAGAATTTTTATAACTTTATTATGAATCAAAATGTGCCTCTTTAATTACTATTTGGGGATATTAATGTAAACAATGGTTTATATTCAGCTGGAGATAAATCGGAATTTAATAAATTGCTTTCCCGTTTATACATTTCCAGTCCTTCTAAATCACCTAAATGTTTGTCTGTAGTGTGTTTTAAAAGTGATAAACTTTCTTGAGAAATGGTGTGAACTATATTCAAAATATGTTTGGCTATCGCTGATATTTAAGCTATTGCATATAGCTTTTATCGTGGGCTTTGATCGCGGCGACCTTATCAAGAAATTCCGTAACGAAATAATCTAAGACCCCCCACTCCGCCCATAGTCATAGTATACCAGGTCTGCCGGAGCCTCCCTTCTACTCTTTTTAAAATTCGAGTGCAAGCTGATTGGTCGTTTATTTCGAGGGGAAAGTAGCGCTCTTGAATTTGAATTTAAAATTCATTATGTCAAAATGACAAGTAAACAGTGTTCAGTGAAAAATTGTTCGTACCGTTTTAGCAAAGGAAGTGAAGTTAAACTCTTCGTTTCCTGTGGATGCGAATAAGCAGTCTCAATGGTTGGTAGCTTGTGAACTTTCGCAAAACAGATTATACGTTGTGTGCTCAACTATCTGAAGTTGGACGAAAGGTTAGACATAAGTAGTTAATTATACATATTTTAACTAATTCATATTTTCACGTGGCCTATCGAAATTAGAAGGTTCGAATTGTATAAAAACACAATTGCATGAACGCTAGACGTCCCATGTAATTAGCTACGAACGTAATCATTTTGACATATGCCTCGAGGAGCTCGCTACGGGTCAGTTAGAGTTTATACGTTAGACGCGCGTAGCGGAGACCTGAGAGTACCTATTTCTATTTTAATTAAATTTTCCTGTTTAATCGACATTTTGCGGCCCGAGACTATGCTATTTAGTTGGCCCCGTTCATAAACTAACTACATGAAATGAAAACCGCATGCGAAAAGTCCTCGCAAAGACGTTATATGTGCCGAAGATTTGCACTTTTCTAACTTGCGAGCTACGCGCTCCTCACGTGAACGTCATTCGATTTATCGAAAATTAACCAATTTAAAACAGTTTTCGACCCCGTTTGTGGCTATTGCAACCTTGTAAGAAGTTCAAAGTTAACATTTCGTTTTACATTCCACAACCACTCTTGACCAAGATAATTTTTAATTTGTAGTTAATTATTGTTTTACAACTGAAATGAATAGGTATGAAATTTGCAGGTTATTGATGATGTCAGTGTGACAGTGACATAATTATTTATGTCGCTCTCTCGGGTGACTAATATTGAAAAATTGTATATCACGACAAAAAACGATAATTCTACATTCAAGTTTTATAATAATCGAAGGCAAGCTGCATCGACTGCATTTTTGTTGCAAGAATTCAAAAGACTGTCTTTAAATAGTGTTCAGACGACAGCTCAAAGTGTCTTAGATTTCATTAGTAATAGAAATGGCATTTCAATAATGACTTTCAATTGCCAAAGTCTAAATAGTCACAAATACGATTTACAAGACTCAGTTACGAGACAAACAAATGTGTTACTTCTTACCGAAACTTGCATGGCGCATGATAATCCGATTGAAATACCTAATTCCAATTGTATTGTTCAATTCAAACGAGATACTGTTCCAAAAGGTGGGGTAGCTATTTACCAAAATAATAATAGTGTTACTAATATTATGACTCCGAATATTAAAATAAATATTGCACACGTTAGCGATGTTAATGTTAGGTGGTAATTCGTTAGAGATATTTGTGCGTGCTTATGCAAACTTAGAAATTGCCTACACATAGTCATGGTAGCAATTTACATTTCTCCGAATCCAAAATTGGACGAGGTAGAGCATTTTATTCATCGCACTTTACTGGAGTACACTGAAGAAGGGTCGAAAATACTTGGTACAAATGGTAATAGATTTCCACTTATCTTGGCTGGCGATTTCAACATCAACTTCGCTGATAAAAAATCAGAGCGGTTGACAACTTTTCTTTCGGAAAAATTGAATTTGAAAATGAATAATGATCCACAAGAATCCACAACAAAATATGGGGCCACCATTGACGCGGTATTTTCCAGATATTTAGAGGATATCAAGTCTCAAACTTATGTCTCTTATTTCAGTTACCATAAACCTATAGTTTCAATGATAAAAATTCCTGAATAACCAACATAAATTAAAAATAAATAAATAATTATAAAATTGCATAAGTTGAGAAAGAATGCTATGCAATAGCTTTACCGCGGCAGTCCCCGAGTGCCACACGTTCCTTTTTTCATCGTCATTTTTCTTTATATGGTCAAAATATTTCTCATAATAAGTAAAATTGTTCCTTCTAGTTTGACCCACATAGCATTTTGAACACAACAACAATTGATTTTGTCAATCCCAGATTTGACGAAATCGGAAACTATTTTGAGTACAGGTCATACCATTCCTCAAGGAAATCTATCACTTTTAGAACACAGTACAGACAAATATCTAGGTAATTCAGAAGGAACGAAAGAACAATTTATTAAATTCCGATTAATCTCCAGCTGAGGGTAACCCATTGTTTACATTATGATCCCCAAATAGTATTCAAGCGGCTCATTTCAATTTTTAATTTAGTTTACTCTGATGGCTACTTGGTAGCCGAAAGGTCATCAGTACTCTAATAGTATTTTAGTGGATCAGGTGTTTATTCCTCATCAATAGTGATATAATATATCCACAGTGTGAACTTTCATAGTTTATTATTGAATAAGAGATTTCACGACTATTTTCAAATCGGTTTTTCTTGAAAATGGTTCGTCTGACAAAATTTCTGACGAACATCTCTTTGAATCATAATTAACGCAAAAAACTATAAATATTATTACATTAAGAAAAAGAATGCGATTAAAAATAAAGCAACAAAATGTATTGCAGGGGGCGCGTAGCGGTGTGCTCCTGGTGAAAAAATGTCGTCGTTGAATTACGGAAATTAAAAGATTGGCATATTACGGTTCCTGAGATATAACAACGAAAATCGTCTTTTAACCGTAACTCGTTATTGAATAATAATCACCTGAAGTTTGGCATATGAATCTTCAGACACCCTGTAAATATAAAAGTTTTAGATTTCAGATTATGTACTCTAAGTTATTGATAGAGGAATTAGATACTTTTTCAGTTCTGATCAAAATACTAGCTAGTAGCTACCCTGTTCAGTAAAGAATTTATATTTTTGTTGTAAATCTGAATTCGATTCGAACTTTGTTTCCATTTGTATTGACACATTTCATACAAATCTATGTTGATCATGGAATAAAGATGTATTTGTTATCATATCATTATTAGAATGACTTTCCCAAATCATGTTCGTCTAGAAGTTAATTAATATTATTAATTTACTTTGCAGTGTGTGTACGCACGATACGCCTTCAAGAATACCACTAATTTGGAAACCTCCAGATGGTTCTACAGACAGTCTTACGCCGTCTCCATCACATCATTCACCGTCAGTGCCTACCGCCTTAGTGCTACTTTTATTCGTATCATACATATGCATGGGCGCTGCTGCTTTGGTGTCGATTAGCGGTTGGAGCTTCCTGGATGCTGCCTACTTCTGTTTTCTAGCACTCTCAACCATTGGTATTGGAGATAAATTGCCACAGAATCCGGACATGCACACACAGCTGCAGTTGCTTGCGTGTTGTGCCTATCTATTCCTAGGACTCGTATTAGTGGCTATGTGTTTCAGTTTGGTGCAAGACGAGATAACGATGAAGTGTAAACAAATTGCCAGCAATATTGGATATTTGAAACACTAGGGCAATGTGTGGTTTACTCTGTAAATATTTTATATTATAAGATATAAATAGTTTGATGTTATTTTTCATTGCTTTCTCTTGTGTCTTTCAGAAACAACTAGGTACCAATAAATAAATTTTATTTTGAGCTCTAGTTTACAAATTTCTTTTTCCAGACCGCAATGACCAGATTAATACTGACCGTCATAGTTTGAATCCGCGTTCTTGGCCTCATAATAGTTCTTTAAAGTACTCATGTGGTTCATAAAATATTGTAAGGTTTTAAAGAGACCTTTTGTGTCTAAGGATCCGAACTAGCTCACTAGGATATTTCACACTCTGGGCTCGTACGTGTCCCTAGATTCTTGATTGATCAGATTACCCAGAACGCCAACTGCTCTAGCCAAGGTAATAACATATAATGTTCAATGAAGAATTTCCGACACTACAAGGTGGAAAGATGTTGATGATTATATCAGAGAAATAAAGACAAGTTTCAACTGAATCCTCTAGGGAATTATAATTGAGACAACATTAGTGAGATTAATTAAAACCTATTTCATAAATTAACAAAGAAACTTAGAAAGTTGAAAGTGAAACAAACTAGAATTCTAAATAATTTGATTAATTGAATTGGAATTACGAATTTTATAAAGGAAAATAATTTTTGCACCGAAGATTCAAAGGACCCCGCAAATTCCTTATGGGAATTGGGTCTCGGTGGATATTTCTGAATTTTTGATATGATGTAGTCCATATAATTCTGAACAAATGTTATCATTGCGTCAACCCCCAAAATAAACAGATTCCCCGCTAGGAGGGGTTATATTTACATTTTACTCATAATAGGCTATGTATTTCTGAAGACGGGAACAATATTTTAACATACATAATATTGTTATTCTGTCATAAAAAATTTTTGAAGCCCTCTCAATCCCCCCAACCCCCCTTAAATAAAAAAAGGATACCTTTTTCTGGATCACTTCAAAAATAATCGTAGAATGTTCCAATAAGCTTAAATACGGCATCCGCACTTGTATATCAAAAATCACCTCCCCCCCATATAGGGAATGCACAAAAAATTTCCGTAGATTCTTCTGAATTTTTGATATCATGTAGTCCATGTAATTCTGAACAAAGTTTATCCATGCGCAAATCCCGAGAAATGAACAGTTTTTTCGCTAGGGGGGGGGGGGTTATATTTACATTTTACTCATACCAGACTTATTCATTTCTGAAGGCGAGTACAATATTCTTACATGCTTTACTCTAGCTTATGTTGTATAATATTGTTCTTCTTCCATGAAGAAATGTTGAAGCCCCTTCTATCCCCCCAACCGCCCATTTAAAAATAAAAATACTAATTCCTGGGTCATTTCGAAAACCATTGAAAAATGTTTAAATGAGCTCAGATACGGAAACCGCACTGCGTCTGTTATACACATTGAGAGGAGGTCTGTTTGCCACATTTCGCCGAATAATTGCTATTTCAAGTTTATTTGCGTTTACTATTCCATCAATTTTCGATAGTTGCGCTGGGCGAAAATATCTGTCGCATACGTAACAATCCCCACGATTTAAGTAAGCCATTAATTTTAGTAACCACAACCAGTAAATAAGACTACAATAATGCAGAAAAGCACAACAATAACTACTACTAATAAACAAGATGACAAGATGCAGTGCATACGTTTGACAGTTCTTAGGGCAAGATAAAAGATTGCTCATAGCCGCCTCTCAATTAATTGCAATTGATAAACGTGCGTTCGTTAGAATGAAGGAGCGAATGTAGTCCAAGCAAGCGTAGAAATTGAAGGACTCATACGAAGTGTCGTATACGTCCATTTCAATCGAGATCATTTGAAGCCATCTTTCCGCCTTACAAAAATGCAAATAAACGTGAAATAGCTATATAAATAATTATCCAGCGAAATGTTGCAAACAGACCTCCTCTCAATGTGAATAACAGACGCAGTGCGGTTTCCGTATCTGAGCTTATTATGTTTTGAAGTGATCCAGAAAAAGGCACATTTTTTTTATTTGAGGGGGTTGGGGAGATAGGGGGGCTTCAACATTTCTTCATGGGAGAAGAACAATAATATGCAACATAAGCTAGAGTAAAGCATGTAAGAATATTGTACTCGCCTTCAGAAATAAATAGTCTATTATGAGTAAAATGTAAATATGACCCCTCCTAGCAGGGAATCTGTTCATTTTTGGGGGTTGGCGCAATGGTAACATTTGTTCAAAATTACATGGACTACATCATATCAGGAATTCAGAAATATCCACCGAGACCCAATTCTCGTAAAAAATTAGCGGGGTCCTTTAAGAATTCAATTTGTAGATGGAAACAATTTTGGGTGAATACCGGAATATCAAAAATTATCTTGGTCAAAGGTGGTTGTGGAATCTAAAACGTATATCTTACTTTACGTTTGAAATAATCATGTCACTGTCACACTGACATCATCAATAACCTACAAATTTCATACCTATTTATTTCAGTTGTAAAACAATAATGAACTACAAATTATGAAATAACGGTTTTAGTAACAAGAAAAACTAAATTACAGTAACTGTTGAAAATATCCCCCGTTTTGTTCGATGCACAAGTTGATGCGCATCCTCATGCTAAATTTGCTCAATGTCATTGACACTTCTTCTGTACGAACTCTTGGTCTACCAGCACCTTTTTTATGAGTCACACAACCAGTTTCGCGAAACACTTCAACACAATTTGTAAGGCACGCATAAAATTTGTCAGGTAATATTGCCACGTTTGGGAACTGCTCTCGAAAATTGTCCAAACACAAACGTTGACTGTATTGCCAATTTCCATTAACTAGCGCACCCGTTCGAAAATAGGCTTGAATCATGGAAATTTTGTGCTGTGTGGTAAGACGCATGATTCAAAAGCTGGATTAGAAAATTTCAGCACAATGACTTAACAGATTCTGACACAACAAAACATATTCAAAAATTTAAAGTAAGACCCACGTTTTACATTCCACAACCACCCTTGACCAAGATAATCTTTGATATCCCGGTATCATGAAATAAACGATTGATCATGAAAATTTGGTTATTCTAACTGAAGAAGATGTTACCGTCCTTGAAATTTGGATGAACTTGTAGGAAGTGTTCTGCCAGGAATTTCCCTCTACAACATTGCACAGGAAAAGGGATCGAGGCGTCCCGCTTGCTTAAACCCTAAAATATAGACAATACGAGCAATACCTTCGCCACAAGTTCGAGGGGCAAATAGTTAAATAAGCAGGAATAATCAATATAATCCCACAACTGATTATGTTATCTTCCCAAATTGTATATTCAAAATTATTCAAAAAACTCAAATCTTGAAGAGAACTAGTGAAACACAATATTGAAATCTGGAAGAGAATATTTGGACAATAGTTTACTTATTGAAAATATTTATTAAAGATAAGAGACATAGATAAATGATTATCTGATTCAGATCCGAGCAAGGAAAAGCGATCTTGTGTGGCCACGCGGTTGAGTCGATGTTCATATAATCATTGAAAGATATCGATCAGAGAAATATACACGTCTACCACAAGGCTTAGATATAATTAGACATCGAATAATCAGGTTCACTGTCTATAATAATCCTTCAATATATTCAATTAATATAACATAAAGGAATGAAAATAATTCGACTCACTGTCAATTTTCGTTTTCTAGTCTCCACTCTCATCGTGTACCGCGTAATCTCTCTCGAGCATAACGCATTAGTAAAATAATCGATTTGCGTCATGAAATCACAGATGTCGGTAACAGTTAAATCTATAATGTGCGAGGAACATCCTCTGAGCCAGCGGTGGAATGTTCAGAAAGGAGGATATTTCTTGGAAGTTTGTAATTTATAGACATAAGAAAAGAACTCACTAGGCAAAGAATTCCACAACTTGGCCGTTCAATAGAAAAGTTCAGTAGCAGGAAGAAGTTCGGCAGGTCCCGAGCCTGGCAATGAAGGGGTGGCCAGCTTGAGCTCGTCTAGTACGCCTACCTGGAATCTCTCTTGGAGGAATAACAGACTAATGAACACCGGTCATGGAAATATCTATAGAAGTTCTAGAGAGGACATCGAATTCGTAAATATGTCCGACAATCTGGGGATTCGAGATATTATTAAGAGGATTACTCTGAACTTTAAATTACTGTGGTGATCACGTTTTCGAGAAGTTCACGTTACATGCTCAGCTCAAAAAATGAATAAAGAAAATACATACAGACGTAACTACATAATGTATAATGTACATTAAATGAAGAAGTACAATATTATCTATGTACATTAGCAAGTATGGTACACATGCTATCTACGCCTACTGATGTATATATGTACGTATATACATACATATGTATAACTGATGATTTTGTTCGTCCAAAATTTTGTTTAGCGGAAAGTATGATAGATTTTTCACCCTATTTTTTATGAGTTTGAATGGCATCATAGTCACAATCATTTTGTTTAGCTCATTGTAAGCCTTTATCAAAAATTTCAGTTGCTTCAGTATTAATGATTCGAACAGTAGACTCAACTTGATCTAGTATTCTATCAGATACCTTATCAAACAGCGATTCGTTTAGCAACAGTAGTACCTACATATGTAAATAGTACAACGTATGTATGTTGTATGTACACTTTCCTAACACAACTGCTTACTATTCACACTATTAAAATGTACATGAAATGGGACTTCCCATGGCAAATAATCTCGTCTACAAACACCTACGTATGGTGCCTACATAAAAAAATTTTTTAATAGGGTTAAATTTTTTGTTCATGTTTTGGATTATGTACAATATCAAAATCAGTGTTCACGTTTGTGGATGTTCACGTTATGTCTTGACAACATTTTCACCAACTATGTAGGATCATATGTAATAGAAATCATACACTCGCATATATCAGATCATACAGCTCAAAAGCTATCCTGTCAAATAAATATCCCACCAAATTTCATATACAAACGCATTTTCAACCAAGAAAATAAAAAAGATTTCATAGATAGGCTAAAAATGACGAACTGGGATATTGTATATGAAGTGGCTGAAAATGATGTAAACTCGCAGTGAAACGAGTTTTCAGACACCCTAAATAACATTTTTAATATAAGTTTCCCAGAAAAAAAGGTGTTCATGAAAAATAAAATTAAATTTATAAATGATCCTGACATGTGTGAGTGTAGGACAGAGATGGATATTTTGTACACAATAAGTAGGGTAGATGAAAAATATATAGCTGAATATAAACAAGTAAGAAAAACATATTATAACAAGATGTTACAGAACCAAAGAGCTAAACAATACCAAAACATGCTACGTCACTCTGACGATAGATCGAAATGCGTATGGAACATAGTAAATGAGATAAAAGGTAAAACAACCAAAAATAGAAACAATGAAATGGTTGGTGATGCCAATGATATCGCAAACAAAATAAACAACCACTTCATAGATAATGTTGAAAACATGAAAATAAAGAGCGATAATATCAATCAAATCTGTAGCATCTCGTACACTAAAAACTCTGTTTTTCTTAAGCCAGTAACAATACAAGAAATGAAAAACATTGTAAATAATTTCAAGAACTCCATGAGCAGTGGAGATGACAACATCTCCATGAATCTGGTCAAACACTGTATTGATGAGATAGCTGAGCAGCTCTGCCACATCATAAACAACTCAATCAGTTATGGTATCTTTCCGGAGAGACTCAAAATAGCTCTAGTTATACCGAAACTTAAGAAAGGAGATATTGGCAACTATCGACCAATCAGCATGTTATCGACATTTTCTAAAATATTCGAAAGAGTTGTATGTGATAGACTGGTGGATTTCATGATTGTGAATAAACTGTTCAACAGAAACCAGCATGGCTACCTAAAAGGGAGATCCACCCAGACAGCAATAACACAGCTTATAAAAACAATAACATCTGCCATATGAGGGTTAGATAGCCATGGGTTTGTTCCTGGACCTATCCAAGGCATATGACCTGCTAAACCATGAAATACTACTAGACAAGCTATACAAATATGGTGTAAGAGGAATAGGATACGAATGGTTTGAATCATATCTCAAGAATAGACAGCAAAGAGTACTTATCCACAAAGACAATGTACAAACCAAATCTAACATAAGAGAAACTGATGTAGGAGTTCCGCAAGGAAGTGTTAGTGGACCAATATTATTTGTTATCTACTTGAATGACATAATAAGCATTGCTGACGGAGCAGATCTTCCGGTTACAAACTATGCAGCTGACACGAATCAACTAGTATTAGCTCAAACCTATCCAGAATTAATAACCAGGGCAAACCACTTATTACTCGAGGCCCACAACGAGTAACATTAAACAATACAGACATAATATTGAAAAGTTCGACCAAATTCCTGGGGATGGTCATCAATGAAACTTTAAATTGGAGAGAACACATAGAGAATACATGTAAAAAACTAAACAGTGTGTGCTATACAATTAGAATATTAGCAAACTATGTAAATATAGATACTCTTAAGATCATTTACTATGCACATTTTGAATCGATAATAACATATGGTATCCTTGTATATGGTGGCTCATATAGTTTGAACACTGTTTTTATTGTAGAGAAAAGAGTTTTAAGAGTGATTCTGAAACTAAGTCAGCAAGAGTCATGTAGAGGTAAATTTAAGCAAAAGAATATTTTAACACTGAGTGCGATATATATCAAAGAGTGCCTAATTCATCTATTCAAAAACAAAACAAATTTCAGAAACTTCGAATCCAAACATAATTACCAAATTAGAAACCCAACCTATCTATATCCCAAACACAGGTTGGACATTACAGAAAAAAACGTAGAATACGTGAGTATGAAATTTTTTAATAAGCTGCCAAAGATCTTAAAATCTGATGTTAATGTAAACATTTTCAAAATGAAAATCCACAAAATGCTCACAGACTTAGAGCCATACACAGTAAATGAATACATAAATAGCAATTTTGCATAATAGGTATATGTCCAAATCAATGTTTTTTTAGGATTAAGGTAATTCTTTTACATGACACTATTTCACCATTCATCAGCATTCTTTGTGTATCTATATGTTCCATGTATACTGTTTGTATTGAGAGGATCTGTGAAATAAAGACCATTTCTATTCTATTCTATTCTTCTATGGTATTTTTACAATACCGAGACTCTAATGTACAACTATTCATCACACTAAACATGAGGAACAATCACCCATATCCAAATCCACTGGAAATCCTGATAAACTACTGAGGTACTGCGCTGGAGATAAATCTGGATTCATTAAGTTGCTTTCACGCTTACCTATACATTTCCATCCGTTCTAAATTGTATACATACGAGTATTAAGCAGTACTGTGTTTGAAGAGTGAGATATAGTTTCACCTGTATTTAATATATGTTCGGCTTATGCTGTTTTTCCACCATTACTTTTCTTTATATGGGCATAATGTTCTTTATACCTTATAATCATTTGGAATTCAACATATACTGGAAACTCATTCTAACAAATATGTATACTCCTGTGGGTTCAGCTACAGCAATTAACTCCATTTAATAATCTTGTTCATAGATAATTAAACGTCGCTTTGATTCAACAAAATTATAACAACGAAGTTCAGAAAATAGCGTTGGACAATTGTTACGACAAATCTTAGAGCAATAAATTGATTTCTGAACAAAAAAGGAAATAGGAACACAACCAAACAACCAAATTAGAGCCACTACCTTATGAATATTCGACAAAAATCAATAAATTCCTCAATTTGTTTTCTAATTTTGGAATGTGAGAACATGCTAAAAAACCGTTTAGGCAACACCTTTGATAAAGTTTCCGTCTTAAAAAAATCCGTGATTCACAAAATCGATTTTGAGTCGGTTTCAAAATGCTATTTGTGTCAAAATTAAAGGACTATCATCACTGGATATAAAGAATATTTTGTCCATATAAAGAAAAATGATGGAGTTGTGAAACACTTGTGGTCATTTTGAATAAATTCAATGACATACGTCTTTCCACATTTTCACGAATTTAGCTGTTTTTAAATTTATTTGCAATATATTCACTGTTCCTGGGTATGTTAGCTGTTTCCGCTGGTGAACTCTGATTTTGATGAAAATTCTCACCCCTTTTGAGAAGACCGGTATTGCGGGCTGGAAGGACGCTATCAAAACTTTGCGAGTTAGTTACGCTCCTAATATTTAGAAGGCGCCCGACTTTTTGTCAGGACCAACGTATTCCAGGAATAGGCCAGGTAAAGACCCAACTTAATCCACATTCCCCGACTTCCCTATATGATGAAGGTCCTAAGATTGACCATTGTGAAGCACATTATGGTGGCAATTCGAATGAACTTTTAATCCAATGACAGAATATAATTTAATGTCTTTCCATGACTTTGTCTGCAATATATTCAAGGTTCCTACAAGCTTTTATCACAAAGTTATAAATAACCAATTTAGGCCGTCCGAGGTATAACGGTTATGCAGGTTCGAAATACCAGTAATAGTCCAAGCAATAGACAGAAATGCGTGCAGAAATTAATATCTGGAAAAAAAAATATCAGCGTATTGGAAATTAAATTTGAAGGTGAGTTTCTGGTTCATGCAACTCGACCTGTAATGGAGAACATAACCTAACAAATTGGCAAAGTTGCAAAAATTGGTTTTTCTTGAATAATCAAAAAACTATAGCTCGGATGGGGAAAAGTTTAATAAGAAAGTTGTAGGTATCAAATAGATCTATCGATTGGTCTCATAATAACTATTGATATCTTCCATACTTTTCGAGTTATATCCAAAAAACCGTTAAAAATTGGGGTATCGAGAAGTCGTTAACTGATACGTTTACATATGTATTGTTTCCTGTACATATAGCCCATGGCAAGCTGAGAGAGGACTTTTTTTGCTAATTTCAAACATTGATTATTTTTTTAAATATATCAATTTTTCGAAAAAAAAGACGCTCTCATACATGGGCTAGATCTTCTCACGAAATGGTCCTGGAGTAACGATTTTAGGCTTATTTTTTTCATGATGAGTTATGCTATAATTTTATTGAAGAAACGTAGCGATTTTTTTGATTTTAAGGGTGAAAAATTGATTTTGAAAAAATGTCCTCTTTTTTGAACATGTTTTTTTCAGATAGGTTTCACAATTTCAATTTTAGAAAAATGTCTTTGACGGAAATCAATTTCTGAAGTTTCTTTACAAATTACCAAAAAAAATTTTTCATCTACGATCTTCTGGACCAGCGGTAATTTCTTTTATTTGGAAACAATCTGTAAGACGCAATAAACATTATTCCGAAGTGTGTTCTATGAATGTTAATGTTGAATACCTATATTTTCAATAAAAAAATACTGGGATATGCTTCATTGATTCATAGTATTAGAAATTGAGTAACAAAGTCAACCGTGCGCGGCTACCGGAGCTTGCGGCGGAGTACGGGAAGCGTTACGCGTTCGCGCTGACAACTGATTTAGTGCGTTCAAAGCAAACATATCCAGAATTATCAAAATATGTAGCATTTCTTCCGTATCGAGCTGTGATACAGTTTCTTCGATGTACAAACAAGGGAAGAACAAATTATTGAAAATATTGAATTCTAATCCAGATTACTTTCAATTACTAGATGTTTTCTATAAAGATTATGCGCTTCGTGAAGAAATTGCTAGGAATATATGCCAAATTATTTCTTCGCTATATTATAATAAGGAAAATGGCGCTCTTAATGAACATCGCTTTGAATCTTTCAAACGATCAACAGCTCGATCTTCATTTCAATTAGAAAATCTTCCTCCTACTGAAGGAGCCGCCAGACAACATGCCTTCAGAGTCTACATGCAATTGCAAAAATTGTTGGGCAACGATAAAGATATAACTCACTGGGGATGGAAAGTTGTAGATAATGTATCAATGCCAGTTTATACTGAAGAACCGTTGATACCGGAGAAAATAATGAAAAAAATATCATGTATTGGTTGCAAAACAAAAGTATGTGGCTGTAAAAAATGTTCTTAAGCATACGAGTATTTGCACACATTGTGACTCAGCACAATGTGAAAACTTCGACACTCCTGCTAACATCGAAATAAATGAAGAATCTCTTGACGCTTTCGACAATCTTCTCTACCAAAACATTGAAGTAGAAGAAGAAGAAGAAAATGAATTAGGAAGCAATTCTCCAATAAATATAAGGCGTATAAGCTGTACACCACTACTTTGATTGTAAGGATGTAATAAATATTTTTTAATCATTTTGTATAAAAAAATATTCACTGAAATAATTAAATAGATCCGCAATCATAATGTCAGTATGATTCCCTGAGCAAAAAAGTTGAGGTATTTCATGGAAAATAATGTTTTGATAATAAATCGTAATTTAAATGACATAAAAAGTAAAACAAATTAGAAATGTAAAAAATAAATATTTCCGAGTCTATTTTGATTCTAAGGCTGTAATAAATACGATATTCGTGGTAGGTATTTAACATTAACATTCATAGAACACACTTCTGAATAATGTTTATTGCGTCTTACAGATTGTTTTCAAATAAAAAAAGTATCGCTGGTCCAGAAGATCGTAGATGAAGATTTTTTTTGGTAATTCGTGAAAAAATTTCAGAAATTGATTTCCGTCAAAGACATTTTTCTAAAATTAAAATTGTGAAACCTATCTGAAAAAGACATGTTCAAAAAAGAGGACTTTTTTCAAAGTCATTTCTTCACCCTTAAAATTTAGAAAATCGCTACGTTTCTTCCATAAAATTATAGCACAACTCTTCTTGAAGAAAATAAGCCTAAAATCGTTGCTCCTGGACCATTTCCTGAGAAGATCTAGCCAATTTATGAGAGCGTCTTTTTTTCGAAAAATCGATATATTTTGAAAAATAATCAATATTTCAAATTAAGAAAAAAAATCCTCTCTAAGCTTACCATTGGCTGTATGTACAGGAAACAATACATATGTAAACGTAATAGTTAACGACTTGTCGATACCCCAATTTTTAACGGTTTTTCAAAATGACTAGGAAAGTATGAAAGATATCAATAATTATTATGGAACCTATCGATAGATCTATTTGATACCTACAACTTTCTCATTCAACTTTTACCGATTCGAGCTATAGTTTTTTAATTATTTAAGTAAAACCGCTTTTTGCAACTTCGCCAATTTTTTAGGTTATGTTCACCATTTCAGATCGAGTTGCATTAACCAGAAACCCACCTTCAAATTTAATTTCCTATACGCTCATATTTTGTTTTCCAGGTATTAATTTCTGCACGCATTTCTGTCTATTGCTTGGACTATAAGAGCTCTAAGGAAATCTATGCTATACATTTCTTTTTATAGAACGTGATTTGTGTATTATCCAATATGAACAATGATAATAATTTAATTTTTTTGAATTATGTTTTGTGAGGTTTTCAACTAACTTGAAAAGTATCTTACTATATAGGTATAACAATTATTTGTGCATGTACTTATGTTTAGATGCTGTAAGGATATTAGCCCACATAATGATGAAAGAATAAATACCATTATAGGAGGAGGAGACCACTGAAATTACTTTCAAATATTTCAATATCATTTATTTAGAAAATTACATAAGGTTATGCAATTATACATTCTAATTCTAAATCGTATGTATAAATCAATGACAGTAGGTACATAAAAATATTCAAGACTTTTAAATATGAATAACTTTAGGAACTAGGTACAAATTAAATTCAGCTGCATATCTTGAACAGATCTATTGAAATTAATGATAATTTTAATCAACACTCATTACAATTCCTCATAAATACTCTCAAATGGAATTTTTTAACAATCGCATTCTTCTTTATTGAAAATTTTGACAAAAAGTACTATAATTTCAGTTTATTAAATATTGGTTTAGCAGGATATCAGATACTGCATAATGGTTACTTCTAAACAAAGAATTGAAATTTCATTCTCGCTGGAATATTATCAACAGTAAGGATGATCTTATTCGAAATAACAACTTATTTACAATATAATATACTATTCTAATTTTCAAATTAGAGGAGATTTCTCCGATATACAATATAAACATAAGAATAACTGAACATGGCATTCTTGTCTGTATAATAACTAAGCAACAAAAATATGAACTATATTTTTAAAGTCGGCAATACACATAAACCTTATTCCTATTTATTTCCATTTCATTTCGGATAGTATATTTCTATAACGCACTGGATGAAACCAAAGAGTTTATAGAACTTGTTGGATGAAACCTAAGCAGAAAGATTGTCAAAAACATTACATTTTGAAGGTCTTACAGCATTGATACCTAATCTAAGAGTATATACAATAGTCTCAATAAGTTGGAACCATATGGGAAACTTTTTTATTATTAATTTTAGGAAAAAAAGTTATTCCTTAAAAAGTGCTGCATTTTCTGAAATCCAATTTTACTCAAGAGTAAACTACCTTTATATTTGACAATATCGAAAATTGTAATAAAGAAAAGTTGATCAAAACTAAAAACAAGGTTCCAATATGCTATTACATCTATTTAGATTGAAAAAATTATTTTTTCTTTTTTGTCTACATCAATGCAAATTTAACTGTAGTTACATGTAATCTAGGATGCACTGACTTACAAATGATTAATGTATTGAACGAGAGGGTAGATATGTCGAGGCATTAGTGGAATGAGTGATGAATAAATTTCTGTTTATTTCAAGTATTAGTTATCATGGGTTTCATAATCACAAGAGATAAATGTACATTCAAAATAAAAAGATTAGTAAAAAATAACAAAACCTAATTTTTCAATAGAAATGGATGTAATTGCAAATTTGAACGCAGTTTTTAGTTCTGATCAACTTTTCCCCATTACAGTTTTCGATATTGTCAAATATAAAGGTACTTTACTCTTGAGTAAAATTCATATTTTTTGACAAACCGCGTACATGACTGGAAAAATGTAATATCTGAAGATTGCATTTCAGATTTTAGAATATGCAGAACTTCTTATGAAGAATAACTTTTTTCCTAAGATTAATAATAAGAAAGTTTTCCATATGGTTCCAACTTAGTGAGACATATTGCATATGTTATTGAGGAGGGAACCGTGAGAGATTCAATTTTCGTCAATCTAGTGGGGAAATTTCAAAGCTTATTCAATTGACGATTCAGTGAGGGCGGGTACTAAGTATAGAAAAATGATCTGGGAAACATCTTGCCTCTTGTGTTATATTTCTATAACACAATTGGTGATTCCCGGTAACCGCAAGAACATTTTTTCACAAATGATTCAATATATTATAGAATGGATGATATTGGAGCTGCGAAACTACACTCAAAGAAATAATCAACCTTATCCACTGAAAGTACTGAAACTTGACTCTACTCTAACATTAAGTAGATTATTTGAAAGATTGTTGAGCTCAAAGACGTCTATTGTATCTAAAATATTGGGTTTTTTCCCCTTTATAGGTTACCAAGATATTGTGAAAACTTTCTAACATATTCTATGATTTCAATACCAAAACTCATTGTATATACTCAAATACAATGCAAAAAATGACTAGAATTTAAAATAAAACCCATGGATCTCGCCTGACATATTGTTTGCAATTAAAGAAAGAAGTGCACTGTATAAAAAATATAGGAATAATCCACATGATGAAAAATCGTAACAGAATTTCACTTTTGCAAGGAATATGGTAACGGATATGATAAGAAGATCAATAAATCACTCCAATAGAGGTCAAATAAAAAATTATATCAAAAATTCAAAGAAATTGTGGCAAGAAACGAAAAGAATTGCCGGTTTTATGAATTCTTTTCTCATGTTGTTCTTGAATTGAAAGAAAAATTGAAGTTGAAACTAAGTAAAAAGATTCATACTCGAAAATTAACAGAAATCTCAAATCTATTCACCTGAGAGCAGTGACAACTGACGAGATCATTAAACTTATCAAAGATTTAGATAGTAAAAAAGCTGTTGGCTCTGATGACACCTTACCCACAATGATTAGGAACCTCGCAACTATAATCGTCAAACCCCTTAAGATTATATTTAACAATGCCATGGAAAAAGGTGTTTATCCAGAAGATCTATAATCCTCTTATACGATTCCTATATATAAAAATGGAGATCCACAATGTTATGGGAATTACAGGCCGATAACAATAATAAATGTGATAGCTATATGCTCTTTGAAAAATTTATTTATGAACGTCTAGTTCTAGTTCTAGTTTCCTAGAAAAAGAAAATTAGTTCTCTACAGCCCAGTTTGGTTTTAGGAAAAAAAGGTCGACCACAGACCTTAGCTCATGTAACGAGTGAATTGAGGACGGCTTTAGACAAAAAGAACAAAGTCATTGGTGTTTTTATCGTTTCACAAAAAGCATTTGACTCGCTGGATGTTGATATTCTGCTACAAAAACTTGATTTAATTGGAATCAGAAGTGCAGCATTAACGCTTATCAAAGCGTATCTGAAAAATAGATATCATATTGTCAAAATAGATAAGAAATACAGTGACAGGAAGGAAATAAAGTATGGCGTTCCTCAGGGCTCCATCTTAGGGCCACTCCTATTTATAATTTACTTAAATGACCTTTTTAACATAGACACTAATTTCAACATTACATGCTACGCGGATGATACCTTTCTATACATGGAATCTGATACTTGAGAAGCGGTCCTGAGAACTACAATAGGAGACTCAATTGATGTCTTCGACTGGTTTGAGAGCAACGGCCTAACTGTTAACGTCAATAAAACCCAAGCTATGTGTTTTGGCTGCTACAAGGATAGCATTCCAAATATCAAAGAATTAATGATCTCTGGAAATACCAAAATAGATATAGCCACAGAAGCAAAGTACTTGGGGATCATCATGGATCCTCATCTTAGATGAGACAAATATGTCAAATATATAGCTCATTCATGCAACTAAGGAATGTTATGTCAAGAAATCTACTTGTTTTCAGGTCTTTATGCGAATATGTATGGTCTTGAGGTATTGTGACATGGGGAGGTACACATGAGCACATCCTGAAATCACTTGAGGTATTAAACAGAAAAATAATCGAAATAATATTATTTAGACCTACATTACACTGTACCAAAAGTTCACATGAAGAAATGGGCACTTTAAGCATAAGAAAACCTTTTCTTATAAACTTCCTTGCGTATCTCTTAAAAAACAGAAATCTTAATTTTCAAGTAACAGCAATATCAGTGAGAGAAGAGAACAAATATCAAGTTATAATTGATCATAAAAGAACACTCTTAGCGAAAACATGCTTTTCTCACTTGGGGAGAAAATTATTTAACTCTCTACCTGTAGAAATTAAAGGTAAATTCTACAGAGACACTTATATAGCTTATCTCACAGAGGCAATAAGCTGAATCAGAACAATATTGACAGTTATAATTTAGGATAAGCTTGAACAGACAATTAAAGGACTGAAAGTATAAACAAATAAAAACACAAACTATTGCTATACTTTTAAAAAGTCCAAACAGGGTCCTCAGCGGTAGCCATGCTCCTAGTTTGTAGCTGGATACATCGGCCTGAATGACACAAGTACTGAAAGTACCGGGATATCAAAAATTATCTTGGTCAAGGGTGGTTGTGGAATCTAAAACGTGTGTCTTACTTTACGTTTGAAATAAGTATGTCACTGTCACACTGACATCATCAATAACCTACAAACTTCATACCTATTTATTTCAGTTGTAAAACAATAATGAACTACAAATTATGAAATAACGGTTTCAGTAACAAGAAACGAAACGTTAACTTTGAACCTTGAAATTCAATTCAAATGATGGATAAAATGCTCTACCTCGTCCAATTTTGGATTCGGAGAAATGTAAATTGCTACCATGACTATGTGTAGGCCATTTCTAAGTTTGCATAAGCACGCACAAATATCTCTAACAAATGACCGCCTAACATTAACATCGCTAACGTGTGCAATATTTATTTCAATATTCGGAGTCATAATATTAGTAAAATTATTATTATTTTGGTAAATAGCTACCCCACCTTTTGGAACAGTATCTCGTTTGAATTGAAATTAGGTATTTCAATCGGATTATCATGCGCCATGCAAGTTTCGGTAAGAAGTAACACATTTGTTTGTCTCGTAACTGAATCTTGTAAATCGTATTTGTGACTATTTAGACTTTGGCAATTGAAAGTCATTATTGAAATGCCATTTCTATTACTAATGAAATCTAAGACACTTCGAGCTGTCGTCTGAACACTATTCAAAGACAGTCTTTTGAATTCTTGCAACAAAGATGCAGTCGATGCAGCTTGCCTTCGATTATGACAAAACTTGAATGTAGAATTATCGTTTTTTGTCGTGATATACAATTTTTCAATATTAGTCACCCGAGAGAGCGACATAAATAATTATGTCACTGTCACACTGACATCATCAATAACCTACAAATTTCATACCTATTTATTTCAGTTGTAAAACAATAATGAACTACAAATTATGAAATAACGGTTTCAGTAACAAGAAACGAAACGTTAACTTTGAACCTTGAAATTTAATTCAAATAGAAACAGATACTCTCAGCTGTTAGCTACGCGCGTCTAACGTGCGACGTACCAAAAGGATTTTTTTCTACCTACTAAAATATACTCGAAGCGAGTAAAAGGTAGCGGCCTATAGCCGAAAACACTTTATTACAATTGGCACCGGCCGCACGGGGCACGAAACGGCCCCGAATTAACAAGATCGAGGTAAAAAGTATAAACTCTAACTGACGCGCAGCGAGCTCCTTGAGGCATATGTCAAAATGATTACGTCCGCAGCTAATTACATAGGACGTCTGGCGTTCATGCAATTGTGTTTTTATACAATTCGAACCTTCTAATTTCTTGTAACTAAAACCGTTATTTCATAATTTGTCGTTCATTATTGTTTTACAACTGAAATAAATAGCTATGAAATTTGTAGGTTATTGATGATGTCAGTGTGACAGTGACATAATTATTTTAAACGCAAAGTAAAACACACGTTTTAGATTCCACAACCGCCCTTGACCAAGATAATTTTTGATATCCCGGTACTTAATGTTCATCTCGATGTGTCACGTGAGGATGAGGTCAATCAGCTGGAGCTCCGGATCTTGCATGCTTTGTGTGAATTTGATTTTAATGAAAATGTGATAGTAAACCAAAGAGTAAACATTATGTAATTGTTACTAATTTTTACTTGTTTACATATGAATGCTTTATCAAATTGTACAAACATATTTAAGTACATTATAATGTTAAATTGGAATTACATATATCTATAATTTATTTGGAAAATAAAGTGGCTTCAATCTATCTATCTATCTATCATGTTTGGAATTCGGCCCTTAAACTACGCTGAAACTTTTCGGTTCTATCCAGAAGAGAGCTATTCGCCTGATTTACGAATTCATTGACTTCTCTAGAGCATCGTAGAAAGGTGAGCGATCTCTCCCTTTCCTATACATATTTCTATGATTGTTGTTCATCAGAAATCTTGTCCATTATTCTGCCACGAGAGACTCCACACTAGAGGAGTTCAAGGTAGTCACCCCTTCATTGTAAAGATCGAGATCTGCCTAACTTCTTCCTACCAGACTTCATTTTTCTATCGACCGGCGAAGTTGAGGAACGGTTTGCCTAGTGAGGTCTTTCCCTATCTCATCTCCCTACATTCCACTGCTGGCTTACACACGATGTTCTTCGAACATTATATGTCTCCCTCGTGTAGTGAAAGTATAAAAAAACCTCGTAGGCCTACCATAAATAATATTATAATAATCTCTTCATTTAGCACTTGGCCAGCACACAAAAAATAAAATTAATTTTAGATAACAATACTTCCACCGTACGTAATTATGGAAGTTACTCATACATCAAAAACATGTATTGATCATACACAGGATGGGCCAATCAAAACGAAACACGGCCGATATCTCATATACCGTTCGTTTAAAAAAAATCGCTTGGACCCGTCGATTTTTATTTCCTGGGGGAAAGATTTTGGTCATACATCAACTTTGTAACTTTCACCCCCTCGCTGGGGTGACCATTAACCCCAAAATAATAAGGAATAAGGGTCGAGTGGTCCTTATTTTAAAGGTAATCGAATTCTCTGTTCAACGCATCTTAATTTTACCAATTTGATGCAGCCGTTTTTAAGAAAATAAGGGAACAACAATGAAAGCAAAATGATTTCTCAATAATTATTCCTCGAAGGAAAAATGTTAAAACCCCTTGATTTATTAACTTTAATTTGTCTTTATTATTTATTTTAATAAGGAAGTGTTTTCTGAGTTCCTCAATATATTTACCACTGACAAAAGGTGATGTAAATTCTAATTTTATCGCTTGAAGAAAAAAGTACTTCATTTTATCTGCTGTGGAATTCTGTTTTTTTACAGAATTTATAAATTTTGCAGTTCCTTAGAAGTTCCGAGTATTTACATTTAATTCAATTCAATTTAGTATCTCGCAGGATTTTGTCTGTGACTAAACTTTATTTTGATCTAAAATGATTTATTTCTGACCGAGATATTACAAGCTTATATCGTCATAGTTACGCTATCAATAAAGAGGGTCATAACTCCCTTGGGACATTATAGATTCTATAATTCCCTCTACCTTTCACAAGTAAAAATAAAATAAGAAATGCTAATATATATATTGTATATATTTATGAAATGAAAACTGAACCATATTTTATTTATTCACGTCATTACAAATAATAAATGTACAATCTTGAAAAGTTCCCTGAAAATTACTTCGGTCAATGGACACAATTTCTTCTTTTGTATGGCTGGAGCTTCTGTTCACTACAGTCAAGGTACCTGCCTCTTCTAATGGCAAACAAGACAACATACGCGCCGTTTTATTTCTTAATTCGATGCTATCCTCCAAATACCCCTCCGCCACCATGGAACTTTTCCAACCTCAGTGTCTTTTTAAGTTAGTCATAGATGCTCCTGCATTGGCTAGAGCAGTAGCAGAAGTGCGACGAAGGCAATGTCCTGTATAGGAATATGGGTTTGACAATCCTAAATACATTGCGATTTTGCAAGGGATTTTCCCAAACATGTTTTTTCCAATTGGCTGAGATGTTTCATTTATTTTGTCGGAAGCTCAAAAAAAATCGTTGAATACCTTCAGGACGCAAAGACATATACCTAAAGTCTTAATAAAGGCAGAGCGGAGAACTCTTTTTCATCCACAACTGTAAATTTCTTCGATACACCAGTTTTACTTTCCAGTACGTTCACTACCATAACGGAATCCCGGTCCTCTATATCCGATATCTTCATATTCAAAAGTTCCTGACTTCTGCATCCTCCAAAATAACCCATAATCAAAACACCTATAACAAAAAAAAAGGAAATAAATACATACAAAAAGGAAAATGAAAAAAAAGTACCTTAAGCAATGAATGAATTTCATTAGGAGCCGTCTTTATAAATCTGATGACAACTTTAGGAGATAAAACAGCGGACTTTTTCGGCTTATAACTCTTACTCTTCCGTTTCAAAAAAGCCTCTAGTTCATTGAACTTGGTGATATCTGGTTTCTCATGTATAGTCACCATCGATTCCAGCATTGACCATTAAGTCCATAAAGAATTCGGACTATACGTTTCTGACTGCAACGAATAAACACAATTACTACCAAATCTACCGAAAATATGCCAGAAAATATGCCAGAAATACAGTTCCAGTGGCATCTTTTGGCGTAACATTTTTCCAAGTCAGCCACTCCAGATATATTTTATATTCTTTTTTGTATACGGCTTCACTTTTCAACGCAAATAATGATTCTTATGCTTTTTCAGCATTTTTCAAAATATCCTCCATTATGTTCTGTAAAAAACACGTTTTTAACACAAACACAGCTTGATAATAAAGCATTGTTTGTAAACAAGTAACATAGCAACAACCTAGCAACATCAAACTCCTATAATCAACGGTATCTGATTCAAATATAGCTGGAAGGTAATGAATTGGGGCATTTATTCCGTTTTAAAAATGAACAAAATTTTATTGAAATCGGTCAGAAATATAATTATCTATGTACCACGGGAATTAATGAGCCTTAATAACCTCAGGCAATTGCTGGCCCTCGGGCCAGAGGCCCTCGGGACGCAAACTTTGCCATCGGTAATTAAGGCCCTTATAATTCCCTTGATACATAAATAACTATTATTCTACTGCAGAAAGAGTATCGCTAATTGAACTGTATTATGAGAATGGTAAATGTGCTAACTACTAATATTGCAGCACAGGTATTCAATGAAATAAATAATTCATAATTGAGCTGGTAGCAAAGTTTAGGGACACAGGATCAGTGACAAACCATACCGTAAAGCTAAGCTCAAAAAGAATAATTTTTTCTAGAAAAACCAATGTTATTACATGAAATTAAAGTAAAAATCAATACAAATGTCTTATCAGTGTTCACTTATTACCTAACTCAACTACCTACTTAATTCTTAAAAATTGTTAGACCGTGAAAAGACATTTTGATGACCTTAATTGTAGTGTAATCACATTTTAATTTAAGGGTTGAAGCTTACCTCTGCGGGAGATTGGAGAGGCTGAGTTGAAAATAAGCGAAAAAAACATTTTTCTGGCTATAAAAATTAACGGATCTCAATATTTTATCACCGAGCAATATTTTTTTTTTCATTGTTCTTCCCTTATTTTCTCAAAAACGGCTGCATCAAAATTTGTGAAACTAATAAGATGCGTTGAATAGAGAGTTCGATTACCTTTGAAATAAGATACCGCTCGACCCCTATTCCCACTCAAGATTTTGGGGTTGAAGCTCACCCCCACGAGGGGGTGGAAATTACAAGATTGATGATGTAGGCAGAATCTATCCCCGGAAAATAAAAATCGACGGGTCTAAGCGATTTTTTTTAAACCAACGGTATATTAAATATCGGCCGTGTTTCGTTTTAATTGGCCCACTCGGTATATGTGAGACATCACAAACAAACTGCAAACATAAAATTCACCTCAGCTTCAATACACACTGCAATTACCGACCATCAGGGCCCCCGCTACCATATGTGCAAAGTGTGCGATGCACACGGGCCACACACGCCAAAACCCAGGGTCAAAAATTGGAAAAAAATTTGAAAAACAAAAACAAAAATTGAGTTGAGAAATTAAAAAGGATTAGGTATAAATACACACGAAATTGTATTAGTATATCATCCAGTTACTGCCGATTCCTATGTTGCGAGAACATGTCAGGCGGTAGTTACTTAATTTTTCCTGTTCAGACATGAACAATGCCTGGAGCGCTATAAAAGCGATGCTTCGCCAGAGGCATTATTAAACCGCTTAGTTCACTGGACCGTGCAAGAAGTGCATAAAAACAAGTAATCCTATCAATTTTTACATTTAAAATTAGTTTTATTTTGTCATGTGTTGTGTTGTATAATATTTTGTTTACTACTTTTTTTTCTAGAAGCACTTCTAAGGTGTCAGATGCTACAATAAACTTTTTTAATCTTGGTAAGTTGGCAAGTTATATAATTTTTTTTGGTCATCCACAAAAAGGTGGGATGTTATGAGAAAAAATTTCTCCGGGTTAAGTTTAAAGCCTCTAAGTGAGGCAAGATGGTCCAGCAGAATTGATTCAATAAACTTTATTTAATTAAGGTTTGCGAAAGTCTTCTAGAAGTAGCTGAAGATAATTCCTTTCACATTGATGCAAGACATAAAGCGAGTTCTCTCTTAACGTCTGTACAAAAATTTCAATTTATTTGTGGAATTATTATTCGGCATGACGTTTTATTTCATATAAATATTGTCAGCAAACAAATGCAACGTGTTACAATTAATATTAAAGTATGCCAAACCTACCTAAAAAATTTAGTTGATCACTTCCAGCAATATAGATCTGACCAATCATTTCAAGAAATTCTTGTACAAGCGAAAGAAGTAGCACCCTCTCTCGAAATTGAAGAAGACTTTCCACCATTACCAACGGTCAGGAGGAAATTTAAACCAAAACTGTTCGACTATGAACACTGAGATGAGACCCCTCATGATCCAAAAACCGCCTTTGAAATTAGTTTTTTCTCAAAAATTATAGATCAAACTTCAAGCTCTCTAAAAAACCGATTTGACTTATGAGTATGATAATATTTTCGGGTTTTTCAGCGACATATTCAAATTAAGTGACTTTTAAAACGTTGTTCTGTTCTTGAAGAACGACTGACAGATCAGGATAGTAAGGATATAGACTCCAATGATTTGTTTAATGAAATTAAAGCGTTAAAGTTGTTTTCAATTGCATATTTTTTTTAAATATCCAAGTGTAAGTAGAAAATAGTACTTATATATATGTAGACATTAGGCAATATTTCTGTTATTTGTTCCTAAAAAAGATGTGACTTTTAGTTTTGGGTTATTTCCTAGTATTTATGAACAACGTGTCTGTACCCCTGTAAAGATCCAACTTTTGAATGGATCGTCACGTACCATTATTCATGATAGAACCCTATAATAATTTGAATATATATCCTTGAACTTCCTCTAAATTAAAGAACTCTATCTTAAATGATATAGTTAACTGTATTTAAAAAATACGGAGCGGAATCAACGAATACAATAATATAATTAATTATTATTAATTAATTAATAATGTATTGTAACATCCACATCCGAGTTATTAATTAGGAAGGGAGAATCTCAATAAAACCGGGGCGCCAAAATCCTTCTTTGCACACAGGCGCCAGTAGCCCTTACGGGGGCCCTGCAGACCATTTCTCTATTACTAAATATGAAAAAATTGAAAGTTTCATTTGAAAATAAAAACTGGGGCTCAATTCTTATTTCAAATTGCTCCAACCATGCACTAAACCTATTTGGAAATAAAATCAACCATTTCATCAAGACTTCAACTACCCCTAAGCTTTTACAAATTAAACAAAAGAGAAAAAGATGGATTATTATATTAACTGAATGGTATTCATACTAAAAAAAGATAAAATGAAAAAAAAACTGAATATAAACTATTCTCGTCAACATCTTTTAGAGTTCAAATCTTACAGAAACAGACTCAGCAAAATTATAGTATATGCTAAAAATTCCTACTATAAAAACGAAATTAATAAAAACTTCAATAATCCAAAAAAAATCTACGCATTAATTAATAATGCTACCAATTCAGTGATAAATAAAAACAATACTATCCAATTAATAAATGAAAATAATAGTATAATTACTTTAGTTCAATTGGAAATGAAATGCAAAACAGAATAAACCCCAAAAAAAAACTAAAAATAACAGAAAACTCTGCCTCTATGTATCTTACTCCTATAACTCCTAATAATATTATCAATTCAATAGTATCATCAGCAGAAAATATAATAGACAGCTTACGTAACCAGAATGAAATAATAAACGAAGCAAGTGATCTAAAATTGATATTACTCAGGAAATCAAGAAAAGGAGACAGTAGCTTCGCTGCTATCGAATGCGATGGCATCATTTCAGAAACTCATGTACGCAAAAAAAGTTAGTCTTGGATACAAAAAATGTCCCATCTACGAAAGTCTATACATCAGGAGATGTTTCAAGTGCTGTGGATTCTACCATTCGCAAAAGGAATGTCCAAGTATTAATAAAATATGTGATAAATGTTCCAAATTCCATATAGAAGATCAATGCCTGAATGAAGAAATCAAGTGTATAAACTGTGTAAATAGTAATTTTAAGTATAAAACAAAACATGGAGCAAACCACATGTCTTCAGATCTAGAGTGTCCTGTATACTTAGGTCTATTAAAATCAGCAAAAGAAAGGATAGATTATAATAACTAAATATGTTTTCGACGGACACAGAAATATTAGATAAATATAACACTATCAATACAGTATCACTCGAATGTCCCGCTCAATTTAATCAAAAGTATGTTCAAAGTAGCTATTTAAATTTAATACATCTAAATATCCGTAGTATTAGACATAATTTTGATGACTTCATAGTACTCTTATCAGCGGTCAACATTGAATTCGACATTACGATCCAGGATCCTGTCTGAAACTTGGCACATCGACAACTTAAACGAATTTCACATTCCAGGGTATCAAATTTACTACAACATGTCTAAAATGAACCAAAATGATAGCACCGTCATATATGCAAGAGAATCATTAAATGCTTGTAAGTTCAATAGAAGATATTAATAGTACAAAATTCTTACGTATCATCATTGAAAAAAACCACAATAAAATCGGTATATCGGCCATATACAAACCACCTTCTGCTGATAGTGACATTTTTATTTCAAATTTCCAATCATTCTATAGCAATCTTGAACAACAATCGACAGAAATTTTCTCAAGCGATTTAAATATAGATATTCTTGAAACTGGTGATAATATAGTTAACTCCTATCTGAACATTCTCAGTGAATTCGGTTTCATCCAATGTATTGATCAACCCACAAGAATTCAAAATAATAGTAAAACCTGTTTAGATCATGTGTTTTTAAAATGTCACACCAGGGTATCCGAACATGAATCTTTCATTATAAATTATCAACTTACACATCACCTCCCCATTGGAATACATATTAACTTAAAATATGATGTACTAAATAAAAACTACCCTGCACCAATAAAATATATTATTAATCACAATAAATTATCAAAAAAACTAACAATTGAAACTTGGAGAGATGTACTTAATAATAGGGAGGTTAACGCTTCTACAGAACTGTTTATAAATCAAATAAATAATTTTATCGCCAAAGCCTCATACGCGAGACCTATTCAAAGAAATCAACTCATAATATCAACTAAAAGTAGAAATAAGTTGGATAAAGCAGCAATGACCACTAATGCATTAGAGGACATTGAGCGTTACAAAAATTATCGCAACTACTTATCAAAATTAATAAAAAAGGCCAAAACTACCTATTATAAAAATCCTTCAGATTCCTCAAAAAACATTAGAGATACATGGAAAATTATAAATAGTATTACACATCATAATAAAAGTACTAATAATGTAGTAAATATGGTTGTAAGCCAAAATGGTACTGAATTAACAAATGATAGCGACATCTCAACAAGATTCAACAAATACTTTGCAAATATTGGCCAAGAGTTAGCTGACAAAATAACAAATAACAACAAAAATGAAATACTTTCTGAAATAGAATTCAACGAAAAAAGTATATTCCTAGATCCAATCCAAGAACTTGAAATAATTAAACATATAAACTCTCTAAAAAATACAAATAGGACTGGATCTGACGGCATAACCAATAATTTCATAAAAATGTACCACAAATTTATTCTAAAACCTCTTCAACATATAACGAACTTGATTTTCTTAAGCGGTGAATATCCAACAATTTTTAAAACCGCTATCATTATACCAATTCATAAAGCAAATTCAAAATCAGAAATTTCTAATTACAGACCAATTTCACTCATAAGCAATTTATAAAAATTTGTTGAAAAGTGCATCAAAGACCGATTTTGTAATTTCCTCATGAAGTGTAATATTATATCAGAATCACAATACGGCTTTATGAAAGGTCGCTGCACTGAAAATGCTATCGATGAATTGGCACATGCAATAGTTACACCAATAAACTCCAATCAAAAAGTATTGTGCTTCTTTCTAGATCTTTGCAAAGCATTTGACACGGTATCCCACAGCATATTACTTGATAAACTTCACAAAATAGGCATCCGACGTTCTGCATACAATTTAATAGAATCCTACTTAAGCAACAGAAAACAATGTGTGAGAATAAATAACACAATCAGTGATGAAGTCAACGTAACACAAGGTGTCCCTCAGGAAACTGTCTTAGGACCCTTGCTGTTTTTAATACATATTAATGATTTATTAAACCTCAACATAAATGGTGAAGTCATTTGCTATGCTGATGATACCGCTGTGATATTTATCGGTACAAGCTGGGAAGACGTCTTGAACAAAGCGGAATGGAGTATCAACAGAATCAAAAATTGGCTAGACTGTAACTATTTAACTTTGAATACAACAAAAAGTAATTTCATTACATTCTCTCTCTAGAACAATAAAATCCCTAATATAACTGAGATTAAAATACATCACAAATGTACACAGCAAATTGATTGCTCATGTGAGGTCATAAACAATACAGACCATGTCAAATATTTAGGTATCATAATTGACAAAAATTTTAAATGAACAAAACGTATTGAGTACTTAACAAAAAAAGTGAGAAAATGTATATACATCTTTTATGTCCTCAGAGACATAGTTCCTATAAAACAACTAAAACTAATATATACCAGTCTAGTCGAGTCTTTACTAAATTACGGAATTGCATTCTGGGGTTCTACATACACAACTAACCTGTCACCATTAACTATAATACAAAAGCACATATTGAAAATAATAAATAATAAACCAAAACGATATTCTACAAAACTGCTATTTAACAAAAATAAACTGCTCAATATAAGGCAACTTTACATTAAATCAATAATCAAATTCATGCATAATAATAATAAATATAAAATACAATTAACCCACAATCTCTCAACTAAAGCAAATACTTCAGCACACTTGGCGCTACCTAGAATAACTAACAATCTAGCTAGACAACACATCTCGTATATTGGGCCCAAAATTTATAATACTTTGAATAAAGAAATGAAAACACTACCAAAAGGAGTATTTAACAAAGTTTTACACAATTGGATTATCACCAATAACAACATGCTCATACATAATTTAACCTGAAAAATTAATATTAATCAATTGCAACAGCAGCATTTATTTATTCATTCAACCTACGTCTTGATCCAAATTACTTAGTGGTTTTACTTAAAATGAATCTACTTCTTTTCTATCTTATTTATTATTGCATAATCTATCCTTTATTCTTTTACTCTTCTTTTTTTCTTCTTCTTCCGTTCGCGATTATTGTTGTACACCTATGAATGTTATTGAAATGATAGCACACAAGTTAATTTGATTAACTCAAGCTGTCACTCCTCAATATATCACATTTATTAATTGTTTTACCAGCTTGGAAAAATGTATAATGTATAATCTAATTTAGTGTATAAAACTATACAGCAATAAAGTTGTTAAAGTTGTTAAAGTTGTTATTAGAAAATAACAGTGCCCCGACTTGGATGGCATCTCTGTTAAAATAATTATGTTCCATACTTATATTATTAAACCCTTAAAACACATTTTTAACTTGATAATCAAAACTTCAATTGTCCCAGAAGCATTTAAAAAAGCGAGTGTAATTTCCATACACAAATCGGATTCTAAAAATCGTATTGACAACTATCGCCCCTTCAGTCTTATCAATAATTTCTACAAAATTTTCGAAAAATGTTAAAAAAAAATGATAATGAGTTTCTTTAATAAATTCAGTATTCTTTCCAACAATCAGTTTGGATTTCGAGATAATTTAAGCACGGCTGATGACATCATCGAATTAACAAACTTCATCACAAATAATTTTAATAATAATCAAAAAACAATTGCTGTATTTATGGACTTAGCTAAGGTTTTCGACACGGTCTCACATAGAGAACTATAAGATATACTCTCTAGCTGTGGAATCAGGGGAGAGACGCACACTTTAATAAAAAACTAGTTAGAAAATAGGTGCTAAATAGTTAAAATTAACGGTACTTTGAGTGATTCATTGAGAGTTAATATAGATGTTCCACAGGGCACAGTATTAGGCCCGATACTTTTCCTAGTTTATACCAACACACTCTGCAATTGCAATATAAACGGTAAAATAATATCCTATGCAGATGACACAATTTTAATTTTCTCTGATCCATCATGGGATCTTGTAAAAGAAAGTGCTTGCGAAGGACTCAAAACAATAAAGACCGTGCTGGATGCTCTCAAATTAACAATTAACTTAACAAAGACTAACTTCATTACATTCTCAATAAAGACCGTGCTGGATGCTCTCAAATTAACAATTAACTTAACAAAGACTAACTTCATTACATTCTCAATCAGCAACCATTCTAGGCCAGATTTCAATTACCTACAACTTGATGCTACTGAATATATTTATGAAACTAATACAATTAAATATCTAGGTGTCTATGTTGATAAGTATCTCCAATGGGACCATCATGTCATTTTTCTGAGTGAAAAGATTAAGCAACTAATACATAAATTTTACCTACTAGCGGATACGCTACAAAATGATCTACTTATAACAGTTTATAAATCTTTGGTGGAGTCATTAATACGTTATTGTATAATCGCATGGGGCGGGTTGTATAATAATACATTAGAAATTCTAAATATTAGCCACACCTACATTTTAAAAGTTATTAAACATAAATCTAAATTATTTTCCACGGAACATTTATACTCGAAAGAGATTTTAAATGTTAGAAACTTGTACTTACTGTATGATGTAAGTTTTTCCATCAAAAAGAGAATCATAAAAGTCACACTTATTATACACATTTAACTAGGAACACCACAAATAAACAAAGCAGCATCCATATATGCACTAAATCTAAAACACAAAGAACAGTCCTATATCTTGTGGTAAAATGCTATAGCTTGCTCCCTACAGATATTAAAACAATTTCTACTATGAAACATTTCTCTACAATTTCTAAACGATTCATTTTTCAAAACCAAAAGTAATTCTCCTCATTTTTCACTTACTAAAGGTAGGATGAAAGAATGAAGAGAAAAACTGTTTTTGTTCATTTTAATTTAATTTGATTTTAAATGTATCACGGATATATCCCTATTAGAAACTTAATACTAATGAATTTTAATTTCATTTTTGATTTATTCACGAAAACAATATTTGTTTATTTACGTACACATACAAAAGTTACTTTATTGTAACATTTAGGTGTAACTCATTATTCACATGAGATATTATTAGTCCTTGAATTTGAAATGTATACAAATACTATTATATACATAAAATGAAATGAAATAAAATTTTATGAAATATTATAATATTCTATATTCCACTTACTCCAACCAATAATAATATACATCTATTTCTCTTATTGGTACTGTTCCTAACATAATCTTTTAAAGTTAGATAAATTATTGCACATCCTCAAACTATCTGACAGTTCATTATATCCCTTTAACCCCTTATAAAATAGACTGCCCTGACCAAAGCCAGTACCAACCCTTTCCAAATATAAGTTATTCTTATTGTTTGATCTTGTGTTATATTCGTAATGTCCTTGACAAATTTACAGTTGTTTGAAAGATATACGAGGACAAGGTGAAAAGTTCATGAAAAATGAAACAAGTAATGTTTTATTTGGTCAAAACTTATTTTATTTCTCAACATAATTTCCTTTTAGCCTGATACACTTCGTCCAACGTTTTTCTAATTTTTCGATCCCCTCCAAATAATAAAGTTTCCAGAGGTTGGCCACAGTTTTACGGATATTGATAGACTTTGGCGACGTCGAAAAAATTATTCGTCAAACTCAAAATATTTGTACAGTTGATCAGTACATGAAGTTAATGAGGGGAACTATAAAAAGAAATCTGTTCATGTTAACCCAGAATGCAAGATAAATTTCTTGATCTGAAAAAACCGCCCCGATAGTTAAACTGGTTGGACAGACACGGGCGAAAAGATACTTTTTCGCAATGTAAAATAGATCAGAGATGTTGAATTAGGTACAACGAAGTACAGCTATTCACTGGATGAGGAAGAACAGTGGAAAGAAGTAGATAATATTAAAACAAACCAACCCATACCACAAGACGACAAGAAAATGTTTTTGGTCCTTAAATAATTATTAAATTATTAAATAATTGAATGCTATCGATGTCAGCAATATTAGGATGGTCCTTCCCTTGTGAATTTAAAGTTGAATTTGCTGCAAACATTCCAGCAAAAAAGTTTGCGTTTTCTTGTAGTGTAGTAGCCAGTGTGTCATCATCTTTGGTTAGGGAAGGGGATCAACTGGAAGTGATATTCCCACCAATTGCTTTGGCGAAAGTCTTTGATCTTATTTTGGCATAATATTGAGGCACTAGAATATACGAGTATTCTCGTCCGCCATTTTGGCCCCAGCCTCTCCTAACCACATGACGGAAATCGAATGTAAACACAATACGCGTTGACACAGTGATCCTGCAAATCGGTTAAAAATCACATTTCTCAGTATTAAAATTTATTTCAAAGTTGTAATCAATAACACGACGTGAAGTTGAAAGTGTTCTGCAGGCAATTGGAACTGTTTGAAGGTCCATATAGTGCTAAGTAAGTCTGTTTCCTTTTGTGTTTCAAATGTGAAAATGTTTCCAAAACAAATATGAATAATTACATTTATAATTTGTTAGTAATTGCTATATGATTTGAAGAACTTATTATTTATGAAGTTAATCTATTTTTACGTTCGGTTTTTACTGTTTACATATTTAAAAAAACGAAAAAAGAATAAGCTTGGCAATAAGCTTGGCTTTTCGCGTTTTTTTAAGTATTTATTCATTTATTTATTCATTTGATAAATCAACGGCTTTAAAACACCCTTTTTACAATAATCATAAGCAATAATAATCGGCGAGTATAGGATAGAAAAATATACGTAACAACGAAAATAGACGTAGATGAATATTCACATAAGTTGCTTGTAGAATTATTTCAATTATAAATATCAAAAGATCGCTCGCGCAAAGTTGTTTTTTATCTATTATTATTTTTTACTTATTATTGAATTCTCAGAATTTATATATTACTTTGGATAATCATCTTAATTTATGTTGGTAATCAGGTGCGTAATGAGATGAGCAATTCCTTCTGCGGAGTAAATTTTTTTCCTTTATGTTTATAATAATTCGGACTTTACAATATGCTGTATTTGATACGAAGAATATGCGGAAACATGTCAAGTCACTAATAACCGTTTTTCATTCTAGAGAATTTGGAAAATTAAATAAAAATGCCCTGCTGCTCTGCTGTAAATTGCAGTAATAGGGACGATAAAGGCTCTAAAAAAATCAGCCTCTTCAGATTCCCGGCATATGCAAAAAGGAAGGAGAAATGGGTACAAAACTGTCGTCGGGATTTCACACCAACGTCTTCATCACGTTTATGCGACGTGCCTTTCATTTAATTTAATAATGAAAATAAACATTGAATCTTCTATATGGGGACAAATTGTTTTTTCTAAATTAACCCTCAATGGTCACACGTCTAAAAAATCGTCATAATGGTTACACGAGGTTCATTGGACCCCAGAGGATTTATCTGCAAATAACTTTTGAAGTTTGAAATTTTTTACTCTAAAAATTTTTGCTGTTGTACAATGTTTAGCATATATGGTGGTACTTTTCCAAAAATTCGAGAATTTTTTTCTCCGTGGAATAAGTACACAATATTGAAAAAAATTCCTATTCATGAATCTCTACATTCTTTTCTGTGCAAAAATTGATGAATTTTCACTTTCTGCGATGTCGAGAAAAAAAATCTTGAAATTTTGGAAAAGTACCACCATTCATACTACACACTGTACTTACAGGTATTATCAAAAATATACATTCCCTTTCATATGAATATTGATATGAATATTAATATGAAGAATCATATATTATAATGTTGAAAAAATTCCAAAGTGTAAAAGAGTAAAAAAGCAAACATTTTTCACTAAGAGTGTTGTTACGCAATTCACGCGATTTATTAACAAATGTGGGCTCTTCGATGCCAAATTCTTATTGTTATCGTAATCATCAAAAAAAGTGTTCATTTGACAGGTCAAAATGGAAAATGGAAGGTATGAAGGAACACATTTTAATTTGTTGTCACTGATTTATTTTAGTACGAAAATTTGAAGAAATTTTCTTTTGAGTCAAATGTTGCAAGTGACATGCTAACATTGTTTTGTAACTCAAAACTATTATTCCTCGGATGCTAAATACAATTTTCGCCTTGAGGTCCAATGTCCAAAAGTCTTGGGATACAATGGACCTTGTGTGACCATTGAAAATTAAAATTTATGTCATTGTCGATGTTTTTTACGTTTTTTTTATTTACAGAAAAATTTTGAAGAATCACAGTTCGAATGTAATCGTGCTGATGGCTGGAGAAAATTGAAGCCTAATGCTATTCCAACACTATTTGATGTGCCAAATCCTCCACCGAGGATCGACCCACTTCCAAGGAAATCTTTCTACAAAGTAATTACTTTTGAAGACATCATTTTAGTGCATGCGTTCACGAAAATATTTTCTGTTTCAGAATCAATCAAATGCTGTTCCACTAGCAACATCGACCTAGAATTTTATTTGTGTAATTTTTGAACCATACAATTTTTAAAAGTTTCTAAATAAAATTTTTTTATTGATTCGAATAAAGAAGCAAAAAATTTAAATGTTTAGATCTTATTCACGTTCATCCTATAATATGTAGTAGGAATCGTTGTTGCAAAACCTTTGCACTTGTTTCTGGCTGATCCACGTTGGCTATTTTTTATGAAAATCCTGCAATACAAAAAAATTATAACAGCGGCTGCTGCAGCGCGTTTGGAATATTCACATTTGAAACAAGAGAAGAAACAGACTCACCACTTTTTAGAGCTTCCAAGAGTTCCAATTACCTGCAGAACACTTTCAACTCCACGCCCTGCTATTAACTCAAGTTTGAAATAAATTTCAATGCTGAGAATTGTAATTTTCGATCTAATTCGCGTGATCACCGGTGATCAATGTGTCAAAGTATATTGAAGCATATTGTGTTTACATTCGATTTCCGTCATCGGTTAGGAGAGGCTGGGGTCAAAATGGCGGACGAGAATACCTATATATTTTTAAAGCTCTAGTGGAATGTCTAAATGCGACCGGTACATACTGAACCATAGAGATCATATAGTATAGAGGAGTAAAGCTCCGTCTTAACGCGAGAAGGTTTCAAAAACTTATCGCTCTGTCGTGAAAAATGGCCAAAAACTGTTTTTTTTGGGGAGTGGTATTTTAGAGTGGTTTCGTATGTTTTTTGGGTCGCTGATCACTAATCTGAGGGTCAAATGTGTATTGGATCAATGCGCTTCAAGTTATGAGCATTTTTTATGGCCAAAAAGTCATTTTTTGCGTATTTTTGGTTTAACATGAAAAGTATGACATATATGAAAAAAACACCTGTATGAAAATTATAGGTATTATTAAAACACGTCGAATGAGCCCAACTAGAAGTTTCTAAAATATTTTGGGCTCACTGTGGACCCACTTTAGCCCTTTTTTTTGAAAAAAACTAACAAAAACTCCTCTGACTTTATTTTTCAACTCAATGAATTGTGAATGGCAATAAATTGTGCATTTTTGTATCTTTTTTTATGTTCTTTTCGATTTTTTGCAATATCTTATGAGGGGGCGCTACAATTGGCCATTTACAAAAATTCTTAAAATGGCGATAACTAATTGAATTTTCAATTTATAGACTCGAAACAAAAAGCAATCGAAAGATTTTGATATTTTTTACCTTGTTTCTCAAGCTTGCACATTTTTTTCAGAATGCGGCAATTTGGCGCTAAGTCAAAGTTTTTTATTCTCAAAAATATCGAAAAATTTCAAGGTTAAATGTTATGAAATAAATTGAAATTTTCAAAGCTAGAAGATATTTCCATGACCCAACTTTTGAGCCGAACCCGAACTCGATTGGTCGAGATTCGGCTGAGATATTGAAGTAGACGTGTTGAGGTTCACCCTGAGCCCAAATTTTGGGTTTTTGGAAAAAACTCGAATTTTCCGAAAGAAAACAAATAAAACTATTTAATGCTGAAAATGCGTATTCCTACTTATTTTATTTTATTACTCCAAAACATCTTTCAATGGGGTTTCTAGTTCGAATTTGTGATTCGTTAAATAAATGTTCTGTTGGACTATTAGGTTGTCCTAAAGGAGTAATTGAATACTTCCTTAAGGGGTAACCACTATCACCTACTAATAAATAATTTCCATAGATTCCATTGTCGAAAGAAATAGACAACGCGGAATTATTGAAAATTGTAGAATCGTGACTGGAACCTGGCCAACGACACACTATGTTTTGTAAATTCAGAGAATCGTCACACACTGCTTGTACATTTAAAGAAAAATATCCTTTGCGGTTTCGAAAAATTTCAGCATCGTCTCCACCTGGTGATTGTATCTTAACATGTGTGCAATCAATAGCACCAATGCACTGAGGAAATCTACTGATTTGATAAAACTCAATAACTTTTTCTTGCCTCTCTCTTTCGTTTTGTGGCATGTGAATATATACTCTGTAGAGCCTCGCTATTGCTTCAGACACTCTATGGATGATCCTGCAAGCTGTAGATTTATCAACACCCACAAAATCACCTACAACTATCATCATACTTCCAGTAGCATAAAACCTCAGAGTAAGTAGAACCATTTCTTCTGGTGACAATGCATGGTTACTAAAAAATTTAATGAAAATTGAAGAATAAAAGAAGTGTGGCACATAAGAATACCGCGAAGAAAAAAACAGAATAAATCTTACCGATTGGTTTGGTTACTAATATCATTGAAAATCAAATGTACAATATAATATTCTATTCAAAATTTCTTTTTCTGTCCATTCTTCCAAATGTTTTCTACTTTCCCTAAATACGGGTCTCTTTCTTCTTGGGGCAATAATATCAAAAATCTCCAAAAAATCTTCATCGTCTGTTACATCTTCGAACATATTTGCATTAGGGGTATAAAAACAATAATATTCAACACAATATTAATTTTCAGAAAAGTATGAAAATGTCAAACAATCAAATAGGTTAGAATCGGAAAATTATCTCCTTGAACCCCCGATTTCATGAGATCAACTTAAACCATGGTTAAACTAGGTTTATCTCATAAACCCGTGTTGAACAACTGAAACAAAATTGGTAATCCTGGTTTAAGCCAAATCACTTGGTCATCCTCAATTGAACAACCGGGCCTTAGTGACACTGCTTGCGATTCCGGAAAGAAATCGTTTTACCACTTCGATCCAAGCGCTGGCTAGTGGCTCAGCGAGGGACTACAAGTTTGGCAGCATGTAAGAGACACATGTCAAACATGCGAGTTCCCAGACATGTATGTACGACCGTGGTTTTGACTATAGAAACAGAAAATATATTTAAAATGTTTTGGGAACGGGTAATGAGAGACGTTTAATTATACTCATGTTTTATTGGAATGTTATACAAACATAAACACAAAAATGTTAAACTGGTTCAATTGCCTATGTGTTACTAAGTAAAAAAGTAATATTTTTTCAAATTTCTCAAAAAGTAATAGAAAACAAAATAAACACTACTGCAAAAAAAATTAACTCTATTGCAAACTAAAATGTAAAAAAAAACATACATTCATTCTGAGGATGCCACTGTTTGTGCCACAACATTTTTTTGAAGAACTTCGATTCTACCTACAACTTACTCTTGTGATTTTTCAGATTTGACACATCAAAGCTGGATAACCAAAATATATCTCAACTTGAAGTATAAGTTTCTCTTATAATTGCAATATTAGCATTAATATTTCTTGTTTCATCTTTCTTGATAATTCACATTCCTGTATATTCACATTTATATCTGTTCAAGCTTAATGTGCCTTTTTAAAACTGACCTATAAGGGCTTCCATAATCGCAAATCTAACACTTGTTTATATTCTCTCTTGTGTGTTTAGAGTTGATGTGACGTTTTAAACCTGAGCTGAAAAGGCTTCCATAATCGCAATACTGACACTTTTCTATCTTTTCTCTCGTGTGTTAAGAGTTGATGTGCGTTTGCAAAATCGCAATACTGATACTTGTGTAGGTTATCTCTTGTGTTTAGAGTTGATGTGACTTTTCAGATCCGACTTCTCAGTGCTTTCTTAATCGCAATACTGAAACTTGTGTATCTTCTCTCTTGTGTGTTTAGAGTTGATGTGCTTTTTTATAGCTGAGCTATAAGCGCTTTCATAATCGCAAAACTGACACTTGTGTATATTCTCTCTTGTGTGTTGAGAATTGATGTGATTTTTCAGATTTTGCTTCGACATGTTTTCATAATCGCAATTCTGACACTTGTGTATCTTCTCTCTTGTGTGTTTAGAGTTGATGTGACTTTTTAAATAACGCTCTCGAATGCATTCAAAATGGCAATACTGACACTTTTGTATGTTCTCTCTTGTGTGTTTAAAGTTGATGTGATATTTCAAAATTGCTTTCTCAGTGCTTTCATAATCGCAATACTGACACTTGTATATCTTCTCTCTTGTGTGTTTAGAGTTGATGTGACTTTTTAAAATAACGCTCTCGAATGCATTCAGAATGGCAATACTGACACTTTTGTATGTTCTCTCTTGTGTGTTTAAAGTTGATGTGATATTTCAAAATTGCTTTCTCAGTGTTTTCATAATCGCAATACTGACACTTGTATATCTTCTCTCTTGTGTGTTTAGAGTTGATGTGACTTTTTAAATAACGCTCTCGAATGCATTCAGAATGGCAATACTGACACTTTTGCATGTTCTCTCTTGTGTGTTCAAAGTTGATGTGATATTTCAAAATTGCTTTCTCAGTGTTTTCATAATCGCAATACTGACACTTGTATATCTTCTCTCTTGTGTGTTTAGAGTTGATGTGACTTTTTAAATAACGCTCTCGAATGCATTCAAAATGGCAATACTGACACTTTTGTATGTTCTCTCTTGTGTGTTTAAAGTTGATGTGATATTTCAAAATTGCTGTCTCAGTGTTTTCATAATCGCAATACTGACACTTGTATATCTTCTCTCTTGTGTGTTTACAGTTGATGTGCCTTTTTAAATGTGACTTCTGAGTGCTTTCGGAATGGCAATACTGCCACTTGTATATATTGTCTCTTATGTGTTTAGAGTTGATGTGACTTTTTAAATAACGCTCTCAAATGCATTCAAAATGGCAATACTGACACTTTTGTAGGTTCTCTCTTGTGTGTTTAAAGTTGATGTGATATTTCAAAATTGCTTTCTCAGTGTTTTCATAATCGTAATACTGACACTTGTATATCTTCTCTCTCGTGTGTTTACAGTTGATGTGCCTTTTTAAATGTGACTTCCGAGTGCTTTCAAAATGGCAATACTGACACTTGTATATATTGTCTCTCATGTATTTAGAGTTGATGTGACTTTTTGAATAACGCTCTCAAATGCATTCAAAATGGCAATACTGACACTTTTGTATGTTCTCTCTTGTGTGTTTAAAGTTGATGTGATATTTCAAAATTGCTTTCTCAGTGTTTTCATAATCGCAATACTGACACTTTTATATCTTCTCTCTTGTGTGTTTAGAGTTGATGTGCCTTTTTAAATGTGACTTCTGAGTGCTTTCAAAATAGCAATACTAACACTTGTATATCTTCTCTCTTGTGTGTTTAGAGTTGATGTGACTTTTTAAATAACGCTCTCGAATGCATTCAAAATGGCAATACTGACACTTTTGTATGTTCTCTCTTGTGTGTTTAAAGTTGATGTGATATTTCAGAATAGCTTTCTCAGTGTTTTCATAATCGCAATACTGACACTTGTATATCTTCTCTCTTGTGTGTTTACAGTTGATGTGCCTTTTTAAATGTGACTTCTGAGTGCTTTCAAAATGGCAATACTGACACTTGTATATATTCTCTCTTGTGTGTTTAGAGTTGAAGTGACTTTTTAAATAACGCTCTCGAATGCATTCAAAATGGTAATACTGACACTTTTGTATGTTCTCTCTTGTGTGTTTAAAGTTGATGTGATATTTCAAAATTTCCTTCCCAGTGTTTTCATAATCGCAATACTGACACTTGTATATCTTCTCTCTTGTGTGTTTACAGTTGCTGTGCCTTTTTAAATGTGACTTCTGAGTGCTTTCAAAATGGCAATACTGACACTTGTATATATTCTCTCTTATGTGTATAGAGTTGATGTGACTTTTTAAATAACGCTCTCAAATGCATTCAAAATGGCAATACTGACACTTTTGTATGTTCTCTCTTGTGTGTTTAAAGTTGATGTGATATTTCAAAGTTGCTTTCTCAGTGTTTTCATAATAGCAATACTGACACTTGTATATCTTCTCTCTTGTGTGTTTAGAGTTGAAGTGCTTTTTTAAATGTGACTTCTGAGTGCTTTCAAAATGGCAATACTAACACTTGTATATCTTCTCTCTTGTGTGTTTAGAGTTGATGTGACTTTTTAAATAACGCTCTCGAATGCATTCAAAATGGCAATACTGACACTTTTGTATATTCTCTCTTGTGTGTTTAAAGTTGATGTGATATTTCAGAATAGCTTTCTCAGTGCTTTCATAATCGCAATACTGACACTTGTATATCTTCTCTCTTGTGTGTTTACAGTTGCTGTGCCTTTTTAAATGTGACTTCTGAGTGCTTTCAAAATGGCAATACTGACACTTGTATATATTCTCTCTTATGTGTTTAGAGTTGATGTGACTTTTTAAATAACGCTCTCAAATGCATTCAAAATGGCAATACTGACACTTTTGTATGTTCTCTCTTGTGTGTTTAAAGTTGATGTGATATTTCAAAATTGCTTTCTCAGTGTTTTCATAATCGCAATACTGACACTTGTATATCTTCTCTCTTGTGTGTTTACAATTGATGTGCCTTTTTAAATGTGACTTCTGAGTGCTTTCAAAATGGCAATACTGACACTTGTATATATTCTCTCTTGTGTGTTTAGAGTTGATGTGACTTTTTAAATAACGCTCTCGAATGCATTCAAAATGGCAATACTGACACTTTTGTATGTTCTCTCTTGTGTGTTTAAAGTTGATGTGATATTTCAAAATTGCCTTCTCAGTGTTTTCATAATCGCAATACTGACACTTGTATATCTTCTCTCTTGTGTGTTTACAGTTGCTGTGCCTTTTTAAATGTGACTTCTGAGTGCTTTCAAAATGGCAATACTGACACTTGTATATATTCTCTCTTATGTGTTTAGAGTTGATGTGACTTTTTAAATAACGCTCTCAAATGCATTCAAAATGGCAATACTGACACTTTTGTATGTTCTCTCTTGTGTGTTTAAAGTTGATGTGATATTTCAAAATTGCTTTCTCAGTGTTTTCATAATCGCAATACTGACACTTGTATATCTTCTCTCTTGTGTGTTTAGAGTTGATGTGCCTTTTTAAATGTGACTTCTGAGTGCTTTCAAAATCGCAATACTGACACTTGTATATATTCTCTCTTGTGTGTTTACAGTTGATGTGCCTTTTCAAATGCGACTTCTGAGTGCTTTCAAAATGGCAATACTGACACTTGTATATCTTCTCTCTTGTGTTTAGAGTTGATGTGCCTTTTTAAATGTGACTTCTGAATGCTTTCAAAATAGCAATACTGACACTTGTATATCTTCTCTCTTGTGTGTTTACAGTTGATGTGCCTTTTTAAATGTGACTTCTGAGTGCTTTCAAAATGGCAAAACTGACACTTGTATATATCCTCTCTTGTGTGTTTAGAGTTGATGTGACTTTTTAAATAACGCTCTCGAATGGATTCAAAATGGCAATACTGACACTTTTGTATGTTCTCTCTTGTGTGTTTAAAGTTGATGTGATATTTCAAAATTGCTTTCTCAGTGTTTTCATAATCGCAATACTGACACTTGTATATCTTCTCTCTTGTGTGTTTACAATTGATGTGCCTTTTTAAATGTGACTTCTGAGTGCTTTCAAAATGGCAATACTGACACTTGTATATATTCTCTCTTATGTGTTTAGAGTTGATGTGACTTTTTGAATAACGCTCTCAAATGCATTCAAAATGGCAATACTGACACTTTTGTATGTTCTCTCTTGTGTGTTTGAAGTTGATGTGATATTTCAAAATTGCTTTCTCAGTGTTTTCATAATCGCAATACTGACACTTGTATATCTTCTCTCTTGTGTGTTTAGAGTTGATGTGTCTTTTTAAATGTGACTTCTGAGTGCTTTCAAAATCGCAATACTGACACTTGTATATATTCTCTCTTGTGTGTTTAGAGTTGATGTGACTTTTTAAATAACACTCTCGAATGCATTCAAAATGGCAATACTGACACTTTTCTATCTTTTCTCTCGTGTGTTAAGAGTTGATGTGCGTTTGCAAAATCGCAATACTGATACTTGTGTAGGTTAATCTCTTGTGTTTAGAGTTGATGTGACTTTTCAGATCCGACTTCTCAGTGCTTTCATAATCGCAATACTGAAACTTGTGTATCTTCTCTCTTGTGTGTTTAGAGTTGATGGGCTCTTTTATAGCTGAGCTATAAGCGCTTTCATAATCGCAAAACTGACACTTGTGTATATTCTCTCTTGTGTGTTGAGAATTGATGTGATTTCTCAGATTTTGCTTCGACATGTTTTCATAATTGCAATACTGACACTTGTGTATCTTCTCTCTTATGTGTTTAAAGTTGATGTGATATTTCAGATTTGCATTCTCAGTGTTTTCATAATCGCAATACTGACACTTGTATATATTCTCTCTTGTGTGTTTAGAGTTGATGTGACTTTTTAAATAACGCTCTCGAATGCATTCAAAATGGCAATACTGACACTTTTGTATGTTCTCTATTGTGTGTTTAAAGTTGATGTGATATTTCAAAATTGCTTTCTCAGTGTGTTCATAATCGCAATACTGACACTTGTATATTTTCTCTCTTGTGTGTTTAGAGTTGATGTGCCTTTTTAAATGTGACTTCTGACTGCTTTCAAAATGGCAATACTGACACTTGTATATCTTCTCTCTTGTGTGATTAGAGTTGATGTGCCTTTTTAAATGTGACTTCTGAGTGCTTTCAAAATAGCAATACTGACACTTGTATATCTTCTCTCTTGTGTGTTTACAGTTGATGTGCCTTTTTAAATGTGACTTCTGAGTGCTTTCAAAATGGCAATACTGACAATTGTATATATTCTCTCTTATGTGTTTAGAGTTGATGTTTTTTCTTATAGCTGAGCTATAAGCGCTTCCATAATCGCAAAACTGACACTTGTGTATATTCTCTCTTGTGTGTTGAGAATTGATGTGATTTCTCAGATTTTGCTACATGTTTTCATAATCGCAATACTGACACTTGTGTATCTTCTCTCTTATGTGTTTAAAGTTGATGTGATATTTCAGATTTGCTTTCTCAGTGTTTTCATAATCGCAATACTGACACTTGTATATATTCTCTCTTGTGTGTTTACAGTTGATGTGCCTTTTTAAATGTGACTTCTGAGTGCTTTCAAAATGGCAATACTAACACTTGTATATCTTCTCTCTTGTGTGTTTAGAGTTGATGTGCCTTTTTAAATGTGACTTCTGAGTGCTTTCAAAATAGCAATACTGACACTTGTATATCTTCTCTCTTGTGTGTTTACAGTTGATGTGCCTTTTTAAATGTAACTTCAGTGCTTTCAAAATGGCAATACTGACACTTGTATATATTCTCTCTAGTGTGTTTAGAGTTGATGTGACTTTTTAAATAACGCTCTCGAATGCATTCAAAATGGCAATACTGACACTTTTGTATGTTCTCTCTTGTGTGTTTAAAGTTGATGTGATATTTCAAAATTGCTTTCTCAGTGTTTTCATAATCGCAATACTGACACTTGTATATCTTCTCTCTTGTGTTTAGAGTTGATGTGCCTTTTTAAATGTGACTTCTGAGTGCTTTCAAAATCGCAATACTGACACTTGTATATATTCTCTCTTGTGTGTTTACAGTTGATGTGCCTTTTCAAATGTGACTTCTGAGTGCTTTCAAAATGGCAATACTGACACTTGTATATCTTCTCTCTTGTGTGTTTAGAGTTGATGTGCCGTTTTGAATGTGACTTCTGAGTGCGTTCAAAATAGCAATACTGACACTTGTATATATTCTCTCTTGTGTTTACAGTTGATGTGCCTTTTTTAATGTGACTTCTGAGTTCTTCCAAAATGGCAATACTGACACTTGTATATCTTCTCTCTTGTGTGTTTAGAGTTGATGTGGCTTTTTAAATAACACTCTCGAATGCATTCAAAATGGCAATACTGACACTTGTATATGTTCTCTCTTGTGTGTTTAAAGTTGATGTGATATTTCAGATTTGCTTTCTCAGTGTTTTTAAAATCGCAATATTGACACTTGTATATCTTCTCTCTTGTGTGTTTAGCGATGATGTGCCTTTTCATAGTTGAGCTATAAGGGCTTTCATAATTGCAAAACTGACACTTGTGTATGTTCTCTCTTCTGTGTTTAGAGTTGATGAAATATGATAATCAGAACATTCATTTTCCCCCTTATGTTCAACCATCACATAATTTTCCATGTTTGTCATATCATGACATTTATACTCACTACCTTGGCATTCCAATGACTCCATTGAACCCAGAATTCTGGTAGGACTACATACATGTTGCGGATCTTCCAATTCCTCATCTATACTGCACTTCTCGATTCTGAAAATGAAAGGATTAAATATATTAAATATATTCATCCTTGTTCAATTTCCCAATAAGGTCAAAAGTAAATTGTATCAGAGACTTATTCAATTCTTCATAATTATTTAGAAGTTGGGCGAGGGCCATTGATGTTTGGACTAAGAAAAACGTTCACTTTTATCTTAAGTAAAATCTAGTCATCAAAAATTCCTAGATAATATCTAATGAAGATACCAGAAATTTCGCAAATTTGTTTTTCATCTTTGCTTTTTTTATACATTATACAAGAAAAAATACTTGCCATGCCTCTAAATTGTCATATCATTGTTATGTCTATATTTAATCAATCCTAGTTTTTGTACCTCATTGTAATTTTATGATTGTAAATGCTACTTTTTATTGTTCAATATGACGTGTCCTATCCATTTATGTAAATTGACTTCTGGATAGATAAAATATTCTATTCTATTCCAACAATAGCTAAATTATTTCCAATATAGACCAGGAAAATATTTATCACTTATTTATTGATAAAAGCTTACTTTATGTTGTATTCCTGACAATCTGCAGACTCTTCTTTGATTTCACCCATGAATTCAGGAATATTTTCATATTTAATTTCAATCTGATCTTCCCAATCTGGATCATTCTTGACTGTTGATGTTGATAACATGTTTAGTGATGTTCCTGATGGTTAGATGGTTTCAATTTTCAATCAAACGAGTATTTACATAAATTAGATGTTATATATAGGAGATGTGTTTGTGTAATGTATACAAGTGAAAGCAGTACGTGTGTCAATATTAGCTAATAGAAGTCATTTTACAATTTCACCAACCTAAACGTTAAAACCGGTAAGCTTAGGCAACCATTGAATCCAATTTTGAAATGTATTATCCTGAGCATAGATTTTATTTCCATGGTATTTACCTATCCCAGGGTCGTACATACAGGTCTGGCAACTCGTATGTTTGACATGAGTCTCTTACATGCAGAAAGATGTAAGAATAGAGAGTGCTAGTCCCATAAAAGCCTATGTTAATCGAGTGACCGATTTCTCCCCTACAACAACTTACTCTATGCGCGGCATTCACAATTCGTTCTTTCGACGTCGAGTCTTCCGCTGGTGTAGTTCGCGCAATGGTATGGGAAGTTTGGTAACTCATTCATCCCCACTCCGCGGCTCATTAAGTCGGGTCACTAATATATCCTTTAGCGCTGTCTATTCTTACATCTCTCTGCTTACATGTCGCCAAACTCGTAGACCCTCGCTCAGCCACTAGCTAGCGCTTGGATCGAAGTTCGTAGTCAGGATTAGGCGCCATATCGTTCAAATTTCGAGCCCCACAGTGCAAAGATAGATTGATAATAACCGCACATTTTTGGTAAAATAATTTTTCTCGTAACGCAATATCAACTATTTTGATTTGAGAGAGGAATAGAACTGTTACTCTTGTCAAAATGTATTACTCAACTTAAAAACTTCCCCTTTTTCGTTGTAAATGACGCACTGTTTTCTTACGATTTTTTCGAAGTAATGCTCGCACACAGCGACCTCGTTAAAACGATTTGTTTCCGGAATCGCAAGCATCCACTTTTTCTGCATTTCCGCATCTTCCGGCACTTCAAAAACAGAAGTTTTTTGCTTTACACTTTTGGACCCCGTTTTGCATTTCAGCACAATGCACGGTTTCGTCATTTTTGCCTAAAAACGCCAGTATTCCTTGTTTTTACAAGTCAAGAATGACAGTTGTTAGAAAACACGGCGTATAGTGTCAGTAGAGCTCTAAAAGTATATTCTAGTGCCTTAATTCCACTATTGCATTCGGCACCAAAGAGTTCTATATATAGAGTAGACAACTAAGCCTTTCACTGGTATCTTAACGGACATTCTGCTCTTCTCGCTCCTGTACTGCGCTCTCACTCGCACGATTTGCGCGCGTTATACTTATTCTTGTATGCTTATACTCTGTGATAGAAGGGGAGATCTTGCGAGTGAGAGCGCACTAACATGTGTCAGGGGCATGACCCAAACCAAGGGTACATTACATTATTGTACAACTGTAGAACGTCCTAGGGCCTGCATATTCACTAAAGACGTGAATGTGACTCCCATGCCAGGATTTCTTTCCAGAGACCTGGCAGCGGTCAGGCTGAGGTATAAATCTGGGAACTTGGAGAGGGAGATGGTAGTAAGTTCTGCCTATTTCCCTTACGAGTCCCAACATGCTCCTCCAGTCGAGGTGGCGGAGTTATGTCGATACTGTGAGGGGCAGGGGATTCCGCTTCTCCTCGGGTGCGACGCCAATGCCCACCACACGATGTGGGGGAGCAGTGACGTCAATCCTAGGGGGGAGGCTTTGCTGGAGTTCCTTAGCTCCACACAGCTTGAGATCCTCAATAGAGGGTTAATATCGACTTATTTCACACCTAGAAGGCAGGAGGTTATTGATCTGACCCTTTGCTCTAGGGCAATGGAGACTCAGGTTTCGAAATAGAAAGTGTCTTCTGAAGTGTCCTTATCGGATCATAGACACATTCTATTCGATGTTGAATCTATCACAAATGAGATTCAAGGTTACAGGAATCCAAGGACCACCAACTGGGGTCTCTATAAGGAGGAGCTATGTGGTAGGCTCCTTATGCTTCCGACTTATCACGGAGAAGGAAGGGCGGAGACAGAGGCTACAGTTTCGGGTCTTAACTCTGCTATCATCTCTGCGTACGAAGCCAGCTGTGACCTTAGGCAGAGGAACGCTGGAGGAACAACGCCATGGTGGACCACAAAAGTGGAGGAACACCGGAAAATGGTAAGAAAACTCTTTAATAAAGCTAAGAGATCCCAAGCAGTCGTGGATTGGGAAAGCTATAAAGCGGCCCAAAGAGACTATAAAAAAGCGTTGAGAACGTCAAAACGAGACACTTGGCGGACTTTCTGCGGGGATATCAACAAGCTACCCTCTGCGGCAAGACTCTGCAAAGTTCTCTCAAAAGACAACAGAGCCAGAATTGGATCAGTGATTCTTCCGAGTGATGAGTACACCACGACTCCGGAGGAGACACTGAGACACCTAGTGTCGGTCCATTTTCCTGACTCTGGAGACGGAGATCTGACTACTGAAAGAGACGATGGACAGAGTGACCGTCATAACGGTGACTTTCGTCTGTCTTCCGACACAGTCCATTATGACAAGGTGAAGTGGGCCATATCCGGGTTCACACCGTACAAATCACCAGGCGAAGATGGAATCTTCCCGGCTCTCCTAAAAGAGGGACAGGAAATTATCATCAAGCTATTGGTGAAAATCTTCCGATTGTGCATAGCCACTGGCTTTATTCCAAAGCTATGGCGGGCAGTGAAAGTCGTGTTTATTCCAAAGGCAGGTAAAACTGATTATACCCAAGCTAAGGCATTCCGCCCTATCAGTCTAACCTCATTCCTATTAAAGGCAATGGAGAGACTGATTGACCGATACTTGAGAGATGGCCCACTGAAGGCCCATCCCTTACACTGTCGTCAACATGCCTACCAGGCTGGCCTCTCGACTGAAACGGCCTTGCATCATCTAGTCACAAGAATAGATGGTGCTATGGCCCGGGAGGAACACGCCCTGGGGGTATTTATGGACATCGAGGGGGCATTTGATAACACGTCCGTCGAGTCTATCTGCTCAGCCGCTGAGAAGCATGGAGTCAGTTCAACATTGATCCGGTGGATTGGGGCCATGCTATCTACGCGTGCGATAAAGGCGCAACATAACGGATGCGTTGTACAAACCACCGCTACAAAAGGCTGTCCACAGGGAGGTGTCCTATCTCCGCTTCTGTGGTGCCTTGTAGTCGATGGATTATTGGAGGAACTGGAAGAGGCTGGGTTTTATGCCCAAGCCTATGCCTATGACTTGGCTGGCGTCACCTTTGGGCGGCACTTGGGGACGCTGTGCGAGCTGCAAAATACGCTGCTCAGCATAGTGGACGGCTGGTGCCGCACGGAGGGGCTAAGGGTAAATCCTGACAAAACGGAAGTTGTTCTGTTTACAAGGAAACGCAAGCTGGGCACACTACCAGAGATTAGTTTTTCTGGCAGGGTCCTGCCTTTCAAAGGGTCGGTGAAGTTTCTGGGAGTAATCCTAGACTCTAAATTGACCTGGCGCGAACACCTCGAATATCGAGTGAGGAAAGCCTCTGCGTCATTTTGGGCGTGCAGAAGAGCTTTCAGCAGCACATGGGGATTACAGCCAAAGATCCTTTATTGGATCTATACTGCTGTGATTAGACCTATGGTTACCTACGCAGCGGTAGTGTGGTGATCAGGGACAAGGACTGGTATTTCCCAGCGCCCCCTTGACCGTCTGCAGCGACATGCATGCGTAGGCATACTGAGAGGCATGAGGTCGGCTCCGACGAGAGCCCTTGAAGCTCTCGCTGGATTACCGCCTTTACACTTATACATTAAAACTGAGGCCATGAGAACGACGTATAGGTTGAAGGGCCTTGGCCACTGGACCAAAACGTACCATTCTCGTGGACACTCATCGATTCTAAGTGAGGCAATCTCTAAATGCCCCATACTAGAAATGAAGCAAGATAGCATGATTCCTGCTATATGTCTCACTTCTCCCAAAATCCTCACTACCACCAGACGGGCTCGTATGGTTCACAGATGGGTCCAAGGTAGGTCAGGCTTCTGGGGCGGGAGTGTACCTAAAAAGGCCAAGGATCACTATCTCAGCGACTCTAGGTTTTTCAGGCGAAGGTCTACGCAATACTGACTTGTGCCATGGAAAACTTGCGAAGAAACTATGTAAATAGGCGCATATATATCTGCACAGACAACCGGTAGGCTCTGGGATCTCTCAAATCACCCAGAGTCACATCAAGGCTCGTCAAAGAATGCAGGGATACACTGGCTGAACTAGCTAGGAGAAATAAAATTCAACTCATCTGGGTCCCCGGACACAGCGGAATTGTAGGGAACGAAATGGCCGACTCTCTGGCCAGGCGAGGGTCGTCTAGCGCCCCTATCGGGCCGGAGCCAATGGTCGCTTTATCAAACTGCGTAGGTGGCCTCGCCCTTTTGGACCAACTGAATAAAGAGTGGTCTAAACTGTGGCGAGAATCACCACGCATGAGGCAGGCCAAGCTCTTCATCAAAGAGCTTGTGCCTAGGCTCTCAAAGAAACTCCTTTCTCTGAACAGAAGGGACATCCGAGAGATGACTGGAATCCTAACCGGTCACTGTCGTCTTAACAAACATCTCCACACTATGGGCATCGCAGATGACCCAATATGTAGGAAATGCAGAGAGGTGGAAGAAACTGTCTCTCACATCCTGTTGGAATGCCCAGCGTTGGCATCCCTCAGGTACCGACACTTCGGAGAATTAGAGCTGCTCCCTGAGGAACTTATGGGAGCCGGCACTGGCAATATTCTGGGTTTCTGGCGGGCCACAAACCTGCTAGAATAGAATAGGCTTCTGACTACGGGGCGCACAATGGGCCCAACTAAGTGGCCTAAGTGCATCAGGGAGCTTAGCCTCCCACCCTATTTTTTGATGATGATGATGAACATGTGCGAGAAGGATAGAATGTCCGACTAGTTACCAGCGCTTTCCTATGCTTAACACACCACTTGTCTACTCTCTATATATAGAACTCTTTGTTCGGCACCCGGCTATGGAATTCGACAGCATATTTAAATGAACCAATCAGATTGAAGACGGGTGCCGAATGATATAGTGGAATGTCTAAATGCGTACCGGTCACGGTCGTACATACAGGTCTGGGAACTCGAGACTGTTTCCTATGTGAGAAGTGGGTCCGCTAAGCGTCAACTGTCGCGTAGTACCAAAAAGGATGGCGCAGTAATCGGAGTTTTCTCTGACAACTGTCATTCTTGACTTGTGAACACAAAGAATACCTGCGTTTTTAGAAACAAATTACGGAACCGTGCATTGTGCCGAAATGCAAAACTGGGTACAAAAGTGTAAAGCAAGAAACTTCTGTTTTTAAAGTGCCGAAAGATGCGGAAATGCGAAAAAAGTGGATGCTTGCGATTTCGGATAGAAATCGTTTTAACGAGGTCTTTTATGTGTGCGAAAAAGGGGAAGTTATTTTTAAGGTGAGTGATACATTTTGACAAGAGTAACAGTTCTATTCCTCTCTCAAATCAGAATAATTAGTAACACTGCTTGCGATTCCGGAAAGAAATCGTTTTACCACTTCGATCCAAGCGCTAGCTAGTGGATGAGCGAGGGACTACAAGAACATGTCAAAGATACGAGTTCCCAGACCTGTATGTACGACCGTGGCACCGGTAGTGGAGTTATTTATGAACACTATATTATCGTCTCTACGTACATTTCGGTCTCAAGATCATCATGAGAAGAAATTTAAAACTAATTCATTTCAACTAAAGAACGGGATTTCTTAAACTTAGTGCTTTTCCACTGAAAATATTATTAAAGTTCTCAGGACCTTAATAGCTGAAAAGTCCTCATATAAAAAAAGTATATTGAAACCAGGTTTACAAAATAAACATTACATATCAATCCTGCAGAGGTGCCGTGGGTACTTGTAGATGCAGGTTGGTTATATTCTTACAAAAAAATTAAAGAAAAATTAATAACAATTTAATAAATAAAGAACAATACCTATATATAAGAAAAATAATAAGAACTTTCATAATTTATAGTGAAACCAAAAATGGCAAGGAAAAGAAAATATTGATAATAATTTTTATGGTAATTAATCAAGTTAATGTGTAGTTTGTTTTTATTATATATCTTTGTAGTTCTATCTGTTTGAAACTTAAATGGCCGATATACATCTCTGTAATTTGATTCAAGGTTTTTGTCGATAGGCCCAAAATTGGGCCATCTAGAGACCCAAAAACATTTATTAGGATAGCTTCACTTCTACTAAATCGATATGCTTGAACTAAAAATACTCATTATGAAAACCTCTGATAGAACCTACAATTTGAATTCCGTAAGAAATTTCTAACCTCAAAAAATTTGGATTTTTCGTGGTGCAAAATTTTCGAAATGGCGCCAAAGTTATACTTTGAGCCAAAATGCTTGAATTTTGGATATTAGGTCCAGAATAATGAAATCTTCCGGATGATTTTGATACTTAGATCTATAATATAAAAAGTATTTCGTCTGATATTCGCGCAATACGGATTTTTCAAAATGGCCGATTTTGGAGTCAAAAATTAGGTAGGTCAAAATATTGAGAACCATAAAAAAGAGAAATATAAATACTATCTTCTCTCTAAAACAGAATATGAAAAAAACAAAAACTCACATATACTCAATTTTTCAATGTACCAAAAAACACTATCTTGGGCCTACGACCTAGAAGTATCAATTTTTCCAACATCTTTTGTTCATGCAAACCATAGTTTTGTCTCCAAACGCAAACATTCGAAAAATGGCCATTTTTGGGTCCAAAAAATGGTCATAGTTTTTAGACTACAGGGTTAATCCAAATTTAAACTACACCATCGTATTCAGCGCGTCAAAATACATAAGAATACATACACCAACATTAGAACTAGCCGAAATTGGGACAAAAAAAATTTCTTAAATGCCTGGATTATCAAGCCGTTTTCGAGTTACAGACTTCAAACGCTTATCTATACCTTTGTCAATGCTACAGATTCGGGTTTGCGCAATTAGCTGTTAACATTGATGTATATAATCCGCATTATTATTAATCGTTCCACTTCAATAGCGAGAAACAAGAGAATATCAATGATGTATAGGAAATCATCTTCCTCCCGCTTATTGGAAAAATGTGGTAAGACGACATCTACAGGTATCAAGTACATGTATATTTCAAAAATATCGAAGACATTTTAAGTTTATAGGAACTCTAACATCCAAGAAGAGCACCAATTTTAAAAGTTTAAAATTAATTAATAATATCACAATATACTTTCGAAGAATCTAGTAGAAACAGTTAACTGCTTTTCTCTGGAATCAAACTTTCTCCGACCTGTCGTTCGTATTGCATCCTTTTCCCTTTGAAGAAACCATTTTTATTGAGGATGACCAAAAGAAGAATTAACAATAATACACCAACTGCCACTGAAACTTATATCACCCAGAAGTACACTCACGCCTCCGGTGGCACTATCTTCGGATAAGCTACCGTTGTAAGCTGAAAAATAGAAATAAATTATTATTGTAACTACTACTATATCAGAGTTTTATCAGACATTCGTTCAACACTGCTGTGAAAACTGTATATTTTGATGCTACAACCACTACGACGTGAAAATTATAAAATGACAATTTTGATTTTCCGAAGTTTTCCGGAAAAGTATAGTTGATACTGATTTTATTACGAAAAAATGATACTCAACGATCACAAAAACACGACGCAATTTTCAATCAATTCTTCAGAATTTTCATTCTCAAGAGTGAAATTTCTTGACCACAAAATAATACTCAGCGAACACAAAAACATATAATTTAACACGTTGGACGAGCACCGCATGAGAATATGAAGAAAAGACGACGCAATTTTCAACCAATTTTCCAGAATTTTCTTTCTTAAGAGTGAAATTTGCATCTTCGAGCATCACAGTACTTTGTTATTCTGATACCGTTCGAGTCCTACAGAAAATATCGTTTGTTACTAAGATTTGGTAGAATTTTCTGGCAGATAGGTGAACTTTGATTATTCTGCATTTTCCGGAAAACTATTGTTGGTTTTGATTCTTTGACCACAAAATAATACTCAGCGACCACAAAAACATATAATTTGACACGTTAGACGAGCACCGCATAGGAATATGAAGAAAACACGACGCAATTTTCCGCCAGTTCCACAGAATTTTCATTATTTAATGGTGAACTTTGTCGCTATAATCATCACGGTACCTTATCATATCAATATCATTCTATTTACAGAGAAAATTTCATTTGTTGATAAAATTTGGTTAAATTACCCGGATTTTCCAGTAAAGAGGGCGGATTTTCCATTTTCCGACTCCAGATTCGGATTCAGGACACCTAAAAACCCCTAGATACCACAGAAATATTGACTTAAAATATCCCGAGATGTTACATTTGTTATATACGTTGTTGGATGAAAATAGTTTTTCCTTGTTTATTAATGGCAAAAATCATTTCCGGAAAAATTTCGTTGCTTACAAATGGTCTAGAAGCCAAACCAAAGACGATGCATAAAATTTTTTCAATTTGGCTTGGAATCTCAAATTTTAGTTAATACCCCCGATTTCTTACAGTTTTGACTGGATTATACATTATTCATAGAAAAAAGATTGATTCATCCTTATTATTCTATTGGACTACAATAATTGTATGGCATAGGTACTCCAAATCTCATAATTATCATTTTGCAAATGAAATCAATTTTTTTGAATGAATGATATAATACTTACAACTTCGTAACTTATAACATCTCCAGCAAGGTGAATGGCATTATCGTTAACTTCGACATTCGCTCTGGACCGGATGTCGACCCATTCCACGTTAATATAATCCTCTGCCAAAGTGGAATTCCAAAAGCAGGAATAAATATCTATAGTTTTCTATCATCCTTCGCTTTCTTCTTAAAATGGCATATGATATGAGCACAACTCGCGGTACCTGAACTGAAATTCTGTGAATCATAAATAGATGATTTTACAATAATAATCAACCTTTCTCGTATGTTACTGAAAATGATCTCTGATGATGGTCTGCTTTAATTGAAATTGACTGATTCGATGTTCGCTGAGCCAAAGCACCCATCACCATTTCACCCTTATAATCTGACATCCAAAAGAAAACATGCAAAAAATTAAAGCAAAATACTCATGCTTTTACCAAGTTGGTACCACAATACGGTACTCATTTAAGGTTCGAGACCACCAGTTACACTTCCCATCCTCCTCTGGTTGTGTACCCCAAAAAACAAAAACACAAATTATTAAGGCCCACACAAAATGAAGGGCTAATCATAACAATTAAAAAATACTTTTCAATTTCGTACTTCAAAAACCCTACAGGACAGTCAAGATATATTATTAATGGAACAATCCTAACATGATCAACATGTACGTATTTAGAAAAGATCTCACTAAACATAAAGCATCTATATAGTCTATTTCTTGATGGTACTGATAATTTCCAAACTTGTGAGGGAAATGTAGGTTTAATTCTCATCATGAAGGCAAAGATAAAAAGATGTCGATTCGACTGGTTACATTTCTATTTTTCCTTCTTCATGCAGATGATTTGATACTACACAACCGTATCAATAATTCTCATTGCAGCATGATTCAGGCATTCTCGATGATAATAACCTAGAGTTATTATTACTAAGTGCACTATAATCGCCTTCACATATAAAACTACAACGCACTCTTAATTATACAAAATATCGATTGAATCATCGAATAGAAATAGTTCACCGGAATTAGGAGTTTTGCTCGAAGTTTTTTGTAACAATATGGAGACCTAGTTAAAGTTGTAGGTTCTGGTATTAGAAACATTTGTGTGACAACCCGCAGTGATAAGAAGGTGGAATTTGGGAAATATATATATATATATATATATATATAGAATTAAATTTTCTGAATTATGAAGATAACTTCGATAATTTAACATAGGATTATAAAGATGTATAAACGTAAAAGATTGAACCATAGGCGGGATTCGAACCCACATTTCAGGATTTCTAGTCCAGGGTGTTTACCAATTACACCACTTCGGTCCTATTAGATTTTCATATTTTCGTAAATATAAACCTCTGAAAGGATAGTAGATCATTGATGAACACAATGCGATTTGATGCCCTACCATAGATCAACTATTCACGCACATTCATCTAAAGTTCAGTCGTTTTTTGAATTAAGGATTGTAGGTTAGTACTGCTATGGTTGGCAGTCACTTGACAGTTCTTATTCCAATGACAGCATCCTGGTTCTTATATATTTCAATAGAACTGACTGAGAATTGTTCTGGTTAATTATAAACAAGTTTAAAGTTTCTTTGCCTAATTGGCCACTATCGTGTATGTAACTTAAGAGATATAGAATTAAATTTTCTGAATTATGAAGATAACTTAGATAATTTAACATAGGATTATAAAGATGTATAAACGTAAAAGATTGAACCATAGGCGGGATTCGAACCCACATTTCAGGATTTCTAGTCCAGGGTGTTTACCAATTACACCACTTCGGTCCTATTAGATTTTCATATTTTCGTAAATATAAACCTCTGAAAGGATAGTAGATCATTGATGAACACAATGCGATTTGATGCCCTACCATAGATCAACTATTCACGCACATTCATCTAAAGTTCAGTCGTTTTTTGAATTAAGGATTGTAGGTTAGTACTGCTATGGTTGGCAGTCACTTGACAGTTCTTATTCCAATGACAGCATCCTGGTTCTTATATATTTCAATAGAACTGACTGAGAATTGTTCTGGTTAATTATAAACAAGTTTAAAGTTTCTTTGCCTAATTGGCCACTATCGTGTATGTAACTTAAGAGATATAGAATTAAATTTTCTGAATTATGAAGATAACTTAGATAATTTAACATAGGATTATAAAGATGTATAAACGTAAAAGATTGAACCATAGGCGGGATTCGAACCCACATTTCAGGATTTCTAGTCCAGGGTGTTTACCAATTACACCACTTCGGTCCTATTAGATTTTCATATTTTCGTAAATATAAACCTCTGAAAGGATAGTAGATCATTGATGAACACAATGCGATTTGATGCCCTACCATAGATCAACTATTCACGCACATTCATCTAAAGTTCAGTCGTTTTTTGAATTAAGGATTGTAGGTTAGTACTGCTATGGTTGGCAGTCACTTGACAGTTCTTATTCCAATGACTGCATCCTGGTTCTTATATATTTCAATAGAACTGACTGAGAATTGTTCTGGTTAATTATAAACAAGTTTAAAGTTTCTTTGCCTAATTGGCCACTATCGTGTATGTAACTTAAGAGATATAGAATTAAATTTTCTGAATTATGAAGATAACTTAGATAATTTAACATAGGATTATAAAGATGTATAAACGTAAAAGATTGAACCATAGGCGGGATTCGAACCCACATTTCTGGATTTCTAGTCTAGAGAAACTTTAAACTTGTTTATAATTAACCAGAACAATTCTCAGTCAGTTCTATTGAAATATATAAGAACAGGATAGCAAAGTTTTAAAACGTCAAATTTCCTATCTTCAACAAGATACCTAACTATATAAAACAAGCTAATTCTCTCCCTATATTCAAAAAACTATGCAAAACTCACATACTAAGTACTCCGAGAAATGACATATGTTCCCAAATTGATATAAAAAATATCTAAGGTCACCACCATAATAATAAGGAAAAAATTCATACAATTCTCTAATTCTATGGATTGTTTTTGTTTTTTATATTTTGTTTTTTGTCATTACCCAGAATTATCATGATTAAACGTATATACTTATTATAACACTATCTGAGTATAACTATGAATTATTTCGAAACTTGTATTTACATTCCTTAAGATTATCATTTTTAATACATTGTTGAATAACTCATTATATGTGAATATCTGTTATATTTAGAAAGTAGTATTTTTATATTAATTATATAAATTCTTTGAATAAATAAGCACATACAAATCTACCTGATACATTTACGTGTTTATGCTCTATATTTGCTATTTGGTATGTATATTGTTCTGAATTGTAATACTTATACTTGCAAATATGTATTATTATTATATTATTATTATTATCATTTCGCTGAAATGAAACTCCGGTGGGGAGAAGTGCAGCAGGTCTCAAGCTTGACAATGAAGGGGTGACTAGTTTGAACTCATCTAATCTGCCTTATCTGGAATCTCTCGTGGTGGAACAACAGACGAAATCTCTGATGTACACCGACCATGGAAATAACTATAGAGAAGGGAGGTATCTGTCACCTTTCTACGATGTTCTGAGAGGTGAATTAACTTGTAAGTGTGACATCATCAATCAAACGGATAGCTCTCGTCTAGATAGAATCCAAGAGCTTCAGCGGATATTTGGGAGCCGAACACCAAACATGTGAACAATACTTCAGAACAGGTCGAATCTGTGCTTTGTAGATTATGAGGATCTGCTAGCATGAAAAGTAGCTCTTGGGACGAAATAGAAAATCAAGTTTTCGTGAAGCGGTTTTCGCAATAGACCTCACATGATTGTCCCATGAGTGGGTGCTGTTGGTGGTGATCCCGAGCATGGATATAGAAGACTCTATAGGAATAGTTGTACCTGACAAATCTTCAATGTTACGGAGTCATTACTCGATGTTACGGAGTATGTTGTCGATTAGAAAAAATGTTGATGTAAGTAAATATGTTCGAATGATTTCTTTTTTAAGCGAAACTCAGATCAACCAAAGAAATGTAGAATACAGACTAAAGAAAATATCAATGCGGAAGACGTCACATTTCTCCTAGTAGTAGTAAAAGTAGTAATGATGATTGGCATAAGTTGTGCCTGCAGAAGGGAAGAATTGAAAAATTTAAGGACAAAAGATGCTCATGATGAAGGATCATTATTTTAAAGTTGTTATGAAAATATCCCGCGGATTTTTATAACTCCTGGGAATAATGAGAAAGTAAATATGGTCCAATTCATTCAAAAAGATGAAGCATTGCGACCCAGCAATATGCAACATACGCGTTTCTTTTCATGATTTGGAAATAACAAATGTAGTAAGCAGCCAGTGTATTCATACTTCAGAGAATATGCTTAAGAATATTGCTGTTTTCCTAAAACTGACTCATTTCGGAGAATACACAGGTTACTGTCTTAGGAGGATTCTTTACCAGCAGATTCTGGTAATAGTATTGCTGAAGGATATACTGAACATTCCCAAAAAATAAGGAAAAGATTTCTGCAGCTGTTCTTGGTGAAGAGTAATCAGCGATATCCTTACCCCGTGTTTGCTCACCTGGAAATGTCAAAGTAAACAATCGAACCAATGCAACCATTTCGACACTGATGAACAATATCACATTACATAATTGTAAAAATCGTAAAATTTGATGTTTTCTTTATTTTATGTTTGTAATATTTCATTTCTTCATAGTACTCAGTATTATATAACGAGAAAATTAGAGATCTCAACCCGAAAATGTATGTAATTTTGACATACTCAAAATGAGGCCTATAACGATGTCATTATAAGACGTCAGAAGATAAAAGCTTGTGATGATTTAGAAACCGCTAATAATAGTATATTATACACCAAGGTGTGGAAGACTATTATTATTGACCGAGCATCAAGACTAATAATAATATAATAATTATTATAAGGTGCGAGGTCTATAAATGTCTTCACCACCGTGGTGTATATACTATTTTTTTCCACTACTAGCACATTAAACTAGAATATAATATTTTTAAGTTAAATAAAGTAAACAATTTGATACGTATGCTTGCGTAATTTCTGTCTGATAAAAAGTAAGTAGGCTGGAAATCAATTTTGACATTCCTATTAAATGACATTTCTCAAAAACAATATTGTTGAAATATTTACGTATACATTACGTATACATGTGAAAAGCCGAAATGAGGGAAAATTTAAATTGCAAACCGCCAGAAATGCGAGAAATCGCAGAAAAAGTCACTGTACAGACAGTTTGGTGCAGTACCAAAAACGTAGAGATGATTTCTACTTACTACTGGCATACTTCCACGATTATGCAAGTGACAAAAAGGCCTCTACTTTATGTGCACATTATTCTATGTTGAGATCAACTATTTCCCTTTTCTATCGTTTTCACTACGGAAATCTTGTTTTCACTTAGTCGAATACTAACCTAAAATTTACAAAACCATCTATTATCTGTAGCCTGTAGCAAGGTTACTCACTTGAAAAATAATCATATATAATACCACAAGAGCTTCAAAATTATCGGGTATTTCCAGATAGGTTCGTTGCAAACAAATGAAGGAGTCAAGTTTTTCAGGTTACAAAATCACGAGCGCAAAGCGCGAGTGATTTTTCCTGAAAAACTTGACGACTTTATTTGTTTGCAGGGAACCTTGAGGGAAATGCCAGATAATTTTGAAGCTCGTGTGGTATTCGGAGGATTATTTTTCCGTCCTAAATGAACATTTCCTTTGACTTTTTTATCGATGGTGGACAGAATTCAACCTGTCAGTTTGAAGTTTTATATATAGCAACTACCAGAGAAAATATTCAAAAATATTCAGTATAATTCCATGTAGGTTGTACCACGTGACGTCGAATGGTGCAATTCTATTGGTCGATATTTGGGACGGAAAAATAATCATATATAATACCACAAGAGCTTCAAAATTATCGGGTATTTCCCGATAGGTTCGTTGCAAATAAATGAAGGAGTCAAGTTTTTCAGGTTAAAAAATCACGAGCGCGAAGCGCGAGTGATTTTTCCTGAAAAACTTGACGACTTTATTTGTTTGCAGGGAACCTTGAGGGAAATGCCAGATAATTTTGAAGCTCGTGTGGTATTCGGAGGATTATTTTTCCGTCCCTAATGAACATTTCCTTTGACTTTTTTATCGATGGTGGACAGAATTCAACCTGTCAGTTTGAAGTGTGGTTAATTTGACTGGCCGTCCCAAATGAACATTTCCTTTGACTTTTTTATCGATGGTGGACAGAATTCAACCTGTCAGTTTGAAGTGTGGTTAATTTGACTGGATCATGTTTTGTTTTTTATATATATCAACTACCAGAGAAAATATTCAAAAAATATTCAGTATAATTCCATGTAGGTTGTACCACGTGACGTCGAATGGTGCAATTCTATTGGTCGATATTTGGGACGGAAAAATAATCAGTTTTATTCAATGTCGTCTTCTGGTAATTCTGTGTTCTCGTGGTCTTATTTTGTTTAAATAGTTTTATTACACAACCAAGCTCGGCTCTGTCCGGCACTCGTTGTAGGTTACGGTGACGATTCACAAATGTCATCAGTCATTCATGTTGAGCGTGAATTTTAAACTAACGGCATTTTTTAATTCAAATAATTTTATCGTGTTGGGTAATTTCAAGCAGCAAATACGTTAAAGACAATCTCCTGGGTATACAAAATCACGTTGCACAAGTTTTTGTTAAACAACTATCCCTGGATTCTCAAAACATTTGAGTTTGTTCATTATTAACCTAGGTCAACAATAGAAAAAATTATTAACCACTACTAGAGAAATTCAACTTCTCAGCAGGCTAGGAGACGCAATAATTGTCAACTTCACAGCTAGTAGTGGAAAAACATATTATATTATACTCTATGTCACATAGAAATTATAATGTTTTTACAGCTCTATGTCTTATACTGACACCTACTGTCAGGCTGATTTCCATAGATATTATATATACATAAATGGATAGCGCATGGTATACAAAACTCTGTTCAGTCGATGACTCCAACATGTAAGAGAGACAGAAGACATATTGCAGTGTGGTATTAGACAGACATGAAGCTCATTCTGACCACGTGACAAGTGGCAAGAACGTGCATAATATACATTGTTTTATATGGAGCACTTTACGAGTTTCATGAATTATCAAGTTATAATCCTATTTGAACGGTTTTTATGATTTAGCAACAATACATAATAGTATTATGTACAAAATTACATTAAATATCGCTCATTTTGAATTTGGTCATATTTCCATGAAGCACCCATATGCAACCTATTCTGTATTTCATCAATGGAAAACTTTAGTATGTAATTAACTGCAATTACTCTACCACACTTTAAATGACATATTTAGTTATCAACAGCTTCAATTATTAATTAATACATATATTCAACTACAGAATCATTACCATACATGACCTAATAAATAAAACAACGTCTTTCATAATGTTGTGAAGATTTAGTTATAATATGGTAAACAAGTATACATATACATATTCAAAATTAAGTAAGCTATAGAAGAAATATATCTATAAATATCAAAATGCTCAAATAATTAGACAGAAATAATATAGCTATTTCTTTGTGTTTCGAAAAAAAAGAAGTATGTCATTTATCAAAATTATTAATCTAATTCTGCTACCATATAACCCAAACCTGGATTTTTCCTGAGCCAGAGATTGAATCCGATTGTGCCTCAAGATGCTAAATATAAAGAAGAAGAACTGAAAATTACATAAATGTACAGTTATTGTTATTCAGTGGTGAACTTCTGGTATTGTGGCTATTCGCAGATGCCAAATCGCTAGGTTACCTTTTGTGTTATAATAATAAACATTAGCAAAATATTCCAGTTTCTAAAGAAAATAAAAGTGATATAAACAGGGTTTTAGTTCACAGCATTGATGCTTATAGTTACAAATTAGATTATAGGTCACCTTAATTTTAAACTTAAAATTTACCAATAGAGGAACATTATTATATAATATTAGGTACTGTTACTGTTAAAAATACAAATTCTTCGGGAACAAAAGTAAACATTGTTCTGAAATGTCCTGCTTATCCTTCACGTTTTAATAAAATTTTCAGATTTTTTTAACCTTTGCATTCATTCTACGATTCCTTGTAGTAAAGTATTTGATTACTATGTTTTGCTTATCAATAGTATGCTTCGCAATTTGAAACATTATATTCATGTTAAGCCATGACGGTATAGGACAGAAAAGATGGTATCAAAATATTATAAATCTACTAAGTATATAATCAACCAACTTTCTGGTTCCTTTACAGGTTGTTCTTCATTGATCCTAAATGAGGTGCGCTCACAATAAATAATGTTTGCATCATCACTAGTAAAAACATAATAATAACAACATATACCCAGCTAAAAATTATAACAAATTCATATTGTTTACTGATTTCTAAGTTCTCTTTGTTTCACCTTACGTTTAAAGACATTGTAAAGTGTTCACTACAAAGATGATAATTCTTGTTGGGCACGAAGTTTTTTCTCTTCATTGCTAGTACCCATTTTTGTTTCAATTTTCATCTGAAGGAAAACTGAAATGAAGCGTAATTATTACACTATTAGTTTCTATTTTCGATGGTGAATAGTCGATTAAAATTGTACTTCTAACGTCTACGTTTTAATTACATTATTGTCAATTAAGTATCTACTACCACTATCCAGTATCTACTAAACTTGTAAATACCATTGAAAACTAGGTCCTCCTTTTTGATAAAGATTTGTACATCCAAATGTGGAGCACGATTTCACCATTGTTATATCTTAGATTTATTAAAAGTATCCAAGAAGACTAATTAATCACACACTTCAATATTATAACCTTATTGTCGTCGAAGAGTTATTACACAATATCATTTGATAAAATGAAAGTAAAAGCCAAACAACTAATCACAACTAAAAAACAAAGCACTAAAGAAGTTTTCTGTATCAAAATATTTGCTATTTTCTTTTGAAAACAACATAATATGATAGATTACAGTAACATGTACTCTTATGGCTAGAACGATGTTTTGCCACTTGTCAGCTGTTCCATATGTTGGAGTCAATGAAAATCCCTGATGCGCTATCCATGTTATGTATATATTATATCTATGCTGATTTCCAAAATATAACCTTGTTTTAGATACTTGCTATCACATGAATTATCAAAACTTGCCACAGAGTAAAGACATAGCGTCACATGAGTTGAAAAATTATCAGTACCATCTCATCTGGGACAATTACAAACAGCTTGCAATCTAGACAATTCAGTTTCAACTAGACAAAGTAGTGTTTATACAAACACGAAAATCTAATTTCAACTAACATTTCATCATAATATACATCAATCTAAAGTTGTATTGTGAATATAATAAAATCCTTCTTATCGCTTGAAATCTGACATTTGAAAAGAGCTCCTGAACGATTCGTTTTTGGTTGAAGATTTTTGCCCAATGGTGCTCCAATTAACATCCTGCAAACATAAAGAAAAAATGATGAATAATGTATCTTCCCATTTAGCTACAATAGTTCAGTCAACGAAGCGCTAAAATGACCAAAATTTCTTATTTGAGTTTTACGAAATGAATTTCAAGAAACCTTGTGCAATGAGTTAGTAATGACGTCAGTAGAGATGTAAAATGAGTAAATGCGGAAATAATCGGAAGGGGTAGAGAACACCCCTTTATCATGAGTTTAGTAACTTGTGAAATTTCCGTAGAAGTGATAAAAAAATATACCTACTCACCTTCTTTTGGCCCAAAATAACATGTTTTTACTCTGGAATTTTTCTGGAAAATTAATTTTTCCGAGATATGGCCACTCGAAAACTCCTAAAAGTGGGAGAGGAGAAATGTAAAGTGTGGATAAAAATCTGAACAAATTCAGGTGAACGTATGATCGAAATAAAAGTTTTGTCCTCATCTACAATTTTTTTCTCAAGTTCGTTTCGTTCGAGTTTTTCTAGACAATGCAGTGCTTCAAAAATATTTAATTGAAAAAATTGAGACGTATACAGAAAAGTTTACGAGTAACATACAGTTTTCCGAGACATAAATAGTTAGTACATTAAAAATTTCGAAAAATCTGTTGAATAGGTTGAATTATTGTAGAAAACATCAAATCTATATATCAAAACCACATATTTTTGAAATGATATATAAAATTTTTAAAACATTTTTTTTTCAAAATTCGCGAGAAGACAAAAAACTTTCTCTATCAACAACTCTTCCCCGAAAAATCAATAGTTCCGGTATAATGATAAAAAAAGACTTGTAAAAGACACTAGTTTTTGGATAATACCGCATTGCTTCTTTTTTCCATTTACTCGATTTATGTATATTTCTTTATTTTCATTGTACCTACATATTAAATTATTTCTTTAAGCATCATAAAAAACAAACAAAAATTTTGTAAAATTACGAGGAGGAATTATGAAGAAATTATAAATATTTGCGAAAACGCAATAAGGAGTTGAACCCGACGTATTATCCAAAAAATTGTGTCGTGATTACAAGTGTTTTTCTAATCATTATACCGAAAGGAATGATTCTTGGGAAAAGTTATCGACAAAAAAATTCTTATTTCAACCGTCTGTATCCCTTCTCAAACTTTCATTTTTCAAGCATATAAATATAATATATATATTTGTATGTTTTCTTGGTATATTGGTTCGTATATATAATACTGAAAATGAAAAAAAAATTCTTTTCTAAATTACATGGAAACACTAATTCACATTTTGATAAAGACAATAAACATTGTCGAAACGTCAAACAGAATTTTTATTTCATTTTCAGTATATATACGAACCAATATACCAAGAAAACATACAAATATTACAAATGGTTCAAGAATATCAATAAAAGTATAATATATATATATATATATATATATATATATATATATATGAATTTAGGAAAAAAAAATTCCGGAAAATTTTTCTGTCATTTCAGTTTTAAATTTTGTTTTAACATTTAAAAATGCTTCTCATAAATATCTTTATTATCTTTCACAATAATAGAAATAAATTCAACTTATTTTAAGAATTTTTTCATATTTTTTAATGTACCAAAAGTTTTGTACGTTTCTCGTCGCGAAAATCTGTCTGTAACTCGGAAAATGTGCATATGTTATAAACCAATTTCAAGAGATAAATATTGTTTAGGAGGTCTTAATGTGTACGTCTGAATTTTTTTCAAAACGCTTCAATGTTAAAAGGCTGCTGATTTTCCATGTTTTTCCTGAAAAGCTTGGACAAAACGCACTTGAGAAAAATGTTTTCACTAAAACCAGACGTTCACCGGAATGTTTTCAGATATTTTCTCTACTTTTCACATTTTTAGGAATTTCCGAATGGTCACATCTTGGAAAACTTTCTTTTTTCTGGAAATTCGCAAGAGTATAAACATCTTATTTTGGGCCAAAAAAGGTAAGAGATTACTATTTTTCACATTTCTACCCAAATTATGCAAGTTAAGGAAAACTTTTATAGAAAGACTATTTTTTCTCCAAATGACATTAAAAGCGGCCTTTTAATGACACTTGGCAGGCTTAGAAGTTGTACTTTTAATGCCAGAAAAAGTTCGTTGCTAGGCAACCTTCCAAGTAATAATTTAAATCAAACTGGTTATTAAAATTGACAATGACATTAAGAAAACTCAAAATGATGCTGATGATGATAATCTGGTTTTATTGCATTAAAACTACAAACTACAAAACGAAATTTTTATTTATTAGATATATTTATGGTCAATTGTGAACAATTATTTAATACAATTGAACTCTGTCCACTTCCCTCCTTTCCAGTAAAATTAACAACTTTAGTATCCACACTTGATACTCCGGAAACGCCAGAAAATATTTTATTGCCGATGTTCGACTTATTGGCTAGCGAGTCCTCAATATAGCCCTCCGCGACAGCGGAAGACTTCCATCCTCCATGTTGCTTCAACATTATTATGTCCCCACCAGAATGCACCAGCAACGTGGCCGAAGTTCTGCGAAAGCAGTGCCCGGTATACTCTTTCGCATGGGATAGTCCCAGAAAAGTAGCAATTTCTTCTGGCATTTTACCGAATTTGTGAATGCCAATGAATTGATGATGTGCTTTACCGTTCGCATATTTATAGAATACACGCCGATTATTTAAATTCGAGGGTCTGGAGGCTGCATATTTTCTGTAAACGCTTAAATATTCAGTTACTACAAAAGATCTTGATCTTTTGGTCTCAGTATTTGGTAGCATAATTAGCAATTTGTCGCCCATATCATTTATATCATCTATTTTCATTTGCAAAAGCTCATCACATCTACAAGCCCCAGCGACTGCAACAATAATTACAACCTAAAATATAAATTGAAAATTAGTTCTTTAATCCATAATAGATCATTTTCAATATATTCGTACCTTCGTATACAAATACAGTTCATCTGGGCCATCTGATAAAAATTTCTCGATTTCTTCTCTTTGAAAAACTCGGGATTTTTTTGACTGGCGTTTCAAAAAAGCCCGTAACTTCTGGTATTTTGCCAAATCAATGTTATTTTTTATGTTCAGGGTAGCTTTCAACATCGAATAGGTAGACCATAACGTTGAAGGCTTCATTTTCTTTAAAAGATCGGAAAAATAGACAATCAGCACATTTTCAGAGAAAGATCCTATATTTTTCTTCTGTCTATATTCCATGAATCTGCTGTATGTGAGTTCATATACAGTTCTTGATTTTTCCGGTAAAAGGTTAAATTCCACATCTCGCGCCTGGTCTCTTATCTCAGGTGGTGTTAATTGCATCAATTCATCCTCACTTTGCAGTAAATCCATTTCTAACATGACAACTTTTCAAAATTGACAATGACAAAGTAAACAGTAAACAAACATATTCAACAAACGTCATCAGCGGTAAACATAGTAACGCAGGGCCCAGTTACCTTTAATAAAATAATTTAGTTATTTGGATATTGATAATGAAACGCAATTTAAATATGAAAAAGTCGATTTTGCGTGGAATTGGAACAAATTTGAAGAAAAAATTATATGTTTCACACGGCAGAAAAGCAGATTTAATGCCTTGGCTGGTTTAATAGCCTCGCTACGCTCGGCTATGAAACACCAGCCGCGGCATTAAATATTGTGCTTTTATGCCTAGTAAAACAAATAACTATTCTACCCCTTCCGATCATTTCCGAATTTAATTTTCTTCTACCTCTTCTATTGACGTCATTACTAACCCATTGCGAAGGGTTTCATCGAAATTCATTTTGTAGAACTCAAATAAGATGTGGAACCCCTCTTTGACTGGACTACTAGTACAGAATGTGATTGAATCGAATAATAATTTTATATCTTAATCGCTTACAATAAGCAAGTATATGAGTTATCTTACACTTACTGTTATCATTTGATAATTGCAGTTCAACTGATGGATCTCCAATTACGATTTTGTAACATTAAATTAGTGGGAAAATTCTTAATAGAAACAGTGTAGTTTATTTTGTTTATCAATATGATAAATAACAGTAAAGTAATGGATTCAACTAAATTATTTACAATTATAATGTTTAGTTAGCAACATTGCTTTCGGACACTTCTGTAGGCTTGTATGATTGTAGTAACAAATGATATTTCGGAAAAGACGTTAGATTATACTCTGTTACATCGAAATCTTATTCAAATGGTCTAGATAATGTATTTTACAACTTTAAGTTGCATACTGACACCTACTATCAGGTTGACATTCGAAATTATTCATACTATAATATACAATATAACTTTGTTTTATACTGACACTTTCTGTTACATCAACTATCAAAATTTGCTACAGGGTGAACCAGAGATTAACGACTTTCGTGTGATACACGCATAGACCTTCCACTAGTTAAATGGCTATACTGAGTACCACGGTCGTACATACAGGTCTGGAAAATCGGGGCTGTTTCCTATGTGAGAATTGGGATCGCTAAGCGTCGACTGTCGCGTAGTACCAAAAGACGTCACGTGAGAGTATTCTCTGACAACTGTCATTCTTAAGTTGTAAACACAAGGAATACCTGTGTTTTTAGGAACAAATTACGAAGCTGTGCATTGTGCCGAAATGCAAAACGTGGTACAAAAGTGTAAAGCAAAAAACGTCTGTTTTTAAAGCCGAAAGATGCGAAAATTGGAAAAAAATGGATGCTTGCGATTCCGGATAGAAATCGTTTTAACGAGGCCTTCTGTGTGCGAGCATGTGTAACGAAAAAGGGGAAGTTATTTTTAAGGTGAGTAATACATTCTGACAAGAATAACAGTTCTATTCCTCTCTCAAATCAGAATAGTAAATATTGCGTTACGAGAAAAAATTATTTTACTTAATAATGTGATTGTTATCTTGGATAGTAGACTTCCGCGGACAGCTAATCTTGAAAAATCTTGTCTTCCGGATGGATTCCGCGTCACAATAGCTCGACTTGATGCCGACGTTTCGCCAACCATTACAGGTGGCATCTTCAGGGCAGTTTCAGTTCAAGCCTCAAGCCTGCCCTGAAGATGCCACCTGTAATGGTTGGCGAAACGTCGGCATCAAGTCGAGCTATTGTGACGCGGAATCCATCCGGAAGACAAGATTTTTCAATGTGATTGTTGCCGTACTTCGAGATCCAAGCGCTAGCTAGCGGCTGAGCGAATGACTACGAGTTTGGCGACGCGTAAGAGACCCATGTCAAACAAACGAGGTCTTCTGTGTGCGAGCATGTGTAACGAAAAAGGGGAAGTTATTTTTAAGGTGAGTAATACATTCTGACAAGAATAACAGTTCTATTCCTCTCTCAAATCAGAATAGTAAATATTGCGTCACGAGAAAAATTATTTTACTTAATAATGTGATTGTTGCCGTACTTCGAGATCCAAGCGCTAGCTAGTGGCTGAGCGAATGACTACGAGTTTGGCGACGCGTAAGAGACCCATGTCAAACAAACGAGTCCCCAGACCTGTATGTACGACCTGAGTACTGTGACTGACTTGTTCAGTGCGACTTAGTTTGATTAAAACACTAGAAAAGTGTGCCTTAGTGACTGACGCAAGCAAATTACTCCTGATGTTGGCGTACACCTCGCTATACGTGGACTGCGACGTCACAACGATGATGTCACTTGAATTTCAAATACATGAGCTTGATATATATATTCATAATCACAAAAACGCTGTCGTCATCTAAATTCAATAAAATACTATAATTCCATTTGAAAATGTGGAGATGGATGTCAAAAATACTACTTGTAATAGGGCTACCGCGCCTGAAAAGGATACAGTTCCTATTTTCACCACTTAAGAGCGATTTGAAGATTTTCAAATCCATATGAGTTATAATAGGAACGGTGCCCACAGTTTTTACGCACCTTCAAAAATGGAAAGGCCGAAAAAGGATTTTTCCATGAGAACCCGTGAAACAAATCTTAGACCGATTATAATGCTTCCCTTATACTACGTATAGTGATGGAAGTAGAAACGTGAAATCGTTTTCCACATATCCTAGCGATTAAGCGATTAGCAATGGAGGTAGTGGCTTTCCTCCCGGTGTCGGTAGAAGTAATAGTCTATCCGGTATTTCATACACCATGTATCAGTGTTGGTAGCCGATGCAGGGAACCGGCTTATATACTTTTGCTTCTAATAATAGCGTAGGTTCAAAACTCCAAGCGAGAAGGTTAGTTGAATTTTTCACGGTTTAGATTATTAAATTCGGAATATTTTTGGAAATATTAGTTTAGTATCTTATTTTCAATTTTATTTATTGATATTCCTTCTTTGTACACTTACAGGGTGACCCAGAGTCCCGAAAAAAGCCAATAGCGCTATTGTTATTGGAGATATTGCGGAGCGTTTTTTAATGGAATAAACACACGAACAGAGCATAATTGAAAAATATTTGCAATAATATAAAGGACGGTTTTCATTAAGTAACACACTAAACATATGTTTATTCAATGGAACACCCTATACTATGATCATTGTTTCGAAGACCCTCATTACACACATGGGTCTCTTGTTAACGGTTTCCGAATTATTGGATATTTTAGAGTTGAAAGGGGTCATTTCAAAAAATCAGTCTGCGTTTATTGATCAACATAAAACCGCCATTCTTACGCGAGCAGTTTTTCAATATGGTGGACGAGAGTATCCATTAGCAAGAATTTCTCGAAAATGTGCGAAGTATACAGGGTAAATCATAACAGAAAATGCATAATGTTCTTATTCTCCAAGGAACATCCTGTATATTATATCATTAGTCTAAAGGTCTTTCAATAAGCTTTGCAACGATGTAAGGTAAGTAGGTCTGAAGTGAACATTCAGGCTGTTATTAAATAAAACAAACAAGGAACTATATTTTCCACTGAAAACAATGAACAAGTCAAGTGGTTTACTGTCATCTTTGCATCTTGTCATTTCTGAGATCCATTCTGATTCATGTAAGAATACTATTTTTCGAAATAAATTTCACGCGACGATAACTGATAAATATGGTGTATTGTTTAGGAGAAGCGGATAAAAATATTTTATTGGCAAGAAGAATTTACCAGCGGAAATATCCAGAAACACGTGTACCACAACGTGCCGTTTTCAAAAGTAAAAGACTGATTTGAAACTCCTGGGAATGCAACAGAAAATATTGTTTGGACGAAGAATACGCGATGATGAAGATCTAGAAGTTATCTTGATGTTAGATGAAAATCTAGAACTGAGTTCTCGAGAAATTGCTGCAGAAACTAGAATGTCGCAAGGCACTATTAATCGAATAACATCGAAGCATAGTTTTCAACGGTATCATCTCGAACTTCATCAAGAACTGTACGGAGATGATTTTCGAAAGCGAATCACTTTTGCGGAAACAATGCTCAATTTATTTGAGAATGAATGGGATCTCTTGAATATAATCTTATTCAGTAAGGAAGTAAAATTCAAGAGCAATGAAGCAGGTTAAAACACAACTCAAAACTCGCATTAGATCCGTTATGTTGATCATCAAAAGAGGTGGTATCTAAATGTTTGGGGAGGATTTGTGGGGGATCAAGTGAATGGTTTTTACTTTTTTGTTGAGGTTTAAATGGGATCAGGTACTTGGAATTTCAAGAAAATAATCTCTCACTCCTTCCAGAAAACGTGAAAAGGAGAAACATGTGACTACAGCAGGATGGAGTCCCCGTACACTTCCATCGAATTGTTCGCCAATTTTCAAATCAAGCTTACCCGAATCGTTGGATGCGGAGAGGAGGAGCAATCGCTTGGCCTGCCCTTTCTCCCCAATACATTTTTTCCTTTTGGGATTTGTGGAAGAGAAAATTTTTCGTGCTAGGCTAACGACTGCTGAAGACATGAAGATCAAAATAAGGGATGCATTTCATTCTATTGACCGAGACATGCTAATGTTTCTGTTGTACTGAAACTAAATGTTTGTATCGAACAACAAGGTCATATCTTTGAGCACCTACTTTGAAATCCAATATTCGAATAGTTAAGGTAATGTTTTATCTATAATTATTATTATTTGTTAAATCTATCAAATCATGATTTTTCTATTCTTCTAAATTATTATTATTTGTTAAATCTATCAAATCATGGTCTGTTCTCAATCAAATACACACTTTTTGTACGTTTGTTCATTATTTGCATGTAGTGACTTATTGATCATTTATTGTGGTATTTTGATCAGCATCGTCGATCAGTGCATTGTTTTCAGTGTAAAGTTTAGGTTCTCGTTTGTTCTATTTAATAACAGCCTGATTGTTCACTTTCGACCATACTTACCTTACATCGTTGGAGAGCTTATTGAAAGACTTTTCGACTAATGAAATAAAGTAGAGTATGTTCCACGGAGAATAAGAAAGTTATGCGTGTTCTTCTGTTATGGTTCACCCTGTATACTTTGCACGTTTTCGAGGAATTTTTGGTAATGGATACTATCTCCCACTATATAGAAAACTGCTCGCGTAAGAATCGTGACTTTATCTTGATCGGTAAACAAAGTGATTTCTTGAAGTAGACCCCTATCAACTCTAAAATGTGTTATAATTCGGAAATCGTTAACAAAAGACCCGTGATATGTTATATCATTCTCCTTAGAATAATGAGGGCGTTCGAAATAATAATCACAGTATAGGGTCTTCCATTGAAAAAACATGAGTTTGGTGTGTTACTCAATAAAGACCAACCTGTATATGAATATATATAATGTATATGAATGCAATAATTTTACAATTATGTTTGTGTATTCATTTCATAAAAAAGCAACAAAGCTTTTGGACTTGTTCAGGACTTTAGGTCGTACTGTATAGGCTACGTCACAATAGTTTCTAGTGGGATTTTTCCGAGTACTGGTACCGGGCGGCTAGCCACAGCATTAAATGAATCATACTGAGCATGAGCAAATTCTGTGTCCCAGATATATATGTCAATTCCCGTCGATTATTCTATTCAAATCTCTAATCTAATGTCTCACTCAAGAAACTCAATTTTTTCTCAAAGTTTGTATATTTAGTCGGTGTCGATAGAAAATATAAGCTTGTTGGAGGTGGTTTCTCGTCCTTCAACATGATAGCTCCAACGTACTCCATAATCAAATGTAAGTCTAACGTATAACAGAGATAGTGTTATGATAAAATGTGAGGTGATAAGTAAAAACTCCGAGCAAACTGCATTCTATTGTCTCAAACTGATTATAAATAGCTTTGAAACCTCTGGAATGCAGAGAACCTGTATCACAGGGAAATGAATCCGTGAATCATTACATAATCTGTCCCCCAGTGAAATAAGATTCATTCCAACCCCGATGTGAAGGGAAGAAGTGGTACTTTCACGTCGTCACAACTTGTCGCTCAAATAAAAATCTGGGCAGATAACAGCTGGTTTAACCATCAATCAGATTTCAATTTTATATTAATCAATTAATCAATTTTACATAGTTTCAATTTCATTCTGAGTTCATGACAATGAACTCAGTATGAGTTAATATTTACGGAAGAAGAATGCTTTGAAAAGTAAATAGTTGTTATGACAATGAAATTAATGACAACAAAAAATGGTATTTTCTAAAACATGTTTGTATAGTCCAAATTGAGAATGTAATAATCCTGATGGGGTGTTCCAAGGATCCCAAAAAGAAGAACAAGAAGAAAAAGAAGGCCCTCAAGAAACAAAGGAGCAGTGGAATACTTACAAGAAATCCTTTCTTTAATTTCCTTAGAGAATTTCGATACAAACACGTTGGATGGTCTGCGTGTAAAGTTTCAGTCGAGGGGGCGAAATGTTGGTGTCAAATGTCGATAAGTCAAAAGCGAAAATTTCTGAAACAGGCATGCCTCGCACCACCGTATCAAAAAAAGTCGTGCAGTAAAACAAAGAAAGTTAGGAGCGTTTCTCGTAAAAAGTCTAAATCTGGTTGCAGGAAAAAAAAAAGTAAAAGCAAAACTACCAACAGGAATAAGTCGATTCCCAAGTGTCCTTCTAAGTGCCCTCCTCCTCCTAGCAATCCTTCGTGTATGTAACATTTAAATAAATTTTTCAAAAGTGTGAATATTAATATCTCTGCTTTTTATTATCGTATGACAGAGACGGAAAGAGAAGTGCGGGAAGGACTCTAAACTTCTCGGTCGGTCGACTTGGCACTTATATATCGGTCTGATGGCACTTGTCTTCTCTACAAATGGAACTCTTTGACCTCAACACGCACTATTATTAAAATAGTTGGATGCATACATTAAACCATAGACATAATGCTTGTTCTATGTATTGAGAGGAGTGCTACTAAATCAATCTATGCGAGTGTTTAAATCAAAATAAGTTCTATGTTACTATATTGCTCATTAAATCATATTCATAATGACATATTTTTATTGTACAAAGGAATAATATAACAAAATTTCAAATATTCAACTCTATTTCAAGCAATCAGATTCCATGGGAGCTGTAACTCAGGATTCATCATTATTTCTGAAAAATCATAAATATGTACAGATTTCCCGTTAATAAAATATTTTTATTAAATTTTCAGCGTGTCTACACAATTTCCCCTCAGATTTGGTGTGTAAGAGAATCTTCTACCGATTTACCTTCATTATTATTTATATGCTTATCATAAGAGTTCAATGGCACTACAATTACAATGTCCTAAGGTGGCAATCAGAGAACCTCTTGTTCACGACTTTCAAGCATTTCCTGAACGACAGTTTTTTTCTTGCATATTTTTTCTTGTTAATTTCAGTAGTTCACTTTTAAACATATTAATTTTCTGATGAACAATTCTTCTTATAAGTGAAATTAAAGTATGACCAGTAGAAAACGATTTATTCTCAAAATACTTATTTTGTTCGACCTTTGACTTCAAATGATTCACAAAACGTTGATGAGAACTTTCTACCAAAGTGTTCTATATATAGAAGACGCAAGTGCCATAACACCAATGTATAAGCCGGCCGACCGAGAAGTTTAGTGTCCTTCTCGCACTTCTCAGTCTGTCTTTGTGGCACGACATCCCTCTGTCCACCGAGTAAATTGAATCTAATATTCTTTGCTTGCACGGCAGACTAAAAGGGAAAATCGTGCGACAAAGTCAAAGCGAAAGGTGCGAGAAGGGCATTAAACTTCTCGGTCGGCCGAAATTCTCAACTTGTCCTCTCTATATATAGAACTCTTCACTTTACACGTTATTTGTAATGTCAAAATAAAGGTGTGCGCCAAAAACACTTCATCAGCATTTATTTGGAGATTCAATCCTGCAACTGTTCGTCTTTCAATGATGTCATCATGTCAAAGCGAACAATTCAAATCTGGATTATTGAAAAGGTATATTGTGAATAACCAACAATAATTATTGTAATCGAAGTCACTTTTCATGAACATTAAAATAAATTCTGAAATCATCATTATCAAATTGTATAGAATCTAATATTTTAGCTAGCATCATTATCCATAGAAGGATGAAATCGTTCCCGGAAGAATGTTTTCATCACAAAGAAATCAATAGAATCATTTTAGAAGCTTGCTCAACAAAAATGAAATTGAAAAAATATCTCAACTTTTCTTATTGATTGCTACACAAAACAGTGATTTTATTTTCTTATCATAAAGAGAATTAGATCAAATAACTGTACAATAACGAAAAACTACAAATAATCGCAGCCATGTAAAGCTAGGATTATAGGCAAATTGCCTTTTTTGCCTATTCTAGATGATGTTTGCACATTTTGACATTTTTCGTTAGTTCGCCTTTTTGTGCTTTTTTTTTTCATTTTATGCTATCCACCCATGATATTATTCATATTTCCATCACTAAACCTTTCTGTAATGAAACTTTGGGTCAATGATAGAATATCAATGGTTTTTTTATAAATGGTTTCTTAGGAAATTTCCCTGATCGGGGCTTCAGGCTTAACTATTTGGAAATCCCTAACATTTCCCCTTTTATGATAAACAAATTTCAGTTGTACAGACGGTTACTGTTAAGAGTTTAGTAGTGTTGCTTATGCCTGAAAGTAACGAACACACCTTTTAAAAAGTTTTAGACGATTCGTGAGTTTGTTAAGAAAGATGATTTCTAAGCTAAGTGCATGGATCCGACTATATTCAGAACTTTCTCTAGAAGGAGATGGCGCATTTTGTGAATCGAGCGGCAAATCGGTCAGTTTTTTTTTTCTCTCTCTCGCCCTCCCCATAACTAAATTTCAGAGTGGCATTGATATTATAATTATAGTTATTTGCTATAACTTCTCAGATTTCAAGTACTAAAACATACTTTATCGACCAGCATTTTCGAGAACCAAGTGGTAGGTTCTCGAAAATGCTGAATTAATAATTACATGTGTCGAAAAATTGCTGCATGTGTATTCCGGTTGTCAGATATTGATATATCTTCGAAGGATCAGCTCAAAAACAGATAACGCATTTTTGTGATACACGTCTCAACGATTGCGCGCCACTCAAAGAGCAATATTGAGTTTGAATACTTGAAAGAATCGCTCTAGACCCAGCATGCACATTTCTTAGATGCTCTTGCCGTATCAAAACTTCAGTATAATAGTGATTCGATGGAATAATTATGGGATGTTTGTTATTGAAGGTCAACTGAGTCTTTATCGAGAGATGAGGATAATGATATCAACTTGCTACGGCTTGGTAAGGGTTTGGATCGTTTCAGAGAATTCAATTCTTCATCAAATTCTCGTGACTGTACGAGTTTCACAATCCGTCTCTTACTTTCTTCTATTTCATCAAGAGTGATATCGCCAGTTACTCTATTGGTGATGCTCAATTTACAATTCGTGGTAAATCGTACCCCTAAGGCTATTATACGCCATAATCTTCCAAAGGAAGAAAAACGTTCTATCAAATCGTCATTAGGAATTGATGTTATCATAACGACAGTAGGTCTAGCTTAGGGAATTTCACTTGACTCCAACTTGCTACATAATTTAGGCCAGTGTCTATTGTTCATAGACAACCGGTCCTCCAAACCACATGGTTAGATCTTCGATTTCGTCTGGATCACAACCTCGCGAAATAATATCTGCTGGATTTGATTCTGTGGGAACATGATGCCATTGACACGGTTCACATATACCCCGAATTTGGGCTATTCTATTGGACTACTTTGCTGTCAATAAAGCACCACATAACTCTATCCGCGGCAAAGTGATGAACTTGAGTGGCGCAACGCGAGACTTTGCACATACTAATTTTACTTAAATCTGCTCATCAGAATTATTAGATATAATATACATACAACAACCATATGCAGCTTGGGGAGCATCGCAAAAACAATGTAATTTCTAATTTTTCTATCGAATCTATGGAAAGACGTTAAACTGCTCGTGGAAATTTCTTCATCCCATCCTACTTTCATCTGCCATAAATCTTGAATGACGATTCCAGACCTAACGATAACTGGACCTAAAAGACAAAGTGGTTCGAAGATCTGTGAAACAATCGATATAATCACTCGTTTGATGGAGGTTTTATGTTGGCTAGAACGGGCTAGATATCTGAAAAAATCCTTATTCGGTTGCCAAAAAATTCCCAAGATTTTAGAACCTTTTGTATCTTCAATGTTATATTGAGACTGATCAGTTATCTCCTTGCTTACCTGTGTCTCTAAGACACATTTATCATTAGATTTCCATTGAGGCAAATTGAATCCAGCACCTCTTAACATCCGAGTTACATCCCGTATGAAAGATGCGGCGGACTTTACGTTATCTGCACCACCCAGCCATCATCCATGTGAAAGTCTTTCAAAATGGTTTGGCTAGCAATAAGAAACTGTATCTCATTTTCTAATGCAAGTTGCTTTAGACATCTTTTTGCAATGAAAGATGCCGGAAAGGTTCCGTATGTAAGCGTATTAAGTCTGTAATGACCTAAGACCTCTGCAGGCTTGAAACGTCAAACGATTCTTTGATATTCTCGATCCTGCTCATGCATATCTATGCATCGATACATTTTCGCTACATCTGCAGTAAACGCAATAATATGAATTCAGAAACGTAAAATTATGGAAAAAATATCTTCTTGAATGTTCTAACCAACCTTGAGAATATTATTCAATGACATTTTGGTGCTCGTCTTAGAACTAGCATAAGAAACAACGTGTAGCTTAGTAGTTTCAGAGGACTCTTTCAATACACAATGATGCGGCAAATAACAACCGTGATTATTTATTTCAACTGGTTTGCTGATTAGTGACATATGACCTAAATCTAAGTATTCTGACATAAAACTACTATACTCATCATACAAAGTCTGATTTTTCTCACATTTTCTTTCTTAATTTCGAAACCTACTAATGGCCAAATTTAATGATTCTTTTAATGTATTTCGGCTGTCCCGGGAAGGCAACTTTACCATAAATCTGCCACTTAAACTGGGCTGAAAATTATTTTGAAAATGTTGCTCGCAATCTGCTTCTTCAGTGGTATAAATTGTTTTCTTAATGTCACATTCCTCCAATCGCCAAAATGCTTCTAATTGATTATCTAATGAATCCATCCGTGTGAAATTACATAAAGAATCCCGACCTTTTGTATTGCAATCCGCCATTGGGCCAGCAGCAACTCAACATAATTTTGTTTCCTGCAATAATGGATTTTGGACACCAATCTTAAATTGACCTAATAATAATAGATCATAGAATATACTAGCCCCAAGCAATAAATCGACCTCTGAAGCTATATTGAAATTTGGATCTGCAAATTTCAAATCACCAGGCAGTTCTAGGCTAGATATATCAAAAATAATTTGAGAAATATTTCCCGTTATTTTATCAATTACCAAAAATTGTAAATCCATTGAAGTATCAGTCGTAAGAGATTTAATTTTTGCCCTAGTTATTTTCGAAACCTCACTAGAAGTATCATTAATGCTCAAAATTGGCACAGCGGTGGACATCATAGGCAACTTCAGTTTACGCCTTAAGCTCTTAGTTATGAAATTAGATTGTGATGCTCCGTCCAGTAAAACTCTAGCTATAACGAGTTGACCTTGAGAATCAAAAATGTGCACAAGTGCAGTAGACCAAAAAGCAAACAAATTATTCTGACAATGAGTAACCGTTAATGTTGTAGTTTCATAATCAGGTGTAGTCGAATTCTCTTCTGTCAATAAGACCTGTGCTTGAGTATCAGTCGAGTGCTTTGTAGAAACAGACGATGCTGCATTTTATGAATTGTCTCTTGGACCCGAGTGTAATAATGTATGATGTCTTTTTTGACATATGCGACAACCACCGGAATGACAATTCCTGTTGCCATGTTCAACACGCAAACAATTAGTGCAAGCTCTTACCTTTCTTATTTCTGCTAATCAGTTACTGGGAGTCAATTTCAAAAAACCCTTGCAATTTCGAATACTATGATCCAGTTTACATAATGGACACTCAACCTTATCCGTACTAAAATTGACCGAATAAGTTTTATCGGTTATTTTACTTGACGTTATAGCTTCCAACAACTGACATCTGTCAGTTAGGAATTTTATAAAACCATCTATATTTAACTCCACCTTATCATTACTCTTAATCTTCCACATCTTTTCAGATGCTACATCTAATTTAGAAAATATATATATATTAAAATGGTGCTCCAAGATTCTACTGGTTCACCCAAATTTTTTAAAGACCTGTAACGTTCTAAAAAATTATCTAAGAATGAAAGTAATGCAGTAGCTGATTCTTTTACATTGTTGGGTAAATCAAATAATTGCCTTTAATGGGTTTCTATGGTAAGATTTTTGTTCTCATAACTCGACTGTAGCAAGTCCCAAGCAACTGAATAATTGCTGTCATTAATTGTCAGTGAATCAATCACGCAGCCTCACCTTTCAAAGACTCTTGCAAATAATAATACTTTTTGATGTTACTTAAACTTGAGTTGTGTATCAAAACTACAAAAATTTCTCTAAAAGTAGCCCATTTGTCATAATTACCATTGAATTCTGGCAATTTCATGGCTGGTAACTGTACACCTGAATGAATGTTAGTTAGTAATGGTAACTTGTTTGAGTTTAAAGATGCATTTGGTATTGGCTCAGCAAGTTCTTAAATATGTATTGACACTCTTGCCTGCGCAACAATAGCAAAATATTTATCTTCGAAACGCATTCTTTCTTCGAGTTGTTCCAAAATATCGGATGATTGTATAAGTTCAACTGTTTGAATGCCATTATAGTATATTAAAGAACGAGTTTCCTAAGACTCGTCTTAAAGCACGAATTCAAGTTTAAAAAACGAGTGGCGAAGCCACGAGTTCTTTTAAAGAATGAGTGCTTCAAGGTCTTAGGAAACGAGTTGTTTATACTATTTTTTGTAATTTGCCCTTTTTATGCCGTTTTTAAACAAAAATGTTTAATTTAGTCCATTTAGGGATTTTTATGGTGGTTGGTAACATCTTAATTTTGAAAGTCAAAATTTGATTCAGTGGTTCTGTGATCGCTTTTGTTTCCGTAATTTTAGTTTCGTCTCTACTGGAAAGAGCAATAACACTAGAAAACGACTATTAGTACAAATATCTAAACCATATTGTGTATTAGCTGAAATCAATTCTTCCACTGGACACGTCGATGACTTTCTCTTCTTGAGTTGTTGATGCTCGACACTGTCATTTAAACTGACATAATGATGACAAGATAATTCCGCATCAAGCTCGCCATCCTAAAAATGTAAAGAGTTCCGTGCTTTTTTTGGATATTAAGACACGGCAAGTGATGACGTTGCGTTCGTTAATGGGTCTATTAGAAAATCAAAATGGAGGCAAATTACAAAAAATAGTATAAACAACTCGTTTCCTAAGACCTTGAAGCACTCATTCTTTAAAAGAACTCGTGGCTTCGCCACTCGTTTTTTAAACTTGAATTCGTGCTTTAAGACGAGTCTTAGGAAACTCGTTCTTTAATATACTATAAAGAAATTATCCATTTATTCTAATCTGATACATATTTCGGTAACTTGTTCGTGTTTCCTTGATATCCAGAAGTTTAATGTTTGGAATCTTTTAATAATATGACTACAGCTATTAGGAATTCTAAAATAATATTCTCTACTTAATGGGGATCATATGTTATCAAATTTGAAGGAATATAACAGTGCAATCTCGTCATGTTCTATGCATCTTTTGATTGATTCATAGTTATTGCATCCATGACAATGTTATGTAATCTTCTGTTTCAATATTAATTATGCAATAATTAACATAGGTAAATTATTATGGACACCCAATATTGTTTGTATTTGTCTTAATTTCTGAATTACGTTAGTGGTCCAGAAAAAACGGTTTTTAAAAAAGACAATACTTTAGCACAGGAACTTTATTATAACAGGTTATGATATGTAAAGACAACAACAAATGAAAGCGACTCATATTTATAATGTAATTATGCTGATCTTGCAGAGAAGCGTTCTATTGTGTTATTCCCACAGAGTCAGCAATTCTGTTTTCGTAACTTCTGTTTTGTTTTTATGGATTGTTTTTGCTTTGAGGAACTTCAAATAATAAACGAAAATATCACAACATACGCTTATATTGTGATTGTTCTTCTTTTTTTTTTTCATTCATTGTCTCTATAAAGGACGAAGAAAATTTAGCAAATAGTTTCTGAGGACACGACGATTATCTATCGATTTATCATTTTCATCATGTCGAAGTATGAAATTTTTAAATGTACATTTCAGGCTTTACATTTTCTTGAATTCAATTTAATAGAATGGAAGGAATTACTGAAAACGTCTTCAGAAGATTCCCGAAACTTGACGAACATCATTTTGTTTTATAAGGAGACCTTTTTAAATGTTCATTTGTATTGGTCTCTACTATTATAATGAGAAAATGTACATGGTTTGTAAAACCATTGTTTGATAAAGCCACCGTGTGGTGGAATATGTCACGTTTTGTTTGAGATTGTCCATAAGTTTAAATGTTAAGTATTAAACAATTTAGAGAAAATTGAAATTAATGAGTTTAAAATAGAGGAAACCTTTTAAATGATCAGAAAGACTTTACCAATTCTCCATTATTCAATTTATTTGCAAGTATCTCCTACTGTACACGTACCTTGATCATCCCCTCCTTCTTAATCTTAATTTCAATATTTAAGTAATAAACCATAGTTTGTGAAAGCAATGTTTGATAAAGCCACCATATGGTGGAACATGTCACGTTTTGTTTGATAAAAACGAAGTTTGGGAAAATGTATTAGTAATGTATTTTTTATATCAAAGCTATAGATATGAATTTTCAACAAGTAAGCACCAAAACCACCCAAAGATTCCAGAGGAGGTTGCAATGTTGCATTTCACTTTCACTTCAACTGCTTTCAACTCTCAAATAGCATGATAAGTAGTAGAAACATGCAAATTGTCGTTACTGATTTTATTGGAGTTTTAAGATTCTCTACTTGCAGAAAAATCAACATGGTATCATATTTTGACGCAGCTTTGAGACTATGTAATATGTATATTAAAATATTCCAAACAAAATTGGAGATTTACTTATAATTCAAATTTCACTTCACCTAATCTATTCCACATTCTCCGACTTCCCTATGTGATAAAGGTCCTAAGATTGACCATTGTGAAACACATTATGGTGTCAATTCGGATGAACTTTCAATGCAATGACAGAATATAATTTAACGTCTTTCCATGACTCTATCTGCAATATATTCAAGGTTCCTACAAGCTTTTATTACAAAGTTATAAATAACCATCTTAGGCCGTCCGAGGTATAATGGTTATGCAGGTTCGAAATACCAGTAAGAACTCTAAGGAAATCTGTGCTAAACATTTCTTTTTATAGAACGCAATTTGTGTATTATATTCAATATGAAAAATGATAATAATCAAATTTTTTAAAATTATGTGTTGTGAGGTTTTCAACTAACTTGAAAAATATCTTACTATATAGGTATAAAAATTCTCGGGAAATAGGTCACATTGACACTTTGTTTTAAATATTCGTCTTTACGTACGTTTCGGTCTCACGACCATCACCAGAAGACGCACTATGTCAAAAAAGGGGATTATTAAAACTAATTATAGCACAAGCGTCCAAATCGCACAGATTTAATTTCAATCAAAAGAGCCCACGCCGTCGAAACGAACAGACCCACGAATAATTGAAATTGTATCGTCGAATATTTAAAACAAAGTGTTAATGTGACCTATTTCCCGAGAATTTTTATATATGATTCATACTGGGTCAAGAATCTTTATTATTACTATATAGGTATAACAGTTATTAATTTCTGTCTATTGCTTGGACTATAAGAGCTCTAAGGAAATCTATGCTATACATTTCTTTTTATAGAACGTGATTTGTGTATTATCCAATATGAACAATGATAATAATTAAATTTTTTTGAATTACGTTTTGTTAGGTTTTCAACTAACTTGAAAAGTATCTTACTATATAGGTATAACAATTATTTGTGCATGTACTTATGTTTAGATGCTGTAAGGATATTAGCCCACATAATGATGAAAGAATAAATACCATTATAGGAGGAGGAGACCACTAAAATTACTTTCAAATATTTCAATATCATTTATTTAGAAAATTACATAAGGTTATGCAATTATACATTCTAATTCTAAATCGTATGTATAAATCAATGGCAGTAGGTACATACAAATATTCGATACTTTTATATATGAATAACTTTAGGAACTAGGTACAAAGTAAATTCAGCTGCATATCTTGAACAGACATACCTATTGAAATTAATGATAATTTTAATCATCACTCATTACGATTCCTCATGAATACTCTTCAAATGGAATTTTTTAACAACCGCATTCGTCTTTATTGGAAATTTTGACAAAAAGTGCTATAATTTTAGTTTATTAAATGTTGATTTAGCAGGAAATAAGATACGGCATAATGGTTACTTCTAAACAAAGTATGGAAGTTTTATTCTCGCTGGAATATTATCAACAGGAAAGATGATCTTATTCGAAATAACAACTTATTTACAATATAATATACTATTCTAATTTTCAAATTAGATGAGATTTCTCCGATATACAATATATACATAAGAATAACTGAACATGGCATTTTTGTCTGTATAATATAACTAAGCAACAAAAATATAAACTATATTTTTAAAGTCGGCAATACACCTAAACCTTATTCCTATTTATTTCATATTCATTTTGGATAGTATATTTCTATAACTCACTGGATGAAACCTGAACAGGAAGATTGTCAAAAACATTACATTTTGAAGGTCTTACAGCATTGATACCTAATCTAAGAGAGTGTAGGATATATATGATATTGAGGAGGGAGTCATGAAATGATTTAATTTCCACTGTGAGAAAGTGGATTCGTCAATCTAGCGGGGAAATTTCAAAGTCTTTTCAATTCACGATTTGGTGAGGGTGGTAAAGTCATCTAGTATATAAAGAAAAATGATCTGGGGAACATTTTGCCTCCTGTGTTATATTTCTATAAAAAGAAAATGGTGATTCCCGGTAACTGCAAGAACATTGTTCCACAAATGATTCAATATATTATAGAATGGATGATATTGAAGCGACGAAACTACACTTCAGTAACATGAGACATTGTCTAGACTGAAGGTCTATGTTATTCTTACAAGTAAGAAATAATCAACCTTATCCACTAAAAGTACTAAAATACCACAACTTTACTATATCATTAGGTAGATTATTTGAAAGATTGTTGAGTTCCAAAGACTTCTATTGTATCTAAAATATTGAGTTTTTCTCCTTTATAGGTAACCAAGATGTTGTGGAAACTTTCTAACATATTCTATGATTTAAATACCAAAACTCATAACCTCAAAAAATTGGTGGTATACAGTGTCCAAGATGAGGATGTCTAACGTGGGGATATCAGTAACGGTAATAGATACAGTTTTGGGTAAATGGAGAAAAAGTTGCGTAATCAAAGGTCATTCGTATGCAAGTATGAAATTTTTGATATCATTCTTCATTTTCTAGTGATTTTGAAGAAACCAAATTTTTTAATTTCCTATTTTATTCTTTACTAGTGTTATTACCGTCAGAGATGGTACAAAATAGAAAGCACTGCTTTGGAGCAACTCTTATAAGCATCCTGTGGTATTGTCAGTTTTGATATCCAAAGTTCCGTTTTCGATCAACCAAACTTTTTATTTTTGAGTACGGCTTCACTTTTTTCACTCAACATTTTGGGGTTTTGTCAATCTGTATAATTGATGTATCACCATGTGATGTTTCGATCATGTTTGAGATCAGTCTTAGCACTCAAAATTTGTTGAAAAATTTGAAGTACGTTCCTGTATTGAAGGAAAATTGTGGAATTTATCAACATAATGCTTGAGGAGAATCGAAAGTTGGAGTTAATATTTGTTCAACAATTGTTGAAACAGAAACAAATAATTAACGATAACGATAAATTATCCTGAAGTAGAAATTCGCGGCCAGCTAATCTTGAGAATAGTCCATTCACTGCAATTTTTTACCCCTTTTTGGGTCAAATATATGAACCAAAATTTTATGGTTTATATTTATATTTTCGGGTGTGCTGAACACGAATCTGGTGACAGAATTCACCTAGGAGTGCCGCGCTTGTAGTTATTAACCAATTTTAGATGCCAAATATCACCTGAATTAACGTTTTTCCGATATTTATAGAAAAAAAATTAGCTCAATGGGCAACTATGAGACGGGACAAGTTGTGGAGCATTATTTGAAGCAAAATGACACTGGTTAGAGGTTTTCCGAAGATAAGGGCCCAAATATAGGGCCTATTTGGTCAATTTTTTCATGAAAATCAAATGTTTAGTTAATTGTAATTAGATCTCCGAGTTTACGCTCTATTATATTATTTTTCATATGAATCGATAGTATTTTTTTATGCACTTTAATAAGCGTATTCGATTTTCTTTTGATATTTGTGAAGAGGGCGCTGGAATCGGCAAAAATCGTCTTTTGACTCAACCTAAGATGCAAATTGAAGCTCTTGATGCCATTCATCCATTCCTGGAGAAAACAAGCATTCTGGTTTACATGGAGCCAGTCAAGCCCCGATTAAAAGAACAACTCCGAAAATATGAGCAAATTTCGAGGTGTGAAAGTTGGGATCTAGAAATGAATATCGGGAATAGAGAGCTTAGTCTCTTCCGGTCATTTTGAGCTTAAGTACGTCTCATTTGGTTGAGTTGAACATGAGAAAATCTATTTTGAACTTTTTGGGAGCTACAGGGTCCAATTTTAGGTATTCTTGAAAAAATCTTGGATCATAATATTCTGAACTCTCTTGGCTATCTAAGTTTTCATTTTCTCTCCTCTACGGTTTTTGAGGTGCGAGAAATAGAAATAATAAAACCGAAAATTGCCTTACCTATTTTCAGTACTTCCCCAAAATTGACTCAGTGTGGATTTTATTTTTGTTTTTTTCTTTAGGAGGCCATGATTTATCAAGAAATTCAGGATTTCGGTAACATGATTATGGACCACCTTTTCTCTTCCATCCAAGATGGCTCATGAAGTTTGAAGTTTGAATTTTTGAATTTTCTCTTTTGTTGCTACTTTCAATAACTATATTTACAGTTTTGTCGGTGAGCTTTTGCCTCTCTTCTCCTAGAATGTTTGATTTTCAGTCCATCAATTATTATTATTATTATTATCAGAATTTTTTTTTTATTATCATTTAATTATTATTTTTCATATCAATAATCATTAATTATCATAATTTATCGATGAACTTATAATTTTTGTTAATAAAAAAATGGAAACAAAAATAAAATAGTATTTCCCCACTGGGGAATAGAACCCCACTCACCAAGGTTCACGTCAATCTCAGGGGAGTACTGAAAATAAGTGTTTTCAGATAGCCAGGAAGGTTCAAATATTATGTTCCAAGGTTTTTCTAAAAATTCCTGAAATAGGCCCCTGTAGGACCCAAAAGGTTCAAAATTGTTTCTCTCATGTTCAACACAATCAAATGAGACGTATTCATGTTCAAAATGGCCGGAAGAGATTAAGCTATCTATCCCCGTTATTTATTTCTAGATCCCAACTTTCTAACCTCAAAATTTGCAAATTTTTTCGGGGTCGTTTTTTTTTCAATCGAGGCCTGACTGGCCCCATGTAAACCAAAATGCTTAGATGGATGGAGAGCATCAACAGCTTCAATTTGCATTTTGGATTGAGTCGAAGGACCCATTATTCGCCCCGCAATCGCGAAATTACGACTCTTACAAAATGATCGATTGCAGCGCTCCCTTTGCAAATATCAAAAATGTATATTGAAGTGCATGAAAAATACTATCGATTCATATGAAAAATAATATGAAAGAGCGTAAATTCGTCGATTCAATTACAATTGAAAAAACATTTGATTTTCATGAAAAAAACTCTAACCGGTGTCTTTTGCTTTAAATAATGCCCCACAACTTCTCGCGTATCATAGTTGTCCATTGAGCTAATTTTTTCCTTTAAATATCGGAAAAACGTCAATTCGTGTGATTTTGAACATCTAAAATCGACCAATAACTACAAGCGCGGCACTCCTAGGTGAATTCTGACACCGTATTCCTGTTCAGCACACCCGAAAACATAAATTTGAACCATACAATTTTGGTTTATATATTTGATTCAAAAAATTGCAGGGTGACGACTAAAATTCTGACGTTAGGTCTAGAAATAAATAGAATTGAGAAATTCGATTCATCCAAAATTTCTTGAAAATAAAAATGTTGTTTGAAATTTTATACTTCCATATGAATGGTCTTCGGTTGAGCAACTTCTTTCTCTTTTAACCAAAACTGTATCTATATCCGTTTCCGATACCCTCATGATAAGCATTTTCATCTTGGACACACTTTATACGTTGAATTTTGGAGAATATGAAGACTTACATATTACTCAAACAGGTACAAATTGCGTCGGTGGAAGAATACCCATGCATCACGAATTAAGATAAGCATAAACAAGTGAACTAACTATCTTTCCCTGTTAGTTGCATAAGGTTGCATGAGGAAATATGTTTGCATAATGTCTGCTATGCTTATGTGAATTCATGACGGTAAGTAATCTTTTATAGACGCAACAGTAGATCATTTGAAGTTGATGATACATTTCAATTCGTCATAAATGAAAACTCATATTCAAATTTTGCTATACACTCAGCTCAGCTTTCGTTTAATTGATATTTTAGATTATCATTAAGACGGAGTGAACGTAGCGAACGAAATCGTCTCTTGAATCGGGTTATATGGCACAAGTGGTTGTATTTCTAGAAATACAACATACAGTCACAAATATATTTGGTAAATATTTATGGAATTTTGATGCGAACGATAATAAGTATAAATTAAATGAACATAGAAGCTTAGAAGAATTGGCGTTGATACTAAAAGATTGGGCGGTCAATATGAGAAAGAAAGACGGGACCGAATTTAAAGAAAAAACAAAAGACAATGTGGAACGTTTCGTGCAAACTTTTGCAAGAAAAGTACTATAATAACTATAATATTATGATTGACCCATCAACATATACATATGGACTGCGCGTGGCAATGATAAGCGCGGGTAGTGCCGGCGTGAGAGAGGGGAAAACGAAGAGGCCTAATACTGTCTTTATCTACCGGCTCGGGACGTAAACATACTAGCTACAGTCATGTTGCATTTCCATGGCAACGCAGCGGCCAATAGAAACGCGATAGATAAAGTAGATAAAGACAGTATTAGTCCTCTTCGTTTTCCCCTCTCTCACGCCGGCACTACCCGTGCTTATCATTGCCACGCGCAGTCCATATGTATATGTCGATGGATTGACCAGTTTAACAGTAAGTATTCAAACCAGCCCGAGATGCCCGCGATGCAATCAGGAAGAAACTACAAGCAGATCCATGTAACCGTAAGTCCTGTTCAGTTTCCTCAAATTTGTCTGAAGTTAACAAAATAATTTTGCTATGGGATGAAAATACTCCTGAAGGTCTTCTGCGTAAATTTTACCTATTACTGCTGTTCAATTAGCGTGGCGAGGAGGAGCGGCAGTTGCTTGAATGTAAACGATAAAAAGATAACAAATCACTCGAATAGATCAACTGCTGTTAGCGAATTGGAAAAAAATGGTGTAGAAGAACATCGATTGCTGAAAATTACTGGTCATAGCAATCAAAATTCTATAAAATCATACTTAAATCTCGATCAAGAACACCACAACAAGATCATAAATATTATGCGTGGTAATAGATCTTCTATAGTAGAGAACAGCAACGAATCTAAGGTTAAGAAGTTGAATATTAATAATTGTACTTTCACTAACTGTACTTTTAATGAATAAATAAATGTTTTGTTATGTTGAGTTATAAGTTTTTTGTGAAAAAAATTTCCGCCAAAGTCCCTCGGACATTGACAAATGCCTCATAATGTTATGACAAATATCTCAAGCTCGTTATTTGGTAACAGCCCGAAGCTTTCGATTGTCATAAAATTATATCGTCTATTATCAATGTCCTGGAGATATTACTACTGAAAATAGCCTGTTTGGACCGTTTTCTAGCAATTATTGTTTCTGAGCTTCCTTGTGCTTTTCCCGGGTCGGATAAATTATTATTATACAGAGAAAGAAAGTGTTTCCCCTTACTTCACTGAGATTACCCTGGGACAAGGCTATCCGTAGATAGCACAGTGATACGCTTTGTGGTAAGGGCCCTAGCAGAAGCTCTTAACGAGGAGTAAGCCTTGACAAAACTCTGGCGTCCGAGAAAGCAGCATAAAAGTCAATCGGATTCAGATCTGGTAGACTTGAAAGAGTATTGAAGCCGTAGAAAGCAATTATCGCCAAAGGTACGTCACAATATATATTATAAGTTATTAGTTTAAATTATATTATAATATTATATTAGGTCATAAATAATGGAAAAATATAAAACTGAGGTTATTTGTAAATAATTAGATATATAGATAATTTTTTTAATAAATACGAAATGTAAAAAAAAATTGAAAAAAAAACAAAATTATCTATTAATCTTATTTTTTTTTGTTTAAATATTGAAATTTGTTATAAAACGCCCTATAAAAACATTGTCACGAACACATACACGTTCTCACGTCTACATACACTCACAGATTCATACAAAACAATTATAAGCCTTCAGGTGCATTTCAAACAATTTAAGAAACTATAATTTCGCGCGCGGAATCTATTGTACCGGCTCTAGCTTATTGCTGCTAAATGAAATTCCGCGCTAGTTTTTCATGATATAGTTCGTTATAGCTTGGAATTGTGAACGAACCGCCCTCTAGAGGCCCTAACACATTCATTAGGATAGCTCGACTTCAACTCAACCGAATTCGATCTGCTTGGAAGAGAAATACTCATTGTGAAAACCTCTAATAGAACCTACAATTTGGATTCCGAAAGAAATTTCTAACCTCAAAAAATTTGGATTCTTCGATGGTCCAAAATTTTCAAAATATCCCCCAATTTATACTTTGGACCAAAATGCTTGAATTTTTGATATTAGGTTCAGAATAATGAAATCTTCCGGAGGATTTTGAATCTTGGATCGATAACATAGGTATTTCGCCTGAAATTCTCAAAATATGGATTTTTCAAAATGGCCGATTTTGACTCCAAAAAATGAGGCAGGTCAAAATACCTTAAAAAAAAGAAATATAAATACTATATTTTCACCAAATCAGAATAAAAAAAAACCAAAAACTCTGACATATTCTAAATTTTTCAATGTGTCAAAAACACCTTTGTCAATGCTACAGATTCGAGCTCGCGCAACTAGACTTATGCGAAAGACGGACGATGTAACGAACGAAGTCTTTCTTCCTTTCGGCTCACTCAATCACTAGCATAACGCAGCATACCGACCTCCTAGTTTATTATTTGACTGAAGGTAAAAATCAAAATTGTTTAGGATCAAAAGTAATCATGAAGCAAAACGTCTCTTCAAATAATCTACTCAATGGCTGATTACAGTTAAGAAACGTCAGTCTGTTATCTGTTTACATTGTTGAATATAATCCGCATTATCCGTTAAATCCACTTCCACTTTCACTTCAATAGCGAGAAACAAGAGAATCACACAATACCAATGATGTATAGTAACTCATCTTCCTCCCGCTTATTAGAAAAATGTGGTAAGATGACATCTACAGGTATTAAGTACATGTATATTTCAAAAATATCGAAGACATTTTAAGTTTATAGGAACTCTAACATCGAAGAAGAGCACCAATTTTAAAAGTTCAAAATAAATTAATAATATCACAATATACTTTCGTAGAATGTAGTAGAAACAGTTAACTGCTTTGCGCGGGGATTAAACTTTCTCCGACCTGTCCTTGGTACATCCTTTTCCTTTTGAAGAAACCAATTTTATTGAGGATGACCAACAGGAGAATTAACAATAATACACCAACAGCCACTGCAACTAATATCACCCAGAAGCTCACTCCCGCCTCTGGTGGCACTATCTTCGGATAAGCTACCGTTGTAAGCTGAAAAATAGAAATTAATTATTATTGTAACTTCACGAAAATCTCAATTCCCATTATTTCATGGATCGGAATGAATAGTTCGAAGCTATTATCAAGTCTGTGATTAGTGAATTCTTAATTTCATATCTTGTCAAATCAGGTGTAAATGAAATCTAGTGCAATGATCGTGATGAATGTTGTGTTGGCCTAACTAAGTTGAATCCTTCTAACAGGTTCGAAGATCATTTTTATCATGCTCTTAATAATAACTCTGATAAGTCCGCCGTAGCAAACCACGTCTTACAAACTGGTCATACAATTACAGAACCGTGTCTTTCTGTCTTAAAATACAGCGACAAACCTTTCTTAGGGACTTTGGAGGCTGTAGAAATGTATAAACGTAGTCAACATTTATCAAATTATGATTGATCTCTTATTCAAAACAATCCTTTATTATTACAACTACCTACTTCGGTAAGCCCCAGGTTAACTCCAGGAACATATCATAAGTAATCATTCGTTCACTACCTGGAATTTCGATGTTTATTTTCACCGTTAAAGTAACATTGAAAAACCTTGACTTCCGGATGGATTCCGCGTCACAATAGCACGACTCGTTGCACTCGATTCGCGAACGAATTGAGTAAGCGAAATGCGAGATCAATTCCATCAATAGAACCCTCTTCCAAATACCCTGTCACCGTCCGATTGGTTGGTTCTCGAATCACTTATGATCAAGTCGATCAAATTCGTACCCTCAATTCCAAAAAATTCAAAAAATTCAATAAGCTTCTTGCTTCCAAACGCCCTCGGCACCAACCTTCCAGATCAACCTCTTTTGTAAATACTGTGATTAATTTATCTTCACACACCCTTTCCTAAGCCGAACAATCAGTTCTATCTAAAGGTCCTAATTTCGTTTTCTTTCCTAACAATTTTCCTACTACATCCATTATTTCTGCTGTATAAGCATCCCTACATAGGGTTCCCCATCTCGCAGCAGATGAAATTAGTTTCGAAACTGCTTCTTCGTCATTCCAACCTTCCCAAATCAGATTACCCTAAGCCTTTTATCCAAGCTCCTTGAACATCTCCAAACTAATTCCTATAAACTCCTACCAAAAGATCCCACCCCCTCTATAGATAGAACGTTCAATTTCATAATGATCCGCTATTCTTCTCTTCCTGATCCAGATGAGAAATTTCGTAACCCCCATTGTTCAAGAAGCCCCCGATTATATGGTTTGCCTAAGATTTGTAAACCCTCAGTTCCCCTGAGACTAATTGTCAGCACTATCGGATGACCTACTCATAAACTCTCTCAATATCTGTCATCTAAGCTAAAACTTCTTGTAGGTAGTTTTATCCTAAATTTCTTTCATTTTCGAAACTCCAAATGCTAAAAGTTGACCCAGGCGATTTACCCGTCAGCTTCGACGTGGAATCATTCTTTACCAATCTTCCCATTCCAGACACCCTTTCCATAATTCCTCAACTGCCAAAAACATTTCAATGAACTTACTACCGTTAAATGATTCTTGTCTATCTTCCACATATTGTCTGTACGATGGCAAGTTCTACGAGCAGTCCTCGGGAGCTGCCATGGGTTCCCCACTTTTTCCGGTCATAGCTAATTTCTTCATGGAAACTTTTGAGCGAGATGCTATTGACTCATCTGTTTTCAAGCCGAAATGTTGGTTTAGATATGTTATTTGGCAATATGATAGTGAAACTCTTTTTCCCTCCCTCAATCATTTGAATTCATTACATCCCAATATCCTATTCACAATGGGAGTTGATTCGAAAGCTTCACTTTCGTTCCTGGATGTATTAGTTAGTAGACAGACTGACGGTACTTTGGGACATTATTGGTATCGAAAACCCACTCACACCCATAGATACCTCAATAGCCTTTCCCACCATCACCCCACCCAAAAAAAATCTGTCATAAACTTTATGGTTCACAGAGCTGTCTACTTATCTCAACCTCAATCCTTAAAATCAGAATTAAAATATCTTTCATCTGTTTTATTATCAATTTCTCCCATTATACCATTCAAAAAGCCATAAAGAAATACACTCCGCCTAAAAATTCGAATCAACTGCTTCATCCACTGCCCATCTTCCATATATTGGAAATATAACATCGAATTTTCAAAATCATTAAAAAACATAATATTTCTACTCGGTTTTCCACACTTCCAAAACTATCTACGTTTTACATACTTATCAGAGATTCCCTTCCTACGCTTCTCTTAGAATGTGTTTATGGCATTCCCTGTTCTTGCGGTAAAGTCCATATTGGTGAAACAGGTCGTACAGTAGCTACTTGTGTGAAAGAACATGAGCGTTGTACAAGTGACACCAGTAGATCTGCACTCGCGGAACACAAATTTGATACTAATCATCAAATACTTTTCGAAAATACTAAAATCCTAGCCCAAGCCCTTTACTTCCAGCGAAAAATCCTTAAAGCGATAATAATCCGAATCGAAATGTTGGGAAGGTAATATGCGGAATCCGCGGAATCCATCCGTAAGCCAATATTCTTCAAGATGAGCTATCCTCGGAAGTCTATTATTCAAGTTGAAGTAACATTTCCATTCATTAGCATTATCATAATGGCCACATTTAAATCTTTCTGGCTGCATTGCAGTTGGAAATTGCTTTGGGTAAGTTACAATTCAAGTGGGTGAAGGGTATTAGTATAAACTAAATTACATTATGGAGAAAAATTGAAGCGGAATCACGATGTTAGGGTGAAATAGATGAAGCTCCCACATAACTATACACATCGTTATCCCAGATCTCATGGACGGTACTTTCTGACTGTTTCAAAACTTTCTCCTCACTAAAACTTGATCGAACTATAAATACTAGTCCAATCAGGATTGTGAAAAACATCTAAAATTTGAGATTCCAAACCGAATTGACAATTTTTTTGCATCATCTTTGTTTGACTTCTAGACCATTTGTGAACATCGAAATTTTACCGACATTGATTTTTTTTTGATAATACTCAGCGACCACAAAAACATATAATTTGACAGTTAGACGAGCACCGCATAGGAATATGAAGAAAACACGACGCAATTTTCCGCCAGTTCCACAGAATTTTCATTATTTAATGGTAACCTTTGTCGCTATAATCATCACTGTACCTTATCATATCAATATCATTCTATTCACAGAGAAAATTTCATTTCTTGATAAAATTTGGTTAAATTACCCGGATTTTCCAGTAAAGAGGACAGATTTTCCATTTTCCGACTCCAGATTCGGATTCAGGAGACCTAAAAACCCCTAGATACCACAGAAATATTGACTTAAAATATCCCGAGATGTTACATTTGTTATATACGTTGTTGGATGAAAATAGTTTTTCCTTGATTATTAATGGCAAAAATCATTTCCGGAAAAATGCTGTTGTTCAAAAATGGTCTAGAAGCCGAACCAAAACGATGCAAAATAAATTTTTCAATTAGGTTTGGAATCTCAAATTTTAGATAATACCCCCGATTTCTTACAGTTTCGACTGAACTATACATTATTTATAGAAAAAAGATTGATTCATCCTCATTATTCTATTGGACTATAATAATTGTATGGCATAGGTACCCCAAATCTCATGATTATCATTCAGCAAATGAAATCGATATTTTTAAATGAATGATATAATACTTACAATTTCGTGTGTTATAACATCTCCTGCAAGGTGAATGGCATTATCGTTAACTTCGACATCCGCTCTGGACCGGATGTCGACCCATTCCACGTTGGTATAATCTTCTGCCAAAGTGGAATTCCAAAAGCGGGAATAAATATCTATAGTTTTCTGATCATCCTTCGCTAACTTCTTAAAATGGCATATGATATAAGCACAACGCGCGGTACCTGAACTGCAATCCTGTGAATCATGAAAAGATAATTTTACAATAATAATCAACCTTTTAGTCTGGTAAAATCGGCATTTCACATCGTAATTTTGCTGCTATTGACCGATTTGGACGTTCTTGGTCTCAAAATATTCGAGAAGGCACCCAGAACCAGGAGACCCCATTTGAACCTGCGCTTTCCTATCTCTATTTGTTAATTAACTATTAAACCTCTAATTAATTGTTGATTCGGACCGATAATTAACTGACGTATTTGACAAAAAATATGGAAGGAAATTGGCCGCAAATCTTCACTCGAAGGTTTTCTAAGTCGCTGATCACGAATCCGTAGCCAGAATCAGAAAATTCTACATATCTGGTTGGAAAACTCGGCGTTTTCTTGTAAACTTTCTACAAAAATCTGCAAATGTTGCATCACGAGAGTAAAAAAATTCACTCGAGGGTTTTCGAGGTCGCTTAACAAGATTTTGTTGTCAGAATCAGAAAATTCTACATCTTTGGCTGGAAAACTAGAAATTTACATGGAAATTTTCAACAAAAATCTGCAAATGTTGCAACACGAGCGTGAAAAAATTCACTCGGGGATTTTCGAGGTCGCTGATCACGATTCCGTTGTCAGAATTGGGAAATTTTTTTTTATTGACCGGAAAACTCGACATTTACATAGAAAATCTCAAATCATTTCTCGTATATTAACAACTGAGAGTAGAATTCTTTTCGTAAAATTTAAATATTAACATAGCTAAATTATGAAATCTAAAGAAAGAAAAGCGCAAAGCAAAAAAGAAAAGTTGGCGTTTTTTCTTTCTAAATGGGAAAGAAATCAATTTTAGATAAATTTTTGGAAAATTAAGAAGATGAATTTTGTATGAAATTTTCTTTCCATTGAGAAAGAGTAGACTATTAGCGAAGGGTTTCAATTAATATACAATGTTCTATTCTTAGCCAATGAGAAAAATGTATGTGGCACTGAACTAAAAGTATTTTTGTGAAATTATTTTCCAGCAAACTGTGATTGCAAATCTCCAAAGTTCGAAGAAGTCTTAGAAGTAATGTGACTCTTAGGTAACATGAAAGCAATTCTGATCTTAAATTAGAGATACAATACTAGAAATATTTTGTACGTTCTACCCTCGACCTCGAAAACCCCCGAGTGATTTTTTTACTCTAGTGATGCACCGTTTGCAGATATTGGTTGTAATTTTCCATGAAAATGTTGAGTTTCCCCGAATTTTCGGATTCTGGATTTATTAATTACGTATTGAATTTTATACTCGTGATTGATGAATTTAGCACTCCCCACTGTACCCTTCAATTAACCTGTAAAACAGAATTGAACAAAAACATAAATTCCCTAGTTATGATCATTATGCACGATTTAAATGGAAAAATAAAAACAACGTGGTTTACTAGAGAAGTTATCATCACTTTAATTCAGTTGCACCAACAAGTTATAGAAAAAGTGTTATAAACAGCTTCACAGATCGCACTGTTAAATTGTCACACCCAGAAAACCATCCCAAAAATTTTAAAATAGTTTGTAATACACTGGAAATGGCTACTCAAAAACATTTTTCAAACCCATCATTAAAGAAAGAATAAGCAAAATCTATGATGTTACCTCATATTTAAATGATATAAACGGTAATATTCATAACATTACCGTACATTCCGGAGACCTCAGAGGAAATTAAGAAATGTTGAAAAAAGTATGATATAAATATTGCGCATGAGCCTACTCACTGTGTTGATGAATATTTTTCAAATCTAAAACCTTCAATACCTAAAGATAAACAAACTGAATTGTTTACATTGCGATGCGACTTATAGGATTTTCTAATCAATAGTATGGTCATGAGTGTAGTTCTAAGAACGAAAACTTACAAAATTCGACCACCCTTGCTAAACATTGTTTTGATTATAACCATCAATTCGATTAAAAAAAAGTTGATATTTCAAATAAAGAAACCAATTACTACAAAAGATTTATCCTGGAGATGATTCACATAAAACGTGACTCTAAGTCTGTAAATCACAGAACGGACATTCAACCATTAATTCAAATTTAAACACATCTGATTGATTGAAATCATTGCAAATTTCTTGATACGTCTTCACAATGTTAAGAGTATATTCTAGGAAGAATGCTGAAATAATCAATAATTCTAGTCAGGTCTGACAACCTTTTCCTATTACCTCATAAATCTTTAACATCTTGTTCGAAAGTGGATATTTTAGCGTATTAGAGTTTGGTTTGTCAGTCTCATTCTCACATTGCATGAGATGACTAGAGATAGATTCCTATGCTGTGGCTTCTTGGTACATATTCATATACTTGAAACATTAATGTGTTACAATTTCGATTATTCGTGCTTCTGTTCGTTTCGGCGAAGTGGTCATTTTTATTTAAAATTAATCCAATAAGGACGGTTTTTGATGATGACGATCGTGACACCGAAACGTACGTAAAGACGAAAATAATGAGCATATGTGTTAGTGTGACTTATTTTCTTATAATTCATATATAATTCATACCTGAGTCAAGAATTGAATAGATATTTGATTCTACACTATCATACATATATTTATCAGCTTTAAGAAGAAACTTTTGTCGACTTCTGCATCCGAAAACGTAACAGATATGATTTTTTGAAATTACACAACCGTTGTCATCATTCACAAATTGTGTAATGTTCGAATATGTAATCATGTGAAACTGCAGACTTCTACAAATCAACAAGGCTTTATGTCAGGTCAATCAACTCTTATGAAGTTAGTATGAGTCACTCAATATTATTTTTTTGGGAGTTATTGACGAGGGTTATATTTTGCTAAAGCATGTACGCATTAGATCACGAAACTATTATTTCTGTGTATTTATTTTATTTTTATCATTGTTATTATTTCGTTGGAAGGGCAGAGGTGCCAAGAAAATGTACCTAATACTTAACCTGAATTAGTATTGGGAGGAGTTGAAGCCAAGCAAAATTATAACTGAAGAATGTGAACAAAATGATGTAATGTATTTCAGATAAGATATAAGATTAGTCATGATTACACTCAGATAGAACTAACAATAAAAACTGCGCACTATAATGAGAGGAACACAAGTATTACACAATAAGCGACGGGGACAATGCGGCACTAAACGAACCATAACGATTTAAACAGTTGACTGATGTAGCCAAAGGGTAGAAAGATTATGCGGGACAGACAGTTTTAGCGGGATGTGGATTTAAAGTTTTCCCGTTTTCTTCAAACTGTGACCACGATGTCGGTTGTCAGAATTTAAGGTAAATAGATGTTTTGAGTCAACCTAAAATGTGTCCAGTTGAATTCAATATGTTTGTATTAGATCTCTACAATTTGTTCTATCGCCTATGGAAGGTAATGCCAATTTCAATCGTCGCGCTCCGTATGGAAGGGAGTGTATACCAGTGAAAGGCTTCTACTAACTACTCCTTCGACTCGTTGGATATCTTTGATCACATAAGAATACTATATCATAACGGCGTATTTGACAAAGGGCCGAATATATGTGTTGTACAGTTTGGGGAACAAATCTTCAGATGCACTTTGGAAATATTTTCTGATTGTGTAAGAGACGTAGAGACGTAGTTAGCTCTGCGAACAATCATGCTGATGTGCTCGGACTCACCCAATCTGTAGTTAATGGTAACACCAAGTCGATTTGGGTTTCAACAGGAGCAATGTGTTGCCCTCCCTTCAAGTGTAGGCTGTTTTGAAATTGTTATGAAGAAGCATTCATCTAAGTTTAGGAGGATATCCCATCCAGAACACCATTTATTCACTGACAATAGTGTATTATTCAAGTGGTAAAAATCAATATATTGCATTCATATGATATGAATCTTATTCATTACTCACTGAAACGTGTATACCTCAAGGCTCAGTACTCACCAAAGGGACACATGTTCGATATTTACAAAATGTGGCGTTTCACGGCTGATAAACCCATTGGAGTGCGAATAACATTCAACCAAGCGTATAACGTATTGTGATGAGGGTTCCAAAATTCAAAACAAAATCGTTTTCAGAAAATTAAAATTCCATGTAAAATTAAAATATCTCAAAGCAAAGTAACAAGAACATTATAGGGGTTGTTAGATGTCTTATGTTTAGTATTATTAGCAAATGTTAGCGTGAGAGAAAGTAAATGAATTTCTAAAATAAACACAAATTAGTTCACACCCACTTTAAGTAGGGTGATATGATACCACAGCTGACATGGTCATGAGGGTTTCAATAAGTTTACAAAAGTTTATAGTTCTGAGGGAAATCATAAACCTGTCAAGATGAATAACCAATATAGGGAGGAAAACGAAAGCAAGCTATATGATAAATGTTAACGTTAACCATCTTTTTTCCAGACCCATTATTGATCTGAATGCGGAAGTTTCACAGGTCTTTCTCTCATAAGTTACATAATTGATCAAAATGTATTACACGTAAATCGAGAAGTAGCGTACATTCAAATCAGTTCGTAATATTTAGAAAAGGACAGATAGATTACAAAATCCCCACCGGAAACATTCCAAACTAGAGACCTCAAGATAGGAATCTTACTGCTTATTGGTTGAACAATGCAGGGATCCTTTTCCTAATTGTAGATTGGTTCTTGAGAAAGAGGATGCATTACAAATACCAGGGGCAATGCCTTGAGTTATATTTTCTAGCTTGAATTGTTCTCTTGGGAAATCACGTGACACTTAGTCAATTTCAATTAATTTTGCTTAATAGTTTCTTCAGAGTGTTTTTGGTAAGAAGTTTGTAGTTCCTGAGAAGAAGGTAATAGAGAGATTGTGATTGACACGGATGATTCATATGTTCTGGTAGAGTAAGTTATCCCATCAAAAATAACTTACTGAAACAACGTAGGAAGTTATACAATCGAGATAAATTACTAAAACCCAGGAACCTTAATATTGGGAATCAACAAAATTATGGTACAAACCGAAACCACATGGGAAGTTATCCCATCGAGATAAATAACTAACGACATAAAAACCATAAAATTGAGCATCAACCATATTATGGCAAAAAACACAAGGAACTTGAGGCACAAATTTAGACTAATAGCGCTATACATGAACAAACGCAACACAAACTAACAAACGCTAACATCAACGTAAACAGAAAGTGATACAGAATCAAGCAAGACAATAGAAACGCAGTCCATATCCTCAAGTAATGCGATAAGCAGTTCCGGGGTATGGATGAAGATAGGAGAGGTTTTAGCAGGTATTCTGTAAAATAGAGTGAGTCCTGTACTACCAGTAGTGATAGATTAAAGCTCCTGGTGTGCATAAAGCATTTCCTCTTAACAGAAACAACAAAAGGTCCATCTCCGTTGAGGAATCAATTTGAAAATTTTAGTTTGACTCCTGTCTTTTAGTTAATTTAGATTATCTAAGTTTGTTTATTTGAGTTTAGATTTTGATTTTATTTTTTATTCTTATTAGTAATAAATTATGAAATTTTCAATTATCATAGACATTCATTTTCAAATTTTTGTAATTCCAAGGGTTCAATGTCATAATAATTTTTATAACTAAAATATTCACCAATGTTTTAGTATTCTGCCCGGGACCCTTCTTGAGACTTTCAGGAACCGCGAGTAATTCTTCTATCTCTCTCTTCCTTCTAGCTTTGGGTTTCTCAGTGTATGTGGTGGTCGTTGTTACATTCTCTGCTTCATCTGTTAATACCCCTGATGAATTCAATCGTAGAGGATTGACAGCTTCAGGAGGATCTACGTAGCAAACACCTGGGGAATAACATTAAATTACATACTATAATTCTAGGTTCTGATTGTGATATCCCGAAGAGATTCATCCTAAATTACATAATTCACAATACTCTATTTTCTTATGTCATAACTCATAATGTTTCGTTATTTGTATTATATAGCATAAAAAATGATGAGTCGACAAGGTTCCGACCGTAAGTGCATGACACATTAGTGTCAATGCCGCCACGTGGGTCAACCTTCGCAGAACTATTAGGAGAGGAGCAAGGTTTCTCCCTTAAGAATAGATATTTAGGTCGAATAAGATGATTAAGTTAATCAAGTTCACTAAGTGAAGTACTAAAACCATACAACACATTTCGTACCCAGTGTTGTGATTCCAACAATCAATGTCCAAGTTCCCAACTGAACTTCTACCATAACCCAGTACCGAACCTGTTAACTGATAAGACATGACGTTCCTTGTAAGCCAAAGAAGGAACCTTTGTTCAGATATTATAGGGATACACAGCCAGCCCTTTCATGGGTTATTATATGGCGATCCTGGCAGGATAGCCAACCAAAGATATTAAAATGACTGCCTTCTTTTGTCAATGATTCAACTTTAAAGTATCCCCCTCAATCAGTATATTGAAAAAATTTGTTCAAGTCTCAAAGACCTCAAATTTTAGTCAAGAATACTGTCTTTTGTAGAATTTTGTTTACCAAGATGGAGTCAGTGGCAGCGATAGAAGTCATGCCTCTTTTCAGCTCATATGGCACCACGTCTTGGTTTCTAGGTAGCGTTCGATAGGTGACTCCGGTTTGCTAAAATTTTCATTTAATATGGATACGACGTTCGAAATTTACAGGTTTGTGAATACTCGACGCAATTCGCTTTGCTTTGCGCACTGTGCGGTGCACCAACTATCAGGCCTATTATAGAGAGAAATAGTGTCTATAAACTCGGCTATTATTACACGTACCGGAGCTCCCTCTACAATTCATGGGCTGCGGTTGAGAGACCTAGGTTTTCCAAATAGCTGGACTTTGTCAGCTTTGTGTGCCAATACCGCATTCTTTTGTTGATGCTGAGCGATTCATTTCAATGGATACGTAACTCACCATATAGTATATCCACTTCCGAAATAGAGTTTGAACAGAATACTCACATCGCAGTGTGAATATACAAGTCTGTTTGAAATATTGAAAAATCCAATGGAAAAGGAATATTCTCAAATCTGTTCAAACCACGTTGACGGTTTTTACATAGCCGAATCGAGCTCGCGCCACTAAACAGACTACGGTGCAAGCTCTATGGTTGGTCAGGAATATACCTAGACAACGATCCTTTCGGCACATTGACTCACTCCGTCTTAACTATTTGGGCATCTGCAGTGTATTGACCGTCCTCTTAATTAGCATGTTTTCACTAAAGGAAAACCTATAAAAATCATTTTCATTTTGTCATGTGTCACTTCTTCTATGTAAAATGCGAAACCAAGACAATATGACATGAGACATGCCAATTGGAAATAAGCTATGATGACAGGTGTCATGACAGAACCACTATAAATATATAAATTGTCATGATTCATCAATGAAATCATAACATCCGAAAATCCCCTAAGATGAATGGTTTTTACATCAAATTCTAAATTTGTGACTCGAAAAACGTCTGCAGTAGGTATAACAAATATGGTGAGAACTATTCTTACATCTAAAGTTGAATCATCGCTCAATAAAAAGGCCGTTGTTTTTTATATCTTTCGAGGGTCCTCTCAAAGAACTCCAGGGGAAGAGATTCGGGCTGTACGGAGGGTGTTAAGGATAGTGCAGTGCAAATCTTCTTTTTTTCTGGAGGTTACGGGTTACAGAATGCGACCTTGAAGTAACTTATTTGGCACTCGTTTTTTGATATTCCAAGTCATTTGTTGTGATGAATTGCATCATGCTCCCATAATTCTGCAATCCTAAACATGTTCAGACCACTATTTGTCTTGGGTCTTGGAAAGCGTTGGCTCTCCCTGTTGACTCCCAATTTTTATCATGCCCAAACATTTTCTTTGACGACAAATTTAATGACATTCGTTGCGCAATTGAGACTGGGGCTTTCTACTCTTTCATCGATCACAAGAGTGAACGAAGTTATTGAAAGAGCATACAATAAGAGATGTCAGAACAAAAAAGTTTCGGAGTATTATATACAGAATATAGGTTACTAGTCCCTTTCTCGTAGGAGTAGTTAGCGACGTCGGCTTCGCCGCCTCTAAGCAGATATATTGTAAACGATTAAAAACAGATAATGAGGTGAGAAGACGTCGAATTATGATCTACTTCTTGACATTATAAATTTTGCAACTTCTTGTGTCGTACTGTTTGTATTATTATAATACTTTTTTATTAGTTCAAATCTCTTTTCAATCCAGAATGTTTTTCTGTTCTAAATAGAACCATGAAGATATCACTGGAGAGGCTGTTAAAGTAACTGCCAACGATATTAATGGCGTTCAATGTTTCATATGATTTGTTTTGTTTCCGTTAAGCCACATTATCAAAATTATTTGTAATCACAACGGAACAGCTTCTATAATCAACTATATTAATAAATGATAATTACCATCTTTCACTGATGGCGTACTTTCCAAATATAAGAGCCATTTTCCCTGACGTCTATTTGAATGTACTTGATACGGCCAAGAAATATTGATCTTTACATTTTGAAGAGTCCAAACACCGACGTTTGAAATTTCATATCGGTGTTTGACTCTTGTTCCGATATCTTCAAAATTCTTCATTGCTGATGCACCTTTAATATCCGCACCATAGAATACGTGTGTTGTAAATCGTTTCCTGCAAAATTCAAAATACGCTTGAGTACTCCTTATTTACTACACGGTGAATGCAAATTTACGTTATCTCATTTGTCATTGCTGTATTGATTTGATCTGATCCCATTTTCATGAAAAAGGAGTTAGGCACATCAAAATGACGAGTTGTGAACACCAAATACTCAGTTTGGTCCATCTTTACCTTGATATTCACACAAAAGCCTATGAAAATCCGATTTATATTATGCTAACTCCGTTTTTTATAACCTCTCAATATCTGATCATTTCATAACCAAATTCATTATTATAATAAAAAGTTTTATCTAATTTCTGCAGTGAATTTTACATTTTAACTATCGTTTGTCCTTAGTAGAATAAAGTAATTTATATTTATCTCCTTGAGAAGTACTCATTGTTTTGTTGAATTGGAGGTTGGAAAGGAGTGTTGATATTAAACTATAATTATAAATAACAAATAATCACTCTTATATATTAAAAATCCTTTTGAAGTACTGAGGACCTTTTAGCTACTAAATAGCCATCATCAGAGCTTACTTGGTAGCTGAAAGGTCCACAGTACTTCAATTATTGTATGCTAAGCTGATAAGGGTTATTATTTTTTATTCATAGTATTGTAACGAAGCTTAAAATTTGATATATCATTTATTTTGGATCAGGCAGAAAATACGAGTATTACACGTAAACTCCGGTTAAACAGTTCATTATTTCAGCAGAAATGCGTGAACGCTGAATGTGCATTACGTGGTAGTCACTTTTCTAAATCTCCGTAATTCCGAATAATTATAATTATTTATATAAGTGAATCGAACGTAGCGCTTCCATACCCGGTTCAAAATTTGCATTCATTCCGATTAACTAATGTTGCATATCATGGATTTAGTAAATAAACGCATCAAAGTTTGAACAATCTTATGCGTAAAACCATATAACATTCCTTTCTCTCGCCGCGGAGGAATTGGTGAAGCATCATTCGCGCGAATTTCACATATAAGAGTAGCGTCATCATCAAGCATTCTTCGGTACATAAAGAGAAAGGTCACGGCACAAAATAGGAATTTGGTGGTACGGACTTGACCAGAACCTGGGAAAAGATATAAAAGACAGCGGCAGACTGATCAAGACAGATTTTTATGAAGTTAGTTAAAAATTAAAGAGATGAGAATTTTCTTAGTTGGAGTGATATATTTTGTTTTGATAATATTACCGTTATAAAGAATTGATAGTTATATTGATAATTAAAAGTGCCGAATTTGTAACTCCGTTCCGTGCTTCAATGAATTTACATAAGGCGAATGATAGCTTAATATTTTTCGACATTACGATATATTGAATTACGTAGTTTGTGGCTGGTAAGGGTTGCATGATATCCGATATCCTGTTGTGTTCAGTAAATCTGTTAAATTGTACATTTGAGTTTATCCCGTCATAAGTCTGTGTGTGTCATGTCAGAAATACTATGTAGGTCAAACTAGAATGAACATTTTAACTCTTTCTAGAGAACATATAAAGAAGAATAATAGTGAAAAATCAGATCAGCAGAACATATTTTGAATACACCATTTCTCAAGAAAGCTTATCACTTTTAAAACACAGTACGGACAAATATCTAGGTAACTTAGAAGGAATGGAAATGTGTATATAATTTTCAAGAAAAAAGTACAAGCAATTCTGAACTCTTTCTACTGGAGTCACCTTAGTTCAGTCAGACCATCCTCATATTCAGGAAGATACTTACCCGTCGATTTGAAAACGTCCTATCTTATCTAGAATGGCCACGAACGAATTTGATGTTTGATTTGACAGTTCCTTAGAAGTTGAATTGACGAGAATTTTGAAGTTTATATTAGGATTTGCATTTTTAAGTATTTCAAATCGCAATTTCAAGTTCAAAAATTTTGAGGATGGGAATGGATTTCCCAAGCTACAAATCACAGTTGAATTTTTCAAGATGCAGTCAGTAGAATCCTGGAAGAAAAAATCAAATTCATATCAATATTTATGCAAGGCCATATAGATAGATACTTCAGTAAGCATTTCCAGCACTATGCAATTTTCGGAACTATATCAAATTTTTGATTTTGGGGCGAAAAAAGCTGACTTATTTGAAACGTATACAAAATTTTGAAAACAACCTTCATTATGAAAACCTATGATGTCAAAACAAGAATGATATTAGCGTTAATCGAAGACTCACAAATTTGATGAATGCACCAAATAAATTCAATTCTACTTACATAAGCCCCAGCTACCAAGGAAATGAAACTTATTGATTCTGTGTAAGTCACGAATAGTTTCGCTTCGTAAGCAGGATCTTTTTTGTTCGTGATATTAACTTCAATTTGCAACTCTTGATTTTCTCCCAGCTTCAATGAGTATGATCCATCTGATCTGGGCTCTGGAAATAATCATTCATTTAAACTTACCTATTTGAAAACATGTCTTTTTTTTGATCACACGAGAAGAAAACTTATCACGACGGACATCGTATAAGCCTGCGGTGGAAAGTCATAAGAGGGAACCAAGTTTTGCGACCGAGGGAATCAAGTTCCCATGTGGAATAAAATTTATTAGGTATTTTATTACTTATTAAGAAGTCACGTGGGATAGAAGTATTTTTTTGAGATAAAAGACTCGACAGAACATGAGAAGTTGAGGAGACGTGATATAATCCAAATGTAGGAGGAGAAATTTTTTTTTTCTGCCATTTAAGATCTGAGGGTCGATTTATATACATATTGAGGAGCCAAAAAAGATCGAGAAAAAATTGGTACTGAGATAATTCAAAAAAATGATTCACCTAATTTGTAAACACTTATTAGTCTTGATTATTTGAGATATATAGCATTTCGCAAGAGTCAAAATTAATTAAAAAATTACAGCCAAATCAGCGTGTAATCTAGCAGCTCTTCCACCAACCGACGATGCTGCTCAACAGCATATTTTCTGAGTCTATTAACAGTTGCACATTTGGTTGGGTAATACTGAGATTGACCCATTAAAATGGGGGTGGAAACGCACACTTAATAGCTTATTTCCTATTTTAACTACCAAAGAGGTCATTCCACTGTCATTACTAAAAATAATTCCCTGTAAATGTAAAAAAACATGTAGTGGTAGATGCTCGTGTAAAAAATTAGTTTTAAAATGCATTGTCTTATTTGGTACTTGTGCAGGAAAAACTTGTTCAAATGTAGAAGAGCCACAAGTAACTTTGTTAGATGAAACTGTTGATCTTGAGGAAGAAACAGATATAATTGTAACTAATATTGACTCAGAAATGGATGTTAATTACTACCATATAGAAGATATTGAAATAATCAAAGGTTCTGATGATGATGTTATTTCGAGTTCAAAAGAAACAGACGATTCCGATAGTTCTGATGCTTAATAAATATAAGTTGGCTGAAATAATACAATTTTTTCAATATTCACTTTATGTATAAGTATGTAATAGTATATATAAGTATAACTGTTGTCTTAATAATACAAAAAATTAAAAAGTTATATATATATATATATATATTTAAAAAAAAAGTTAAAAAAAATTATTGATCCAAATCCTATCCTTGTGACCATTATTATTATACATAATATTATTGTTATTATTATCATTATTATTATTATTATTATTATTATTATCTTATATGCAACATTTATCATATAGTAAAGTAATAGAAACGAACGCGGCGAGAAAGAAATTAGAACGCCGCGCGTTGTATATATGATCTCTTAGTACATGCGCGAACTTGCGCGAGTAAAATTTGAGTTTTAAAGTAGAACAAAACCATCTAAAATGAAGTCTCATAACTCGAGATTTCAACCTTCGACTCAAAAAAGTGTCTTCTTTAAAATGTACCAGGGTTCTTATGAATAACTGCTATAGCTTCCGAGAAAATCGAGTTATAAAATGGTCAAAAAAATTAAAATGGCCAAAACCTTGTCATAAACTGGTTACAAGTGACTAATCGATATGATCGAAAGTAGGTCTTTTTATTACAAACAATTTGAGCTCAAGTACGATCCTCTAGGCCCTGTACTTGCAAAGATATTCAAAATTTTGTAGTTGCCACCTGACTTCACTTTTAGCGAAAACAATCAATTTGTTTTTTCCAACAAAAAACAATGAATCAAGCCCAGTTATGGGCAACTTTTCTCATAGGTTTCATTATTATATCATATAATGCGGGTGAGAAAAAAAACACACTTCGCGCATGCGCAATTGATGTAGGGTTATTCATTTTGATAATACCTACAACTTTTATTCTAAACTTTTTTTGATCCGACGTCATCTATAAGACGAAAAACTGATTTTCAAAACAGTTCTTGATAACTGAGGGGGAGGGGGGAACCCAGCGCCCCCTCAAAGTGTGTGGATCTTTTTTGGCTCCTCAATATCTATATAAATCAACCCTCAGATCTTAAATGGCGGAAAAACAATATTTTTCTCCTCCTACAACTGAACTAATATGTTCAAAAAAATTCAAACCTACAAAAACACACCACAATCCATAAAATAAAATAATATAACTTTGTTTTTGTATCGCTCATATTATAGAGCACTAACAATGTTACTGTAGTTCCGATAACAAGCGTGTCATCTTCAGAACGATACAAAATAATCTTCTCAAGTTCTAGAGATGATAGGTTAGTTGTCGAAACTATAGTCACAATAATAGGGTTCTATAATATAAGTGATATAAAAACAAAGTAATATTGTTTTATTCTATAGTTCAAAGTGCAATAGTAAAATATGCTGAATATCCATGGCGTAAGAATTGTTGTTTATCAAGATTTTGCAGAGTAAAATATTGCAATCACTCACAAAAATATCAGCCGTTCAGTAAAGGCAATTCAGGAGAATATCACCCTTTTATTTATGGTAAGAATGACTTTATTCAATGGTTTAATTCTGATCGTCTCACCATTCGATTTTGATATTTATTTTAACGATGAACTGTTCATAATACCAGCAAGTGTTAGTTTGGCAACGAGTTTTTGAGCCCACTAACATTATAATTGGTAGATTCGATGGTACATTGAAGAATGCATCCTTATTGAACCACATACTAGTACATTAGTTCCTCCAATGGGAGTAGATCATAAGAAAATTCACAAGAGCATGGTTTGTTATAAATACATTCCGATTAAAGGGGAGGAAAAATATCGCTATCGGTCTGCGTATTCAGAACAATATGGGGAATGTAGGAGACCCAGTGACAAGAGCTTATATGCTTTCGAATGAATATTCACTGTACAACTCATCTCATCACTATAGACCCCAAGAATATGGTTTGCTATAAACCCTTTCTAGATGAGGAGGATGAAGAAGATAGTTATCGGTCTGCCAATTCTGAAAATATGAGGTGTAGAGAAATAGATGACAAGAGCTTATATTCGTTCACATGGATACATAGATGATATTGTCCAACCCGTTCCATCAATATAGACAGCAAGAACATGGTTTGCTTATAAACTCATTCTGATTGAAGAGGGGGAAAGATATCGTTATCAGTCTACGTATTCAGAACAATATAGGGGATGTAGGAAACCCAGTGACAAGAGCTCATATTCTTCCATATGAATATCCATTGTACAACTCATTTCATCAGTATAGACCGCAAGAAAATGGTTTGCCATAAACCCTTTCTAGATGAGGAGGATGAAGAAGAAGTTATCGGTCTGCCAATTCAGAACAATATGAGGAGTGTAGAAAACCAAATGACAAGAGTTTATATTCTTTCACATGGACACATAGATAATATTGTCCAACCCGTTTCATCAATATAGACTGCAAGAACATGGTTTGCTTATTGATTCTGATTGAAGAGGAGGAAAGTTATCGTTATCGGTCTACGTATTCAGAACAATATGGGGATTGTAGAAAACTCAGTGACAAGAGCTTATATGCTTTCATATGAATATTCATTGTACAACTCGTTTTATCAGTACAGACCACAAGGACATGGTTCGCTATGAACCCATTCTAAATGAAGACGATGAAGAATATAGTTATCGGTCTGCCAATTCATAACAATACGAGGAGTGTAGAAAACCTAATGAGATGAGTTCATATTCTTTCACATGGATAATTATTTTACAACCCGTTTCATCAATATAGACTGCAAGAACACATTCTGATTTAAGAGGAAGTAAAATATTGATATCGGTTTGCAAATTCGGAACAATTTGAAGATTGTAGAAAACCGGTCGGCAATGTAATATTTCCCCACTGAACAATATTTATATTAGCAGTAATTGAAGATTATTAATTTTTGATTCTCATAATCTTAATTTACATATATGTACTACACATTTTGCAGTCTAAGACTTATACTCCATTATCAAGTATCATAAGTGGATTCATATATGAGAAATATGTATGTCTAATTCACAATTATTTCTGTATTTAGATCTACTACGCTTTGAAAATTCTTGGCTTCCAGATGGATTCCGCGTCAAAATAGCACGACGTGATGTCTAATATGTTTTGTTTCATTTCCGTATTTAATGTTTTCCAATATGAGAATGAATCAAAACATAGTACAGAACAAATTGTAATTCACGTATATAGATAAGCGCTCACAAAAAATCTCAATTTCCTAAAGACCAGAATAAGAACGTCAACTTTCAGAAAACAAATAATCTAGCGGATGTTCCAATTCCGAATTTCTTTATTGGGATCTAGGAAAATATAACATATACGAAGATGGTTAAATTGAGGTGAATTTGCATATCGGTGAGCCAAATAATATTCCGTTTAACAATTGGAGTTATCTTCGGTACTTCCGAAAATATGGCGGAAAAACTGAAATTAACGGTTTTTGTTTCTATTTTCAAAGGTTACAACATCTATGAATACATCCTCATTGGATCTTTCTGAGCTTCATCTTTTGGCGAAGTTAAAAATCCTGTAAGACGTTCTGTTTTTTGCCCCTTCCATTAACTTTTTGATGATGTATCGCAAGTTACCCAAAATTCAGAAATCTTGAATAGAAAATTTTCATACCACGGTAGGCTTTGATTTTTACAATCTGTGACTTGTAAATGGTATTTTGATACCTTGTTAAGGATTGTGTCTGCCGAAATGTTTACCAATGGATATAAACAAAACGAGATATGATACCACTTTTTTTGAGTTGTCTCCAGGCACTCGTATTTGGAGAAACATCTACCTCCAAGGAAATTTGGGTGTGGATTTAGCCAGGTTCATATTCAACTGGAATATATTTTCTTTTATTGAAAAGTAATCAATAATTTAACGTTAATTTTACCTCATTGAATAAATTTACTTTAGTTTCCTCATCCATCTATATGTTCAGAATGTATTCCGATGTCTTGACACCGTTTCTATCGTTTTATAGTAAAGTTTTATCACATCATGTTTTTCCTCATTGGTATGCCACATTTCCAACGACACATTGCTTAACAAGGTATCAAAATACCATTCACATGAAGCAGATTGAAAAAATCAAAGCCTACTACGGTGTAAAAACTCATTCTTCAATATTCCTGATTTTTGGGACTATAAGGGTAACTAGTGATACATCAATAAAAAGGTAATGGAAGCGGCTGTTCAAAACTACAAAAATCCAATATGGCACTCATAAGAAAAAATAAAGTTGATGATGGTTTGAGAAAAACGGAATGTCTTAGAGGATGAAGCTGAAAAAGTTCCAATGAAAATGTATTTATAGATTTTTCTAGCATTTGCTAAAAACGAAAACCGAAAATTTCAGAATATCATCGGCTTCACCGATACGCAACTTTGTCCCAATTCAACCATATTCGTATCTCTTATTGTTTCCGAGATCCCAATGATGAGAGTCGAAGTTGAAACATATTTTGATAACTCAAAATCTATAAATGATAAATTAAAGAAACCTATAGTTTACAGGCTGAGGTGTGATAACTGTTATGCCTTGTACAAGGGACAAACTGAACGCAGTTTCAGTGTAAGATTCAACAAACATTTGAGAATTTACAGGGTCAAAAAAGAGGACCCTGCCTATTTAAGAAAAAAAGACATAAACTCAATATTTTACATTTACAACCGATGAAAATTTTTTAACATTCAAAAACAATAGTTACACAATATTAAATGACCAAGTCGATACTTATAATTCACCACTTGTCAACAATTTTGTAAATAAACTACCACCCAAACTATTGTTTACCCACATCTCTCAATTTGGACCACATTTAGATGTTACTGAAAGTTGTTCGGGAACCCACTTTGAATGTTGAATGGCGAAATATTCCTAGATGATTCGACGAACCCCCGACAGTTGTGTCATTTATTTCACCTTCAAGCGCCGATCGTCTAATACGAGGTCCTCAACAAAGTCGATCTTTGATGCTTTCAGGAGAAAGACCTTCTCGAGTAAGAAATTTTATAACAGCTCGATAGGTACCCAATTTTCGTGACTTCTGACATCATAATAAACGAGTGACAGTTGTAAGAATACTAATTGACGCTGGAATAATTTTTGTTTTTTCCAAGCCTAATAAGACTTCAACTCTTCTATGTCAGACCGGTGAATTTTTGGCACTGTTCTCGTACGTTCGTTAACTGATCGTTTCTTATTTCATTAGATGGAGGTAAACTCAAATTAATTGCATTGTACTGATTAAAGGTAAACGATTACAACATTTTTACTCGGAAATTGTATTGGCTTGGTCGAGGTGATGATAATATCTGATAGCAATCTCTGGGAAAAATGAAATAATTCATTTTGTGTCTTATACGATATTAATCAATTCGTTATTCATATACACTTACCAACTCCAACAACTCCAGAATTCAATATAAGTATACTTTCACAAACGTCATCTTCCCCACAGTCTTTTTGGAATGTTGCTTCGAATTTACGGAATGATGTCTTGTTTAGAATGGGTGAATTAACATAGTTCTCCTCCATCAAATATTCAACATTGAACTGTAAAAAAATACGTTGTTTCATTTCTTATTTTGTGATAGAGTAAATAGAAAAATGTAAATTTGATGAGGAAGTTACTGCTTTTGCATTCTTCCAAAACATCTGAAGTTCATAATAAAATGTGAACTAATAACCTATGAAAGAGTTCACACTGTGGATACACTACAACACTATAAATGAGGAACAATCACCCTAATCCACTAGAAATGCTGTTGAAGAAGGTATCAAGTAACCATCATAAGAGTTACCTAAATTAAAAATCAAAATGTGTCTGTTTAAATACTATTTGGAATTAGTAGGGTATAAGAGGGATTACCCTCAGCTGGAGATGGCTCTGAATTCAATAATTTGCTTTTTCGCTTATACATTTTCATCCATTTTAAATTACCTACATATTTGTTATTATGTTTCTTTGTATGCAAAATGTTCTTCATACCGACTCATGTTTCTTATAGCTTGGTGCACATAGCATTACTAATAGTAATTTTATTAGTGTTAGACCTATATAGCTGCAGTACATTTACATACGTCAATATAACAAACAATAGTAACTGAGATTCATAGACATACAGAATAGGATGGGACATAATTAAAATACTAAATCAAGAGCATACGGAGCAATACCTTAAATCTAAAGGGGACAGATAAACAATTTTCATGATAAAAAAGAAATTCATCATAAGCATAAGAAAAGCAACATTCACGATTCACGAATTGAAATTTACAAATCGCATGATGAAAGCGATTCAATATTTTCTGAGTTTAAAACTTGAATAATAAACAGTTTTTTTTCCAGTTTCAGTTCTGGTCAGTCTACAGAAATCATGCAACAGCTGAAAAGTGAGTACGTTTCAAAAAAGTTACAAATTGAATTGGGTCAATTTTTCAATGACAGAATCACGTCTCTTGTTTCATGTAAGAAACTCGGTAATTAAAAAAAATTTCGTTTGTTGCTTTCACAAAAAATTAAATTCATTGGGAGATAAATCAGATTTGACAGTTATAGAAGGATAGTTTGCATTTGCATTCACTACAGATCATGAGGTTTTTATTTATCATTAGCATTCTTAACATACTTATCGTTATATGATGTTTTATAGCATTAGAGTAACTAAACGGTTTGTTCGATTGTTCTTTCATATATAAATGGGTTGTATAGCAAATGTAGTGAACAAATTATAGAATTCATTAATAATTGAAGGATGATAAGCGAAACTTCCAAATTTTATTGAACTATTTGAATGTCTAGTAGCTCTAATTTTGTAAATTGATTACGTTCCATTTTTCATTTTCGTTTAGAAATAACCATTGTCGAACGCTATTTGCTGAAGTTTCTAAATATTGTAGTTTCGGTGGCTGGAAGCGACGTTTAATAATCTGAACTATTAAATTGAGCTATTTTTTTTTAATTGGTGCAACTGAATCTGCAGAAGTTTACCTATTTGCTTGAGTGAGTTTTTTGTATATGTTGAATTTCAAGTGATGATCATCTTTGATGATGCTATTATGGAGCATAGGAAGCTGTTTTTCTATTTCTATTTCAACTTTGAATTTGAGTGAATCAAATTGTCTATTAAGCATGTTCAAAAATCCATGTAATTCAAAATCTTTACTTATCATCGCGAAAATATCATCGATATATCTATGCCAAACTTTGAAAACTGATTTAACCTTGATTTTGAGGTTTAAGTTTGCTAAAAAAATATTGCTAAAAATAGGAGAGAGTTGATTGCCCATTGCACATCCGCTTGCTTGTTTATAGTACCTTTTGTAAAAAGTGATAAAATTTTGCCTGAAATATATGGAAGGTTCATTAGGTTCAATCAAAACTGGTTAGCCAGTTTATTCGATATAACAGGAATCACATTCCAACTAGACCAACTCTGTAACTCCAGACCAATTTTAATTACATAAAGTGATTGAGTATGAAATGGTATCATATAAGATAATAGTTTTCTTAAGGTCAAAATAGATTTCTAATGGTTTGTGTTATTTATTTGTTTGTTATATTCCCAAGATTAAATTTTTTCAAATTGGAGCAACAATTATTTAGATTCAGAAAAATAATTGAACCGTTTAGATTTAGAGATTTGACAGTGAAACTCTTTTTATTTCAAGGGTCCACAAACATAATTTGGCTATAATTTTGCGAAGGAAAATTGTAGAACAATAGAAACTGAACTGCAATTCATAGACCACTAACTTCCCTCACTCGTAGCAACCGCAAATATATTTTAAATGATTAAAATTACTTGAAGATGTGACCCGCAGGTCCCTAAAATTTATTTATGAAAGATCAGATACGTTTTTTAGAATTTTTCAATCTAGTTGGTTCCATTAGTATAGAATTTATGGATATCTGCTCGTTCTTCGCTACGGTACTTATCTGTTTCAAAGGGAGGTGAAGCAAAGGGTGAGGGAGAGGAATGGTTAGTTTTTTGAGAATTTCGTATAAACAGTGACTTTCTTTAGATTCGAAGACCAAGTGTGCAGAATTCCATAAAGATCGGTAAGTACTTATCTGCTTCAATAGGAGACAGATTAAGGGTAGCAGTAGTTTTTTAAACTATAGAGAGTTGACAAAAAATAATCATCCTTATCCACTAAAAATACATTTAAAGTACCAAGGCTACCAAGTAACCATCAACAGAGTAAACTGAATTATAAATCAAAAGTTGCCTGTTCAAATACTATTTGGGGATAATAAGATGAACTAAGCAGGAGATGAATCGGAATTTAATGAATTGCTTTTTCGTTTATATATTTCCATCCCTTCTGAATTAACTAGATGTTTGTCAGTACTGGGCGTTATGAGGAACATTTTGACCATGTAAAGGAAAATAATGATGAAAAATCAGCGGTAGCCGAACATATTTTGAATACAGCTCACACCATTTTTCTAGAAAGATTATCACTTTTAAAACGCAGTACATAGTCCTGTCAAAATAGCCCTCAACAATCGAAAATTAAGCTATTTTGCTACTATCGACCGATTTGAACGTTTTTGATTCAATATGTTCGGGAAAATACCCCGAACTAGAAGACCCCATTTTGAACACGCTCTCTCGTTATCCCTATAGACAGAAAAATATGAAGGAGGTTGACCGCAAATCGTTACTCGGGGGTTTTTGAGGTAGCTGATCATGAATCCATCGCCAGAATCCGGAAATTCTGGAAAACTCGACATTTTCATGGAAAATTACAACCAAAATCTGCAAACGGTGCATCACTAGCGTAAAAAAATTCACTCGGAGGTTTTCGAGCTCGCTGATCACGAATACGTCAGAATTGGGAAATTCTACTTTATTGATCGGAAAACTCGACATTCTCATGGAAAATCATAACCGAAATCGGCAAACGGTGCATCACTCTGTGGAGGATACATTATCCCAGTAAACTCATCTTTCAAATAACAATTACATTTAATTTAATTTATTCAAAAAATTTTCTTTCACATAAAGATTATATTTTATATGGATATATTATATTTCATATAGATACTTTTTAACAAAAAATCCGAAAATTTATTCACACTGACCTCGAAAACCCACGAGTGAATTTTTTACGCTAGTGATGCACCGTTTTCAGATTTTGGTTGTAATTTTCCATGAAAATTTCGAGTTTTCCCGAATTTTCCGATTCTGACAACGGATTCGTGATCTGCGATCTCGAAAACCCACGACTGAATTTTTTTACGCTGGTGATGCAACATTTGCACATTTTGATTGAAATTTTCCTTGAAAATATCGAGTCAAAATAGTAGAATTTCCCGATTCTGACAACAGAATCGTGATCAGCGACCTTGAAAACCCACGAGTGATGTTTTTTATGATAGTAATGCACCGTTTGCAGATTTTGGTTGTAATTTTCCATGAAAATTTCGAGTTTTCCCGAATTTTCAGATCCTGGCGACGGTTCCGTGATCAGCGACCTCTTCAGCCCCCAAGTAACGATTTGCGGCCAATTTCCTTTCATATTTTTTTGTCAAATACATTAGTTAATTATCGGTCCAAATCAACAATTAATTAGAGACTTAATTGTTAATTAACAAATAGGGATAACAAAAGCGCGGGTTCAAAATGGAGTCTCCTGGTTCGGGGCGCTTTCCCAAACATTTTGACACCAAGAAAGTCCAAATCGGTCAAGATCAGGATTTGAAATGCCAATTTTACCAGACTAACATGGATGGAAATGTATAAGCGAAAGAACAATTTTTTAAATTCCTACTTATCTCCAGCTGGAGGTAACCTATTGTTTCCCTTATTATCCCTAAATATTGTTTAAACAGGCACATTTTGATTTATAATTTAGTTTACTCTGATGAATTTATTAATTTTTAAATTTTTATTGGATAAGGGTGACTATTTATTTTCAATAGTATAGTAGTAGTTTATTCGAAATCTCATAAAGACAGTAACTCTCCCCTTGTTTCAACAGGCAAGTTTATCTGCTACAAGGGATGGAGAGAGGGATGGGGTAGTGTTTTTGAAATGTCATGTAAAAAGTGATTTTCCTCTTAGTTTGAAGGTCAAGTTTGTGGATTTTCACAATATTATGAAATTACTGCTATGTTGATTTTATTTTTATTTGTATTCCGTTATTCGAGTTTCAGGGTATTACATCTTCAGACGGTATTCAAATCAAATCAAATTTGAATACCGTCCAAAGATCTCGAGTAACAGAAGTTACAAATGAAAGTGATATCAACCAAGAGGTGTTTGATATAAAATTATGGATAGATCGTACAGTTCTAGCAGATATTCCACAATATTGATAACAACTACTCTAATTCACCGATGCAAATGAACGGAAATATTAAGCAAAAATTGAAAACAGTTTTTCAGTTTGTTTAATAATTATGGATAATCCACCTTTACACCCATTTAAACAAGTACATACGGACTGAACCAATCCATTATTGGCTCATATGTTTTTGAAGAAGGTGGCAACATTGTTGCTGTTTACAGTGTATGCAAATGCACTATCTAGAGATAACTTTTTCAGTGAAACTAACGAGGCAATTAACCAGACATTTCTGTTAGTCCTATCTTAAGGAATGGGATTATGTCATCAAACCTGTTACGATTCCAGAAATAAATGATAACGTTGCAATTGCCACACTAGATTCGCATTTATGCGAAAGTATTATGAAAAACATAACTGAAAGTATGATTGCATGCTAGTGAAGTCATAACCTGTCAAAGCGTCAGATCATAATTCAGAATATGTAATTCAGAACATCACTACTATAGTACGTTGTGTTCAGGCCAATTTTTCGCAAAACTCAGGAAAAACGTTGTGGATCGATAGAGTTTAGTGGTTTTTTGCATTCTCTCGAGAAAGGTATTTGGCAACTTTGCTATATGCGCTTGAGTGGGGTGTTAGATGCACAAATTTTTTGAATGCATTTTACTGCACTTTCTAATGCACTCTCTGAATATTGCTTGTAATTGGGTGAAAACTTGTAGTTAGGGGGATTCAAAGTTCCTGATAGTGAATTTGACATCGAAATGATTAAATATTGGTACTCTGGGCGGCTTACGAGATCGCTGATTACGAATCCGAAGTCAAAGCTACTAGAAAAATTGATAGATTGCCAAGGGTTTTCCATTAAGAGCTACCGCATTTTATTATTCAATAAAATACACATTATGTGAGAAAATCTTAATACCTTTTCTCTAATTCGTAAAACAATGATTTACAATCATACGTGAAAAATAATATCTGCCAAATGTCCACCTGGGCTCCTCTGACATGACAAAATTTTTTTGGAGAAATTTTCGATTATGACTGAGCACATTTGCGACCCAACATCACTAATTATGCGTCGGATCTCATTCTTTAGTACGTCGTTGAAATTTATATTGCGTAAAGCTGGCCTCAAAAAATCGTTTATCATCATTCGGTAACGTTCACCATCCACCGTAAGTGCTTGACAATTTTCATCCTCAAAACAGTAAGGGCCAATTATGCCTTCAGCTCATAGTTCACACCAAACAGTGACACGTTGTGAATGCATTGGCTTTTCCGTGAAGTTCTCTTGGATTCTCACTGCCCCATATAGACAGTTCTGCTTGTTCACGTTATAGCCATTTGAGTGGAAATGGGCTCCATCGCTCAAAATGTTTTTTTTGCAAATGTCGTTATCAATTGCTTCATTTTGAAGAATCCATTTAACAAAATTACTACGCTGCATATGGTCAGTTAGCTTCAATTCTTGCGTTAGTTTGGTCTTATACGCATGAAGACTCAACTATTTTCTTAATATTCGCCATGCAGTGGTCTGAGTTAGACCTAATTGCTGGAAACGCCGCGGAATGAACATTTTAAAATTTCAGCTACCTACACTTTCCCGAAATGCTGCAATATTATCAGCCGAAAGTTTCGGTCGAGGACGTAGTGGTGCCTACACGTCTTGAACAGATCCTGTAGTTTCATATTTGCGCACAATATTAAGAATAGTTTTTTCCGTTGGGCGATTATGTGGACCGAAGTAATCTGCAATTTTTCGAAATGCACTTTCATGAAAGGTTCTGAAGATGTTAACACGCTACTCTATTGTGTATTGCACCATGTTTTCATTTGTACATGCCTTGGCATGACAGAATGATGACGCTGTCATCAAATCATGGCACCCAATGATAAATACACCCCGCAAACATCCGGTAACTCTTAATGGAAAACTCTTTATAATCAAATGCAATTTATGTTGAACTATCGGTTGCACTATTTCAATATTAGATGAAATTAGTTGAAAATTGATATATGAGGGCTCACGAAGTCGCTGACTACGAATCTGTAGTCAAAGTTATCAGAAAAATGATTGCGTAATAAAATGCATTTAAGGTGCATTATTGCACTTTCTTAATATCAGAAAAAATTAGTAGAGAATTGGCTCAAGGGGGTTTCCGATATCACTGCCAAATATTGAAAACAACGCCAGATTTATTACGCTGCTAATGACATAGAGTCTCGTCAAAGTGTGGTTGATGAGGACAAAAAAATTGTTACGAGCTTCAACTGCTGTCAACAAATCTGAAAAGACTGACAAACAAGTGGTTCTAGTGTCTGAAGACACAGATGTTCTTGTGCCATTGATCGCAGTTACACCATCAGATCGGAAAATTTATTTTTATAAGCCACGTTGTGGTTAAAAACTGATGAAATTTATTCAAGTGATAGTTTCAATAAGTATAAGCTATGCAAGCCGCATATTTTATCATTGCATGTATTTACCGGGTGCGCTTTCTTCAATAAGGGCAAACAAGTATTTTTTAGAAACTTTGAAAAATATACAGATCTTCAAGAGCATGCAGGAGAGTTCAAAGGAAAATACCTTGAAATATTTAGATTTATTCAAACACGGATGCCATATTTGTTACTGGTTTTATATGATGCAACATTAAACTTCCGCAAGCCTAGCATCTGAAGTCCCTGACTAATTGCGGAAAGTTATGTGGATGTAGCAACATTGGATTTACCTACACCAGGGCATAATGTAAAATAAATGCATTCAAAAAATAGTGATCCGTAATATCAATAATGTCAATAGTAATAATGAAGATACTAATAACAATTAATATGACAAGAAGAATATAATGTATAATAAATGATTTTATTTCATATATACTCAATGTCCGTTTCAATTTAACAAAATGCATGTCATCATTCATGATCTCTTCATATTTGCCTTATTTTTTTTGAAATTAGCACTTTACATTCAAACTCAGCGATCTCGAAAACCCCCGTATACCAATGTTCAACTCATTCCATTCAATATAATCAAAATTATTAGACATTAATACTCTAAGTATATGAATATGTACCAAAAGACCACTGCATAGCTATCTATCTCTAGTAATTGAAGTCATCTTATGACATGTGAGAATGATACTCATGAACTAAACTCTAATGCGCTGAAGTAACCACTTTCAAACCAGATATTAAAGGTATATGAGATAATATGAGAATGTTGTCAGACCTTACTAGAAATATTGATTATTTCAAAATTCTACTTAAAAAATTACTCTTAACATTATAAGGAAGTATGTTGGAATTGGCAAGGATTTAATTAATCAAAGTACAAATTTAACTCAATGATTGAACGTTTGTTCTATGATTTACAGACTTACAGTCACGTTTTCTGTTATTCATCTCCAGCATAGATCTTTCATAATAATTGGTTTCTTTAGTCAAAATATAACATTTTTGTAATCGAATTGACGATTATAATCAAAACAATGTTTAGCAAGGGTGGTGTAGTGTTTTCTTGTAGTACTATACTTATAACCATACATTCTTTTTTGAAATTTTTTTAAAGAGATTCCTGCATGAGTCCTATCGCAATCTAAACAATTTAATTTATATACTGTATGGTTTTGTTTATCTTCAGGTATTGAAGGCTTTAGATTTGAAAACGATTTTTCCGACGACCGCATGCGAAAATGACAAATAGCACACTATTTAGATGCTTCGAAAATGACAAATATCACACTAGAGTGATATGTGTATCTATAGCTATATGTATAGCATAATGGAATTGAAGAGTGCTTTGAAATTAATATTGCGAAAACGTCAGATAAACTTTAGAAGTGTCAGTTTTGCATATGCATCATTCTTATCATATACAAAACCGTGAAAATAGTATCTAAAATTCCATAAAACATGGATGCAGAGATTAATAGTGATGATCAATGTACCCCACCTGAAATTAAAGAGGCCGCAAAATTAACGTCACTAAATTTACTACCTGAAAAGTCCAAAAGAAGATACGAATACCCTCACGATCAATTTCTTTCATGGCGAAGAAATGAGGAAATAAGAAGCTCCTTTTCTGAAAAAGTTTTGCTTGCATACATGGGTGAACTTTCCAATAGAATCCAATGCTCAACATTATGGACTAATTATGCTATGTTGCGTACCACTTTATCCATTCACTACAATGTAGATAGGTATCTCCAAATATAGTAAACTTAAGGCATTTTTAAAAAGGAAAACTGACCGATATAAACCGAAAAAAGCTAAAATTTTGACGCAACAAGGAATTTGTGAATTCATAAATAGAGCTTCCGATGAGATTCATTTACATACAAAAATAAGTCATCGGTATTTAAACAAAGTCTATTTATTTAATTAGGTTTTTTTTAGGTTGTGTTGGTTATGGGTATATCTGGTGCATGTCGCAAGCAAGAACTTACCCAGTTATGTATAAGTAACATTCAAGATTTGGGGACTACGGCTGTCATTCAAATTAATAATACAAAAAATAAATGCTGTCGCAAGTTCACTATTACTGGAAACTTTTATAGCATATATAAAGAATATGTCAATCTAAGACCGTCAACTACCGAAACACGCTTTTTTCTTAATTATAGACCAAAAATGCACAAAACAAATAGTGGGCATTAACAAAATTGGAAATATACCTAGAGTAGTGGCTAAATTTTTAAATCTAAAGGATCCTGAAAAATACACAGGGCACTCATTTTGCCGTTCTTCTGCTACTATATTGGTAGATGCAGGAGGAGATCTAACTTCTCTGAAAAAACATGGAGGTTGGAAATCGCCCAAAGTCGCAGAAGAATATATTGACGATTCTGCTACTAACAGGTTAAATATTGCCAATAAAATTATGGGTGCCATCAGCAGTACTGCGAAAGCCATCACTCTGCCTCTTCGAGAAACTGACATCGAGTCTACTACTGTACATAGTGTACAAATAACAGAGAGAAATCTTTCTAACTCCTCATTGCAAAGTCCATTACAATTTTACTAATTGTAATAATAATAATATTACTTTTAATTTCTACAATTCTAAGCAGTAATCTTGTTCAATTATTACAGTTCTTTGTAAAATTTTCAAATTACCAAAATAAAGTGAAAATATATTAATTTTTTTGCAATTATGCATCAATCTGTGGTCATCGGAAGAATAGTGTACATTAATTGTGTGGAAAGTGCCATTTCACACTCGTATGATTGTCGCACGAGGCGCCAGCCTTATGTGAAATGGGTCACTTTCCACACTAGTAACTTAATATACTATATCAACACAATTAGTAGGTTTACGAGAAACATTTATATCGTATGTTTTTGAATTATCCTTAATTTGCTCTGAGGTCTCCGGAATGTATGGTAGTTATAAGATTATCTAAAAAGGCCAAGGATCACTATCTCAGTGACTCTAGGTGCTTACTGCACGGTTTTTCAGGCGGAGGTCTACACAATACTGACTTGTGCCATGGAAAATCTGCGAAGAAACTATGTAAATAGGCGCATATATATGGTGCACAGAGTCACATCAAGACACTGGCTGAACTAGCCAGGAGAAATAAAGTTCAACTCATCTGGGTCCCCAGACACAGCGGAGTTGTAGGTAACGAAATGGCCGACTCTCTGGCCAGGAGAGGGTCGTCTAACGCCCCTATCGGGCCAGAGCTAATGACCGCTTTATCAAACTGCGTAGGGGGTCTCGCCCTTCCGGCGCCAACTGAATAAAGAGTGGTCCAAACTGTGGCGGGAATCACCACGCTCTTCGTCAAAGAGCCTGTGCCTAGGCTCTCAAAGAAACTCCTTTCTCTGAACAGAAGGAACATCAGAGAGATGACTGGAATCCTAACCGATCACTTTCGTCTTAGCAAACATCTCTACACTATGGGCATCGCAGATGACCCAATATGTAGAAAATGCAGAGAGGTGGAAGAAACTGCCTCTCACATTCTGTTGGAATGCCCAGCATTAGCATCCCTCAGGCACCGACACTTCGGAGAATTAAAACTGCTCCCAGAAGAACTTACTGAAGACAGCCCTGGCAGTATTCGGGGTTTCTGGCGGGCCACAAACCTGCTAAAATAGAATAGGCTCCTGACCACGGGGCACACAATTGGCCCAACTAAGTGGCCTGAGTGGATCAGGGGGTTTAGCCCCCTTCCCTCTTGCGATGATGATGATATAAATTTATCTTGATTACAGTTTACATTATTTATATATGACGTACCATTATAGATTATGTTTATTCTTTCTTTAATAATGAGGTTGAAAAATGTTTTGAGTAACCACTTATTCCCAGTGTATGACGAACTATTTTCGAATATTTGGAACGATTTTCTGTGTGTGACAATTCAACAGCGCGATCTGTAACGCTGGTTATAATGCTTTTTTCCCAACTTATTCCTACAACTGAATTGACCTTCACTTTAATTATGTTGCACCAACAAGAGATAAAAAAGATCCCTCTGTTGAATCGCGCCCAAAAAACCGTCCCAAAAACTTGAAAATAGTTCTTAATACACTGGTAATGGATGGCTACCCAAAAACATTCTTCAACCCCATCATTAAAGAAAGAGAAAACAAAATCTATAATGGTACGCCATATAAAAATAATATTAAAGGTAATAAAGATAACTACTGTATAGCATTACCATAAATTCTGGAAACCTCAGAGTAAATTAAGAAATAGTAAATATTTTTCAGATCAAAAATCTTTAATACCTAAACCCATACAGTATATACCTTAAATTGTTTAAATTGCGACGATTCACATGAAACATGACTCTAAGTTTGTGAATCATAGAACAGACGTTCAATCATTAAGTCAAATTTATACAAATTTAAATATTGAAGTCTTCGCAATTCCTACATGCCTCTTCATAATGTTGAAAGTATGCGATATTTTTAGCAAGGTCTGACAACATTCTCCTCTTACCTCATATATCTTCAACATCTGGCTTGGAAGTGTATACTTGAGGGCATAAGAGTTTGGTTTGTGAGTCTTATTCTCACATTTCATAAGATGACTTCAATCACTAGAGATAGATTGCCATGCAGTGGTCTTTTGATACATATCCATATACTTGGAACATTAATATGTTACAATTTCGATTACTCAATCTATTGTATGATACTCGAATTCACGAACAGACAGTAATTTGTGCAACATAAATAGGTAAAACTGGGAATATCACCAAGTCTGCTTCACACAGCTGAGAGTAGAGTGGTGGCTTCGACATTTTTCAATGAACAAGTAGTATATCTGTCATCACTCCACTATCAGCTGTGTGAATAGAATATTCCTGCTATTTATGTTCCACGAATTACTATCCCTTTTCGTGAATTCGAGTATAGTTTCGAACGATCGTTGTGAAATAGGCATAAATATGAAGGGGGGAGGGTCACGTGGACAAGGTGTTGATCAGAATATAGAGAAAGTATAGATGGTATAATCATGAAGTGCATTTGGCTAGCTCTAACAATATACTTCATTATGTTACTGATCTGTATTTTATACTGATAAGCAATACAATTCGGATGCCTCCCTGATCTCATATTTTGCTTTTCATTCAGAAAAAAGAAAACCAGTGTGATTTTAATCACCCTTAATATGGAGTTCTTTTCATATAACTGTTTATTATTATAAATTTTGAAAAATTGATAAAAATGTTCATACTCTGGAATAAGCTCTTTATAATAAAGTGCTTTAAAAAAACTCATATGTTTACATTCTTAGTCTATGCGCTGTTCACACAGTACTCACTTCTATGGGAGAGAGAATATCACGGACGCCTTCTCTTATATAAACTATTTCTTGGTGACAATTACCACTGTTCCTCCATTCTCCTGGTTTCCTACTGATAGTCCTGGAATGACTATGTTTGTCTGGAAATTCTTCATTATGGAACCATACTCTTGAAACTTTCGATTTGCCGAGAACTTCCTCAATTTGATATTTGACGTTGGATTGATCGCCGAGCTCCTCTTCAATGGTGAAACAACATTTCACGGAAAAACTGGAAGGTAATGCGAAAGTTGCCATACAAATTATGTAGAAAACATATGAAAAGAAGTAGACAATCTTTGGCTCTCCAGTAAACTTGAATGATAAAAAGATTACTTCAAAAAGAAAATACTATACTTAGTTAAACTGATGTAGACAAATTTGTCATTCTAAAAAGAAAGAATGGATTGTTGCTTACTATTTTTGACTTTTACATTTCGAATATTTATTTTGATATATAATGTGAATGAGATGAGAATTTGGAGTAAAAATTTTGCAACTTACCAGGTATGTTTCTGATTTTTAAGATCATCAGAACAACCCTTCTTCGACGCATTAATATTGTTATAATCTCCATCAATTTTTATCTTTATATCAATAATTGGCCGCGTTTTATAAAGAATTGCAACATCTGATTCATACGCGCCAACTAGCAAGTCTGGATACCTATTATCATCCATATCCACACCACCACTTAGAGAATACCCATGAGCACGGAAACCTTTACTTTTGATCGTCTGAAACAAACATATACATCATCTTGTTTTAACACTACGATGAGAAAGTGCGTTTCATGTAGTGATCGATAAGGCTTATTTCGAGCTCCAGTCTTGTCTTGGTTTAATAGAGACAAGAACAAAATTTCCAAAATCAAGACCAAGACCAAGATGAATAGCTCAAAATATTCATGAGACTTCGTCTTGGTGGCTAACTTCAAAAATAATTTTTAATGATATTGTCATTTTTTTAAACCCCTTTTTACTATTCCAGAATATAAAAACGTAGAATAGAAGGAGTTTCATAATTTTTTATTTACCTCCCCCTCTCTCTCGCTCTTCTTGTGGAAAGAGAAATGCGTAAAGAACAAATTCAGGATCTTAATTCGTAACCAAGACAAGAACGAAGACACTATCCTGATTTGTAACGAAGTCCAGATCTAAGAATTGTGAAATTTTCCAGACCAAGACAGGATTCATCTGTGATTATGTTCTTACTTTGGTCTTGTTCATTAGTATTAGTAGTTACAGCTTTCACCCATAATCTCATTTAAGTGACAAATATGTAATGAAAAATCTTGGCTTCCGGATGGATTCCGCGTCACAATAGCTGAACCTGTTTCAGTTCAAGCCTCTAGTCTGCCCTGAAGGTGCCACCTGTAATGGTTGGCGAAACGTCGGCATCAATTCGAGCTATTGTGACGTGGAATTCATGCGGAAGCCAAGATTTTTCAAGATTAGTTATCCGCGGAAATCTATTATTCAAGACAAATATGCAATGTTGAATGCTATAGCAGAATAATCACTCACTTGTGACGGATTATCTTGTAGGCCTGTTTTTGATCCTAAGTAGATATATACAACCCCATTGTTTTCGTATGGAGCGCCGATAGCGACGTCCTTATAACCGTCTTTATTTATATCTCCAATGGATGTCATCGCAATACCAAATTTCGATTCGCTTTTACCGATTAACTTGGTCCTTTCACAACTATCTTTAGTACAATTTCTTAGGTTGGTATAAATGTAAACTGCACCTCCGACATCGCTTTCTTCATAATAAAATGGAGCGGCCACCAACAAATCATCATATCTGCAATGGATAGAAGAATAGGTAAAGAAAATCATATTTTTACATAAAAGTAAGTAGGTATGTTTATGGAACGCCGTTTTGATATTTAATCGAACTATCGCTCTGGATGCTCTGTAATTGATATATATTTCCCCACTATATGCAATGAGAAAAACTAGTGAATTTCAATTAAATCGGTGTAAACTTTTAAACCCTGACTTACAAATAATCATGATTCTCATTGGAACTACTTGAATTTTTATTATATGCATTATTCTTTGTTAATGAATAACTCGATAGTTTGTCGTTTTAAAGACATATAAGTAATTGGTTGCCAATTTATTTTCAAACCTAAGCTTGCTATTAATAAATATTAAAACGGCGTTCCAAAATATGACACTATTCAACAATTTTTCTTTGTGGATATAATAACTTCCTCATCTTGTTCGGTCTAAAATATAATGTGCAACAAATTGAAAACAATTGAATTACATAGAATAGAAACTCGACCTATAAAATTTTTCTACTTAAATAATAATATCGTTGCATTTATATGGAAACAGAATCTTATTATAAAGGCCCAGTTCTTACACAAATTTCACTTTAGTCCAATTCTAATAGAAATTGAGATGCATTGTATTTTAATTTAAAACTTATAGTTCTCACAAGGAATTATCTCTTCGACTCAAATTATTTCTAAGCTCTACAGAAGAATCATACAGTTCATTTAGGTACTTCTCTTGAATTGAAATCAAAACTTTTCAATTCATAATACACGAAAAAATGTTCCTTCTCAAATAGACGACCCCATATTAATGAATACGTTGTTATTTTTTTCAATTGCTAATCAATTCGCCCCAATTATTTTGTAGACTGCTATTGTATGGGATCCTAAAATAAATTCATGCATGCATTTCTTTGATAACCAACCTGATGTGTAATATGTGCTACTACCTTATTTTGTGGCAACCACAATTGATTTTTCAAGTGGAACAAGAAAAATATTTTAAAACAATAAATATTGTTTATTCAAGTTATAATTTCATTTATATGGTATAAGTCTGTATTTGAAATCATTTAAAAGCATTGTAGTTCGATATGCCTTCCAATTTAAATTGACTTCCTAATTTTTACATGCCTAAATTTTATTCCTTCAAATTCAATTTAATGTAAAAGGCTGTTAGCATTCGAATTTTTTATGATACCATTTAATTTTATGAGAACCATATTTTCCGTTAGAACATCATCCAAATAACAATGATTATAATAAGAATACTGACTAACTTATTTCATATGAATCGAAATATGGTAGACGAATTTACTTTGGAAATAGAACTGATGATGCATATTTCTATGTATTTGCTATTTCCATTTTAACCAATGTTCTATAATTATATGAAACTCTCACGGAGTTGGTCTTCAAATTTTTTAGTTCAATTCATGCCAATTTTTAATGTAACCATGATATTGATATGTGAATTTCAACGAACCCAAGCTTACAATCCCTCATTTAATTTGAGCTGAATTAATTTGATAGCCTTATTTCAATGTTATCTGAATTTCGACGTTATAATTATTTATATTGTATTGAAATTATTTCGGTTTGCATGTTTCAATGATATATACATTCATATAGTTATTTGATACAATAATTATTTGGATTTCAAATCATTGTTTACCATTATTGCTGCATACCATAAAAATTCCGATATCATAATATCGATCAAAACAATGGAAATCGAAGAGCCTCTAGTGGTGGGCAGCTCAATCTCCATAGTGTATGGAATAGTATGACAGCTATCCACTAGAGGCGGGTCAATTTCCATTGTTTACATCCATTTTTATGATATACCGATAGCTGGTGTCAATTGAAATTAAGAGATGAATAAGTTCATACGCTTGCATTAAAATTGGAACACAACATTAAAACGTGCAAATCAAAATAATACATAAGAAGTTTATTCAACGCAGGATCACGATGAAATAAATATTAAAACGGCTCGGCAAATTTTGATATTTTTATTCGGTAGGTGCTACATTCAACATGAATTTCTATTCTTTGTAACACTTTTATGATACACGGGTACCTCATGATAAATAAAATTAGAAAGAACTTGCATATACATTTGAATGAGCATCGTAACTTAATTTTAATTATCACCAGGCACCTGAGTAACAAAAGAATGATGTAAACAATGGAAATCGAACTGCCTCTAGTGGCGGACAGCTCAAACTCTATAGCGCGAGGAACAATATGACAGCAATTGCCATATAAGGCAGGTCAATTTCAATTGTTTACACCATTTTTATGATATACAGATAGCTGGTGTCAATTGAAATTAAGAGATGAATATGTTCGTTCATGCATTAAAATTGGAACATTAAATTGAAACGTGCAAATCAAAATAATACATGAAAAGTTTATTCAACGCAGGATCACGATGAAATAAATATTAAAACGGCTCGGCAAATTTTGATATTTATATTCGGTAAGTGCTACATTCAACAAGAATTTCTATTCTTTTTATGATACACGGGTACCTCATGATAAATAAAATTGGAAATAATTTGCATACACACTTGATTGAGCTTCGTTTCTTTATTTTAATTATCACCAGGCACCTGGGTAACAAAATAATGATGTAAATAATGCAAATTGACGCGCCTCTCGTGACTATTTAGAAAATCAACTATACGTATTATGTAGTTAACACATTAAGTTATTCTCCATCAGATGGCAGCATAATCGTTTTAAAGATCATTTTTATTACTTGCGAGTTTTTATTGTATGCAGGCAACTTGTGTTCAATAAAATTGGAAACGAATAAAATTTTTCTTCAAATAAATTGTAGCCATGTTAAACATGAAATTCCAATACATCAGAAATGGCTTTATATTCGGAATCGCGAGGACGTTAAAATTCAACAATCATTTGAATTCGTCCACTTTATTTGTTTCGGAATTAAGAAGACTTAACCCTTAGGTACATGAAATAGAAAGTCAATAAAAAGCATATGATATAAATTCCTGCAAAAATTTGAATATTTCTATAGTAAGGTGGAAGATTTTCATTTCCTATAACGTAATAATGCAGATAAAATAAAAATTACATACCATTGAAATTCCGGTTATTGATAAATGAGAGAATTCATGAAAAGTCTTATTTTTGCTGATTAAATTTTAATAGTACAATAAAATGTAACGACAGAATATCTTGCAAAGATAGAAATAAGCATGTGAATCGAAATATAACCACGTTTACAATTGAAATTTATATAACCAAGAAATTGGGAAAACATATTAATATAAGTAATTCCAACTATCCAAAGGTTTACGAAAGGCTTCCAAAAAATTGGAAACAATATATATTAGTATTTTCAATTTGGATTAATATGAACTCAGCCAAACATTTATATTATCCTATAAATTTGAATGAGCCGAAAACTGTAGGAATGTGATAGAAATGAATCTCTTATATATGATAAATACTCATTAAATGTAAACTTTGGTAGCGACTGAAATTTCCCTAGCATATTAACTCTCAGTACAATAGAAATTCGGCTAACATTCTATGCGGACACAATTTATTCCTGTAATTGTTTAGAAATTAATCCTCTTAGAGCAGCTTTGAATTTAAATACAAACGAATCGACTGGCTTTGAATGGAAATAGCATCCCCAAATATGTAGTACAATTATTTTAAGATGAACTGATGTTATGATTTAGGCAATTCTACAAAATCGTACTATTTGCTATGATCTTGGTTGCGATTTAGTGGGTAGTAAATTTATTTGGAAACCATAAGCCTGCTGTTAATAAATAGTAAAACGGCGTTCCATATATGTTCGTCCAAATTCCATCTCCATCTGTTATACTTAAAAGTGAGTAGACAAATAAAAATAAAAAACAAATAGTACTTGTTCAAACTTTGAAGAGTGAATCTTGGACTAATTTCAAGATAAAAAGTTCACATGTACATGGGTCCGCAACGGCTTGGTTCTTGAAATACGGGGCGCCAAAAAAAATGTATCTCATTTTTTGATTATATTTTTGTTCAATAACATGACAATTTGACGAAACTCGGGATACTGGGAGTATCAACGATGAGAAACTCAAATATTCACATGGTTTTTTGCTTAATGTCAGAGGGCGCCACATATAGTGTTGTACCTGGATTGAAACAACCATAACTTCTTTGTGTCACAATGTATATAATTTTTGACTAACCATACTTATTCTACGTTCAATTTCGTTCGTCAATCGATGTTAAGGCGAATTGATGCATGTGTTGCAGTAGGCGGTGGTCATTTTCAGCAATTATTGTAAATATTATTAACTTATTTGTAGAAGTAGGTTAGTTTTAGTTTTGTAAATGATCTAAGTTAGTCGCATCACAATACAATTAGTACAAGACACATATTATCACTTTTCTTTTTAAATCTAACTTACATAATTCCAACGCAGGTTTAACTTCAAACCCGTTTTTTTTTCTCAAAACGGCTGCTTTCAGCGACAAATACTAATAGTCCAGTCCCTCTGTAATTTTTAGGGTTCAAATTTTTACGTTCCTTAATTTTGGTCAATCCCCATGTTTTCGGGTGCGCTGATCATGAATATGGACATTAAAATTGTCTGGACCTTATGCTACTCGAATCATTGGCCATTTTTTAGGTCCAAATTGCCCCTACTTTGATGTTTTTTTCAATTTTGAGAAAAGCTCGAACATTTTATGATAGAAAAAGTTGTAAGAAATCAGAAAGAGTGAAATGAAGCTATATAGAAGTTAAGATAATGTAATGGGCCTAATATACGGCCCAAAAAGAGCGATTTTTGGGCAAAATCAAACGTTTGTTCAATTGTCAATAAAAATAAATTCATAGTTAGATAGCTGAAACATTTACGCAAATTTTAATATCAAACACGATCTTCTAGATTGCGTCAATTCCGAGAAACACATGCCAAGCCAAAATTGGGCCCAGTAGGGCCCAATTTTGGATCCTCCGCTATAAACTTTGGTTCAGACTTTAGATGCCTCTTGTGGCAATCTTAATATACTATTTTCCCCGCTTCAGCGTTTGACAGTGACACACAAAAAATCAACTAAAAATTCCAAATCCTAATTTTCGAAGATGAGGTATACTAACGATTCCACCCTCGAGACTTTTTTTCCTTTCTTTTTTTCACTTTTTCTGATAATTATGATACGAAATCATAATAATTTCGATAATAATAACCATAATAATAATAGTAAACCGTTTCGATAGATCACGAAACTGTTTGTGCATATCTTTCATTCTGTCACACTCATCAGTGTTCACGCGCATCGTCTTTGTATGTATTATACAAGTTCTCGTCAAATAACTTGGCACCTGTATGAAATAATATCGGCACATTATAAATTGTCTATTTTCTTCTAATACTCATGATTTAGATAAAGAAACATTGTAACGTGTAGTTTCTAAGAAAACCACATACGTCAATGGCATTGTCATGATCTAGAAAGAGACAAAACATCCCCGTCCTGTCGTATTTGAATCTCGTTATTTTTGTCAAGTTGCAGGCCTGTCTTGTCTTGTCAATTGTCAAATCTTATGTCTGACACCTGACTCCTGTTATTGCGAATCTAAGTGTGAACAATTTCAATCAATCATTTGCTTCCGTTCTTTACAAAATCTGTTCTTATAAGAACAAAAATTTGAGATGTCACACAATAAAGTTCTTCATCGACAAGCGCGTGAGTTCATCAGTTCACTTACTGAATATTTCGAACGAGAAAAACACAACGGAGGCCCTTTAACACCACTTTCGTCAGTTCGAGAGGTATATTATTACACACAAATACATTATTAACGATCATCTAATTCTAAAATACGATTTTCCAGAGGGTAGCAGAGGCATTGCATATTTCTGTAAGGACTGTTACCAGAATTATACATGAAAAGGCCACTCAGCCAATATTGGAATCTCCAGGCAAGAAACATACGTCTAGAAGGAAGAAGACAGAAAACTTACCAGAGACAACGAGAATGGAAATAAGAAATTCTTTGTATGAGATGTATTCTCAACGTAAGTTCAAGTTAATGCTTTCTCCTACTCTGTGCACAGTAATAATTTAAAAAAACATATAGAATACTGAACTGAAACAGAAATTTAAATGATCTACAAAGGTCAATTGCTTAGGTACAATTATTGTTTTCATCAGTTGATAGCTCGCTTTGAAAACGTCCCTGTGTGTTATAAACAATTAAACTTGCAGTTCATGTAAATTTGAATTTGTGTTTGATTTAAATATGGTACATAGTTTTTGAAATGAATTTACATCAAGTAAACCCTGAATCTACAGATTGATAATTTTACTATTTTTTAGGTAAACATGTGACCACAGCTTCGCTCAATAAAGAAATTAAACATAAAGCTATTGAAATAAGTGACTCCAGCCTCAGACGTATTCTGCATTCAATTGGTTTTAAGTATCAAAAAGATAACCCTAGAAGAGCTCTAATGGAAAGAAATAACATTGTATGTTTAAGACAGCAATTTTTAAGAGAATACATGAAAAATTTATCTTCACCTTTGCGAAGAGATGTAATCTTTTTGGACGAAACTTGGATTTTTTCAAAAGGAAGTACTATTACTTCTTGGCAAGATAGCAGTATTAAAAGTGTGCGAAAAACTCAATTTCAAGGAAGACGATACATTGTCCTACATGCTGGAGATAGTAACGGTTTCATAAATGATGCCTCGCTAACATTCACTACTAAATCACAAAGTGCTGATTATCATGGTGACATGAATGGTGAAATATTTATGAAGTGGATTAGGGAAAAGCTCATACCAAATTTAGAAGAGCCTTCTTCAATTGTGATGGACAATGCCCCATACCATTCGATGTTGGTTGAAAGAAACCCATCAAGTGCTTGGACTAAAAATAAAATAACGGAATGGCTCGATGCACATAACGTACATTGGGAAACGAACATGTTCAAACCTGAACTACTACTGTTATCAAAACAAAATGTTCAAGAAAAGAAATATATCATAGATGAAATACTCAGAAGTCACGGACATGAAGTTCTTAGATTGCCACCGTATCATTGTGAATTCAATGCTATTGAACTTATATGGGCTAAAACTAAAGCTTTTTATAATATCCATATCAATAATAGTGAAGGAAAATCAGTGGAAGATGTTTGGTATGATGCACTATCTTCTTGCACACCAAATATGTGGGAAAATTGTGTAAGGCACACTGAAAATTTAATTAAAACATGGTATGAAAGGGAAGAACATATTGATGATTTCCCAGAGATAATTATCAATCTTGAACATGACAGCTCCAGCTCCCATGAGAGTGAAGAGTGAATTTGTATATAATAATTGTTGATTTCAGTATTCTGACAAGTGAGAACACAGATTACAAACACAAACCCAAAATAAAGGATTAGATGTAATCTGAATTCTTAAATTATAATAACAAAAAATATATGTATTTATATATGTGTATGTATGTATATAACTATATATTAATATTAACTTTTATATAATGTAATTACTCTGTAAAAAACCTGATCAACAATAAATATTATTATTATTATTATTTATTATTATTATATACCCAGCAAAGTATTGAATGATATTATCAAATAATTATATTATATACTTTCACATGTTGCATTATTTTCCTACATAGAAATACCCATAGCACATATGTAAATGCAGAAGCGCATGATGTGAGATCTTAAAAAATTGTAAACGAAAAGAACACCTATTTATTCATTATATTTATTAAATGAATATATAAAAATGAAACATTGAATTAATATATATTTCTCTAATAGGAAGAACTAGTATTATCGGTGGAGAATTATATTACATTGTTTGACAATAGTTTCAGAACTGCAGTTTTTGTAAATCGATATTTTCACAGGAGAAAAAGACAACAACACTGAAGCCTCTTTGCTTGAGAATTCTAATTCACAATGTATACTTCATTTATGTGAGATGTAGCTGCAGTTTATTACCACAATATTGAAGTTGGCCCCTTGAGCATCAGCAAATTAAAAATCTATTCTGAAAGCGTTTCTACGTAGATTGTATTTACATGTTTTGCTGGGGACAGGTTTTTTGTCAAAATTTCCATCACAGAAATAGTGAAAGTAATATTTATAGGTAGGTACTGTCATGTTCATGAAATAGTAACATCATGGTAATGTGGTTCTTCACCATGTCCTGATGCAATTTTATTCAAATGCCGTTGCTGCCTGATTCCTTCATTCACAGGGAACCTAACACAATTTCTGCTGCTTAAAAGTGTAATCCGTTCTAATACACGACAATACATTAAAAGTATTGAAACTAATATTCACTCTAAAAAGATAAACCCTGTAAACTAACGAATGTTATAGGTTATAACAGCTGCAAATATTTATATACAAACATGACAAGCTCGGAATGACGAACATTATAAGAAACTTGAAAATGCTAACCGACTAGGTACGAATTCAACCGATAAAGTTGATTCTGCAGCGTGTGGCTTACGGAAATTTCTGTTCCACGACTACCAACTTAACAATATAACACGTGTGAATCAAGAAGTTTTCATAATCAGATACGCCCATTGATGACGCACGGGCCTAGTTATTTGACGAGAACTTGTATGTGTGTGTGTATGTAGGAACAGGCTCCACTTTTTTTTGATAACGAAACATCTGCTTCTTCTTCTCTGATATAGGTAATAGGTAATATAGAATTTCTAGCAACCCAGAGATGGAGACCACGTTTTGTTTTTCGAACAAAATTTCATTATTATATGTATTTGAAACCTGCCTCGATACCTGCATTCTACTTGTTAATTTTTATGTTGATTAATTAATTTATTAATTAATAATAATAATAATCTCTCACTATGTCGCACTCATCAGGGTTCACACGCATCGTCTTTTTGTGTATCAAATTTTTGTGTGTGTAGGAACAGCCTTCAATTTTTTTTGATAAAGAATCATCTGTTTCCTCTCCTCTGATATAATATGTAACATAGAATTTCTAGCACGTCAGAGATGAAGACCACGTTTTTTTTTCAAACAAAATTTCATTAATATATGTATTTGAAAACTGCATCGAAACCTGCATTTTATTTGTTATTTTTTATGTTGATTTTACTATTAATTTAATAATTAATAATAATAATAATAATGATTATTATTATTGTCGTTATTATTATTCGACTTAAGCGACATACTTTCTCAGAGTAAGCTGAAAAAAATGTTACCGAACCCCCGCGCGCGACATTGGGGTTCGGCTCGGTGGTCAGGAACGAAGTTCATCATGACCTGACAGCCCGATGCTAATGGGATAGGAACTTTTTGACGACGTGGCATGTTTGGAGAATGAAAGCTTTCTGCATGATGCTGAAAAGACCAGGGGGTAACTGTAGAATCGCCAAATAGTCCTCTAGATTTCTTGCTGCTGACATCACGATCGGTAATACGATTATTATTGTTATTATTATGATTATTATTATTATCATCATTATTATTATTATTATATTATTATATTATTATTATTATTATTATTATTATGATTTTGTATTATAATTATCAAAAAAAGTGAAAAAAAGAAAAAAAAAGTCTCCCTGGTGAGATCGACCCCGGGTTAACGCTAGTGTACATCATCTTTAATAATTAAGAATTCGAATTTATAGTTGATTTTTTTTGTGTGACTCTGTCAAACGCTGAAGTGGGGATAATAGTATATTAAGATAGCCACAAGAGGCATCTATAGTCTGAACCAAAGTTTATAACGGGGGACCCAAAAGGCATAGCATGAGTTTTCTCGGGATTGACGCAACCTAGAAGATCGTGCTTGGTATCAAAATTTGCGTAAATGTTTCAGATATTCAACTATGAATTTATTTCCCTTATCAAAACTCTGTTTTGAAAATTTGTCTCATTTTTCGCGGTTTCTTTTTACAAAATGGTTTCTTATCAATCTATATTAACAGCGGTTGGGTTTTGATTCGTAGGTGGAAGCCATCAATATCTTCCGTTTGAATTTCGTTTTGAGTCAAAAAGTAAATTTTTTGGCCCGCAATGGCAAAATTACTTTTTTCACGAAATGAGCGATTGCAGCGCCCCCTTTTCAAATATCAGACAAATGAGAAACTCTTATTCAAGTACACACAGAATACTATCAATGCATGTTAAGCATTGGTTGATACGGTAAGCAATCATTTTATAATTCACAATTGAACAAACGTTTGATTTTGCTCAAAAATCTCACTTTTTGGGCCTATATTAGGCCTGTTAACTTCTCATTAGCGTCATTTCACTCTTTCTGATTTCTTACAACTTTTTTTGTCATAAAATGTTCGAGTGGAACTCAGAGTTTTTCTAAAAATTGAAAAAACACCAAAGTCGGGGCAATTTGGGACCAAAAAGTGGCCAATAGCTCGAGTAGCATGGGGCCCAGACATTTTGAATGTCCATATTCGTGATCAGTGCACCCGATGACTTAAAGATTGACCAAAATTAAGGAACGTAAAGATTTTAAGCCAAATCGTGAAATAAAATTACAGAGGGACTGGACCATAAGAGTACCTTTTGTATGTTGAATTGAAAGTAGAATAAATCTGTTTAGTCAAAAATTACATACAGAAAGACACAAAAAAGTTGAGGTAATTTAAATCCAGGTTGAACACTGTATGTGGCGCCCTTTAACATTAAACATAAAACCAACTAAATATTTCAGTTTCTCATCATTGATACTCCTAGTATCCCGATTTTCGTCAAATTGTCACGTTATTAAACAAAAATATAATCAAAAAATGAGATACATTTTTTTTGACGCCCTGTATCTCAAGAATCAAGCCGTTGCGAATCCATGTTCATATGAACCTTGCATCTTAAAATTAGTCAAAGTTTGTACAGGTACTCAATAAGCACCCTGTTTGATAAACTCGATTACTTTTAAAAACATTAATATGTTTATTTACAGATATTTGCAATTTCTAGCTCCGACAGTTCATTTTCCAAATCAAACAATATGGTATGTTGTCTTGTTACACCATTTGTATCTATTTGAAATGGAGAAATCTTGAATAGATTTCTCTTTTCCGAAATTATGTTTATATCAAGGAACAGATTACAATAACTGAAACCTTTTCGAGCGTCAAACTTGAATTTACCCAATTTACCACTAATGTTTATTAGTCATTTTCGAATATTGCCTACCAATTTCTAACGATAATGGTCTTTATTTCCGACATTTTTTCGCCAGTGAAATAAACATTGGGCGGAACGAATCGTATAATACTTAGTTACTCGTGAATGATGCTTTGAAATACAGATAAGACAACACTCAGTTTTAGCCCGAAGCCTGCCCTCAAGATTCCACCTAGAATGATTGGTGAAACGTCTGTATCAAGTCGTGCTATTGTGATGCGAAATCTATCCGGGAGTCAAGAATTCTCAAGATTATCTATCCGCAGAAGCCTACTATCCAAGATTGACATGAATCAATAAATTATGTTCGAATAACTGAAATTTTAGCATGTGCTCCTTGTTTTTAACAATGAGAAGATCACGAAGCAGTAGAAATCTTCGTGAATTTGAATACCTGAACAATATGTTCCCACATTTGAAACCCGATTCCAGAATTATTTATCCCTTCGAAGCAATCAGTGACAATAATCATTTTTGGAGTAACTGAAACCTCAATTCAAGTTTGAAAGGAATTAACCACGAGATCATTGATTGATCAAGTTGTTATTTTATCACTACTATTGTGGATGCTATCAAGAATCACAAATTGAACAATTCATATTCCTAAAATAAATGAGATATACCCCCTGAAAGGATTGGTTGAACAATAACCAATCAGCACAACCAACCAATGGTGAAATATGGTTCACTGATGGGGCTAGAAACCATGGGTATGCGCGAGAAGGAATTCATTGCAAGCGCCCAGGTAAAAGTATTTTTATACCTCTGGGCAAACACGCCCCCATTCTCCAAGGGGAGATACTGGCAATAACGCGCTGTGTCCAAATAGCGCTGGAAGAAAGAATGCAAACCCACATCAGTATATGCACATATAGCAAGACAGCCCTTGCTGCGCTGGGTAGCATGAGAATAACATCGAAGCTTGTGTGGGAGTACTTCAACACGCTAAGCAATCTTGGATGAGAGGAAGGCAAGCTGACCCTACTCTGTATCCCCAGTCACTCTGGAATAAGGGGAAACGAAATAATCGATGAGCTTGCAAATCTGGGGGCTATAGCGCCCCTGATACTCCTCGAACCAGCAGTGCGCATCTCGAAGAGTAAAATCAAAGAGATAATCCACTGCTGGGTCAGGACACAATACTCGGAAAAGTGTACACTGGTAACGGTTGCAGGCTGTCGAAAGCATTGATTGGACTGCACATTAGGGAAGACTTGTTACAGCAAGTGAGGAATCGATGCCAAACTGCTTACACAGATTCTGACAGGACACGGACCGTTGAACTATCACCTCCACATAATAAACCTTAGCGATTCGTCTTTGTGGAGGTGGTTCAAACGAAAAAAAAACATCTATGCACATTATGTGCAGATACGTAACACTCATCCCCCCAAGATGCAAAACACTCTCGATAGAGCTATGCGACACTGAGGAGACCAAGAAACTAGATGCATAGAGGATGCCAAGCCTCTTTAGGGCGTTAACCACCTACCCGGTCACGGCTGGGAATTGAGTAAGTGGCTGTTTGTCCATTTCGGTCACCCAGTGAACACTCTGAAGTAGGGACCGATCCCGCCTACCTCTTAAGCCAGGTAAACACCCTCGAGTAAGAACCGCTTCACTAGGACGACGATTAAATAATATATCACGAAGTTAGTGTTAACCTCTTTAGGAACCGTTCGCCTAGGGGAGAACGGCGAACACTCTCGGGCTGGAATCGCCCGTCTGGTAGATAGATGAACACTCATGGATGGGAAGCGCTTCACTAGGTGGTAGCCTTGTGAACACTAGGCGGTGAGAACCACTCCACTAAGTGAGACGTGACACGGGGTGCAAAGGGCTTCGACCTAGGCGTTAAGGGACTGCAAAGCCCCCCCACTTCAATTAATAATAATAATAATAAGATAAGATAAGATTTATTCCCAATAATTATGTAAATACACTTACTTCTACACTTCTCAACTAATAAGGCTTAACAACTAAGCATATCAACTACAAAGTGCTACCCAACGGGCGCAGTTAAATTATGTTAGTAACTGATTAACAATAGAAAGATAATGACAAGCAATTAAAAATATATAATATATACAATATACATACAGTGATCATATGACACTCTCCTAACTGTACTCTAAAAACTGATTATAAGTATAGTAGCACTGAGCAATTAAAATATCTTCTATTGTACGCTTGAAACACTGTAAACTCAGAGTTTTATATTGTAATTTGTTATAAAACGTCGCTCCAAGGAACGTAATATTTCTTTGGTACAGATCTGTGTTGCTTGGAGGATATATCGCCAAACTATCCTGTTGCCTCGCGAGGCTGAAAATTGAAATTGATTCCTGTTCCTATGAACAAAAACAAGAGCCTCCAAGTCCAGCAGACATGGTATGGTTAGTAACTTGAGTTCAGCAAAGAGTGGTCTACATGAATCTCTACTGCTTTCACCATTATAATTCTTATTGCATAATTTTGTATTAAAAAGATCCTATTTCAGTTTGTAGAAGTACCCCAAAAATTATGCTATATCTAATAATAGATTCAAAGTTCGAAACATATACCGTCTTCAATACATGAATACTCAACGCTTTTGCTTTGAGTGTTCTAGACATTATTCAATTTCTTACTTAAATGGACTATCTGTTCGCTCCAACTAAACTTTGAATCTATTTTGACACCTAATAGTTTCATAGTCGACTCATGCTAAATACCGTGAACTATTAGAGGATAATTCACCACATCATCAGGTCTCTGTTTATACGCCAAGCAATGAGTTTTCTGAAAATTAGTTTTTATTTGGTTTAGTTCACACCAAGTTGATACCTCTTGGATTGTGGTGTTAATTTTTGGCCCAGTTCTTGAGTCATCATATCCATCCACCAGAAAAAATTGTATCGTCTGCAAACATTATCGGGTTCGCAACCGAAACATAAGCCGAAATTCAGGAGGTGATTATACACGAAAAAAAATTCATATCAGCATATGTCCGGAAAACTTCAACAAATAGCTACGGCGCTTCAGAGATATATTTTTCGTTTTATGTCTCCGGAACCATAATTGAAAATCATTCAATTAAACTTTTTATAATACCTCGTCGCTTAAATGATGAAACATATACGAATTGTTTGGGAAACGACCTTACACATCTCCTATATTATGTGGCAAACGCTATTAGATCAGCGAGTTGGTTTGTGCATGCCCATTTCAGTGTTCGAATTTGAAATCATTTGGATTTAGTTTACCTTCATAAGTGGATAGGCCCCGTAACAGTTCAGTTGCGTGGCCTTCTCGTTCACACGACTTAAACTCCAGAGATATTTTCTTTGGAATTATTTGAAATCAGTGGTCTACTCGGTTCTAATTGAAAACGAGGATAATCTTGAATAAAGACTAATAGAGCAAATACGAGACTTATTTGTACGAGTACGAACATTCATGAAGGATCGGCTGGAATAACTGTCATGAATGTCAGACATTCCCAGTATATGTTCTAATCATTTGTTAGTTTTTGTTATTAAATAATTATTTTATGATTCGTTTGTTAATTAATAAAGCATCGTAGCTCTTTATTCAAGCATTCCAGGAAATACGTGATTCGAAAATTTTTGTGTTTAATCAGCTCACTCTCACTAATCACCAACTCAAGCTTATTTGTGCAAAAGAAGGAGAGAAAATATGAACTCCTGGAATATATTTTTTTATATACGTTTTAGTACTGATCGAGACACTTACCCATCGTTATTTATGTCCACTGCTAGAATTTCGTAACCAAAGCTAGCGGCAAATTGTTCACCTCTCAGTCTCAATCTTAATACGAGGATTTCGACCTTGGTTATCTTGTCGAAAAACAGCACCTCACCAACATCATTAGATCGTGGAGCACCCGAAGCATAAGTAATATTTTCAAAGAAGAACCTCCCTCCCGTTGTACTCATACCTGGAAACAAAAAATGATCTTCAATACATGAATTGAAGCAGAATTAAACAATTATATCATACACAAAAGTAAGGTTTCTCCAGATCGACAGCTGTTTCGCTTTTTCGCATACATCAGTGAAACGAGCAAGACGCAGTACTACTGGTCGACATCTTCGCCAAGATATAAATTTTCTATTGGTCATTTTCTAGAGGGAATTGGAGCCATCTACAAGTAGATGTAGCACTAAGGAGTGGCGACTGGTAGCAATGGGCACATGTCCATGTGCCCAACCAACCAGCAAGATATATACAGAAAGAAATTCGCATGCATTATTTTATTCCGCACGTCAGGCGGAATGCTAACGCTCAAAACTATGTTCCGGGGAACGTTCTGAAGTGTACCCATTCTGAGTATGATTCGTCTGACCACGGTTATCTCCGCCATACGCGGTTATATCACCGATTTTGTAAAAGTAAAAGTAAACGTCTTGCATTCATAGTGTACAGTGTGTGAATTCAATTCGAAGACGTGAAGTCTGAAGTGCGTCTATTATCAATGGAGTCAATTGTGTGCAAAATCTCCCAAAAGACCCGCTATCATTTGAGGAAGAAGTATTAATTAAAATGAAAGGCTATTCTTGATCTTCAAATAAACTACACTTCCACAAGTAAAACCCGAACTCACAATAGAGTATTCAACAAGAACATCTATGAAAAATACGAGTGGGTATGTGGATGACCAGTAACAAATAAACTATTCCATTTTATGGGCTTAATTTTTAAGAAAGAGGTTAGTGCGTGGAATAAACAAGGGTTGAATGATTAAAAACACATCGCAAAGAGGGCAAAGAAACACGAGAATTCCATTTTTTACGTGGATGCATGCCTAGATTTTAGTGTTCTGGGCAAAGTGGATATACGTGAACAGGAAGACAATGCTTATTTGCGACATAAAATTAAGTTGTGGGGAAATTTTGCGGAGCCTTTAAATTGGCGTTACGAAACCATGATGAGGCGTTGACGTCGGAAAATTCAGGAATTTATGTAGACTTGATCAACTTTGCAGCTGAATTAGACGATGCCTGCAATACATATGATAAGTTCTGGTCCACAAGTGTCTAAAGGCATCTCAAAAATTATTCAGAATGAATTGCTAGATGCAATGTTGCAAATTTACAAGCAGGAAATATTAAAAGGAATTGAATCTGCAAACGTCATTGCTTTGGAGGCCGATGAAACTACAAACACCTCTAATCATCAGCAAATGGGTTGTTTATTATTCAATACATGGATGAATTTTTGAACGCTTTTGGTCTTTCTTAAGCCGGGTGGGCATAATGCTGATGGGTCAGCAAAAACATTGCTGAATAGATTGCAAACTAATTTAAATTAGCTTTCTGGGTCTTATAACAATAAACTAATCGCTCAAAGTTGCGATAGGGCATCCGTGATGAGTGGTGAGACAAATGGTGTCCAAGTCATTATTAAAAGAACATTTCCAATGAACATTATATTCACTGTTACGCGCATCAATTTAATTTAATTATTGAACGAGCGGCACAGTGCAATAAAAAAGTTAAATTTCTTCGCAAATTTGCAGTCACTTTCAAGCTTTTTCTCTCGATCGCCAGAAAGAACGGTAATTCTTGATGAAATAGTCAAACGTAGATTACCACACGCTGTTCCTACATGCTGGATTTTCAAAAGTCGAACTGTGAGCACATTATTTGAACACCAGGATTCTTTCAAAGAATGTTTAGACAAAATTATTGACGAAGATGGAATGGATTCAGTTACTATAAGTGAAGCAAGTAGTTTATTGAAACATATGAATTGGCCGGAATTTCTCTACTGGTTGAAACTATTTCATTTCATCATGCCACATGTTGAAATATTATTTAATCAGACTCAAATGCGCGGGATTGACAGTGCTCAACTGCGAAAGGTAATTGAACAATTCCAACAGCAAATTATTCGAATTGGAAATTCTAATGACAATGACAATCATGAACGGAATAACGAAGAACCTGCCAGGAAAAGACAAAAAACGACAGCTGGAGATAACAGAGCTGTTATTGCAACGAAAGTTTTTGTTTCTTGTGCTATACTTATGGCCATACATGCTTTCTTGTAAATATTGTTAGAGATTCCAGTATAAGTCCCATCGCAATATGAACAATTTAATTTGTATACTGTGTTGGTTTGTTTATTTAGGTATTAAAGGTTTTAGATTTGAGAAATATTTTCCAACACAGTTAGTAAGTTTATGCGCAACATTTATATCATACTTTTTCAAACATTTCTTAATTTTCTCTGAGGTCTCCAGAATGTATGGTAATGTTATAAAATTGTCTGTATTACCTTTAATGTTATTTATATATAACGATCCATTATAGATTTTGTTCATTCTTTCTTGAAAGATGGGATTGAAAAATTGTTTTTTTTAGCCACTCATTTCCAATAGATTACGATCAATTTTTAATCAATTTTTGGAATAGTCTTTCGGGTAGGACAATTTAACCGCGCGATTTGTAAGTCTGTTGAAAATACTTCTTACATAACATGTTGGTTCAACGGAATTGAAGTGAAGATAACGTTGAGACCAAACTTCTTTAGTGAGCAACGAAGTTTTCATATTCCCATCTGCATCGTGAATGGATTGCTGAATTGTTCAGATTACGATGGAACTTACACTGGAATCTCTGAACAATACTTCCAAAAAAGAATGTATGGCCATGAGTATTGCACAAGAAACAAAAACTTAGAAATTTCCACTGCCCTTGTTAAACACTGCTTCAATTATAACCATCAATTCGGTTACAAAAATGCTAATATTTTAACTAAGGCAACCAATTATTATAGAAGATCTATTCTGGAGATGATTCACGTGACTCCAAATCTGTAAATCATAGGACAGATTTTCAGACATTAAGTCAGATTTATACTCACTTAATTAATTAAAGCTCTTGCAAATTCCTATATGCGTCTTCATAATGTTAAAAGTATATTTTAGGTAGAATTTCAAAAGCGTATTCCAATAAGGTCTGACAACCTTTTTCTATTACCTCAACATCTTGTTCGAAAGTAGATACTTGAACGTGATGTTCTTGTTTTTAGTCGTTCACAGACTTCGTTGACATGAGTTCGTGTATAATAAGATTACTACTAAACAGTGGATTCTTGATATATTATACTTATAATATTGATGTGTTACAATTTCGATTATTCGTGTTTCTGTTCGTTTCGGCGACGTAGACATTACTAACCGAAATTGGTGCGATAAGGACGCTAACACAATTAGTTTTAAGAAATCTCGTTTTAGACATAATAAGTCTTCTGAGGATGGTCGTGAGACCGAAACATGCGTAATGACGAAAATGAAAAACATATATGTAAGTGTGACCTATTCCCCGAAAATTTATATATAGTTAATAATATTCTTCAAAATCTTGTAACGGAAAATTAGCCGAGAAACATTTCTACGAGAATTTAGTTCTAATAATTTGTAATGCATAAGGTGTTGAAGTGAAGTCTTCTATGAAATCTGAAATTGAAGGAATTAATTAATCGTTTCTGTACTTTTTCCCATCAATATATTTCCTATACACAAAAAGGTGATAGGTCAGATGCCATCGACTACAGACTTATAAGTATATCATCCAATATATCTAAGGTCTTTGAAACTATACTTCATGATAAAATTTACCACTGTGTGCAACAAAAAATTACACCAATACAACATGGATTTATGAGCGGGAGGTCCACTACACGCAACCTAATACATTTTACTCGGTACGTGTCACCATTGGAACAGTTCCGTGAGGTTTATGCAGCCTATACTGAATTTTCTAAAGCGTTCGATAGAGTGGATCATGAACTGATTGATAAGGTCTTATCTATCCAACAGGCAACAATATGTTGTGCATAATAACTTTAAGTCTGAGTGCTATGATGCGCCCTCTGGTGTTCCTCAGGAATTTAACTTAGGTCCCATCTTATTTTTGATATTCTTTAATGATATCAGATATTGTTGAATATTCCAAAATATTGATATTTGCTGATATCAAAATTTTCAGGTGTATTAATGACTGTTTGAAACTTCAATCAGATGTTCACAAAATCTTTAAATGGTCTGTAACGAACTGTTCACATCTCAACATTGAAAGATGTGGATTTACGATCCACTCTGCTCATTCAGATGAAGTGACTTTTACCTACCAAATTGGGAACATCAATTTGAAAAAGGTGGATAATATAAGATATTTGGGTGTGGTATTTGACAAAAAACTCAATTTTGATCTTCATATAAATAAACTTGTTAAAGAAGCCCTTAGCCTATTGGGATTTATAATACGTTGCAGTAAACCATTTATCAATATCAACGCTATTAAAATGCTCTACAACTCTCTTTCGAGAAGCAAATTGGAATACTGTTCAATAATTTGGAATCCTCAATATGGCAAATATATCCAATTTTCACTGTAGTCCCAAAAGGGAAAATCTATTGACGTTAAGCTAGATAATCCTGGTGACCACCTCTGTAATAATCCTGCTGATTATTATTTTTACGATTAAATCAAAGTAGCAGGAAGCAGGGGGAAACTCCTGAAAATTAAGTTACTCTAAGTGGACCAGGTATACTTGACACATGAGAGTACAACTCAAATTATTCCGTATCGTGTAGTTCCGTCCTTACGGGCCTTTTAAAACCTAAAATTCTAAATTCCTGACAGGAACAGACTATACATAGACATTCTGGATTCAACAGTTAGAGTTTTATTCAGTTTTAATTAATGAAATTCCTAGCTGGCGACAATGAGTCGCAATCCGATACCTTTTACAAGTTGTACATGGTTTTTAAGAATTAGAGCATTCGAAGTGCAATTCTTGCCGAATTGCACTTACTCACAAGCGACAGCGAGAGCCACTGTGTCAGCGGCGTCGTAAGAGTTTATTTTTGTGGTCACTCGCTGCCCCTCGACATGGAAAGCGGGCAACTTTAAATACAGATTTGTGTGTTAGGGAAAAGTACAACGTAGTACAACAAACCCCATTGGCTAATTTGAAATGTCTCTAGCTGGTAGGAAAGCTAAATTTCGGGGGGATTCGAATTATAAAAAATGAAAACTCTTAGAAAAAAAGTTAGTTCCTGTGTCGTATCTTGCTGGGTAAGATCACTTCCTTGTACATATAGCTCCATCTCTCTCAAAGCCAGATTCATTGATTCTTTTAATTGATATTTTTAACTTTTATCATTCTTATAGTTTACTTTCATTCACCTAAAATCATTCGAAGCATCAATCTCAAGAGAACTTACATTTTACTTTAATATCATTTGCTTGAAGTCTTTTATTTAGTGAATATTGTTTGGTAACTAGAATCTATAATAACCTGTAAAAGAATTGTGGAGGATGTTTTGGAGAATTTCCCGTAACGATTAGACAATTTTATCTGAGTGCGAGAGAGAACTAGCTCCGGGGTGTGATTTATAACTTAACAAAAAGACGTCGCGTAATACATTTTGTGAAGGTCGTAAAGTGTAAGCTCAAGTGTTAAAAGTTTACCCTGTGGATTGAGGATTATTACAGTCAGGGTAAGTGTCAAAAGGCAAAGCTATTAGTCTCAAAGTGTTCAAGTAAAAATTCTGAGGTCAGCACCCCCCTTTCTCGTTTTTGTGTTGGTTTATAGAAGATAGTAACCATTAATAGATTTTGATTCATTAGAAGTGTATTGATCCATCTGCCGAACTTCTCATATTTTGTAGCGAATATAGGTGTCCTACTTAAGATAGGTATAATTGGGGATCCTTCAACAAAGATGATTATTGGGCTGAAACTAGGGTTATTGTAGGTGTAGATTCAAAGACATAATTATTTGGGGGTCTATTAGGAAAGATCATTATTCAAAGGTTGCCATAAGGGTATTTTATCTAGAAAGTGAAGGGTTCTTAAAACCCCTATTGAGACCCTAATCCTCAAGCACAGGGAGAGTTAGCCATAAGCGGCGAATTTGAGTGAAATTGTTTGAGTTCATCTTGGAAACTAGTGTTCCGTTATATTGTGTAATTTGTTATATCAATTTAATAGATCAATATATACAAAGCGAACCAGGTGGTTGTGGATAAGGCATCAGGGCTATATATTTAGAGAATCACTCTTCCGGAATCTCAACCTTACTACCAGTGCCCTCTCTGTTCCACTTCAAGACCTTAGTTACTTATCCATCAGATTGGTATATTCAATTTAAATAAGGTTAGCCCCCAAGGAAACAACTCTCTGGCTACGTTACATCAGGCGAATCAATAATTCACCGATTGATCGTTCTTGATAAAGTTTCATCAAATTTATTATATATATTTTTCCAAACCATCCAGAAAACTTACATCAAATTAATTTCGTTTATTTTTTTCTTTTCCATTTCTTGTTAACTATTTGTCATATTTCCACAGTGTGTTTATATGCATGGGACTTAGTGTCTATATCTGTTGATTATTATTATTTTTGTACACGATTAACTTTACCCCAATATATAACTTATACTGTTCGCTTTGTTCTTCATTGATATACCATCCCGTAAATATCGTTATAGTGGAATAGAACAATCCTGACGTGATTGTCATTCCGAGCCTCTTAAGCTACGTGAAGCTGTCATACTAGCATAGTTAAACTTCGGCCAGGAGAGGCCCGCTACTAAACAATTCTATACCAAGTGCTTCTGGAGGGGAAATCCTTCGAGATTAGTTTCGTTCCCTGGACTATTCTCTAATACATCTCAAGAGGGAACTGGTGGCAGCTAAATTTAACCCATTCTACCAACGACAGGGCACTCCTCGTAGTGTAACCCTTTAATTAACACTCTCCGCTACCCTCGAGTTGCATAAAAGGGTAGCTATCCTAGCACAGTTATAATAAGGTTTCCACTCTCCATAGCAACATATAATCCCATAAGGCTTTGACCTGAGGGAACAGTAGACAAACATAACCTAGTAATACTTTGAGCAGGATTTGGACTGCCTGGCTTGTGTGAAAGTACATCATTAATAAGTTTATTGAAATTGCTCCCAAAGACCAGCTCAGAATTTTACACCTCACTGTCCGTCACTTCCCATCCATTTATTTCCAAAATTGGTATTCAATAATTCTGAAACGGTCCTGATATTATGAGGTAGTGCACCATCTTGTTGGAAGAACTAATTTCATGCCTCAATTAAGGTAAATTGTTCAAAAATTTCTCAATAATTTTCTTTTTTTAAGATTTCGAAGTACCGTTGGCCATCAAGATTTTCTCGATATATGTGCAAGTTTCAAGGACGGTAACATTTTTTAGTTGGGATATAACCAAATTTCCATGTTCGTGATTCTGTCCAAAATTATTGTTTCAACTACACATTAATTTCCTCAACTCGAACTTTCGATTAAAAATTTTTTTTTTTATTAAAATTAATCGTGTAACTTGAAATTAATTTAATCAAATTACTAGAACTCTAAATTGTATAAATATTTATCTTTGTTAATTTATTGAATTGAGTTTCTTTGTAAACCAAGATAATTTTGTTCTCAATTATAATTTCCTAGAGGAATAAAATCAAATTGTTAAGTTAAAACTTGTCTTTATTTTATTGAATTTACGCAACGTTGGCTACTAATGGGTAAAAAAGATATACGGTATAAAAATTGAGAGAAAAATTTGATGGCAACTTCTTGACAGTGCATTAAAAAAAATGTAATTCTCAAGAAATCATTACCACACTCTCATTTGAAAAATGTATATTGTTGGAGTGAACAATGATAAATGTTTCTCTTGAATCAATTTTAGTGTTAGAGCAGATAGAACATATGTTTCTTGCCGATTAGGATTTCTTTCAAGATATCCATAGAGATAAACTAATGCACTTCTCTTGATGTTAAACCTTGTTGCTAATCAGGTCTTGTCGAAGAATTCTTAAGTACAAATTAATTGTAGAACTAATAGTAGAGGAATCAATTTTTTCCCGTATTAATTCATGAAATATTCAATTAGCAGCATGAATGAAAGATTTGTTTCTATATCTTCCCAACTCACACAATAGAAGAGATTTCAAAAATATTTTACCTAAGTAGCTGTATTTCTCAGTTACTTCTTGAGTCTCAAGCGGTCCACGATAAATCGTTTTGTCTTGTTTGAAGAAATCGTTATTGACCTCCCTGGCAAAAATGGTACCCTTCCATGCTAGTGGTCCTGGAGTACCTACTATGAGGAAACCATCTTCCAGAAATGCCATACTAGTTCCAGCCTGACAGAAAGCGTATTCAAGATGTAAGCTGTAATGAAAATAGGAATTAATTTCTCAAAATAACATTCGGACGCTTTTATTTTAGATCAGTATCAATTCCAAATCTGATTTCTAGTGGTGCACCCAATATTTCATTGCATGGTAGATTTCTGAATTCAACCATTCATTAGTCTAATTTTTTTTCGTTATTGGAGGAGGTGTTTCAAACTACAAGTGAGTAACGGCCACAACCATATACTTAATTGTGTATTCACGATGATAATGCAAAAAAAAATTTCGAATCAAATTAAATTTATTCAAGGAGAACATTAATTACATATTTTCAATAATAATTCATACATTTTTCTTATATTATATCATGAAAGAAATTTAGAATATATGCATATACATCAGTATTCAATGGAATACACAATAATAAACATTCATTGGACTTCGATATCTGAAGAAGACACAACATAATTAATCCGTTTATTTCTTGTAAATTTTTGTCCGCCGAAATGTGACGTTATTGAATTGAATGATGATCAGCCATTTTGTGCATTTTTAGACTGATGAGTTCCCCACCTCCCCAGTGACGTGGGAGATAAATACAGGAAACGGACGACTCAGGATGCAAACTGTGATGAATGTTCATCATTTTCCTTTGTCTAGTCTATACAGCTCATCGACCGTCCATTTCACCACTCCAAAAAAGTGGAGCAGGACTGGAACGGCGAGCATATTTGTTGCAGACGACTTGTTCTCACTCGTTAGTTCGGAATATCAAACCTTTCGAACAAAGCTTCTGTACTTGCAGCAGAGAGTCACCTTTACCTCGGAAACGTCATTATTAGGACGTTGTTAGATTCCCAGGTATCGATAGGTCTCACCAGCATCAAGATGTTTAAAGATGCTTCCGTCGGCAAGCGGCATATTCTCGTGCACATCTGGAGATCGTCCTCTCCTTAAATGAAACACTGCGCACTTTTCCATTCCCAACTTCATGCCTAAGGCTCGGGTATATTCCTGAACCAAGTTGAGAGTTTGATGGAGGTTTTCGTAACTAGAGGCATACATATCCAGATCATCCATGTAAAATACATAGGTGATTTGATGCCTCCGGTCGTTTGGTGATCCGGGGTGATATCCACGAGTTCATCTTGAATCAATGGAGAGTACCAGCAGTGATATGTTGAATAAGAGGGGACCTGATGAGTCTCCTTGGAAGACACCCCTCTTGAATGTTACCAATTCCGTCTAGACTCATCATGTGCCTGATGTAATGGCAAATCGAGTCTGCCCAGAGTGGCAATAGATGTTATATGCATCTCACTAGTGGGGTTGGCACCGCAAGGCATTGGAGCAATTATAATAATAGCTCATGTGAATCAAATGCCTTGCGGTAGTCAATCCATGGACAGGTTGCGCTTGTAGAATATAAAGTCCTGAGTGATAGATCTATCGATCACAAGGTTCTCTCGGCAACCCTCTATGCCTTTCTTTGCCCCACGTTGCTTGCTGATGTTATTAATTACCAAACCGATCGATCTCAACAACCTAGCATACGCATACAAGTGATCGGCCGGTAGTTCTTGGGATCAGACAAGTCTTTATTCTTTGGAAGTAGCACAGTGTACCTCTCGACAGCCCAGCTTGGAAGTTGCCTCTCGTCTTTAAGCCGAGAGTCAATGGAGTATTCATATGACGACCTTTGTTGCGCTTTGTTATTCAACAGGAGATTTGACCCTTTTGAATATATCGAATTTAAATTCCCCCTAAAAATACAAAGCGTAAGTTACTAGAAAAAGAACCCGAAAAAAAGGAAACTTCTGCAATTCTAAATAAAGAAGAAATCTTGAACATGACAAAACACTACAATGATAATAGACTGGCCCGATTGCAAAAAAGTTTTTGCTTATTGCCTCTTATGAACTAACATGGTGTGATGAAGACAGTTTTAAATGTTTAGTGCATAATTTTGAAGAGGGTTTGGTCCTTGGGAGTATAATCCGATATTCTCCAAGACAGCACCGGGTGGAGCACGAAGATGTGCTACCAATAAATGGTTAATATCAAATACCAGAAAGCCTGATGTTTTTCCTATTCGATTGTTTAAGAAGGTACTGAGTAAGCGGACTACAAATATCAACACGGACGGACAGGCTTTTTCGAACAGTAAACATTTCTTGGGATAGACCATACTCTTTAGGATAGTACAAAAATATACCAATTGGAGTAAACACAATGTCGGAGTATATGAAGCAATGTGCAAACATGATAGAATTAGATAAATAAAATTACGAACCACTCCGCAGGATGAACTTACTCACCCAGCTCATTCAATTCATTAAAACCTCCATCCACAGTTAGACTCAGATTCATTTGATAACCTATAATAAACTGGAAGAGCAATAACTGTCAACGCAACAGAGCAAGAACAGAGACAGAAAAGTTTACACAAATTGTATTTTTCATATTCACAACTTCAATGGAGCTTAATTTTGTTACTTTACTTTGTTCAAAGTGAGTTATGTAACCTGAATTTGTCGAATATAATTATATAGAGAAAGTGTTTATGATTTGTAATTCAAAAATAATCCACAAGGTACCAATCGAGAATTCGATAGATTCGGAAATAATTCTCCAGATATTTTCTCACACTTGTTGCCATTCGGCAATAGCCACTCGATCTCTTCGGGCTATCGTGGCTATTGCCTGGCAACAAGTTTCAGAGGATCTGTCGGATTATTTTCAGTTTATTCTCACTGTCTTGTTATATTTCTACTGGATAATTTATACGTTGGGTAACGGATTTCATATATGACATCAAATCATATTGCTTCATCATCCAATTTATCGTTGATAGTTTCAATATAAGAACAAAATGAAAAAGCTACGATCAATTGATCACGTGATTTCCGTGACTTTTGTTAGCAAACTAGCTTTCGAACATTCGGACACTCCTGCGGATTAAATGTATATGATTGTAGGAACAAAAAACATATTGGAAAATTAAATTAAAATTAAAATTTTGAAATGTACTGAAAGGGCTTAAAAAATCATTATCTCCGATCCCAAAAACTCCATATACTAATTTTGAATAGAACAGAACCATAGTCTAGAGATTCGCCCTCCATATTGATTTTTGAATTTTGACTAACAAATCATCATTTCCGGCTCCAAAACCCTCACATATCAATTTTGAGAAGAATTGGATCATAATCACTTGACTCGTTGGCCATCTTGATGGTTTGAATTTTGACCTCGAAAACGCCCATACGCCAATTTAGATTAAAATCGGACCATAATCACCGCATCTTGAATTTTTCAATTTTGACTAGAAAATCATGATCTCCGACCCCAAAAATTACCATATACCAATTTTGAGATGAATCCGACCGTAATCACAAAAAACTGCCATCTTAGCCGCCATTCTGAATTTTTCAATTTTGACGAGAAAATTTTGATCTCCGACCCCAAAGACCCCCATACACCAATGTTAGATAGAATTGGATCATAGTTACAAAACTCGTCTGTCATCTTGGAGTCGCCATCTTGTTTTTTTTTCTCATAATATGCCATACTACATTGACACCCGAACGATGAACACATGCCAAATTTCAAGGTAATCGGACGACTAGAAGTGGGTCAAAATTCACTTGCAAAATTTCACCCCAACGTACAAATAGATGGATCGATGGATAAACAAGGCTAGTTAAATAAAAGCTTGAAATGATTTAGCAACCGCTGTGTCACATTGGAATTATGATGTATCTCAACTCTATATTGATACTGAGGCTTACACTATCAGACTGACCTTGTTTTATACTGATAATTGCTGTCACATGAACTATCAAAATTTGCAGAGTAAAGTTACAACATAGACGGTGACGTCATTGGAATTTGAAATAAGAATTTCGGGTACTTCTGCGGTTCAAATATATAAGTGTGATATAGATTTATAACAGAAAAACACGGTTTTACTTATGGTTCTATAAAATACTACAACTCAAAAATAGTCTAGATCGATTCAAGAATGCTCAAAACGGACATATCCACGGAAATCCAGAAATTTTCTAGGCCGATTACAATACTTTCCTCACACTATGTATTACGTACAGTGAAAGAAGTAAATATGAAGCTTGTTATCTGTGCCGCCAGATATTGTTTTACTTGTAGCGACGACCTACTGGAACGAAAGAAGGTAATTTTGATATTGTTAATTTTTGCTCTTTTGTTAAAGGTTCTATAAAGAACTACAAGCTTCAATCTCTCAATTGAATTGCGGATTCCTTATTGGAATATAATAGATGAATAGAAAAGGATATGAACTATAGTATTTTATTTAGGTCATATAAGAATCAAAATGATGAACGTTTGAATCTAATGTAATTATTACCTCTGCACAGGTTTTCCTTTGCACGGTTCGAACACTGCAGAAACCTCCAGTGGATCCTTTAAAATGTAACAAAGTCCATAGCCATAGTGATGTGATTTCAAATCTTCACTTTGAATATATCTATGAGCACACACTGTCACGAAACCGCCTTTTTTCTGAGATTTCACCGTCACTCCAAGCCATTGATCTTCTTTGATTTCATCTAAACCAGGAGGTTTCAAGGAATTTATTTTATTATCTTTGTCTTCTTCAGTGTCGTCATAGTCGAAAGAGTCAAATGTATCTAGAGAAAAACAGAACAGTTTCGTCATTTCATCGCCATTGGGAATAATTAAACTAATTTTAGGCAGTTTTTGAATAAAAATATACATTCGGTAACTATGTTTAGAAAACCTGGATATGTTGATTTTACTTATTATAAATGACTCATTTCCTAGACGTTAATCTAGGTAATAAATGGTATAATTGTTTTTTTTCATATCCTGTTTGTATGTGGCCTAACAGTACGCAATAAAAATGGTATAATAACTCGGCGCATTTCTGCTAACCGGTTTGTTGAGGTTCTATAGTTATCAAATTCAAGAAACAAAATTGTTGGTCTGGATTAGTCGAAATTAGTTCCCTTATTGAAATACTTGCCAATGTTTTGTGGGAAAGTATCAGGGGTATCAATTGATACGCCAAGTTCTAATTTCAGTTCTGGGCTCCAATTGGAACATATCCATTTCATTATTTTCAATACATTGACTACACTAGAGGAAAACCTATAATGTTGGAAGAACATCGTGTAGGAAAAAGTTCGACAGGTCTCGTGCTTGACAATGAATGATAAATTGCCCACATTTCTACGATTTTCTAGAGATACCAATGACTTCTTAGAAGTGGCATCACCAATCAGACTAATAGCTCTTCTAGATAGAATCCAAGAGCTTCAGCGTATGTCTGGGAACCAAACTCCAAACATGTGAACACTACTCCAGGACAGGTCAAAGCTGATGGGTTGTAAAGTAGCTCTTGGCACGGAATAGAAAATAAAATTTTTGTGCAGCAGTTTTCGCAATGGATCTCACATGATCACGTGCTGATGGTCGTAATTCCGAGCATGGATATTTGGAAAACTTCATAGGAATAGTTGTACCAGACATCATCATATTAGGGATTGTGAGATCCGTTTCACTGGAGAAGATGCAGTTTCGGTTTCATTGAACTCTACAAATTCAACAGATCCCCATTTAAAAATCGTTGCCAGATCTCTACTCATTGCGTATTCCTGTCTCTGTCTCGATATTCTGGCTTCATTGGACGGTCTAGGGTCTCTAGAGAGAAACCGGTATGAAGTGTACCAACATCTGCAAATCTGTGAACGAGATAGGTGGTCACTACCAACAAATCGTTGATATGGAGCTAAAAGTTGATGTCAAGTCACGTTCATGTGGAACACCAGCGTTGATAGCAATTGTATCGGAGGATACTCCGTCAAATACCACATGAAGTGATTTGCGTGACGGAAGTTTCCCAAGAAGATTCTGGTGCCGTACTCGGTCAAATGCTTTGGAGATATCCAATACTACAGCTAGAGATTCCCCATATTTTTCAATAGATTTTTGCCATACATGTGTTACGTAAACAAGTAAGTCTCCTGTTGATCTCTGCTGAAGAACGCCATATTACCGATCATTCGCGATTTTGGAGCTCTCTAGGTATTGAATAAGCTCAATGTTGACTGCTTTCCACACTACTTTAGAGATCACAGATAATAGTCAAATGGGTTTATAATCATTAGGAAGGGTCTTCTTTGTTTTTGGTAATGGTTGAACCAAGTTTGTATGAAATTGTAAGCGAACTCCAGAAAAATGGTGTTAATTCAGGCGAACATTCCTAGAGAACTCAGGCTTCTTCTAGCTTCATAGCCCTTTTGGTAAAATTGCGCTGTAACGAAAGACAATTTCAGGCATATAGCTATCAATGGCAGGAATATTAGGAGTATTTTACCCTTGTGAATCCAAAGTTTGATTTGCTGCAAACATTCTAGCAAAAACGGTGGCTTCTTCTTATGGTGTATTAGCCAGTGTGCCATCATCTTTGGTTGAGAGAGGGAATGAACTGGAAGTGAAATTTGTACCAATTGCCTTGGTAAAAGTTCAAAACGAACGTGAGCGATTCGAGCATTCTATAAGCTACGATCTTATTTTGGCGTTATATGCCTCTTCGTTCGTCAAAACTTGTATCAATTTCAATATTTCGTTGACTACAACCTCGCACTAGCAATTTAAGGCTGGTTCGATTATTATTCTTTCTTCTAAAGGCGACCTATCTTCATAGGTTATGGTCATTTCAATTAGGTGATATCCCGGAGGGCTGTAGTAATTGATGAAACCAGTTCATAAATCATGTAAGTATCAGTTTCACTTTCTACTTCCTATAGTAGGCGCTTGAATGACATTTAGGATTTAACGTTTCAATAGTTCCTGAGAATTTGTTGGAGATTCTGCGACATTCACAAACAAGTTTCAACAAACGCGGCTGTTGTCCACCTTATATTCAATTGTGAATTTTCAGAATGTTTTTGGAATTATCAACGAATTTCCATTGAATATCATAATAGTGTCCTCGAGGAAGATAAGGTACACCAATTGTGCAAATAACCCTACCAGATCTTCATGGAATGTTCATACCGATAAAATTGGCAAATTATTAGCATCCTCAATCTGACTAGGAACTTGTCAATCCAGGCATAGCACTCAAGATCTGGAGGAAAGGAATTGTCTTCCTGGAAAGCTATTTCAATAGAGTTTTATTCCAATGGACCATCAATTAAAAAAAGGTTAGTAAATCGACCCAGTGAATATTTAACTATCCATGTGATTATACCTCATTAACATTCGGATAGTAGTATTTGTGATTACACACGCATTTTTGGCCAAAAAGTGCGGCCATCTGTGTCATACCACCCAATATTTTCTCGATTTCCGGGCTTCATGTCAAACTTTCAAGTGTAGTTTTGTTACCTTCAGTGCAATCGATCAGAAATATTCTTCTGGCCTTCCAATTTGTTTTGTGTTAACTCTAACAATATGACAATTTCAATATATATTTTAACCGAGTGTATGGAAATAAAGAGATGAAGTTCAGTTATAAAGTAAAACCAATCTCACTAGAAGTGATATAAAACAAAATTGATTCATTCATAGAAAAGTAGTTCACGATTATTACGGAATTTAGTTCAGTTAAAAACACTGACATATCAAAATGTATTTGCTATGGAAATATTTTTATTCAAAAACTGATATATTAGTAGGTGACAAACAAAGTAATTGTTTACAAGTAGAAATAATACAAATAATAATACCAAAAACTATAATTTGATGACGAAAAAATGGAAAAAAAAATGTTGGACAGAAATCTCGAGAAATATTTCACAATAACACATATTCACTATATTTTTCGGTCTACACGTATATTTCGGTCTCCCGACCATCATCAGAAGACGTTAGAAAACTAATTCACATCAACTGAAGCGCGGGATTCCTTAAACTAATTGTACTAAGCACTGAACGTTTTTATCACATCAAATTCAATTGAAATTGTCTATGTCGCAACAACGAACGAAACATGAAAAATTGAAATTGTAACAAATTGATGTGCAAAATATATTTTAGGAAACCACTACAAATTAATGTTTCTATAGTTAAAGGAGCCATTACTCGAGGAAGAAGCAAAAACATCAGAACTCCCTTTGCTTCAAGTAGGTATTGAGTTGAATAGATGTTTGAGATATTCACGACTACGATGGCGAAGGTCTTAGCTGTGCCAAAAGTCATGATTTATTGTATCGGCTTCTTACGTTCACACTATTTTTACTTTATAGAGAAAGAAATTTGCAAGTATTTGTATAAATTTGACTTAATGAGTGTATAATGGCTCTGTGATTGGATATACTTAGAATCACGTTCCATGTGAATTATCTACAGTATAGTTTTTTTAGCTAAATTATTAACATTTTTATAATCGAACTGATTGTTATAATCAAAACAATGTTCAACAAAGGCGGTGGAATTTACAACCTTTTTTGTTTTCAATACTATACCTACCTATGGGCATAAATTCTTTTTTGTGAATATTGATTAGAGATTCCTGTGTATGTACCCAATTTGAATAATTTGATTCAACTACCGTGTTTTGTTTATCTTCAAGTATTAAAGGTTTAAGAGTTGAAAAATGTTTACCAACACAGTTAGTAGGCTCTTCGTCTATTCCGTCCGAGTGCCTTAGATGGTAATACCGTCCGTAGGGCCGCATTATGGCGATGGGCGTACAACGAGGCCGCGTAAGCCGGACATGCCGGCAGCAGGTGGAAAAGCGTCTCAGGCCCCTTTCGACAGGCCCTGTGTCGATTACGCCATCTTGGCAAGCTGCCTTAAATCCCTCGGTCTCGTATTTAAGCCCGGCTGACCTTAGATAGCCGAAGGTCAGCCTGGTTGACAAGCAGAGCGTTTCGATGTTTCGATAGAAGGCGCTGTGTATCGGCTTGTCAACATGCCGCCTGAGCATAAGATCTTGCTCCGCGGCATTTATCTGAGCTTTCAGGCAAGAAAGTTGGAACTCGAGGTTGCCCTCTAGTCGGCCTTCTCGACTGATCTGAAAATCGAAGTCAATTTCTTCCGCAGCTTTTTGTGCTGCCTTAACGATAAATGCATTCACCAATTCGTGACTCTAATAAGACAGGAGGGGGTTCGAACTCCTAAGAACTTCACAAACTATACTCAGAACCACAGTTCAATGCAGAGCAGTTGACGGCTTTATGCCCAATTTTTGGTGTGAAAGCCCTGCCGCTAGAAATAAAATCTATCACATACTGGATCCGAGACCCTTGCTGCCTCGCCAACTGGATTTTGGCTTCAACTTTGGGTGGGCGCCGTTCTGTTTTTTCGATCTGGTCGTGCGGTCTTTCACTTCGCCCTTCTGGAATGAGTCACGTTGTGGCACCATACACAACCTCGTTGATTTTCCAGAGCTGGCAGAATTCCGAAAACTCGTCATTAATCAACGTGTCCAATTCTACCAGCTCGTGTGGTTGTACGAAGACCCTGACATTGATTCAGGTTCTTCTAGTTCTGAGATGAACTTCGGTGTTTTGGAGCAGGCTTGCTCTACCAGATCTGTTGCGAAGCACCATAGATGATGCTGATGCGGCTAGATCTGACGCTAGTGCTGCAGCCTGCCGGAAATTTTTTCTCATATAGCCGGTTCTCCGCAGGTAGAATTCTTGATTCCGCAACGTTTGTGCAGAAAAATCACGGCATTGAGGATGTATGATGCACCAAAGTGCGTCGATCCGCAACATGTATCTCGTACGGGCTGGCTTGCCGTGTTCGAAGCAGTCTAGAAAGTCATTCCAAACTTCATTCGTCCACTCGGAGAATCCATTTGTTATTATATTATTTATAGATTTGGATAACAATTTTGACAAATTATAGATGGGCGCACCAACTTTGCTTATAATGGATCTCAAAGGAATATCAACATAAAAGGAATATTCCTTTAATATCTATTGTAAGCAATATTGGTGCGCATACCTATAATTTGTCAAAATTTGTATCCAAATCCCAAAATAATGTAATAGAAAAAACTTAATGTTATATAAAAGATACATGGCATTTTAATTAGTTTATGAAAAATCAATCGGTACCCATAAATCATCAATTAATTTCCTTAGATGTTGTTTGTTTATTTACAAATATACTAATCGAATTAGCATTAAGTAGCGTACAAAAATGTTGGTCGACGATTGAAGACCACACACCCCTAGATCAGCCTGAATTTATGAATATAGTGAAGTTTTATTTAGAATGCCCGATGAACAATATTTTGGACGAATATTCGACACAGCAATGAGATCCCCTGTTTTAGCTACTATCGCTAACCTAGTTATGGGGTGCGTAGAAGAATCTGTAAAAAATTCACTAGATTTTAAACCTGGATTCTTCAAACGATATGTAGATGATTCCCTATAGTGTGTTAACAAGGATGAAGTTCACTATATTATGATTAATAAATACAACAATTTCCAATGTAAACTTCAATTTACTTGTGAAATATAAGAGAACAAAAACATAAATTTCCTTGATATGATCATTAGGCATGATTCAGACGATAAAATTGAAACATCAAAAAAACATCAAAATGTGTTATAAACAGCCTCACAGATCGCGGTGTGAAATCGTCACACCCAGTAAACCATCCCAAAAAGTTTGTAATACACTGGAAATGAATGGCTACATAGAAACATTTTTTAACCCCATCATTAAATAAAGAATAAACAAAATCTATAATAGTACATCATATATAAATAATATAGGCAATAATAAAGATAATTTTATAACATCACCCTACATTCCGGAGACCTCAGGCAAAATCAAGAAAAGACATAAATGTTGTGCCTAATCCTAATAACTGTGTTAGTCTAAAACCATTAATAATCTTAAGATAAACAAACCCACAAGGAATATGAATTAAATTGCTTAGATTGCGATGGTACATATAAAGGAATCTCTGAACAATATTTACGAAAACAAGACAATTCCTCCGTCCTTGCTAAGCACTGTTTTGCTTATAAACACCAGTTTGATTATAAATATCTGAATATTTCACTTAAGAAAACCAATTATGATAAAAGAACTATATTGGAGATGGTTCTCATAAAAAGTGATTTCCAGTGTGTTAATAACAGAGCCGATGTACAGTCATGAAGTCAAATTTAATTGATTGAATACTTAAAAATTAATACGAGTTCCATTATACAGTATCGGAAACAATTCTTCTGGGGTATAGACAGAAATCTACACGAGCAACAAGGAACGCAATGATATGATAATACCACATGAACCCGACGCGTACTCAGCGACTAGCACATTCTCCCGACTGGTGTTGGTATGATACTGACGTCCTACGTTCTGAGCTGACCGCCCTGAGATTGTAATGCTCTCTCAACATATAGCAAGCTATTTTTTACGCTCTCATGAAACCACCATACCCAAGATAAAGTTAAAATAGTGTGTAGGTAGAAGGCTAAATATAATGAATCATGAATTTTGGTATAACTAAGAGCTTTTCTATCGTAGTCATGAATATCTTAAATATTCTCTAACTTCATTCCTATATGACGTAAAGGCAGTTCAGATTTTTTTTTCTTCTTTTTCGTGTAATGACGTCTCAACTTATAGACATATTACTTTGGTCTTCTGATACACATATAATTTACACATCAATGTGTTGAATTTCAATTTGTCTTGTTTTGTTCGTTTGGTGCGACGTAGACAATTTCAATTGAAATAAATGCAATAGAGGTGCTCAGTGCTTTCTGCAATTAGTTTAAGGAATCCCGCGCCTTACTTGATGTGAATTAGTTTTCAAATTTCTTCTGATGATGATCGTTAAGCTGAAACATACGTAAAGACGACAAAATGTAGTGATAATGGGACCTATTTCCCGAGCATTTACATATAATTTATCCTCATTCAATGAAATAAAAATGATAATACCCAATTGTATTCTTCTGAAGCAATAAAACAACAAAAAATTTGGGAAACAAATAGGTAATTTGAAGAAAAAATAAATTTGGGATAATTCTGATTATGAAGACATTTTTGATGAATCTGAAATTGAAGGAGACGACACAAGAGCCGTATATTTTATGTACATTATGACATTATAAACAATTACTTGGAGTTATTAGTAATAACTGCCACTCGAAGTTCACAGCAATAAAAATTATGAACAAATCATAAATTGGGATTAAATGCAACTGACATTCATTTTACTCACATTATACATTGGTATATAACGATATTATTTATCGTTCATCTTATAAGCCGAATGTGCCTGATGGAGTCAAAATTAAATAATATTGGATTGAATCATCTTCAACGAAGAAAGTAATGATGTTATATCGTAACTATCCTTCATGAATGACAAATTGATAGAACAAAATAGTTAATTATATTCTGTGAATTCGTAAATCATAAAAGACTGAATTTAGATAATTCGGAAATAGATATTCATATGAATTTGAAGTTTATTTTGTAGCAAGTGTGGCATAACCTGTATCATCATAATGTCAAATGATGTCATAAATGAGACTGAAATGATCAGCAGGTGATCAAGGATAAACGAAAAAAAAAATTCTGAAAGAAGCTTTCGATCCTGAAAAATGATCAAGATCGTGGTTCAATTTTGAGGAAGACGATATAGAAATTCCAGTACACGCTCAAATGTCAAATTGCATTTATTCCAAATTAGCTTTCAGCTGAGGCAGTTTTATATACAAAACAATAATGCTCTATAAATTATTATGTACAAAACTTGCTTGAAAAACTAGCGCTTGAAAAAAAGCATCCTACTGTCACAAACTTCAACACATTGTTTCGCTACAAAACATGTAGCTTAAATATCGTCGATAATATAATTTTTATGACCTGTCATGAGTTTTCCAAATCGCCTGTGAAGGACCACACTCAAGAAGTGGAACATTTTAAACTAGCAGATACGTGATTGACGTGCAATAGTATCATCGTTTACTGATTGTAAAATGAACCATGAAATGAAGTCAATTTCAGGAAAATTTACGATGTGATTTTCAAATTTTAGGCCAATTTGTGAATTCATTGCTTACTCTTGTCAATAAAAACATTGCTCATCAATATCTTTTAATTTTAAACTATGATAACATTTATAATTACATGTCTTTTTCACATTTACATTGAAACAAATGTTTGGCAGGAATAAATCCGAAGAAGGGGTAAAATTACACTCTTAGTAGATTCGAACATTTTTCAATTGATTCACAATGTACATTTTTTACCATTATTAGATTCTGTTAAACTGCTAATTGACAGAGGCAGTTACTTCACCAGAAGACGAGGAAAAAAGCATTCCACCTTCCATCACTGGCTCAGTTCGATGGATTGAGATGCAGTTTTCTGCATTCGATTCGGAAGGTAGTTTAGAAGTTTTCTGCCGGGTTTGCTTTTACGGAAAAAATGTATTGCATTTCTACAGTGATAAAATGCATTTTTCCTAATGCACTTTTTGAAATGAATAAAAAAACGGAATTGATTAGGTTTCCAGCGTTTTAGGGGTCGCTGATCACGAATATGATGTCCAAAAAATTCCCTGAGGTCATCTTGTACCATCCCCGGGGTATACGGAGGTCTTGACATCCTGGATATCCATGAATTTCATTATAAACTATTTTAAATGCTTGTCAACTGTTCGAGTGAGGATATAAAGGTCGCTAATAATAATCACGATAATGTGCCAAAAACTTCCTTGCAATACCTGGGGATGACCGGAGATCGGATATCTACATCATCTTCTAGAAATTCGTTAATTTTTCTTCATAATATGCAACAAATTCTGGCTCTCGGGGGTTTTCGGAGTCTCTGCTCATGATCATGACACTCAAAAAGTTCTCGTGATCCTGAGAACGCAAACTACGGCTTTTTTTCTTAATGATATTTTTTCATATTAAAAAAGAATTATCGCTATTTGGAAATTCCTATATACATAAAGCGTTTATATATGTAGCCTATTTTTTAGAGAAACGTAATTGAACTTGAATCCAAAAGTAATGAAAAGTGCAAAAAAGAACTAATAAAAGATTGAATTTATGAAATAAAAATATGATGCATGTGAAATTATGAAGACATACAAAAAGTGTACATTTAGACATCTGATTTCTTTAATAGAAATTCAATTGTAATTTAGCAAAATAATAAATTGATTCTTGAAAATTCTATATAGATATATATACTTTTTTTCCACATTAAAACTTGGTCGGGGCTGCTGCGAGCTCCGACGACATCGCAGCAGTCGCACCAGAAAAACCCAAAAGTCGGTCAACCGAAGCTACTCCTCCCCACCGGTCGGTGAGCAGCTTCAGGTTCCAAAATCGTGTGCCCTAAGTAGTCTTATTAAATTCAGAATGACTGCCTTCTGCATCCGGTCTATCAAGATCTGCACCGAGTACTTACAGGCCGAAATGATCTTCAAGTTGGAACGCAGCGAAGGCTAAATTCCGCCGATAATCAGAACAACTGGGTATAGCGTGCGGAGCTCGAACAGTGGAGCTTGATACTTTGGCCATTTTTCCTCCTCTTTCAAGACTATGTTCTTCTCTGCCGGAGCAGAGAATTCGATGACATACATGGTCTTGCTTTGTTCATCAAGAAGGAAAACGTCAGGCCTATTTGCTTGTATGAACCTGACGGTCGGAAACGGGTAATTCCAGTAGATCTGGCATTACTCGTTTCCGAGACTCAATATCTCCAGGCATGTAAGGCAGCACCGGCTCTCGATCTGTTCCGTACGAGTGCCTTAGATGGTAAAACATCACCCGTAGGGCTGCATTATGGCGATGGGTGTACGCCGAGGTCTCTTTTGCCGGACATGCTGACAGAAGGTGGAAAAGCGTCTCAGGCGCTTTTCGACAAGCCCTGCAGCCGACACCAGGAACCAGCACACCCATCCCGTTGCTGCGATAGACCAAGGTGTTGATTACGCCATCTTGGCAAGCTGCGGTAAATCCCTCCGTTATGGATAAAAGCCCGGCTGACCTCATGTAGCCAAAGTTCAGTCTGGTTGTCAAGCCGAGCGTTTCGATGTTTCGGTAGAAAACACCGTGTATCGGCTTGTCAACATGCCACCTGAGCATAAGATCTTGCTCCGCGGCATCTATCTTATTAAAAATTTTTTTAATGAAATTCATCGATATCCTGGGCGGTCAGGACCCCCGTATATCCGGGGGATGGTCCAGTGGGACCTCAGGGAATTTTTGGAACATCGTTTTTCGTGATTAGCAATCCAAAAACCCCCGAGAAACTAATTCCAGTCTGTTTCTTTTATTCAAAAACTGAACTCAAAAAAAATTATATTTTGACTAGAAATGCAATAAACTTTTTCCGCTAAAAATAAGCGTGACACAAAATTTCTAAGTTACCTTCCGAATCGAATGCAGGAAATCGCATCTCAATCCATCCAACTGCGCCAGTGATGGGAGGTTGGACCTATTTCACTGCTTTATTTCCTCGACTACAGAGACACATACAAGTACTGGCCAATGATCTCTCGAGTAAAGAATCTCTAACCATTTATCTAACCATTTAAGATGATCGATAATTATATAAATTTGAATCAATCATTCTCTTCGATCAATTTATGTATTCATTTATTTTTTCAAATATATCTTTTCATTAATCTTTGAATTTATACATTAATCACTTTGAATAATACTTTTATTTTTACTCAACAAAAGCTTCTTATTTCCAAATAATTTCAATATATACTCAATTATAATGAAGAATTCATTTTATTTTAATTTCATATTTGACATCATTCCTAAATAAATCACTCTTAATTTTATGTTTAGGAAAAAGTTTTTGTTTTTTTTAGTGTAATATTAGTTTTCACTTTTGTGTGTCGTAATTTAATCTTTTTTTTTATTATCAAAGCGATATCATAATATAAAGCAATAATCGAATAGTAAATTAGTGAACGAAAACCTGGATGAATGTTATTCTGGATGTACACAAATGCTTCAAGTGCGTTCGATTAGGTCTGTTATTGCAATGGACATAGCATGTGAACTATAACCCATGTTTAGTTTTCACTCCAGTTCCTTAGAATATTGTGAACAATGTATATATTATAAAATATCATAATTCATAGATGATTTATAGAATTTACTGATTCGAATTGAAAATAATTTGTTCACGTTATTCGTGGAGGTTAAACGAAGATGAACCGTTATTAAGCAATGTATGTTAGGAAATTCACATTCGGGGCATTCCATTCCAAGTGAGCCATCTTTTGCCCCTCATATTCTTATATTCGGCCATATTTATTTTTATGAATCCTTCCAATGTTAGTAATGAGTTAATGACTTACCAAAGTTGAGGCCAAATCCTGCCAGTTTTTCTACAGAATGTTGAAATTTTTCGAATGATGTCGGTAAACTTATTTTTTTTAAGTTCCAACCTACAGGAATACGAAAACAGGTGAATTGTACAGAAATTTTGTCGTATTTTAAGACAATTTTATAGTGCTAGCTGTCAAAATAGTTGGTGAACTTGAAAATGAACTTCGAATCACAAAAACCGCCATTGTGAAAATATGCCACAATCAATCTTTTTCTTGGGTTCTAACTGTTGTTGAAAGTGTCGGGTGTAATCTGTGAGAAAATGAAAGTGGGACGCTAACAAGTTTTGCAGTGGGAATTTCTTTGTTCCATATTGTACCCTCCATTTCGAACACCTGTGCAATTATGTGAGGTCATTTTTATTATGTAACTGCGAATTACGTTAAAAACTATTATATGTCTCCAGAAATGAACATTTATCTTGCCCCTAATATGAAAATGTGCAAATTTTTGGCATTTAGGGTTTGTTTAGCTATATTTACAGGCAGTTGGAAACTAAGTAGCTTATGCTGCTAATCTTTTTATGTTGTCACCGACTCCGTCGCATGAACCTTTGCCATGAGAAGTGGCATGGAAATGCCATTAGGAGGTTATTTCAAATATTCTTTTCCAAGACAGTCTTTGCAAACGTTAAATTAACAATTTTCAAAATAACTTGTTTAATACAGTCACTACAATATTCCAATTTTCTTTCTTGTTCCGATAAATACTTTCCTTTTTTCGCCTGCATCAAACATCAATTTAGAATTTTGGTGGATTACACAAACGCAAACAACAATATTCCTATTTGGACTTCAACTGAACAAATTCAGAAAAGTCAACTGATGCATTGGAATTTCATAATTTAATTCATTCGAATTGCACATGTACACAAGACAAGTATTTCCGACAATGAACCATACTTTTGCTTTATCTACACGTAGTCTCATCACATCACTTCCATAAAAACCTTTGATCAAATTTCCAGCTGCTACTTTTACACCTTTTCATGATTTTAAATTTGGTATTGCTAAAACACCAGTCTTCTCTGGTTTTAGGTAAACTTTTGGGCTAATCTTCTTTCACCTTATAATTCCAATTCTGATTTGGAATTTTATAGTGTCGAGGGTTTTAGCCCAAAGATTTTGAAATAATAGTAATAATTGAATATTTATTTGTTTTCATTGTTGAATTTTTTTCTAGAACTTTTTAAAAAGTTTCGTGTTTCTGCAGATTTTGATATTAGAGGCAAGATCAGTGTTCTTTTCTAGAGACGCATTAAAGTTTTTAACCTAATTCGTAGTTACATAATAACTTGAATTCGTGACCTCACATAGTAATAATTGCACAGGTGTTCGAAATGGAAGGTACAATGTGGAACAAAAAAAATTCCTACTGCAAAACCTGTTGGCGGCTCACGTACATTTATTCACAGATTATACTAGACACTTTAAACAACAATTAGAATCCAAGAAAAGGAAAATCGATTGTCGCATATTTTCACTATGATGGTTTTTGAGATTTGAAGGTCATTTTCAAGGTCACCACCTATTATGACAGCTAGCTTGATAAAAAATTTCTCAAAAACGACAAAATGTCTGTACAGTTCATCAGTTTTCGTATTTGTCTAGGTTGATGCATGAAAAAAAATAAAAGAAAGCTTACCGATATCATTCGAAATATTTCAACACCTTGTACAAAAAAGAACTGGCAGGATTTGGCTCAAACTTTGGTAAGTGACTACTGACATTGGTAGGATTTATAAAAATGAGTATGACCATATATAAAAATATGAAGGGCAAAAGGTGGCTCACTTAGCATGGAATGCCCCATTTTTGAGTAGTGGCAATCAATTCAGAAACTGTAGAAAATCTATTCAACATACGGTATAGTTCCTCTTCAGTAATGAAATCATAATGCATGGCCAAAAATAAGAACTCGAGACACAAATTTGTTAAAAAAATCGCTAAACATTCCCTTCTTCACTTCTGCAACATTTTCCAAACATTGTTCATGGAAATCGACGATGGAGTTTTGTCTACTAGTACATTAATATTACACTCCAATTGATTAATACCAATAGGAAAAATAATACTTGTAACACACGATTTACGTAAAATTTACGTGATCTTACAAGATAAAAAAAATGAAAACACATATTAGGTTGTTATTACTATTATATTAATAAATTATTGTATTAATTCATTTCAAGAAGCTGGAAACCAAATTCTACAGCATTATTTATGCTTTTTGATTGTATTTAAGCATGAAATTCGATAGTATACACCCATTTAATAAAACCTAATTCAGCTCAATTAGGTTAGAATTATAGTAGATTAGATTATGCGACTTTTAGAGTGAGTAATAATTATGGAAGTAATGATTTTATTTAATGACTAACATGCAACATAATTAATTCTACTCATGATGGAGAATCGTTGAGTAATTTTCATCATTATAATAATTAGTAAAAAGGTCAAGTGTTAATGCTACGTTATTAGTTGATATTATGTTTTGCAATATTACTAACAAATACCTATGAAAAATAGTTATTGATATTAAAGTTTATTCACCAGTAATATCACATTTTCATGAAGTCAACACTGATTTCAAACATATGATTAAGAATATCGAAAAATTTGGTTCTCTCATTGTACGGCCCTAAGAGTTATAAACTGCTTTCATAGTAGATCTGGTGTTTTTAAGAATCTCCTGATGAAAAATCCATTTTTTTTTTCAATCAGGACATTTCAAATTGGGAGATACTCCAATATATGAGTTATATCTTTATAAATGGAACAGTTCCTTACAACAATACTTGAATCTCTTCTCATTGATAAATCTTAGATAATTCATACAAATATGACCCCACTGGCCTGCGCGAAAATATATTATTTTTTTAGTAATCATTTGTAGTGAATATAAGTATTCCGTGAAGGTATCGATTGAGCCAATTTGGCGCCAGACAAACTGGCATTCTGAAGGGGAGTAAAAAAACAGAAACGTATCCTGGAATAATCTGATCTGTCCTCTAGGGGTGTCTATTTTTTATTGATTACATGATGTAGCAATGAAATAAGAACAAGAATTCTTTTACTGGAATCCTAATCGGTCACTCTCGTCTTAACAAACACCTTCATACTATGGGCATCACAAATGATCCAATATGTACGAAATGCAGAGAGGCGGAAGAAACTGCCTCTTACATCTTTTTGTAATGCCCTGCATTGACATTCTTCAGGCACTGTCACTTCGCAGAATCAAAACTTCTCCTAGAAGAACTTTTGGAAGCCAGTGTTGGCAATATTCTGGGTTTCTGGTGGGCCACAAACCTGCTAGAATAGAATAGGCTTCTGACCACGAGGCGCACAATGTTCTCATCTAAGAGGCCTAAGTGAATTTAGGGGCTAAGCCCCCTCCCCACAAATGATGATGATGATGATGACCCTTCGAATTCAATCATAAGCCCAAGTAATTCTAGAGAAGTATTCCTCTGCTTTAACATTTTCATTAAAAGAATACAATCTCCCACTTGTTAAAAAAACAACACAAATAATTAGAAATAATCGAATAGGCAATTTATAATGAAATTAATGGTTGAATAATAGTAGGAGAGGAAATCGGGGAAAATCCTGCCGGAAGTAACTATCTTCAATTAATAATTAAGTTCTCATTTCGTAATATCTAGCATTTTCCCAGACAAACAAATGATTTCGCAATTTTGTATTGAAACGAATACGATCGGGAAAAATCACTGTCACCTCTCATCCTGCCGCAACCTTCGGCACAGTGGCGTCAAAGAGGTGATTAACACTAACTACCTTTCCTTCCCGGACAAAAAAACCTAGACGAAAATTGAAGTAATTTACCATAAATCGAGAAGTGTTATTTTTATACAGGGTGTTTCAGAAAAGGTGTCCCCGTTGCTAGGATAGGTAGAACACTGAAAGATAAGTGCTTTGCTTAGTAACAAATTTTGGTAACCGCATCTGTAATCAAGATACATACAGGTTGTTGTTAAAAAAAAATTAAAGAAATAGATATTTTTCACGATTATGTCGGAATTACTGGCAATATTGTAATGAAATTTGGAACGAATATGATTTGGAAGCTGACACATCGCATGAAGTGATTTTTATATCTGACTCACATAGAGGACGCAAATTACAAGGTTCGTACCGAGTAGTTTTAATCATAACTTTTTTAGGTTCGGTTTTCTATTTCAAATTTTACATGACATTGAACACCATTCAATTTCACACCAAAATTGTACTCTTGGTAAAACTCGATACTGTGTACCGTTTTCGGAATACTTTGATTTGAAAATAATGAAGTAATAACTGATGCTGGTATAAAGTAAAAAACAATCACCAATTTATTAAAAAGCAAAAACAAATAGCATTATTCTAATGATACAGTAATTAATTAAACGAAGAATCACACTAAAAATTACAATAAATTTGAATAACAACATGAAATATTCAGTTAGAGTAAGTGTTCATAACGTACTCAGTAAAAAAGGTCGTCGCAAACCTGAAGATGGTTTTGTCTGAGTTGGCCATGGAAAACTGACATTTATCGATAGTTAAGACGGTAATGTCAATACCTTGAAACATTATTGATAAATAGGTTGATTAATAATCAAATGTTGGATATACCGACATCTTATTAACCTTAGGTGAGTGTTTGGGAAACGCTAGTGCAGCTGTTAAACGTTATGCAGAAAAGTTTCCCAGAAGAAATTATGAACAACAAGAGCCATTCAGAAAGTGAATATAATTTTAGATTAAGTTGATCAAGATGCAACAATTAGTCTGAGGAATATGGCATGACAAAGAAATACGTCTTCTGCAAGTACTTGGAGGATTATTAAGGAGCATCAGCTACATTCTTATCACTATAGACAAGTTCAAGAGCTCTTATCATCTACCGGTTAGAGTAGATTTTTGTGAATCATTACAAGGAAGGACAGCCCTTAATCTCAATCCATATTACCAACACTCGTTTAAAATTAATGTTTGTGCAGCAACTTTCAGTAACAAATTAATTGGTTATCACATTCTACCTGGAAATTGAAATGGTAATGTGTTACTCGACTTTTTAGAAAATCACTCATTAGCGCTAAATGAGCGGTTTTTTTATGTACGATGGAGTTCCCCGCACTTTGATAGGAGGTATCGTAATTGGTTAAGTAACCCGTATCTGAATCGATTGGTTGAGGTGCAGAAGCTCCGATTCATTAACCTCCACGGCCATGCGATTTCAATCCTTTGGACTACACAGTTTGGTCGTATGTTAAGGAAAAAGTCTATTCTACATCAGCAGTTGCAAGACAGAATTGAACGACACTTTAATGACCTCATAGCTGATCCTCAGCCGTTAACAAATTAATGTATTCTTTGAAAAAAAAAATCTGTTGTCTGTAAAGTGGGTTTACTGACAATAGGTGAACGTGACAACGTCATAAGAAAATACTGATGGAATGGTTTCATTTTTCAAAAGAAAATTTTAATTTTATTTGTTTGATAGATATTTTGTATGGATAAAGAGGAGGAGGTAAAAATCACAATTGAATTGATCAAGTTACATTTATTTGTACGCATAAATACAATTATGTCAATTTAGCTTTTAAAAAGCCCGCCTCAATGTGTTTGATATAGGGGAAAATTGTTCCCTTTGACGGCTGGCTGGTCCAACCTGTCATTTCAGACACGTTGTTATGATATGTGGAAGATTTAACATTTATGTTTTAATTTTTTGAAATCATAGCTACGCTCGATAATTATTTCGATCGAATAGTAAAGCAATTGATTTTTTACTCATCGTGAAATAGTTCTGTTAACTTATTGTTATAGTTTTGTCAATTATAGCATAACCTACAATCGCTGCACTAGCGGACCGATGCTATTTATTTTAATGATGAAAGCACGAATATTCGACAATATATCACTGAACATATATTCAATATCGAAAGAATCATTACCTTGATCGCCTCAATTATCGTTGCTATAAACAATTGACACCACATTCACTTTTCACTGCACTTCATACTTGACGAAAACATGTAAATGTATTATTTTGTATAGCAGCTGTCCACGCGGACGCATCGCTCACTCAAGTAGGAGACGCTCTCGCTTGCACTTCAAGCCTCAAATGGAACGCCTTAGAGCGAGGTAACGCCGCATGCTTAAATGGAACGCATCAGAGCGAAGTAACGCCGCATGAGTCATGTTTTCTCGTGCGTGCAGCCGGCTCCATCGAATTATAAGACGTTGTCACGTCAAAAAGGATAGAATTGAGTATTCGTGAAAACGGAGGACATTTTGAACACTTACTCTAACTGATTGAATATTTCTTGTTTTTATTCAAGTTTATTTCAATTTTCTTTTTGTGATTCTTCTTTGTTTGATTAACAACTTTAGCATTAGACTAATGTTATTATCTTTGGTTTATAATGTTGGTAATTGCATTTTACTTTATACCAACATCAGTTATTACCTCATTATTTTCAAAGCAAAATATTCCGAAAACGTTACACACTATCGAGTTTTGCCAAGAGAACTTTTCTTGGTGTAAATTCGATGACGTTCGTTATCACTTAAAATTTGAATTAGAAAATCAAACCTCAAAAAAGTTATAATTAAAACTAGTCGGTACGAACCGTGGGCGCTACCTCTATGACTGTCAGATTTGGAAATAAACTCATGCGATGTGTCAGCTTCCAACATATATTCATACAGTTTCATTACAATGTTGCCAGTAGTTTCGACGTAATGTTGAAAAATGAGTTTAAAATTTTTTTTACACCATGTATCTTGAATACGGATGCCGTTACGATAATTTTTTACCGAAGAAACCCACTTATTTTTCAGTGCTCTACCAATCTTAGCAACGGAGCCACCTTTTTTTGAAACACCTTGTATACTATAACAGTAAGAATCTAATTACTGAGGACCTTCCAGCTAGCCATCATCAGAGTAAACTCAGTCAGTCGGGAGGGTCTGGGAATAATTTGAAACTGACGTTAATTGATCTGATCGGGGTTAATTGAAGTGAAGTATTCGTTGATCAATGTATTTTAAAAGCTGTTGTTGTTTTTGGTGAAGCTACAGTTTCTTTCGACAAACAGTAGCAAACAAAGTTTCGTACTTTCTCTCCAGAGGAATCCTAATAAGCAACCTAGAGGAACCCTAATAAACAACATGTTTTGCGATTCGGATAACAGTTTCTGTAACATTGATTCCTTCAATAGAACGCTCAAACTCTAAAGTCTAAGATCCACGTCCGGTCAAAAGCCAAAAGAAAAAGATGTTGGCGATTTCGATATTGTTTGATGGAAAAACACCGATCTGTGATCTCAGTTTATTACAATAAGTGCTTTTTAGCGAACACAACAGTATTGTCATAATTGATGGGAGGCTAATCAGAGTTATTATGTTCTCAAGTAGATATTACATATACGTCAATATTTATAAGAAAATCAAATAACCATTATCACTGGAATATAAAATTGTTTCATGTTTTCAACATTTGTGAGGGACCTGGGTTCCCATCCAGTCGTTATGTTTCATCAGAGGATTTTCTCACAGCATACCAACTACATAATGCATTGAACTACTTTGTTAAACTAGCTCAGTGAACTCCATATCTCCGTATTCCGAAATCATCCCCTCCCTTCAATCAATTCTACTTCCTGTGTGGCTGAAAGAACCCTGTAAACTTCAAACAACCCAATCTCCTGCCCGGGGGCGAGGGAATTTCACCTTTTACACTTATTTTTTTTGAAAAATTTTTGTAAAATTCTTCCTATTGAAATTTTGTTTTCGAGTCTATCCATATTCGGTACAAATTCTTTTGGGTTAGTTTTAACTGATTTTATCAACGTTTATTTTGAGTTTGGCATCAGTCGAATATTAACTGAAATCATAATATCCTGTCAGGGTGATTTCAATAACCATAATAATCATTAAACTAAATATAGTTTCATCATTCGATCAATAGTATTACAAAATCAAGAATTTGATAACTATAAATAGACCATTTCAATAATCAATAAGTATTCCAAAAATAGGTATAATATCACATGTTAAATACAATCAAAAACTTTACCAATACATAATTTTGATTTCGGGAAATTGTTTCACTCTATTCCAGTTAAATCGAGTTAGAAAAATAATTAGCAACAGCTTTTTAATTTATTGTTAACTAATTTTAGTTGTAAGTATAACAGGTCCCCAAGAAAATGATATAGCAAAAATTCATAGAAATCATAAATCACAATTAAAATTAGGAAATATACAATCATTTCCAATAGTTCAATGTGTTAACTTTTTGGTTATCTCTTCAAGTCGTTTTGAATAAACATTGTTTTATTTGCATATCCTGTCACGGTGTACAGATGTGTAATAAAATATATTGTTTGAGTATCCATCACAAAATTTTGTCAATGGAACCTCTTTTCCTTCTTTAATTTATGTTCTAATGAATTCATTTTCACTTTTCGGGGTGCACTGTATTTTAATTCAATGTAAGGTCGAATATTAGTATTTGAATATAGCTATATAGTTATATTTATTTAAATGCAGGATATCCGCCCAAGATCTGTTCACTCGTTATTATATTCATGAAATATAATGAATTTGATGATTGTGTAGCAGATCCGATCCAAATGGGGTATGAGATTAATTACAACCCAACCGTATATTCCTATCATGTTATAAATCGAACCTCGGGACATTGAAATTTCCATTATTCAGTAATTCAGCAATGTTTATCAAGAAGAGATGGAAAAATATTTAAAATCTCACAATCAATAGTGGTCAATGATTGCATCTTCAGTTATTATTCAATGTGACCCAGGGTTAAACCGCCAAACGTTCAGGATCGGTTTCTCAGGAAAAATCAGAGTTTTTTTGCTATAAGCATTTCTCCTGATTTTATTCGTTTTCGTGATACTGGGTGTCAAAGTTTTTAGAAAAATTCAGTTATATGCCTACTGAAACACCTAATAGCTGATTTTAATGAAACTTTGCATGCTTATTTGCAGTAAAATGAGGCTGCTTCTAATGTAATTGGAACAAAATTCCAGTGGCGTCCCAGGGGGAAATCTAATTGATATTAGGACAGATCATTGACGATTCCCTATCAGACTACGAGTAAACGCATCTAAAATGAATTGATAGAACGCAACTTGTCTTAACTCTTATCCATTCAAAGAGAGGCCAGTGCGACTGAAACGGAAACGGAAAAATTGCTAATCTCTTTTGGGTAAAGTTATAGTCAATAAACATAGTTCTTCATGAACAACTCGGAAAACATTGATTCTTGTAAGAACCTTGTGGTGACTAAAAATTTCCATTTTACCATGATAACTTCCAAATATAAAATTTGAATATTTATCGGAATTGAAAATTTTTGACCTCATTATTTTCAAAGGGCGGTAACTCGAAAGGGATGTATGTTTTCGAAAAAATGACGAGAAATAATATTTATTTTGATCCCAACAATCCAAAAATATTTATAATTTTGACAAGATTTTATGATTTTCTGACCTCAAACAGTTTCTGCCCAATAACTCGGCGTCAAACAAGATTTCGTACGCCCCACATAGCTTCCTGGACACAAACTGAACCTACTCACCAAGATTCATCAAAATCCGAAGTCATTGCGGCGATTGATAATCTGGATAATTTCCCAGACTTCATTGACTGAACTATTGGCTACGCTATTCAACAAGGCTCATAGATCATGCCTTATAATAATTAATATTATACAGCGTGATCAGTGAAGGGGCGGCTCTCGGTCATATCTCAGAAACTACTAAGAATAGAAATGTGGGAGAAAAAATGTATAGTTAAAGTGACCATGAGAAAATCCTGGAAATCATTTTTATGTTCTGAATTTTTCCGCAAGGGGCGCAATTGAAAATTAAATATTAAAATTCTAAATTTCTCCGGAAATTCTCACTTTGAGGTATACTTTTATTAACATCATTAGAAAGGTTAGACAATTTTACATCATTTTGATTCGAAGTTCATTGGCGTGCCGACCTTGATAAGAGTGGGGGAAGCTATTGAAAAATCAATTAAATCGATCTAGTTCCTGAACGACTCATTCGATTTCAGTAAACTAGAGTTTTTATGAAAGAAGAAGGTACGTACTTTCAACTGACGTATCTATTGGTACATGATAGTTCCTATTAAGATTGCTAGAGGGCGTAATTTGTAATGAGAAAAAATTTTTTGATTTTATCCCAAAAACTAAAACCATATGGTATAATTATGACGTGATAATCGAAAATAAGATTAAATTTGCAACAATAACCTGAAAATTGCACATCGATATCTTTTTTCGTTTCAAAGTTATAGTAACAAATGTACGTTCGTGACACAGGAAACTATAACCTCTAATTTAATTATATCAGAAGAATTATGGGGAAATTTTTTTCACTATTGCATTTTCCATATGATATAGGCAAATATCCACAATTTCAACTCTCGAGTGGATTCTTCATTGAGTTAGTAAGTCACTTGTGATATTGGAGTCATTATTGCACAGGAGGCGTTAATTAAATCTAAAGGAGTTGTCAAGTAAGCTCTTGGGTTTGTTGTTTACAGATAAATTCAGATAAGCAAAGTCTAATATTGTTTATCATGATTTATTATACCTAACTATTCGATAATGCCTTTCACAAATGGAGAAGCTTACGATATGTTGGCAGTATTTTTCCGGTGTTTCGAAAATGCAACATTAGCATCCCGGTAATACAGTATCCTAATAGGAGGCATTATTCTAAAAAAGTTTTCCTGCGTCTAGCTCGACGTCTGCAGAAGCAAAGTTGCGTTCAACCACTCCAAACATTGCAAAGAAATCGAAGGGTAAGAGTTGAGAAAATTTCGAGTGCATCCCTACCATATTGAATTTCATCAAGCCCCTAAATACTGAAGATTTCGACAACCGATTAAATTTTTGTAAAAATGTAAAAATATGGCTGTAGAAATGAACAAATCTTATCACAAATTCTGTGGACCGATGTGGTACCTTCTGTGACTCATCTGTCATCAGAACAAACACAAGAGATTACCTGACAAGTTCTTTTGATTCATTTCATGGCTTCCTGTCAAATAATGAAATATGGCTAACATGACTCCAATTTCACAAAACGTTACCAACGCAAAGAAGAATTCACAAGTGTGTTAATAGTGTAGATATTCGCCTATATCGTATAGAACATGAAATAGCGGAAACAATTTCCCCATAATTCTTCTGATTTAATTAAATTAGAGGTTACAGGTTCCTGTGTCACGGACGTACATATTTTACTATAACTTTGAAACGAAAAAAAATATCGATGTGCGGTTTTCAGGTTTTTGTTGCAAATTTGATCTCATTTTCATGCCATAGTTATACCGTATGATTTGAGTTTTTGAGATAAAATCAAAAAAACTGTTCTCATTACAAATTATGCCCTCTAGCAATTTTATTAGGAACTAACGTGTACCAATAGATACGTCAATTGAAAGTACGTACCTACCTTCTTCTTCCATACAAACTCAAGTTTACTAAAATCGAATGAATCGTTTAAAAACTACATTGATTTAATTGATTATACTTTCAATAGATCCTCTCACTCTTATCAAGGTCGATACGCCAATGGGCCTTGTACCAAAATGATGCAAATATGTCTAACCTTTCTAATGGTGTTAACAAAGATATACCTTAATGTGAAAATTTCCGGAGAAATTTGGAATTTTAATTTTAAATTTTCAATTGCGCCCCCTAGCGGCAAAATTCATAACATAAAAATGATTCCCAGAATTTTTTCATGGTCACTTTAATAGTACATTTTTTTTCCCACATATAGAAATGTAGTTTCTGAGATATGGCCGAGAGCCGCCCTTAACTGATCACGCTGTATATTCAACTACTTGAGAGGAAAACTTATGATAAATGTATCATCCAAATGTGAGTTCATATTAATATCTAAATTTGAATATGGTTCAATTCTCATAATCCATTTGAATCGGTACTACCAGGTTTTTCGGGATCGAAGGTTGAACCTACCACTCACTACAGGCAAATAAAAGAATGACTACATTGTAGAAAATTTGTATCAAAATACTTAAAATTTAAAATGCAATGGTAGAAGCCCTTACTTTATGGTAATTTATCATTATGATTGAATGAAAGAATCTTTTAATTGAAAGTGGTATAAAAACAAAGTAATTGATTCAATCATCTATAAAATTGATATAATAAAATGAAGTTCCGGTTGGGGGAATACATTACTAGAATAGTATAATTAAAATTGGTTATTGAGGTAGAGTATATATTGTGATAAGGAAATTTTAATGCGGTGGTATACTGGGAAGGTACAAGAGAATTGTACGTTATCAAGACATCAAAGAGAACGCTGTAGTACACATCTAATTGATGAATTGACATTCGGCCAATTGTCAATTCATCTTTTAGTCCCCGTAGTCACAAATTAGTAGCATACAACTCAATGACACATAGAGTCTTTTCACTTCTTCTTTTTGAAAACCCGAATGAAGAATTGAATATAATCAAGGTTATAGCCATTAACGATGGTTTCAACCTCGAATTATCTCCAAATTGATTAACAGAAAAAAGCAGAAATTTACTTACTCAAGTATCTATTCTTTGAGAAAAAATTCTGATCATTAATCATCAAAATACGTTTCCCTCACATATTTTGGTACCGTAATTGAAAGGATTGTAGACATTTTATCGATACTTAATCTAAAAGTTGGATTCAAACCTCAAGATGAATTGTCCTATTTTTTGTTCAATGCTAAAGATACAAGAAATAAGTTTAATGAACCTGGAATATATGAATTAACCTATTCAGAATGTGATGACTTTTACATCGATAGATTAAGTCGTAATATAGAAATTAGATATAAGGACAATTTTCGATCTTTTGGACTTAATAAAACAGATTCATCTTTCTTTAACCACAGCACATTAGAAACAAGGCACACTTTCCCAAATTTTGATGAAGTTAAAATTTTACGTATAGACCAGCGCTGAAGCCTTTGAAAATGGTAAAAAGTGAAAAAAAAATAATGGTAGGATGAAACCCATTGGAAAAGGAAGAGAATATAACAAAAATGAAATGAAAACTAATTTACGGGCGATCTGAGGTCGGGAAGTGGAAGGGGGTGAATTTTTAAGGGTAAAAAACGGTTTATCTCGATTTCCGGCAAAACTACAAGTCCTATCGAAAAAAGTTGAATGGCAAAGTTGTAGGTAAAGGAACAATTACAACTTTTTACCCACACTTTTTTCACATAACCTCAAAATTTCAAAACACACTGTAATTTTTTTGATTCAAAATATTCATTTGTTCACCTTATTTTGACTTAATATCGAAAAAGCACCCTAATTTTCAATCGAAAATTCTCACGTCAAAATATCTGCTTTTTTAAAAAAGTCGGTGGGCTTTTTATTGTTTGGAATATCTACTTTCTGATGGTGTAAAAAAATATACATTACTATGGTAAATGTTCTCAAAAAATGCAAATGTAGACATAGAAGCAGTGTGGTAATACGCTTTTACATAAACTAAAAAATTAAAATCGAATGATATTTTATTACAATTTGATTTTGTCTTGTCAGATTATGAGTATGGATGAATCTGTTTGATTTTGATAAAAACATTTCAGCTCGTTTGAGGAATGTGCCTGATTTAGTCGCAGTAAAAGCGCATTGTCACACTGCTTGTATGTCTACATTTGCATTTTTTGAGAACATTTACCATAGTAAGGTATATTTTTTTTCACACCATCAGAAAGTAGATATTCCGAATAATAAAAAGCCCACCGACTTTAAAAAAAAAACAGATATTTTGACGTGAGAATTTTCGATTGAAAATTAGGGTGCTTTTTCGATATTAAGTCAAAATAAGGTGAATAAATGAATATTTTGAATCAAAAAAATTACAGTGTGTTTGGGACCTGAAAAGGTTATCTTTCACAGGATTTCGTGAGATAATTTTTTTTTTTGTGAAAGATAAAAATTAAATACCAAAAACTTGGTTATTTGAATTTTTCACATATATTTTGAGGTCATGTGAGAAAAGTGTGAATAAAAAGTTGTAGATCTTTTTATTGCCTACAACTTTGCCGTTTAACTTTTTTCGATAGGACTTGTAGTTTTGCCGGAATTCGGGATAAGCCGATTTTTACCCTTAAAACTCACCTCCTTCCACTTCCCGACCTCAGATCGCCCGTAAATTATTTTTCATTATATTTTTGTAATATTCTTTTCCTCCTCCAATGGGTTCCGTTCTACTATTATTTTATTTGGTTTCAAAAATTATCGACCCTGGTCTAATAACCAGAGTAGAGGTTTTAAATTAAACACACTAGAATCAATAGAAATTTTCAAATGTATTAAAAATAATGACAATTTCATTTTGAACGATATGAACTATAGCATTCTGTTTGATGTCTTGGTAACGTAAAATTTTCCATATTCCTCTTGTGCCTTCCTAGTATACCACCGCATGAAATTTCCTTACTACAATATTAACTCTACTTCATTATCCAATTCCAATTATACCATGCTAACAATGTAATTCCCCAACCGGAGACCCTCTTGTTACCTATGTCTCATCTTATACCATAAGTAGCCAAGATAATTCATATTTTCATACTAGTCCAGTCATTATAGGAGATTTTTGAGCAAATAATCGAAATTTTTGGGTACAGCTCAATTTTTGTACCAAAGTGTAGGTTTTGGTATCTGAAAACATGTGTCACTGACGCGCCTGCGCGCGCATATTAGCATTCGTCAGAATAGATATATATATACGTTTTTTTGCCATTTTTTGCACAAAATGGAGAATATATCCAAATGTATGCATTTTATCGAAAAAATGAAGAGGAGTAAAGTTGTTCAGAATTAAATTTCCTATAAAAATGCATTATTTGATTTTCCGATTTTCTTCGCAGTTTTCCCGGGCGCGTGAAAATAAAATGCATATATATATATTTTTCAGTAAAATCGAATTTTCTCGAAACAAAAGCGTTCTATCAAAAAAAGTTTCAAACAAAAGTTGTTCAGAATGTCATTTTGCATAGGAAAGCACTATTCTGATTCCAAAATTTTCCGCGATTTTCCCATTTCAAAGCCTTAAACAAAAAAATACACGTATAAGTCGTATTTTATATATAACAAAAAATTTAAAAACAGTTATGCATACATATATACACACACATTTGTATATGTATATATGTATGCATATATGAACTTTTTTTTGATAATTATAATTTCTGCATAATAAAAATACGATTTTTAATAATTATAATTTTTTATCAGCTACTTCCTTGGGAGACATCATATCCTCAATTTTGACCTACTTACGTTCTTGGCAAAAAATTGATGGGGTTGAATCAAATGATAATGATATTTTACTTGATGATAATCTGGAAGAAATAATTTATGATAATGAAGAGGTTCAGATTTAACCAGATGTTTCTTCTTACTCTATACATGTAGAATATGGAGATTGTAGCGAAGAAAACAGTACTGATGAAGAAAATATAAGTAAAAAACCAAGATATAAAAGTCCATGATTACATGATGTACAAAAAAATAAATAAAATATTATAATTTCATAAATATATAAATATGTATATAAAAATTATGTTTAACCTTTTTTTTTACCCAGCTCCAAAAAATCCTTTTTTCATCCATTACAACTACCAGAAGTTGATTTTTTTAAATTTACCAATAAATTTTAAATTAGAAAAAAAGAAACTATATTAAATTTCCTACTGTGTCGTAAAAAACGAAAAAAAAAAATTGAATCTCGATGAATGGTATTTTTGAATTGAAATATTACATCAAAGTCTTGCTCAGCGAGTTGGATAATCTAGGCAATGAAACGTATCAAGCCCATATTTATAAAACTGCGGAAAATTATCCATTAATTTTCCCATGATTTTCAACGTTAGTTTCTCTTTTTATTTTCATTTTACCATTCAAACAATATTATGAAATTGTGAAACGTTTTTTTAGTATTATATGTTATTTAAGAAAGACACGTGTGCTTCCATTTTTTGTTTCAGCCTCATGATGGAAAATTCGTGGAAAATTTTATCAACACAATAGTGCTTTTCTATGCAGAATCCTATTTTGAACAACTTTTGTTTGGATCATTTTTTCATATAACGCTCCGATTTTGAGAAAAATTGACTTTGTCGATACGTCTGTTTTTCATTTTGAAAATGACTGGAAAATCGGGAAATCGAATAGTGTGTACTTATAGGAAATTTAATTCTAAGCAACTTTTTTTCTATTGATTTTTTCGCTTAAATGCACTATATAAGCTCCAGAACTGTTTTTTAAATTTTTTGTTATATATAAAATAAGACTTATACGTGTATTTTTTTGTTTAAGGCTTTGAAATGGGAAAATCGCGGAAAATTTTGGAATCAGAATAGTGCTTTCCTATGCAAAATGACATTCTGAACAACTTTTGTTTGAAACTTTTTTTGATAGAACGCTTCTGTTTCGAGAAAATTCGATTTTACTGAAAAATATATATATATGCATTTTATTTTCACGCGCCCGGGAAAACTGCGAAGAAAATCGGAAAATCAAATAATGCATTTTTATAGGAAATTTAATTCTGAACAACTTTACTCCTCTTCATTTTTTCGATAAAATGCATACATTTGGATATATTCTCCATTTTGTGCAAAAAATGGCAAAAAAACGTATATATATATCTGTTCTGAAGAATGCTAATATGCGCGCGCAGGCGCGTCAGTGACACATGTTTTCAGATACCAAAACCTACACTTTGGTACAAAAATTGAGCTGTACCCAAAAATTTCGATGAAAATCTCCTATAATGACTGGACTATACATTAGTATGGCTTGATGATGACACGCTAGTGTCGAAACTATAGTTACAAAGTAAAAGTGTTTTATTTTATTATATCAATATGATACATTATCACAAAGTGATGGATTCCACCATTGATGATATAAAATTGGCAAATTTATAAAAATTTTTTACTAAAAAAAAATTATTTTATGTTACTCATATTCAAAATATAATATTACCACAGAACAATTTCAAGTTTATGCAAATACTCATTTTATGAGTTGTGATAAAGGATATTTTCATCTTTTGAAATTAACAACTAAGATACAAAGTAGTCATTCTAATAGCCAACTATAACATTAGATAAGAAAATCAGAGAAAAAATTTATATATTTTTGTTCAATTTAACAGTAAAATAATTAAAATATATTATGAATTTTCATTTTATTTTGTTATCTGAAGTTACACATTCTTGGCAATTAGAATGACTACTTTGTAGCTTCCTGAGTTTCAAAACATGTTTTTTATCACAACTCATAAAATAAGTATTTGCATGAACTTGAAATGTTGTTTAGAAAAGACCATATGATGTGATGAAATATTAGATATTGAATGTGAGTAACGTAAACATTTTTTCAAGAAACAAATGACGCCCATAAGTTAAACTACATATAAATAGCTTTCATTTGAGACCAAGTAGATCTCGATAACCCCAAAATGACAAAAGATATTTATATTTGAATTTTTCGAAAAAATGGACTGAAATCAAGTTTCAGGGAAAACCATCGAAGATTTTTGACCAAACCTAGAACCATTTTTTTATATTAGAGAAGAGTTACCTTCACCCAAATGTTCAGCTGAATTGATCGATTACTGGCTCTTGCAGGTCAATTTGAGTTTTTTCCTAAAATACATGTATGTATATTTATATTGTGAGAGGGGGCATGAACCAATTTTCCAAAACCTTGAACCAATGGGTTCCTCTGACACCCAGAATGAAAGGGAATCAGTCTCAAACCTGAGCCAAATCTCTAGGCCTTCAAAAAAAAAGTACCTCTCCAATAGTACAAAAAAAAGTTTTGGCCAATTAAACTGGGTGGCACCCATTTTGGTAATTCAACTTTTTAGTATGTTGTTTGAGCCATCAATACGACCATTTTGAGCCGGCTACCGTTAACGAGCGCGAAAATTGCACAAAAAATCATAACTGCCCTCCACTAAAATACCGTATTGTGATAATTATATAATTTAAAAAAAAACGTACCTGTTTTAACAAATTTCCTTCAATGCTGACATTCTCATGAAAGCCTAGAGATGAAGAGTAACCTTTGACCTCGAAACCTGGTAGTACCGGTTTAAATGGATTGTGAGAATTAATCCATATTCAAATTTAAATATTAAACTTATAATTTTCATATAGCATCTTGTGAACCAGGGATGAGATGTTGGGGGAGGAGGTAGCCAGAAGATTTGTATATTGAGGTTTGACAACTAGGCTTTCTGTTCCACAACTTCACTATTCGATGGAAGAATGAAGTCTGGTGGGGAGAAATATGACAGGTCTGAAGTGAGATAGTGAAGGGGTGGCCAGCCTGAGCTTGTATAGTATCTGCCAACCTGGAATCGCTCTCGGTAGAATATCAGAAGAGATTTTCGAAGAGCACCGACCATGGAAATATCTATAGGAAAGACAAAGATCGCTCACGTTTCTACGATGTTTTATTAGAAAAGTCAATGAATTCGTGACGAATACCTCTCTTCTGAATAGAATCTGGGAGATTCAGCATAAGTTTGAAAGCTGAACAACAAAGGTGTGGCAGATCGCTCTGTGCTTTGTATAGCATGACGAACTGCGGGAATGTGAAGTAGCTTTAGGCACGGAATAAAAAATCAAGTTTTTATGAAGTATTTATCATATTGGACCTCACACAGACCCTTGATAGGGTGCTGTTGGTATGGTGATACCGAGCAATGTTATGGAGGAGTTCATAAGAATAGTTGTTCCTGACGTCATCATATTAAGGATCGTGGGACCCGCTTCCCTGGGAAAGATTCGCTTGGATTTTGATTGCACTATCACTTCTTAATTATTTTCACATCTTCATTATTATTGCATCGAGCGATCTCTGTCTTGCACCTCTAGCTTGATCGAATGATATAGGAGCTTTAGAGGGGAAGAGGTATGAAGTGTACTATCATCCATATGAAGGCTTTCCTGGTATCGCAATAGAAATACTCCGTAGAAGCATACGTGAATAATTCAAAACAATTCGTTTAATTTGAAGAAATTGCAGCACCGAGCTCAAAACGCCCTTGTCTTTATGCATTAGACATTTTAGTAACTGTTTTGCTCCATTAAAATTATCCTGTAATTTTAAATAGAATGGTATAAACTTACTTATGATTACTTTAGGAATGTGAACTCATTTGAATTATTAATAACCTAGTGTTCTGGAGCACTTTTGGAACTTCATCAATTTTAAGTTCAATGAATCGAACGAAATTTTGTAAATTGCGAAATGTAATTATTTGTGAATAAAATTACCCTTTAGGGTACTTAAGATCATACATATAGCATGATCGAATTAGCAATAAATGTCGGTAATTTTTGCATAGTACTGAGTTCGGAGAAAAAAATTGCTTCGGGTAGATTATTATGATACAAATTGAAGGAACTAAAATCGAACACTTTTTAATCGTCGCAACAGGTCCAAAAAAATGGTAAAAATGGCCAAAACCGGTTTTTCACGTCGGGCATCGTCCGATTGAGATAAAAGGGGAAAATCTTTCAATAACCTTATGCGCCGTAAAAAGAAGAAAACAATGAGCTGCGAATGAACCCAAGCGAACCAGCGGTGACTTGCAAATTGCAAAAAACCATCGATTTTGCTCGAAATTTCAAATATTCATAACTCTTGTTCTCTTGAAGATTAAGAGCTGACATTTTGATAGGTTGTAGCTTTTGTGCCCACCAAGTATCACACAAAATTTCAGAAAGATCGTATGTACACTTTTTGCAAACCGCAGCTTATGCAAGAAAAAGCCCTTTTGTAAAATGGCCCTAACCTCTTATCTTTCGTAAAAGTTGCTAAAACAATTATTTTAAATAATGGTATTTCGTGCGCTCGGCTGTGTGGCGTGCGTGGAAGGGAGAGCTGCCGCGCTTGGTCACGCACACTCTACCGCACTCGGCTATCCGGCGTTTTCGAGCGTATGGTTTCAAAATGCAAACGCTAGTAAAAAACAACAATATCTCAGAAACTGAAGTAAATAACAAAATATTTTGTAATGTTTTACATGCTATAAGTGAGAGCAATTTCGTATATTACTACTTACATTCAATTTTTCAGTACAGTATATAATAAATACGTTTTATCAATGTAACTTTTCAAATTGTTTGTATTACTTTTTATTGTTATTTGATATATTACAATGAAAAATATGTTAAAATATCATACACATTCGAAAATAGCGAATAAATAGTAATTACGAATAGATCGAATAGCGCAATGTATTTTTTAGAGTACTCCCGACATTACTAGAAGTTTGAAAATACACGCAATCTTAATATTATTGAATGGTAGTACGTGTTGAGAAAACACATCGATTTTCGAGAAAGGGTTCCCGAGATATTGTTGTTTTTTAACGAGCGTTTGCATTTTGAACCCATACGGTCGAAAATGCCGGATAGCCGAGTCCGGTAAAGTGTGCGTTGGCTAGCGCGGCGGCTCTCCCTTCCACGTGCGCCATACAGCCAAGCGCACGAAATACCATTATTTAAAATAATTGTTTTAGCAACTCTTACGAGAGGTAAGAGATTGAAAATTCGGTAAGTTGTTCATTAACTATTGAGGAAGATGATCCCGTAAAAAAATAGAGCATTACCGCACCACAACATTTTTAGGGTCATTTTACAAAAGTGCTTTTTTTTGCATTAGTCTGCGGTTTGCAAAAAGTGTAAATCCGATCTTGCTGAAATTTTGTGTGGTATTTGGTAGGCGCAAAAGCTACAACCTATCAAAATTTCAGCTCTTAATCTTTGGAAGAACAAGAGTTATGAATATTTGACATTTCGAGCAAAATCGATGTTTTTTTTCAATTTGCGGGGTCACCGCTGATTCAATCGGGTTCAATCGCAGCTTATTTTTTCCGTCTTGTTACGGGGCATAGGTTTATCAAAAGTTTTTTTTTTCAACTCAATCCGACGATGTCCGACGCGAAAAACCGGTTTTGGCCATTTTTACCATTTTTTTTGAACCTGTTGCGACGAATAAAAAGTGTTCGATTTTAGTTCCTTCAATTTGTATCATAATTATCTACTTGAAGCAATTTTTTTCTCCGAACTCAGAATTAAAAACTCCAAAAAGCTAATTCTATCACACTAATAATCCTGTGTTGCATCCCAAAATTCAATAATTTGTAACATATGTTACGTATTTTTCTATCAAGAAGATGTATTATCTGAAATACGTTGGGCGGAGATCCTGCATATTTATTCGTAATGTAAAAGATATTATATTTTATTTGTTTCGTAATTTTTTATGATAATGTGACAATCGAGGATAATCAGTCAAGTTCAAACAAAATAGAGAAATATTATGAACATTATTATTATTAAAATTTACCATTGTTCAAATTCATACTGACATATTTATGAACTATTCGGTCTGGAAATATATCTCATTACGTTTCTCACCAACTATTTTGTAGCAATTTGAGGAATAAATTCATATCATACAGATGTGATTTCGAAGGAAAAAGCCACAAGAACACAACCATAGGGCCGACGTTCCTCCTATCAGCACAGTTCGAATCCTCAGAGTAGAGTGAAATTAGTTCTGCGACTAATACACTAGAAGAGTTCACAACTGTGTATATACTTTAACACCAATAAGAACGAAATTAGCACCCTTATCCACTTAAAATACTGTTAGAGTACTAAGGAACTTTCAGCTACCCAATTGCCATCATCAGAGTAAACTAAATCAGAAATCAAATGTACCTGTGTAAAACTATTTGAGATTAATAATGCAAACAAGGTGGAGATAAATCTGTATTTGATGGATTATTTTTTCGCTTATACATTTCCATCCCTTCTAAATTATCTAGATTTTAAATTTGTCTGTACTGTGTTTTAAAAGTCATAATCTTGAGGAATGGTGTGACTCGTATTTAAGATATGTTCTGCTTATGCTGATTTTTCACTATAATTACTATTCCAAAGGGCAAAATATTCTTTAAAACAAGTTGAAATGTTTCTTCTAGTTTGAAAAACATAGCATTTTGAACACGACTCACAATCAATATTGCAAACTCCAGATTTATCAAAATCGGAAACTTTATCAAGGTATTGCCTAAATGATTACTGAAGGATGATGGGTGAAACTTTTGAATTTCATTGAATTATTTGAAAGTAATGGTTCTAATTTGGTTGCGTTTCCTTTTCCGTTTTTGGTTAGAAATTAACTTATTTTTCAACAATTTTTCGTAACCATTGTCCGTCGCTATATGCTGGAGTTTCTCAACTTCATCGTTACAAGTTTGTTTGGTCAAAGAACGTTCAATAATCCATGAACAAGATTTTTGCATGGCACGAAAGGTGGAATTCGACATAAACAGAAAATCCACTTAACGAGTAAATATATTCCAGCAAATGCATTCACAACAATTAATTACAAATAGTGGCATTCTATGCTCTTGTTCATAGATTATTAAATGTTTCTTTGAGCCAAAAAAAATATAACAGCGAAGTTGAAACAACCCCAGCCAACAGCGACGGACAATGTTTACGACGGATCTTTGATAAATGAGCTAGTTTACAACCAAAAACGGAAAATGGAACGCAATCAACTAACCAAATGAAATTCAAAAGTTTCAATATCATTTTTCAGTAATCAATAAATTTCATAATTGGTTTTCTGAATTTGCGATAAAACCTATCTATAGATGCAAGAATGAGCTTAAAAAACCGTTAAAGCAATACCTTTGAAGAAGCTCTCATTTTCGCCAAATCTGGAATTTGCAAAATTGACTGCGAATCATGTTCAAAATGCTATGTGTGTCAAACTATAACAAACATTTTAAACATATAAAGAAGAATGATAGTAGAAAATCAGAATTTTTTCAACTTTGACTACACTAGAGAGAAACCTATAATTTTTGAAGCACATCGTGTAAGCCAGGGAGGTTATAGGCATGTGGAAAGACCTTACTAGGTAAAAAGGTCCACAATTTCGCTGTTCGATAAAAAATAGTCTGGTAGGAAGGAGTTAGGCAGGTTTCGAACTTGACAATGAAGGGGTGCCTAGTTTAAACTCGTCTGGTCCGCCTATCTGGAATCTCTCGTCGTAGAACAATAAACGAGATTTCTGGTGAACAGCGACCATGGAAATATCTATAGAAAAGGGAAAGATCTCCCACCGTTCTACGATGTTCTAGAGAAAGCAATGAATGACATCATCAATTAAACGAATAGCTTTCTTCTGGATAGAATCCAAGAGCTTCGACGTATGTTTGGGAGCCAAACTCCAAACATGTGAACAGGTCGAATCTGTGCTTTGAAGATTCTGATGAGCTGCTGGGAAGTAAAGTAGCTCTTTGACACGGAATAGTGAACCAAGTTTTTGTGAAGCGGTTTTAGCAATGAACCTCACATGATCGTCCCATGAGAGGGTGCTGTTGGTTGTGATCCCGAGTATGGTTATGGAAGACTTCATAGGAACAGTTGTATCTGACATCATCATATTAGGGATTTTGGGATCCGCCTTCCTGGAGAAGACGCAAGCTTGAGTTTTGGTTGCATTAAACTATACTAAATTATCGGATACCCACTTTAAAATATTTGCCTGATCTCTATTAATTAAGTCAACCTGTCTCTGTCTCGCACCTCTGGCTTCATTGGATGGTATAGTAGCTTTAGATGAGGAATCAGTATGGAGTGTACCATCATCTGCAAAGCTGTGGGTGACACATGTGGTCACTTCCAGCAGATCGTTTATATGGAGTAGAAAGAAAATTGGTGCGAAGACAGATTCCTGTGAAACACCAGCGTTTAGCAGAACATATCTCAAATACAGTTAACAACATTTCTGGAGGAAGTTCATCACTTTTAAAACTCAATGCCGACTAATATCTAGGTAATCTAGAAGAGATGGAAATGTATAAACGAAAAAGCAATTCATTATATTCAGATTTAGCTCCAGCTGAAAGTAACCCTTATTTGCATTATTACCACCAAATAATATTCGAAACGGTACATTTTCTAATTCCCCTTAGTACTTTGATAGTATTTTTAGGAGACAAAGGTGATTATTTCGTACTAATTAGTTCTGAAACTAGGGAATTTGTGTTCTACCAGATAATGTAACTCTTCATAGTTCATTTACTTTATTCCAAATGGTGGTTACTCACTGTGAGTAGTTTTGTTTTAATTTCGAGAAATTCACGTTTTGAGTTATTCGAACTTGCTGAGATGTCAGGCGCTTTTGGTATCTTCCAAGAGAATGGTGATTGGTCTCAAACTGATATTTCGTGAATATTACCAGCGCTCATAAGTGATCATGCTTCATCAATGAATGTGAAGTTATTGAATCGCTAATTTGAAATTTGTCACAAGAACATAATCATATCAACATATTCTGAATGATGAGGAGGGAAAGTATTTTTGAAGCGGTATGTAAAATGAAAATATTTCAGAGAAGGTATAAGGCAAAGTGGAAATATTTTTTGTATACGTTAGCTTGAGCCTAGTTTGAGATCAATCATTATAGTTTCTTGTGAGAAAGTTAACTGTAATGACGTGATTCGTCATGTATTAAAGAAAAAATACGGATATAAACAACAATGGAAATCTTTGAAACCCTGAATCACATAAATCGCAGTACTTTTCAATTTTTGAAAACTACTACTGCAGATATCCACTGGTGACAGTTAACTACAACTATCAGGCTTCAAAACTCAGTGAATTGATAATCAAGAGCATGAAACTATTCAGATATGAATATCATAGTGGATTAATCTATTGTCAGTCTCATAACCAGCAGATATCTTCCCCAGTAGGCGCCACTTGAAATGAAGGCATACTATCATGTTCCGATGACAAATTCATTCGGTAATCAAAATTATTCAAGAATCGTTTTCTTCGGAAGCCGCCAAAGCAAAATATAGGTAGAAGAGTATTTAGCATTTTGTGGTTATCTTTTGGCCTTTTAGCCTTCAGTGCAGTCAATGATCTGGGGAAATAGGCCGACTTTCTAAAAATGTACTAGATGGTCGTATCGGAAATTTTTTCTACATGATGTTCTATGAACCATCAAGGTCATTCGTGACTACTGACCGACACTTCAATCTCCCCTCATTCACTCCTATATGCTAAATTAACCCTGTTTTCAACCCCCTTTCCAAAATCAAAAAATGAGAATTAAGTCTCCAAAATGGATTCCAGGAGGTTTTTTGGGTTGCTGAACACGAATTCCAGAAAATTCATTCTATGGGCAGAAAATCGATGAAATTTGATCATTTTCACGTAAATTTTCTCATTTTTTACGTGCTCATTGTATTATACATAATAGAGGTTAACAGTCGCGTATTTCGATCCGAAGAAGAAGCCTGGGGAATTTCCGGAAAACTGTGGAGAACCTGTCATTGAAATTATGGTGCGATAGGACCCTATGGGGTTTTTATTGGTCGCTGATTACGAATTTAATAATCCAAAAGTTCAGAAATATCATTTTCCGGAAAAACGCGGAAAATTTTACTAAGAATTTTTTTTTAATAGAATTTTCTGAGTGTCGTGTTGATTTATGGTTACGTTTTCGATATTTATTTCAAATTACAAAAATTAAAAGTAATTGAATGAATAACTTATGAACATATATATTTAAAATTACTTACAGAATTTATTTTAAACAAAGTGTTATTGTCAGTACTTATTTTTTCTTTAAATGACACATCATATTGCAATATTGTAGCTTTGAATGAACAGTTACAAACTTGTATGAATTAAAAAAAACTGGTTGTATTTTAAAAATTTCCCTTCATCTTCCACATAATCCTAATGTTCTTTTCAAACGTTTTTGATGTCAAATTCGTAATCAGCGATCAAAAAACCCCTACATTGTTTTATCACACGACAATTTCGATGACGTTAGAGTGTTTTTCCTTGTAATTTTCTTTGATTTTTCTGGAAATTTTAAAGAATTATTTATTTGCCATTACTTTCAATTTTTGTAATTCAACAAGGACCTCGAAAACATAAACGTAAATCAACACGATTGAAAACAGGAGAGTTCTTAATGAAACTTTCCACGTTTTTCAGGATAAAGATAATTTTTGAACTTTTCAGTTATCAAATTCGTGATCGGCGACCAAAAAAAACCATATATGGTCATATCACACGATAATTTCAATGACGTGGAAAGATTTTCTTTCCAGGTTTTCCACAGTTTTCCACAATTTTTCCTGGTTTTTTTCTACTTCGGATCGAAAAACGCGACTGTCAACTTATATTATGTATAAAACTATAATCACGTTAAAAATGAGAAAATTTGGGTGAAAATGACTGAAGTTCCCCGATTTTCCGTCCATAGAATGAATTTTCCGGGATTCGTGTTTAGCGACCCAGGAAACCTCCTAGAACCCATTTTTGGGGCTTCACTTTCATTTTTCGATTGAATAAAATTTCGGCTGGGATTTAAAAATTATCTTTGAAGGGGGGGTCGAGAATAGGGTTAATTTAGCATATAGGGGTGAATGGAGGGAGATTGAAGTGTCTATCAGTATTCACGTATGACCTTCATGGTACAAACATCATGCAAGAAAAAGTTTCCGATACGACCGTCTAGTAAATTCATAGAAAGTTGCCCAGTTTATTGACTGGACTACTTCTAACAATTTTATTTTCAATTTCAAACATTGGATCAAAGTTTAATTATCGCAATCCATGAAAAAGTAAATATTTAGTACCGGTTTCAGGGTTTATTGCTAAACCACATCCTCAGGTAATATAAAGGCTACAATTTTCAACAATTTGTAAATTCATTATGGATCAAATATCAGCAATTGTTAGTTATATTTCTCGATTTAATTAATATGTGAAAAGTCGAAAATTAAAATTATCCAAAAAATGTTGCTAAAATGTAAAATAATAGATACTTTATAGAAGAATAGTGATCGATACGATGAATTGTGTACTCCGTCCAGAAAATATGACATTCATATTATTACTTTCTTAAAAGAGAAAAATTTACATTTTAACAATAATTCACCCAAGCATAATTTCATCTTCTCACATACTAATTAAATATTTTTGAAATATAACTAAAAATTGCTGGTATTTAAAATAAAATCTACAATATTTTGAAAATTAATTTTCCATCGTAGTTACCTGTAGATAACAATAGACCCCGAAAACCGGGACTAAATATCTCCTCTTTGAACTATGGCGAAATTAAACGATCCCATTTGAGAAATTGAAAATGAAGTCACTCACGAATCAATTTATGAAATTTTATTTTAACACCACATTGCCCAGTTGTTTGATAATTTGACTACGCCAAAGAATGAGCCATATTAATATAATCATCTCAAGATTTTTGAGAAAGCTGATAGTGTGGCACGATCCCTCTGATTGGGTGACCTTCATTCAATTTTTTATGATTTGAATGATTCATTTTATCGAAATTAACTGATTGTTAACAGTTGCTGTTTTTGACAAAATTTAAACACAGTAATACTTCATCATTTTATTATTTGCTTCTCACTGAAATTTTACCATTCCGTAGAGATCTATTTCCATATTCAAGGAGTAAATTTACGGTGGACTGATTTAATTGAAATTGACTGATTCGATGTTCGCTAAGCCAAAGCACCCATCACCATTTCACCCTTATAATCTAACATGCAAAAGAAAACATGCAAAAAATTAAAGCAAAATACTCATGCTTTTACCAAGTTGGTACCGCAATACGGTACCCATTTAAGGTTCGAGACCACCACTTACACTTCCCATCCTCCTCTGGTTGTGTACCCCAAAAAACAAAAACACAAATTATTAAGGCCCACACACAAAATGAAGGGCTGATCATAACATTTCAAAAATACTTTTCAATTTCGTACTTCAAAAACCCTACAGGACAGTCAAAATATATTATTAATGGAACAATCCTAACATAATTAACATGTACGTATTTAGAAAAGATCTCACTAAACATAAAGCATCTATATAGTCTATTTCTTGATGGTACTGATAATTTCCGAACTTGTGAGGGAAATATAGGTTTAATTCTCATCATGAAGGCAAAGATAAAAAGATGTCGATTCGACTGGTTACATTTCTATTTTTCCTTCTTCATGCAGATGATTTGTAACTCCACAACCGTATCAATAATTCTCATTGCAGCATGATTCAGGCATTCTCGATGATAATAACCTAGAGGTATTATTACTAAGTGCACTATAATCACCTTCACATATAAAACTACAACGCACTCATAATTATACAAAATATCGATTGAATCATCGAATAGAAATAGTTCACCGGAATTAGGAGTATGGCTCGAAGTTTCTTGTAGCAGTATGGAAACCTAGACAGAGTTGTAGGTTTTGGTATTAACATTTGTGTGACAACCCGCAGTGATAAGAAGGTGGGATTTGGGAAATATATACATATACAATTTTTTGGCTTTTTTCACCATTTTCACATTTTCCGAGAAAACTATGCGTCCTGTTGAAAATTAACAAATTAAGCAAAGTTTTAAAACGTCATATTTCCTATCGATTTGTCTCATTAATTTTTTTCCCAATCCGCGTGGTTTCGCCGCTAGAGCCCGCGAAAGCATATATATATATTATATTTTGCATTTTGAGCAAAAACTATGCATTTTCGTGGAAATTAACAGGATATAGAAATTGTAGGGTGGAAAATTTGCCATCGATATGAGCACTTTCAATTTTCTCAAAGTATCCGGTTCCTTGTGTGAGCGCTGAAAAGCGCGCAGTAGCGTGAATATGAGTATACAAATATATACATTTTAGACGTTTAGTTAGTTAACTAAATTAAAAAGATCATGATAACGAACATTATTGTACTAGCGGTAGATATTGTCAGGCGAACTGCAGCCGAGGCTGATGACTCGGCGTGTATCATAATGATGGTTTATGAACCGACTTAGGTACCAAATTTTATCTTCTGGCGTGAATTATAAATGAATTTCGATTGCATTTAGAACCTCTGAGAGTGATTACTTTCAACTGATAATCAAGTTTTCTTTATTGTTTTCTAAAACGATAAGCGATTCTGAGAATAATTTTTTTTTATACTTTGACTACTAGAGAGGGAAACCTATTACGTTCGTGGAACATCGTGCGAGCCAGCGCAGCGGTGGAATGTTGGGAGAGGCATTCGAATTTTTCTTGAATATTTTAAGGTCATAGGCATAGGGAAAGACTTCAACCTCACAACTTCGCTGAAATGAAAGTCCGGTGGGGAGAAGTTCAGCAGGTTTCGAGCTTGACAATGAAGGGATGACTAGTTTGAGCTCATCTAGTCCGCCGATCTGGAATCTCTCGTGGTGGAACAACAACAGACGAAATCTCTGATGGACACCGACCATGGAAATATTTATAGAGAAGGGAGGGATCTCTCACCTTTCTACGATGTTATGAGAGATAAATTAAGTTGAGAGTGTGACATCATCAATCAGACGAATAGCTCTCTTCTAGATAGAATTCAAGAGCTTCAGCGGATATTTGGGAGGCGAACACCAAACATGTGAACAATACTCCAGAACAGGTCGAATCTGTACTTTGTAGATTATGAGGATCTGCTAGGATGTGCAGTAGCTCTTGGGACGAAATAGAAAATCAACCCTCACATGATTGTCCCATGAGTCGGTGCTGTTGTTGGTGATCCCGAGCATGGATATAGAAGACTCCATAGGAATAGTTGTACTTGATAAATCTTCAACTTTACGGAGTCATTACTCGATGATACGGAGTATGTTGTCGATTAGAAAAGATGTTGATATAAGTAAATATGTTCGATTAATTGCTTTTTTTAAGCGGAACTCAGATGTATATCAACCAGAGGAATGTAGAATACTGACTAAAGAAAATATCGATGCGGAAAACGTAAAAGTAGTTATGATGATTGGCATAAGTAGTGCCTGCAGAAGGGAAGAATCAAAAAATCTAAGGACAAAACATGCTCATGAGTCATGACGAAGGATCGTTATTTTAAAATAATTAATTATAATAGTAAAACCAAAATATCCCGCGAATTTTCATAACTCCTGGGAATGATGAGAATGAATGATTTAGAAATAACAAATTTAGTAAGAAGTTAGTGTATTCATACTTTAGAAAATATGCTCAAGAATATAGCTGTTTTCCTAAAACTGCCTGATTTCGAAGAATACACAGGCCACTGTTTTAGGGAGGATTCTTTACCAGCAGATTCTGGCAATAGTATTGCTGAAGGATATATTGAACATTCCCAAAAAAATAAGGAAAATATTTCTGCAGCTATTCTTGGTGAAAAGTAAGCAGCGATATCCTTACCTCGTGTTTGTTCACCTGGAAATGTCCAAGTAAACAATCAAACCAAAGCCACCATTTCGACACTGATGAATAATATCACGTTACATAATTGTAAAAATCGTAAAATTTGATGTTTTGCTCAATTTAATGTTCGTAACATTTTATTTCTTCATAGTACCCGGTACTATAATGAAATCAGAGCACTCAGCCCGGAAATGTATGTAATTTTGACACACTCAAAATGAGGCCTATAACGATGTCATTATAAGACGTCAGAAGATAAAAGCTTGTAATGATTTAGAAACTGCTAATAATACACATTATATTATACTCTATGTCACATTGAAATTATAATGTAGTTTACAGCTCTATGTCTTATACTGACACCTACTGTCAGGCTTTCAAAAATATAACCTTGTTTTAGATACTTGCTATCACATGAATTATTAAAACTTGCCACAGAGTAAAGACATAGCGTCACATGAATCTTAAAGTAAGGATTATGGACACTTCTGCGGGTTACATATATTCGTGTAATATATATTCATAACCGGAAAACACGGTTGTTCTTACGGTTATATGAAATACTCAATTGAAGGTTAAAAGAATAGCCTATGTTCTCGCTTCAAGTGTATTTGGCGAACTATAATTTTCCACCCTATTCTTGTTTGATGCATGAAGTACGTAGATGAGGCTTGGGCGAGACCTGGAACTGATCGGTTTCATGGCAAAAAATTTTCCAAACTCGTCATACGATACATGATTTTTCTGTACTGAAGGTTCGAAATATGTGGAATTGTGGGAATAATAATAACATCTATAACACGAGTTGAAAAATTATCAGTACCATCTCATCTAGGACAATTACAAACAGCTTGCAATCTAGACAATTCAGTTTCAACTAAACAAAGTAGTGTTTATACAAACACGAAAATCTAATTTCAACTAGATGTTCCTAACATTTCATCATAATATACATTAATCTAAATTTGTATTGTAAATATAATAATAATAATAATAAACATACGTCTCAGCCCGTCTGTAATCACTTGAATACAATCCTCTTTATCGCTTGAAATCTGACATTTGAAAAGAGCTCCTGAACGATTCGTTTTTGGTTGAAGATTTTTGCCCAATGGTGCTCCAATTAACATCCTGCAAACATAAAGAAACACGATGAATAACGTATCTTCCCATTTACTTACAATAAATAGTTCAGTCAACGAAGCGCTAAAATGACCAACATTTCTTATTTGAGTTTTACAGAATGAATTTCAAGAAACCCTGTGCAATGAACTAGTAATGACGTCAGTAGAGATGTAAAATGACTAAATGCGGAAACTCGAATAAGATGTGAAACCCCTCTTTGACTGGACTAATAGTACAGGATGTGATTGAATCGAGTAATAATTTTATATCCTAATCACTTACAAGTAGGTATATGAGTTATCTTACTGTTATCATTTGATAATTGCAGTTCAACTGATGAAACTTCAGCTACGATTTTGTAACATTGAATTAGTGGGAAAATTCATAATACAAACTGTGTAGTTTATTTTGTTTATCAATATGATGAATAGTAGTAAAGTAATGGATTCAACTAAATTATGTACTGTTATAACTACCAAAACATTGTAATGTTTAGTTAGCAACATTGCTTTCGGACACTTCTTGGGCATGTATGATTATATTAACAGATAATATTTCGGGAAACACATTAAATTATACTCTATGTTACATCGAAATCTTATTGAAATTGTCTACACAATGTATTTTACAACTTTAAGTTGCATAGTGACACCTACTATCAGGTTGACTTTCGAAATCATTCATACTATAATATACAATATAACTTTGTTTTATACACTTTCTGTTACATCAACTATCAAGATTTGCTACAGGGTAAACCAAAGATTAACGACTCTCAAGTACACGCATAGACCTTCCACTAGTTATATGGCTATACTGACTGACTTGATCAGTGTGACTTAGTTTGATTAAAACACTAGAAAAGTGTGCCTTAGTGTGACTGATGCAAGCAAATTACTCCTGATGTTGGCACACACCTCGCTATACGTAGACTGCGACGTCAGAACGTTGATGATACTTGAATCTTAAATAAATGCTCGTGATATATATTCATAATCAGAAAAACGCTGTCGTCATCTAAATTCAATAAAATACTATAATTCCATTTGAAAATATGGAGATGGATGTCAAAAATACTACTTGTGATAGGGCTACCGCGCCAGCAAAAGATACAGTTTCTATTTTCACCACTTAAGAGCGATTTGAAGATTTTCAAATCCATATAAACTATAGAAAACGGTGCCCACAGTTTTTACGCATCTTCAAAAATAGTCTAGATCGATTCAGAAAGGCTGAAAACGGATTTTTCCATGAGAACCCGTGAAACAAATCTTAGACCGATTATAATACTTCCCTTATACTACGTATAGTGAGAGAAGTAAAAACGTAAAATCGTTTTCCACATATCCTAGCGATTAAGCGATTAGCAATGGAGGTAGTGGCTTACCTCCCGGTATCGGTAGAAGTAATAGTTTAACCGCTATTTCATATATCATGTATCAGTGTTCGTAGCCGATGCAGAAAACCGGCTTACATACTTTTGCTTCCAATAATAGCGTAGGTTCAAAACTCCAAGCGAGAAGGTAATCGCAGGTTAGTTGAATTTTTCACGGTTTAGGTTCTTAAATTTTGGAATATTTTTGGCAATATTAGTTTATGATGTTATTTTTAATGTTATTGATTGATGTTCCTTCTTTGTACACATACAGGGTGACCCGTAGTCCTGAAAAAATTCAATAGCTCTGTTGTTATTGGAGATATTGCAAAGCGTTTTTTTCTTAATGAAATGAACACACGAGCAGAGCATAATTGAAAAATATTTGCATTAATATAGAGGGTGGTTTTCATTGAGTAACACAGTAAACATATGTTTTTTTTCAATGGAACACCCTATACCTACTGTGATCATTATTTCGGAAGCCCTCATTAAACTAAGCGCAATGATATAACACACATGGTTCTCCTGTTAACGGTTTCCGAATTATCAGACAGTTTAGAGTTAAGAGAGGTGACTTCAAAAAATCACTATGTTTAATGATGAACATAAAACCGCGATTCTTACGCGAGCAGTTTTTCAATATGGTGGACGATAGTATCCATTAGCAAAAATTTGTCGAAAATATGCAAAGTATACAGGATGAACCATAAGAGAAAAAACGTGTAACTTTCTTATTCTCCATGGAACATTCTGTATATTATATCAATAGTCTAAAGGACTTTCAATAAGTTTTGCAACGATGTTAGGTGAGTAGGTCTAAAGTAAACATTCAGGCTGCTATTAAATAAAACAAACGACAAACTATATTTTCCACTGAAAACAATGAACAAATCAAGTGGTTTACTGTCATCTTTGCAACCTGTCATTTCTGAGATCCATTCTGATTCATGTAAGAATACTATTTATCGAAATAAATTTCACGCGACGAGAACTGATAAATATTTTGTATTGTTTAGGAGAAGCGGATAAAAATATTTTATTGGCAAGAAGAATTTACCCGCGGAAATATCCAGAAACATGTATACCGCAACGTGTCATTCTTTAGAAGTAAAAGACTGATTGAAGCTACTGGAAATGTCGCCTATACAACAAACATATTGGTTGGACGAAGAATACGCGATGATGAAGAGCTAGAAGTTATTTTGATGTTAGAAGAAAATCTATAATTGAGTTCTCGAGAAATTGCAGCAGAAACTAAAATGTCGCAGAGCACTATTAATCGAATAACATCAAAGCATAATTTTCATCCGTATCATCTCGAACTTCATCAAGAACTGTACGGAGATGATTTTCAAAAGCCAATCACTTTTGCGGGAACAATGCTCAATTTATTTGATAATGAATAGGGTCTCTCGAATATAATCTTATTTAGTAACGAAGTAAAATTCAAGAGCAATGGAGCAGGTAAAAAACACAACATGCATTATTATGCGACTTAAAACTCGCATTAGATCCGTTAAGTTCATCATCAAAAGAGGTGGTCACTAAATGTTTGGGGAGGATTTGTGGGGGATCAAGTGATTGGTTTTTACTTTTTTGTTGAGGTTTAAATGGGATTATGTATTTGGAATTTCAAGAAAATAATCTCCCACTCCTTCCAGAAAACGTGAAAAGGAGAAACATGTGACTACAGCAGGATGGAGCGCCCGTACACTTTCATCGAATTGTTCGCCAATTTTCCAATCAAGCTTACCCAAATCGTTGGATAGGGAGAGGGAGAGCAATCGCTTAGCCTGCCCTTTTTCCCGCTTTAACCCCAATAGATTTTTTCCTTTCAGGATTTGTGAAAGAGAAAGTTTTTGGTGCTAGGTTAACGACTGCTGAAGACATGAAGATCAAAATAAGAGAGGCATTTCGTTCTATTGACCGAGACATGCTAATTCGTGTTACACTTTCTGTTTTACGGAAACTAAATGTTTATATCGAACAACAAGGTCATATCTTTGAGCACCTACTTCGAAATCCAATATTCGAATAGTTAAGGTAATGTTTTGTTCAAAATTATTATTATTTGTTAAATCTATCAAATCATGGTCTGTTCTCAATCAAAAACACACTGTTTGCGCGTTTGTTCATTATTTGCATGTAGTGACTTATTGATAATTTGTGGTATTTTGATCAGCATCGTCGATTAGTGCATTGTTTTCAGTGTAAAGTTTAGGTTCTCGTTTGTTCTATTTAATAACAGCCTGATTGTTCACTTTCGACCATACTTACCTTACATTGGTGGAAAGCTTATTGAAAGACTTTTCGACTAATGAAATAAAATAGAGTATGTTCCACAGAGAATAAGAAAGTTATGCGTGTTCTTCTGTTATGGTTCACCCTGTATACTTTGCACATTTTCGAGGAATTTCTGCTGATGGATGCTATTTTCCACTATATAGAAAAACTGCTCGCGTAAGAATCGTGATTTTATCTTGATCGGTAAGCAAAGGGATTTTTTGAAGTAGACCCCTTTTAACTTTAAAATGTGTTATAATTCGGTAACCGTTAAGAAAAGACCCGTGATTTGTTATATCATTCTACTCAGAATAATGAGGGCGTTCGAAATAATAATCACAGTATAGGGTCTTCCATTGGAAAAACATAAGTTTGGTGTGTTACTCAATAAAGACCAACCTGTATATGAATATATTTAATGTATATGAATGCAAATATTTTACAATTATGCTCTGTTAGTGTATTCATTTCATAAAAAAGCTACAAAGCTTTTGGAGTTTTTTAGGACTTTAGGTCGTACTGTACAGGTTACGTCACAATAGTTTCTAGTGGGATTTTTCCGAGTACTGGTACCGGGCGGCTAGCCACAGCATTAAATGAATCATACTGAGCATGAGCAAATTCTGTGTCCCAGATATATATGTCAATTCCCGTCGATTATACTATTTAAATCTCTAATCTAATGTCTCACACAAGAAACTCAATTTTTTCTCAAAGTTTGTATATTTAGTCGGTGTCGGTAGAAAATATAAGCTAGTTGGAGGTGATTCCTCGTCCTTCTAACATGATAGCTGCTCCAACGTACTCCATAATCAAATGTGAATCTAACGTATAACAGAGATAGTGTTATGACAAAATGTGAAGCGATAAGTAAAAAATCCGAACTGTATTCTATTGTCTCAAATTGATTATAAATAGCTTTGAAACCTCTATAAATGCAGGGAACCTATATCACAGGGAAATGAATTCGTGAATCATTACATAATCTTTCTCTCAGTGAAATAAGATTCATTCCAACCCCGATGTGAAGGGAAGAAGTGGTACTTTCACATCGTCACTCCTTGTCGCTCAAATAAAAATCTGGGCAGATAACAGCTGGTTTAACCATTAATCAGATTCCAATGTTATATGAATCAATCAATCAATTTTATATAGTTTCAATTTCATTCTGAGTTCATGACAATGAACTCAGAATGAGTTAATATTCACGGAAGAAGATTGCTCTGAAAAGTAAATAGTTGTTATGACAATAAAATTAATGACAACATAGAATGTGCCTACAAAAATGCTATTTTCTAAAACATGTCTGTATAGTCCAAATTGAGAATGTAATAATCCTAATGGGGTGTCCCAAGGATCCCAAAAAGAAGAATAATAAGAAAAAGAAGCCCCTCAAGAAACCAAGGAGCAGTGGAATACTTACAAGAAATCCTTTCTTTAATTTCCTTAGAGAATTTCGATACAAACACGTTGGATGGTCTGCGTGTAAAGTTGCAGTCGAGGGGGCGAAATGTTGGTGTCAAATGTCGATAAGTCAAAAGCGAAAATTTCTGAAACAGGCATGCCTCGCACCACCGTATAAAAAAAAGTCGTGCAGTAAAACAAAGAAAAACACTTAGAAGGACACTTGGGAATCGATTTATTCCTGTTGGTAGTTTTGCTTCCACTTTTTTTTTTCTTACAATCTAATTTAGACTTTTTTCGAGAAAAAGGAGCATTTCTCGAAAAAAGTCTAAATTAGATTGTAAGAAAAAAAAAAGTAGAAGCAAAACTACCAACAGGAATAAATCGATTCCCAAGTGTCCTTCTAAGTGCCCTCCTCCCCCTCCTAGTAATCCTTCGTGTATGTAGCATGTGAATACATTGTTCAAAATTGTAAAAGTTATTATCTCTGCTTTGTATTGTCGTGCGACAACGACGGAACGAGAAGTGCAGGAAGGACTCTAAACTTCTCGGTCGGCCGACTTATACATCGGTCGGATGGCACTTGCCTTCTCTACATATGCAACTCTTTGATCTCAACACGCTCTATTATTAAAATAGTTAGATGCATACATTAAACCATAGACATAATGCTTGTTCTATGTATTGAGAGAAGTGCTACTCAATCAATCTATGCGAGTTTTTAAATCAAAATAAGCTCTATGTTACTATATTGCTCATTAAATCGTATTCATAATGACATATTTTTATTGTACAAAGGAATAATATAACAAAATTTCAAATATTCAACTCTATTTCAAGCAATCAGATTCCATGGGAGCTGTAACTCTCAAGATTAATAATTATTTATGAAAAATCATAAATATGTAGAGATTTCCCGTTAATAAAATATTTTTATTAAATCCTCAGCGTGTCTACACAATTTCCCCTCGGATTTGCTGTGCAAGAGAATCTTCTACCGATTCACCTTCATTATTATTTATATGCTTATCATACGAGTTCAATTGCATTACAGTTACAATGTCCTAGGTGGCAATCGAAGAACCTCGTGTCCTTGACTTTCAAGCATTTCCTGAACGACAGTTTTTTTCTTGCTTATTTTCACTCGTTAATTTCAGCAGTTCACTTGTAAACATATTGATTTTCTGATGAACAATTCTTCTTATAAGTGAAATTAAAGTATGACCAGTAGAAAACGATTTATTTGCAAAATACTTATTTTGTTCGACCTTTGACTTCAAATGATTCGCAAAACGTTGATGAGGACTTTCTACCAAAGAGTTCTATATATAGAAGAGGCAAGTGCCATAACACCAATGTATAAGCCGGCCGACCGAGAAGTTTGGTGTCCTTCTCGCACTTCTCACTCTGTCTTTGTGGCACGACATCCCCCTGTTCACCGAGTAAATTAAATCTAATATTCTTTGCTTGCACCGCAGACTAAAAGGGAAAATCGTGCGACAAAGTCAAAGCGAAAGGTGCGAGAAAGGCATTAAACTTCTTGGTCGGCCGAAATTCTCAACTTGTCTTCTCTATATATAGAACTCTTCACTTTACACGTTATTTGTAATGTCAAAATAAAGATGTGCGCCAAAAACACTTCATCAGCATTTATTTGGAGATTCAATTCTGCAACTGTTCGACTTTCAATGATGTCATCATGTCAAAGCGAACAATTCAATCTGGATTATTGAAGAGGTGTATCGTGAATAATCAACAACAGTTATTGTAATAGAAGCTACTTTTCATGAACATTAAAATAAATTCTGAAATCATCATTATCAAATTGTATAGAATCTACTATTTTAGCTAGCATCATTATAATAATAATAATAATAATAATAATAATGTTTATTGATCAAAAGACAATACAATAATTTATAATATATTATGTATATATATATATATATATATATATATATATATATATATATATACGTATACACCTATACTACAGACATATACATATATTCTGATATACTTTGTGTGAAACAAAGTTTTACAATAAACAAATTTACCACATAAGTGTTAAGTAACACTTGTGCGTGGACTATAGCTAACAATTAATTAGAACAATAAAATATTACAATAATAAAAAGTAGAAAGTGAGAGAGTGTGAGTGTGAGTGAGTGTGTGAGTATGTGAGTGTGGCAGTGAGTGAGTGTGGATGAGTTTGAGTCAGTTTGAGTGTCAGTGAGTGAGTGAGCGTGAGTGAGAGTGACTAAGTGAGTGTGTGTCCATAGATGGATGAAATTGTTTCCGAAAGAAGGTTTTCATCACAAAGAAATCAATAGAATCATTTCAGAAGCTTGTTCAACAAGAATAAAATTTCAAGCATATTATTGTTTGCTACACAAAACAGTAATTTTATTTTCTTATCATACCTATTATAATAAAGAGAATTAGAACAAATAACGGTACAATAATGAAAAACTACAATTAATCTCAGCCATGTAAAGCTGGGATTATAGGCAAATTGCCCTTTTTTCCTATTATAGATAATTTTTGCACAATTTGCTATTTTTCGTTAGTTCGCCTTTATGTGTTTTTTTTTCATTTCATGCTACCTACCCATGATATTATTCAAATTTCTATCACTAAACATTTCTGTAATAAATTTTTGGATCAATAATAGAATATCAATGGTTTGTTTATCAATGGTTTCTTAGGAAATTTCCGTGATCGGGGCTTCAGGCTTAACTATTGGAAATCCCTAACCTTTTGCCCTTTCATAATAAACAATTTTCAGTTGTACAGACGGTTACTGTATAAGAGTTTAGTTGTGTTGCGTATCCCTGAAACCAAAGAACGCACCTTTTTTAAACGATTCAGAAAGATGACTTCTAAGCTAAGTGCATGGATCCGACCATATTCAGAACTTTATCTAGAAGGAGATGGCGCAGATTGTAAACCGTGCGGCAAATCGGTAAGTTTTATTTTTTTCTCTCCCTCGCCCTCTCCATAACTAAATTCCAGAGTGGCATTAAAATTCTAATTATTGTTATTTGTTATAAATTCTCAGATTCCAAGTACTAAAACCAACTCTATTGACCAGCATTGTGGAACTCCACTTCGGAATTCAGAAAAATTAAATTCCTGCCACGATTCTTGCCATTTTCCAATTGATCGGTCTTCATGCGAAACGATTAGTGAACCTACAAAAAGATCATGCCTTTCTTTGTACCACTTGGTTCTTTGCTGTAACTTGTGTGAATAGTCCTTTGACCAACGGTCCCAAAACTGCTGAATTAACAATTTCATGTGTCGAAAAATTGATGCTTGTGTATGCCGGTTGTCAGATTTTGATATATCTTTGAAGGATCAGCTCGAAAACAGATAACGCAGTATCACAAAAAACACGTCTCAACGATTGCCTGCCACTCAAAAGAGCAATATTGAGTTCGAATACTTGAAAGAATCGCTCTAGGCCCAGCATGCAAATTTGTTAGATGATCTTGCCATATCAAAAATTCAGTATAATAGTGCTTCTATGGCATAAGTCAACTGAGAATTTTTGAGTCTACCACCTACACGTATTATTTCATCTTCATCGAGAAATGTGGATAATGATATCAGCTTGCTACGGTTTGGATCGTTTCAGAGAATTTAATTCTTCACCAAATACTCGTGACTGTACCAGTTTCACAATCTGCCTCTTACTTTCTTCTATCTCATCAAGAGTGATATCGTCAGTTACTCTATTGGTGATGCTCAATTCACAATTCGTGGTAAATTGTACCAATAATAATAATTATACGCCATAATCTTTCAAAGGAAGAAAAACGTTTTATCAAATCGTCATTAGGAATTGATGTAATCATAACGACAGTAGGTCTAGTTTAGGGAATTTCATTTGACTCTTACTTGCTACTTAATTTAGGCCACTGTTCATTGTCCATAGACAACCAAGGCGGTCCTTCAAACCACATGGATGAGTCTTCGATTTCGTCTGGATCACAACCTCGCGAAATGATATCTACTGGATTGGATTCTGTGGGAACATGATGCCATTGACACGGTTCACATATACCCCGAATTTGGGCTATTTTATTGAAAACAAAAGTCTTCAAACTAGCAGGTTCCGAAGCAGTCCACGCTAAAACTATGGTGGAGTCACACCAAAAATTTATCTGGTCAAACTCTACTCAGAAATTCACAATTCTCTTAGACAACTTTGCTGCCAATGAAGCACCACATAACTCTAACCGCGGCAAAGTGATGAATTTGAGTGGCGCAACGCGAGACTTTGCACATACTGATTTTACTTTAATCTGCTCATCAGAATTGTTAGATATAATATACATACAACAACCATATGCAGCTTGGGGAAAATCGCAAAAACAATGTAATTCGATGTTACTCTCCTTACCTATGATGCATCTGGCTATTTTTAAATTGTTTAAAGCTTCAATTTTTCCATTGAATCTATGGAAAGACGCTAAACTGCTCGTGAAGATTTCTTCATCCCACCTTACTTTCATCTGCCATAAATTTTGGATGACGATCTTAGCCCTAACGATAACGGGACCTAAGAGACCAAGTGGGTCGAAGATCTGCGGAACAATCGATAGAATCGTGAAGATTTTATCTTGGCTAGAACGAGCTAGACATCCGAAACAATCATCATTCGGTTGCCAAAAAATTCCCAATATTTTAGAACCTTGTATATCTTTAATGATATATTGAGACTGCTGAGTTGTCTCCATGCTTGCCTGTGGCTCTAAGACACATTTATCATTAGATTTCGATTGACGCAAATGAAATCCAGTACCTCCTAATATCCGAGTTACATCCCGTATCAAAGATGCGGCGGACTCCACGTCATCTGCACCAACCAGCCAATCATCCATGTGAAAGTCTTTCGAAATGATTTGGCTAGCAATAGGAAACTGTATCTCATTTTCTAATGCAAGTTGCTTCAGACATCTTTTTGCGATGAAAGATGCCAGAGAAGTTCCGTATGTAAGCGTATCAAGTCTGTAATGACCTAAACCCTCGTCAAACGATTCTTTGATATTCTCGGTCCTGCTCATGCATATCTATGCATCGATACGTTTTCGCTACATCTGCAGTAAACGCAATAATATGAATACGGGAAAGTAAAATTATGAAAAAAATATCTTCTTGAAAGTTCGGACCAACCTGGAGAATATTATTCAATGAAATATTGGTGCTCGTCTTAACACTAGCATCAAAAACAACGCGTAGTTTAGTGGTTTCAGAGAACTCTTTCACTACACAATGGTGCGGCAAATAACAACCGTGATTATTTATTTCAACTGGTTTGCTGATTAGTGACATATGACCTAGATCTAAGTATTCTTACATAAAACTACTGTACTCATCACATAAAGTATGATTTTTCCCAAATTTTCTTTCTAAATTTCGGAACCTATTAACGGCCAAATTTAATGATTCTCCTAATGTCTTTCGGGCGGCTGTCCCGGAAAGGCAACCTTCCCATACATCTGCCACTTAAACTGCGCTGAAAAGTATTTTGGAAATGTTGCTCGCAATCTACTTCTTCAGTGGTATAAATTGTTTTCTTAATGTCACATTCCTCCAATCGTCGAAATGCTTCTACTTGATTTTCTAATGAATCCATCCGTGTGAAATTACATGAAGAATCCCGACCCGGCCAGCAACAACCCAACATAATTTAGTTTTTCGCAATAATGGTTTTTGGACACCAACCTCAAATTGACCTAATAATGATACGTCATACAATATACCAGCCCCAAGCAATAAATCGACCTCTGAAGCTATATTGAAACTTGGATCTGCAAGTTTCAAATCACCAGGCAGTTCTACGCTAGATATATTGAAACAAAATTTTGGAATGTTTCCCGTTATTTCATCAATAACTAAGAATTGTAAATCCATTGAAGTTTCAGTCGTAAGAAATTTAATTTCTGCCCTAGTTATTTGCGAAACCTTACTCGAAGTACCATTAATGCTCGAAAAAGGCACAGCGGTGGACTTCATAGGCAACTTCAGTCTACGCCTCAAGCACTTAGTTATGAAATTAGATTGTGATCCTCCGTCCTAGCTATAGCAGGTTAACCTTGAGAACCATTCAAATTTTGTCATTTTGTCTCATATGAAACAATTTCACCCAATCATGTCAACATTACACTGATGATTGCATTCAGTGCAATTATCAATCACTATGACAACACGATTGAGTTTGACAACTTCATTCCAAATAAATTTCAAAATGTCACGTTTTGGCAATGCGAATGTTCGAAGTATAAATGCGCTAATCAAAGAAAAAATTCTCAGAAATACAACCTACAGTCACAAATATATTTGGGGAATATTTATGGAACTTTGCTGCGAACGAGAATATGAATTAAATGAACATAGAAGCTTAGAAGAATTGGCGTTGATACTAAAAGATTGGGCGGTCAATATGAGAAAAAAAGACGTGACCGAATTTAAATAAGCAATGGTGAAGACAATGTGGAACGTTTCGTGCAAACTATTGCAAGAAAAGTACTATAATGACTATAATATTATGATTGACCCGTTTAACAGTATAGTATTTAAACCAGCCCGAGATGCCCGCGATGCAATCAGGAAGAAACTACAAGCAGATAAATGTAAACGTAAGTCCAGTTCAGTTCCGTTAAATTTGTCTGAAGTTAACAAAATAATATTGCTATGGGATGAAAATACTCCTGAAGGTATTATGCGTAAATTTTACTATATTGCTGCTGTAGAATTAGCGTGGCGAGGAGGAGAGGCAGTTGTTTGTCCCTGGTGGATTTTTTCAAATCGAGAAGAATAACGATGACTCTCCAACAAATCCCATTGAATACAATCCGGTGCTCACTAAAAGGTGCCAAGGTGGTTCTAAAAGCTGTACAAGTAGTAAATGGTTGGTTTCCAATAGTGAAAGACAAAGCTGCCCTGTACGTCTTTTTCATAAACTGATATCAAAATGAGGCGACAATATTACTTCACCACGACTGTTCTTAAAGCCAAATCGACACTGGAAAAATTAAACTGACAAATGGTACGATAATGAACCTGTTGGAAGAAATACAATAAATGAATGGACTAAATCTGCTGCTGAGGCAATTGGCTTGAATGTAAAGGACAGAAAGAAAACAAATCACTCGAATAGATCAACTGCTATTAGCGAATTGGCAAAAAGTGATGTAGAAGAACACCAATTGCTGAAAGTTCCTGGTCATAGCAATCAAAATTCTATAAAACCATACTTGAATCTCGATCAAGAACACCACAACAAGATCATAAATATTATGCGTGATAATAGATCTTCTATAGTAGAGAACAGCAACGAATCTAATGTTAAGTTAAATTTTGATAATTGTACTTTCACTAACTGTTTTTTTAATAAATGAATAAATGTTTCCTTGTGTTGAACTATAAATTAATATTTATCTTTGAAGAACATTCTTTCTTCGAGTTGTTCCGAAATATTGGATGATTGTATAAGTTCAACTGTTTGAATATCATTAAATGTATAAAAGATTTTTTCTAATCTGGTACATATTTCGGTAACTTTTTTGTGATTCCTTGAATCGACTAAAAACTAGGGAATCTGCCTAATTGTGCTTTTAGTTGCCCCCTACGAACCACTACTAGGCTTCTAAGAGTATCCTCTGGTTCAGCCATAATGTACACAAGTATGTATAATTTGTAATTATGAACTTATGAGTGCAGAAATGAAGAACTGTAATTCTACATCTAAGTTGGCATTAAAATCTATATCAAAAAGGATAAATTGATGATGGAAACTCTCAGATTTTCCCGTTAACGTTAAAAATGAGACGACGGCGATAACCTTCACATAGGTGCTGCACTATCTTATTATACCTCCAATTTTTGAGGCTTTTCCATGAAAAATGCGGCACAAATCCTTCTCGAATGGACCAATTTTATGTTAGGTAGCACTATTTCTTGAGGTTGTAAATTCCCTTAGCGAAATGCCAATCCAAATGGTTATTAGTTTATTAAAAATGCAGCAACAAGCAACAAATGACATGGACTGTAAAAAACATCATAAACAATTCGTTACTCAAAAATAACAATTAAAAACAAAAAACATACTAGCGTCCTTATGCATCGAACACTGAGCGTTAACCCCAGCGTTAAATATGAATATTAGTTCACAGAACATCATAGATATATATAAACTATCGATTCAACAGTAAGTTTCACTTTATATGATAAATAATAACTTACTATTAATAATTAATTTATTATGGTGTTGAATGCATTTTGCCTATATTGCCTATATGTTAGGATTTCTGCCTTTTCAATAAAATCTTTGCCTATATAAGCGCCTTTTTCTTCAACTTTTGTTGCCTATAAGTCCGAGCTTTAGATACAAGTATCTCAAAATAATGTGATAGATGGAAATTATTATTATTTCCAATATTATAATTTTCTTTTGAATATTAGCACCGTCAAACGATTTCATAAGATTAACGTATTTATAGTTACGATTATCTTTTAAGGCTGCCTTAATGACACTACGATCCATTTATTATTTCCTTTTAACTTTAACGGCAGTAATCGACAGTTTGTTGGATGTATCCATTCATCCATATCCAATGTCACTACGTCAACAAGAACACCCCCTACTTCATGACATGAAAGGAAAGTTGACTGCGTTTGTACGCGCATTGGCACGATAAGACATCTGTGTCATAGTTGCCTATGCAGGGTAATTACCCGAATTCCGGGAATTTTCGATGCTTTATTAGTATTCGTGCGGGTATTTACATTTTGCGGGTAAACTCGAGTATTTCCTTCAATCTCTTTTCTGATTCAACCTTTATATAGTATCATTAGTTCACCCTAGAGTCATTAGTGACTAGATGAATTTTCATTTTTAAAGAAATATATCAGTAACATGACCTTGACAACACGCTTTGCTGAGCCGTGAATTGTATAATTTAGATCCTGACAGTATAGCAGAACTGTATTGGTCTGAAATGTTTCCAGCTTACTGAAAATTACAAACCTTCGCAATAAACTGAAAACAAGTACCCTACTATCAATTTTTTTGCCAAGGAAGGGATATCAGTTGATAGAAATGGTGTAAATTTCGAACAAGCCGAAAAATTTAGAAAAATTCTTACTTCAAAACGATTGAACTTTTGATGAATGTGCGTCAATAGTTGATCTATAGTAGGGAATCGAATCGCATTGTATTCATCAATGATCCACTATCCTTTCAGAAGTTTATATTTACAAAAATATAAGAATCTGACGAGACCAAGGTGGTGTAATTGGTAAATACCCTGGACTAGATATCCAGTAATGTGGATTCGAATTCCTATGGTTCAATATATATATTCATATATTCCCTGAAAGCAATAGTATTTAATGTTAAGGATGATTCACCCAGTAACTTACATGGAGTTTATGCACATAATAAAAAAATATAGGGAATACAATTTTGGTATTCATTATACAGTTGTATTATTCGCGAGTTATAATGAAATGATGTATATGTTATCTAGATTTAATGTTTGGGATATTTTAATAATATCACTACAGCTATTAGGAATTCTAAAATAATATTCTCTACTTCATGGTGATCATTTGTTATCAAATTTGAATGAATATAACAGTGCAGTCTCGTAATGTTCTATGCATCTTTTGATTGATTCATAGTTATTGCATCCATGACGATGTTATGTAATCTTCTCTTTCAATATTAATTATGCAATAATTAACATAGGTATATTATTATTAACACCCAATATTGTTTTTATTTGTCTTAATTTCTGTTTTGTTTTTATGGATGGTTTTAGCTTTGTGGAACTTCAAATAATAAACGAAACTATAGCGTATGTTGTGATCTATAAAGGACGAAGAATATTTAGCAAATAGTTTCTGAGGACACGGCTTATATATCGATTTATCATTTTTATCATGACGATGCATGCAATTTTAAAATGTACGGTTCAGGCTTTTCATTTTCTTGAATTCAATTTAATAGAATAGAAGGAACTACTGAAAACGTCTTCAGAAGATTCCCGAAACTTGGCAAACATCATTTTGTTTTATGAGGAGACCTTTTTAAATGTTCATTTGTATTTGTCTCTACTACTATATTGAAATATATAAATATTCCTGACACTAAAGTTATTTTTGTATCTCCGAATTCAAGTTCGATTACTTATTGTTTGGATTCGACAACGTAGAAAAGTTTTTCCTCATCACAATATGTTTGATTTCTAAATTCAAGCGTTGATTCAATCAACGATTCAAGTCAATTCAACCCCTACCCTCAATAAGTTTTTGGATCCGCCAGTAATTATAATTGTAACTTCAACATATTTATTGCAATAAAAAACAGTTCATTTTAGAAATTCTGAATTTAAAACTACATATGGAGAAGGAAATTTTGATGAACCGATGTATCAGTTCATAAAGCGACGAGTATCTCAATAAGGATACGGAATATTTTAAAGGGAAAACCATAAATCAATGTCAACTTCCATATAGATGCAAAGATAAACTTTAAAGGGCCCTTGAGGAATTGAGCCCAAGTACTGACACCTGGGGCACATCACTATAAACGTCATATTTGGATGAGTACGTGTCGCCAATAAGCGCGGCAAGTTTTTTATGAGTCAGATAGACCGAAATTCATGATAGCGTATTGCTCCTAATTCCAAGATGTAGCTACGTCCTTGTTGAGTTTCCAGTTGGAATAGAAGGAAAAGTAAAACGAATGGTAATCGGTGTAGTTCTAGAATCCATTTTATACTAGATCCTATCCTCCATTTTTGAAGTAATTAGTAGTTTGAGTATTTCATAATCGAGTTAAAAATATTACATTCCGAATATTCTTTTCGAATTTTGGAAATTTCATCAGTCACCCTCCGACAGCCATAACGCACATGTTGTACAGCGATATTTTTGATATCATCATTCCATCCCCAAATCCGATTAAGATATTATGGTAATGCGACCGAAGTGTTACAAATAGAATTGGGGTGAGTCACATACATTGTAACTGTGAAGGTCCCTTATTATGCGGGTGGATATGGATAATTATTTAGGGCATTTCTATAAATTACACATTCGGGGAAATGTATTTACATTCGGCGTTGACCACGTTCACACTTGATATCACATACGAATTTTAAATCAATATTCCGGAGATAATAAATGATATATCCAAAGTTGTTTCGGTGATGACTAGTGTAAGAACATTCAAGTTGAACAATGAAATTTGAATAAAACGCAAATTTATACAAAAGTCTAAAATCATTTTTAGCTCCGGATTCGAATTCGAAACATATTTTTAACTTGAATAGTAGGCTTCCGCGGATAGCTAATCTTGAAAAAGTTTGGCTTCCGGATGGATTCCGCGTCAAAATAGCTCGACCTGATGCCGACGTTTCGCCAACCATTACAGGTGGCATCTTCAGGGCAGGCTTGAGGCTTGAACTGAAACTGGTTCTACTTGTTTCTGTAGCCGTATTCATTGTAAGAGAAATCCTTCACGCTACACAGTTCACTGCCTTTATTCCGATGGTTAACTCTGTTCCGGCACCTGACCCTGCCGTTGTGTGATCATGTGCGAAGTGGAATTTTGGACGATGGGTTTCCAAATGTTGTCAAGGTAATATCCCGAGTCACGGTTCAGATTATTTGGATGTTTTAGGATTTCTATAGCTTCAAGGATTTTTCGCTGATAGAAGTTTGGGGCTCGGGCTAGGATTTTAGTATTTTCGAAAAGGATTTGATGATTAGTGTCAAACTTGTGTTCCGCAAGTGCATATCTACTGGTGTCACGAAGCCTTGTACAGCGCTTATGCTCTTCCACACGAGTAGCAACTGTACGACAAGTTTCACCGATGTAGACTTTACCGCAAGAACAGGGAACGCTATAAACACACAAGGCAAATCGCTAAGGTTCTCTTGTGAAGGTGGTAAATAAGTGGTCCTGTCGGTATCTGTGTCAGCAGTTTGGCATCGGTTTTAACCATGTTCCTCACTGACTGAGACCAGTTTTCCCTGATGTGCGAGCAAACCGTTCACTAGTTTACACTCTTCCGAGTGTTGTGTTTAGACCAAGCAGTGGATTGTCTCTTTGAACCCACCGCTGGTTCGAGGCCTATTAGGGGTTCTATAGTCCCCATTTTTGCTGAATAGGATAATCTTGCCTTCATCTCAGTCAATATTGTTAAGCGTGTTGATGCACTCTCACACTAGCTTCGATGTTATTCTCATACTAACCAGCAGCAAGGGTTGCCTAGCTGTCTGTGCATATACTGATGTGGGTTTGTATTCTTTCTTCCGGCGTTAATTGAGCACAGTGCGTTATTGCCAGTGCTCTTGAAATATGGTGACATGTTTGTCCAGAGATATAGAAAAGTTGCATAAGAGCAAAGTAATAAATTGTTCTTTCATCTAATCATAAAGTAAGAACACATTCCCTTGTTCGCACAATGCTCCATTTTGCTGAATTCAGTTCTACCCTTGGCAATAATAATTTTTATTGTAATTCTCTATCTCTCTACCTTCATCTGAGAACCATTAGAAACGTAATTGGGAAGAATATCCTCGACCTTCTAAGTGTTTTTGTGGTTCCTTCTATAATTTTGAATTTTGAGACCAACATTTTACACCTCAAAATAAAAATCAAGTTCGTGAATGATTCAAATTCAACCTGTACCTGCTCACAGGTTGGACTTAAATATTTCAGGTAAGCTGTGGTCAATTGATCTCGTGACTTCCCTCATTTTTGCAAAATAGCTTTCGGACACTTCTGCGAGTCAAATGGAAATGATTGTGGGAACATAAGATATATTGGAAATGATTTGAATACAGTTAATGAAAGAAGTTAAATTACAATAAAATTTTATCCAAATGCACTTAATTTCAAAGTTTATTTCAAATTATTTTCAAATTACATTTAAAATTTTTACAAGTTTCTGTAGCACTTGAGAAATCTCGTGCTGTGCATTTGATTCTATACTGAAAACTTTTAGATATGTCTTGTTCCCAATCGTAGTAGGTGTACATATTATGTAAAAGAAAAATCTAAGTTGAAAGATAAAAGATAAAATATAAAAATGCAAAAATGTGGTGGAAATATGTTTTATTCGAGTAATGAACTTATAGTCCAGTCATTTAATCCTTAAATGTCTGGACTATTAATGAATTGTAATTTTATACAATGTATAATTTAGTCTGAATTTTATATTGTGTTTTAGTAGCGCTCTTTAATTTAAAATGTAGTGAATTGTACAATCTTATACCAATAAAGTCTTTCATTTTCTGACAAATGGTTCTATTGAATTTTTGGTATTTATATTCCTTATTCTGAATGGCTCTAGTCGTGTAGTTGTGTTTATTGTTGTTTATTGTTGTTTACATTGTTTACATTGTTTACATTATGTTACATTGTTCATACATTTCTCTTGAATACATTAATGATTAAATAATAATATTTGTATTTATATATTAGTTATACATTACTATTACTATTAGATAGAATTTGAATTACAGAGAAAAGAGAAAAACATAAAACATAAAAGAATGCTAGATTCATAGATACTTGATAAATATTCAATGGCTTTAATTTGGCACCTAGGTTAGGGAAACCTGTATGTGCCATTTGAATAGGTCTTAGAGGTCTAGAAGGAGATAGAGTTATAAGCAATAAGTCTTAAACGAGATAGAATTATAAGTAATACATAGGAAAAACGTTAAACGTGGGAATTAATGTGATAAAAATATACAATTATCATAATATAACATATTATTCCAGAAAATGTCTATAGAAATTTCTAGAATTTTGATAAATGTATATTGAGGCAGTTTTATTGAATTTGTGAGGTTTATGCAGCATTTTGACCTCAGTCGGTAGGTTATTGTAACATTTTGGGCCCAATTCTTCTTCAATTTTTGAAGAATTCACTATTTGGTTTTGGAACTTTAATACATTTGTTAGTTACATTTCTAGTGATATGACAATCATTAATATAATTTTTTGAATGTCCGTGTTTGTGTATATAACAACATATGGTATGAATGTATATGCATCTAATATTTTGAATTTTTCCATTATATAATAGCAGAGTAGAGTACCTTCGACTTTTCTTAAAAACAATTTTTAAAATTTTATTTTGAATAACATTTAATGGTCTTAGCGCTATTTCACATAAACCTCCCCATACCAGGATTCCATAACGTAAAATAGATTCAACTAAGCTGAAGTACAGTGTTATTAAGAGGTCTAAGCTAAGAAATTGTTCCATAAGATAGAATTTGTAAACTAAGTATCTACGTTTTTTTGTTACGTAGGTTATGTGGGAGTCCCATTTTAAATTTTGATCGATGATAATACCTAAATATTTAGAGGTTTTAGTTTCTTGTATTTCAGTGTCTAGGTTAGCACATATTAACTTCTCATATTGGGGACGATCAGCAGATGTTTTGGAAAATGCAATATAATTTGTTTTTTTTACATTTAGTGATAGTTTAAAGGCATCTAACCAATTTTTGGCGTGTTTAATTCCTGCTACGGCTCGTATCTTCACGGCTTCCCAATCTTTATCACTAAAGACAAGTATGGTGTCATCTGCATATGATATTACTTTACCTTGGATATCTATTTCAGTTAAGCTTTTAATGTATAGATTAAATAGTATAGGACCCAGAACCGTTCCTTGCGGTATACCAATCTGTACATTTTCAGGAGTACTAACAGTTTCTCTAATTTTGACTTTTTGTTTTCTGTTCGTTAGATAGTTTTCAAAGACCTTCAGCACAAGACCCCTCACTCCATTTTGTTCTAAGACATCAAGGAGTTTTCGATGGGGTACCCTGTCGAAGGCCTTTGCTAGGTCCAGGAATACTGCTATACACTTATTATTTTTATTCATTTCATTAGCAACGAGTGATGTTAATTCATGCATGGCATCACTTGAGTTTAGGCCCTCGGTAAATCCATATTGATGTTTAGGGAGTAGGTTATTGGTTATTAAGTAGTCTATTAATCTTTCTTTTAAACATTTCTCAAATATTTTTGCTAAATTGCTAATTAAACTGATTGGTCTGTAATTAGTTATTAGATTAGGATTTCCAGCCTTATAGATGGGTGTTATTACAGAGGTTTTAAATTCATTTGGTACAATTTAATTAAATATTAGAGTTATAATATGTTTTAAGGGTTTCAGTAAATAGGGATGTAATAGTTTCAGATATTTAGCAGTTATACCGTCGAATCCAGGAGCGCTATTATTTTTTAGACTATTTATATATTTGATGAGGTCATTTTCCGAAACTGGTTTTAGAAACATTGATTTATTTATTAGGTTTACGGGAAACACTGTGTTACAATGGGGAATATTTTCATGCATTTCGATACCAATGGAAGAAAAATAGGCATTACAGTAGGTTGCCATTTCTTTGTCATTTTGAAATTCTTCAAGTTGACTGTTAACAATTTGAAGATTATTTTTTTTTTTGATCTTTCATTGGTCGCTTCTGAAATTATTTTATATGTTTTTTTAGGTTATTTTTATTTTTGTTTATTTCGTTTTTATAGTAGTTGTTTCTGGTTTTGGATATTATTTTATTTAAGTTGTTCCTAAACGTTTTATAGTAATTTGCTTTATCCGTTGTGCAATTTTTTTGCAGTTGTTTTTTTAGTTTGTCTCTAGTTTTTATAGAATTAATTGAGCCGTTTGTTATCCATGGTTTAATTTTTTTGTGAACTTTGATCTAAATGTTTTCAGTAGTTTGACTAGTTTTGATGTAGGATTGAAATTTTTCATAAAAAATTTGTGTTGCTGTTTCTGGATTATTTTCATTACATACGCTTTCCCAAGTTTCTACTTCAAATTGCCTTATTAATGCATCAGTGTCAGTTTTAGTTATTGTGTTATATGTATCACAGGATGATGTATTTTTTTATGGATGTGAGATGTTTATCATAATAGGGTTATGATCTGTTATGTCATAATTGATTACATATGTGCTTGTAAGTATTTTTTCAGTTTTTATATTATTTCTTAAGAAAATATGATCTAGACATGACTGACTTTGTGGTCTTGTAACATTATTGATATGAGACAAAAATCCATTTGAGTGTAGGGTTGTCAGATAATCATTTGTAATGTTATTAGCTACATCTAGAAGGTCAATATTCATGTCTCCTATTAGTATTTCAATATTTTTACTAGATAGTTAGTTATAAAACTCTCAAGGTCGAGGATAAATGTGTGGACAGAGGTTTGAGGAGACCTGTATATAGCGCTAATTCCAATGGATAAGTTATTAACTTTTAAATTTACCTTAGTGACACATATATTTGATAATTCCAATTTAGTGGTATTGACTTCTGCATTGAGATTTGACTTGGTAAATATTATTACACCATCGTTTCTGTTTATGTCACTATTGTTATAGAATGTGGTATAGTTCAGTAGATTGAAGTTAGCAGTTGATTGTAATCTAAAACATTCAGATGATATTAATTGTAATTCTATGTTTCATAATGACACCTGACGTCTGGTTGTCTTTCGAAATTATCCAACACTCATGTTTTAGGGGGTAATTTGAGGATTTGCGTTTGCCTTTTTAAGGTTATAAAGACATTATAAACGACATTAAGCAAAACAAAAAGGAAGAATATCTATGCTCCATAAATAGCCATGAATTGACCCTCCATAAAATAATGAGATCTTATTAGGCAGGGGTAGTATCTCTCACATGTACAGTTAATACGCTCACAGCGGCGAGCGGATTGAGTTGATAAGTATACCGAATTCAATGTTCAAGCTGTATCGGGGGTTGTGGCTGAGGTGGTTTAGCCTCCGGTAGTGCCTTATGCTTCCCGACTTCGAAACTCCAAAGGGCAAGGTCTGTTTTAAATTTTTTTTGTTTGAGATACTAGGTTAGTTGGGTATTTGGAAATGATTGATGTTCCATGTTTGTACATATTCGATTTGCATTGCTCTTGAACACCCATGCACTATTGAAGTGCATGAACATTCGGTGAGCGTATTAGCCATTTGTAAAAAATGGACAAATTTTAACTCTCACGAACGTCTGGCAGAAGGCCATACAGTGTGCAAGTGACCATCTAGCATCGCTTACTGCATGTGATGAATTAATGAATTGTGAATCAGAACCAATATATAGTAAGAAAAGCTTACAAAAGAACTATTCTCGACCGCAGTAAAAACAAATCAGGAAGACGAACGGATGAATCAAGAATATGAACAGTTTTCAACATCAACTTGACGTCGATTAATAAACTATAGAAGAGTTCACAGTGTGGATACACTATAACACTATATAAATAAGAAACAACCACCCTCATCTTCTAAAAATACTGCCTTAGAGCTACCAAGTAGCCATCATCGGAAGAAACTGATGATGGCTAATTGGTAGCTGAAAGGTTCGCAGTACTTCAACATTATTTTTACTGGATGATGGTGATTCTTTCTTATTTGTATAGTGTTGACGTCGAACTTTAAAAAAGACTTCAACAGCATGCATATAACAAAGTTCCTTCCTTCTTCATAACTACACATAATAGCAGAAAGAGCTGAAATGCAATTCAATCATTTCTAAAGTGTATATCGAATTCACAAGAATGTCTACGGAATATGGAAGGAGAGACGTGGCCCAAAAGGGTGATAAGCATGGACATTTATTCTGATGTTTACTATTAAAAGACATTTTTACATTTACATCAGCGTAAAGATGAACGAATCTAAATAACTTCACAGCTCAAATCAAATTCACAGTAATTTGAAGCGACATCCAGTTTATGTGATGACACTGCCGTAAGAGGGCATTGCCGCCGCCTCATGAGTAATGGGAGTTTTGAACTCTTCTAAGGTTCCGAAGTTGGCGAACTGCCATTAATAACTTCCAGAGGAGAAATCAATACGATCTACAGGAAGATTATAATAACAACTATGTTTGACGAAATAATAATGGCATATGGATTGTAGAATTACATTCTATAAGAGTGATAGAATAGATACGACTATTTCAGATTCGTATATCTGTTCAATAGAAAGAGAACAACTTGATGACAGAAACACATTTCAATATTCTGATTGTCACCTCTATGCATCTATTTGATCATATCACCCTATCGAAAATAGTTTCTGTTTTTACATTGCGGGTATCAACAAAATGAATATACGAGGGCAAGGTGAAAAGTCCCTGAAAATAAAACAGATGGCCTCACAATCGAGAATCCCATGTGACATTTTTTATGAACGTGAAGTTAGCGAAGCACCCTAAGCCAAAATCAAAACTACTGTGTGAGTAATTTGCCGCTAATTTGCCGCTAATTAGTTGTGGAAAAATTAATTTTGCCGTGTTTTTTTTTTGTTTTTTGGGGTGCTTCGCTAACTTCATATGAACTTAGCGAAGCACCCTTGAAGAAAACGGCTTTCAACATCATAAATCGAAATTTGACTTGTGCCATAATTTGCCGCTAATTTGCCGCTAATTAGTTGTGAAAAAATTTAATTTGTTCTGTTTATTTTTTTTCGTTTTTTGGGGTGCTCCGCTAACTTCATATGAACTCAGCGAAGCACCATCGAAGAAAACGGCTTTCAACGTCATAAATCGAAATTTGACTTGTGCCATAAATTGTCGCTAATTTGCCGCTAATTAGTTGTGGAAAAATTTAATTTGTTGTGTTTATTTTTTTTTTCGTTTTTTGGGGTGCTCCTCCGCTAACTTCATATAAACTCAGCGAATCACCTTCGAAGAAAACGGCTTTCAACATCATAAATCGAAATTTGACTTGTGCCATAATTTGCCGCTAATTAGTTGCGGAAAAATTTAATTTGTTGTGTTTATTTTTTTTTTGTTTTTTGGGGTGCTCCGCTAACTTTATATAAACTCAGCGAAGCACCATCGAAGAAAACTGCTTTCAACAACATCAATCAAACATTAACTGGGGCCATAATTTGCCGCTAATTTGTTGTGAAAAAAATAATTTTCCCGTGTTTATTTTTTTTATTTTTTATTTTTTGGGTGCTTTGCTAACTTCATATAAACTTAGTGAAACACTCTCGAAAAAATCCGCTTTAAACATAATGAATCAAATTTTAACTAGGGTCATAATTTGCCGCTAATTAGTTGTGAAAAAATAATTTTGTGTTCATTTTTTTTTGTTTTGTTATTTTTTGGGTGTTACGCTAACATCGTATAAAGATAACGAAGCACCTTTGAAGTAAACAGCCTAAGACATGAATCAAAATACCACATGTGGGACAATTCTCCGCTTATAGTCGCTAATTATCTGGGTAAATAGTGATACCCTTTTTTTAATATTTTTCTGTTTTTCCTAATATTTTTGCAATTTTGTACGCATTAACATCGTTTTCGCCATGAAATTGGCTTAGATTCATATTCGTATTATTAAGTTAAGTTTTAGTATTGTTCCGTAATAATGTATATCAATTTTATCGCGGTATAGATAATTTGATTATTGAAATTCATAACTATTGTTTCTCAGTTTGATAATGCTATCTATTATTTTACGCAAACTTATTGGAAATAATAAAGACTCGACATATTTGAAATGTAGGTTACTCGAATTTTGTCTTTTTTTTCTTTTTTGTTGGCTTTTGCTAAATTTAAATGAAGTTTTCGAAAGGTGGGTAGAGCTACACCCCCAATATAGAATTAATTTAATTTAATAAGTTCATCTGAAGTTAGCAAAGCACCCAAAAAAACAAGAACAAAAAATAAACACGGGAAAATTAATTTTTTTACAACAAATTAGCGGCAAATTATGGCCCCAGTTAATATTTGATTTATGTTGTTGGAAGCAGTTTTCTTCGATGGTGCTTCGCTGAGTTTATATAAAGTTAGCGGAGCACCCCGAAAAACGAAAAAAAAAACACAACAAATTAAATTTTTCCACAACTAATTAGCGGCAAATTAGAGGCAAATTATGGCACAAGTCAAATTTCGATTTATGATGTTGAAAGCCGTTTTCTTCAAGGGTGCTTCGCTAAGTTCATATGAAGTTAGCAAAGCACCCCAAAAAACAAAAAAACAAAAACACGGCAAAATTAATTTTTCCACAACTAATTAGCGGCAAATTAGCGGCAAATTATGGCACAAGTCAAATTTTGATTTTTGATGTTGAAAGCCGTTTTCTTCAAGGGTGCTTCGCTAAGTTCATATGAAATTAGCGAAGCACCCCAAAAAACAAAAAAAAAACACGGCAAAATTAATTTTTCCACAACTAATTAGCGGCAAATTACTCACACAGTAGTTTTGATTTTGGCTTAGGGTGCTTCGCTAACTTCACGTTCATGACATTTTTGATGTACCATCTTTAACTAGAACGCATTCAGATTTTCAGACTGATATGTCATGCAGTTCTGTTTTGACACCAATCGAAAGCAAGCAACCTTGAAGATTTTCGTAAACATGAAAAACAGTGAATTTTGCGTCTTGACTTATTTCTTGCGTGGAGAAAACAAGCATCGCTAGTTAAGCAATATGGGAACTCCTCACCATCGATTGGAACAACTCATAGCTAGATTACTGATTTTCGTTGGGTAGTATGACCACAAAGGACGACGAACGTTCTGGTCGTCCAATTGAGGGTACTACGCCAAAAATCGTCGATAAACTCCATGTTATAATATTGGACGATCGGCGAGTTAACGTGCACGAGAATGCTGAGGGTATGGGCAAATTCTCAATTTCGAGAGGGGTTCCGGTGTCAGAAAATACAATTATAGTTATTAAGATTTGAACTTTACTGTAGAATCAAAATTGAATAAATTAAATATTGCAGATAAGTTCTAACGGAGTAAGAATGATTAATGTTACTTTTCAAATTAGTTTTATTGAAATATGGGCCTTGACGTGAGAAATGAGAAACATATGAATAGCTTAAAAAATACATGCGTCATGCATTATCAGTGATTCTATTTATATACTGAATGAATTAAAAAATTGAAAACGACGTTGATATAAGATCAAGAAGATAAGCAATTGTTGTTGCTTGGGCGACTGATCAATTCTTAAGAGAAACGAAAAAGTAAATTATGGTATCTGATTTACACAAACATCCTATATAGTGCAGTAAAATGGGTATTTGAGGTCGAAATCCTTGAGACATGAACCGATTTTGATGAGACAAAGTGCATTCTCTTCGCAATTTTATCAGAAACAAAGTCTACCTCGTCTAAAGTTGCGCAACAATTTTGCATTGTTTATAAACAATGAATTAACAATTTAATTAGAGTATTTATGAGATTACATAAAAATTAAAGAAAAATTATCGGGTTAAGACTATTTTTGGTCAGTGATCATATGTAAATAGTTAAACAAGTAGTTGAATTAACTTCGTTTGTTACAAACAATTTCTTTATTGACAAATAGACGAATTCGACCGAAACTACGAGTTTAGGATCGTTGTCGAATAATTTCGCCTTCTGAGTTTAATTTTGTCCTCAATATCGTCGAATGTATACCCGCTAATTTCTAAATTTGTTACAAACAAATTATATTTATCAATAAATATACGAATTTGACCAAAATGTCGAGCTTATAGTCGCTTTCAGCTAATTTTGGCCTCTTGAGTACGATTTTATTGTTATTATAGTCCTTAAATGCATAGATACATTTTTGAATTATTTGTTAATAAATAAACGAATTGCACCAAAGTTTCAAGTGTAAACTGTTTTCAAAACTAATGTATTAATAGTGAAATAGATTATATCAAAAAAATAGAAAATAAATAGTTCCAAGTCTTAATAAAATAACGAATTAACTGATAAGAGAATGCCAAGTTCAAGAAAGAAAATAGTTTAATTCAAACGTATCACGAATAATACTTCAAAATTCTCGCTATAATGCCACAAAAATATATATTTTTTTAATTCTAACATTTCGATTGAGAACCGTGTTATACCCTGAGATGAACGAGAATAGAAAATTTTTCATTTCTTCGTTTCAAAATAGAGATTTTTTTTGATATAATTTATTTGACTATTAATACATTATTTAAAAATACTTCACACTTGGAATTTTGGAGCAATTCGTATATTTATTAATGAATATAGTTTGTTTATAACAAATTAACAAATTAGCGGGTATACATTCGACGATATTTACGACAAAATCGAACTCAGGATCCCAAAATTATTCGAAAACGATCCTAAACTCGTAGTTTTGGTCGAATTCGTCTATTTGTTAATAAATGAATTGTTTATAACAGATGAAGGTAATTCAACTACTTTTTCAACTATTTTTATATGTTCACTGACCAAAAATAGTCTTTACCCGATCACTCTTTATGGATTTTTATGTAATCTCATAAATACGCTAATTAAAGTGTTAATTTATTATTTATGAATAATGCAAAATTTTTGCGCAACTTTGAACGAGATAGACTTTGTTCCTGATAAAATTCCCCAGAGAATGCACTTTGTCCCCTCAAAATCGGTCCATTTCCCAATGATTTCGAGATTTGGTTCAATTTTATACCCATTTGACTGCACTAATATGTAACTTTATACCCAAAAGAAAAGTGATAAGGTCTTTCTAGACCACATCGATCACTAACATCACAAACATCATCGTTGGAATGAGCAAGTTCGCAACATTACTCCTTTGAAGGTAGTTATAACCAGCCTTTCACAAGCTAAGCAGACCTGAAAATCTCACGCCATCTATGAACAGATGCCTCACTGAGAAATCAAGCAATGTACCGCATTGCAGCATTCAAGTAATCTCACATTCCCCGTAACGTTGCTTGATTTCTTAGTGAGACATCTGTACATCTGTTCATAGATGGCGTGAGATTTTTGGTCTTTTTACCACGTGGAAAGCTGTTTATGACTACTTTCAACGAAGATCCTTCATCAACTTTGCTCATCTGCTCGTTCCACTATGAAAAGAGCGGAATGTGTCTGGAACTATAATTTTGTGACGTTACTGATCGATCTGGACTAGGGAGAACTTATCATTGTTATCTGGCAAAACCCAATATGAGATAAATGAGTATGAAGGCAAGGTGAAAAGTCCCTGAATGATTAAACAAGAAAGGACTTATTTTGTCAAAACTTCTTTTATTTCTCAAAATAATCTCTTTGTAGCCCAATACACTTCGTCCAACGTTTTTCTAATTCCTCGACCCTTCCAAATGATACAATTTCGGCAATCCTTTGTTTCAGCGATGACCTCATCGTTGGAGCCAAATCTCTTTCAGCCAAGTCATTTCTTCAAATTTGGAAATAGATGAAAATCGCAGGGGGTGAAATCTGAAGAATATGATGGATGACGAACCAATTCATGCAATGTTGCAATTGCGACTGCGAACCTCTGCGCCGGTGCATGGTCCTGATGGAAGAGCACTTTTTATTGGCCAAATGTAGTCGCTTTCGCTTAAGATCGGCGTCAAATCGATCAAACAGCTCTATCTAATATATGCCGGTGATCGTTTTGCCCCTTTCGAAGTAATCGATTAAGGACCATACCGTGTGCATCCCAAAAAAACTGTCGCCATGACTTTGTTGGCCGATAAGCCCACTTTGACCTTTTTCGGCTTCGATTCGGAAGGAGAAGTTCACTGTTTCGAATGTTCTTTGGTCTCTGGTGTATTGTGATGGATCCATGTTTCGTTCAAAGTTACAAAACGGAGCAAAAAGTCCTTCTTATCGCGCTTGAACATCGCCAAATACACGGTCGCGCTTGTTGTCAACAAAGAGCAAATGCTGCACCCATCTGGCAGATAGCTTTCTCATATTCAAAAATGTTTGCAAAAGGTTCCTACCCATTTTGTTTAGATACCCATATATAGCCTCAGCAATCATGTGCACTTTAACTCGCCGATCGTCCAATATCATACCTTGGATTTTATCGACGATAAAATTGAGTGATTTTTCATTCTACTGTAGGTCCATTCTTTATATTTGTAATGGGATTGCATTCTGAGTAATTTTAAAAGTCTGTTCAACTATAGGAAACTAAAAGGACCTAGCAACCGTAACTTTTATTTAGGTAGTTAGGATGTATTACAATCGAGACATTACGATGTTTGTTTATAGTTTACGTTATTTGTTTAACTGTTTGTTTTCGCATGTCGAGACATTTATTGGTACGAGAAGAGCAAACGGAAATTACACTGATAAGAAAATAAATTAATGTGCAATATTTACTAACACTATTAACTTTGTGCTTATAAAGGTTTTACCTAATGCAGTACACCACCATAGTAGGTTAGTGGTCTTCAGTACTAGGCACACATTTTGTTATTACCGAAGGAATGCAGTTCAAGAGGATCCGATTTGTTTCAATCTTTTATGTCAGTATTGAACAGATATAATCTAAAATTATCAATATTGGCTTAAATTTCGGAATTCTGTGTAGCCACTATGGTTGGCGCAAAAGAAGGAATTAATGTTTCAATAAAGTAAATCAATTCATCAAGAAATTGCACTAATCATATGTTTACTATCTTCGACTTCACGTAAGTTTCGCTCTCAGACCATCATCAGAAGACGTATCAATGTCTAGAATGAGATTTCTTAAAACTAATTGTATCAGGCACCTGTAGCGCCCTTATCGCATTAATTTCAATTTTAAATGCCTACGTCACCAAACGAAATTGTAACACATTAATGTTCTAAGTATATGAATACGAATCAAAAACATAGAACTTTGAGAATAAGACTAAATAGATAAACTCTAATACATTCAAGTATCCCCTTTCAAACCAGATGTTAAAGATTTTTGAGCTAATAGGTCAAATTTGTCAGCATTCTACCTAAAATATACTTTTGATACTATAAATACGTACGTAGGAATTTGCAAGCACTTTGACTTAATAGTTGAACATCATTCTATGATTCACAGACACATTTTATGTGAATCATCTCTAGGATAGATCCTTTATTTATAATAATTGGTATCTTCAGTTAAAATATTAACATTTTTGTAATTGGATTGATGGTTATAATCGAAACAATGTCTAGCAAGGGTGTTGGAATGTTATAATGTTTTACTGTGAGTACTATACTTATGACCATACATTATTTTCTGTAAATATTGTTTCAAGATTTCTAAATAAGTCTCATCGCTATCTAAACAATTTAATTTGTATACTGTGTGAGTTTATTTATCTTTAGGTATTCAAGGTTTTAGATGTGAAACATTGAAGATTAAGCATGTAAGAATTGTGATAAAAACTGGCAAAGTTATCATATCACGAGGTATCGAACATTATCTTATAGTCCAGGCAATAAGCCGGGAAAAAGGTCATAATAAAAAAAATATATAGTAAGCTAGAATTTCAAAATTTGTTCTGCATTTTGTTTCTAATACCCCATAGATCATTCATGACTTTCAAGACCGCGGGGGTCGACCTTTCTACCCCCCTAAAACGGGGTTTCAGCCCCTCAGAGGAGCATTCTATTAAAAACAATCCAAAATCAATGAATTAAGAGCCGAAAATGACCCCTAGTATGTTTTTTGGGTCGCTGATCACGATTTCGCAGTTAGTTTTCTCAAAAAACTCCTTCCAGATTGGAAAATTGATATATAAGATATAATTTATAATTTTGTTGCAAAAATGACCTCCAGTAGGATTTTTGGGTCGCTGATCATGATTCCGCTGTTATTTTCCCAAAAAAGTTTCTCCAGATGGAAAATTCGAGAAATTTGAAATTTTCCTGAGACGGTTATGAATAATAAAATATAACTGTGTTGCGAAAATGACCTCTAGAAGGTTTTTTGGGTGGCTGATCACGATTCCGCTGTTATTTTTTCCAAAAAATTCTCTCCAGATGGAAAATTCGGGGAATTTGAGATTTTCCTGAGACGGTTACGAATAATAAAGTATAATTTTGTCACAAAAATTACCCCTAGTCATGACCTCTAGTAATTTTTGCAACAAAATTATACTTTATTATTCATAACCATCTCAGGAAAATCTCAAATCTGCCGAATTTTCCATCTGGAGGTTTTTTTTTTGAAAAATTACAGCGGAATCGTGATCAGCGACCCAAAAAACCTACTAAAGATCATTTTTGCAACAAAATTATACGTTATTATTCATAACCGTCTCAGGAAAATCTCAAATTTCCCGAATTTTCCATCTGGAGAGAGTTTTTTGGGGAACATAACAGCGGAATCGTGATCAGCGACCCAAAAACCTACTGAAGGTCATTTTTGCAACAAAATTATAAATTATATATTATATATAAATTTTCCATATTTCCCATCTGGAGGGATTTTTCCGAGAAAACTAACTGCGGAATCATAATCAGCGACCCAAAAAACATACTATTAGTCATTTTCGGCTCTTGATTCATTAATTTTGGACTGTTTTTACAAGAATGCTCCTCTGAGGAGTTGAAACCCCATTTGGGGGGGGATAGAAAGGTCGACCCCCGCGGTCTTGATAGTCATGAATGATCTATGGGGTATTAGGAACAAAATGCAAAAAAAAAATTTGGAATTCTAGCTTACTATATATATTTTTTTTATTTTCTGGTTCGTTGCCTGGACTATTAATCACGACAATGTCAGCAATTCGTTAAAAAAAACTAACGCTGAGAACGACGATTTTTCCTATGTCGTTCGTTTGAGCAGCCGAAGCAAAATTTTGAAACGTGTGTTCGACTTGCATAACGAAATTGCTGTATTCATGACAAGGAAAGGAAAAGCAGTACCACATCTGTTCAAAAAGACTGTGGGTTGGAGCATTACGCTTTTCAATGGTAATTTTGAGCCTCAAGTGTTTTGATAGATCCATATTTTGACAATCAACAGTAGAATCTTGTAATTTTTTTAAATTGAGTCTGATTTAATTATGATTATTGCTATATGGTTAGATGATATATAAATTCTTGAGGAATAGGTCACACTAACATATATGTTTATTATTTTCGTCTTTCCGTACGTATCGTTCTCCAGACCATCATTAAATGGCAACACATTCGATTATTCATGTTTCTGTTGGTTTCGGCGACGTGAATTTTAATTGAAATTGGTGCGATAAAGACGCTTTGTGCTAATACAATTAGTTTCAAGTAATCCGCTTCTAGGTATAATAAGTCTTCTGATGATGATTGTGAGACCGAAACGTATGTGAAGACGAATATAGTAAACATATGTGTTAGTGTGACTCATTTCCCAAGAATTTATATATTATTCATACCTGGGTCAAGAATCTTTATTAATATATGGTTAGATGATTTCGTATTTCGTAACAATAAGAACGGAATGAATATTGTTTTAGGTAAATTGAACAAGCATTCTTACATAAAAGATCACAGTAATCTTTTGGTACCTACCGATAAGTATATTTATACTATTATTATATTATCATGTATTTTAATTGAATTTGAACACCCTCTGAAAATGTCGTAATAACACTGAAACTCGAGTAACGGAAGTTACTATTAAGGTAATATCAACATAGTAGTGTTTAATTTTACAATATGGAAACATTTTCATATCACATAGTAATTGGTGAAATAATGGAATTTTTAAAATAAGAAACTTTTGATCGAGGGACAACCCTGTAATACTAATCCATATCAACAACTGATAGGGTATCTTATGTGGTTGATGGTGTATACGCAACCCGATATAGCCTTCGCAAGTTCTTATGTCGGCCAATTTGATAATGCCCATCCGACTGAGCACCGCCTCTCAATAAAACGATTGTTGGGGTACTCAAAATGTACTAAGACTAAAGGATTAGTTTTTAAGGAAACAGAAACTTGTCGGTTTTGTTGACAGTGACTGGGTAAACTATCAATCATATCCTAAGTCATACACTGGATTAGTGTTCAAATTAGCTGATTGATGGTTTGTGTTTCGTTTAGTGGACTGTATCAGGTTTCAATTATTAAAGGCGCTTGGACTTTTTAACAAATGGATATATTTAACTGATAACTAAACAGCTTATGATTACAAGAACGAAATATCTAATGCACTGATACAAGAAAAAATTACCACCTCTCTCACCGTTGGAGTCTTACACCCTCTCCACAACAGGCCCTTTATCTACCGTGCGCTAAAGGACTAGCCATGGAATAATGGACAAACACAGAAGCACATAATGATAGATCAGTTTGTCCTCCAGGGAATGCTGTAAGCTGTGAATTGTACATCAGAGCTCGACAAGGGCTGATCTGAAGCAACTAAAGGAGGTATTTATAAAAAAAATTTGCTTGGAAAATTGTTCAAAAGTGAATCTGAATTGTTTCTTAATAACAAAACAGTTGATCTATGTAATGACAAGCAAAGTTGACACAAGCTGAGCGAGCAGGGAGTATGTGCCCTTTTACTCCACCCCCGGAAACAATTTTCTTTCTAGAATTGTTTTAATACTTTTCATAATATATAAATGGATTCAACACATATCATATTTGTTAATATAAAAAAAATAACCAATTGAGGTGAATATCATTGCTTATTATTATATGATTACATCAAAATAATATCGAATACACAATATTAATACTAATAAGTACGAAATAATCCTTAAGTATCTATTTTTAGTGGACAAGGGTGATAACTTCATACTTATTAGTGTTATAGTCTAACCAAACTTATGAACTCTATTAGTGCATATTTGTTTATGCAAAATGTCCTTCAAAACAGGCGCCTCCAATGATCCAGTGCCCAGGGCGACCGCTCCGTTCGCCTTGCCCTGAGGCCGGCTCTTGGTCGTCAGATTAATATTGTTATGAATTCAAGTATACTCCTAACCATTGAATACTGCGTCCAAGTAAAGACGCTTTATATTATTCCGATTATTCCCCAAAGAGATAGAAATTACGATCACGCCATTCCATAACTGATTTGTAAATAGCCTCGTAGTTTTGCAGATATAATATTCTCGGTTGTTGTTTGAGCCATTTGGAGGATTTCCGGTGTAGTACAATTTAAGTTATGTCTGCTAATATCAATTTTAACCAAAATTTAACTGTTTCAACACAAAATAGAGGCTCATTAATCGGTACCTACTCGTAGGAAGTGCAACCGTTGAAAAACGTAAACAAACAATATAGCTATAAACATACTGTCATGCAAGTTGATTGTCAGCCTCCGAAATAATTGATGGCGGGCGAATTAAAATATCATTGCTTGAACGCCTTAGTGATTTTTGAATTTGTACAGTGATTGGCCGGACACTTACAGTGAAATATGAATACATAATCCACTACAGTGAATTATAAGTACGAATTTAGCAAAAAAAATGTTAATAATTGTGATATAATTAAATAATATAATTATCTGTTGTATGATTCCTGTGTTCGAATTTAAAAGTTGATGGTCGATAGAGTAATGAATAAAAAGTGGAGGGAAAACTAATCCCAAATTATGGGAGAGAATTATAAATGCCAATCAGAAACTTCCCTGAAAGAAAATCAACCTGGGAAATTTGGATCACTGCAAGGATTTCAATGCTCTCAAATAACTGATGAACAAAAATATAGTTTGCTTAAATTGTTTTGAAATTTAAATTCTCAGGAAACGAAGAAATCGTTTTGGAGGCGATTAATTATTCCAGAAACGTCAAAATTCAGATACACATTAACAAACAAACTTGAATAACCCTTATTTTCAAATACTATCTGATTGTAAGTAACATAGCTCGAGAGAGAACTACCAGGCCGGAGAGAAACGGGCAGTAGATTCTGCAAGCAGCGTTCTCTCCGCTGGTTTCGAAATAAGTAACCCCTTGGGGCGAAACTAAGAGTTGCAAAAGATCCGTTGGGTGAACTGTGCTCCACATACATTTCACCACTAAAACCATGATCCCGTGATTATTCGACTCAAAGTACTAAAACTGAAAAACATGGTTGCAAATGAATGAAGTTTCTATCAAATTTTAATTTCGGAGAGAAAATAGTAGAAACTCGATAAAATATAAAAACAACTATGATAAAATCGGCAGTAAGGTCTAATGTAGAGTTAACAGAGCAAAGACACCGCGTTTCTAGATTATGGAACAATTTCTTCCAAGTTTATCGAAGCCAGAATGTCATTATAGTAAATCTTCAAATACAAATCTATATGTGGAGTCTATTTTGGATAGTTATAGATATGTGTATAGAATATATCAAGAAAATGTGCGAAAAAGAATAAGTGGCTGGTGTCTTGAACCATTTTCTACAAAATATTTAGGAACCTTAATTTTTATAAATACAAAGAAAGATCACCAACAGAACAAATTCCAGATAAATGTGGATAGAAAAACAGAAGCTAAATAGAAAAATTATAGAATACCGAGAAAATCAGAATCGCTTAGCCTTCACGGTAGTTCTCTAAGAAGAACTTCTAGATCCTCGATTGAGTACTGATTAGAATTGCATATAATTGAACCTAGGAGATCTGTGCTCGAATTGGCATACTCTTTGAAAAAAAATCATAATTTTTATATGTTTGAGTTTTTGTGTAAAATACCTCCGCCATAGTAATGCAAATTTATCTAAGAAGTACATTCCACTGATATGAATTTTCAATTTTCATAATTAAGCATCCGTTTAATTTTTTTGAAAATCACTAAATATGTCATCTCTCCCGAAACTATGCTATCTCTCCCTCATCATTAGGAATGCCTATTAATAAAACTGACTATATATTTACAAAATAAATTCAAGTAATGTAAAACTATTTATATTTGTTAATGTTCTTACTTATCAACATGTTATCACGACAAAAAACGCATTGGTCTTCGCCCTGAGGATGACTTTATAAAAGTCGAAACGTCGGCAACAGGACTTGAGTGATTTCAGTTATTTGACCTCTCACCAACCAACTCTAGATCTTATTAACCAACAAGGTAATAAAACATCATACACAATATTCATCTTTTTATTTCTTGAATTTTAGTTAAATGTTTTTGAATCTGAATTAATTCAATTTCCAATGCATAAAATGGGAGAATTTGTGAACGGTTTGTTTGAGACTAGCTCTACATGCTGATGTTCAGAGCTGTTCAAAATACCTAACAAAAGTATTTCAAATATCAAATACCAAATACTGTTCAAAGCATTTGCAACTTCAATTACCAGATACTTCACATAAAGGATTCTAAATATCAAATACTCAGAAGAAATTGAAATTTCGAACAAATAAAGTATTTGAAATACTTTCTAGTGGTTGAAATACTCTCTAGTATTTGAAATACGCTCTAGTATTTGAAATACTTCCTACTATTTGAAAAGTTTTATTTGAAATACAGAAGAAGTAGGTAGTTGAAATACTTATAAGTGTTCGAAATAATGAAAGTTTTTGAACTACTCAAAATATTTGAAATACTCAAATTAGTTCAATTATTTTAGGGTAGTTGATATAACTACTCATAGTACCTATTTAAGAAGCATGAAATTATGTTTCTACAAAAGCTTAAATTTTGTAAGCCACCTAAATATTAACCTTTACTTTTTTGTTGTCTTCTGGAGAAGGAATCGAAACGTTTACATGAAAAGTAGTAGTGAATATATTATAAAAAGAGAAAATACAGGTGAAACCACTGGCAAAATAGATTTCAAAAAATGATATATAAAAATAACAAGAAAACACGCATTCTGCATTCGCTATAGCATCAGACCTAACTTCACGATTAACATTTTATTTTGGCTATCTGTTGCCGTTTGCCTTCAGCAGTATCAAATTTACAAAGTTTATCTCACTTACTGCATTCTTTCGTGGCGCATTTGAAATTTCCACGAAAGAAAACAACCTTTCAACAGGTGTTGATGAAGTCAGACAGATAAAAGATTTCCTGATAGATGGGTATTTCTCCAATATTGTAATATGTGTAACAGGGTCTTTTAACTATTGTAACATTTCGAGTTCTATTCGTTTTTTTAAACTGTACTTTCTAATTTGACTATTCATAGTTCCATTTGAAGCAGCAAAATCATCTAATTCAAAAAATGTATCTTCCATTGATTTCTAGGTTTGATTCAATAAGCTCGCTCACCCATACATCATCTTTGCCACAAGACTATTGATAAGCCATTTCTGGAACTATTTTTGGAATAGATTTTTTCAAATCATTCTCTGTGTAATTTTAAAATTGCCTATGTACTTTAGTGTGAATTGTGGCAATGTAAATGAAGCAATAGTAGCTTGAGCTTCTGGGCCAGTCAAGTCGAAATTCTTGAATCCACTTCACAAGCTCCTAAAGAGCGTAGGTAGAGTTATTCTTTTCTTACTTTTCAAATGTTGGTAGAACCGAACCCAAACGTAGGAGCAAATACCCATAGAAGGTATTACGTTCTAGTTGTAAAGTATTCAGTGCAGTTGCAAGTGGTTTCAGAATTTTACAATACTCAGACAAATACTGAAATTCGAAGGCTTTAAAGCACTGACCTTCTATTTTTTTTAAGTTTTGGCAGTATTTGAAGTATTTGAAATATCAGCAAGTAATTCAAATACCAAGCTCAGTAATTCAAATACCAGTCATTCTGAAAATGAAATACTAGATTCAGATACGACAAACAAGTATTTAAAATACCAAGTACCAAATACAAAGATTAGAAAATATTTGAAATAAAGTGCTTCAAATACGTATAAGTATTTGAAATCCTTTTTCAAATACTTTCATTTGAAATACTAGCAGCTTTGCTGATGTTCCACAGATTCGAATGAGTATCAATGACTATATATTCAAACGTGGATATATTTTCTAATTCGATGTCACGTAACTAATTAAACTCATGGCCTGATGATTTGCACAGGAGTATGTGAGTATTATTTTATTACAACATTAAACATCGTTGGTAAAGAAAGCTGGTCGCACTTAAGCTCGTGCCATTGTTTGCAGTAAGTACGTTCAAATATTCGATCAATATAAATTGATATGTAAATTAACATAAAAAGACACATTAACTACGGAAACGGGATAGTCGCCTCATTGAATCTGTACGTTTAAGCGATTTTAATCCTATGTGAAATGTGAAACTAGAATTAGCATTTGCCTGTTTTTTTCAAATGGCCCTAAACCTAGTTGAATAGTTTATCTTTCTGCAATTATGGTTTGTGGTTACTGTCATATTATAGAAGATTCATTACCCGGAGTGATTATTTCTGTTCAGTTTATTCTGTGGTTTCCCTTTTTTTAACCTTTATAATTGGTAAATAATAGATTCTAAGACCTTCAACGAATGTTGTTTCCAAGAGTACTCCAGAAAAGCTCCAATCTGTTGTTTGTAGATTATGAGGAGCTGCTGGGATGTGAATCAGTTCTTGACACGGAATAGGTAGCAGTTTTCGCAATGCACCTCACATTATTGTCCCATAAGAAGGTGCTGTTGGTGGTGATAACGAGCATGGATTCAAGAATAGTCCTACCTGACATCATCATATTAGTGATTGTGAGATCCGCTTTCCTGGAGAAAATACAAGCTTGAGTTTTGGTTGCATTTCTATCAGATTAACAGATCCTCATTACAGAATTGTTACACGATCTTCATTAATTGCGCCAAACTCTCTCTGTCTATGTCTTCTAGCTTCATCGGGTGAAATAGGAGCTCTAGTTGAAGAATAGATTGTTGATATGAAGCAGAAACAAAGTTGACGTGAAGGCAGATCCCATTGGAACACTTTCGTTGATTTATTCATAGGAGACCTCGTCACCAACCACATATAATGAGAAAAAAGTCGATGGTGAACGACAAACTTGGGAAGGGCAAACCATATGATGGAAGTTTACCAAGAAGACCTTGGTGCTAGACTCGGTCAAATGCTTTGGAGATCCTTGTGCTACAGATAGAGATTCCCCATATTTTTTTATGTCTGCCATAAATGTTTTACATAGGCAAGCAGGTCTCCTGTTGGTCTCTGCTGAAGAAAGCCATACTGCCTGGCATTCACGATCTTGGAGTTCTCTAGGTATTGGTTGAACTCCATGTTGATTTGATTGCTATCTCCATCACTTTCGAAATCACAGATAGCAGTGTAACGGGTCTATAATTATTAAGAAGGGTCTTCTTTAATTTTTTTGCAATTGGTTGGACTATAGCTGCCTTCCAGCTGGAAGAAAGCATACCAACTTTGTAAGAAAGTGTAAGAATACTGCAAAAAATTGGGGTTAATTCTCAGACACAGAGGGAATTCGTTCTGGCCTCATTATCTCATATTATTGAGGACAAACAAAATGCGCCTAATTGTGCCCTTACTGGAGATAACTTCGGGCATATCGTTGATTTTTTCTTGTGGGTTAGTTGCTAATGTGCCATCAATCCTTCTAATTGCACTGGCGAGCCATTTAGAAGTTTGATAAGCTTTGATCTCATTTTGGCATTATATGCTTCTTTTGACGAATCTATTATCTTCCACATATTCTGTTCTGTTCTCCAAGCATGGGTTTCCGTGCCAACGACGGTATGCTGTCTGTATTGAAGTGACCGCCTAGACCAGATTTTATTAAACCATGGTTAACCGGACGATAGCTATTAGTTGGTACGGGGTATGTAAGTTTCAATTATCACCATAATAATCTCCGAAACCTCTTAGGCATATTACGTTGGGTCTGATTCAAAACATACGCTTCTCCAAAGAAGCACATAAAAAAAACATGTGAACACCATCCCCAGTCAGCTGAGTTATAATGCCAAATAGTGCGTGGAGGTGTTGGATTAGTTCGTGGAGTGATTAAGATCAGGTATCTCAGGTATGAGAACATGAGGCAATTGGAGTTAGGAATGTTGAAATCACCCGTGATGATAATTTCAACTGCTTGTTAGTTGTGATGAATAAGGTCAAGTTTCAGAAAAAGAAATTCATAGAGGTAACGATGAGCTGGTCCGTTTGATAGAGGTAAGCAGAGAGATTTTGTCTGTTTGTGGTTATCAAGATTACTTGTGGTTCTAGATTCTCCTCTCGGTGACATGAGAGATCATTTCTGAAATTGAGTCAGATACCTCCTTTTAGTAGAGGGCAGTTATGAATTTTTGTGCAATTTTGGCGCTCGTTAACGGGACCCGGCTCAAAGTGTTCGTATTGATGGCCCAAACAACATACTGAAAAGTTGAATTACTAAATAGGGTGCCATCCAGTTTAATTGGCCAAAAACTGTTTTTTTGCGCTTTTTAGGAGGTACTTTTTTGTTTCATATTTTTTTGAAGGCCTTTGAGAATTGGCTTGGGTTTGGGATTGATACCCTTTCATTCTGGGTGTCAGAGGAACCCATTGGTTCAAGGCTTTCGAAAATCGATTCATGCCCCCTGTCACAATATGAATATACAGGGTGTCCTCGAACTGCGTTGCCAAAATAAAGCCGAAGATTCTTTGATTCGAAAAAAAGTTGATGAGCCTTTTTACTTTTGCCTTAAGTGTCTTGTTTACCCGGTAGAGGGCTTCAAAATTGCAAAAATAATTTTGTTTTTTCGGTATAACTTGGGAACGTGATGAAGAACTTTTACAATATTAAGCATGTGAGTTACTGTCAATAATGGCCATTTTTGAGAGTGGAGCACAAAGCCTTAGGGACCATAGAAATGGCTCAAACTTGAGGATGTGACGGGAAAAGTGTCCGGAACTTTTTTGTGGTCAATGTAATTCACTCGATATTTTTTATGTAGATAGCTTATCTAATTTAAAAACTTTTCTTACTCTTTGCAAATTTTGATAAAATCAACGGATTAGCTTGAAAAAATTAATTTTCGAGTCTCTGCAATTTTGGCTTACTAATTTTACTTGATTAAAATACCTTAGTTGCCTTTGCTTTTCTAATGTCATTTTGGCATTTGAAGAATTTATTCTCAAAACTGTCAGTTTTTACTTTGCTTTCCGTAAAAATTTCATAAAATTATGGCTCAAAATTTCACTAACACTGAAATGGTTGATATGTTATTGATTTATGGGCTTTGTCGTTGCAATGGCCGGAGGAGGGAAAGATATCTGCATCGCAGAATTCCAAATCGGCAAACCTTCGCGAAACTGGCAAATTTGAAGCAAATCGCAGAGAAACTGGACGCAGACGGACAAGAAGGACGTTAGAGCTCGAAGAAGCGATACTGGAAGCGGTTGAAACTGAACCTGGGATAAGCACACTACGTTTGGAACTTCGTATAGTAGCCTCAAAATCTTTAGTTCATAATGTACTGAAAGAGGAACTGTTGTATCCCTATCATATTAAAACAGTTCAAGACTTATTGCCCATGGATCCAGGTCATCGGCTAGATTTCTGTCGGCTTATTGTCCAAAGACAAAATGCAAACCCCAATTTTTGTAGAAGAATTCTGTTCACGAACGAAGATACTTTCACGAGATGTTGTCTTTTTAACCTCCATAATGAACATTTCTATGCTGATGAAAATCCTCATGAAACGGAAATTACATATTTTCAGAATCAAACTAAAATCAATGTTTGGGTTGGAATTGTGGATAACTTTATTATTGGCCCTACCGTTATACCCGATCGATTGAACGGGGAGAACTACTTGAACTTTTTGGAACAAAGGCTACTTGAATTGTTGGAAGACTTGCCCTTACACATTCGTCGTGCCCTGGTTTATCTATGATGGTGCACCTCCTCATTTCACATTAGCTGTGAGGTGACATTTGAATGCGGAATATCCAGATCGCTGGATAGGTAGAGGACACGATGCACCAGTGAACTGGCCGGCCCGCTCCCCTGATTTGACGCCCTGCGACTTCTTTCTATAGGGCGCTTTGAAGTCGAAAGTTTATGCAGCTCCAGTAAACACACGAGAGGAATTGTTGCAACGAATTAATCATGAAGCGTATTTATTGAAGAATGATCCTGAAGTACTAGCTAGAGTTCAATCCAATTTCTTGAAACGAATTAATTTGTGTATTCAGGAAAATGGGCAACATTTCGAACAATTGATGCCTTAGCGATTTCCCAAAAAGTTTTGTTGTTTCTTTTAATTTAGCATTTGTTTTTCCTAAATAATCACATCGTTTCCCCATTTCTATTGTTTTTATTATTCGTGTTTTACCGAGATAACCATTTCAGTGAAATTTTGAGCCATAATTTTATAAAATTTTTACGGAAAACTGACAGTTTTGAGGATAAATTCTCCAAATGCCAAAATGACATTAGAAAAGCAAAGGCAACTAAGGTATTTTAATCAAGTAAAATTAGTAAGCCAAAATTTCAGAGACTAGAAAATTATTTTTTTCAAGCTAATCCGTTGATTTTATCAAAATTTTCTAAGAGTAAGAAAAGTTTTCAAATTAGATAAGCTATCTACATAAAAAATATAGAGTGAATTACATCGACCACAAAAAAGTTCTGGACACTTTTCCCGTTACATCCGCAAGTTTGAGCCATTTCTGTGGTCTCTAAGGCTCTATGCTCCGCTCTCAAAAACGGCTATTATTGAGAGTAACTCACCTGCCAAATATTGTAAAAGTCCTTCATCACGTTCTCAAGTTATACCGAAAAAACAAAATTATTTTTGCAACTTTGAAGTAGAGGGCTTCAACAAGACACTTGAGGCAAAAGTAAAAAGACTCATCAAATTTTTTTCGAATCAAAGAATCTTCGGTTTTATTTTAGCCACGCAGTTCGAGGACACCCTGTATATACATGTATTTTGGAAAAAAATTCAAATTGATCTGCAAAAGCCAATAATCGATCAATTCAGCTAAAATTTAGGTGAAGGTAAATCTTTCAAAAAATTAAAAAATGGTTCTAGGTTTGGTCGAAAATCTTCGATGGTTTTCCCTGAAACTCAATTTTAGTCCATTTTTTCCGAAAAATTCAAATTCAAATATCTTTTGTCATTTTGGGGTTATCGAGATCTATTTATTATTATTTTATTTTATTCTGACACCCAGAATAAAAGGGTATCAATCTTAAACCTAAGCCAAATCTCTAAGACTTTAAAAAAAAATAAAGCAAAAAAGTACCTCTCAAAAAGCGTGAAAAAACCGTTTTTGGCCAATTAAGCTGGGTGGCACCCATTTTGGTAATTCAACTTTTTAGTATGTTGTTTGGGCCATCAATACGAACATTTTCAGCCGGGTCCCGTAAACGAGCGCGAAAATTGCACAGAAAATCATAACCGCCCTCCACTATTTGGATCTTTAGCGCGAGCGTTTTACGAATGGATTGACAGTATAGGGAATTAGCGTATTTATATTCTGTGATACTAGGAAATAGGCTTATGCAATCGCGTCCACTATTCATAGATCATGTGGATGTGAAATTGCAATTATATTTTCAGTTTGTTGACAGAAACTCAAATAGACACTTGATTACATGAGAATGATACAATAGAGAGTGTCGCATTTATCTTGGTATTCCTATTAAAGTATAATTACGAACTTTTTGAACTAGAAATGTCAACGTTCAGTCACTTCCAAAAAATAAATTTAAAATGAATAATTCCAAGTACGGGGGTTGCTAAATGATTCTTTAAAAAAATCTGAGAGATGAAACTTGTACTATCGAAACTAGTTGGTTTCTGAGAAGTACCTTCTTTCAATAGGCTGCTGACGAGTTGGATAAAGTGCATGGCAGATTAGCAAATCTATCACCAGGTTTTAAAAGACCCCACATAGATACACAGTTTTGAACATGCGGTTGAAACCGTGCCGGTTGGAACAACGACTTCACACACGTTATGCGTTAGTATTCACAGTTTTGAATAAGCGATCATGGAGACAAAAGACAGAACGCGTTTGTCTTCTGAAGTGGCGGCGACTCTAGAGGTAAAATACCGGCTTTTTCAGAGGATTTGCTCATATAAATATGCTGAACGGGTTGCGATTAGAGCCTATGGATTGGAAGAACTATTTAAGTTAGATGAGGAAACATGAGCAATACTTTTGAGGTTGGTCCCATTTTCAATTTAAAAACTTACGTTAGCATGAGGAAAGCAATGACATTCCATGAGAAACTTCAACGAACTCTACAATTTCATTCAACAAAAAGAAGTTACGGAGGAAGAGTTACATTCCCTCAATTTCTTTCAATTTAGCGATAAGTTCTGCGTGAAAATTATTTTTCTTATTTTTGTCGCTGCCCTCCCTTAATTACATTTTCCATAAGCACGAATAGCTATGCTAGTTTGATTTAATAAACAATGAAAGAGTTCACACTGTGGATACACTATAACATTATAATAAGAAATAATCACCCCTATCCTCTAAAAACAACAAGTAGCCATTATCAGAGTAAACTAAATCAGAAATTAAAATGTGCCTGTCTACATATTATTTGGAATTTGTTTACTCTGATGATGATTGTACTTGGGAACTGAAACATTCTCAGTACTTCAACAGTATTTTTAGTGGGAAAGGGTGATTATTTCTCATTTATAATAGTGTTATAATGTATCCACAGTGTGAACTCCTTTATAATTTATTAAATCAAGATACAATTAGTCGATAGAAGCCGTTACTTTATGGTAATTTATCATTATGAATAAATAAAAGAACAATTATTTTCTTTTTATACCACTTTTGATATTATTATTCAACGATTCTCACGATCATCATCAGAAGACGTTTTATGTCTAAAACGGGATTTTTAAAAACTTTTTGTATCAGCACAAAGCGTCCTTATCGCACCAATTTCAATTAAAAATACCCACGTTGCCGAAACGAACACAAGCACGAAAAATCGGAACTGTAACACATTAATGTTTTAAGTATATGCATATGTATCAAGGATACACTGCATATCAATTTTCTTATAATATACAAACTCATGTCAAACAAAGTCTGTATACGACTGAAACCAAAAAATGTAACGTCCAAGTATTCACTTTGGAACCAGATGAAAAAGATTTATGAGGTAATAGTAAAATATTGTCAGTGAAGTTTTTAATTCTTCTACTATACTTATGGTCATACATTCTTTCTGTAAATATTGTTCGGAGATTCCTGTATAAGTCCCATCACAATCTAAACAATGTATTTGTATACTGTGTCGGTTCGTTCATCTTTAGGTATTAAAAAATATTGAAAAATATTTCCCAACACAGTAAGTAGGTTTATGCGCAACATTCATATCATACTTTTTTGAACATTTCTTAATTTTCTCTGATGAGGTCTCCGCAATGTATGGTAATGTCATAAAATTATCTGTATTACCGTTCATGTTATCTATATATGACGTTCCATTATAGATTTTGTTTATTCTATCTTCAATGATGGGATGGAAAAATGTTTTTGGGTAGCCATTCATTTCCAGTGTATTACGAACAAATTTTAAATTTTTGGGACGGTCCTCTAGGTGGGACAATATAACAAGGCGATCTGTAAGGCTGTTTAAACACTTTTTCTTATAACTTGTTGGGGCAACGGAATTGAAGTGAAAATAACGTTGAGACCAAACTTTTTTAGTAAACCACGAAGTTTTTATTGCATCTGCCTAATGTTCATATCTAGGAAAATTATATTTTAGTTCATTTCTATTCCACAAGTAAATTGAAGTTTACAGTGGAAATTGTTAAATTTATTAATCACGTACTGAATTTTATCATTGGTAACACACATTAGACAATCATCTACATACCGTTTGAAGAATACTGGTTGGAAATCTAATAGATTCATCACAGATTCCTCTAGGCATTCCATAACTAGGTTAGCAATAGTTGCTGAAATATGAGACGCTGTTACTGTGCCGAAAAGTTCGCTTCTGTCTCTTGGGCGGTTTTTGTAAATCTTTTGTGTAAGAAGTTCCCAGAGAAAGAAGTCTAACCTTGAGAGATCTGGAGATCTGGGTGGTCAATTTATCAACGGACTACCATGGCCTATCCATCGGTTTGGAAAATGTTCGTTCAGGCATTGCCGCACAGCTCTGGCATAATGAACTGAACTTCGTCGCCTTCTTGCAATGTGTGTAAATATTTTAGTTTGAAAAGTTCAATATTGTTTGCCTTAAGACATCGCCGAATAGTTTCTCGACGCACATTTAAATCTAAACTGGCATTCCGTAAACTGAGATTATTTCTAAAATGATCTAAAACAAGTTGATCATTCATGTTCCTCATTTGTACGGGATTATTTTTCAAAAGCAGTTTTGACACTGCAACAGTTTCATTGAAAACTTTCTTTGTTTTATCCACCGTACCACAGCTAATATTAGTATGATCTGCATGTCTTTCATTAAATACTCTACAAACAATATATCTTTCTAGCATTTCTGTTGTCATCTCCCAAAAGACGTATAATTTCAATTTTCTCTCTCACACTTAAATTTTAAGTCATAACACAAAATAATTAAAAGAGCTGTAAGTGAATATTCTTGCCGATAGTACGCATAAATTTACATTGACACTGAAATCTATCACAAGTGTCAACAGCAACACCATTTTCATGGCAACTAAGATTTAAATTGAAATATTAGGTCCAATTATTAGTTAATTGCGTTACTTCCGTTACTTTCATTATATGTTTATGCAATCTTGAACGTTTTGTTCATCCAGTAGTGGTTTATTGTTATAATTAATTGAAAATAATAATTTCCATGGCTTGTTGATACAGTGTGACTGTTAGCTTAGTGAGTTTTCAAATTTTAAGTTCTCGTAACTTTGTTATTTTTACAGTTATTTTGAGGCACCTTGAATCCAGTGGAGTACGAATCTTTTTGGTAAGGAAATCGCTAATAAAAATACTTCATTTTCCCCTACGAAAATTATCGTAGTATGGCCTGAAAATTGTAATAAACATTTTGAATTTTGTCCCGTAGTAGACCTTTCATTAATTCACAATTTGAATGAAATGATTGGAATCGGTTAATAACTTAAAATTTTACAATGGTGTTTCCGATCTAAATGGGTCATACTGTATAATTTCAAAGTCATCATCGCTTCTCACTTTTTGAAATTGTGTTATTATTACGTGATTTAATTAGATTATATACATGATATTTTTTATGTATGGTTTTATATTTTGTTAGGAAGAATGTACAGTGAATGATCTCATGCAGATTTGTTTCGCTTCGAGTTGATCGAAGCATCTATGAAAGTTAAAGGAATTTATGCATCTGGCATGGCATTTGCTTGCCATTCAAGTGCTCTTAATATGATTGGTTGACTTAATACATGGCAAGATTAACAATGTACATTTTGCATACGTAACTATTTAACGAGACATGTATTCAAAGTAAATGTATATTATCATATGTTCAATTAAGCGTTCTACTTATTAGTAAAAGAAATACTAGACATCGAAATATTTTCTTCCGTAGTATGTGAGCACTACTTCATTTAGAAAATCAACATAGCACTATTGCACATTATAATGTCTACATAATATAGACAAACACAGTGTGCTGTTATTTGGTACAGGTCTTTGGACTTTCATCATTGCTTGTTGTATAAAGATATCTCATGTATCAGAAAAGCTTCCTGAAATAGTTTAGGTGGAAATAGTGAATAGATTATGATTCATTTATTATAAAAATCAATAACTGTTATATTGATATCAATTTAATTAGTTAGTTCTAATTATCCGAGTTTCGGCGTGCCTATTACTTCAAACGGTATTTAAACACCCAAAATTTAAATAATGGAAATCACAAATTAGAGTGCTATTAACATAGTAGTGTTTAATTTTACAATAGGAATAATCATGAGGGAAACAATAGAATTTACAACACAATTATGTCCAATTTCCTCGAATCGAAAGGGTTTGAAATAGCCGTAAAATACCGTTGATAAGCTCGGTATTAGCTCGAAAATATTCTACATTTTTGTAATAACTCAAATTTCTGAAGTTGTGGTCAAAAGTTAGCTTGTCAAAACCAATTTTTTTGATTTTATTCAATTCTAAGAAATTTTGAAATAGCGTGAAAGAAATCGCATACATTTTATTTTTTATAATGAATGTCACAGTTAGCTTATCAAAGACAATTTTCTCGACATTATCTGGGAGTAGCTCGAAAATTCCGTTGGATAGCTCAAAAATCGTATACATTTCGTTTTTTTGAAATAATTTGAATTTTCGAAGTTGGGGTGATTGTTCAGAGTTTATTTATTTCGAATCGACATCACAGCCAGCAGTCCAGGCAACGAACCAAAAAATAAAAAAATATATAGTAAGCTAGAATTTCAAATTTCTTTTCGCATTCTGTTCTTAATACCCCATAGATCATTCATGACTATCAAGACCGCAAGGGTCGACCTTTCTACACCCCCGAAGTTGTTCGGCAGAAACAGTGTCCAATGCAAATAGCACTATTTGGCAACTTATTTACTTAACTTTATTTTTCTCTATTTTGGCATCATTTGTATGAGTGAAATTCAGTCCAAGTCAAAGACTTCCAATTTTTTGAATTTTTCTCAAAATTAACCAGCAAAACTATTTCAATTTGTTTTCTAGCAAAACGCTTGTATGCTACTTCATATTGTTACTTGGATTTAGTAGGCAACAAAAATTTGCTCTTCGTCTAGTAGCAGCTGCTTCAATTTCTTGTGAATATGATTCGCTTGTTCAGGACTGGATTTAGAATTAGGAAGACTAGGCAGTCTTAGCTAGCAACATGAAAGGTCCCTACCAACTTGGAACGCAGTTTTTCTCAAACAATTCTTTGGCCGGCCAAAGGCAAGAGTTTTATGACATGAAATAATGATATAATCGGATTATAAGATTATTATATGCCACTAATTGTCAATAGATCTGAAAATAATTTGAAATCTACAATCCTCCTAATGTTGCGATCGACCCTACTTTTTCTTTTTTTTCAAGTTCAATTGGGATTAATTTTTCGAAAAAATTATTCTCCGTACATATCCCTCACGAAAAAGTGTATATGGTCAAGTAAAAGGTCTTAAACGTTCTTGAACTCATCAGAATTTCTACAAATGGGGTGATTATACTTCGACAAAGATGTCGAGTTCTAGCACTGCAGCTTTCTCGTTCCGCTGATGGGATCGAGAGAGAAAATAGCTGTCTGGGACTATTAGGTGTAGTGTAACTGATGAATTTAGAGAAATTGATTACCTGTGTGATTAATGTTAATGTGTTTCTAACAGGTTTTAATGAGGCTTGTAGAGAAAATATTGTATAATTTACGTATTTAAAGTCAATGCATTTTGTTTGGAGAACAAGACACGTGTGAAACACAAAATAAACTTGCAATTCTAACACTTCTATAATAAATAACTATTCAATTGTATGTAAAAAAAGATATGATTTACATACATATTATTTTCCTATCCTCCAAACCGCAAAAGTTCTTAAGACACACATTGTGTAGAAACAGTGAGGTTACAATAATCGATGCAAATTGTGAGATATGTTCATCCTTATAGGCAAATATAATACTACAGATTTACATATGTTGCACGGTTGTATCATTTCACTGTTATGCCACTGGTACTGAAACAATTGTTGATAATTATGTTAAATTTGTACTTTGTTTACATTTTACTATTGAACTTGTAGTTATGTACAACTGTAGAATTGTATCTAATACAATTTAGTTTTAATTGCGATGCAGTCAATATCAAAAACGTATATAAACTTAATTTAAACTAAGATTATGAAAAAATCGAAATACCCGACACTCATATTTGGGGAAGGGTTAATTACAACCAGTAATAAAGCGGCCATTATGTTAATTAAATAAACTTTTTAGCTGAAAAAACATCAAATATGCCAGGTAGTCAATATTGTCATCAACTAGAATTAGCATAAAGGCCGCTTTAATGGTAATTCACTATTTCCCAGATTTGACCGTTAAGATTTTCGCTTTCTTTCATAATCTTAGTTTAGATTCAGTTTACAGTCTTTGAAAATGACTGCACCGCAGTTGAAAAGTGTTTCAGATAAGATATGAGTCTAACTGGAAAAAGGTTGATAGTGTACACTAAATTATAAGTTATATAATATAAATAGGTTTACACTCATGGGCGCCGACTCCATGGGGCCCAGGGGGCTCAGCGCCCATGTTTACACTAACCATTTTCCCAATTACATTCAAGTGGATAGTGTGTTAGGGTAAACCTAATAACATTGTATAATATATTCATTCACATGTGGAAGTATTCAACAATTATTTTCTAGTATATTTTCTCTTACTCGCAGAAAAAAAGGACAAAGTAATAAAAATCGTCAGAACCGATGTTTTTTAAATCGATTCTAGAAGTCATTTAAAATAATGATACCCGTTTATTTTTTCATGATATGCATTTCAGCATTTTTACAGAGGAGATTGCATCTTTTTGATTGCATTTTCAGGAGATAATATTTAAAATGTTGGAAAATAGGTCAAATATAGCCAGAATGTTTTACTCGGGGGTTTTTGAAGTTGAAGATGCATATTATAAACAGATCTGTGATGTCGGCAACAAAGAATTCAAAAAATTCATTTTGCGCAGTAATCAAACTTGATTGAGTTTGTCAAAAGCGAAAAAAATAATAGTGAAATAATTTTGATTTTGAATGTTGAAAATTATAATAATTAAGTTTGTTTTTTAAGAAGCCTACAAACAGATAAGTCTACAAGAAAAAACAACAAAAACAATACCGTAAAACACGAACTTCAAGTTCAACTTTCTGAATTATTTATTAGAAATGTTATATAAGTAAAAATCACGTAGTTTTTATTATTATTGTTATATTTATTATTTTTGATTCCGACTCCAGAATCATGATCACCGCCCAAAAAAACTCCCGAGAGACGAATTTTGTTGTATTTCAGAGTATATTAAAAACAATTGGAGATAATCTAGGTCATCAGGGTACCCTGACCACCAGGTGACTATTAAGGGTCATGGTTACAACGGGCAACCATAAAAGAACCTTCCTCACAGGTTTCATCCCATTCCAAAAAATAATTTCACGAATTCCCTGGCGACCACGATAGTACCAGGATACCCTGAACCCCAGGTGCGAGGTTGTTAAAATCTGGCATTGGAATCGTGAACAGCAAACACAAAATCCTCTGAGTACGAAATTCTAGACTATTTTGGCTATATTTGGCCATTTTTCCAATATTTTTGAAACTTTATCTGGAAAACGCATTACAAAAGATGCATTTTCCTTTGTAGAAATGCTAAAATGCATACCATGAAGAAATAAACTGGTAAAATTTATTTAAATGACTTCTAGAATCGATTTAAAAAAATCATCAAAATCGGTTCTGCCGATTTATTTTTCGATCATTTCTGTTTTATTTCCTCGACTATCTGTATTTGTACATATTACATTTCTATGAACATGCATAATTAATCCATTTGAAGTTCGAACGAGCTAAAACATGACTCACAATTTAATCATTGTGATAATATTCCCCCTATCGTCGAGTATCTCATCAAATTTGCAAATAAAATTTACAAAACATCTAATTTCTAATACAGTTAGTCTATAACAACTTGTGTCATTTCATATGAATAAGAAAAGAAACGTAGCTATTAAGTGAGATATTTTGAAAAAGCTAAAGCTACAACACATTATAGCTTTGTTGAACCAAGTTAATGACATTGTTAGCAAGTACTGTTCTGTTTTAACATACCGCAAGGTATGCAGGAATTGTGTGGCATTCAGAACCGTAGGAAACAAAATTTTACCTGTCTCAGCACTAACTAGATTTATAGACATAGTTCTTCAAATTGGCTATTCATTCCTTAAAAGGTAAACCTCTAAATATACTTAAACCTTTTATGTTCTCAACGAGGGATATGTTCAGTTTGTTAAATTTAAGTTTCCGAGGGGTTCATGTTACTACAAAAAGTGTATCTTTTGTCAAACACGATTGTAACAAAATACTTCGGCACTTATGAGGTTATGTAATGGCATACCTAATCAGGTTCTTATATGATTTATTTGCACGTAAACTTCAAGCTACCTGAACCGATAATAAAAAGCTTCCATTGAATTCACTTCAGGTTGTTCCGTTCGTGATGATACCGAGTATCTACAGGTAGAATCAACCATATTTGTAGTAATTTAATATATAAAATGAATATACATACTTTGTCAGATACTACCGAGCATAAATCATAAATACATCGATAATACCATGAACGGTGAATGAAGACAACATTACAAAACGCAAATTCACACTATATTTTATTAAATTGAGAGTTATTCCATTATATAAGGCATCCTTAAAATGATTATTAACTGCATAAATTTGAGATTTTTATTCAAATTGAATATATTAAAATCAATAAAATTTTAAAATAATTGAAATATAATAGTGACCTAATTTACCATACAATACCGCCAAAAATCTTCGTCAATTTCGTATCATACTTGACATATGCAGCTTGAAAGTATTTCTAGTCACAGTATGCAAACGTTGAACCAGAGACACTCACCTGAAATAAAAAAAAAACAATATTGAAAGATGATAATAACTATAATTATTAAATACATAAATAAATAAATCAATTAATCAATAATACTTTGCTACCAGCTATAAATAGAATATATCGAGTATATAAAAATCGATATATAAATTTGGAAATTAGGCAAATTTCTAGCAAAACGAAAAGAAAAATCGGTTCCGCTTCATATTATCGAGAACTGTATGAGTTCTACTCATGGGAAGCAAGAACGGGGTTTCCACACCGTTTTTCGACTGATTTTCCAAGTAACTTTTGAACATTTAAATTTGGTGTACGTGAACTTTCCAACTGCCATTTGCAGAAATGAAAATGAGAAACGTGTTCATCAGACTGCTTCTTGATGAAAGAGACATGATTGGTAAATTTAGGAAATCGGTTGCATTTGATACAGACATTGAATACTAATCAATCTGATTGCCACCCCAACAAGAGTTTTCTGAAAACTAGATTCCAGCTTTCAGCACTTTTGTTCTTGAAAATTGTCAGACCACCTCTGAGATTTTCGAATTTTCAAAGTACTTTGATGTGTGGTATCTTAGAGGACGACATTCGGTCATAGATACCAATAGCAAGAAAAGGAGTCGAGAAAATGAATCGAATGAGAATTGGACAAAACTGGAATTTATTGTGAAAATTTGCCTTCAATATAATGAATTATATTTATGTTAAGAACTGAATATGATTTTCTTTTATAAACTATCAACACGATGTGACTACCTTTTTTCGTACAAAAAACACTGCTACTGCTAAATACACCAACTCAGATGCGAAACTAAGTATTCAGGATGATAAGTATAGTATTTGGACACATTGAGATACTGGTGAAAAATTGTGTTCACAGTAATCATGCTGAAATTATAGAAAATAACCATAAGTGCTCAGATTCATTGGGATATATTTTCGCTTGAATGATTTTGGAAAACAGGTTGAGTTAAATTGCCAGAAAGCTCCAGACTAAAATCTATAAATATTGAAACCAAATATAACTTGTTCCATTTTTTATTCTATATAAATGGAAGATTTTTCAGAATCTGAAAAGTTACTTGTTATGCAATACTGATAATCGGAACCTATATGATTAAGACCATAATTCAGAGAAACATTGAAATCGATATATATTTGTTATTGTTCCAAAGCTGTTATGGTAGCTAGTAGTAGTAGTCAGGTTTACCACAAAACGTGATCGTGAATAAAAGCCCAATCAGCAAAGAAAGGCATGTTATATCTACAATTTTCAGAATTGAATAATAGTGAGGTAAAACTACGGGTTTTTTGAAACGACAAGTTTCACAATTGCAACGTAAGGGGTTAGTAGTTTATCTAATTATTTATTTTTTTATAAAAATGTTTGATGAACAACTTTGGTATTGTAAGCTATGCAATATTCTTTCTAAACCAATTTATATTATGTCTTTAGAAACCATTATTTGTTGATACCCTTTGTATATAATAACTGCTGATTTCTTAATTGATGATATTTCCCCAGTAGCCAAGGAGGTTTTTACTGATGGTTCCAGCGGCATCATTCCCTCAGCATCTGCTATAAAATATTTCTTCATTTTGCTTTGAAACAGATATGTCACTGATGCATCAATAAAATCCACAAACAACGTTGGTAAATTTGATTTTGCATCAACTACAAAGTTAATAGCTAGAATTTTTCCGTCACACAGTGACACCCACAGGAGGTTGAAGTTTACATTTCGGAATAGATTTTTTCCATATAAATATAAAATTCACCAAAGATGTTATTATGAATGACAAGCGTAGAAACTAAGGGTAAGGTTTTTTTGGGACGTATGCTAATGGAGGTTTTCTTCCAAATAATCAAATATGAAATTTGAACTCATATATCTTTTAATTGAAGCATCTTTGTGAATAAGTAAGTTAGACCGAAACGTCATATATTGGCGCCAAAATTATACAGTTGCTTTCTTGTTACACCCTATATATTGGTAGATTGGTGAAATATTCGTTCATATCACATTCGCTTATTTATCTGTCTATTCATGTTTTATTTTGGATGAACTACTAATTTTCACACAAGAATATGTACGAGTAGAAACTGTTACCGAAATGAGTAGTTGCCCAATTGCATCCCGATGTAATTTTTATAACCAAGTTGCATTCAGTAAACAAAATATGTAAGCGCAGTAGCGTCCCATATTCAAGAAAGAGACAACCGAACATTATAACTGAATAAAATGTTATAATCGATGGTTTGCACCTTAAATAAAGTATGGAGGGACAAGTCAATTAATAGTTTTATCAAATTGTACATTTTTAATTCTAATTAATTTACTAGTTCTAAATTTAATACACAATCTTCACAGTTTTTCAGGAGAAGGTCTACGCAATATTGACTTGTGCCATGGGAAACCAGCGGAATAACTATGTAAATAGGCGCATAAATATTTGCACAGACATCCGATCGGCTCTGAGTACTCCAAATCATCTAGGGTCACATCAAGGATTTTCAAAGAATGCAGAGATACACTAGCTGAACTAGGACACTTATAAATTTGCACAGACAGCCGGTCGGCTCTGGGTGTTCCAAGTCATTCAGAGTCACATCAAGGCTTGTTGAGGAATGAATAGATACACTAGCTGAACTAGCTTGGAGAAATGAAGTTCAACTCATCTGTGTCCCTGGACACAGTGAACTTGAAGGGAATGAAATGACCTACTCTCATGCTATGCGCGTGTCGTCGGCCGCCCCTGTCGTACCAGAGCCATTCTCTCTCGCCCTTCTGGGCCAACTGAACAAATAGTGATCTAAATTGTGGCGAGAATCATTTCCGCATGAGGCGGGTCGAGCTCATCATCAAAGAGCCTGTGTCTGGGATCTCAAAGAAACTGCTATCTCTGAACAGAAGGGGCATCGGGGGGATGACTTGCATCCTAGCCGGTCGTTTCAACAAACATCTTCATTCTATGGGCATCGAAGATGATCTTATATATAGGAAATGCAGAAGATGCGGAAGAAACTGCCTCTCACATACTGTTGGAATGCCCTGCTTTGACATTCCTCAGGCACCGTCACTTTGGAGAATCAAAATTACTCTCAGAAGAACTTATAAAAATCAGCCTCGTCAATATTCTAGGTTTCTGGCGGGCCACAAACCTGCCTGAAGAGAATAGGGTTCTGACCACGAGACGCACAATGAGACCAACTAAATGGCTTAAGTGCTAAACCCCATCACATCAAATGAAGATGATGATACACAATTCCCTCAATACAGGGCCACTAAAACAGTTAATTTCAGTGGTAATCATAATTATGAATTCTGCTTCCAAAATGTACCACAAACCCAAAAAATACAACGAAATCCGCAAATGTTCAATTGACCAAACAGTTCTCGACATTTCTGTAGACCCTACAAAAATAATAGTCTACCTAAGTCAAGCACTAGGAATACATTCAATAATAATCAAAGACCATTTTAATTACACTTAAAAAAATCAACCAGTTCAAAGAAAATATATATTCAATACAGAATTAGAACAAACATCAGATCTGACTAATGAATACGAAACACCAAATCATTAATCTCTTGATAGAAATAATAATTCCATCATAAATAACAAAATCATGTATATGAAAATTTTTAATTCGAGCCTCAAGAACACGTATAAAAATCCAGGTCTTCTGTTTTCGTTTGCTGAGGCACCGAACCTAAAATTAACTCGCATTTAAAGGTTGATGGGAGTTTCATAGAGCGTCATGCTCCACCATTGACGAAACTGTTCTAATTCTGAAGACATTTTCCGTCAACATGGCACAAACATTGGAATTTCGCTTTCTATTGTTTAATAATATTTAACCTTTGGTTGGATTCTACCAAAAGTATTTACGCAAATTTCAGAACCACGCTAATAATATGAAGCTTTAGAGCTCAGATTTAAACTTCAATCAGTACTTCCATTAGGGCTTTGTTCTTAATTTTAGCAGCAAAGGTTTGATTTCTTAGTTCATAACCAATCCATCACAAAGCTTTCCTATCGGGTAACTCGAGGATAGATGGCCATAGAGGAAAGATTGCCCATACTACTAGATGGTATTCTATGGGCGGTTTAGATGTTCACTAGTTATGCCCTGTCATCAAGAGCTGTAATATTACGAAAATCTTTCACATTAGGACCAACCAACTACTTCCCTGGGGAATTCATCGATGGATATTGAATAGCTAACATGATATTCATGGATAAGGAAAAATGTATTATCAATATTAACATTAACGACTCCATTCACAAAAAGATATGTTTTGTCAAATTTGTACCCATCCTTCATCGTCAAACATATCTGTTTACAAACCTACAGTTTAAGTTCTAGAAGTCTTCATTCGTTTTGTATGCTCTGCCACAATTTTCTGATTTGAGGAGCAGTTTTTACTATCGCCTCTAAAAAGCTTCTAACAGATTAAGCTCAGAAAGTCGTTCTGAATGATGGTTTTTCAATAAATCGTGGTGTTAAGCGAAAATATATCCTATTAGTATAGAGATCCTGAAAAAACTTAAGCTCGTAAAATTTATCATCTTCAGTGGATAAGAGAGATTTTTCTTCAGAAAATATACAGAACAATCCTACATTTTATTCCCCAAACCAATTTTCGTCCATTAGCTTTTTAAACTTCCTTTTCACACTATCTGACTAAATGTATCCATTATTATACATAAAGCATAGCAGATTAGAGTGATAAAAATTTTGTTACGATTCTATTCACGTGCCCGATAACGCTGTTTGTGATAAGTCTTACCAATAAAGGAACACCCAACACATGTCAGAAGTTGACGCGGCTGAAAATATAAAAGTTAAGTGGCGGGTGTCAAGAGATAAGAGCATATTGCTTGTTCTTCAGTTATTAATAAAGTTAAACCGTAATTCTGTAGAATATGAGGGGTAATTTCAGGACCGTAACATGTTTGTTTTTCATAATTATTGATTCTATCGTTGTCGTGTATTGATTGCGGCAAATACAGAAATTCCAGGTGCATTTTCTCTTCCGCTATAGACCATCTAACGGTATATTGACAAATGTATTGCTTTAAATCAACTAAATGATTTGAGAAATATTCGAACATTTCCTGTAAGAATGTCAGAAAGTAAAATGGATATTACAGTAATTGGATAAATCATGTGATAACAGTGACGTTATAAATCTTTATTATTGAACATATCCTATATGAGAGGCAGAAGTAAAGAAACATATGAAACACGGAATTTAATTTGGAAAGATTCGTTACGTATAAAAATCCAGGTCTTCTGTTTTCGTTTGCTGAGACACCGGACCTAAAATTAACTAGCATTTAAAGGTTGATGGGAGTTTCATAGAGCGTCATGCTCCACCATTGACGAAACTGTTCTAATTCTGTAGACATTTTCCGTCAAAATGGCACTAACATTGGAATTTCGCTTGCGTTTATTGTTTAATAATATTTAACCTTTGGTTGGATTCTACCAAAAGTATCTACCCAAATTTCGGAACCACGCTAATAATATTAAGCTTTAGAGCTTAGATTTAAACTACAATCAGGACTTCCATCGGGGCTTTGTTCCTAATTTTAGCAACAAAGGTTCGAATTCTTAGTTCATAACCAATCCATCACAAAGCTTTCCCATCAGGTAACTCGAGGATAGATGGCCATGGAGGAAAGATTGCCCAATCAACTTTCTTCTCCCTCATACTACTAGATGGTATTCTATGGGCGGTTTAGATGTTCACTAGTTATGACGAGCTGCGTTTTGTTATGTTGGAGCAAAATTGATTCAGAGAGAGTCAGTAATAAGTAATCTACCACACTTATATGTATGACATGTTAAAATATCTGCTTATGATCTACGATTTCTTCTTACAGCATCTACTTTTTATGTAATTTATATTATTTGAATTTCAGCTGCATTTAGGTGGTGTTTTGCATATTCTAACCTGAAATAGTACATGTGAAATAATATGCGACCAAGAAGTAAGTACGCTTACCTCTCCTATAAAAATAGGTCAGGTGACCAACTTCTTCTATCGTTTGATGAGTATTTATGTCCAATTAATTAAAGATTATACTAGGTATTATACCAGGAATAAAATAATAAATAATATTTTTCGGATTTTTCAGATGCCAAATAAATATATTCTCGTAAATAATGTTACATGAGGTGATCGCTCGAAAATCAAAATATTTCAATTTGAACAGGTGCAATCATAGCATAATTCATTTATTTTTTATTTTTTAAAGTTTCCAGAATAATGTGTCTTAATTTTGAATGTATATGTACTTGTCAGCAAACAAATTCATTCCAAAACCTATGGTGGCCATCTATCCTAGTACCTTGAGGGGAGATGGCCATACGCTTACTTCATTTCTAACCGCCATAATTTTGCAAATACCGCAAATATTTTCTGAACAAGTATCGCTAAATATGTGGAATCCTTTTCATCCCGTCAGAGATTGAGTCACGAAAGTCAGCCTACTCTGTATGAAGGACATAATTAACTACCATGTTTTGAGTCGGTCGGCTTTATAGTTTCGAAGATTTCATAATGAGTGAGGCAGTCCAGTCAGTGATTCGGTGAGTGGTTGTATATATTGATTGGGTGATTGGTGACTGACTGTTGGTCTCCGGTCCATATAGTAGACAGCCATATGTTGCGCAGTAGCTATAGGGCGACAAAGACTACAAGCGTCAATAAAGAAAGATTTCTAAATTTGTTCACAAAATAGTGCAGTTTCTACAGTCAAGTTCTTAACAGATATTAGATTCGTTCGAATAATATTCGAGATATTTCAATTTAGAAGAAGAGATTCTACTTTTGCCAATTATTTTCAGATAATAATCATCAGTAGGAGTAATATTAGTAGTAATTGTAGCTTCCAATACTTTATATATTTAGTGACTGCTGACTGACTCCAGAGGGACTATACCCCCACTACCCAATAGAGACTCGACCCTTTACTTCATCGGAACAGCATGCATGTGGAGTGCTTCACCATTAAAGAAAGCGGCGACATCGCATGTGTTTGGGTTTATAGCGTATAATGCTAAATAAGTTTGATTAACCTATCATTGAGAGCTGTAATATTACGAAAATTTTTCACATTAGGACCAAGCAACTACTTCCCTGTGGAATTCATCGATGGATTTCGAATAACTAAGAGGATATTCATGGATAAGGAAAAATTCAATATCAATATTAACATTAACGACTCCATTCACAAACAGATTTGTTCTGTCAATTTTGTACCCATCCTTCATCGTCAAACATATCTGTTTATGAACCTACAGTTTGAGTTCTACAAGGCTTCATTCGTTTTGTATGCTCTGCCTCAATTTTCTGATTTGAAGAGCAGTTTTTATTATCGCCTCTAAAAAGCTCCTAACAGATTAAGCTCTACAAGTAGAAAGTCATTCTGAATGATGGTTTTTCAATGGATCGTGGTGTCAAACGAAAATGTATCCTATTAGTATAGAGATCCTGAAAAACCTAAGATGATAAAATTTATCATCTTTGATGAAAACAGAATTTTTCCTGTTTTTGTATGAATTGCTGGAAGATTTATTGAACCATAGTATTCGAGGAATTGTTTATAACCGGGAAACAATTGTTATTAATTGTTATTGAAATTACAAATGATGTCGTCAATTTCAGGCAACAAAGGATAATCTTCAGTTTCCTTTTTTATTTCCAAATTTTCCAATTTTATTCATTCGTGTATTTGCAAAAGAGGATATTCTACATTTTAATGTGTGGATGGAATTGAGTACATGATAATTAATTCATACACAGAAGGAAGCTGTCATAAACCCCTTAGTTTAGAATGTATTTATGGACAGTATTACAAAATTTAGTATAGCAAACAACCAACAACATGGAGACTTGAATATTTGCTGATGGGATAAATAAGATTCTGGAATCAATAAAACGTATATTTGAATAGCGGGGTAAAACATTGCGATATTTGTTGTATAAAATGATTGTAATGTTTGTTTTGAAAATATCAAAAAATGATATGTATGTTAAGCCAACTCTGTTGATTTATCCTAACCCTGACGGAACCCTTCCGCAGATAAGACCCTCATAAAAACACATTTTATTAGGTATAATGCGCAGTCCCTTGAAACCACTTACTAAATATGAAAGATATTAGTAAATGAATTTCTGATAAACTCAGCTAATGTACCACTATGGTGGTGATCAGAATATAGTGCTTCATCACGCTGCTTACATAATTCGCACAATATATAATATAATAATTATCATGGAATTTATTTATTAGACCAGATATGCCTAATTGATTTTTTGTTGCATTTTTCAGATTTTTGTTGTTAATATTCTGTAAATGATCTAAAATAGGGCAATAAATTAGAAACAAATTGTTTAAAAATTTCGAAGAATTTTATTTTCAATGTCCTTTTGAAAGGACAATAGGAATAAGAGAAAACATATTTTTATATAAATAATATATTTATTCTAATGAATAGCAATTATATAGGATGGTACGTTACGAAGCAGGCAATATGTGGAGCGAATTTACACTTACACTTACACTTTACATATTGTTTTAACTTACATATAATAAACTCGACATGTTGTTTGCTTTTTCTGTTGACCTACTAGATGATCCAAACGGTCAAACCGAATATCTATATTTTCAAGAGAAGATGGTCTCTCTCTTTTTCTACCTCCTGCAATATCTAATAAAGAATTCGCAATTCTTCGCCTACAACTTTCCTCCTTGACCTATATGAAGATGCCAAGTATTTTGCTCGATTAGATTTAAACCAAATGCTACTAGGGAAAAGTACCATTTTTTGCCACGTATATTGGATCGATAAAGTCTAATGTTCTGGTCGCAACGCTTCACCCCACCCACGTTTTCATTATATTTGTAAATATTCTGAGGTCGTTCTACAGTTTTTTTTTCTTTCCTTTTCGGAAAGGAACAACAATGGATACTACATACATTGTTATCGTACCATTTGCATTTTGCCACAATGTTCTTATCTTTGTATTCTAACTTACCTCTTTATTGTTTCTTTATTTCACTTTTATTACTCATTGGACATTTTGCGCTTCAGTTTTCTTCGCTTCCCTATACCACGAATGAGCCTTCAACAATGAAATGGTAGTGAAAAATGTATCAAAAAAGAGATGGTGGCTATATTTAGCAGTTATATCGGCATATTCTAATATAACAGATGGCCCCAATCCAAAATCTTCATAAGTGCTTTTTATAACTGATTTTGAACTTTGATAAGGTTCTATCCAGTTGACGTAACCTTCACTTGTACAACCCATCCAAACTTTATATCCGGACAGGTTTATTCAAAATACACTGTTTGCAATCGTGCCTCAAAATAAGGGACCATGCACTCATCAATACTGTGATTCTCAGTAAGAGTTGAAAACTCTAAGAATTGTTCATTTAGTGTATCAAAAAAGTTAAATTTTCGCAAATTCAACAGTTTGATCTGAATTATCATTATCGCAACAGTGAATATTTGAGATAATGAATTCGGATCTGTCTCTTGATATCGCTCTTGAGCTTACTTCATTGTGGTCACTTGTAGTTTCCCAATGGATTCTTCTTCTTGACACCGAAACATAGCCGCTAAGAAGTAATATCCCGAAAAAAGTTCTTATTTCGTCAGAAGTTACATCGCCATTTTTTTTAGTTGCATATGAATTTGTATTGGTTACAAAAATATCAACAACTTCATTGTCCAAAAAGTTTAAAAATAATTCTACTGGTGACTTATTCTGTGCGCTGAAAGAAACTAGCCCTTGTACCTCATCTGATTTGATATCTCAATTTACTCATTTGTATTTTTTCTACAACCTAACTGTACTAGAGATTGAGGTATATCATCTTCGCTCCCAAAGTTATTGTTGATTTCAGCCTAAGCGTTAGATTATTTATTGACACAAAATCTTCATCGCCTGAGTTCTCATCAGTTAGATTGCCACAGAAATTTGTGGGAGGCATTATAGAAAAATACATCTTATTGGAAATATTTTCATCGTCGTCCCCAAAACTTGCCAGTAACTCATGAAGAGTAAGACCACTGCAAAAGATAATCTGACCAATACTTTTACAATAATCACAAAATCTTATTCATTGGAAGCGAAAATTGTGAGTACTTCTAAGATCACACAACGCATAATTAATTCACAAGAAAACAACCAAGTAGTCAGTCGTTCATATAGCACCAAACAACTCTATATACTTTGTACATTTTTTGATAAAAATATACATCCGTGTTCCTAGTGTCCTTTTGTAAGGACAACATACTTCATCACTCAATTGACAGACCGAATACCATTTTTATGTTCCCGAAGAGAACAAACAACAAACAATTTTTCAAATCAAATTTTGCTCTTTCCCAACGTGTCTAAGGTCCACGATTGGATCCATAAATTTTAGTTAACAAAATTTCGCAACTACTCATCGTCTGAATATTGAATAGGAACTAAACCTGACGCCAAATATCAATTTATTGTACTTAAACTAAGGAATTATGAGGCGCCATCTATAAATCAATAGCTATAATAGATGCTGAAGCGTCTTAAAGGCATTTGTAGCAAGTGTACCTATAAAAGGACAATATCATCAAGTCATCACCTTCAATGTCTTGCCAAATGCGGCAAAATGTAGTATGTATGTAATGAGAAGAATTCTTCCGGGCCCGGTATTTTAGAGAGTAGTCCAGTCGTTAGCTATAATTAACCAGAAAATCAGTCGGAGAGAATTAAATGAGAGAATTGTCTTAGTTTATAATGTATGTGAGGACGAAACGCTGAATTGAAAAAATAAAAATATACGCTTGTGAGAAAAAATTCTGTTCAAGATTTAGTAGTTGTAGAGATTTGAGGGACCCTTGTTCACTTAAAGACATTGTTATGACTTACTTGTTCTCACAAGGGTGGGGAGATACCTACTAGCCCTCACCTCGCATTTCCTCAGGGCGAGACTCGAAATGAAGTTATCATAATCTTTAGAACGTATACATTTCATTTTCTTCTGATTCTGAAATATTGAGCTCTTGAGTATATTGAACGTCCGACCTAGCCGTGAAAAGGTTCTGACAAATGATTTTCAAAAGTGTATACTTCAATGTTCCCGATATCTATGCATTTTTCAACAAGTTCTCATATCTATCAATTATGACACACTTCCCCATATTCGATCTATTCGAGATAAAGTATTTCCGATGAACGGTTGTAACGTCGTTCAAAATGTTCTCTTTTTTTATGCTTTAACTACACAAGAGGGAAACCTATAATGTTTGAAGAACATCTTGTAATCCAGCGATGGGATGTTGGGGGGTGAGATAGGCATTCACATTTTCCTTGAAGATTTAGAGGTTATAACCATGGGGAAAGACCTCACTAGGTAAAAAGTTCCACATCTCTGCTGTGCAATAGAAAAATGAAGTCTGGTAAGAAGGAGTTCGGTAAAATTGATCAAAGATTTCATTAAAGCTAATAAATCAGTGCATACGATAATTGAGAAATCAATTGAAGTAATATCGCAAAACCTTAGAGTTCTCAAGAGAACAAATAAAAACATTAAAAAAATAATAAAAGCGAAAATGAGATGATAACCAAAATCACATCACAAAAGGCACATGTTGAATGAAAGTGGAATACATAAAGCGCAGAACTCCATCTTACGAATAATGATTGAAGAATTAGAAGAGAAAGTTTCTGATCTTCACTACGTAATTAAAGAGGGTAACAAGACGGTTATCATACGAGATAGACAGACTGGAAAGAGGAGTACGATAGACGGAAGTTCTCAAGTACACCCCTGGGGAAAAACGACGGATGATACTGACATGAAGATTAAAGAATATTTAAACACGACAGATCCGAAAAAATCTCTCGGGGTTCTTCTTCAAGCTATGGCAGAAGAATGGTCTCTCGACATATACCAAGTAACAGTAGACGGAGGTCAGGATCTTTTAGACTCCTCTCCAGCTAGTGACATTGTCATATTTATGCCTAGTAAATTAGCGGATGCCTCAAAAATTGTCAAGGAAGTAAGCAATATGTACCATGAACCAAATCAGTCTGAAGTAAGTGAAGAGATACCAGGAGGAGTGATCACTAGAGAGATATTATTAAGATATGCAGAACCAGAAAATGAAACTCATATAAATACATGAAGAATACACTATAGAATAACTGACGAAGTTAGAGGAAAAATTCTTTGATCTGCTCATACTGTTTACGGAATTCTTAAAAAGGTAAGGAAAAACACTTCTCACAGGAAGAAAGAAGATAGCCCTTCCATATATGGATTATTATAGCAGAAACATGGTCAGAAAGATCGCGGCGTATTTATTCAACCATCAATATTATATGCTATTCCGAATAAAGTCTTAAAAGAAAATCAGGGAAAGACTCAAACAAAGATACATCATACATCAGAGGATTTTCCACCTATGTATAGAAGAAAGAATGACCATACGGCATACGGAAACGATTATTATGAAACATTGGGGATTCAGGTGTCGACTATTAGGAAGACCAGAGCGGGGAATATGCTGGTAGAAATAAGAAATGGGAAAGATGAGGCCGACTATTTCAGCAGTGAAATAAATGAAATTGAAGGCCATTCTGCATATATCTCAAAAGGGAATTAGAAAGTCATACATATAAGAAGACTAGAGGCTACAGCGACAAAAGAGGCAATTGCCGATGCCTTAGAGTTTTTGTCGTCTAATAAAATAGATATTGTAGAGATCACATCCCTTATATCTTCCTTTGGGGGTAAGTAAAATGCTACACTGGTGACTAATAGGTTTGCATGCATATGCGTTGATCAAGAAGAAAACAATTAGAATAGGATGAGCGATATGTAAAATAGAGAGAAGGAAGAATAACAAGGAATGCTATAGATGCTGGGAAACTTATCATAAAGCAAATTACTAGTTAGGACCAGACAGAACAAAGTTAGAATATGTACTCCAGAGGAACATAAAACAAGAAATTGTAATGAGAGGAATTTGGGTGAAAGCAGTTTCAAATCAACTTAAATTTACTGTGAAAGTTTTAAATCGATTCAATTTATACTTTGGGAGTAACGATTATTTCAAATATTCAACCCTTCAGAAAAAGATGTGATTATCACCCGATTTCCCTGTCACCGAGAAGTAAACAATTTTTTGTTAAAATTTGAACACGACCTTTCATTTTTGAGTCATAGTTTAGACAAACATTTCGTGACATAAATTCAGACAGATAGACAAGGTTGCTTAAAATTCGATGAGAAATTTTTGCCCTAAGACTTCTGTTAACAATCTTAGAAATAGCTCAAATAAATGCAATATAATGTTTGGACTTCGTCTCCGTAATATTATGAAGTGAAAAGTAACTATTTTCTCATTTGAATATGGTTTCATTTGTTCAGTTAGTCTTGAGTCAACTGATAACATTATTGGCATGGCAAACAGTAATATTCGTGCTAAATAAGCTTATTAGTTCAAAATATCATAATTCTGTTAGTACTTACTGAATACCAATTGGAAAGTTCAACTCCAACTTCAGATTCCATAACAACCAGTGATCAATACACACTTGGTGATTATCCCACTAAACCTACATCAGAATCAAATTTGGTTCTTCCAGAATATGTATAATAATATAAATGATCAAGCATAAATATAGAACGACTATATAGCTAGAAGGGCGCTGTGATTTCATGTTTGGAATAGTTCCAACTGGTTCAAAAGCTATTTATTCCTCATATACTTACAGATGAGAGAATACGAATTTCCGTAATGCAGCATAGTGAAAAGCTGAATTTGTCGATTATTTTATGCGCGTTCTGAATATTCTAGCTGGGACGAGAAGAAGCTACGATTAAACCAAAATTATTCGTCGAACTTGCTGCATTGTATTCTCCAACATTGAAATAAATATTTTGATCAATGGAAGTATATTTTAGCATTCTCCAGCAATTTCAGTGCAGGAAATTATTTTTTTCAAAACGATTTTCCAGTAAAACTTGGACAATTATTTTTTTTTTAAATAATTTGACTACATTTGAGGGAAACCTATAACGTTCGAAGAGCATCGTGTGAGCCAGCAGTGGGATGTAGGGAGAGGAGATGGGCATCCATATTTTCTTGTAGGTTTGGAGGTTATAGGTATAGGGAAATACCTCAAGGTAAAGAGTTCCACAACTGCTCTGTTCAATAAAAAAGTCTGGTAGGAAGAAGTTTGGCAGGTCTCGAGTTTCACAGTGAAGGGGCAACTAGTTTGAGCTTTGAGCTCGTGTAGTCCGCCTATCTGAAATCTCTCGTGATGGAACAACAGGCGAGATTTCTGATGAACACCGACCATGGAAATATCTATAGAAAAGGGAGAAATCTCTCACCTTTCTACGATGTTCTAGATAGGTCAATGAACTCGTAAGTGTGACATCATCAATCAAACGGAAGCTCTCGCAGTACTCCAGGATATGTCGAATCTCTGCATTTAGATTATGAGGAGTTGCTAGGATATAAAGGAGCTCTTACAAAGTTTTCGCAATGAACCTCATATGACCGTCCCATGAGAGGGTGCTGTTGATGGTGATCCCAAGCATTGTTATGGAAGACATCATATTAGGGATTGTAGAGTCCGCCTTCCTGGAGACAAAGCAAGCTTGAGTTTTGGTTGCAATAAACTCTACTAGATTATCAGATCTCCATTAATTGCTTCAATCTGTCCCTGTCTCGCTCCTCTCGCTCCATTGGATGGTATAGAGGCTCTAGATGAGAAAGTGGTAAATGTACCATCATCTGCAAAACTGTGACGGGACAGGTGGTCTCTTCCAGCAGATCGTTGATATGGGGCAGAAACAAAGTTGGTGCCAAGAAAAATCCCTGTGGAACACCATTGTGTCGTAGGATACTCCATCAACCACCACATGGAGTGATCTATCTGACAGAAGACTCGATAGTAAGCAACAAAGTTGAGGCGGAAAACCATATGACTGAAGTTTTCCAAGAAGGATTTGGTGTCAGTTCCGGTCAAATGCTTTCGAGATATCCAATGATACAGCTAGAGTTATTGTAGTATGATAGTAATAAAATCTTTTTGATAGTTGATTGCATTTAATTTAACTTAATAAAATGTTCTGCTTGATTATGAATTTCAATGTTAAAATTGCAGTTATCGTTAGGAAAATGTTATCAGTACAAAAGTTAAAAATATTCTTTTTGTTACCAAGTAAACTTTCTCCAAGTACTTGATGTGAATATAAAACAATATACCATGAATAAAACCATAAACATACATAATAGAAACAGAGACACGATTGGAATAAAGTTAGTACCGATAACCACCACAGCAATCAGATGAAATATGTGGTTGTTGAAAGATGATACCACCTCATTTTAGTAACGAAGTTATGGCGTTTCTATTCCGTGACAGCAGATTGGATACGAAGAGGGCCTGATGCACCTATTGTATGGCCACCGCGTGGTTCAGATCTAAGCCCAATAGATTTTTGTTTTTGAGGATATATGAAAGAAGAAGTTAATTCTGTGGAAATCACCAGTGAAGAACAATAATTAGAGAACCGAATTCTGCGAGCTGCTAACGAATTTGAAAAAAAAAATTTTTTTTCTTAAATATTCACTCTCCATTGTTGAAATGATGTAGAATAGAAAGGAGGAGGTTCAATAAATTGAATTGTTGTGACTTTTAGATTATTAGTTATAATTTAATAATAAGCTTGTTTTTTTGATATTTTTGAAAACGTACATTGAACATTTTTAACTTGATATTCTAAGAGGTCTGTATCTTCTGAACTAAAGATTCAAAATACAAATACAAACAAAAAAGTTTAAAATTAAATGTATGATTACAGTGGCGTCCCGGTTCTAATTAAATATTATACCAATTGGCACAAAAATAAGATTATCTCTATTGAATTGAAAAATAAATTAATTTGCCATAAGGGGCTAGCACCTTACATCTACAGGGTCCCGAAATTACATAAAAGTGACCTCTAAGACCCATTGTAAGTAATATTGGTGCGCCTACCTACAATTTATCAAAATTTTTATCAAGATCAATCAATAATGTAATAGGAGAAAATAAATTTTATGTGGAAGACTCGTGGCATTTTAATGGATTTATAAAAAATCAATCCATACCCGTGAATCATCAACTAATTTCCTTGGATGTTGTTTCTTTATTTACAATTATACCAGTCGTTTTGACATTGAGTAGCATCAAAAAACGTTAGACGGAGATTAAAACCACACACCTCTAGATCTGTCCGAGTTCATAAATGCAGTACAGTTTTGCTTAGAATGCACTTATTTTCAATACGGTGAGCAATAATTTGGACAAATATTAGGCACAGCAATGGGATCTCCTATTTCAGCTACTATTGCTAACCTCCTTATGGAATGTCTAGACTCTAGAGGAATCGGTTATAAATTCATTAGATTTCCAACCCGTATTTTTCAAACGGTATGTAGATGATTGCCTTATGTGTGTTCTCAATAGAAGTGAACAAAAACATAAATTTCTTAGATATGAGCATTAGGCATGATGCAGAAAGAAAAATAAAAACTTCGTGGTTTACTAAAGAAGTTTGGTCTCAACGTTATCTTCATTTCAATTCCGTTGCACCAACATGTTATAAAAAAAGAGTTATAAACAGCCTTACAGAATGTCAATAGTATATTTCCAATAACTGCCAAACCTTTTTCTATTAGCTCGTAAATCTAACATCTGGTTTGAAAGTGGACACTTGAACCTAATGTTCTCGTTTCTAGTCGTTCATAGACTTTGTTGACATGAACTCGCATTTATTAAGAGTACTGCTTAACAGTGGATTCTTGATATATTATACTTATAACATTGATGTGCTACAATTTCGATCATCCGTGTTTCTGTTCGTTTCGTCGACGTGGGCATTTTCATTGAGATTGGTGCGATAAGGACGCTTTGTGTAATACAATTAGTTCTAGGTGGTCCGGTTTTGGACATAGTGAGTCTCTTGATGATGGTCCTGAGACCAAAACGTACGTAAAGACAAGAAAATATTAAGCATAAGTGTTAATGTGACCTATTTCCCGAGAGTTTATATATAATTCATACCTGGGTCAAGAATCTTTATTATAATATATATTATACTACAGAAACAAGAAAGGGTCAAAAGGATGAGGACCCCCTTTGAAAAGCTATAAAAAGCGGAAACAAATAATGTCGCTACTTTAAATGTTTTGGCCATTGAATACAAACATCCTTTAGGAAATTTCATAAATAAATGTTGAACCGTCTCAGAGCAGCATTTAAAAAATCGGTTATTATTTTTAACGTCAAAACCCCAAGTTTCTTTTTTGGGTATATTTTGTATATAGGTGAGTTATCTTTCCATCCCTAGATATTGTGATGAAATTTGTGACCAATCTTTTCGGTACTCCTGTATATTCACCATTTCTCTTATTTCCATTTGAGAGTTACACATCTGGTCCCTCATTTCATAAAGTCAGAGATCTCTAATACATTGTTTGTATATGGGTGGTTAAGAATGCGCTTGAGATACTGCAGCACCGTCTTGAAGATAATGAATTTATATAAAGCACGCGGTTCGTTTTCTAAGACATTTCCTCTTCGTGAAAGTTTCCGGTTGTTAATAAGAAACACACTTGTTGTCTAAACTATCGTCTAGTACAAGTGTAATGTATGATTACTATTTAGTTTGTACAACACCGCCAACCAAGTGTTAAGAATAATTCATGTATAAATACCTCTATGAGTTTGTACATAAATAGGCCATCGTTGCTTATCGTTTAAATAATGAATATGTGGGCACGCACAATGTTGGAACACGAGCCACGACTCACTCACTGTTATTAAAACATTCCTAATTTGTATTTCCTCTGATTTTGCATGTACTTGTTCTCCACAGTAATATAGGTACGATGATACGAAGGTCTAGATTCTAGGACGTTGAAAAAATGGAGACAAAAGTGTAAATTACAAAACTTGTTTTTGTTTTATCAACCTTTCGTAAGCTAATAAGTACGAAACAAAAAAAAAACTAAATTAGAAAACAAAATGTACCTGTTTATATACTATTTGGGGTTAATAATGCAAACAAACCTCAGCAGGAGATGCTTTCTTGGTTATACATTCCATCCTTTCTAAGTTACCTAGATACTTATTTATTAACGGGACGAAACCTTTCACAGTATACAAATTTAGTAAGATATAATGTATCGTAAAAAGAATAAGAAGAATATAAAATAAAGAGTTTACATTGCAAATATACACAGACATATACATACATTCGAAATTACATAATTTATTTATGTTGAGTCAGTTAAAGCCCTTTGAAAAGCATCCAAAGAAATGTTCCAAAAACTAACATTTGAAGAATGATTTAACGGTAGTTAAAATACGACAAAATGGAGAATGCATTAGGTAGTTCGTTCTGCTATATGGTATGTAAAATATATTAATATTTCCTTTGGGGAATGCGGAAATTAATTTATGATAGTGAATGAGTACAGTTTACTAACCCATCAATGAGTTTGAATAAAAATTTTAGATCATTGTGATTTCTACAAAATGTTAATTTTTCAATATTTAGAATAGATTCAACCAAGTCGTAATTGAAATTATAGCCACCAAATCTAATATTCATTTTATAGGCGGCAAATCTTAAGAACATATGTTGAACCCCTTCAATCCTCATGCGATGATGATAAGAAGGAGACCATATAGAAGAGCAATACTCAAGGACGAACCAATGCTGTGTGATGATATCTTATAGAAACAATGTTATGAAAATCGCTAGAAACTCTTTTTATAAAACCTGAGGATTTAAGTGCTTTATTAACTATATAATCACAATTTGCATTAAAAGTAAGCTTTCTGCCCACAATAACACCAAGATCCCTTAATTCTGTTTTACTAGCTAAGATATTATTATTGATATGATAATCGAACAAAATTATTGATTCCACAAAACCTCATTACAAAGCATTTATCAACATTGAGCTCCATCTCATTTTCGTTGCACCATATAAAAAGTTCTGTTAACTCTTTTTGAACTGTTGTAGCATCTAAAACAGATTCAATGACATAGAAAAGTTTCAAATCATCGGCAAAAAAGCAAAAAACGACATATCTTGAAAACATACTTTATATTATTGATGAAAAGAAGAACCAGCAATGTCCCTAAATGTGACCCCTGAGGCACCTCCGATGGAACATTAATTTCTTCAGAAAAACAAGTTTTCAGCTTTACTATTTGTTTCCTGTTGGTAATGTAGCTTTTCAACCACTCCAATAATGCACCTTGTATACCTACTGAGTATAGTTTTGAGATCAATAGCTCTTGATTTATGCGGTCAAAAGCTTCACAAAAAACGATGTATATACAGTCTACTTGACCATTTTTATGTAAAGCCTCTAATACAAATTGTGTAAATAGTAATAAATTAGTCTCAGCAGATTTTCCCTTTGTAAATCCATGCTGTTCATTAATTATTATATGTTTATAGACTGGAGAAAAAGGTCCCGTTACTATGCTCTCGAATAGCTTTGGTATACGTGATAAAATAGAAATTGGTCTGTAATTTTTGATGTCAATTTTGTCACCGCTTTTATAGATTGGGGTTATAAAACTAAATTTACAATAATCAGGAAAAATGCCTACTTCCAAAGATTTATTATACGAAAAATACAAAGGTCTTGATAAAATAAAAATGCAATCTTTTAAAAAAACAGGTGGTATTCCATCAGGACCCGGACCCTTGTTTCAGTTCAACTTGCTTATGGCTGAATAAATTTGACCAAGTGTGATATGAAGATTACTTGTCAAAACATTATTATTTGAATTCAGTATTGGAATATTTAATTTTTTAATCTCTATAACCTGAAAAAAAATTGTCCTGCAAAACTATTAGCAATATCATTTCTGTATGAGACCTTCACTCCGTTAAAGGACATCTCGTTACGATATTCATTTTTCATTTACGTAGTGAAAAAATATTCAATATTCGAGGGAATATTATTATCTGTATTACGTATATGATTTTTAACTGAAAAAAAAGATAAGAATCCGATGGAGATTTGTCCATTGTGTTCGGAAGGGACAAACTTTTTTGAGAAATGGTGAGACCAGTAATTAAAATATTTTTCCGCTAATGCTGATTTTCCGATATTATTCTTCTTTACATGGGCAAAATGTTCTTTATTACAGTTGAAATGTACCTTCCAGTTTGACCAACATAGTATTTTGAACATAACCCACAATCAATTTCGTAAATTCCAGATTTGTCCAAATCGGGTACTATAATAGAGGTATTCCCTAAACAGCTCTTGCATCTATAAACGGGTTTTATTGCAAATCCAAAAAACAAATTATGGAATTTATTGATTACTGAAGGATATGGCTCAAATTATTTGTTTAGTTGATATCGTTCCATTTCCCGTTTTTGGTTAGAAATTAGCTTATTTATCAAAGATTTGCCATAACCATTGCCCATTGCTATTTGCCGAAATTTCTCAACTTCTCAGTTACAAATTTTTCTGGCTCAAGAGAACATTTGATAATCTATGAGCAAGACTATTGAATGGAGCTATTTCATGATTAATTGTTGTACATGAATCCGCTGGAATATATCTCCTCGTTTGAGTGAGTTTTCTGTATAATATGTCGAATTCCAAATGGTGACCATCTTTGGTTATATTAATGTCCAGGAAAGGAAGCTGGTTATTGCTTTCTAATCTTACAGTGAATTTAATTGAATCAAATTAGTTATTAAGCGTGTTCAAAAAATAATTTAGATCAAAATCATTATTGCGAAAATATCATCAACATATCTGTGTCAAATATTGGCCAGGGAAGATCTTCCGTTCTACAGAAATTTCATTTCAAACGGATTTTATATCTGCCCTTCCCTAGAAATCAGTAAACCTGGAACATGCCACAAAATGAAATAACAAAAAAACATAGCTTTGTGACAGAATTCTGAACAAATCTAAGCCGCAAGAGTAAATGGGACGAAGACAACATCCCAAAACTCAATAGAACGGCCATTAGATGGCTCTAAAACAACAGAAGGAATATGTGTATACGAGCCTGAAACTAAATACTTAGAAAGCTGAAGGCAAATCCTCAAGTATCTTCTGGTTCAAATTGGATAATTTCCGGGTCACCATATCAAATTTTCTTTGTTTCAACCTCGAATTCGTCATAATGAAAACCTGATAGGCAACATTTTTGCACTAAAACAGCAAATCATTTCCGATGTGTTTGGGTATTGCATTTGCTACACCTATTTGTTAATACTCAGTGAATTTATCGATTAAATAGTTAATAAGAGGTTGCGGAACGTCCGGGGTGGGTGACGACTGATCCATAGGATATTTCAAAAGGTTTCCAGAAGCTTTCAGACAAAATAAGTCACCTGAACGAAGATATTTGGCCACCTTGACTGATTGTATTACACTGAATGCGAACGTTTCCTCATCAAGATTCTTCTTGAAGGTTTGGAGGTTATAGGCTAAGGAAAGTCCTCACTAGGTAAAAAGTTCCACAACTTCGCTGTTTGATAAAAAAATGAAGTCCGGCAGGTCTCGAGTTTGTCAGTGAAGTAGTGACTAGTTTGAGCTCGTCTAGTCTGCCTGGAATCGTTCATGGTAGAACAACATGCGAGATTTCTTATAAACACCGACCATGGAAATATCTATGGAAAAGGGAGAGATCTCCCACCTTTCTACGATGTTCTAGAAGAACTACGTTTACTACGCTCCGATAATTTGAATACTATTCAGAAATTAACGATTAACATAATTGATTCATCAGAAATGGAAAACTAATGTTAAGTGAGTGACTTGTCGTAAAAAAACGCAATTCCTGACGGCAAAAGCAAGTCTGCACACACCTATAAGTAGGCAATAGATAATTGCGGGATTTATACTTTCACTTTTTTCATTTAACGGTACTTTAAAAAATTGCGAATTGGTACGAGGAGGTCAAGTAAAAGATATTTTTGATATTCCTGTCCGGTGAAGAAATATTGAACGTCTTTTGATATCTACTCTTTATCATTCTGACTCCATATTAAGATTCTTACGCCGGAATGCAGGTGCCATGTTTAAGAAAATATTTTCTATATTTCTAAACAAACAGGTACAACTATTCCTATGAAGTCTTCCCTAACCATGCTCGGGCTCACCACCAACAGCATCCTCTCATGGGAAGATCATGTGAGGTCCCTTACGAGAACCGCTTCACAAAAACTAGGTTTTCTATTCCGTGTTGAGAGCTACTTAACATCCCAGCAGCTCCTCATAATCTACAAGAAAATATTTTCTATATTTTAAAACAAACATATTTAAATAACTTCTGAATTTAGAGGTTTCAGTTGCTATTTTGTGATCTGGACACGTACCAATGCGATGTCTGACTACAAAGTTTCGATCGCTTCGCTTATTCCGACTAACATAAAAGTACAATGAATCATCTGGTTCAAATATGTAAGAATGAATTTACGTTTATAGGTTGTTTAGAAATAGAAACACAGAAACATAAGTTACAAGTGTAGTCAACATTGGTGTTGATCGTGAATTCAATATGACATTTCGAAACTTTCGAGATTTGCAACAATAAAATGGAGCTAAATAAAAAGGAGTCAACGTAGATTTATTCTCGGAAAGTATTCAATTTTCGGTGTAGAATGTCGAGCTTCCAGCCGTCTTCCACTTACAGCTTGATTAATTTTAAAATAGATCCTATAAAGAGCAGACAGTCTTGTATTCCATCCCTGAAATATTTTTTCACATTTTGAACATTTCAGCGGAAATACTTGGAATTCTCAACTTTCCAAATTGAAAGGTATTAATTTTATTAGTTGGAGGGATATTCAATTTTTTTATAAGGTACGATATGTTAATTCTAAATATGTTTATTTTAATAACAATATATTAACATTTGTTTCACCGCACAGTGACATCCTAAGAATAAGTCATTAATTCATCAATATTATCATTTTTTCTTCATCCTTAATAACAATGGATTGCATAGGTCATAGACTATTAGACATTTATGGAGAACTACTGAACATACAGTTCAGAAAATTTGGTTACTCCTTTAAAAGGGTATGGCGTCTCTTTTTAAAATATTTTCGGACGAGCTGTGTTGCTGTTTATATCATAAAGTAGCGGATATCTTAAACTGTTGAATGAAACATCCTGTATCTAATTATATCTTAATTCTCTATGTATTTCCGAATATTTTAGCTCTATGAATATATATCCTATTTTTACGGTTTTTGAGATATTTATTATTTTACATATTTTTTTGCCAAAAAATTGGATACTTCGAAATCTTTATATTTTAAAATTTTCAAAAGCTCAACGCCAGATCATAATTGCAGAACCCTAAGGCTTCATGTCCCACAATTAAATATCAAGTGCAGTATACTGGCTGGTGGAAAAATAATTTTATTTCGGACGGTTAGGAAATACCAAAATTATTTTTTTTAATTGAATGACCTGTATATTATTTCTAATTTGGAAAACCTCCAAATTTGCTACTTCTCTATACCTATCTTCAATAGTTATTGACTTATGAGCGTTTATTTGGAAAAATAGTGATAAGGAACAATTAATTCAATTTCGCCTATGTATGTTCTGTATCTTGACGTTTCCCAGCTTTCTTTAGTTTTGATTCGTCAATTCAAAGTAAACTTTTGGGAAAGATAGGATAAAACCACTATTCAAATTCAGTGCTTAGAAATTTATTTATTTCACATTAACAATGTGATAAAATTATGGTTAGTCACAATTTATTGTAGGAGATTTGAAGAAGTTTTAACATCAATGAATATTATGAAATTTAAACTAATTCAAAATAATTTCGTCAATTCGAATCAATTGATCATTAATTAATACTAATGGAATATTAATAAATAGTAAGTGATAATAAGTGTCTAAAATGAAAAAGATCTAGGTAATTTTCAATAAATATTCAAAGCAGAGATTAAGCCTAAATTCAATACAGTAGGTATTATTGAAGAGCTGAAAATAAGTCAAAATTTTTATTTTTTTCTCGTCACCAGTTAAAAGCTTGAGTGAATTTCTGGCACATTCAATGTGACACCAAAATTTCATATATTGTTAATTCGAAATCTAAAAAGGATAAACTGAAGAAATCTTATAGTTTATAGGACTGTAACACCTGATATATAGGATAAACTGGACGTAGCTTCAACTTAGGAAGTGTTACAGTGAGGTGAAACAATTTGTCAGCATTAATTAAAAATAAAATGTTACAAGTTTTTATGTATATTTGAGTTCAATAAAATTGGAGTTATAGTGTCAAGACATTTCAGACTGTTATGAAATATGGAGCCTAGAGTAAGGGTTGTCTGCATATGCAACAAACGACAACATTAAGAATCAGAGATAAATTCAAGGTATTTGATATTTATTAATGCTATGAATAGTGATGATGTATGAACATAACTGTGGCGAATTGCTTCTGGTATATGAGACCATAATATAGTTATAAATGTTCATATCTAGCCCATTTGACTGGCATGCATTACAAACTATTTATATCCTCCTGTAATAAAATAACGTCGGATACAAATCTAATCTGTGAGTAAATCTTCATATCATCCGCATAAAGCAGACATTCCACCCTCAATATTCTGTTTGATTATAAGGATAAGTATATTCCGTTGCGTACAATAGAACCAATGAAATGAAGATTGATAGACCTCACTCACATTAGAGATTAATTTCAGTTAAATGTACTAATAGACTAAATAAATACAGATTTATATTATATTTATGAGTTACATTTGAGAAGGAATGTAGAGTCTCAAGCATCAAGATTTAATCAAGCAATCAATCAATGCGAGGACCCATAAGTGCTGAACACATAGAGCATTTGATTGGAGCAAATGCCACCTTCCCCCTGATAAACAATAAATAAACAATTTAATAAACAAATTGAATAAGTAGCACTCAATGGGTCCAAATTTTATATAACAAATTGAATAACTTGATAACTATTTGTGATTTTTTGCCTGAAATCACACCCCGGAGGGTTTTGGCGTTGCTGATTACGAATATAGTGTGAAGAAATGCATATCATAGAAGGCGCTCGCGTAGACGCACTAGTTCCAAAGAGATGTAAATTTAACAAATACACATATTCGTTATTTGTTAGTGAAAATTGAAGCTCTAGGGTTTTCAACTTCACTGATTATGAATATAAACTCAAAAAATTGCAATTGCCAAATTAGTGAAATATTGGTTATTTTATGGAAAAAGGTTGAGTTACAAAAAAATGACAATATGACATCAATATTTTTTTTTATGAAAATATCATCGTAAGGATATACTCGGGTATATACTATATTATTTTTGGGTTTTAAATAAAAACATCATGATAGAGATTCTTGATCCAGGTATGAATATACCTGGAATAGGGAATTAATATATAATAAAAACATTAAAACTAGTATCGAAACAGAAATTGAACTTCACACTAGATTTTTCAACAGTTTACTAATATTAATGCCAATACTTTATCTTTAAAACAATCCTCGTTTTGAAATAGAAGCAAACACTCAGCAATAGATTTTTCGGAAGCAACGCAAGAAGAAGTTGCACATTTTAGGAGCTAGGTTGTTAATACGAGTAGTTATTTTTGTATTGTGAGTGCGTGAAATGAGTGTTTTCTTAATGGCATATGAGAGTGAAACCCGAATTTCACAAGCCAAATACAAACAACATTTCTTGTTCAATTGTAACCTTAAATTAATTGACTAAGCTACTATGTTGTAAATAAATATTCTCTATTCAAAATCACAGCGTTTAAGTTATTAGCTCTGTCGTTACTATAGAAACGGTTTATTGCAGTAAAATAAAATATTTTGCAAGACATTTTCCAAAAGTCATATTTATGATGCTGATTGTTATTGTAAAAAGTGGTGTTATTTCTAACATTGAGGGCTAAAATGAGTTCAGAGGTCAGAAGGTATGGCCTCTTCAGATTCGCTCATTTTTGAACACAAAAATTCAGGTATAAATGTAGATATTTTGACAGCTATGTCTTGAGTTTTGCGCTGTTCCATGGTAGATCTTTAACCATGATTTTTGCATTGTTATGTCCACAGAAACAAACAAATTGCTTTAATATTATCTGGATGAAATTGAAACGTATTGTAAATGTTATTTTTCCGTAACAACTGAATTACAAAAAATGTTGTATAAAACATGATGCAATAGGTTTTTTGCACACGATTTATTGAATTCTTGGCATCTAGTGCAAAAAACACGCTCGTTTTGAAATTAGTTGTGTAAATAACTATTCTTCACTTGTACACGATGAATAAACGAATAAGTTCACGTATCGATATGCATGAAAAAATTTCAACATTTTATCTTCTATTCATGTTTGTGTGAACCGATGATGGTTTCTTAGTAGCCGGAAGGGCCTCAGCCTATTATATAATTTATATTTTCTGCGACTCCAGAAAACGTTCTATTTATCCACTTTATATGATAGTAACCACATTTCACACACAATTTCATTTTTGCATCATACTCCGGGCAGATTGCTAGCAAACACGTGCAGAAATAATCATTTTGTATTCTGATCATTTTGTTTTAAAATCACAAAAGTGAGGTACTACACTATCGCCACCGCGATGTGAATCCCCTAGTTTCAAGATTCAATGGGCATATTTCTAATTAGCAGAAACGGCGTGGAAAGACGTGAAACTATACTCTAGGTCATGTTTATCTGAATTGACAGGGATATCTTTGTAACAAAATGTCCTGTCACGGACATTATGTGTTAATTGTATCAGCCTATTGTCATGTAAACATTACCCGTCTTGTTGATCAGTCATCTGTTGTGTATCATAGACAGTCTGAATGGTAATAATGATCAATCGATCTATGGAATTGTCTGTAATGTTAATTCTACGTGACTATCAGCGGTCGAATACGTCAAACTACTACTAGTTTCGGAAATTCCATTTTCAGCGGGTATCTACGTCGTATAAGGAACCTAAAAACTAAATTTCAACTTCGGGCTCCGGGATTTTCACTCGGCCTATCGAAATTAGAAGATTCGAATTGTATAAAAACACAATTGCATGAACGCCAGACGTCCCATGTAATTAGATACGAACGTAATCATTTTGACATATGCCTCGAGGAGCTCGCTGCGCGTAAGTTATAGTTTATACCTTTTACCTCGATCTTGTTAATTTGAGGCCGTTTCGTGCCTCGTGCGGCCGGCGCCAGTTGTAATAAAGTCTTTTTTGCTATGGGCCGCTAGCTTTTACCCGCTTCGTGTATATTTTAGTAGCTAGAAAATTCCCTTTGGTTCATGGCACGTTAGACGTGCATAGCTGAGATCTGACAATACCTCAAACTGTTTTAATTAAATTTTCCTATTGAATCGATATTTTGGGGCCTGAAAATGTGCCTATCCTATGACCCCGCTCATAATCTAACGACATGGAGCGAAAACGGCACGCGAAAAGTCCTCGTAAAGACGTAAATTTGCACTTTTTTAACTCCCGAGCTACGCGCTCCTCACGTGAACGTCATTCGATTTATCGAAAATTGACTATTTCAAAACAGTTGTCGACCCGGCTTGTGGCTATCCCGACCTTTTAAAAGGTTCAAAGTTAACATTTCGACATTTTTCCATTCCCAAAGCTGCAAGACTGAATGCCAGTTTCAAATAGAAAGAAACAGATGAGAGGCTGGAGGGACAGCGATATTTATGTTATGGAATGGTCTGTCACAGTCATTATGTGACAGTCAATGTAATTTCAATGCGCGTCCTGAGACGAATAGAGCTTGAATCATGATTATGCAAATGGTGTGACTGGGGTCTATTTCTTTCGCGCTTTTGAAGACGACTGCCAGAGCATTCGTGACGTTGAAATTGTCTGCCTTCATTTTTATATTATTAGTAAGTTATTACCTACTAGGTACATAGTACATAAATTATGCAAATGACCTGACTTGCCTCCTAATTTTTAAACATTTACATCCATTTATACATCTCTTCGTCAAGTGGACCGTTTTGCAGACTCGCTTTTTCTTCAATAAGCACTCAATAAGCATTCAAGTGCAATATGGTTTCTTGTATTACAACTTTATGCAAATGGTGTGATTTTTCTTTCATTGGCTCTAGGTCTATAAGTTTCAATGAAACATTCCGAACCTAACTGATTAGTAAATTTACTCATATATAGGAACGAATTCATCGTTATTGAAACATTATTGTTGAAAGATAATTGAAGGGAATGTTCCTCTCCCTCCCCATTGTTTATATCATGCTTGTAACCTGACGTTTGATCCGGTAAGTAACCACTTCATAGTTTATGCTTGCATTCGAAATGAAAATAATAATTCTATCAAGCATTAATTATAATAAATTACAAAAGACGAGTCACGTTTTCGGAGGAAACTAATTTGAATTGACATAATAATTAGGTATTCTCGATAAATATTCCTTTCATTGTGGCCCGTGAATTTATAATTAATATAATTCTCTTATATCCTTACATAATAATTTTGATGGTCGTTGGTTCAACACAGGATGTGGCGTTATTATCAACTGTTTCAAGCGGCATCTAGATGATTCTTATTAGTATTCTGTAGTCGGAGAGAATATTATTAGTTCAGTCAATGAAGCCGAAAAAAAGTGTATACATTTTTTTTCAATAAAGGGATTTTTATGAAATTGTATAAAACTGTTCCAACCTATGAAAATGTCACATCGGTATACATGGATTTTTGGATCCATAATTCAACTAATTCAATCTTACTTTTTCAATTGCACCCTTTCCGGGCTATAGCCCTTTTGGATCGAAAAGAGTGAGAAGTGCAAGAACTATTTGAAAAGGCAAATATGCAAAAATTTTATTTTGAAATAATTAGACATCATTTGTTATCGAAAAATACACCTTGTTTTTATAACTTTTCTCCAAAAATAATTTTTGTCCGGTTTTTTTCGAAGAAAACGTAACACTTCGAACTAAGTTTTGAGGGGAAAGAAAAGGATGGATGAATCCTGCACCTTTGAAAACGCCTGGAGCAAAACGACAACGCATATTTTCCAAATCAAAATATATTTTCCTGATTTTAATGAAATTCTCAACTGAGAGGTTTTCGAATTTGCGTATTAAGAATTCGTTAACAAAATTTGAGAATTTAGAATAGTTAATTCACGTTAGAATTAGAAAATTCGACTACTCCCAAGCTACCTCTAATTGAGAAAAGAACTAAATCGTTTAAACAAAAATTACGGCACTTTTCACTCGAGGTTTCCCCCAACTCTGATTTTCAGAAGGGTTGTATCATTTTAAAAAAATTACGGCATTTTTACTGTAGGTTTCTTCCCCCCTCTGATCTTC